>OX411880.1:125888327-127216243 GCA_948293265.1 Cheilosia impressa | reverse complement strand
CACCGCACTGGCATTCAATGCTACTCGTCTATGGATATCCCTTTGAACACTGTGTATCGTACGATTTGTTTTTTTTCTATGATTACGTCGTTTGCCAGTTTTCGAAAACTGATTACAATTCGCCGCAGCTGCTTAGGGACCTCACCTGGTATGCCTCAGCTCCTTTAAAAAAATCATGCATTTCTATAGAGTTATCCGTGGTTTCACCGTATTTTTTTTTGGAAGTTAACGGAAGCATAGTTTCTGGCAGTTTCTTACGATAGCAGACGACGATCTTTGTTATAAAACTTATCGGTGCCGGACTGTGTGTTACTTCTGTTTACCTGTGGACATACATCGGTTTGACAGCCTTTGAGGAACCATACTGATTCTTTAGCTGCACGCCATCTGTCAGACTAAGGGTTCTACGAACGTAGCACTTTCAGATCCTTAAGTCGTTGTCTTTTGTATGTTGTCGATGGTCGTTAACAGTCCACTTACTTTAGGCTTGTTCGTTTCCCTAGACCTTTTTGTTTGTCGCCAAACAAAAAACTAACGATCGTACCAAAAACAACGATGCGGCCAACTGGGTTTAGTAGTTTTCTCCGTTTCTCAAGTCAGTCGTCACAACAGCGCAGTAAGTTACCAAACACAAAAATAAGTCAAACAGCACTTAGCAAGAGCTCGTCACTAAATCAACAATATTCCGTCTGATTCTTTAATCTCTCCACTAAATCACACCAACATCGACAAGCGCACATCAATCATTAGAATGCTACGCCCATGAGCATATCTGCCTCGTTTCAGACATTAGCCACTGGTAAGTGTCCATAAATCTATGCTTAAGTAGTATCGGCCCGATTGTGTCCATCACCCTCTTGTTGTGAGCATTAACATAGTTCGCCTGCAATCAAACGAACACATATGGATATAGAGAGATAGATTTTAATTACTCTCACCAAAGCTATATCGCAGCTTTGGCAATGGTGTTTGCGCTCCATTTACCCAGTGCCAACCCAGCTGTAAGCGGTTTTCTTACCTCTTCCTTAGTGAGCAGATTTGTATCGATAAGCTTCGTCTGCAGCGGAGCGTACGTAATTGATTTGAATGTGAGCCCGCCCATTCCACTGAAAGCGTTTTCGATATCCGATTTAATCACCTGAATGACATCCTCAATCCGTATACCGTATTCACCGTCCTTGTAGTATCCTGGCTCTGTGCAAACACAACACAACACAAAGAGAAAGAATATTCGGATTTTTATCTCGGTCATTTCTTAGAGGGTGGGGGGATTCGCATCGGTCCACACCCTTGCAGTGCTAGAACTAATTTACCATTGGACGTGAACATATTCTCCAGGGCTTTGGTGGTTACTCTCGAACTAATCAATGGCGGGTATTCATGGACAAACAAGTATGCACCGACACCGTGTCCAGTGCCATGACCATAATCCAAGCCAGCTTGCCAGAGTGGTCTTCGTGCGACATGGTCCAAGTAACTTAACTGCAAAATTTATTTCGATTGAGAAATTTTCGGAGGAGAATATTGCAAAGTGAGGTAATGAAGACTGTTGGGGACACATGTCCCTGGTTATTGGGAAAATATTGAGAGGACTTGGAGCGCCACCGCCACCGCCATCACCACTCTGAAAACGGACGGTGTTGGTGTTCGAGTTCAGCACGTTCAATGCACTTACCGGTGTACTTTGTGGGAAAACTGAAGTCGCCAATGCGATGAAGCCTTTCAGGACCCGGGTGTAGCTGACTTTTTCTTCGTCCTTTGGTATACCATAGTGCACTGTTCGGGTGATATCGGTTGTTCCGTCCCTGCAAACAATATCCATAAAAGACGACACGAGTGTTGAGTATGACAAGAATATCAAAGGACAAACTGTGCATTGTACAAATGTGTATGTGTGCGTGTGCGTGGCGTGTGCGTTGTTGCGCTCGATGAAGTTGCAGAGATTGGAGATATTAGAAAACGTTAAAGGACTTGCTGTCCAGTTGGTGGGATTACGGACTTAGCATTAGGGATAGCAATGTAATTGGTTTTAGATTGTAGGTGCGCTTTGAAGAGCATAACACTCGTATGTGCATGCCTTAGAGGTGCTGGCATTCTAAACGGATTGCAGGTGTGTAGAGAACTTGGAGCTCTCAGCAAATTGGAAGTATGATTAGTTTTTCGCTCAACAAAAGAACACAGCTTTTGGCTATTCAAGGTTTTAATAGAGAAAATTGTCAAAACAGTCATACCTACGAGTCAACTGATGATTTCCAAAAATTCAGTTTAAAGGTAAGTGACGTTTGTAAAGGAAAAACGGCTAAGGAAGCAGTTGGAAATTTGAGCCGGCAATTTTACAATTTTAATACCAAGCACCAGGGACTGACTATTAATGTGGACATTCGGTGAGGTACCTTAATCTTGTTTTGCTTTGTCCAACATGAACTCTTTAAAAAATACGATATTTTCTAGTTCACTGTCATATTCACCTTAGCTGCCTTTAAGTAATTCAGCCAAGATACGTTTACTTGTTGGTGTCTGGACATCCAACAATATGCAGCTGAAAAGATACAGTAGGCGTGTTTTTTTCAGCTTCGATCTTAGCAAAGCAAAGTAAAGTAGGATTTTCAGCACGCAATTACAACAACTACGCTCTACTTGACACTTCGAGACTCGCAGTAATAATGGACTGATAGTAGCTAACTTCACGTTGTTTTAGAGCGGAATAAATTGGAAACAAATTATTTCTGACAAATTATTTGACTACTAACAGTCAATATATACGATTATGAATATATTGTTATCATTTTATCCTTTGCGTTGCTTTTCAATTTCGTAACAGTATCATATTCTCTTACGATAGGCGTGTTTTGTTGAGCTTCGATCTCAGCAAAGCAAAGTAAAGTAGGATTTTCAGCACATATTTTACAACAACTAATACGAGTCTCGAAGTGTCAAGTTGAGCGTAGTTGTTGTAATTGCTTGCTGAAAATCCTACTTTACTTTGCTTTGCTGAGATCGAAGCTCAAAAAACAGGGCTGATATAAACGCAACCACAATAAAAAATGTTTGCTTTGTGGGCCACAAATGATTGATAGTTTAACCTTAGTCTAAAAAAAGGCAGCTTACAAACTATCGATGAAACTAATTTATCCAACTTAAATGTTCTAGGAAAAGTGTTATATTTTCTGTTTAACTTTGCAAACCTTAGACAAATGGAACAAATCGCTTCGCCATAATGTTTCATTTTAATAATGTTCCATCCATTTCAATGCGTAAATAGTCGCTTTAGTTGATTTGCTCTTTGAGATCTTTTTTTCGTTTCTCATTTCTGAAACATAGGTATTACTTTCAAGAATCAAATTTAGTAAGTCGGACAGCTTGCTGACTTTATGTTATTAAATTTTTATTTGCCTTGATTGGTCAGTTTTTCAGTTGACGTTTCTGAATTAGTAGCCAATTCTAGTCAAGAATTTCGTGACTGACTGAGTATTAAGTTGACAGTTCGTGAATGTGGCTGACGTTGGAAAAGTGACCTTACCGACCGAAGGTTTTAATGACGATTACAAGATTTTTGAACATGCCCAATGCCTTTTTTAGTGTATATGCTTCGTTATAACATCCGTTAAATCTTATATTTAACGTGGAATAACAACTGCCAATATAGTCATACCAGGACCAACAGCAACACATTATCTCTAAATTTAAGTTTGGCAAATAAAAATCGCAATTAAATTGAACAGCATCAATAACCAGTCTTCTGCATCGTAAATCCACAGCAAATTTACTCATTTCAATCGAAATCCTTTTATTTCCACCCACTTAGATGAACTTCACCAAACACAATATAATAATAATAATAAAAAAAAAATAAAGCAAGAGAGAAGAAAATAGCAATTTACTACCACCAACCGCACACACACTCCCGCCACTTGGTAGTTGGTAGTAATGTAAAGTGTATACTTCACAGATGGATATATACATACCAGTATTGACCACCCGAATCCACTAGATAAATTTCATTTCTCGTTATTTGTTTGTCCGTCTCCACAGATGGTGAGTAGTGCGCCATGGCTGCATGCTCCCCAACAGCACTGATCGTCTCGAAACTTAAGCCACGGAAGTGCTCCTGCTGCCTGCAACGAATGGGATGTATACCGTGAGACGAAAAGTTGTGTAAAATGCATACAATGAGAGAAGAAAAATAAACGAAAAATCTCCTTCCCGAGCAAAAAAGGATGAAGATGTGCCCGGAAAGAAATGGACTCATAAAATGGAACATGATAGGTTGTTGTTTGCGCAAAGGCTTACGGGGGTGCGTTCTTACTATAGCACAGGAGTGCATTCTGGTCCGGTGTTAAATATTTTAAAATTCTTTCAGCTCAGCTCTGTACTTTGATGCTACTTGTATAGGTACTAGTACGATGGTTATTTTTTTAAAGCACGACAATTTACAGGATTACTACAAACAGGAGAGTCTTAATGTTTGCAACGGAAACAACGGTGTGCTCCAGTCGCTTCCATGATAAAGTATTGGCAATGTTTGTGTACTCAGAGACAGATACATGTAGTTAGATATTGAGTGCGCACAAATTGCGGTCGAATTAATTAAATTTCCTCGTACACACCCTGGTGTAGTTCAAAAATCGACAGAATGTTTGCGCCGGAGGCTGCAGTGGCGATGGGTTAATTGAACAAGGAGTTCTCATTTCCATATGGTCACATTATATTCGATGGAGTTTGTAAAGTTTCAAGAAGTTATTATTATTAGACACATGCAACGAAATGTTTTAAGTTACTAGTGTTGGGTGCAACAAGAACACAATTGCAAGAAAGTCTTGCAGTCAGCGAGTGAACATCCTTTGAGCCTTAAAGTGTAATTCAAGAAACAGTTTGTCTATTATATGAAAGCTGTACCATACTTCCATTGCCAAGAATTGGTAAAGAAGATTTCTACATTTCATAAATGGATGCGTTCACAAATCGAAGCTTTCGGAAAACTGCTGTGGATTTTTCAACACTACCAAACCACATACGAGTATTTATATATATATTCCCTCAGCGTCCCGAGATGGAGGTGGGTTTCGTCACTTTACAAAACTCACGCTCTAAATTCTTGTAGTTTCTGGGCGCCGGATAGTTCCGTCACATTGTGACTGTCAATGGTTGTGTTCAGCCAGTGCAAATACTGAATTAATGCCAAACCATCTCGAATGTGTGCCTTTTCTAAATTTGCAGCTTCGATTGGATTTTTCACCGACTTTGTTTCGGCCACAATATTTTTAGTTACCAGACGAGCAGTGGGAATAAGTTCGGATATGGCCTGGCTTACGCTGGTTGATGCAACAATTTTTCCCGATGTTCCATTGACCTTGAAAGAGGACCTAATGTAGTCAGTAATCTAAGGAAGTGTGTGCAATATAACTCACTAGCTCCTCTACTCCCCCAAGAATATCCTGGTAGTTCCTCACTGTGACATGTAAGCCTTCGTTTGTTAATTGCTTCGAACTGTCGTTCGACAATTTGTCCTTATCCACATACAATTGTGATTTTGAGCCGTTCGACGATAAAATGAGGTAGCTAAAAAACACCGGATTGTAGCTGATGTCTGATCCTCTCAAGTTCAAAAGCCCTGCAAGAGAATGCATTATTAATAATATTAATGAAGTATTTCTTTACGCATTTTGGTTTTGGAATTGCAGTGTTGTTGGTACGCATCGCTTTATTTCAATTTTATTCATGCAATACCCCGGATTGGAAACAATGAATTCTCCACAACATGATAAGTTAATACCATCCATTCCAGTTGGTCGATTCTGGCGAGCTGGCAATGTTCAAGGGGTTCAGTACATACTATCTTTTCGGTCGGCTATCGCTGTTGTGAGAAAATTTGTATTCAAAAGTTAATGCTAAGCTGCTTACATGCGATATCGTCTAAAGTTGTTACAACAATGGATTCGGCATCATCCTCTTTTTTGATTTGCGCCATCATCTCGGATACTTTTGAGCTCGCAACTTTACCTATTCAGCCAGCATAAAAAAGTGGATGCGATAAATCGGAATGGCCGAGTAAAGGGAAGAAAAGAGAAATGGAAAGTGGTTAATAGTGTCGATTGTTGTTGTTGATTTGAATAAAACGGCCATTTACTGAGTTTTTTTTACTGGAAAGCGATATCCAACAGGACGCATGGTAAATGGAAACGAAAGGGCTGTTAAGGGCTGATGAAGTGCGGCGGTGGTGGTGTTGAGGAAGGGTTGCGAAGTCCAGACTTTGTTGCTTTTTGATTTAGACCTTGAATTTGTTTAAACCGAAGAGTACTTATATTGCGTTTAAGTAAAAGTTTGTTCGTTTAGGGGTGTCAAACATCAAAGCAGTATGCATACCGCTAAAACACTGAAAAGGCAGCGTTAAAAGAGCCCATTTTCATACGTCATAATAATGCGTGATACTTATAATCATTTTTAGTATCCAGGCTGAATTTTCCGAACTCACAATAGAATTTTTTTCCATACAAAAATGTTTAGTGTGAAGGTTAACAATGATTAATAGTGAGGCCCAATGAGAGTAGAACGCCATCTTGACGGTTAAACGACGTAATTTTATGACAGCATCCTCGCTTATGACCAAAACTCTGTTCATAGTTTCTTGAACACAACTTTTCATAGAGGACGTAACGCTTATGACACATATTTGTCCGCTACTTGTGATAAATGAGACCTTGAAAATACATCATACATTGAGACAATAGTCTTCGTAGCTAGGCTCTTTAACTCTATTACCTGGTAATAATAAAAATTATAACTCAACATCATACGTTATTTTTATATTATAATACAATCAAATTACAGTGGCATTGCGATTTTAGGTAATGTACGAACGATTTTCTTATTTGCTGGAACGCGTTTACATGCTGTGGGAATAAAGTTTGACATCTCGAGGGAAGAGTGTTTTTCTTTGCAGCAAAAATTATGGAATTCGAAATTTCAATATTGAAACTCTCTCGTCAAAATATTTGTATTTACAAAATATCATTCATTTAAGTTGATAGCCATTGCAGCGACCAAATGTAAATATTTTCCTATTTTCTATAAATGTACCTAAGTAATATAGAAAACTTCAAAGCTTGACAAGTGACAAATGTTCTGATTTTAGTGAAAGTAGGTGTAAATCTGCCCAATGGAAATGGCATAAGTAATCTACTCTTAGAATAGTATAATGTTAGGTTTTCTGTATGTAAATGCCCCAAGAAACCTATATAGTTGTTAATATCCCTGTTTGTTTTTTTTTAGCTTCGATCTCAGTAAAGCATAGTAAAGTAGGATTTTCAGCACGCAATTACAACAACAACGCTCTACTTGGTACTTCGAGACTCGCAGTAGTTGTTGCAATCGTGTGCTAAAAATCTTAGTTTACTTTGCTTTGCTGAGATCGAAGCTCACAAAAACACGCCTAATGATGTTCGGGCCATTTCACTGCAGACGTCAAGACACTTTTCTGTTAACTATAAGTATGGTCCTTGTTGTCGGTTATCGATTGAAATCTCTCGAAATTCTTTTATCGAGAGCCCATCGTCAATTTTTTTTAAATTTTGGTATTGCTAGTCTCGATCAAGTTCGACATTTCTTTGGCAATAAGCAATCGGTCGTTGTGGTCGACCAGTTAAACGCAACGAATAAAAATTATTGATTCCCTATTTGCTTTTTTTATTCAATTCTTTTTGAGTGGCATTTTTTTCCTAGGGTGTCAGAGCCTGAGAGACATCAGATTAACGCTGTTCGATTTCTAGACTGGCTAACTTTTGAGAGGATTACTCATGGTACCGTCCACTTTATATTTTATTTTGAATATAATATTAGTACCTCTTCGTGCGCACTCAGGAGGAGTGGCATTTTTTCAGAGAGTTCCTAGAATATTACCTCCATAGCATATACCTGACGACCTCCCATTTCCAAAAAAACCTTGGCAAACTCTATTCTAATTCCCTCAAATAAAAGGATGCTTCTACCATCTATTTGGTTAGGACGTCGCACTACCAAAGGCGATGTCGATTCCTAAATATATTGAGCAAACACACCGTCTGTCTTCGCAAACGACAGAATCAAATATTTCCAAAGCACAAGTCCAAGAGAACTTCACCCCTCTCCCACCCAAAGGATGCGCTCTACCCCTTAGAAATATGTAAATTATCAAGAGAGTAAATATCGCTCAAAAGAAAAAGCAACCTTTCCCAAACAACCGGCACAACTAGCGAGAAAACTAAAGAAAAAAAGACGCAAAGGAAATTACAAGAAAATCTCCACTTAATATTAATTAAATAATTCCCTTTGATGATACGGAAATGACATCAACCCACCAGCATCTCCATCACCACACTATATCGCTGCCACTACTCCCATCCGTAGCATCCGGCAAATGAGGGCGATAAAAAGGAAATTAAATTTTAAAAGGCCCGCACTATAGAGCAACACTCCTGGCACTTACCTGTAAACTCCATATCCAATGGAATAATATTATTCCGTGCCGTTGGCGGTCGACTTATCCAAATCTCGTCAATAAGATTCCTGGAAACGCTAATTAATTCATGTCCGTTTGCATCTATATCGTTGGCTATTTGTTGAAAATCTGATGCTTTTATGAGAAAAGGATCCACACCCACAGTTGAATTTGACGGCAAGTTGCTAAGCATCCACTTTGTCATGTCGGGCACATTATTCTGTCCTATGGCAAAATAGACACAGGAAGTGGTTAGTTCCGCACAAAAATGAAAAACAAAAAAAACACCAGCCAGCGGAATAAAATGAAACCAACATTTTCATTCATCAGCACCATCGTTTTGGGGAAAAGTGTGAATCTTAAAACCTTTATAAATATTTATACCGAAATGTTGACTATGAGCAGCAGGAAGGGTGTACCGGTGTTGGTGTCCCATCAAGGGCGTACCAACATGTAATTAATGTTTGTCATAGTCGGAGATTTGAGTGAATGGAAAGGATGACGGAAATTACTGCCTGGACGAAGACAATCTAAGGCGGCTTTATGGCAAGATGGATGAACGAACCCGGTTCTTCTCGTAGATGTTGCAAAATTGGATATCTAATTTAATCGGCTAATTACAGTTTATGGTTTGCAGGCTTATGACGGCTTTATCGAGTAGAGTGCCTGTAAATGGTGTAGACAAGCAGGGACTTACCGCAATTGTTTTGAGAAAAGCCAGTTTTTAAATGTTCTTGGTTTGAAATTGCAATTGCTTTTGAGATAAGTGCATATAAAGATTAAATATGCAAGTTGATTAGGTGCTGTTAAGTGCGATAGAAATGTAGTTTTCACTTCGAATCTCATATGTATTTATAACATTCAATGTGAATTGTCGGAAGTTTAAATAAAAAGTTTAAAATAAATTTCCAACTAAACGATATCGTTTTTGAAACTTTGATCACCAAAATAAGTCATATTCTGCTCGAATTTTTTTGACAGACGTCGGCTTTCATTATATTCTTGCAAAATGAACTGGATTAAGCTCTTAAACTTGTAGTTTTAGCAGTTATTTGCTAGTTTTGGAGGTCTATCGTTTCGACGATTATCGTCGGAAAAGTTACGGAATGAGTGCCCAGACTATTCTGACGAGACGACGTACTACATGTCTTGTCTCGTTCAAACTTCTGTGACCAGTTTCTTCGAGGACTAAACGAGTCATACTATAGCCTTTGACAAAGAGCATATCGACGTCTAAGACTCGTAAGCTCTGACAGCTGAAAACTGCGTGGGTAACCACTGCCGGGAGCATCCAATGAAGCAGATGACGCTTGAGCTTCAGCATTTATTCACAGACCGACGAGTTGTTTATCTTTTTGCAATAATCTTTGTCGCCTTTTACAATGTCCCCAATTCTAGAGAAAACATTTCGATGTATGAGTGTGAACATAGCACGCCATTAAGGATAAGGATAGCATGCAAAGTGACCTAAATACAGTCAATTCACATATCAACTGCAGGCATCCGGACTACAGAACACCAAGCGGATTTCTATGCAGTCTCTCACCTGTCAGGAAGAACCTTAACCAGCGTGTGACTTTCGCTTCAAGCTTAATCACCTGTCATAATCCCATTATACGAATAAAAGGATAATAATCATTATCAACTCCTAATCACTGCATCACTGCAAGACCCAAGCTATATAACATTGTTCTCTGTGGACCCCCAGAGACCAAACTATATACACATCCCCCCAGTATAAGAGTAACAGACGAGCCCTCCCTGTGAACCCACCATATATAAGTACTGCTACGTACCTTTCTTCATTAGCGTCCAACAGTCCAGATCCAGTTGCTGTTCGGCCTGTAGATAATATCTTGAATCGGTCCAGAGGAGAGCCGCAGTTGCAGTAATAACAGCATCTCCAGCAGAGCCAGTAAATTTGCTAATGTATTGCAAGCGTTTGTCATGGTCCGCAATATATTCACTCTGCGCGCCGGGCACACAAATGGGACGAAAATCAAGCACGCCAGGACAGTGCCACAGGATAATTGGGAATAGAGAAGATTTTGGAATTATTTCGATATCAGATGATGCTCCTGCACCCATTCAGACATGGGAGCAGCAGTACCAACAAATCCCCACACATGCACATGCATATAAAATGCAGTGATGGTATTGCTGATGACACAACTTACGGACCTGGTGGGCATCGTTCATTGGGACAATGTACGCCTGCATTGTGCTGCCGGTGGTGGTGCTTCCTTCCAGTATACTCGTGTCATTCATTAGCCTTCGGATATTTTCCAGTATTTCGCCCACTTCATTTGTGCACTTGGCTCTAGGTGTTACATCTAATGACCTGAAAGTGGGGATCATTATCGTCAGCTGGTTTTTTTTTATATAATTTAAGTAACGCTTTGTGATGATGGAACGTTGAATGCAATCAAATTGGATTTGGATTAGTTCATGAGTCAGTTACTTGTACCCTAAGGGTGAACATGTAAATGCAAGGCATTGAAGAAAATTATATAGACAGAGGCTTGAAAACAGGCCATCGAAGTTGGGACCGCAATCAGTCTAAACCAGTGGACATACCTCAGATATGGACTGACACTTTTTGGATGATCTTCGGATATCAAGTAAAGGCAGTTTTTTTTCGATATTTCGAGTCCTCGTCTGATTATTTTCTCTTTTTAAACGCAACACTTAATCTCTTCAGACGTTTATGCATTTACAACCTTTTGTAGGGCTTTTTGGTTAGCTTTTGAGCCACATCAATCGATCCGTTCATATGACTTCACTGGCACACTTGTTTCTTTTACGAAATTGGCTAAACTTTACATGCAATAACGTTCTGTCGATTGCGTTATATATTCGCACTGTCGTCTACTACGTTTCACACACTACGTGATACGGCAACTGTCAAAAAGTAAGACTTCCAACATATAAAACAATTTAAGGAAATGTTCCAAAATTGCAAACGTTCCCGGACCAAAATTTTTCCAAAATTTGTATTTTATGAATTCAATTTAAAAACCAATTTTTTAAGGTTTCGTTTGCGATTTACTAAAACACTGAATTCTCAAATTGTTGCTTTATAATTTGACAAACTCTGACAATCACATAATAGTCACAAAATTATATGAGGTTTGACAAAATTGACATGCACGTCCTGAATGTAGAAAAGAATTTTTTAAATTCACCTTCCATACACAAATATACCACATCCAAGTAAAACCAAACAACGTATGACTGAATTCATGTCTTTTAATAAATATAATCCAAAGGAATGTCTTCCACTGTAGCTCGCTCAACGTTCGAGCTAAAACTGAACAGAAAATCCTCCGATTAAGTCCAAAATCGTAAACACAAGTACAACTAGCACTTTACCATACATCGAATAAAAATACTTTAGCGGATATTTTTGATTACAGTATAATAAAGAAGTTGATACCGAAGACCGACAATGACAATTCGACAACAACAACAAAAAGGAACACCACACAACAGAATTCTTATTCATATCTCAACAGCGTGTCGCGCGATAATAAGCCACTGGAACAGGTATTTAATAACCCATTTGTTGTGATTACTGACTGCGGAAGGCATTTGCTCAAAAGTCGCACAAACGACGACCTAGATGTGATTGAATGATGACAACGTCGACGACGACGACGACGCGAACAGCTCCCAGAGACGACTCAAATAGGTGGATAGGTGCTGTCTAAAAGCATTTTGATATGTTTTGACAAATGGCAAATTGAATTATATCTCACTTAAGCGGCCCAGCATAATATTTAAATTGAATTACTTGCTCCTTTGTAAATAACTGCGGAGAGGTCGTCGAATGCACGATCTCGTTTGCGATTCAGAACACGAGCGGCAGCTTACGCACGGTCAAGATCAAGAATCGGAGGTAAATAAAATTTGTATTCATTGGATGGGATTGAGTATGTCGTTGTTGACTCTCTGTTTGCTTGCAGTGAAATGGGAAGCAAGTTGCAAGTTCATTCATACTAACAGAAATTATAAAGTAGTAGGGCGTATACGTAACCTTTTTTCATATAGCTGTCATATAATTTTATTATCATTTCTCAGGCTTTATTGACGAAGGCGTATAATATTTAGAAGCTACTTATATAAAACTAGGTAACGATGGTTCGCACACAATTGTCTCTTTCAGTACGAGATGGTTGGACCGCTGTATCTGAAAAATAATCTGTTCTTCCGAGCGGTATTAGATCACAAATTGAACGCAGGACTGGTAACACACCTACTAAACATGGAATTGTGGGATTTTGGATACAGCACCAAGGACTGTGTTTTCGCAAAACATTCGAGGCCTTCAAGAAACGATAAATATTCTAGTTTTTTGAAGACTCTTGATTTAAGAAACCTAAACCCTACTGCACTACCATTTTATGAAGCAAAAACATTTTACGTGTGTTTTTGGTGCTGTAACACGACACATTTGAAAAGAAAAAATCGACAGCAACTTTGCGAAATTGACACACAGCCATCACATAAATTATTATTCATAACTACTGTTTAAAACTCCAGTAGTTCGAATTACCGGCCAGCAATTCCATGAACTGAGGTTAAGAGTTATTGCTGCATACTTGGTTGTAATATTTACTAAAATACTCAGTTATTTCTATTGCCCCGTAGATGGCGCCCAAATCATTTAAAGGCATGTGAATTAATTCACAGCTGATTACGAAATGCATATTCACCTGCTGAAGTTGGCAACTAAATTTAATGGCGGTCTTATTATTTTAGTCAATTTAACTCTTCCATTCCAATCAACGTTTTCGTTATCTAAACTATAATCCAGTTCTCTGGTTTTAATCGCTAGCCAATCTACACACAATCAGCAGCGGTGCAAATCCATCCTTTCAGGTAGTAATCAACCATTGATAGCACACTTATCGCGCTATTTGTCTCGTAAATAACATTTTATTAACTGATTGTTGGGATATTTTATTTTTTCCAGTGATTAGTGTTTCCTCCAGCTTACAACCTGGCGGCAGTTAATCAACTTTTCGCTAGAACAATGAAAGACACAACACAGATTCTCGCAAAGTTGCGAAAATTGATGCAACAACCCGGTGAGCAGTTGCCTGCTATTACAGCGTACATCGTACCATCTGATGATGCACATCAAGTAAGAAATTGGTTTTGCCCGACTATTGTTGACCTACTAAATATGTTTCTTTATGCAGAGCGAGTACATTTGTCAGCGCGATGAGCGACGCGCTTTTGTCAGTGGATTTGATGGCTCCGCTGGAACGGCTGTCATTACGACTGATAAAGCTTTGCTTTGGACCGACGGAAGGTACTACCAGCAAGCGGGGAAACAATTAGACTCCAATTGGACCTTGATGAAGGATGGTACGTGCTAATCCAAGTGTAGTGCGAAATTTCTATTTCGTTGTCTTTGTAGGTCTTCCAGCAACACCATCAATTGGCTCTTGGTTAGCCAAGTCTTTGCCAAAAGGATGTACAGTTGGAGTGGACCCTAAACTCCTATCGTATAGACTATGGAAACCAATCCAAAAGGAACTCAATGGCAACGGTATACATTTTGAATTATGTCTGCGGTTTAAACTGAGATGTGTTTCCCTCCCTAGAATGTGCCTTGGTTCCTATAGACGACAACCTAATCGATTCCATTTGGGACAATCAGCCAAGCGGTCCAACAAACCCCATAATAACATTGGATCTCCAATTCTCTGGGGCTACCATCGCTTCTAAGTGGAATGAGGTCAAAAAGCAAATGAAGGACAAAAAGACTGATGCTTTAGTTGTCAGTGCCCTTGATGAGATCGCATGTAAGATGGAACCCAATCCTTGGTTTTTGGAATGTCCTTCTATAACCTCACTATTTAGGGTTCCTCAATCTACGTGGCTCGGACATTGAATACAATCCAGTATTCTTCTCGTATCTTATCATCACTCATGATAAGCTACACCTGTTCATTGATGACTCGAAACTGCCTGGCAATTGGACTGACCACTTGAGCAGCAACAACGTGGACATTACTATTGAACGTTATGAGTCGATTAAAGAGCGCCTATTGGAGATTGTAAGTTGTTTACCACAACTGAAAAGGGAATGATATATATCTTTTGATTCTGTTAGGTCAACAACTCAACAGGAAAACTGTGGATTGCGATGAGCTCGAGTTATTTTCTGTCTGCTCTGATTCCAAAGGCCAAGCGCCACCAAGAGGTATGACGGACTGGGTGGGGTCTCTTAAATTTGTCTAAAATATCCTGCCCTTCAGATCACTCCGATAGCTGTGATGAAGGCAATCAAAAATCCAACTGAAGTCGAGGGCTTTATCAACAGCCACATTCGAGATGGGATTGCGCTGTGTCAATACTTTGCTTGGCTTGAGAAGGCAATTCAAGAAAATCAGCCTGTGGATGAGATATCAGGCGCTGACAAACTAGAAGAATTGCGATCAAAAAGGGAACATTACATGGGACTAAGTTTCACAACGATCAGCTCGTCGGGTCCAAATGGCTCAGTGATACATTACCATCCAGCGCAGGAAACTAATCGCCCAATCACCAACAAGGAGGTGTACCTATGCGATTCTGGAGCGCAGTACAGGTAGGATGGTATAGCCACTGCCTGTGAGCTGAATTAAATGAAATTCTGTCTTAGGGATGGAACGACTGATGTTACACGTACAATCCATTTTGGAGAGCCCACCGATTTCCAAAGGGAAACTTATACGCGCGTACTAAAGGGCCAACTGACGTTGGGGTCGACGGTCTTTCCCAACAAAGTCAAGGTGAGTTGTGCGTGAGATGTTTATTGGGCGGTTTATTATTTTTTATCCAGCAATTAAATAGAGTTGATCTTATTACGAGTTCTACATTTGCATTATCTCGCCCGTTTTAACTGGAAAACTCATTTGCACTTATTCATATTTTATAGAAGCTCCTCGTCACAATAAGCTAGAAGCCTAGAGCTATCATTTAAAAATATCCTTTAGTTCATTTGTTTATCAATTGCAGGGTCAAGTTCTTGACACTATCGCAAGGAAAGCCCTGTGGGACGTTGGCTTAGACTACGGTCACGGAACTGGCCACGGTGTTGGACATTTCCTAAATGTTCATGAAGGCCCCATGGGCGTTGGTATTCGCCTAATGCCCGATGATCCAGGTCTACAAGAAAACATGTTCATTTCAAATGGTGAGTTTCGAATAGTTTGCCCAGTTAAATCATTTCCACCAATATGGATACTAATTCGCAGAGCCCGGTTTCTACAAGGACGGTGAGTTTGGCATTCGAATTGAGGACATCGTTCAAATAGTCCCGGCAAACGTACAGCATGATTTCGCTGGTCGTGGTGCGCTGACATTTAAAACCATCACAATGTGTCCCAAACAAACCAAAATGATCGAGAAGAAACTGCTGACTGATGTGGAAGCTAAGCTTCTTAACGACTACCACCAACTGGTCTGGGAGACGTTGTCCCCCATTTTGCAGAAGGAAAACGATAGCCTGACCTTAGCATGGCTAAAGAGAGAAACACTGCCGATTTGAAGGAGCACATTCTTTGCATTTTAATTTTGAATTTTGTAAACGAAGCAAAATACATACATATTTTATATATCTTAATCTATAAGAGCACCTTATTCACTACATGAATCTACATTCTAATTGTATAGCATGAAAATATCTTAACCTAAAGCCTCGTCTCGATGGTTGTATCCCTCTCACCAATCCAAGTTCTCCTGAGCATGTGCAAACGATTTGCTGTTGTCCGAGTAAAATTGGCTATACCAACTGCGGAATGATTTGATCAAGTGATCCTCCTTTACCAATTGTGGTTTGCTGCGGTACCTCTTGTGATTCCACATGTTTATGTCACGTTCGACCTGCGCAAAGGAATTGCCGAATTGTTATTCAACCTGTCCGAATGGGGAAGTAATTTTCTCGCTTACCATAATGCTCTCTGCAATAATAGCAAACTTCATAAACGGTGCTAGCATTTTTGGGGCGTAAAATCGGTGGATGACCTTCTGAACAAGTGGCTCAAGTGGTGTCACTGATTGTACAGCCACCAGTGGTCCAAAAGCGCTCTTCATATGAAGCTGAACGTATGCTGGTCCGATCTGTTTCATAGGAAAACAACTTATTATAATTTACAGTCAACTTATGACCCACGCATTATTTTTACCTGCAAACCAACAACATCGACACTGCACACGCGCAATTTAGGCAAAATCTCCAACGAGTGGTTCAGGGACAGTGTAGAAATATGCTTGGAATCGAACTTCGAGCCTTTCCATCTAAAAGGGGGCATAATGATTTCAATATTTACATTACAAACTGAACGCAATTTAATCTTACATTGCATCCCAATGATGAGTACCAACGCCGGTTAGAGAGCTTTCAACCGGATTTCCTCCTGCCAAAACACTTGGATTATGAACCGCAGTGAAATGAGCCAGATCTGCTCCATTCTCGGGTATTTCTTGAATATGGCAGCTCACTATGAACTCATTTCGTCCGTGATACGCATATTCGTTATTGTCAATCTCCTTTATTGCGGGCAGTTCCCAGGGTTCATCACCCTCGGCATGATACCAAATGAAGATAAAATCATGCATTTCCTTTGATATCCATTTGCGTACTTTCGAAGCTGATGGGGCACAGGTGCTGTAGGGTACATTAACGCATTTTCCATCGCTCCCGCGGAACGCCCACTGATGGAAGGGACACTCAATGTTGTCACCGACAACTCTGCCGCCAACTCCAAGATTTGCACCCAAATGTGGACAATAGGCATCGAGGACATTAACGTCATTCGATTCTGTGCGATAGACGACGAACTGCTCCCCCAAACAGCTGACACTAATGGCTTCACCTTTTCTTACTGCCGAAGATTCTGAGATGTTATACCAGCCATTCGGGAATGGGGGTGGCAGTTCATTGATGCCGATCTTACGCATGCGTCGCATGCGATTGATAGCATCCCGCTTTAGTTTTGAGCTTACATTGCGGGCACGTCCCAGCGCCAGGTCGAAGCTTACTTCTTCCAGTCCCTGAAATTAACAAATCGTTAAATTGTTAGAAAATCCTACAAAATAAAGATATTCTTTGAGTAGATAAAGAGCAGAGGCAGTGGCAACTTATTTATCGAACTGCCGAAATCATGCACCAATCCTGCACATTGTAGTTGAGGTCGTCAGAAAATGAATCACTTTATATTACTCGTTGCGAGCCATATTCCCTGAAAAGTTATGCTTCTACCTACGATTCTTCGAAAGTCTCGGGACTTCATACCTAGTCTTTGTGACGGTGTGCACCACTGATTGAAATAGAGTTGCCTTCGACTAAATTCTCTGTCATAAGGGTCAACCTACGCCTGTTACATCGTTTCCGGGGCCAATATTGGCTTAATGTTATGTTTCCCTCAATTCCTAAAAATTCTCTCAACATAACCTAACATACAAGAACCATCTGAACCACAAATGTATAAAAATACAAGGTACATGTCATATTGTGACGCTTTTTGAAGAAATTAAAAAAGGAACAAGGAAATTCCGTTATTTTTATTGCAAAATAAGTCACAAAAAATAAGTTAATCGAATGCAAACTGACATTTGAAAAATTTGGCAACCATCTGCTCGGTATTCGAAAAAGCCAAAATAAATTTATGAGGCTTTTTGCAGGCATTTAGGAGAGAAATGTTTTCCTCTCTCGGAGTTAGATTAAATTGGACTTAAGTCTTAAAATACAGACCTACCCCCTTATTAATATACGCTGCGTAAAAGTTATCAACTCGTTATTCAGAAGTTACGTCAAATTTTTGTATGCTATCTGATGTCTACTAGCTAACTAACTTGTGTACATTTGTTTATTAACACGGGGGCTAATATTCTCCATACCCATTTCGTATAGTAAGGCTTTAAAAAAAGTGCTCGAAACCATTGCAAATTTCGCGTTCAAAATTACAACTTCTCGTAAATGTCATTTTATAAAAGCAAAATCATTTTAAACAAGTAAGAGCATTGACTTACCTTCTTCCAATTAATGGGCAAGTGGAAAAACCAGTAGTAGAGGACTGCTAGGAAAATTGCTCCCAATATTGAGAGTACGTTTGAATAATTAAATGACTCCATTGCCATCTCCATCGGTTCCATTAAATGATTCGCTACTTGGGATGCGTTCACATTACCAAAAACCATCTTCTGTATCGCCTGCAAAAATAAAGTTCATCCGTTAGTAAAACAAGAAAAAAAAAATTATGCTACCTTCCCCACTTGATTGGTGTATTTCCCGAAAAAAGCTATTTCGGGCCCACTTCCCTCAACCTTGGTCTGTGAGGAAACCGGAATACAAACAGAAATGGCAAAATATTCCATCCACCCTTGCAGTAAGTGTCAACAAGTTTAACAATTTAAATGAGGCGAAATGCGCAGCAGTATACTCCAAATTTATGTTCTCCAATGTTCCGAAGTCTCGAAAGTCACTCATCTTGAATTTGAATCAGTCGCACTTTCGTTTCTGATAAATAAATCCCAAAGAGGCTTAATCTTTCCACAACACAGATTGGCATTGAATTTACACAAACCACGTAAAACAAATCTGTACGAGCAACAATTATTTTCGAATACAAATTTGAAAATTTGAACACTACCTACATATGCAGCTCCTATATTTCCGGTTTGATCTCAATCTCTTAAGTGAATACATATCACATAAATCTACATCAGCCTGTTCAGGAAACACCACACATTGTCATTTTCAAGGACAATTATATTCCACAGTCGGGAGAACAGCTAAGATCTACTAACGGTAATTGTAGCTAAGTGTATTTTAGTTTTTGTATTCTAGGTGTCAGAATTTGCCACCGACACTGAATATAGCGGTGTCTTGAAATTGCGTAAATTAGCGTAAGGTGTTCATTTGATTTGCAAAGACACCAACTACATACGGCCAACGTTATGGTACAGTTAGAACACAAGTGGCTGAGCAAGTGAAACAAATTCGGAGTGACAATAATTCTGCAGTCGGTATTGTTTTAATTTCACCAATGTACCATGGCGATTATACATTTTAATTCTTCAAACAATCGATGCATTATGGATGTGTAGTTCGGTCCAATTTTTATTTTTATTTTTTCCATTTGCCATTTTTTTGAAGGTGAACTGACAACAACGCACGCATTTACAGAGATGGAGACAAATGGGTTGCGGTTCATTTTTTTCAATGATTTGACTGAAGGAACACTTCTCACCTCACCACATTTTTGTCAGGATTCATATTAGGTAAAGAAAATATCAAACAAAGGTACAAAGGTTTAAAGTACAGGCATATAGAAAAAATGTTGCGGTATGGAAAAATAATAGCAAATCTAAAAAAAGGTAATTTAAAATATTGAAAGCTGCACAGCAAGTGATCCTTTTCCACCCTATATGACTTTTTTTAAAGTTTGATTACCTACATTTTAAGGGAACAAACAAATTTCTACGGGCGGCTAACTCTAGCACACTTTACCAACACAATTTTTAGCAGTACCTGTTTAAACCGAACGTTTCGGTTCAGGTTCACCGAATGTGTGTAAATACATTTCTTTTACTTATGCTCATTATCGTTACATTTCGATTTTATTTCCCCAAATGTTGGTTCCTAAAATAGCCTAATGTTATATGCGTTATTACAGAGATACTGACGAGATAACACTCAGTGGTGTTGAAATGTAAAGCTCATGTTTGCCATTAGATAGTATTGTGGGCTAGGGTATATAGTACAACCTACCTGTTGGGTTCTAGCCATTTGTTATTCAAGTTCACGATAGCTTCTTTGATTAAATAAATGAGCAGCATATTAAAGGGATGTATACTAGGCAGGACATTGAATCGATAATTAACCGAAGTAATCGAAACACTAAGTCGACTAAGTCGATTAAGTTCGTCGAAAGGAATAGCTCTATACAAATTGTGTTTAGATTAAGAAGATAATTATCTATTAACCACTCATCGGTTACCTTTTTTCGGCTTTTTTATCGATAAAAACAACGGAATAGCGGTAGAGACAAGTGTTGACGCCATCGGTGTTTCCCCGTGGGAACTATTATATAATGTTAGCATAGAAGAGTCGTGTCTCTATTATGTACCTATACTTATATCTATACGATTAATATATTGATAAGAAAGTTTTATTTGGACTATGAATCACGGGCTAGGTATATGAATATGTGTCTTCCTACAACTTGATTTAGATTACGTGCTTTTGTGATATCTACATATTTTAAAGGCCTACGCACCTTGTGTAAGCAATGGTATAAAAGGGGCTTTGATTTGCCTACATTACACAGCAATTAACTTTTAAGTTTAAGGAAATTCATAGGTACCGCATGGGTTTCGCAGAGTTTTCCTCGGAAAGAGAAAAGATTTTCAACACGCAATTACAACAACTACTGTGAGTCCTCAAAGTGTTAAGTAGAGCATAGTTTTGTAATTGCGTGCTGAAAATCCTACTTTACTTTGCTTTGCTGAGATCGGAGCTCAAAAAAACAGGTCTATAATATTTTGTTATAATCATATTCGAGTAGCAGACCTCGATGGTTCAAACAGGGAGAATTCATGCGTCTGACGTTTGTGTTTTCCTATAATTTTTTTAATATTTTTTTTTCCTCAATCACGAGTTAGATTTGTTTTTACAAAAAATAGGCATCTTTATCTTACTACTTTTTTAACAAGAAAGTTAGCAAGCCACATCTTGTGAGAAAAGTTATTGAAAATAGGTTTAAATATAAATCATACTCATTATCGTTGAAACGCATATCCTTCGACTAGATGTCGCTTTCCAATTTGTTTGGTTTTGTTTTTTTTTAATGACTGAACCGAATCTTGTTTGACAAATTTTCGCTTTCGTGTTTACGTTTCTGCTATATGACGTATGAGACTTTAAAATAGTATGAGGCCTATGAAAATAACTGTCATAGACATACATGCGTATCTGCCTTTGAATTTAAACTCTGACATTATTGGTAGTATATACCAGTGGTAAAACGATTTCAGTTACTTAAGGACGATTAACATAGACTTTCTGTTGATCGTTCCGCAAATCCAGATACCAAGAAAATATACGAAAAGTATTGGCATATTATAAACATTCAAAACATTTATTGAAAACAGAAGCTTTCACTAGCATTTTTCAAATTTTCAAAAACTCCCAAATTAAAAAAAACTATTAAAATCAAGAATTTTCGACACATTTTTTTGTTTAGTTTGTGACAAATGTTTGCAATCTTTGCATTTGACAAATGGCGCCAAAATACAAATGTCAATTTTCTTAAATTGGTAAAGAACTGTTATTTACATAAATGATATATATGCGGTGAAGTATCGTATAGATAGCGCTTTCCTTCTGTGCAATATTATGAGTAGAGGCAGCGTATTTCTAAAATTGTGAGACTTATGCAGCCTACGAGTATGTTGACAAAAATTGAATTGTCAGCAGGAATTTATTATTTGCGATGTTCCTTCGTATCAGTCATAAACTGATCGGTATAAAGATTACGATAGGTATTTAAGTTTGAAATTCTGCGATTAAGACATTATATTTAGGTAACAGGTGACATAGTCAAGCGAACAAACATGTGTATGATGACGTTTTGTATTCCCAAGTCTCCATACAATTTTGAAACAATTTTTACTTATTTGACGCTCATTTTACACTGCAGCTGATAATAAAATCAACTAAACACATTTTGGTCGCTGGCTTACACAATTATTTTATCGTTTAGAACCTCTTCAAAATATTTACCATCAGCAGAGTCTATGAGTCACCTTATAAAAACTCCTACAGACTGTCTCGTAACTTGATTTTTTTTGATAAGAAAGCGCCAACAGACACGAGACCAGAAACTCAATGGTTGCACGCCTTGTAATTACTAGAACACGATCATAAATTTCTTTGATCCAAGTTAAAGTGGATACTTTAAAAGCATGACTAAATATAATCGATTTACTCTTTTTAGTTAAAAGCGCAATAATTTTTTACTAATCACGAAACTAATCAGCTGAAGTTGGACAATAAATACAAAAAGTTGCGAGCATCATCAAAACATCATAGAGTATTATTTTTTACTGCAGTACACTTAAAAAAAACTTTTTAGGTACCCATCAAATCAGTTTCTTGTTAAATCGGGGACGTAGATAGCCAGGGAGTTAGTCATACTAATACATATGTATAAAAAGTGGCAGTTCTGTCATAACTTATTTAATAATATTGACAAAGATCTAAAAAAAATTAAAATATCGACACACACGACCAAGGATTCATGCGCGAATAACAATCACAAAAATGCACAGAAGCGTAATGTCCTTCGTTATATAATATTTTGCGGGAAAAATAGCATTCACTTCAAATTGATTGACATTTGTCCATATAAGCGTACTCAATCTATCAAGAAGACCTTATTCCAAATTAAGGTTCACTGTAGCCAGGTATGCAACTATTCTTGTTTAGTCATTATCGTGTTGTCTCTCACATTCATATTGGAACTGGTTCAGACTGATATGAAAATCGTTTTGGTAGTTTCTATTCGGGTTTGAGGTCCAAAGTGCTTACTGAAACTTCGTGAAATTTTTGCACGCATATTTAAATTAAAAATTAAAAAAACTTTTAACACATGATGGCGTGCTGCCACTTCTATTGTAAATGGAAAATGTCTATAAGTCTACTCTCCGAATTTTCAATCTAGAGATGAGTTGTTCTGCTAGGATGGGATTGTATTTGTCTTTTGAATATAACGCTATTGTATTTTTTAACCAAAAAAACAAAACACTCCACTTTCTTAAATTCTACTAGTGACGTAGCACAACCTATTATCTTATTTTTTTCGCCCCACGCGATGAATTGAACAACAGCTTGTTTTATTATCACATTAAGTTTTTAATTTTAATCTTTAATGAATGGAGACTTATTAAGGTTCACTGCCAAAAGTATCATTTCTTATTTTTAAATATTTCTAAACCTCTTAACTCACATCCATTTTTAATAATAAAAAATGATACACTCTAAATTCAACGATAACTAAAAAAGTCAGTAGTAGTTTGGTAAGGTAAAAAAAACTACCCAAACGACAAGTCTATGTATACAAGGTTTCGAAATGCTAACTTACGTAGTCTATTAGAACAACTAACGGCTCGGCAAAAAAAGGTTAATATTATATAGCCCAAACTTGCAGCAGTTCGCGCATAGTTCAAAACTAAAACTTTTGTATGAACTAGCAAAAAGATTACGGTTACGGCACTATCGGACCGTACCATAAGGTATAGGTACTGTCGCCCGCAACCCAGTGACGTTTCAATATTATTGGAAGAGCGATATGACTGAGATAACATTTCATTGTAACACTCATCAATCGCTTTGCCCACCTGCAAAAATTCGAGTTCATATGAACTCAACCGATACCAGGGGCGGTCTGAGGATGTATTCAATATTAGCGGACACAGGAATTTCGAATTAAGGATTTTGTGAATTTTAGCAGCACGTACGAAAAGGAACAAAGAAACAAACAGAATACTGTCAGACTGAAGTAACAGGCGATTCCAAATGATGGATCTCGTAGAGTTGGTATCTCAAATAAAAAACATGTAACTTTTTGTCATAGGTATAGGCATATGTTTCGCCTATTTTTTCTTTTTTTCAGATAAGTCATATCTAAGTTTTATACCTTCCTTCGTTGCTGTTACGGAAAAGTGCGAACAACTAAAATAAGTTTCGCTCTGATTCTGATTTGTCAATCTATTTGTTAAATCATGTAAGATTCTTGCACTGATCAGAAGTACTTGTAGATCTGTGCTGGTCATTTTTCAATTTCATTCAAAATCAGCAACATGGACGGTTTTCTATTCTTTCCGTCTATCAATTTGCACCTTTCTCGTTTTCTTTTGTGTATATAGCTACAGAAATTTTAAATTTGAATATGAACACAATTCGATTCCGTCAATTTTTCGAATATACATATTTCATAATATCCACTAGTAGCAAAAAAAAAAACCAATATAAGGCCACATTCATGTCAGGCCTGGCCGTTTTCCAATCGCTCTACAATTAATATAATCTATATTGACTTTGTCACTTTGCTATCGATTTAAGCCAAACGTTTTGTTCTTTCAGTTGACTTTGATGATTACCTTTGTTTTTTGTAACACGTGGGAATTTCATACCTCTTCAAAACATGAGAAGCATGTACCCCATTGGTTAATTTATAATTATTTCTTTCACTATAGTGACTCACATCAATATTATTTAGATACAGCTCTGATAGTTGGTGAGTCAAAGCCCAAATGCAATGGATAACATTTAGCAATGCCGTTGATAAAGCGAAAATTTAAGTAAATTAGACGGAGCAATTGAATTTTTCAACAAAACTTATTCACTCGCAGTAGTACCTTGTGAATCTTTATATTAATTAATTTTGTGAAGGGCACTTATACCTTATCATTCATCACTAGCCATATGCAACCTGCAACTATATAACTCAGCAATCATGGGACATGTGAATCTAAACTACTATTTGCAATATTTGCAGTATGGCAGTATGTTTGCAATTTACAAAAGCACATACAAGATAACTGTGTGTCTATCTATCGGATACAAATATTATATGATAAACATTTGTCAAATGGGGAGATAGTTTTTTTTTGGTTTTCAATAGATATCGGAAAATGTGGAATAGTATGATTTGTGAAAATGTCACCACCGGATTCCGAGCTTTGCTTTGGAGAAAGCCATCTATAGAGTGGAGAAGAATATCCAAAATAGTTGCAACTTCGGTTTGGCAAAACAGATAGATTTGGCTGTCCAAAAAGTAGAAAAAACGTCGACTCCATTGGAACAAACTATACCAAATGTACTTAAAATTCCATTCTCCGATTCAAGACGACAAGTATGATGCAGCGAAGACTGGACTCACAGAGAAGGTACGACTACTAAATGCGATGCAAAATTTTTTGTGCAAAGTCATTAAAAAAATTCATGAAATTACATTATAAGAAAAATTTTGAATGAATTCCACTAAATAGGTTAAGCAATTTTGAATTATAGCAAAAACGTCCCACATTTTTAAAAGGAGTCCGATTTCACTGACGATAATTTTCCTTGGGATCGAATGTTCGCTAACTTGTTGAAACCTTAACAACAATTTTACAAACTTAATCGACTGAGATTACGATTTATGTTTAACAGTGTGATAACTAACAGTAACACTAGTCAATGGACTGCAGGTGTTTGCAATATCCCATTATCT
Organism: Cheilosia impressa; assembly: GCA_948293265.1. Taxonomy (NCBI): domain Eukaryota; kingdom Metazoa; phylum Arthropoda; class Insecta; order Diptera; family Syrphidae; genus Cheilosia; species Cheilosia impressa. The sequence goes on along the minus strand of OX411880.1, from coordinate 127,190,497 downwards.
CTATCCGCTAGTTCTTTATCGGCTTGTGGTAAACTTCTTGGAAATCAAGTGTTTTCAGAGGTAAGAGGTATACAGTATCGGAAATATTGGAAGCATTTTCATAATTTTTTGTATGTAGCTGGAATGTACACTTTCACACTACCTAAATTGTCAGATTAAAAATCCACAAGGGTAACTATCCAATAAAAATAAACCCAAAATCTAATGTAAATCATGTAGACATGTCTGCTCAAGGCTAATTTGCTTTTGAGTTCACCATCTCAGTCCTATATCAAAGAAGGTCAAAACTCTTATGCATAACGTTCCCATGCTCGCATGTTTTTAGATATGGGTTGTTAAACGATTTCGAACTTGTTTGCATTATCGTATCAAATCCCTTTCGAAGATATGCTCCAGAATTTAAAGTAGCTATCCAAGTGGCGCTAATCAAGTTCAAGAGAAATGCCGAAGTAAAGGAAAAAGTAAAAGAAATGGGTTTAAGTTTGCATATAAGAAAAACAAACAAATAAAATTAAAACAATCACCACTCGACGAGACGAAAACATCGAGCTGTAGCCATACCGTCCGAACCCAAATGCATAATTTTGCCTCCGCATAGATACATTTCGTTGGCATAAATATCGCAAACACTCGAATCAAATCGGGTCAATACACCCCGAGAAAATCACAAATCTATCTAATCCAATCCAGCTTTTTAAAATGCTGATGATGATTTACTGTAAATTGTCACAAATAAATGACAAAAAATACAAGACGCCATTTTTGGTATAATTGGACGTACTGACTCTATTTTTTATTTTTTTTATTCATGCCAATGTGGGGGTAACTTCATTATGTTTTGGTTACGCAGAACGGTATTTAAATACAGTTTGTTGAGTGAGTATGTTTGACTAAAAACAGTTAAATTCTTAGCGGCTTTTTAACTGTGGTTGAATATTTCATGAACCTATATGTGAAAGAAGCATAAGCAGGACATCACCGCAGAATTATGCGAAGCTAACATTGCACACTGTTACTGAATAGTTTAACTTCAATAGCAAAACGAAACTGACATTAAACTTTAAACCATTTTTTTTACCAAACATAAAATAGGTAAAAACTGAGCATATTAATTATGTTTAATATTTTTTGACAGATTGCAAAAAGAATTACGAAATTAAAAGAATCCCCAACAATTGTTTTGAGTGTCAGAGTTCCTTATGTAAGCAAAGTTTCTGTCGTTCTTTGCATCATCCTAAAAACAAAACAAAAACAAGTTAACGAATGCAAGTTGGATAAAGGGAATCTAGTACATTCGTATTTTGCTAAGCCCTGCATAACAAACTCGTGATCATTGTGGTTGGGCTTTAAGAACAAAAGTAATTAAGTATAGATAGGTACATTACATACCAACGTATGCAGCAAAACTGTCTCTAAAAGAAGATTTCGAACTCTATTACACACGCCTGAATCGACATAATTTATGTTGATTGAACTAGTACTATCAGGTGGACCTTTCAAGTTGATGAAATGGTGGTGTGTTTCGACTCGAAATTTGTCGCTTTTTTTCTAAATTACATCAATGTGAGAATTTGGTCGATTTACGCCTACGACCATCAGTGTGTTCCGAGCGTCTATAAGCTCGGTTTGAAATTTGACAGAAGATGTTTATAGTGCTATATAAGGCAGAGATGTGCTCTTATTAGTCTTCTTCTTTTTTGAAGAGGGAGCATGTCTGGCCGATCATCGAAAATGTTTTTTCTTTTCTTCTTTCTGTGTTGATAGCCATTACACATAATAACTACTATTTCAACTCCTTCATATAAAACCGAAAACAGTTATTGAAAGTAAAAAAGCCAAGGTAATTCCAACCTATCACACAGTAATTATTCATTGACAAGATAAACAACAACACCAACGGTAGCACAGCAACCATCAATGAATTGCGATTGCAACTGCAAAACAGTTAATGGGTATTGTGCAAGTTCAAGTTCAATATCGCCCATTCACAAGAACTTGTCAGTAGGTATACTCCATGAATGGTGGTAGTAACACGAACCAGTAATAAAAATGCTAGTTGAATGCACGTGATGAGTTTGCATAAGGAGACGAACTGGTTATACTGCATACGGATTTTGACGGCACTGCGGATGCGGCGCAGCGGCGGATGATAAATTAAAATTAATGTCACAATTATTGCAATTTCCTAGTTGCTCGTACTTAATCTCGCCGACGAAATGTTTCGCAAAAGTGCTCAATCACAATCATCACTTCATCAGCCGCACAACCCGTTTCGAAGCGTTGGACGATACCAGGCCACGGTTCGACGAGCTCATTGCGGTTATCTTCTTACTGCAACACTAATTAAATGAGTGCCTCCACTTTCAGACATTAATTCTAAAAAGAGAAAAAGACTAAAAGAACAAGTATCAAAGTCGCAGGCAGGAAACATCCTTTCGCCCGAAAAATAAATTTGGTTCCAGCAGTTTCTCAGTTTATCATAAGCAAGGCAGGAGACTGAAATTCGTTTAGCTTTTCTGCAGAAGAGTCTTGCATTCTGCCGACTGCCGAGGCACTGCAATGCTTGTGTACCTATTAACCTGAAAGCCTAAAGGTGTATTTATGCATTTTGCAGTCGTTTTTCCTTTCACCGAAAAGGAAGAGTTTATTTAGAGAAAAATAAAACAAGATGCAGACAACTGCCAAAGAGGAAAATTTGCAATTAAATTAGTGGGCAGAAACTTCTTTCTCAAACGGAGTCAAGACGAACGAATGTGCTGCAGCAAAGAGGAAACAAATTGCCCGACTAAGATGTTGCCAAAATCCCCAAGAACGGGTTACCTTTTATACAAAAGCCATTTTCAAAATTCAATAATAACTGGCTTGTTGGTGTTTCAAAGAGTGGTATACACGGAGAAGATGGAACTTCCGCACTTGGAGGTGGAAGGTGGAAGGAAAACTTTTGAAAGTGCATTAATGGCTTATCGAAGGGATTGTGACAACGTAGAAAACGACTGTTGGCTTATGTCTTATGTAGGATATAAACTTGGGTCTGTGGGGTGACAAGGTGTCCTAAGAGAAAAGAATTTGAACGATTCGGGACATCTGTGTGCGACGACATTTCTGTTTCGTACACGTTTTTGTGTAGCGTAGTCAAACAAGCAATAAAAGCAAAACCAAATGTGATGATTGCGGTGATGGTAAAACAGTGAAAGGTGGGACATTTTTAGGGTTGAAGTCGTTTTAAGCTCACGACAAGAGACAAATAAGCGCTAAAACCGATCTAAGACCGAAAACAAAGGTTTTAAATTGAAGCCGGTTGTAAATGGGGTTTGGTTTTAATTGTTTTAGAAAAGGATCATCGTAAGATCAATGCTTCGCTGGCCATAAAGTTATAGGATACCATTTTTTAACGTCATGCTGTACTATATTAAGATGCAACTTTTCCCTTAGAAACATTATTATTAGATGACATATCCATGGATGCGTTTTCTAAAGCTCGCATTTGTCATAGGCATAGATGTTTTTTATTAGAATGAAATGGCAACGGGTGACTTGAATGTGTAAATATGAGTTGCGATGACACCGTTTCCAAAGAGATTCTTACTATCACCTTATAAGATGTCTTAGGTAATTGTAGCGATGTTTAGGCGTCATTTGTTGCAACAACTGGGCATTTGTTTCCATGCAAATATCTTGACCCAAAAAATGCAACTGACCATAGTCCAAAAATTGGACTCACGCTATTTGTAAATTGACTCGTTTCGTTTATCGTTCTCTTAGTTCCCACTCGCTGAAGCGAATGCCGCTGAAGCCAGCAGCAAATTTTTCACAACCATTTCAAAATTTATTTCGTATCAAAAGTTGTTCAGAATTCTGGTCCTGCGCAAAATTTCATATGAAAGAAACCAACGTAATATCGAAATATTTATATGTCCGCTCCTTTAGAAATTTCTACAAATATTTTCACAACATATTTTTGAGTCAGTAAATTTCGCAAAATCTGTAAAAACTAAGCAAATGAACTGGCGATTACGTTTCGGTCTTTCCGCTTTAATTACTGAAAATGCACGCGTTCCGTTGACCGCTAGATCATTAGTTAGTGTAGGTAGTCAATGGATTTCCTTAAACGAAAGTTCCGACACATCTAACCTTGTTTCTTCTTTATTGTGACGATAAAATTTCGCACTGTGTTATAATAAGATCCTAGGTTAACACTTGTTATGCCCATTCATAAAAGAGCAACCAACTACCTATACTCAGTTAAAATCGAACGCAGTCGATATAAATCGATCGCAATCGCACAAAGTCATGTTCTCATCAAAACTGACAGAAAAAGAGAAAATTAGAAAAATAACGAGTAACGATAACGAGCACTTCCTCTCTTGGCTCAAAACATATCAGAGAATTTCAACCGGCAAGTACTGATAAATTATGTCGAATGCACAAAGTTGACAAGAAAAAAAAAATCAAAATCCGTCTTAAAAATTAATCGCACTCAAAAATAAAATCTTGTGAAAAGAAGGAAAATTCGGTGGTGTTCAAATGTTCACCCAGATCGCTTTATAAATATGTTGCAAAGAGGTAAGTTATATATTTATTTGTGAAATGGATTAGATGTCTTTGGAGCAAACTTCTAGCTTTTTGAGAGAGTTTTGCTCAAATTTTGGAGTTTGACAGAATTTTAGTGCTTAGCAGTGTTGTATATCGTGGGATTTATCCCTTTTTGTGGGAATTTCGATGTCCGAAAAGCCTTCAGTGGGATAAAGGGATAAAACACCAAATCGTGGGAATTTCAGAAATCTAACAAAAACGCGTTCAACCTAAAAAATGTTGGTGAAATTCTGCCAAAACACCTGTATTTATCAGCACACTAAATGTCAATAAAAAAACAGCTCACGTAAATCGTCTTTTATCAAAATTTTCTAGTAGTAAAAAATAATCAGCTGTGGTACAAACTGTGGTTTTTATACTAAATGTTTATTTAACGTGATTTTCTTTCCTCATAATACAAATATTACTTTTAAAAACTGGATTTTGTCGCAAAAAGTATTGTGGGATTTGAGAAGGGAATTTGAGTACGGTGAAAAGGAAAAATTACCACGCTTCGTGGGATAAATGAAGAGAGATTGCTAACAACACTGGTGCTAAGCTCGGCAAAGTACGCGAATAGACGTATTGAGTATGAGTTTAAACAAATTGCTGTGACATTCGATTTTGACGTTACGTTCGAAGAAATTTTGTACTCGCTGGTTTGTGGAACGCTTTTTAATGTTGTGGATTGTGAATGAACTGTGAGCTGTGGCTTTTCGGCCCAAGAGTGTTTCTGTGTGATTTTCAGTTCATAAATGCATCAGATGAGGTTTGTTAGCGTTTTACCAATTCCCGTTGCGTTCGATTTTTAGTAACTCAAGTTTACTTTCTTGAGATCATAATTGTTATAGCTTTGTTGGGCTATAGTTGGTAAATGGCAAAGCTCAACAACGAACAAACGAGTAAATCTTATGAAGGTATTTCTCTCAGTGCACGCCATTGGTATAAAGCAAACCTTATGCAATTTATGTTGCAGGAAAACAACAAGCTAAGGTTATTGCCCACGTCTTGCACGCTCCCTTCTATATAAAGGAAGTAACACTGAAGACCTGATTTTGTTTTCGTTTCTCCGATACACCAGCAGAAGCAACTTCATTCGCCTGCGGCGTCTTTCGTAGTGTGTAGTACGCTACAACTCCATTTCGCAAAGTGTGGTTCGTCTTCGGCTTTAGGTCAAAGAACTTGCTGCAGTTGGTGCGTTCTACATGCGCGCCCGTAAGAAAAAAGAGCGCTACACGAGCGGCCTTTCAAAGCCTCAGGGCATCTGGGCTCTTGTCCTTTCTTGGAATGTTTGTAATTTGAACAACACCATGTCTGCAGGTAAGCAGGCCCCTTCATCCTTTCATTCCGCAAAAGGAATGTATATTATTTTTTTTTTTTTTTGGTGATGTGAATGCTTAATCAATGCGTCCATCAAATGAATAATGATAAGGACGGTTCATTACAACCGGTTACATCACAAGTGCCCGCGTACAAGTGGGCCCTCGAACTCTCGTGCATTTACCTATATAAAATGCCCACTGTCCGCATTTCCTGAAAGGTGTCCGCGATTACACTTCCAAAGATACGAGACCCCGCTGCGTCCTGACCAAGCATTGCACCACCGCACCGGTTTCACAACCCGGAATCGATAGTGAATTAAAAAGTGAAGTGAAATTATTCCCGTGCTATCAGCACGCAGAAGGAAGGACTTCAAAAAGGAAAAGTGAAGACCGGTTGGTCGAATGGTTTGTTTGTGTTTTGATTCTGGGCGCTCTTTGGCCGGCACAGCGGCGATTCCGATTCGATTCTTAAGAGGTGGTCGATGGAGTCTTCCAACACCATTTAATTGATGCATGATCGTGACGGCGATGTTGATGGTGCAGATTTCCCTTTTCGTGGGGCGATCGCGTGCACACTGTGTGTATATATACGAGCTGAGGTAAAGGCGGCAAGATTTATGTTACGAGAGTAACGTGATTAATTTTTTTCACTCACTGATTTCGTAACATGATTGGGTAAGTGAACTTGAATGACTTGAATACTTCGGTTTTTATTTTTTTAAATACTTGGACTGACATGTACGTTAATTGAATATGTAATTTTGGTTGGCAATTGACCCTTTTAAGAACCATCTCTCGGAGGAATACACTCTTGCTTTGATTTGAAAGAGGAACGTAGCTACAAGCGAAAGGAAACGGGGCATTAGAGAGTGATCGAGAAGATTACAATTTGAAAGTGACGTGCGAACGAGAACAGGAGAGTAATGGATTACGATGCGAGTACTGAGAAGAGTTCCTTGACAGATGTAACCACCGTACTTAATTAAGATAATTACATGCATACATTGAATGCAATGGTCGTGTTAGTTTTTCGGACTGCACATCAATCTGTCCAACAAGAACCATATGGCGACCTTGGTATGAGAAAACTGCAGACGTTGGAAAATGCATTTCCCTGCACTTCCATGTGGAACACGAGCTTGTCGACAACAAGAAATAACAACAAGGATATTTGACACCATAAGTATCTATGTATTGTATATGGGAAATGCGTGCGGTGAATATTATGATGAAAATAAAATAAAAAAAAATCTACATACGTACTTACAATTACCTACTTAAGAAATTAAATTGCTTGCCGCATATGAATTTATGTACGTTTTCGCATTCACGTGCTGAACTTGAGATGAGTTAACGGAATTAGTGAATAAGGAGGCAGAATTAAAATGTATGTAGACCGAAAATAATTGAGGAAATGTTGAAGCGAGTTATTCGAGATATCAAATTACATTTTCGCATTTGGGGAATAACTTCTGACGTTGTGCGCCCATAAGTGTAGGAATTTTGGTAAATAAATCAACGGGCCTAACGCATTTTATTTTTAATATTTAAGCATTCTGACAACAGAACGGATTGAGGTCACCTCGGTTGTGAATCTAAAACGCAATGGCAGCAGAAACTTTTTTTTATTTACCGTTCCACAGCTTAAGGCGAGTTATACACACTTTTTTAGTATTTTATGAGTGTAGGTACCTATAGGTGACTTTTTTAAGATTTACCTGTAATGACAGCTCTATCGTCTCTTAACGATTCATATACATAAACTGTTGTAGTTCAAATTTGTTCCACTACGAGTATGATTTGAGGTGTATTTCTTTAAATCTAAGGTGAAGCAAATCAAAAATATATTCAAGTCATGAATTGAATCAGGAAATGAGTGCTTGATAGAGTGGCAGGGCAGGTATACCAGTAGCATGTGCATAAAAGTTACGTTCTTAGTAACAACAAATTGCTGTCTAAATTGCTCAGAGCGACCTCTTCACTACACTTTCAACTCTTTTGTTAGAGCTTTTATAACAGGAACAGCTCTAATTAAAAGCTTCTTTTATGCCTTTTCCTACTTTCGACGACTTTGTGTAAAGCTTTTATTGTTGATTTGCCTTTGCTTAGCAGGTTGTCAAAATATTTGCTTTTTATAAAAGTTTGAATTTTGCGCCATTTGTGAGGTAAAGTGCTGCCACGGCAAAAAAAAAAGAGACAGCGCAAAAGCTGACATTTCAGCATTAACTAAAAATGTTGTAGGTATTACCCGAAAGAACAAAACTTTTTCATAGCTGAGCAATATTTAAAAATAAAATTAAGTACTCAGCTATCTACAATTCGTAATTTTCGTACTTCAGGGGGGTTATTCCTAAATGCGCGACGAATTGTAGCAAAAGCGGTACCTTAATTTCGACCGTGTTCGCTTTCGCTTAGGCCTAGTATGCCTCTTAAATTAAGCCCCCATACAAAAATGTATCCAAAGAAAAAATTAAGCAAAGCGGTTAAGCCAAGCAGTACTCAGTTCAAGCTAAATTTGTTGTCCACTGTACGAAAAATCTCTACAGAGAAAATATCCGTATTCGCAACAAAATTTCAAACGAAGCAAGTTAACAGTAGCAAGTCAATCACAGTTCTTTTTTTTACGGAACTCACACTGTCAAAATTAAGCGAAGTGGTGGAGAGAAACATTGCAGAGGCGCTTAATTTTAGCTTTGCTGGAACAGCATACTAGGCTTTATGCTCAAATGCGAACGGGGAGAAAATTATCTTTCCCAGCGCTTTCCAGTTATTTTCATTCTGACTTCCAATTTTTTTATTTATTTTTCCAAATATTTGACAGCTGTTTCCCGACACAACAATTGTTTTTTTTTTGTGTTGCTATTAAAATTGATCGTGGACGTTTTAGATTTTGTGTAAAATTAAAAAATATAAACTATTATATATTATTCGGTAAATGAAGAGGGAAGGGAAGAAAATGTGAACATAAATGTTCAAAGAAGATTGTTGAAAAGTGGTTCTTCCCCGCTCGTTATTCCTCCCACACCAAGTTCCAATTGTTCTACGGAAATATGCTTTTGACTCATAAAAAATATACATATAAATTCAATTAAAAACATATTTTTCGCTGCACAATGCATGTTTCAGCAGTTTTTAAACTTCTTCAGCCTTATTTATAAACGTATTATAAAGAGTGTGTAAAGTTATGCACTCTCTAAAATGTCTCTAAACGCATTAACCTTATTTATAAAAATTGTTCAATGTTGTATAGAGCTTGTATAAGCTTAACGCCTTTGGACGTTGTTTAGAGCCTGTATAGAGGTGGAATAGTATCGAAATGTCATGTCAAATGACATAACTAGCATGCATGAAAAAATGTTTTATAAATAGGAATTTTTTGAAGGGTGTATAAGGGCTGTATAAACTCTTATACTCTGCATAAGTATACAGGTGTATAGGCATGTTTAGCAAATTCTAATAAATAAGGCTGCTTGTGCTTATTCACTAATTTACATTTTTATTAGGTTATCTAGTTATCTTAACGACTTAAGATTGATGGGCCTGGATGAGATGTAACCTGAACACAAAAACTAGATTGGTCGGGATCGTCACTTTCTCTACATCAGCCACATATGCGAACTGTCAACTTTGTACTCAGTCACGAATTTCTTGACTAGATTCGTCGGCTACCCCTCATACTAGTCAGACAGCTGTCAGACTTACTAAACTAGATACTTGAACGTCACCAATGCAGTGATAAAATGACGTTGGAAAGTGCTTTTGCTTTCCATACGGTCGAATGGAAAGCGAATCGCCTTTGGTAATACAAATTCAAATCCGCCATTAAAAGCGATCCGCCGCGCATTTGGGAATAACCCCCCAGATAAGGTCAACATTGGCAAATATCGAGCTCAGAAATGACGAGTGTTTGTTTATATGCAATCGTGCAGATTTAGGGCTGAATGGATCATTGGACAAATCTTTTATTTGTATGTAATTATCTATAGACTATAGCACTCTACTGCGACATGGTAATGCAGTTTTTCGTTCCTAAACAAAATATGAACGTGAAAGATATGTATGGTTTCACCAAGACGTAGCCACATACCCCAAACCCAGAGAATCGATATTCAATTACTGTAGTAGGTCATTTCAGGTGGCCGAAAATATACAATGTAACGCTGTTCGAGTTCGACTTCTTTCTAAGTGAAGTGCGTCTCTCTTGAGAATATATTTCATAATCTCGACTGTAGTGTCCCCGATATTTCTTGCAGAATTGTTTTGAGAATTTCGATTTTAACCGTCTGACACACACGCCCGATGTAATTTTGGGCTCCATTAATCGCATGGCAAAAGAGTAACAGCAAACATTAAGCTCACATGAATGCAACAGAAAAAGTCACTTCAATATAGGTACTATGTAGATACGTAAATTTCAATAATTTCCATTCATACATCATTCACACAATTGCTCGATTCTGTTCTAGAAAACTTTAAAGCCACGGCTTACTGTTGGGCAATCCGCCTGTCTCGCCCATGGTGAATGACCTATAAGAAAATCTCGATTGCAAAACCGTTTAGAACAACACCAGAGCCAAACAACGCTACATTTCCTACAACAACAAGCAACAAGTTTCACCGCCAAATCCGATTATGAATGAACGGCACACTAGCACCGAGTGTCATATCAAAAAAATCATTCCGAGCGACACAAATAGCTCACCAATGCGCAGTAGCCTACAATTGACAACCAATAGTGGTTTAATAATAAAAAAAAATCGCGCCACAATATTGCCAAATGACAGCGCGAATGGCGCCCTAATTCATGGTCAATAAAAAAAATGATGATCAAGTCAACCTCTCCTTCACTGGTTTGTAGGTATCTACTTCTACACCCGTTAAAGTCTCACTGTCAATATTTTCATTGTCAATTTCAATATGAAAGTTATTTCGAAATCATACAGAAAAAACCGCATTTGTAATTCCCTTTTAGAGTTACAACCTAGTTTTCGATTTATAATCGCATAAGACGACTAATAACAAAACTGCGTGCCTGCAATGTATGATATACCGTTGGGCTCAGGTTACCTTTCATTACATAGTCGGTTCGTCGTTTTATTTAGGTGTCATCAAAAATATGGCGCATAACTCTCAATCACATCTCACTGATTTAGCACACGCAATGCTTAGTAGACACATTTTGTGGACAACTTACCTTTAGGTTTTCTGCAGCGGCAACACCAACACAATTGCACTTCTTGTCAGACGAATATGTCACCAAATCAAAGTAAAAAAAACTGTTAATATTCACTTTCACTGGTATTGTTATTTTTCACTCTCTTTTACAACAGTTTTACAGGCCCGCTGTCCACTCTCTCTCTCTTTCTCACTCTCTCTCTTAAAATGCCATCGAAAGCCTCTCTTTGGGTTATCCAAACAAACGGATTGTGATTCGCTATCGCTGATGGGGGTCGTCTATTCTGATTGCAAAATAATGTCCCTAAATTGGGTTAGGACTCAATTGTTCGAGCACTGCCTTCGCTAGAACGCTGCTGCCCAGATCGAATTCTTTTGCAGACTAAAAATCGGAGAAAAAAAACTCCAACAAAGGGGTCGTAACAATTTCAAGTCCGTTTTGGGTTTAAATTTACAATTACGTGCTGTTGGATCACACGGATCGTTGGCGTTTAGTAGATACGCGTAGTGTATGTATCTAGAACGAACGAAGGCGAATGTGACAGCGAGTATCTGAGAGGAGTACCTTCGTCTGTAGTGTTACGGAGTGATGGTCGCGTTTTTATATTATATTCAATTGGCCACGTCCAGAATAAGAAAACGACACCGATTTTGTGAAGATGGTAGAGAGAACCAAGAATAAGAAATGGCTTCTCTGTGGTGATGAGTGAGATTCTGGAACTGGAAGTGTGATCAGCTTAGCTAGGTCGTTTTGCTCCTTTTACTCGTAGGTACCTATATCTGTGGCTGTTTTTTTTTTTTCCAAATTGTCCATCAAATTGAATAATCTGTTATGGTCGAGATACCTTAGCGCGCTTACATATACACTGAATAAATCTTTATTGAGCGCGGTGGGAGTGTGTCGGTGTATGCGGCTATTACGGATCGTTCAGTGAATACATAATTGATTGCACTCAAAGGGAATAGGAAATGAAGATTCGTGTACAGGGAACATGTCTCAAATAATGTTAACCATGCAGGATGTTGCAGTTTTAACGAGGGTTGATTCAGTGGGGATGAATCCTTAGTAGCCAAATGATCGTCGGGATTAGATTATGTTTGCGTCAGTTTTTTTTACATAAAGTCAGTCCTGAAACGTATAAGTATACCTGCACTTTGTTTTTTGTAAAATTACTGGCCTGAGAAGTGAAATTTTTTTTAGGGTTACCTACCAAATTTCTATGTGTGTGTTGGACTACTAAGCCAAGGGTTCCGGGTTTGATTCTCTATTAAAAAAAATTCCATCTGCGAACGTCTGGTAAACATCCGAGACTTTAACTATCATGAAAGAGCTTCTCAATTAGCCGTTTGGACTCGGCATAAAATTGTAGATCCCTTCCAATAGGCCCAAATATGAAAAACACACACATAACGAATGGTTGTGAAAAGCTAGGCCTATAGTCACAACAAACCTGTTGCGCCGAATATTTTTTTTATTTTATCGGTAAATTTAATTGAAGTTGTAAATTAAAGTAGGAAGGTTGCATTTTTATTTTTTTGGTGAGGGAATTTGCTATTTGTATTTCTATTAATATATTGGGAAGTTGATTGAAGTAAATTAAAAATAAAAAATTATTTATGTTGAATATCTTAAAAAAGAAATAATATTTCTTTACTCAGGCTAAACAATTAAATATCATGCTTTCCATATCCAACTATGAGTCTCCGTTTTCAGCCTGAGAATATTTAGTGGGTAGGGCCGTGTGCAAAACAATATTTTGGACTGTCTCCAATTGTTCCCGGCGAGTCTTTGGAGTGTTTAATGTTTGGATAGGTACGTTAAACCTCTTTTCCACGACGTCTCTTTTCTAGTTTTTTTGTCATTTTAGAAATAGAAAACATTAACCGATTCTTTCTCCTAATATAGCCCTATAATCCTTTTTCAGCAGACGTTCCGTTTTCGCCTAGTGTACAAGGAACATCAATAATTGTGTAAATGAGTCTAGAATTTTTTTAAGAATTCCATTAATTCGGACTCAAGACCCTAAAAAAGAGGCAGCCCACTGACGCCAATTTGTTTCATTTATCAACTTCAAAGTTCTAATTTACTGGCAATTGATTTATTTTTTTTTTTTTTTTTAAACTTATGTCTCGCCAAGGCGAAAAATAGGCACGTCGACCTAAAAAGGTCTATTGTGCCGGGAATGACAGAAAAATAATATCTAGGTTAGCAGTGTCTCTACCTCCCTAATGTAGCTGGTAATGTTTTCAGCAGAGGACTTCTTCAATTCTTCTGGACTTGATATTTCCCGAAAGAAGAATTTCCTTCTGATTCTAGATAGAGCCGGACATTCACACATGATATGCTCAGCTGTTTCGTCTTCTTCAAGACATAGCCGGCACTCCGGGGAGTCGGCTATATGAAGTTTGTGTAGGTGGTATCGCAAACCGTGGTGACCTGTAAGGTAGCCTACAAGGTTTTTGATATCGTGCCTTCGTAGATTTAGGATCTTTTTGGCATTTTTCTTGAATGGCAGGATTAATCTTTTGGCTTGCCTGAGGCCTGGGATTTCTTGCCACTGTTTGATACACGTGTTGTGTTCCCAACTATTGATAGTGGAAGTGATTGCTGATTTAGAGACGACGCAGAAAGGTTCTGGTCCTATGAAAGGGGTTCCTGACCCTTTCCTGGCCAGTTCATCAGCTTTTTCGTTTCCTTCAATACCCTCGTGCCCGGGAACCCACCACAATTTGGTTTTATTTCTGGAGCAAAGAGTTTGGAGAGCATTGAAGCAGTGCATGACTGATTTTGAGACAATTATTGGTGAGCTAAGGGCTTTTATAGCTCCTTGACTGTCTGTGAAAATATGGATGTCTGCGCCTTTGATCCCTGAAGAGTAGATAAGGTTCGCGCATTCCTTGATGGCATGGAGCTCTGCCTGAAATACACTGGGGCTTTTCCCCATAGGTATTGAGACGTTGCGATTTGGTCCATGTACGCCAGCTCCTACCCCCGAGTCCATTTTGGAACCATCCGTATACCACTTTAAGCCGTTTTGGCAGTTTGGTGGGTTATTGCTAACCCATGCTTCTCTCCCAGTGATCTCCGTGGAGAATTTCCTGTTGAAGCATAGTGTTTTTGGAAGTCGGTCTGTTACCGTGCAGATCATGTCAAGTTCCGGAAGTTCCGAGATAAGAATCATTAGTTCTGGATGGTCGCTAAAGCTTATCTCTTTCACTTGTGCCAGACTTGCTGTGCTGCGTATAGCCACTTTTTTGATGTGAATGTGGAGGGGTGTTAACCCTATTAAGGCCTCTATAGCAGCTGTAGGACAGGTACGCATTGCGCCGGAAAGGCCCAAGCATGCGAGTCGCTGTAGCTTGTTCAGCTTTGCAATGGTGTTCTTTTGGATAGTTTTGTTCCACCATATTATAGAAGCATATGTTATAATAGGTCTGATCATGACTGTGTAGATCCAGTGTGTAATTTTGGGTGTTATCCCCCAGGTTCTACCGTACATACGTCTGCAGGCCCATAAAGCATTGGTAGCTTTGGTAATTTTGTTGTTTACGTGGGAGTTCCAGTTCAGTCGTTTATCTAAGATGACTCCAAGATATTTGACTTCATCGGAGTACTCAATGAGTATGTCATTAATTGAAATTTGGTTTAAATTTAAATTTCTTCTCCTAGTGAAGGGAACTATGATAGCCTTATTGGGGTTAATAGAAAGGTCCTCTTTGCGGCACCAGTCTAACACTATCTTAAGAGCACTTTGCATAAGTATTGTGACTTCATTTGCTTTCTTACTCTTAACGATGATGACTAGGTCATCGGCGTAGCCTACAATATTGAAACCTGAGTGACTCAGTTCTCGTAATAGGTTATCTATCACCAAAGACCACAGTAGAGGTGAGAGTACTCCTCCCTGCGGGCAGCCCTTTACGGCTGTAACAGATGCTGTGGTTGGTCCTGAAGAGGCCGTTATTTTTCGGCTTACAAGCATCGCTTTGACCCATTTGATGGTTGGTTCATCTATATTTCTTTGAAACAAAGCATTTGATATGGAGTCATATCCTGTGTTGTCAAAAGCACCCTCTATGTCGAGAAATGCGCATAGTGCAATCTCTTTACAACTGTACGCATCCTTTATGTGCTTAGTTAGCTTTAAGAGTGCACCTTCAGTTGATTTGCTTTTCTGATAGGCATACTGACAGGGGTGTAGAGGTATGCTTCGAGTTAAGCATTCTCTGATGTGTACGTCGATTATTCTTTCCATTGTTTTCAGGAAAAACGATGTCAAGCTTATGGGACGGTATGATTTAGGTAGCTCGCTAGGCTTGTTACCTGGTTTGGGGATGAATACCACATTTACCTCCCTCCAAGTTTGTGGTATATAGCCCCAGTTAAAGCTAAACCTAAATAAGGCGATCAAGGTTGGTAAAGTGAAGTCCAGACTTTCCTGTATAAGGGCCGGAAATATACCATCTGTACCTGGTGCCTTGTATGGTTTAAATGAGTCAACTGCCCATTTAACCTTATCCGGGGTAAAGAGTTTACCGGATAAACTATTGATTCTATTTAGGTTAATCGGACGTGAGTCCTCGGTGACGTTTTCATATGATTCGTCTATGATAGTTGACCCAGGGAAGTGCACTTGAAGAAGAGTGTGCAGAGTTTCTTCCCGGTCGCGTGTGACTGTACCATCAGGTTTAATTAACAGTCCCATGCAGTTGGACCGATCTTTTGACAGAGCCTTTTGCAGTCGCGCCACTGCAGGGAGCTCTTCGAGACTCTCGCAGTGCTTTCGCCAAGTATCTCTTTTTGATCTTCTCAACTCCTTGTTATATTGGGTGAGAAGAGATCGGTATTGATCCCACTGGCCGTTGCGTTTGGCTTTGTTGAAGAGCTTTCTCACTTTTTTGCGAAAGTCTTCAAGGGTTTTATTCCACCAAGGTACGCACCTTTTCTCTTTGATGCGCTTAACCTTGCAGCTGTTTGCAAAAGCCGTGAGAATAAGTTCATTCACCTGACTTTGTCCGGCTTCCATTTCACCTATGCTACTTGGAGGTTCTGGAAGCAAGTCAGATGTTATCGCTAAATTTTCGCGATAGGTTCGCCAGTTCGTAAGTTTATTGACGAAACGGACTGGTGCCTGTTCAGTGTTACATCTCAACTTGAAGCTGATGTGCATGTGGTCTGATAAGGATGCCTCATCAGATACATGCCAGTCTTCTACTATGTTTTGGACATAGGGAGATGAGAGGGTAAGGTCTAAAACTTCCGCTCTAATTGCGTTTCTAAAAGTAGGCTTATTGCCCTTATTTAATATAACTAAATTTTTACAATAAAGATATTCTAACAAGGACTCACCTCTTTTGTTCGTATCTCGACTGCCCCAAATTGTATGGTGGGCGTTTGCATCGCAGCCGATGATAATTTGTAGTTGCTGGTTCTGACAGTACTGGACGAGTTCCTGTACTGGAGTTGGTGGCACATCATCTTCGTCTCCAGCAAAATACGCCGATGCACAAACGATTTTTTGTAGCTCTCGGCCGTTGTGGCGTTCTACTAAGATCGCCACCAGATCTCTTGTGTTGAAGTCTGGAATGAGAGAGAATTTTATATCTTTCGCAACAAGTAGAGCTGCCCTTGGTCTAAAATTTCCTCGGGCGTAAATAAGCTCTCTGGTTTTACAATTTAAACCAAAAATCTTACCGTCTGTTGCCCATGGCTCCTGGATTAAACCGAGAGCGATGTTCCTTTCGGCACATCGTTGGATATAGGTGTCCGAGGCACCCATAGCGCGGTGCAGGTTAGCCTGCAGCACACTCAGCAGAGATGTCATCTTTTGCGAGTGTACTCAGGGTTTCGTATTCTGTTCGGCTTGTTATCGCCTCTTCGTCTTACGAGACCCTGTTGAGAAAAAAGGCCGTCTTGCCTGTTTCTCGGATTTCTCCTTTGTCCGCTACCGCTCCGATCTTCATGCGCCAGTTTTGGTCTAAAGCGCTTCCTGCTCGTGTTAGCAGGAGTAGGAGCAGCTTTGCTCGCCGACGTTTTCGCGAGTGCGATCGCTTGGGCGCTGGTACTTGGTACAGGTGTCGAGTCACTCTGCACCGTTCCGCACGCTACCTTGGACGACGTGGCGCTGGTACTTGGTACAGGTGTCGAGTCACTCTGCACCGTTCCGCTCGCTACCTTGGACGACGTGTCTGTCGTGGGATTGCCTGGTTTTGCAATTCCCTGTGGTGTTGGTCTGTCCGCACTTTTGAGGATTAGTCTGATCTGCCCAAAACGATAGGAGACCATTCCTTTCTGTGTTGCCAACCTTTTCATTGTGCTATCGTTGATAGCAAAGACCATGTGGGCAAGATCTCTCTCGTCCGATCTTTGTAGGACTCTCCACGTTCTTGTGTTGAGGTCTTTGTTCTGGCCATCCAGTATAGCAAGGATTCTTTCGTTAGCTACGCCGGTACTCTGTGGAAAGAACCCTCTGATGACATGTGGCTTTGGAAAATTTTCCTCACCCACAAGCATCACCTCAAATCCACATTTCCCCTTTAGCTTATCGAAATTTACCTTCATCCACTCAACAGTGGACGCGTCTGCGCACATGATCATAAGCCATCCGGCTTTGAATGTCGTGCCGCGGAAGGATGGTTTGGTGTCCTCGTCACGAAGTTCGACCGTGATATCCATAATCTTCTCTTGTAACAGAGCCATTTGCTCGTTACTGAGAGGATTATGGTCGAGATCAGACGGCACAATGCCAAGTCTGACGCAGCTTAATACCTTGCTGTACGACACTTTGTTGGCAGTAACGTTATCAGCCCGAGCTCGCTTAGCTTCGGACTGAGGAGGGGTATTATCCTCGGATCGCGTACGCTTCACCTCGGGACCCTTGTAGCCTTCCTTTGACTTGGCAAACACTCTTGCTTGCTCCTTTGTACTGCCCTTTTTCATAGCCTGATTAAATCGGCGTTGTTCTGAGGGTGTAAATCTGACGAAACCCAGCTCCCTCTGACCTGTTTTGTCATCGGTCTTGGGCCCGTCTATGTCGCCTGGAATTTCATCAGACAACATACTAATGTTGCACAAAGTGCTTGTCTCTGATATGGAGTCACTTAGATGAGACGAGTTCTCGTCTAAGCTTCTCATTACCGAGTCGATGGTTGGTGGCTCTGCCCGAGTGGCAGATGTCACGTCATTGCTGACAGGGTGTTCGATATTAACATCCCTATTTGATGATGCATTTATAGAGGCATCATTCTCTATGTTGTTTAAATTTTTCAAATCTATTTTGACCCACGAGTAGGCGGGATATAAACGGTCGCCCGTGGTCTACCCGTTTAACCACAGGAAGGCTATCTTGAAATCGGAGGTCGCCTGGTATCCGAAGTTCGCAAACTTACGACTAAGCACCCTCTTAGCCATGCATCCCTCGGCGAATGCTGTTCAGCCTTGGATTAGGGATTTATTAAAGAGGTTTACTCCTCCCCCTGCTCCTTCACCCGGGCTTGGGACCGGCAAGTTACACTAATGTAACCAGGCGGAGTGTAGCGTCCTTTGGTTTCGGGACTCATCTAGAGAAATCTCGAGAATCATTGACCTTACTCAGCCCCTACAACTCGGCAAGTTCGACGCTCATTGGTAGGGGAATTGATTTATTTACTAACTTACGAAGTCAAACGAAACAAACATGTCAATAGCGTTAGCGTATTTTAACCCTTTTCAACCATCGCTGGGACAATTATTGTGCAAAATAAGTCATATGTACGTTATATGAAATACATATCTGAATCAATTCGAAAAAAGTGGAATGTTTTTATTACATTTTGTAGAATTGGTAATCAACTTTAAAAAAATACTCTACTAGCAGATAAGTACAAAATCCAGTATAATTATTCTAAGGAAGTTTAAGTTTGAAAAGGTTATCTTTTTCCATGAATCAGTACTAAGTAGCGCATAGCTTTTCTGATATGTATACAGTGTGACCTCCATTAAAGCGAGGCTTCATATGCCCAACTTCTTGATAAAAGCAACACCTTAACTCTTGCCATTCTGAAGCCAACAATGGTTATTGCAAACTTTAAGAAAAAAGTGACTTGATAAACGTAACCGCCGCAATTCAGGCACGCAACATTTGCCTTCAATAGGCTGAAGCAAATTCAGCTTCACTGCGTAGCATTTTAACGCTTCAAAATTTAAGAAAGTGAGCAGTTAAAACGAACCAGCAGAAATATTTTTTATTTTATTGTATTTGTGTTTATAAGTTTGTTTCCATAAAAATTTAATGAATTATCAGTTTTATTTTTTTTAATTTGTAAATTTAAAAACACCTATTATTTTTTGACACAGTTATTCCAAAAACTTCAATTAACGAAACTACCAATCTTCAAATGAAATCGACTACAAAAACCAAGAAAAACTTGGACCATTACAAATTTGAAACTATCCGCAGTGAAACGGTTTGTTTCATAATATTTACATCTACCCGACTGACGCGACGCACGAAAAGTGTTTCGTTGCTGTTTAAACGTTTACGAAAACGAAAACGAACGCGACTATTTGTTAAGCTTAAATGTATTGCTAAAACTCGAGCAACTCTGAAAAAAAATCGAGATTCAAAAAAAGAACTCCCGATACCTTTTTGTGCCAATCTAACGTAAAACGACATTTAAACCAAGAAAATTGTTGTTTTCTGCACGTCGCATTGGGCCTACTGCCACAAAAGCATGATTTAATATAAATTCAAATGAAACCATTCGAGCTATTCTCTTTAGAGTGATGCCAAGTCATATTTTTAGTAATTTACTCATAAAGCCGAAAAATTGGTGGCAATTGGAAATAAATTTGGAGCTCTCTTCTGTGTAGTACGACATTCAAAAATCCTTCCAACATGCAGTTGAGCAGACAACGCTGGGCTTTTCACTCCTTAATTTTCAACCTACCTATATGCCGGTAATCATACTCAATCATTTCACTTTTAATGTAGCTAATTAAGCTCCGCACTCAATAGCGACCATGTACACAAAAGAAGGATGTTCCTGGTATCATTTGTCACTTAAAAATTGGTGGGTATCCTCCCACTTATGCCCAAAATATCTGAGCCATTCTCAATTCATTAACGAGAAAGGTGAAAGGTTTTCGCATACCTCTCAATAGAATAAAATCGATCGCAATTAGTCCTTTCAATTCATCATGCATCAAATTTAATTGGTTAATAATTTACCTGCAAGAATATTGACAAAGATTTGCAACTTAACTTACTTTTCTATCGACTACACACTCTAATGCCCGCTGCAACAATGTAGGCAGGTAGATAGATAATTCTAAGGTGGCGTACACCACGATAGACTGTTCCTTTTTCAAATACCACTCAAACTATAAGCAAAAATGTCGATTATCAAAATTCCATATGTCTAATGGAACCAAATAATGCCAAAGACTTATCATTGTCATTATCAACTAAAACAAAATAGTAAACCGCCAACGGATATCTGAAAGCCCTATCCATTATTAAAGCCACCATTAACTTTTATCTAACAGTTTTTCGTGTCACTTCATCAATGACAGAGCAAAACGAATACAATCAACGAATCGATACGAATGCGAAATTCATTGACTCTCAATCGCCATGCCCATCAGCTACGCAACAACACGGAACGCACTTCGCTCTGTTAATGAACTTAAAATGTGAATCTGCCCATAATGGTCGCGTTTTGGGAACGCATCGATTTTCAATAAAAACGTGATTCGCTAGCTGGGTCGCCTTGTACCTATATGCAACCATTTTAACATTTTGCGATTAGCATTTGTGGACCAATTGAATACCGACCGACACGACACGGGCATTGCAATACCCCATGCATCTTTAAATCGCGCCGTCAAACCCTTATCTAACGTCTGGTTATACACGTATTTAAATATTTCCTGGTTTAGATACCAAATTGCCGGCGGCACGACGACGATGCATCCGATTCTCTAATGTAAGCTAATAAATCTGCATTTAGGGCTGCAGCCGCTGTCGCGCTGCTCATGTGTCATATATCGTGATGGACTCTTGGATGTTCACTTTTGCTAGCCCAATTTCGCAACGATGATTGCATATTTAAACTGCTGCTGGCGTCGATTGTTAGCTCTTTAGATTCAACAGGCATTTACATCGATTTGTAGACAAAAAGGCACACACACAAGAAGAGACAATTGATGCAGTATCAATTAGCATGTTTCGTTGAAATGCTTATATGAACCTACTAGCAGTTACCCGCGACTTCGTCCGCGTAGGACTCTATTAAAATGTTAATTTTTAGAAAAGTTGTTACTTAAATAGTGTTTATTTTTAAAGGATTTCTTTACAGACAATGTTTCTTGTTTTTTTTTATTGGGCGGCAGTAACATTACCAGACTTGAAGGTGAACTTACACGAGAGCAAGCTACGTAAAACTGACAAAGCAATCTTCCCTTAAATCTATAACAGCGTATTTCAAAGATTTTATTTTCTATAAACGTACAAATTTTCAAGTTTATGCGATGAAGGTATCGTGAGTGTATCGTGGGCAGGGAGGGTCGTATCGAAAAATCCCTTCTTAGTGAGCGTCTACACAGCTAGTGGAACATAATCCTGAAAGTTTCATGAACCTACAATAAGCGGTTTGGCCTGTACGATGTCTGTCAACTCAATCGCGCTACTCTTTTATGTATATATAGATTATGCACTTTGGGTGTGGTATTGTTGGGGATAATATTGCACTTTTGAAAATGGTGTCCTTATTGAAGGTAGAACATTTTAAATTAAAAAAAAAATTGAAAAAGTTTATGGACGCCTTCCGTTGACCGGTTGATGTCTATGTACTCTTGCGAAGTGCTAGATTGGAAAACAACCTTTACCGAGAACTGTTTGTGAGCTCAGTGGAACCGCGACTTGTCAGAGAGCGAAAGAGCACAAAAAGCAAGCAGAAGTAATATTGAAAATTCTACAGAGATGAGCATGGGAAAAGGTACAGTAATAGATTCACAATCGGTGTTGAGAATATGACAGCCCACTTCTGCACAATGTTCAATACGATGCGTTCAACCTCGACGACTATAGTCAAAACTTCTAAAAGGATGGCGCTACCCAAACGGATGCTGGAGCAAACGACCCACCGATCGGGTTTTTTACAGCCGCGCTGGCTACGCAAAGTATTCACCGAATAGCCGGTACAATTTGATCAGATGAAAGTTTGCCCGACCAGTGGAACCTCACTGTCATCCCCAAATAAGGAAAAACAGCTTTCAGAGCATTCTGGGAGCAAGATTATTTTGGAGAAATTTGGCCCAGTTTGTGAAGGAGAACAGTTGAGTATCTTCCTGCTTCACAGAAGAAGGCTTTGCTTTAAGCGCACTGTTCTTAAAGATTAGCTTTAAGACAGTTTATGGGTAAAAAAGTGGCGCAACTTGCTGAATAATTCGACAGAGTCGTATCAAGCAGAATAGAATTGTGTAGGTTTGGGTTAAATAAGACAAGTGGTTGTGAGAAGAACCTTTACACTAGTCACCTTAGAGCCAGAGTTGCCACAAAGATACAATTGTATCAAATTAGCTACATTTTTGCTTCCGTGCATACTTTTTTTTTGATTTTGGTTCAATTAGATACATTTTTCAATTTTCAATTAAAATTCTGCACAATCTCCCTTTTTCATATATTTTAAATCCTTTTTCAAATACAAATTTAAATTTTTAGATCTGCCAATATTAATATATTTTCTTATTTTTGAAACTGACTATTGCTCATTCTGTACTATGTTCCCACCCAATCTGATACTGTACTATCTAGCACTAGCCCATTTTCATTCGCAAGTTGCTCCCAATGTATGAGAGTGTGAGAGTTTTTCAATTCAAGTTCCTCTAATCCCCTACTCTCTACAGTTGTCAAATGTCAATAATCTCTGCATTAATTTTCTTCAGCTCATGCGTTTCAAATTTTCAAGTTTGTTTTTTAAATTTTTTTTATTTTTTTTTTATACTAAATGAATTGACTGATTGTAAGGTGATGTAAAATATGATGTTTGTTGTAAAGATTTGTGTTTCTTTCGTTTTAATAAATTTATTAATTTGAAAAAAGCAATATTTTCTTATGATACATTTCAGATTCTCAAATTTAGATACTTTTGATACATTTAAAAAAAAAGATACATTTTTCGAAATGTCAGCGGCTACGCTGCTTAGAGCCACCTTGTTGTATGTACATACAACATACTTAGTGGCCTATTATAATTGCCATATTCAGACGTTTGTTTCGTATTATGCTTCTGACAAATTGTTCTTCGAATGGTTCAAAGTCGCCGCTATTCCTATTATGGTCACGAGCGGCCACCTCATTACAACCACACTTTGACGTAAGCTGCTCCGGAGATTCATGCAAAATCTAAAGGTGGTTCAAATAGGAAAAGAAGACTTCTGTTCTATTTTGTCTCTGAACAATTGCCTCGGATGTTTTAAGTGAAGCTATGGCAGCCTTATCACAAGGGCCCCCATTTGCCTACCTACCTACCTTGAAAACGCCGATGCAATCAAATTCCATTCAAGTGCAGGCATTACTCTAACCTACGTCAAACCCAAACACAACTACTGTACGAATTGAGTGTGAATGCAACATATGCTTGTTAAGGGATGAGTTGAAAGAGAAGCTCCAAAACTGAATAAATTTCCTACACAATGTAACCATCTACGTAGATTGAGAAAATCTGAAAGTCATTACTGTTAACAACGTTCAAGCTATTAAGGCACCTGAATAAACAACATCTCTCGCACCCTTTGTCGCCACGTGCTGATTGCGTCAATATAAATATATAAACAAAATGAGAAATAGAATTTATTCAATATTCGTGATCAGTGATCACCTATTTCCTGCATTAATAAGATTTTGATCTGTCATCCCCGAATAAAATAAAAGATTTCTCTGGTTCTTCTTACGTCATCAGTTCGTATTTGAGCCTAATCTGAATCAAATCATTCCCAACACGACTGTGGAACCATACACTATACCGATATATCTGATCTCAATATCAATTTAATCAGCAGGATGTCTGAAAAGCACGAATATATATGCTTTTCGACAGCAACCCATTTCTTTTGCAAACACCTAAAGTATTCTCAATGAAGATGGTATAACGTCTTTTTTTATAATAAATAAATCGAAATCGATTCCTCTTCAGTTGTCAACAATGAATATGAAAATGTATTCCGTTTTCTCGAAATATGCTAATCATATTAAAGAACAAAAAATAAAATAAAAATCAGAAGCAAGTTCACATGAAACATGTGGAATGTGTAGGTACCGCATGTCACTTCAAGGTCAATATATGAACAGAAAAGGGTTCTACTTTTAAGTGTGACAGTAGAACTTTATTTTGAAAAGCTTAGATCCTTCACATTGTCGAAATGGCGTTTTGTTTTCATTTTGCTGGCAGAGATCGAAAGTTGCAAGCGTTTTTAAATTGAAACCGATTTGTCGGTGACCTGTCAAATAATTTCGAAGGTCCGACAAAAGTTGAAAGTCGTTCAGAACAACATTTTTAAAGGATAATCCAAAACGTATACAAACAAAATAAAAAAGAAAAATTATTACATAAAGGATGAGTCGGAAGCATCGATTTTCTGCCGGCAATGCAATATTTTTATGACAAACTAAATTTTCTTAAATAATTTGATAATCAAGTTGGATGCAACACACCACTCCCAAGCGATTCTTTCTTCTCTAAGAAAGAATGAGGACATTCAAGAATCTAATTTAGTATATCTGAGAGATGGCTGACTTGTTGTGCCATACTAATAACAAATTTTAGTCTCGATTTTCAATTTACGGAAGCTCACAATTGCGAAATTTGTATTGAAAATATAGCAACTGTGAACTACTAAAATGTAGAGTCGTAACTAAAAATGTTTATTGGTGAGGTCCGTTGTGTTTCAGCTTTTATTGGCCATGAACAGTTTTCTTAAGTTGACGTTTATAAAGGGGTAGGCGACAAATCTACTCAAGAAATTCATGACTGACCACGTAGTTGACAGTTCTTATATGTGAACCTAAGAAAATACATGAAGTTTTAACGACTAATGCAGTTTTTGCGTTCAGGGTACAATCTAGTCAACTTAGGACAAGTAGATTTTTAAATGTGCCCATGAGGATGAAAGAACAAAATGGTCTCAATATTGAGGGCGAGCTATTTATAAATTTTGGCTGAAATTTGAAAAGAGCGAGAAAAGTTATCCGCATTTACCACCCTTGTTACCATAGACAAACCATACTCTATTGTCTCTGCTTGTTACATTTGGTAATTTGCACATAGTGAATGTAATGAAAATGTCATAGGTTAAGCCCACAGTTCTGCCAGAACTGACATTTAATTTTGTCAGAAAGGGAACTACTAAAAACGAAAACAGACACATGACTGACTGACAGAATTCAAATGTTCAAACAATTAGTTCAATGATCAATAAGAGTGTTAATGTTCGGAATAGCTAAAAATCCAACTAAAACAATTCGAAATAATTCTTATACATACTTAACCTTGCTTTCTTTAGTTTCCTTCTTTTTGTAAATGAAATTTCTAATATTGTATAGAGAGATTTGAATACACAATGTTTTTGGATTGAAGTTCCCAAGTTCCTACTTGAACACATTTAGCATTCTTAGAATTCTGGCAACACTGATTAAAGAACAGCTGATCGGTGAGTTGGTACTTTCATGCACAGGTAATCATTTCGCAATTAAAGAAGCCTTTACCTTTAGCCTGACAGTGAGTAGTGTCAATAAAACCATCTGAGTTAAATAGCAAGATCAGAGTCAATCCTTTATTTTCATATTTGACAGCTAACTTTAAAAACCATGTAAAACTTTGATGCTGTAATATTTTTAAGCAAAAAAATAAAGTTTCACACAAGCTAGATGTGCTGTCTCAATTCAATATTTACTTACAGACCCACGTGCAATATACCTATCTGAAAAAAAACATTAACTTGAATTGTTTCTTTGACATCCGTTTAAATGTGTCAGAACTCAAAGTCTAATGCGAAACTTCGTAGACATTTGTTCTGAATTTTATTGTCCCACGGACGAATTCTGCTCGGCTTTGGGAAAGTAGTTTACCCATTAAAGTAGTAAAACTTCAACAAGTGAATTTGTGCAGACATCTTCACTTCAATTACCATCGACAATTTAGGCTAATAAACATGTCTCGTCTCGACACCTTGTGTCAAAGGCATACATACGTTCTGGGGTAGAACTCTCATTCCTATACAGAATACAGATGTTATGCTAAAATCAGTAGGAAAATAAATTCTCAAACATGTCAGATTCGATTTCGATTCTCCTTTACCCTTAACACGTTCCTCGAAAGACACGTCTATATATACACCAAAGGCAACGGGAATTTTGAGCATAAAGAGTCTCAACCGATTTAGACAATAAAAGCGATCACACCTAGACAATGACATAATAAAATCACGCTGCAAAAAGTTGTGAAATTTAATTCATTGCGCATATCATTTGCAGAAGAAAACTCCCCAATAAGGTTCAGGCAAAACGCCAAAGAACACAATAAAACAAAAAACAAAAAAAAAACAATTCTAGTGACTAGTGAAGTGATAGGTACCTGACAAGCATTACCGCAAATTTTGCCGCTGCTGCTGTTGCTGCGGCTGTCATTCCTTTGTCGTTTCCGAGAGTTCTGCATAATTTATTTATTTTATGCTACCTACTGCTCCCGAACTTCTTCACTTTGATCGCGCACAAATTTGCACAAAATGATGTAGATCTGGATTTTAGAATCTGCCTACATTGAAGTGACAATGCGATGGCAATGATAAAGATGGCGTCGACTATGAAGACGATACAGCGCTGAATGGACAAGCCTTAATGGATGTGATTCGATTTCTGTTACTATTTCAAGTTCAAACAAAGTTGTGGCGGGTGGATGGGGGCATAAATTATGCCTATCGTCAGTGACACGTGCAATTACATTTTGTAATTCTCCCCGTTGACAGCATGAAAGGCTTAATAGGGGAACACTGGATTCTAATCGAAATTTACAGGTGCTGCATCGATAATGAAGATGAGATTTTGGTTTTATGTTTGACATACCATGGGAACTGAAAACTGGCAAGTAATACGAGTCCCTATATAGACAGCGAGAGTTCGGAATGAATAAGTAGCTCGACATGCATTACTTTCGTATTTCTTTTCACTGTCATTGTTTGTGACTGTTTTCTTAAGTAAGCCAGTAATGTACTCGTAGTTATGTTGTAATAAAATTCGGTCTCCATACACTGTTTCTTTCTTATTGAGATGAAAATTTGCATGTTCTTTTAGGTAGATATGCACAAAGAAAAAATTATGATAATTCCAAAATACTGTTAAGAGTTATGCAGAAGTATATAGTCATCATGAACTTGTATTGTGGCAATTTGTCAAAAAACAAAAACAATTATTAGATATATACAACCCTTTGAAATCAATAATATTGAACTGTTACGTTCAATATTCAAAAACGCATCGGAAATGGAATAGAAAAGCTATTTTGACAGCCATAACCAGAACCAGCTTTTAGCGCCATTTTCTCTCTCAGCGAGCGGTTACTACTAGAAGAACTGCAAAAGTAAAGAGTAGATATAGAGACATATATAAAAAATGTACTAGTTTATAATACTTAATCATTTGTGTCACTCTAAATGTTATTAAGCATTTTTCTACCTATTTTGATTTCCTGAAATATATAATCAACAAAACAAGAAAACAGGCCTATTGTCACTTTGGGTTTTCTATATTTTCCCTCAATGCTGACGATTGTACGAATTGAATTAAATTAGTTTATTCTATTGCAAAATTCGTTGACAAATAGTCCCATTACCTCCATAAGATTTAGATTCGTTATTGTTGGCGTTTTTCTTTTTTAGTTCAGGGCAAAGCCTGAACTGATATACAAAAAGTTCGTGTTTCTTTTTTAGCTCAGACACATCAGAGCTCAGAATTTGTGGTTCTTTTTCCGTTCAGAGCATGATTAGAGCGCACTCTATGAGTTTAGGATAAATTGAAGAGCAGTTTGAATAAAAAGCTGATTACACACTTACAGTCACATTTGACAGGAAAAATATAGGATAAACAAAATAGATGAAATGGCGGCCGGACCTTGTTGCTCTGACACTGAAGGTAAACCAATTTAATAAATAATAACAATTAATAAATAAGTATTCAATTTATGCAATTATGACAGCTTCATTTCAAAATTACATCAGAATGATCTGGGTAAGCTTATAATACTCGAGCTAAGTTCAGTGCTCAACTCTGAACTAAAAAAGTAAAACGCCTTTTCTGTCATTCATTCAAGTACAAACTACCATATTTGTATACCTGCGAAATGTCAAGTTCAGGTTTTTATTTAATAAAACTGTTTTCGCTGCCAAGTAAGTACACGTCGCTGCAGTTTTTTTTTTTTTTTTTTTTTCGTTTAGTAGGTAACTCAATTGATTCCATATTTTTACATTAATCTTACGTTGGATATAATACGTTTGCAGTTGGGTTAAAGTGATTTTAAGATTCACAATAAACAACTTTCTTAACAAGAAATTTTAACCCAAGAAGTATATATAGGCTTACCTAAACCTAGTTTGAGTTATTTTAAATATTTGTGACAAATGGAAGTGACATACAATTTTATGCCGAATCGTTTGAACTGAGAAGCTTCTTAGGAGTGCTACACTCTTAAATTTATATCACAACCGGATATAAATAATTGCGATTATATAAGAAGGGTGAGCCGTTGATTTTAGTTCCATAATGGTAATTGATTTAAGATAAATCTTTAATTTTCTAAATCCAAACTTTTATGTAATAGCTGTTCTTAAAAAATAATACCACTTTAAATACTTTCCCGCTATAAGTTGCGCACAATTGCCCGCGCCTGTATAATTTTTTAGTTTTTCTTTTACCTTATCAAAGAAGATGGTTAAATAAAAAAAGAAACCTTTATTGCGATTCTTTTTGGCTACTTGATTAGGATTTTTGTATCGTTTTTACTTCAATGATTTGCATAAAGCAATTTATTGAAGGTACTTTGCTCATAGAATTTTAGCGAACCTTTTTGTGGGATAGATAATAAAGAAAAAAAAAAAGAAACCTTACCAACTCTTTTGGGAGTTGAACTTTTACTGGACAAAGGAACGTGTGGGACTTTCCAGATTCAATTTAGCATATTTAATTTATTTGTTATCAACTGGATAAAAGAGATAGAACGTGATTGCAGGAAGAAAAAAACATTCAGAAACTATATAATAATGGCTAATAATGTTAAGATATAAATATAAAAAAAAATCCAAAGCTAAATTATTATCCAAAGCACACGTTATTATATTTTAACCATGATCTGAATTTGAAAAGGAGTAGCAAATTTACGTCTTAGAATAGATAGGGAGAAATAAAAATAAAAACAGGGACCGCCTGGAACCTGGTTTGGATTTTAACAGCTTTTTACTGGGAGGAGCTTTGGTGCTAAAAAGATCTAAAAAAAAAAGGTTTCCCAGTTTTTTACATAATAATTCTCTTTCGTTTGGGATTAACGACTTAAGTCTAGGAGAACTGATTCTTTTTTTGTCAAGCAAATTTAATCCGGATTTGCAAATAATTAAACTATTTTCAAAATGGTTTTACGAAAAACTACAGTTTCTGAATTAAGACCTTTTTGCCTAACGTCAAAGAATTGTCTGTTTATACCGCGGACTGCTGCCTGAATGGATGGATGCATTCACTTAAAACTATATTCAACGCTTCAAGCTTTATCGAAATTTATATTTTTAAGTGCATTGAGCCTTTTTTCGAGTTATTTTTAATATTTACCTTAATTTTTACTTTATATTACTGGCGGGTAAGTAGAAAGAGAGCCGTAGTAGTGCTGTTTGGTAAAAAGGTACTCAGCCATTTTGGGACTAAGCCATATTTTTTGACATAAATTAAACTTCACTCTCGAATGTTTGTCTAACGTTCAAAAAAGAAGTTGTAAAATGTTTTCCTGGTTTGAATTTACTGGAGAAATATAAATCGGTCACATATTTCCATTTTGTATGTACCTAAATGGATTTTTAGTGTTTCATCTGATTTTTCCATTCCATTCGTTCCAAAAATAACAACTCACACAAATATTTTGCCTAATTCATGTAAGACTGTAAAATGTTTTCAAATTGAATTGATGCACTATTTTATAAATAATGATAAATAAATAGTTGGCGCAACAGGTCCGCAGGGACCCTAGGCCTAGCTTCTTACAACCATTCGTTTTGTGTGAGTTTTTCATTTGCGGAACGAATTTTACAATTTTATGCCGAGTCCAAACGGCTTATTGCGAAGCTCTTTCATGACAGTTATACACTCGGAAGTTTGTCAGACGTTCGCGGGAGGTGGCGTAGTGAAAAAAAGCTTAAGTTGGAATTTGGGTTTTTTTCGGGATTCAAACCTGAGGGTGAGTATTTCAGTTTTTTTTCTCAAAATTTCTATAAAGAAAACTTTGAATGTTCAAAATGGAAAGATAGGCGACTAAAGACGTTGAATTTGATATTGAAAATTAGCTGTCAATTATTCTATCGGCGTTTGTTTTAAGGGGAAAACTGGACCATGCCGTAAACTGCAACTGAATAAATATATTAATAGCTCAGTCCTTCTTCGAATTGAAATACCGCTTGCACTTAAAATAATGTTCATCGAGTGCAGGAGTGTGTGCAAGAATATCGCAAAGCTTCAAATGAAGACATTAAGAAACATAAAAAATATTTGGATTGATCCCTGGCACAATTGAATTATAGACTAATTTTTAGCTTGAAGTCAGCATCATGGATGAAATTTATAAAGAACAAAATTTGAAGATATGTCAACACTGTCATTTTGGAGTTTGGTGCGAAGCAACACAATAGACGACTGAAAGTCTATTGTAGATGTGGAGATGTAACTGTCAACTTAAAAAATTCTGACCATTTCATAACAAGGTAAGTTTTGCTAAAAAATCAATAAAGGGGTAAATAAATAGTTGGCGCTATTAGGGAGCCTAGGCCTAACTACTCACAACCATTCGTTTTGTGTAGGTTTTTCATTTTTGGGCTGAATGGAAGGGATCTACAATTTTATGCCGAGTCCAACGGCGCAGTGGAAAAAAAACTTATGTTGGAATTTGTGTTCTTTCGGCAATCGACTTTGGGACCCCTCGCTTAGTAGTCCGACACACTAACTACAATAGGTAAAGGGATGCTTTCAAGAGTCGCGTGGTACTTTATTGAATGATCGCACTTTCCGTTTCCTCTTATGATTTACCAAATACGTTATGCAGACATTTATAAGTATTTCACAGCCCGTGAGTTACATTATAACCATTTTTAAATATTAGCCTCGCCTCAATAACAATCACTTTTTTTGGGGAATTCAAAAAATAGCCGAACCTATTAGCATGCTGAGCATATCCTTTTAGAATGTCTAGAGAAATGACAATTTTCAATAAAGTCTTACCATTTGCCTATTCTTAGACGAATTTAAAAACCAAATTAACCGTCTGAGTTCTATTCAGCCCTGTCAATGACGAAAAAAAAATCTGTACTCGCACAATCGAAACAACCATAAGTCTGAGACACAAACTCCTAACTTATTATTCCGCACTCCACCTTTGGCAGCTAACTTAAAAGGAAACTGGCCAACTTGTCTCGACACACGACCACCGTTCATATTGGCCGCTTGTAGGCCACCAGACGTGAAGAATATCAAGAACAACCAGACGCAGAGGACAGTAGTTTAATATGACAAAATTGTTACATAATATACGTAAATTCGTCCACAGTCCACACACTACTCCACTGCCAACTCGGCGGAGTGTGTGCACTGTGTTGGTAATTACTTCACGATTTTCTATTTTCATTCACTGTTTTTCTTTGCGAGCTCGATCGTTGGATAATGAAAATCGCTGAATGGTAAGCAAGCGTTTCCTGATTCTGTTGGATGACGTATAGAATAGCCCACGCAATCGGCGTACTCGAAAGTAAATGAAACTGAAACTATTCCCGCTATCGACCGGTGATGGTGTAGAATAGTACTTTTGTTGCCAGCTGATATATGTGTAAAGTTATAGCTGACGCGACACGGTCAGACTCTTTACTAATTTGTTGAATTAATTAACCGAATGACAAGATTTTCCCAAGGAGGGGAATTTCTCGACACGTTTATACGTTTTCAGATAGTTTTGTCAAAGTTTCGATTGGTCTGGGGGTATTTAAATTGATAAAGTTACTCGTACCCGATATATTTAGGGTTATGTGGAGGGAAAAGCAACGGCCGATTTATCGAATTGAGGTAGGTAGGTTATGTACATGTACGGTGGAAATAGGAAGGTACCTAAATACTAATAAATACCACACAAAATAATATAGATCACTGCACGGCCCTTTAGACTTATAATTGACCATTGCATCACGATCTTTGGTTTTCGAAGCTCGTACAAAAACCCGCAAAATTTTGTTTACAAACTGAAAGTTAGGTTCGGGGAAGAGGCTTTGCAATTGTCCCGATATGAATGCTTTTCAAGGTGCGCCAATTTCGGCTCATCACATTTGGTTGTTTACTGAGTCCTTTAAAGGGATTTTTGTACTCACCTGACCGTTGGAATTGTCTTCATTTTTCTGTCGGATGATTCAAACTCTTTGCTCTCCCGGTCATACTGAGACCTAAGTTTTTCGACCCTCTCTGTATCAATCCCTATTCAACCGGAAAGATGGTGTATACGAGTTATTTTACATATTATTTAAACATATCACTGGGACGTTCAAGTATCTAGTTTAATAAGTCTGACAGGTCTCTGACTAGATGTACCTATCTCGGTTTTGATTGGGGGAAATCGGTCAAATGAGCAGCTGTTTTAGTTGACGTTTATGGGGGGTAGCCGACGAATCTATTCAAGAAATTCCAGACCAATTTTGTCGAACTAGATTCTTAAATGCGGCCAATTAGAATTTATGCGCTCAAGTCTATGGAAAACTTTCTTTAAACTATTGCAATGTTCGCTAAATGGTTTTCCAACCACGATATTCCCGACAGAATAACCAGGTTTTCGGCGTTGGTCCCAGCAAAAGGACCTACTTTCTCAAAAATTGAGTTCGCCCTGCACTACCGAAATGGCATTAGGTACTGTGAATTGAACTGCCAGACCCCGTTTCCGGCTTTAAAACATGTTTTCTCGATTTTGATCGATCCGGACTCACCTGTAGGCACTCTTTAAATCAATTGTGGTAAAAGGCTTTACGACGATATCCAAATCGCGTAACTTTGTAAAATATTTTTGTTGAAACGATTGCAAAACCTTAGCAACCCAGTGGTAAAGTTATAAAATCTAGTTCAGTCTCCTCAAATACAACAAAAATAGTCAATAATAAGCCTTCTGTATTGACCACATGCCTATAAAACTTCGCTTTCGAATAAAAAAAAAAATACTCTACCCTAACCCGCTCCATTTCTCGCACGAGACAAGTGCGCGTCATCACTTTGAAAACAACAATTTTCTACGAATATCTTTGTATGCCAGCAGCTCAAAAACCTATTGCCATGACAGTGGCCCGACCACTTGAAGTGACGACAGAGTGATATGGATAACACCTTACGGTGAGAAACTTCAGTTACTAAACCATGCAATAGAGTCCAAACACGCGATGAGGCAGAAGGCCGTCGGCCCTAACAAAAAACATACAGAACCAATGACTTCGAGAAGACCAACAGACATATTCATGTGTGTGTATAGTTGATCTTGAAGGGCAAGTCGAGTGCAAGGATCTAGGAATCATTACGCACCTACATAAATTACATCCGAAGGCTGTTTTCTTAAACAATCCCTAAGATGGTTTAATTAAACCTTCCGCACGAACACCCACCATTCCATTGCAGAATGGGATTCATCAGCACGTCATATTCCAATGCATCAGAGTTTAAAGAACCAAGTTCTCATTGCGGTTAAAGCTCCCATAAAATGTGCTCACAGAACTAAGACAGTCACGAACGCCGAGTTACCGATCTATTACATGTACATCTAACCACTATCTATAACACAATCTGACTAAAATTTCCAGATTAACCAGATTAACAGTCGGCAATAGAAAACACACTGCCAGGAAAGCCACCCGACCGTGATTTGCAGCAGTTCTTTCCATCCTATTCCAGCACACGTTTTCCACTATTTCTTTTCTTTTTTTTTCTTATGGTGATTGATTTTCCCTGGAAATGTAAATACCGTGCCCATGAAAATGAAAATTTGCGCGAAAATAAAAGTTCGTGCAAAATACTATCAAAAACAATTTACAGATGGGCCTTTAGTAAATTCTCGTATGGTTTCTGCATCTATTACTTATCTGAGTGATGATCATAATCAAAAAAATCAGCCATCCCTATCGAGACAGGGCGCAATATCTAGTCGGATTCGGAAGTAGAAGGAGCATCTGAGCATCTAAGTGGCTATGCGCGCCTCCAACGGATGGATGCTCATCACGGCGGGCGTTACGGAGAACAAGAAAGCAACCACAACCGTTCAGCAGCAAACGTAAGCGGCAAATGTAAATGTGGCCAGATACACATTGCCGACGAAGTGTACTAAGTAGAAGTACAGGGTACACCTCAGTGGACAGCGTGCACTCGTACTCTACGTCTGCCTACTATCAAAATACTCACACTCAGGGAAAGAAAAAGGAAATTAAATCAAAACCAAAGGCACAAAGCCAGAATTGCGATAGACAGATACCATGTGAAACTGGTCAGTGGGATCGCTCGCTTGCCGCCGATTGAAACTTCTTTTTGTTTTTGTTCTGCTTCGGCTTCGGCCTTCTTGTTGGTTCTCTTAGCTTCTGTTCTGGACTGGCTCGTGTCGTTGCTGTTGTCGTCATCGTCGTCATCATCATCGTCGTCATGCGGCGTGTTTGTCGTAGTGTGGTCGCTGTACAGTATAATGAAGTAAAGTAAAGTGCGCCATCTCTCACCTATAAAAGCCTTCACCAAGAACCTAAACTGCTCAGTTAAGAATTTTTGGTAACTTGGAAAAGGCACGGAAAACCGTCAGCCTACCATAGCCTGTCAGTCTCTCTGTCAGCCTTCCTACTTGATACGATATAGTTTGGTTTTAGCTGCGCTTCAAAGTGAGAACTACTACCACACTTAATATCTGGAGAGTATCTTTAGTGAACATCTGGAAGAAAGTGTCAAGTTGCAAGAATTTTCTACACTGAACGTTTTTATTGGACCGGCCCCCTGAACGATTTGTAAACAGTGCATTTTTTTTTGTATTCTCTAAATTAAACCAAACGAGTCGAGTACGAAAAATACATTTATCATGGAATTGACAGTTTTTGACATTCTGTCGTTTATCATTGTGATCATATTACTCGGTGCTTACTTAAGGGTGATATACGAATGTGTCCGGAAGGCTAGAGTCATTACAACATCGCTGCCTGGCAAGGGTCAATCGTTGCGGAGTAATGAGACAACGATCAAGGAATATAAACAAGCGCCAGGACCGATGCCTTGGCCAGTGTTGGGAAATTTGACATTGATGGCTAAATATGATGTACCATTTGAGGGATTGACTGCGCTGGCAAAACAGTTTGGTGATGCGTACTCGTTGACTCTGGGCACAACCCGCTGTTTGGTGGTGAACAACTTGGAACTTATTCGAGAAGTGCTGAATCAGAATGGCAAATTTTTCGGTGGACGTCCGGACTTTTTGCGATACCATAAATTGTTTGGCGGCGATCGTAATAATTGTAAGTACCTACCTATATTGGAAAGTTTTTTTTTTTTGTTTTCTATATTTTTCGAACTTTAGTGTGGTTTTTTGCGAGTCAGGCTATTTTTTGCAAACAGTCTTTTTTATTTTTGAATTTTAAGTGTTTAAGAAATTTGCTGGCTAAGCTGTGAGATGTTAGTTGTAGAGGTATGTTTTTAATAATAAGCGTAAAAAAAGAAATATTTCAAAAATCGCAAAGAAATTTTGTGAAAAAAATACAATATTTGTATTCGCAAAGAAGGTACTCCCACATTAAATATTTTCAACTAAACTTATGGCATTAAACCTCAAATGAATTGCATTTGAATTGTAACAAATAATGTTTGTTACTGTATATAATGCTTCGGTCTCTTCTGCAGCCTTATGAAATGAACTGGCATTTTTTAAATTGATTTTCCTTTTGTAGTAGGTATTCATTATTTTAAAATCGTATAAGCTTAACCTTCACTTTGTCGCTAAATAAAACCTCCTTATCCTGACAGCGAAGAAGTAGAAATTGTCTTTCATAAAGAATGCGACTTTACGCAATTGAGATGAGAAACATTTGTGGTGGATTAGATGTTTACTAAAATTGTTGTCTACTTAACAATTCAATGACAAAAGATGGCAACCCTTTCTTTGGAAATCTAGCAAATTTTTTGTTTCGCCCACTTTTTGCAGTCGAATGGCGGGAACGTTAAATTTGAAAGAATCGTGCAACATTCGCTTAGATAAATTTTACCGAAGAGTAATACAGGCGCAGTTTAAGATTTTGTTTTCCTTTTTCAAAGCTCGCATAGAATCCTTATTTTAAATCTTTATTTGTTCGACTGATTAAATTTTCTAAATAAACTAAGTTTCTGACTGTTTTGTAAATAATTATAACTTTGATTAAATGTAGGCAGTCTTTGAAATGATGCGTAAGAAAAATTTGTGTTTTAGGTCTTGACGTGGGAATTTTCATATCAAAAGCCTCGGCATACTGCTTATGTAAAGTTTTGTCACATGAGCGTTGCATTTTCGTTACCAAAACTCAATATAAATGCGAAGACCTTATCATCCTAGTGCTCACATTAGAGAAAAAAATACTTGGTGTAATATTAGAACCTAGACTTTGATTTTTCAAGAAAAAAAATTGTGAACCACACTTAAACTCCCCGAGCAAAATTCATCTTGTGAATATTAGAAAATATTAGACCAGCTTGGTGCAAGTAAGTGTGCACTCGATCATTGTTTTTCTAACAATTATTATTTATACTTTCGGCCTTAATATTTTGTAGGCAAAAAGGCAATTTCTTCATCGTTTATTTGTAAAATTCAATCCACACGCTTAGAATGTTATAAGTACCCACTGCAGAAGAAAATTCATCTTGTTTATTTAGAAAAAAAGCCCTGCCTAACCAAATCCTCCCTGTCTTATCATTTTCAGCACTCGCACTCTGTGACTGGTCTCAACTGCAACAAAAGCGTCGCAATCTGGCTCGTCGTCACTGCTCGCCACGCGACTCCTCCTCATACTTCGCAAAGATGAGCGATGTGGGTTGCATTGAAATGCAGGAGTTCATGGATGTGCTCAACGAACGTATCACACCCGGCAAGGAGTTCGAAATCAAACAGACAATTCAGCAAACTTGCGCCAATATGTTCAGCCAGTACATGTGCTCAGTGCGTTTTGACTACGAGGACACCGAGTTCCAGAACATCGTCCTGTTCTTTGATGAAATCTTCTGGGAAATCAATCAGGGATACGCTGTTGATTTTCTTCCATGGTTGGCTCCCTTTTACAAGAAGCACATCAAGAGGATCATCAACTGGTCGACGGGTATTCGCAAATTCATTCTTGAGCGTGTGATCAATGATCGCGAACGCAACATCGACTTGGACGAACCGGAACGTGATTTCACCGATGCTCTGCTTAAAAGTCTGGTTGAGGACAAAAATGTATCAAGGGACACGATCATTTTTATGTTAGAGGACTTCCTGGGTGGACACTCGGCTGTTGGAAATTTAGTGATGCTTTCATTAGCCTATGTTGTTAAGAATCCACAAATAGCTTTGAAAATCCAAGAAGAAGTCGATCACATCACTGAGGGCGGCAAACGGTACGTAAACTTAATGGACATGGAAGTTATGCCCTATACTATGGCAACAATCTATGAGACTCTGAGATACTCTTCGTCACCAATTGTGCCACATGTAGCCACAGAGGATACCGTTGTGTCTGGTTACGGAGTGACCGCCGGTACTGTCGTTTTCATCAATAACTATGAACTGAATACGAGTTCGAAATACTGGGACCATCCGGAGCAGTTCGATCCCGAGAGGTTTATCGAAAAGATCCCCCAACAGCCGATTAGTAAACGAAAGATTTCCGAATCTTCAGACTCGGGACTAGATGTAGAAACAAACTCCACACCAGTAGCAATAGATGTCGATAGCAAAACAGAGAACAACACCTTAGAAGCAAATTCGGTGCGTCGCCTGAAAAAGAACATTCCACACTTTCTTCCATTCAGCATTGGCAAACGCACTTGCATTGGACAGAATCTCGTTCGTGGTTTCGGCTTCATCATGTTGGCGAATATCCTTCAGAAATATAATCTACACTCAAATGACTTGGACTCGATAAAGACAATTCCAGCGTGTGTAGCACTTCCAACGAAAACTTTTCCACTGGTCTTCACACTGAGAGAAGGCCATGTTAAGTGAGTGAATTGTTCGAAATTAGTTGTAGATTTCTAAGTATCTCAAAACATGCACAATTTATGGGAATTTTGCGTAAGATAAAGTTTAGTTAATATTTTTAAAAAACGGTTACTGGCTTGGTTTGGCTAACATTAAAAATAATAAAATAATTCTTATCGCGAAATTCTTATAGGTTAATGTTAAATTTTTTCTTATCTCATAGAATGTACGGAGCTATCTCGCTAGTAATTTAATTTGTACTGCTTATCTATATATATATATATTTTTATTAAATTAGTAAAGAGTTTTTGTTGTATAAAACAGAAAGTAAAGGCACAAACTATATACTATGGTTAAATGAAATTTATTAAGGAAAGGAACATAGTTTTAGTGGATCTTCTTTCAATTAGCCTTACTTTTTATGTGTCAATTTTGATTATTTCAACATGATATTAACTGTTATCTTTATAAGACTGAATACTATTAGCAACAATCTTTTTGTACAAAAAAAAAATTAAATAAATGATCTTGCTATGAATACAACTTAACTGAAAATATTTCCTTAAAACAAGAGATATGGGAAAAAAGTTAAAAAAAAAACTAAAAATTGTAAACGAGTCCCAGTTTGTTTATATTGAACTGGTAAAATGACTTTAGAGAATTATATTTTTTGTATTTACATTTTTTTCACACTATTGTTCTTTGGGGTGGCCTATGTATAGATTTATGCAATGTTTAAAACACAAAATACCGATCTAATTTTTATATAAAAAATAAATTATTTTTAATTCAAATTTAATGATTGGTTTTAATTTTTATTCTATTTTCTCGTTTGTTAGATGGGGTTTTCTGGCATAAATGGTGTCTCTGTGAGTCATTTTTAGACTTATTGGAGGTTAATGGGCATTTGCAAAGAAAAATAACAAACGGACAGATCTGTTAGTTTTTCTGCTTTTGCTTTTATGCTTTTGCAGTTAATGAAATTGAATTCATTAGAGAAATGACTGCCATTTTTCTGCTCCGAAATTAACGCTTTTTATATAGTAGTATAAGGTCCAGTTTGTCCAGCACAGTCTACTCCATTTTCAGGATAGCTGTAAGAATCCACTACCCGAGTACGTTCTTATATGAATAGTCTCATCAGCTGAAGTAAACAAACTTTCTCAAAGCTAGTCAAGAGTTTCTGGACTAAGTACATAATAAGGTGAAAAAAAACACCACTTATCTATATACACCTATAGGTCATGGGGAAACAATAAAAAGGCTAGAGCCTAGAAACATCAAATTGGTTGATTGTATAAGAACCCAGAATGTGCTACAATATATAGCATAAGTAACAAATGAATTATGGAGTTAAATCGGTTAATAATTATTCTGACGTAATAAATAAATTACTAAAATGATTGAACTGAAACACAACTTATAATAGAAAATCACCAACCCACAATCCAATAGAGAGCTAATAATAATTATTTCCTATCGGCCTTACTAATAATCAAACATTAATGTCGACGATTAGCTGGTTGCCAGCTTTAGTAAAAATGTACAGCTTTAGTGAAACGGTACCAATAAACAATTAGACCTCCACATTTGCTAGTGCGACAACTTTCTTAGAAACTATTACATTTTTTGTCATCGCAGAATTCAAATTTCATAATTTGTTTTCGTGAAAAACAAGGTCAATGGTTTATTTCACAACGAGGATTTTATTCTAAAAAAGGGAATATATAAATTGCAAATTAATTTGCCCAACAGATTTCTTTTAAAGGCTTTTTGAAGCTTATTATAAGCAAAAAACAAAACAGAAAATAGGAAATGCACAAAATATCCGCTGATCTGTCAAATATCGTATGCAAATCAGTAATGCCCTATTGTTCGATCGGACACAATTTTCGGTACTTTTTATAGTACGCTTTCCTTTGTGTTCTAATACTTCACGATTGATTTATGAGTGAATTTGTGTCGTAATAAGGTCTCTTTTAAATTATACAATAAACGTAACACAGTTTATCAGAATGCTTTGATTTATTCGTTGCCTGATAATGCAAATCAAAACTCATTGGTAGTCTAAAGATCACATTTAGATCGTTAGCAAGTGAATATTTTCGGAAGAAATATTAACCTGCTTATTCATTTCCGTTTGAAAAACAGTACTTGCAAAAGTATATGGAGGTGTAAAAATAAATACAATTTGATCTTTTAAAAATTGCATAGCTTTATTACCTAATTCGGGAAAAAAAATATAAAGCCTTGGACATTCTTCTACATAAAATACATAAACTGTCATGTTTTCTCCTAGATGAATTCTCACCAAGTAATACAGAACTTTGTACATCTTAAATTCGCACATACTACCTGATATTCTTCCAGCAGTTCCCAAATTTATTATTTCGCATGGATTTTGCTGAATGCTGACAATTCTTCTATCTATATTTTCCTCGAAGTCAACCTTTTCACAACAACCCTTTCCACACCAATATTTGAGACCTTCATCCAAAATCTACCTGCCGCCTAAGGTACTGAGAATTTAAAAAAAAAGTATTCAGGTATGAGCTGTCCAATATTAACGGCCATATTATTCACTACCTTTAATCCGGGTTAAACGTTACACCCGGGTTTAAGTGAGTTTAACCCAAAACTTAAACCCAAGTCCATAATATTCAGTCGTTTAACCCGAACATAAAACCATTTTTTTAAACTTGACAGCGTTTAATCCGATTGGATTTAAACGCGCTCCGGAAACCAGTTTAAGTTCTTTAACTCGGGTTAAAGCTCAATTTCATTATTTATGACATTTTATTTCTCGCAGGACGTGAGAAATAAAAAAAGAAGAAAAGTGAAATAGATAACAAAAAGGAGCAAAGAGGTAAAAAAATTGTATTTCATTCATGAAATGGAGAGTTGATAGTAAATCAACGTCGTCCTCGATTACAATGTGGTGGATTTTCGGTAGTATATCCGACTGAAGAATGCGCCTTTCCGAAGGCTACATACATTCAATGATTCGACTAATGCACTAAAAACTAAAATCGGCACACTACAAATCAAATCAATTTCCAAGTGACAAACAACAAAACAAACATGCCATTAT
The DNA here is from genome assembly GCA_948293265.1 of Cheilosia impressa. NCBI lineage: Eukaryota > Metazoa > Arthropoda > Insecta > Diptera > Syrphidae > Cheilosia > Cheilosia impressa. Next base: position 127,148,872 of record OX411880.1, on the reverse strand, counting down.
TTGTGAATTTTGACATTACGTGGGTTTAAAACGGATAAAAAACGGGTTAAAGTGTAATACGTGTTTTTCAGTGAATAATATGGACGCAGGTTTAAATTATCGGGTTTAAAAAATGCGGATTAATGATCGGGTGTAAAATAAACTTAAACCTGAGTTACACCCGGAGTGAATAATATGGCCGTAAATGAACAGATATTTTATTCTCTTAGCGACTTGGAAATTCTTGGTCCAGATCCCAAACTTATATCAAATTCATTTTTTACTTAGCATGCATTCGTTACAAACTAAAATGAATATCAATCATAAAGCAAGCACTAGCGGTTAAACAAGATAAAGCAGAGAAAAGCACTAACCATTTCTTTTAATCAAAATATTCGAAGTACATATTTTAACCCAAATATTAATAAACCTGCGTAAAAGTAATCAACTCGTTATTCAGCAGTTACGTAAAATTTTTATTTGCTAAATATTGTAAAACGGGGGTAAGTGTTTAGAAATATGTAAAACAAAAATACATTATTTTTCAATTTTGTCCATACATTTGTACAAATTTGTGTTTGCTAGACTCAAAAACCACTTGCATTGTTGTATTCCAGCGAATAAAATCAGAAAACATTTACATTTACTAAAATTAGTTTATAATTATAAACGTTCAGGCTGAACAACAGCGTATGTAAATTTGCTCCTATTACAAAATCCCATACCATCCATTAGGATAGTTGGGCAACACTCCTCTGCAAAATGACATTTCGGGAGGATTTATTTAGCTAATGCCCGAGATAAACATGGGTTTCTGAACATTAACATTTAACCCTACAGTTAGCGATATTCTGGCAACTATATTTGTTTATTGGTAAAGGGATTTTGGAAAGTGTGGGGTCTTTGCATAAACTGCCGGACTAAAGTTGATTATTGGTAAGGCCGTATGTCTTTCTAGCACAATATGAAATCGGTGATTTTGTGGAGATATAAAATAGCAGCTACTGCCCAAATTAAATGCAATTTTTCAAACAATTAACCGATTGTTCATCAGCGCCATCTACGTGCCCATAGAAAAACACTGTAAACATTCGTGTTCCACTTGAATTCGAACTCGGTTCATTTCATTCATATCAACAAACACGAACGAAAGAGATAGCAGTGGAATCTCTCAATAAGACGCCATATTTGAAAAAACAGTACCCATTGCAGTTCGTGACGCGATTTTTCATTTGCGAAAATTTTCCAATTACCATTTAATTATTGCAAAATTCGGTTTAAAATTTATCGCAAAATTGAAATAAACAGTGCCGCGATTGAAATAAAGTGCAATCTCTTAAGCTAAACTTGATTTTATGTGAGAATTTCAAGTGCAAAAGTGAACTATTGCTCAATTGTCAAAAGGCGTTGACACTTGATTCGTGTACAATAGTGTGAATAAAAAAAATAAATTGTAGTTTCAGCAAATAAAAAGTGAAGTAATGGGGACATTAACAGATTTCGGACAGATCGCAATGAAATGGGACCCCAAGAATTTGGAAATTCGCACAATGTCGGTGGAGAAAACACTTGAGCCACTGGTGTTGCAGGTCACCACTTTGGTGAACACAAAGGGCCCCAGCAAAAAGAAGAAAGGTATGTCCAACTATGTATACTTGGACTAATTTACAGTGAGAAAAAACTGCAGTGCTGTGGAATAGGGTGGTGTAGAGATTATAGAACTTTGATGGCCCCGTTGACCCGCCGTTGTCTACCTTGATTTTTCACATATTAGTCATCGTCATCGGTCGTCTGAACAATGTTTGAAATGTTTTTTGTTCGCTCTTGTAGGTGTGGAGGGTTTAGTTATTATATTTGTATATATAAATGCATACCAAGCAATCAAACATACGGGTATATAAAGAGACAGTGAAATGACAATTATACTAGAAACAAGAGTATAAGGGCATCTGCCAGGCCATGTCAGTATTAATCTGCCATTTGCAAACTAAAAGCCACCACTATTGTACAAAAAAAAAACACGACCTAATAATTTGCACGAAATTTAACTGTTCTGACTTTCGATGGTATTTGTAGTGTAGCCCTTTTCGTCCTTGCAAGAGAGGAACCATCTTTTAGTTTTAAAAACACTCCTGACTCCCAAAACCAAGATGTTGAATTCTTTAAATTCATCAGCCAAGTGTAGATGGCCGAAAACAGTTAGATAAGGCTTTGGCTTACATCATACATTTATAATTATATCGAATTAATGTGTCGATCTTGTCCTGGCTTCAACTAGAGCACACATCGCATTGAATTCACAGCGCGTCTGTGAATTCGGGTTGGGGACGAGCGTTTAACGTTATTAAACCAACGAATATGAACACTTTTTTTGGTGTACCTACCCGGTTGCCCGTAATTGGGCACATGTATGTGGTTTCGATTGGGCTTCCTCAGATTTCGTGTGTCTAATCGAATATCGGAACGTCGAACCTTCGACTCTTCCAAGCATTTTTCATTCAGCAGGTAAATTTTATATTAAAAATTAAAGTTGCGCTTAGATTGATTTATAAACATTTGTATACAGGGTGGGCCAAATACAAGTTTCTTTTTAAAAATGCAAGCAATAAAATGAACAAAATTAAATTTTTTCAATGTAGGTATTGTGGCTTTATTAGTATAAGGAGCAAACATTCCCATTAATTATGGAACACAACGTCGTTCAAATGGCTGGCTTCGCAATAGCGCAAGGTATCACTCCAATTTTTCAAGACCTGGTTGATGGTTTTGGGCTGTAGCTGATGATATTGGCCTTAAACGCTTGAATCGTTTTCGGATTGTTGGCATAACATCAGTCCTTCACGGTTCCCCACAAAAAAAAAAAACGGACCCCTGTGACACGTCGCAGCCCATTGGGAATTTAGTGCGCAAAAGATCGATTGTGCCATGAGCTGTCGCATGGCTCGCCATCCTGCATTAAATTTCAGTAAAAAAAAGTCGGTTAAGATGGCTCTGTAACGCCCACCGTGGGCCTTGTTCACAGCCTCATTTTCGAAGAAAAATGGTCCAACGACGCCACCACCCCATTATCCGCACCAAACTGTACGAGGTGCGCCGACGGGGACCATGAGTGGTGTCCACTAGCATACGAGTCTCACGAACTTTTTGCATAAACTTGCGTACAGCAGGCGTGGTGCGTGCTTCATTTTGGCACTGTTTGGGCTACACAGCACTCACTTTGGAAATAAGTTTTCAATATCAAGAAGCAACTCATTTCGTTCCGCGGAGGTATGATACTCATGTCGTTTTCCATTGGTTTCACTCGGGGATCCACTCATTCTGAAATCCAATGGAACAACAAAACTGCTTTTGAAAGAATCCACAAAAGTATTGTTGAAATGCCAAAAAAATAATCTACGGCTGCTGTCAGCCGAGTTGTATAAAATACATAAATTACACTTGTGTGAGTGCTTCCTGAGTGGATTCTGACTTCAAATCGAGAAGCGAAATTCTCTTCTCAGAATCACCAGAAGAGTATTTTTCGTGCCAGTCAAACGCTTTCAGAAGTGATTTTTTTCGATTCAGGACTCTCCCGAACGCTTCTTTTTGCCCAATGAAAAACGACATGACTTTCTGTCAAGATTTCGAGCGGGAAACAGCTGTCAGTGTCAAAATAACCTGTGATTGGCCGCATTCAAGAATCTAGTTATCTTAAGTCGACTAGATTGGTCTAGATGAGATGCAACCTGAACGCAAAAACTAGATTTGTCGGGAACGTCACGTTTTCTACGTCAGCCACATATAAGAACTGTCAACTTAGTACTCAGTCACGAATTTCTTGACTAGATTCGTCGGCTACCCCTCCATAAACGTCAACTGAAACAGCTGCTCTCACGACCGATTTCGACCAATCAAAATCGAGATTCACTTAGTGAGAGAGCTGTCAGACTTACTAAACTAGATACTTGAACGTCCCCATTTAAAAAGAAACCACTAGATGTTCCACCATTTATATGTAAATAATTAACAAAAATGGATCCACCCAGTGCAATGCCTTGACAAATTTCACGAAACAATCTCCCCTAGTTGTCAAACTCAAACGCACTTGCATTGGTAGTTCTGAAGCAACTCTGTGAAAAAAATCCAGATTCGCAATTAAGAAATGATTGTTTTATACCCTCCACAGGAAGGTATGTATATTCACTTTGTCATTACATTTGTAACGCCAAGAAGGAGTCACCGGAGACCTCATAAAGTACATATATTCTGAATCAGGATCATATTCTGAATCGATTTAGCCATGTCCGTCTGTCTGTCTGTCTGTTGAAAGCACGATAGCGCCTAAAGGAATTGACATAGGCGAATGAAGTTTGGTGAAAGGACTTCTTTTTATCTTCATTAGGTCAGTATTAAAAATGGGATATGTCGGTCAAGTAGTGCTGGTACCTCCCATTCAAAACCAATTTTTCATGACTTGTATGCAGTGGAGGGTATCAAAGCATCGGCCAGGCCGATGATAACACTTTTACTTGTTTTTAGTAGTATCAATCGAACATAAAAAGTGACCTAGGGCAAAAACAAAAGTGCTGTGAGAGTGCCCATTCGAATACCACAACTGTCAAAGTTCTGACACCTGCGCAGGTGATCAGTCAAATTTTACAGTCAAACAAATAAATAAAGGCCAATTGTTGAAACTAATGCTTGAATAGTAATCCACTCTGTACATGTCCCAGCTTCTCTTGATAATTTCTACAGAGTTAATGACATGGTCATCACTCAACACTAACACCGGTGCTTACTCGAGAATGAGTTTAAATTCCAAAAGGATACATCTATACTCTCAATAAAAACGCATTACAGATGTATAAGGTATACGTTCCAAATTAACTTATTTATCTAATTACTAAGAAGAAAAAAAAAATCAAGTTCTAAAGGATTTGCAAGACAATTCACAAATACACTCAATTTCTGTTTTATTTGAAAAGGACATTGTCAAAGGAGATGGATTTCCATTGTCATTGTATTTTATTATTGTTTAAGCCTCCTGATACAGCTTGCTGCACTCTTTTGACTCATTATCATTCCCAAGGGTTGTTGGTTCACAGAGAAGATTTTACGAGAAAAAAGAAACAAAATCAAAGGCACATTTCCCTCCCTTTAGTGATGGTGAGGGAGTACTTACGTATACGTACATCCGCATGTAATTTCAAAGGATGTATGATCAAAGAGTTATTAGATGAACTGGATTAGTTTTTTTTTTTACAGCATGACAATGTAGGTATACAAGCCTTATTTACGCTCAGAAGTTTCCTGTTCATGTCTCGCACATGTTTCGGATATTTGTTCTGTCCTCTGGGCATTTTTTCTTACACAGTTTTATTTTTTCTTTTCAATAAGTAAAATGTAGGTACAAGCTGCAGCAGTGATTTACACAGTTGCAACGCCCATATGAATAGGATGAGTTACAATATTGTTCTTTATTAAAGGTAGATGTTAACCTTGATACTGTTGTTAAGGGGCGGTGCTGAAATTTGAATTTTGCAATTTTTCATGTATCGTTGACTGGACAACAGTGGTACAAAGGGAAATGGGTCTGAGTTGTAACATGTCCTGTATTGGCGTGTACAAAATTAATAAAGAAATGTATATGTACTGGCAACGAAAGGCCACACAATACACACTAAGGTGATCGAAAAAGATAAAATAGTGTGTTTGAATTAGGTAAACCAGGTTTACAGTAATCAAGACGTTGAAGGGACAATAAACAATTTATATAAGCTTTTGAACGACGAGTTAACAACCGTTTACTTGCTAAACAATAGGGCGTCTGCACGGTAGAGTTATTATTATTCATTATTCATTCTTCTTATTTTCACAAACTTTGTATTTACTTAATCTAACATAACAATATTGAGATTATAAATATCTCACTTGAACAAGGAGAACTTATAATCCTTCTACGCTTCCCTAGTTTAGCAGAAAATGCAGCACATTTATAATAGTCCAAGTCTTTCCATATGAATATAACCTTATGTTCTTTTAACCTACCCTAACCTCACTTGCAATGTCGTTGTATTATAGCAGACTCAATCGCCATAATTGCGACATGTAAAAAAATGAAATTTCATAAGGTCCTTGCTATAAAGAACAGAAGCAGCGCTTTAATGTGGATTTGTCATACGAACAAAACTAAAAGAACTGCTACCGAGTTCTATGCACAAAAGAAATGAGAATAACGCCGAATCGTTGTCATTAAAAATAAAAACGCGAAAACCGCGTGTCCAAATAACTTGAGATATGCTACTCCGGAAACAATGTACAGATGCTTTACCATAATGTTGATATAAATCCTGTGGAGATGACAAAAAACCTTTTAGTAAAATCACATTTGGTGCAATCATCTGAGTTCTTGGCATCCCCACATATTCAGGCGACGATTAAACATCGAACGTCAACGCTCCGGCCCCGCGGAGTCTTCGACTCTAATTAAGAGGGTCAACAAAGTATAGGAAGAATTTGCCTAAGATAATGCACAAAAGTAGAAAACGACCCCAACCATTTTGAATTAGGAAAACGTAAATCGGTTGGCTAATGACCGGGCTAACTGGAGAGGCTTGGGAGGGAAGGCCTTGGTTCACCCCAAACAGCTAAGTCTTCAAAGTATGCATGCAGGAAAAAACATTACCCCATCTCATCTAACAGACAGGATTGGGTTATATAACTATAGATCGATAAAAGCAAGAACCAAATGTATATGTATATAAAAGTAAACTAAACATTGGTTGCAAATAAACATAAACTCCTTTTTAAATCTACTTTTTAAGATCTCGTTTTAATTTAATTTTGAAAAGTTGCCAACAAGGCCCGGCGAAAGAAAAAAGTTGACATTTTTGAAGCTACTCAGCAAATTTAGAATTTTTGCAAGATATGTAGCAAGCATCCACTGCATACAAGTCACGCAAAATTGTTTTTGTATGTGTGGTACCAGAACTACTTGACCGACATGACACCAATTTTAATATCAACCTACGACGATAAAAGTAAGTCCGTTCACAAAATTTCACTTGCCTAGGTCGATTTGTTTCGACGCTATCCTGTTTTCAACAGACAGAGATTTCGATTTTGTATGGGAGGTACCAGAACTACTTGACCCACATCGGCCATTTTTAATACCAATCTACAGACGATAAAAATAAGTCCTTTCACCAAACTTAATTTGCCTAGGTTGATTCCTTTGGACGCTATCGTGTTTTCAACAGACAGAGAGACTCATGAGGTCTCCGGTGACTCCTTCTTGGCGTTACAAACGTAATGACAAAATGAAAATACCTTCCTATGAAGGGCATAAAAATAGAAAAAAGTTTGGGAAGGGCTCGCGAAAAAAGTCCCAAATTGCGAACTTAGTCGTCCATCGGTCACGCTGGTCACAGCCCGCGGCTCAATCACAGAAAAAAACGCACAAATCAAGGCACTGTTCTACTAATGGCTAAGACTCTATACGAAACAAGAGTCCTAATCGCGCTATTCGTAAACGAGTAATAGGCACGCGTCGAAATTTGTTTCACTGCATAATCGACTTAATTCCGGTATCGTATATCTCGATCACGGATAACTTTTCAAAGATCTAGAGGACATAGCTCAGATCCGATTTGTAAAAAGCCCGGTTTGGTTTGAATTAAAGACCTACTTCAAGAAGAGAACATCGGAGAACATGTAAGGTTAACGCCTTTTAAATATTAAATGGTTTGTAAGCAAACCACAACTGCAGCTATCACAATCGGAATTTGTGGCGTCCTACTCTTTGTGTTCTGTTTAAGTTTGATCCACAAAACAAAAAAAATGCATTAAAAACGGAACCTCTTTCTGTGAAAAAAATCCAAAAAAAATGCTGGTCCGCCTCCTATTCCGCTTTTGAGCACTTTATGTGCTAATTTCGTTTGTCAAATGGGACACCTTCAAATGAATATCTAAATATCTATTAACAGTGGCAACCACTTTCATCTCTGGGAGGAAAAATACAAAAACAACAAAAAAAAAACAAAAACATTCACTTCGACTCTTCAAAGGCAAAACAAATTCTCTTGATTGTGAACAAAGTCCAAAGGGTTGCCATGATGATTCCCAACGATCCGAATGTGCACATCTACTCGTAGTGACTTTCCACCCACAAACAGATATAACTCTTGAGATATAACTGTCTTGTTCCTTTTGGGTTACTACTAATAGTAGACCGACTGACAGATAACCTTCACACAAAGATGAGTTCTCGAAATTCGCCTGTCCGTTCTGGCAGTGGCACCAAGCAAAAGACACTACTGAGCGGGCACGTATACGGTATACGTAGTGAATCGATGACGCCTAAGTAAGGAGAGAAGAATATCTCGCCGTTTTCTTTGATGGAAAATGGTCCATTGATGTTTTTAATTTAATTATTTTGTTTCTACCACCACCACCGCCGCTGCTGCTGCTACCGCCCTCACAACACTACCATTGTTGCCCTTGTTGCTCGTCCTCACGCCAGTCCGACATGAATGGGAGCTTCCTTTGATCTGCTTTGATCTTTCGGAAAGTGGCTTTTAAGAGGTTTCTTTTGTGAGCGAACGCGCAAGCAAGCGGGTAGCGGCAGAGAGAAAGAGAGCCACAAAACAAGAGAAGGAGGAGGGTTGTTGGGAGGTGGTGCTGCCGGATGGATAGATGTTGCTGAGGGTTAAGATTGGGTTCGGGTGGCAAGGATGAAAGGAAAAGTTTTAAATATTAACACACACACGTACACAAGTGATGAGTACAGGAATACCTATGAATCTCCTCCGTTTGCATAAGTGTTTGTCTGTGCGACATACACGAGATGATACTGCTGATGATGATTATGATGATGATGGTGGTTCGGTTCGGGTTCCCTGAATTGGAGGATGTCACCGTAGACAAATAGAGAGCACAGTATTCGACATCATTTCATTCCCGTTGGTTCACAGTTGTTGTTTGAGGAAAAACTGTACGGCGCGCGCGGTGTAACCGAAACTGAGCTATCTATACGGTCGAACGACCGACGTGTACTACACCATAGTGTGCTGAATGAGGAAAGCTTTGTACGAGTTAAACCGATTTTCATTTCGAAATTTCGACACACACAGGAGAGGAAAAACAAAAGATTGAATTATATTATAATTTAGTACTGTCGGTTGGTGGCGACGAACGGTGGTGCGCGCTTTCTGATGTCTCGCTGTTTAATAATTAGCATGGAGCATTATTTGCAATATGCAGATCTTACTGACGAAGGTAATAATGACAACCCAGAGAGACAACACAACTATTTTCGAAGTTTAATTGAAATTTTAGTGCATATTCTGGTTGGTGGTTTTCTGTGTTATTTGTTATTATTATTTTTTTTTTGTTTTCCTTCTGATGAGAGACTACATTGGGTTGCTGATGGCAAAAGTTAATGAGAAAATGTTTTGTCAAAGCTTTGTAGGCTGATTATAGTGGTTGGCTTTGGTTTTTCATGTGCGGCATTGTGTATATCTGGCTGATGTGAAAATTTTATATTTATGCAAATGAGTACTGGCCAAATGTGTATCATTTTGCTATGGCAATTTCTATATAGATATGTGTAGCTGTTTTGTGTACAGGTATGCCTATGCCTTGTGTAAGGTGTTACCAAAGCGCAAGTGACTAACGGTTTGGAAATTCATTCAAGTGCTCTTAGGACTTTCAAATTACCAGATCAAAGACAAGCAGTCAGACAAAAACACGGCTTAACTTGATCTCAGCAGGAAGGTACTTTGTATACGTCTGTATAGGTATACTGTGGTTACAATAGGTAAGAGGTAAACGATGGGCGGCATCGCAGAGTGGATGTTTTTGCAATCAAAGCGTACTTGTGTGTCTTTGGGGGATGGTGCGATAAAAATGTTTCTATATCGCACATATCCTTTACAGGCGGCGGTGAAATTGCTTTATTATATGTTTGTCGCACTGTGAAATGTTCTACTTACGTCGAGACATTGTCTCAAGTGGTGCATTGTCTTTCGGTAGGTATACCTGTTTTATTTTTTGTAGGGATCTCGATCATAATTTGAGGTCAATTGTGTGGTATAATTGGGAAATGTGACTAGCTCTATGCAGTATATGGATGGCAAGCACGTTAACCTTCGGGCGGTTTATGTAGCGTTTATGTAGCTGTGCAGTTTTGTTGTTATTTTATACCCATCCAAGTTTATTTAAAATGCACAGGATATGTTTTGAAGGACATTATGGTGTGAGGTGGTTGGATCAGCTTCGACTTAACCCTTGGGTAACGTCCCTGACGATTCAGAGTCGGTGGCAGAAGATCGAGCAACGTGGAGGGTCCACTATAGGTGACTACACCCGCTACCCTTGTAATGGATTAGTGAGATATTAAATTCCCAACCAAAATGTTTCTTCGGTAGCCATAAGTCATACATGCCTTCTGTCTTCTTGCAATCAATGTCAATAAAAAGTGGTACCCGTTTAGTTAAGAGTCTCTGTTGCTTCTTATCCTCTACGATAACATGAAGTTTGCTAGACCAAGCGCTTGGGCTCTGTTTGGGTTTTCCTTCTTCCGATGTAAGTTAGTTTGTCGATAGACAGTATTCAGTCTTGTCCTTGTCTACTTCAAAACATTTGAAAGTCGGTTTAATGTTAGAGGCGGCGGTCTTATTCATCGAAAGCCTTTGTAGAAATATATAGTATTCCTCTGCCTCTTCCTTATTGTACGGATTAACTGCGTATCTTCGTTGGCTGCATCCCTTTGTGCTATATCTATTAATGATGCGCATTTCAATACAAGTTTTGTTTCGGAGGGGCTTGCGTTTAAGACAGTTGCTTGTCTTTCGTAGTAAAACCTTTGAGTTTTGTTTCAGTCACTTTAAGCCCCTTATTTTGTCCAGGATCTTCCCCTAACTCGATATACTTCCCCTGCTGTCCTTGTTTTCGGTCATATCTGTTACGCAAACACATTTATCATTAACGGGCTCTTTCTTTGAGGTGGCTGGTAGCCTTTCATTTTCCTCATTAACATTGTTCTGATTTTGTTCTATACATTTGTGTATGCTTTTCGACATTAATTACACTTTGTGTACAGTCCGTGTCCTTCTCCCTTAATGCGGTATATGATTTTGGGTTTTATTCTTATATCGCCGACCTTACCACTTAGAGAACACTTACACAATTGTTGATCCATTAAACGTTGATAAATAACTGTTCAATTCACGCTTTATTTATTGGTTGGCATTGCGCTACATCTTGAAGGCACTTTATTAAACGTTAACGTAATTGAATTCAAAGTCGATAGAAGCCAAACAGGACAAACCTTTTGTAAAGAACAATGCAATTAGGGAGCGCTTTGTGTCGCGGTTACCTCACAAAATGTGTACTCGTATTTTATTTTAAGATACTAGAGAGCAGAGACATCCTTACTTCTTGTGGGAATCACTTTGCCATAGTAACTTTTAAAGTGTTTCAAAGAAACAGCAAAATTGTCTGTACTGTCTTGAAAAGCCCAAACTTCAAGTGAACATAAACGTTTGGTCTGCGAGGAGTTATGTCTTGCATTGAAAAACCATTTAAAAAAATACTCCAAACAGGCAATTAAATTCTACTGGAGAAGTACTCTACTTATTTGTTATTTGACTTTATTTTTAGGTAAATCCAAGCGTGCCAGCGCATTGGTGGCTGCTGTCGAGAAGGCAACCGAGAACTTCATTCAAAAGGGAGAGCAAATCGCCTACGAAAACCCCGACATTACCCAAGAAATGTTGGCAGCTGTCGATGAGGTCCGCAAGACAGGCGATGCTATGAGCATTGCTGCACGAGAGTTCTCCGAGGATCCTTGCAGTTCGTTGAAACGTGGCAATATGGTTCGAGCAGCTCGTAACCTTCTGTCAGCTGTTACGCGACTTTTGATTTTAGCCGATATGGTTGACGTGCACTTGCTTCTGAAGTCCTTGCACGTAGTCGAGGATGATTTGAATAAACTAAAGAACGCCTCGAGTCAAGATGAGCTAATGAACAACATGAGGGTAAGTCCATTCAAACATACTATTCGTGTCGACCTAGTTGTGATTGTCGTTTATTTTCTAGCAATTTGGTCGCAATGCTGGTGAATTGATTAAGCAAGCTGCTAAGCGTCAACAAGAACTTAAAGATCCACAATTGCGTGATGATTTGGCAGCAGCACGAGCAATGCTCAAGAAGCACTCAACAATGCTGCTGACCGCATCCAAAGTGTATGTTCGTCATCCAGAGCTAGATTTGGCAAAGGTCAATCGGGATTTTATACTTAAGCAAGTGTGCGATGCTGTCAACACGATCAGTGATGTTGCCCAGGGTAAATCGTCGCAACCCACTGATATTTATAGTGGAGCTGGAGAATTGGCCGCTGCATTGGATGATTTCGACGAAGGCATCATTATGGACCCGATGACATATAGTGAGAAACGCTCTCGACAACTGCTGGAGGAGCGCTTGGAAAGCATCATTAGTGCAGCAGCTCTGATGGCTGATGCTGACTGTACACGCGATGAACGTCGTGAGAGAATTGTTGCCGAATGCAATGCTGTGCGTCAAGCCCTGCAGGATCTACTCTCCGAATATATGGCTAATGTAAGAAAGCGTCTTGACGGTCGCTCTATGATTTTTCTTTTGCGAATATAATTTTTGTTTTATTATCTCAATACAGTTAATAGCAGCGAAAACTAAAAAGTTGGTATGTACGCAGAGTTGTGCTCTCTGTGTGTCCGTGTGCGAAATTTTGTTTTCATTTACTTACCATTTTAGAGCTATAGCTTTTTACAAAAATGTCGGCTTATTGAATAGTGTTTTGATGGAATTAGAAAATTGTAATCAGACTTATTTGTGTGCTTCTCTAAAGATATGATTCTAATTCCACGTATATACGAGTTTAAGCAGTTTTCCATGAGTGTGTCCCCTGCGAATTCCATCGGATAGCCATTCTTCGTCTCTTATTTGAAAAGATTATATTTGCTTGTCCTTCATCAATTCTCATTGATCATTTGAATCCGTTACTTACTGTATTTCGTACTAGTGTCATGAATAGTTTGCTTGACTTTCCGATATTAATAAATAATTCTCCGTCGTGCTGCTTAGCAGATTCCATTGTTCTATTCGCTAATAACTTTATTGTAAGGAAATGCTTTTGCGAATAATGAGGCAGACTCTGTCCACCTAATGTGTCATGTACCATTTTCTTATTTAAATAAATTTATAAAAGCTGTACTGGGTGCAGTGAAATTAATCTTGTTGCTAGTTTTAATTTAGTATTTCTTGTAGAAATTTAAAAATAAAGTATCCGCTTGTTGTAATCATAATCGGTCTTAGGCCGGCCTTGACCATGCGATTTCTTATCCTTGCAATGGTGGCAAGGTCGATGTCGCTGTAAAGCTGGTATACCTTCATTAGGAATAAAGATATTCCAACTATGTGTTGGCGCGTTGCTCCAAAACAATTGTTTTTATCTCGAGCATTAGGAAGGGTATCATTTGTCAGTATCCGCAGTTTTAGTAAAACACTTGAGCATTATTAGACGATCCCATAGAAAGATCTTAAAACAAATTGCTGCTAATTAACAAAACAATCACATCGCTCCCTAACCATTTTTATCATCACGTTTGCTATTTCGTTTTACAGCCCTCTAACTTAAAAAAGAAAAAAATCGTTAGCTGATATCATGTTAACACAAACTTACTTTGCAGATGGGTCAAAAGGACAATAGTCCCGGTTTGGATAGAGCCATCGATCAAATGTGTCGCAAAACCCGTGATCTGCGTCGTCAACTACGCAAAGCAGTCGTTGACCATGTGTCTGATTCTTTCTTGGAGACCACGACACCGCTGATTGATTTGATTGAAGCCGCCAAATCTGGCAATGAGAAAAAAGTTCGCGAAAAGGCAGATATCTTCACCAAGCATGCCGAGAAGCTAGTTGAAGTAGCAAATCTCGTCTGCAGCATGTCAAACAATGAAGATGGCGTTAAGATGGTTCGCTTTGCTGCTGCACAAATCGAAAGTCTATGCCCACAGGTCATAAACGCGGCTTCGATCTTAACTGTACGCCCAAATTCCAAAGTAGCCCAGGAGAATATGTCCGCCTATCGTCAAGCCTGGGAGGTGCAAGTTCGAATTCTTACCGAAGCTGTAGACGATATTACAACCATTGACGATTTCTTGGCTGTCTCCGAGAATCATATTCTCGAAGACGTCAACAAGTGTGTGATGGCATTGCAAGTAGGCGACGCGCAGGATCTGAGAAATACCGCTGGAGCTATTCAGGGACGATCGGCCAGAGTGTGCAATGTAGTTGAAGCCGAAATGGATAACTATGAGCCGTGTATTTACACCAAGCGGGTGCTGGAAGCGGTCAAGGTCTTGAGAGAACAAGGTACGTTTAGAGGAATTCAACTATTAAAACCCCACTAATCGATTTCATTTCTTTCATTGCAGTCATGTCTAAATTCGATCAAAGAGTCGATGTTGCTGTCGAAGCACTCGCCTCCAATTCAAACAAAGATGTCGATGAGAACGATTTCATTGATGCATCTCGGCTGGTGTATGATGGTGTGCGAGAAATTCGTCGCGCCGTCCTAATGAATAGGGTAAGTTCGAGATTTATTTTTATTTCAACTGTGTTGTCCGTCTGTCTTTAAAAAAAAAAAAAATATATCGCTTACTTGTTTTTAATAAAATTAAATTGTTATCAAATGCGAACAAAGGATGAAGAGGATCTCGACCCAGAAGACGTTGAATTCGATGAGCACTACACAACGGAGACCAGAAGTAAATGTAAGAAAGAGTATTCTCATCCCGGACATCATACTTACATCCTGCATTTTGTGTACAATGCTTGTCTGGTTGTTCCTTTTTTTTTACTCGTTCAAAGCATTTTGTTAATAATATCTGTTACAATACACACACACACATACACATTGTTGTATATTTATCTCTGTTTATATGCTTTTCCACACTATTTTAACCAATTTTGTGTTTTTTTCTTTTTGTTTGCATCCATTTTGCTTGCTACTTTATTTTTACAGAGCTCAGAAGATTTAGATACAGATACTGAATTCGAACCAGTCGAAGATATGACCTTGGAAACACGTAGTCGATGTATGAGTTTTGTTTTGATTTCTTTTTGGTTATGTAAAGTTGTTTTATTGGTGCATGCCTTGTGTGTAGAGTTGTATTTTCTTTCCAATAGGATAATGCTTTAGATTTTGTATCATCTATAATTGCACAAAGTTGAAGGCGGCAACATAAACGTTGAATAGATTTACAGTCAATCCGAGCATTAGCCGAAGATTCTCCAGTCAGGGTTTTTGAACGGTGGGATTTTTGGAGTGTACATAGCCACCGAAATGGCCGATTATTCTGTTATATAGTGTGAATTTTTCGTAACAAACAAACAGCCTGACTGGTGCTGTGCCCAAAGAAATCGCTGAGCCACCATTGGCTCCAAATGTTTCCTTTACACCTTCTTAAGTGCATGTACAAATACATATCTGTTGAATTCTCTTACTGTGATTAGAACTTAAAAAAGAAACTCGAGTTCGTTTTGGCCGTTGTTAAATGATGTAAATACAAAGTCCAAAAAAATCTAAATCAGAGCAAAATCAAGAACCCCAACGAACGTCCGGTTGCCACCCACGTAGTAGCTGACTACTTAATCAAAATTATAATACTCTTTCAAAGTTGGCAAGCTTTAAACAATCAGAAACACTCACTTTTATTGTTCTGTCCACAATAATCCCTTCACACCGCCCCAGTACCTCTTTCCATTTTCAACTGTGTACTAAACATACTTCCTTTCAATTTATCAGTCATTCTAACCGTTTTCACTATACCCTATCGGTAAAATGATGAAGAGTGCAATTGGAATTAATTTAATAACTATGACAACAACGTTATAAGAGGCTGTCCTTTGAAAACAATTTAACCAGCTTGAACAGGACACTCCCATTCACAATAATGACCACATCACTTCATAAGCGTGGCCCTCTTTGTCCATGCTCCCCATATTCTAAACCGCAGCGCACTGAATGTAACGGGGGATGATGTGAAATTCAATTCAATCAAATTGTGCAACCGTGTTGAGTATAATCGTATCCACGGCAACGTTTGGAGCTTTTTGAGTTAATTAAAAATGTGGCCTTACAACATACAAAACCCCGCTGACAATTACACGATTCCAATCTTCATAGCATGGACTGTGATGGTGCAAATTTTCATAGTGGTATGCTTTATAAGTTAATTGCCGGTGCGCTCTTTGATGTTTTGTCGTCGTTACTTGGCATGTCAATTTCAGATGCGATGATTGTCTGGCTATTGTTTGCCTTAATAACCCTCGGTGTCCAAAATGTCAATCAATATTAAAAATGTTCAAAAGGCGTATTCACATGCCTCCGCATCACCAGGTTTTTATGGGTGCAAAGTAGCATGAGATCCTGGAAGCCAACCCAACCTACTATTTGAATAATAAAATTCGAATGTTATGACAGCAAAAACTGCACTGAACAGAGCACTTCAAAACACGGCGACATCGGAAAGGGTTTGCGTGCGTTTTAAGGACGCTGCTTTTAAACATTGAGCCAGATATATCCCTTTAAAATTTTTCGATTGATAGTCAATTTTGGCTTTTGGATTAAACATGCATGTCGTCTAATGCGCACAAATTTTATAAATTTTATAACCAGATAGTACTATGGCACCTTGACCTTGCTTCTTTCACTTACGTCGTTCAGGCGGCTTCCTTCGGTGATTTTTCTTAAATACCTCTTAATTTTTACAAACGATGTATTTACTCGAAGTAGTAACAAGTTTCGGCTCACCAACTGCAAACAGGTAAATGACTCGAAAATCGATTGCAAAAAAAAGCAACATCAATTCAGTAAAACTGAGTGTATGTTTTTGTGACGCTTTTTATATAGAAAAAGAGACATTAGTTTTGTACCTAACACTTCATTGTAGCACTGCACTTGCTTTTGTAAAATACTAACAAAAATGTACGTTTTGTTTATTCATGTAATTTATGGTTTTTAAGTACCTTCTATCAAAAATAATATACACCACATATTTGATCGTCTGCAAACATTTTGTTTGGGCTGGAACTTCGTTGACAAAAATAAAGGCGATTGACGGTGGCCACAGACGTCTTATTTTCCATCACTACAGCCTTGTTTGCTCCCAAATACTTGCTCGTATAACAATGCGGGGCGTAGTATCTAATGTACTTCTTGGAGTATTACCAAACCGACTATGGACTGCTAGTTCTACGACCCATTTGCTGTCCTCGGGACCAATGTTTTTGGACCTGCAACTGTACGCCGATTTCCAACGGCTTAGTTTTTACTTTTTCATGGCAGCTCTTTTTTTCAGTTCCCTGAATTAGTCAGTTACTTAAGCTCCATACTCGTTGGACTACCTCACGTATTTTGTCCGTCTTATTGAATTATTACTTTATTCAATATGGTGAATTTGTCCTCCTGGACTGAAGCTTTCCTTATTAAATTAAATTATACCCACCAATCTTGCACTCAAAGTCGCCAATGCCGCAACTCCAACAACGATCCGTCTCTTCATGCATGCACTTGGTCGGGAACTTTACACCGGTTTAACTTTAAAGTACATAATAACTCATATGTTTTCGTCAAACGGTCAATTTAAAAGTGGTGTATATTAATTGCCACATTCTCACCCACAATCTAACAAATTTATTTATTTTTATTTAGCGAGTGCCCATACCGGCGATCAGACTGTCGACGAATATCCTGATATTAGTGGCATTTGCACTGCAAGAGTAAGTAAACCAGAAAAGTTATATTTCCTTAATAAAAATTCGATGTTTTCGCCCTTCAGGAAGCAATGCGCAAAATGACCGAAGAGGATAAGCAAAAGATTGCCCAACAAGTGGAGCTTTTCCGACGAGAAAAACTCACCTTTGATTCGGAAGTTGCCAAGTGGGATGACACTGGCAACGATATCATTTTCTTGGCCAAACACATGTGCATGATTATGATGGAAATGACAGATTTTACTCGGTAAGCCTTCATCAATACTTTACCTTTTTTTTATAATAAAAATATTTTCCATCTTGTAGTGGTCGTGGCCCATTGAAGACCACCATGGACGTTATTAATGCGGCCAAGAAAATCTCCGAAGCTGGCACCAAATTAGACAAGCTAACTCGAGAAATAGCCGAACAATGCCCCGAGAGTAGCACCAAAAAAGATCTGCTCGCCTATTTGCAACGTATTGCTCTCTATTGCCATCAAATCCAAATCACGTCAAAGGTCAAAGCCGACGTGCAAAATATCAGCGGAGAACTTATTGTCTCTGGGGTAAGTTATTGCGAAACAATCTAATGAACAATGGAGAATTATTTTTTCGTATGTACATTTTCGTTCAGTTGGACAGTGCCACTTCTCTCATACAGGCGGCCAAAAATCTTATGAACGCTGTTGTTCTGACGGTTAAATACTCGTATGTGGCATCAACAAAATACACTCGACAGGGTACTGTTGCGGTAAGTTGTCTTTTCCTCTTGTACAGCTTATTTTGAAATTTTTTGTTTAGTTGCTTTTATTTTTTTATTCATTTTTCTTATATATGACAAAATTCCTGTCAACTCTATCATATAGAAATCTAAAAAGTAACTTAACTTATCTACTCTTGTATTCTTATTGTTTGAAAATAATTTCATTTATGGATAAAACAAAAAAAAATGTAAAACAAAAACTTGTAACAGAATTACGTGAGTATTGCGCTGCGCTGGTATAAACGAATGTGGTGTGAAGTTGTTAATCTAATTTCTGTTTTCTTGTGCACCGTTGGTTTGGTTTTTATTTTTCAAAGAGCTGAGATGTTTTGTTCAAAATTCCCCATCATTCAATTGGTCATAAATATAATGAAATGTCTCAAAATGATAACCTCAATGTGCATGTTTTTGTTTCGTTAGTATTTATTACAATGTACTGATACTGAGATCACTGTAAATAGTTCTACAACAGCAAATACACTTTTCTCTATTGAAACTGCACTCTCTATACTTGAAGTGTCTGCTAAATTAGTAACTTAATTCGATTCGAAGTTGGTACAAAATTATAGTCTTAATTTGACATTCAGCACGCTTTATATGTCTAAGAACACAAACATTTCTTTCAAGTGTAATAAGATTGAAAGCTTGACAATATTTGTCTAGCGATTGTCAGCACCTGGCAAATATCTTATCGGAAACATTACAACGCGAGTAGTTAAGTCAGTCATAATTTCTGATTAAATAAACAAAACAAAGTTTTTTCGAGGCGAAAACGTTGACGTCAATAAGAGTTAGGGTAATCGTATGAAGTACGGATTTTTAAGGCTACGCTTTAAAAGCGAGAGAATAGCGGGACCAATTTTGGGCCACAAATATATGTTTTTAATTTGTATTGTTACTCAAAACTTTTGACAATAGAAGAGCTAATATTAAAATGGCATATCGCGCAATGAACATCCTATTTATTTTCCATATTGGTATAAATATATCATGACGGTTTGCATTGATGAATGTTTCTGATATGCATAGCTTGTCTGCATGTTTATTAAAACTGAAAAGTAGGTACGAAAATAAACTTGCAAATCTTAGCTGCTTCGTCCCTCGACATATCGCTTGTTTGTCACTTTATTAGTTGATATTTAAAATATTTGTCTGATTTCAAGAAGGAAACAATTTAAAAGTATTTTTCAAAACTAAAAGTGTATATCGACATCGATGATCTTGCTGCAGAGGCTAGTCTTTCAGTTCCTCTATAAAATCGCACACATTTTTCTAGAAGCAAACTCCGTTGTTTTCGCGCATACTCAGAATGTCTGCCTTTAATTTTCCGCCGATTGACCAGCGACATCTCCTGAAATAATAAACACCTGAACTAACCACTTGTTTGTACAGCTCTAACCATTTGGATTGGTCATCTGGCTTATTAGAGTGCTTCCCAAACAACCTCGCCCGCTTAAGTTTATACAAAAAGCAGAAATGAAATATTGTTGCGAAAACGATCATATAACTCGTGACTCGACATTGTTTGTGTTGTTGCTTTTAATGTTCATTTCTCCTTTTGACGTCAACGCTAGGGCTGAATATGTTCGCCAGCAAAGCTCGTCGACCAATCGTTTCATTTCAAATGTTATAACAGTTGGAGCCGAGCTAGGCAAAGTGTGTCCGATTCGCCGATGTCGTTGACGCAATACTATACAATGCAATTTGTTTTGTTATTGAAGATGAAAGTCTCGAAAGGCACAATGGGGTAAGAAACCAATCCAAGAAAGATCGACAAATGATTTTAGTTTCGACGTTCAGTTGCGTTTTAGAAGGTATTACAATTTGAATACGGGTTCTCGTTAATACAATACAATACAAATGAAAATTAAGATATACATTTCGAGCACTACGATGAAATGGCACCCTATTTTTGTACATAATAAATTCCACATAAAACATACATCATTCCACATTTTGAATTTATATCTACATATAATCGTTTATCGTGATTTCTTTTTCTGTGTGTTTTCTTTTAGACAGAGTCAGAGCCGCTATCTTATAACTGTAGGATCGGTTAACAATTATTCATTATTATTCTCCCTTTGTTCTCTGACTCTGATACGATAAATTCTAAAACATATTTTAGTAAACCAAACTATATAAATATTTTTGTGAATATAATTTTCAGTCACCAATTGTCGTATGGAAGATGAAAGCCCCAGAAAAGAAACCACTGGTCCGACCAGAGAAACCCGAAGAGGTGCGCGCCAAAGTCCGGAAAGGATCCCAGAAGAAGGTTCAGAATCCAATTCACGCACTCTCTGAATTCCAAAGTCCGGCTGATGCGGTCTAAAGTACCACTAAAGTTATTAACAAAATGCAACAAATGACATTTTACTTAAATTAATTGCAAGAATGATAAAAGAAAAACTTAAACTAATATATTTATAAATATCATTCTCATTAAAAATAAACATAAAACCAACTGTTTGGCCAATTAAAGACTACACACAATGGTAAGAAACTAAAACAGAAATTTGTTGAATTTCAACGTAAATAAAAAAGACATTTAATGTGTTATTGATAAGAGAAAAACGAAGATATAAGTAATAGGAGACACAGAAAACGACCGAATGCAGGTAAACGAAGAGAAAAATAATTAAATTCTATCGAATATCTCACATTCTTAATTGGAAAACAAAATATGTATGTTAAATTATCGAATCGTCAGCAATGAAAATTATAAACTTGCGTTTTTCCAAATCAAAAATTAATTAACATAAACTTCGAAGTATATATAAATGCAGCTTTGCAAGATTATACTCAGTATTGTTTTTTTTTTTTTTTTTCGTGAACTATATTTTGCCTATGAGCCTTGTATTCACGTTTAGTTTTTGGAAGAAGATAAAACATTTTTTTGTTTCGAATTGGATATACAGTTGAAAATTTATTTATTCATTTTACGGTAGACAATTATTATGATAAGTTTTTTTGTTTTATTTTTTTTAATATTTTTAAATGTTTTACTATATTTTTAATTCATTATCACTATATTAATCAGTATTTTTAAAAAAAAGTGTTAAAAATAAACAAACAAAATATAGAGATGCATATATTTGAAGACCAAAAATTCTTGTGTTTTATTTGGTTCAGTTCGTGCGACTTTTTACGAAATATAAAAGACCGTTCTCCTTAAAAGACTTACGGAAATCGTGTGTCTTTTGGGTACCTAATTCAGCTGAATCCGTAAGAATATTGCCGGAATATTTCACGCCGAAGTTACCAGCATTTGATGGCAATAAATTATAACCATTAGAAGTTAAGAAGTAAAAGAATTTGCATTCAGTTGGATGGAGAAAACCGACACATCTTAAACGGAGTTATGCAAAGTAGGGGTCCAAAAAGTCAAAATATGAGAGCTTATTTTTGTTTATGCTAAATATCCGGTTTGACCTGTGCATTGTGTCTTACTCACGGGAGTCGCGTTTTTAATGCAGATGATAGAAATTGTTTTTGGTACTTTATCTATATAAATCATAATAGGGTTGCCAAAAATAATTTTAGCTTAAAAATAAAATTGAGGCTGAATTCCAAAACGTCAAGAATGCGCATTGTGTGCATCACTGCTTTTCTGATGCCAGGTTATGAATGCTCTTGCGCTGCTTTGCATTTGTTATACATTTGTTACTGCAAATCAAAGCAAAATTTTGTGAAATTTTTTCAAAATATATTCAGGGTATTCACTTAATCTCATAATTTTATGCAGCTCGAACATTTATAAATTTCTGCGGTGCTTTAAGTGAACGCCCCTCGGAAATATCACTGCGTAAATCGCGAAAATCGACTGGCAAGTCGGTACGTTTGAATTTATTTTTTTTCGTTTTGCTGCAAACCATAAACATTTTTACTTAAAATTATTTTTTTACTTGAATTCTTACCATCTTCCTGAAAAAATCTCTGGAAACAAACAAACAGCAGCCGAATGTCTGTCAAAGTTCGACATTTGTGATTTGCGCAACTTTCCGCGGTTGGTTTCCGAGCCTAAATCGTCGCGGAAAATTATGAGATCTGCGTAAACTATTTTCCATACAAAATCTGACAGTTCGTTTACGAGGTGGTAAATTTCTGCAGTTTACGCAGTTTATGCGTTTAAGTGAATACCCTTATTATTTTACTAACGACTCCGGCGATGAATTCATTTTTTTGGCTGTTCAAACTGAAATGTCAAATGTCATTTGCATCATAATCACTCTCGATGCTCTGTTTGCTCCCAATGCATTTTGGAAAAGTATGTATTGCATCATATTAATCTGCTTGCGTTTTGGAGCGCTTGATTAAGCAGTAATAAAGAAGCGCTGCTATTTGGAATAAAACCTAAATGCTAAACAATTTTGTTTATGACCAAAAAAAGCTTGCGCACTAGTTCCCTAGATTTTTAAAATAATTTCACTGAAAGGGTATTTTCACAAATTGTTCTACCTATAGCGCAAATGGTCAATGGAACGCGGCCATCTATTCATATGAACATTTTAGACAATTTTATTAGTTAATCTCACTCCCGAACGCAAAATTTGGAAAAAAGAGAACCACCAAAGGAAAAAAAAAACACTTCCGCTCCATTAAAATGCCTGGGGGCAGATTTCGTATATCAACGATCGTCTAAACGATATTGTTTTCGAAACTTTGATCACCAAAATAAGTCATATTGCGCTCGATTTTTTTTGACAAAAGTCAGCTCTCATTATATTTTTGGAAAATGAACTGGATTAAGTTCTCAAAGTTGTAATTTTATCACTTAGTTGTTAGTCTTGGAGGTCTATCGACGATAATCGTCTGAAAAGTTACGGAATGAGTTCCCGCTCATTTTTAACCCAAGACAGTTGTGTGGTTGTCAAATCGTTCAAAAGCCAGTGCATAACACTCCCATAAGTCCATACTGTTAATATTCATAGATTCATTTTCGGATAGGTATAGTAAGTACTTGAATTAAATCAAAGGTTTTTAAATTTCATTTGCTTGACATTTCCCAATTTATTACCACACGTGCAATGAATGCGTAATATTCCCACGATTCCAAATGGCTTGACATGATTTGCTATCTTTCACGTTTCTTCTGAGGAATGATACAATTCCATGAAGTAACTGTACTCGAAAGAACTTACCAAACTTGCAAACAGAAAACAAACAAACTCTTCCTTTTACCTTTCATCGTATCTTCGCCGAAAAACAAATGCGCAATAACCCACTTAGAACCTCGCATTACTATGGTACCATCTTCGAATACGTTAGCGAATTACGGTGCTTTCGCTCTCTTTCCACAAGTAAACCAATAAAAATTAAACGTGCTACGGCGTTACTGTGTTCTTCGTTCGATCGTTTCACTTTAGGTTCCAAAAAATAATAAAAATAAAATCAAAACAACATAATGACAGTACCTATGTTTACATAATTTACCTTCTTTGAAAAGCGCTTAAATCACCAGAACATAATTTTAGTGCAGCACTTCGAGCAGCCCAATGAGCCTAATGATACATTCAATCACAAAAATAATGAAAGCTCCATAGGCCCTGCTTGATGCGCACACGCTACCTGTCTTAGGTAGCGGTAAGTACGATATTCGCTGGTGATCGTTACAATGGTAGGCGTCCAACAGTCACGACTTACGAGTCATCATAATCGGGTTTTATCATGGCGCTGGTGTTTTGCCTTTTGATTAGTATAATATATGACGTACTGTAGCAGCGCGCAAGCCAGCCGGCTTCTGTAATAGGAACTGGTATATATCTTCGTAACGGTGCTTTAGTGCGATGTTTCTACACGTCTGCTTTGAATAGCGTCGGTCGTGCAGATCGTTCTCTTCACACGAATAATTGACATTGCAATAATAAATCAAACGACATGACCAAAATAAAATGGATTCTGATCTTTTGGTCAATTGCCTTTTGCTTATGGCAAGGAAATGGGGGAAAGATTGGAGCTTCTAGAATAATAACGGCACTCCTAACGATGGACGCGTGCGCAGAAATTCAAAGGACGGAAAGAGATTGGAGTGAAAAATGTTATTCCCGTTTGCCGTTTGGTCAAAACATGTTGACAGTTGTTGTTGTTATAAATGTAACGATATGCGGTCGTTGTTGTTCGATGGTGTGGTAGAACAGTGAAGGCGGATGGCTACTTGCCCAAATTTAGGTTGTTGCATACGTGTTCTTGGGAACGTGTGTGTCCCACCTCGGTAATAAGCGAAAACGATTTCATCATCGGATGAAATTGATTTTCTTTTCATTTGCTGGAAAGTATTTTTGTTTTCTTGTCAACGCAAGTTGTTAGGCTCTTTGGTGTACGTGCACCCGAACGAGTCATGCTTGTTGTTTGTTTTGGAATTCCTAACTGTAAATAACAGCATATCCATTCAATGATTGCATGCACAAAATTGGAATTATCAAGAGTGTTCTCATTTGTTCTGAAAACATCATTTATTGGTGTAGAATGAGTCAGATTGTGGTACGAGCATTTGAATTTGAATTGATTTAACGGCTACGAAAGAATTCGACCTAATTTTCTAAGATTTATTTGCTAAGTACCTTCTCAGCTGACCTGGAATCGTACGATCTGTGGAATAAGTGTCGTGTGCTTTTTATGTTTAGGGACATATTTTCAAAACGAATTTTTATTGTAAGCAATACTGCTTTTAAGACGGTGGAAGTTAGTAACTGCATGTTAGGTCGTATATAGGTACAATCCGTCCGTGTTAATTTGACCCTTTTCAGTGCATTACTGGTCAATTCAACATTGCTTATAACATACAAAACAATTTGGCAAACTTATAGCATCGTTCATTCGATTGGGTACCTATGCAAATCGTAAATTGCAAAGTAGCTCCGCATGCGCAGCATGTGTTACTTATTTTTATTGTAATGCTTAAATGCTAATAGCGGTAGCTACACAATGCAAGACTGCCAAAAACTGATCAAGATTGAATTCGGAAATCCATAAAAACTGAGCAAAGTTTTTTTTTCTTTTTCTAAGTTTACCGTATTGCCGCATGCATAATTAATCAAAGTAGTTAAAGTTCTGTATTGTCAAGTATTTACGAAGAGTCATATCAAATGAAAGGTGGACACTCTTTTCATTTGTTTTATCTACATTCTAGAGTAGGTAAATGAAAAGGGCATGCGCAGTAATCAGGCCAACAAAATTGTTTGTGAAAGCAAATCGTTCCACGTACACGCTAACGTTTATATAAGTAGCAGGCAATCCTATTGTGTGAAGTTGGTTTTGTTCTTCATTGTTTTAAAGAATGCTAATTTTCAGTATACACTTTTTATTCGCAGAACTATTTGCACAAAGAAATGGACAATTGTTGTTGTTGGCCTTCCGCTGAATCTTTCATTTATTTTATTTTCAGCCATGGGAACACTTTACTCGGACTTAGTAAGTACCATAAACTAAGTATTAAATAGACCGTCAGCTTAATCAACTTGAGAGAATTTTCCTACAAGCTTCTTTCCGTGTTACTATATGTGGGAAAGTATGTGTGCCATGTTAAAGTAAATTAGCCGTATAATTTAAAAGAGAATTTTATTTTCAAAATTTGCGGAGGGTGCGCAGGAGCTGACGGTCTATTTAATACTTGGTTTATGGAAAGTACTGCAATAACTTTTTTGTAATAAAAACAGTTCTGCAGAAACAACTAAATAAATAAATAAATATTTTTTTTCTTTTTTTTTTTTATTTCATTTATTCAATCTACGATTTATAATCCACAGATTTCGAAAAACAATACAGTAAGTTATATAAATATGTGTAATTTTTGTATTGTTTGGAATCCAAGTAAAAGACATTTTGAACGGTAAGAATGATGAACCTTAACTCCATTTGCCGTAGAGCAAATCTCAAAAATTTCTTTTGAACGCTTTGAATTCTGCAAGCAGTAGAAACCACTTTGGTAATTTTTTTTTTGCTTTTTGAGTTTTGGTAATTTGATAATTTTGATCTGGTTATGATGGTAACTTTTTGAGCAGGAGTAATAGGAGACAAATTGAGACAAACCATTTACACGATTTGCCGGCATTTGAATTCTCTACATTGTTAGTTGTTGCTCTATTCCAAAACTTGGCCATAAGACTGAGTCGGCATTCTTTGAGGCGAAACGTTGAAACGAACTACTAAGATACTTCTGCAGCTTCTCCTCATTCGTGCGCACGGAAACGTTTGAACGTTTTCGCCTTACAGAATCTGACTCCTGAGTTGAAATACCTATAAAGCGTGTATAATCTAGTACTATTTGCCGTCTTCTTTAATCTTTATTTTTTTAAGATTACCAATATTGAATGCACTTTCCTCCAGTCAGTAGATTGACATTGTACCTAAATTTGTATGTTGAAAGGGAATGGCAGGTATCTTCTACTGCTTTTGTGTCAGAACGTCAGAAGGACTTGATTGATTTTTCTATAATGCTTAGACACTGCCAAATAACTTGCTTATAGTTTGAGCGGCCCTTATATATTTCATCTATCCTGCTCACGCGCACATGCAGCTCAAGTAAACCGAGCGAGTCATCATAAATCTGCAAATTATGTCATTTCCGCAATTGTAATCCAGATAATGATTTCCATTTTAACTTTGTCTTGCTTGCGTCCCGCTCGTGCCAATTTCATTTTAAGTCGTTTTATTTGTCTATTTCAATTGCATTTTTAAAATGAGGCCAAAGCAATAACTGGTCTCCAATTACGCCAAATCCACTGCAAGCGATGGTGCGCTGCTGCTCACGAAAGCAAGATGCTTTGGCACGCAGCAAAATCAATGCCTCACCATTGCAGCTATATACACCAAACACCTATATCAATAGTAGTGGTGGATATATTTTATGTTTCTAAGCCAGTTTCGTCTCCCCTCACCGACATTAACCGCTAAGAATTATTATCAAAGCCAAAACGAAACCGCGCACCATAAAACTCGAACTCGAACTTCGCTTCTATTACATAGCCAACCATCAAAGCCATGCCTGGCCAAACCACTGTCGGTTGGTGCGGGACCTGGGACCATAAAACCGGCCGCATCATCATCAAATCTTAATCTACTGCTGCAGCGAAACCAGACAGGAGCGGTAGGGGTCCACCCATTGTGTGGATGCGAACTCTTTAACTATCTCCAGCACGGTTCCACCATCCACGAGTATCATACAATCCAGCCACCACCGCACCAACCGGTACACCGGTTACATCGCTTCCGCATTGCAATGTCAGTGAAGCAAGGCTCGTAGGAATAGCATAGAAAAGAAAATTTTCCCTATGAGCACTTCGGCTACGTTACCCACTGAATGGAAATTTTGGTTTTATAACGCAGCCGGAGTGGAGTATTCGTGTCCGTACTACTAAACCAGTCT
Source organism: Cheilosia impressa (assembly GCA_948293265.1). Lineage (NCBI taxonomy): Eukaryota > Metazoa > Arthropoda > Insecta > Diptera > Syrphidae > Cheilosia > Cheilosia impressa. Next base: position 127,120,983 of record OX411880.1, on the reverse strand, counting down.
TCAACGCACTAGATGGTTAGATGGTCCTCTCTGTGGTATGACTGCAGATCTCTATACAAATTAATCTCTTAGTCCGAGCGTGCAGTTTTCACGATCCTCGAAGGTGCTCTGGGAGGGTGAAGTGAAGCCCCTTCCTCCTGCCTTTAGCTAGTCTTCGTGGTCCATAAACGGCTTACACGAAAGCGCAATTGCACTGTGAAGTAGTGGTGAATCCGTTTCGATTTTACATGGCATCGCAACAGTGTTGCCAAAACTGCGATAATTCTTTAATGACAATTTAAATGATTTAATAATGGCGGACAGACATGCAATAGCGGTGAAAACTGACCAAACTGGTTGTTTTGTCTATGCATTAGGATTGTTTTCGTGTTCCTTTTTTTACTTTTCATTTTTTCGTTTGACTGCGGTAAAATTGGTTAGTTTTTTTTTTACCCATTTGTTGGGGGGAAAAGTAGGACTTGGGCGAATAGAAATTTTTGTTGTCGAAACTTTCAATGAAAAGTTGAATGGCTATTCGTGATATGAACTTGTTCGGCTAAGAGCCTGTTGCTTAGGTACCACCTGTTGTTGACCAACTAATATGGAAATCAGAATTTTGGTTGTCACTGCATTATGAGTCAGAGATGTATGATTGGAAAGAAATCGAGAGTGGCAAATTTGACGCAACAATTGAGATGTTGTCCGCAACTTAGTCAGTTGCAAACACATTTAGATATAGTTACTCGACTTGTACTATTCGAATGGTATAAGTGCATGCAAAAGCTGGGTCGGCATTCTGTAAAGCAAAACGTTCAAATGTTTTCGTGTGCACGAAGAAATTTGCATGGGTAACATAGGGCAAAATTATTCGTGCGCACCAGAACCAGAATATCGGAAATGATAGATTCAAAACCGGTTTAATTTATATTTAAATCGGAAGAGCCAAATTTTAACTTTCTTTATAAATGTTCCAGGTATTGATAATGATTGCAGGAGTTTATTAAACAATTGATAAAACGAAATAGAAAAAAAATACGATATGCAGTGGTACGGATAAGATCAATGTAATATTTAATATTTAACCACCACTGATTTGTCTAAATTTCAACAGTCGAGAAGTATCAAAGGCTGCATGAAGATAACAGGAACCGAGAAATCTCTAATAAGGAAACGATCACCCTTATTGAAGGACATAATTATACAACGATTAAGACACTTGACATGTGGGTTCTCGGAGCAACATCGCAGGGGCGATTCCTCTCAGTTAGCTAGTTTAGCGGCGCTAAACCAAGAAAATAAATTGAAATACATATAGGCAAAATACAGCAAATAACGAGGTTAAAGTAATTATGAAGATTAATAATTGCAATAATCAATGACATACTAAATAACAAAACTATCATTTACAAATAATATTTGCCTACACAAACACACAACACAATACTCCCATGCAATAAGTTTCACTTGAAATACTCTTTAGCGTTACAACTTGCGATACCGCAAATTCCCTGCCTGCACGCACACACACAATCTCAAACTCAAATAGAAAAGTCTCCTGCTTGTAGCATTTTAGCGTAAAAAATTACGCTACCGAATTTCCTACAATCTGTATGAGTGTGGAATTTGACTACCTCTACCAGTCGTAACTCGTAAGCAAAGCACAGGAAAATATACGGAAGGGTAAGCGCAAACAAATGCGATAAAACTTGAAAGTAGAGTGTTAGTGTAAGCAAGCAGGTATATTTTGCGCGTTATCTTTTTTTGTACTTCTGTGTGTATCTCTTTCTAGTCAAATTGCAGTAAGAATGTGTCGATGTGTTCTTATTTGACTGAATTAATAGTCTTATTGAATTCCATACCAAAAGTAAAGTGCGATTTATAATTTTATATTTGCGTGGATTATAAATGTGAGTAAATACATAATAATTATTTTTGTCGTGCTTTTGGAATATGAGAGTGCGCTTTTTTTTTTTTTTTTTTGTGAGAAGTGAGCACGTAGCTAACCCAATGCTTAAGACCAGGAATCGCCACTGCAACATCGGAGAATACCCTGAAACGTCGTTGAGCCCAACTCCGAGGTACAATACAGCATTAAAACACCCCACCTTAAGTGTGCACAGTGTTGGAAGGCAGATAGTCAGAAATACCTACTTGGTTAGGGAATAAGTATGCAGAATTCTGAAAATTGCATTTGTAAAGCTATTCTATAAAAGCGTTATAGGCAACAACTGCTGTACATTTTAAAGGTTTTTATTCGGAAATACGAGTTCTTTTCCAACTAAAAAAATGCCACACTCGCTTGCAGCTATTACGCTGCCTACAATACCTCAGCTCTTGCAAAATTCTGACGAACATTCGCCAGTATAACTGTCTTTTGAAAGCTTCTCATTTAGACATTCAGAATTCAGATACGGAATAGGAAAATTAATATAGGTAATACATACCCCCTTGATGGTTCTAAAAGTGATTCCTTTAATCCTTTGATTTTATTTCTAAGCTCGAAGAAGCAGCGATTGGTATTGAGTGACTCTTTAGTTTGACCTCTGCCCTGTACCAATGTACATTTTGAAATGTATTTAACAAACGAATTAACAACAGTCATGCTTTATATTATTATTTATTAACGCTGAATAATACCTTATGGCGTTTTAAAAAAGCTTCATTAAAGTTTTGAGAGAACTGCCCCGAAATTCAGAATTGCTCTTTTGAATGAAATTCGCTGGAGCACTTTTGTAATAATGGTAGACACCGTATGTGAGTATTGGTTTTTGTTGTTTCTTTTTTTTTGTTTACTGCAGTAAATATGAATGTTTTAAAAAGCCAAATCAATATACATAAGTATTTAATATTTAAGTTTACATTTTGCACGGATAATGGTATATTTTCGGATAACATATAGCGAAAAATAACACAATATTTAAATCTGACATTTTGCTAGAAGTGCGCGTATTGGTGAGTTCCGGACACTTTTGTTTTGTCAAGAATTGACCTGTAAGTGCACTTTTTCCCAATGAAACATAGAATACATAGAAAGAGCACTTCTAGATTTGATCTTGGCATGGAAAGTGCAATTCTTTTCTTCAATCGAAAAGGCCATTAAAGTAGGTACTTCAAAGTTACGTGTACCTGTCGCTTGAAACGCCGATATAAAAAGTCGGAAGGTCGCCACAATTTATTTGTGACAGGTGACAGTTAAACAAAACTTTATACAATTGGTTTGCTATTAAAGCTATAGGTACCTACATATTTAATTATTCATTGAAATGCTTCATCTAGTGTCGAAACTCAAAATGTGAGTTCATTCGATTCGATTGAACCTCTGCTATCCATATTTAAAAAAAAAAACCGGAGGAACAACGCAGTTTGGAAAGACCTCGCTTCAGTTTTGCACTTTTGGAATAAAACAACTTGTGAAAAACATAAGTTCGCTTCCTCAACTAAATACATAATGTTACCTACACCTTAAAGTATTTTCGGCAAAAACTTGACAAGGTTTCGATCACCCAGAATACAGAAAGCTAAAAAAAATCCCTCCACGCAGCAGTGATTATCACCACATTAATCTTATCGCACGATATCATCACCATAAACCGAATCAAATAACAGGGCGAACATTTTACGTATGCTTAGTAGGTACTCTCGCACGAACGTTGAACGCACAAGACGTTCCGTTGAAAATAACAATTGGACACGGCCTACCAGCTACCACCACCAAAATCCCATGCCTACTGTTGACGTCGACTTTTGGCAGCTGGCGCCGCCGCCAGACACCACCGAACCGATATCAACTAGCAAGTGCTTTGCACATCATAATAAAACTACCAAACAATTGTCGGCCGTAATTTAAAAGAAATAACGTTACTGGGTCAAGTTCAAAACATAAATAGCTCTGGCCATTTGCATACCAAGTGGAATAATACCCCAACCGTTGAGAATCCTTTAATTTTGGCGCAAACCGAATCTTTTTGACTAAAATCGGACCGGTTGCTTCTCTTCCTAGTGCGATATACCCAGACGATATACCAATTGAAGCATTTTAAACATAACGTACAAGTGAAACCGGAAAGGACAGACGAATAAATTACCAATGGAGTTTGGAAGTCTAAACACATATTGACAGTTTGTATCAATAATTTGCGCTTTACTATTGGCAAGACGCACTCAAGGATCAATATAAATACATATTTGATTGGATGCGTAATACAGTTTGACCTTTGTGCGTGAAATGGTGCTAGTATTGGAATTCTAAAAGGCTTCTTTCAGCCGACATTGACAATGGAGAAGGCAACGTGTGCGAAGATATTCAAATGAACTTGGCGAATATTCTAGATTAGTGCCTGCATACATATACAGTAGGTATACTCGTATATGAGTCTAGTCTGGCTGAGGTGTTGATGAGTTTTCTTTTTTCTGAAAACGGAGGGCATCACGTTCGAATTTCAAGGGCAGGACTCAATTATATCTGCCCTGTTGACTGCTACCTACGCAATTGCTTTCTTTTGTGTCACTGGATTTTATTCAACCATCTCGTTAAAAAGGCTTAACTACTGGCTGCATGCAAAATATTTGTTGTAAATTCTTTAGATTATAAAAAGGGAAATAAGTTTTGTTTACATTTGCACGCCCTTTTATCCTACTTAAAATGCGTAATAGAGTTTGACAACTGCGTTATAAAAATTCCTTTCTAGCCGACAACAGACGGTTGGACATCAATATAAATACAGCCCAGTCTAAAATGTTAGTATGTCAGAATATTGCAAGACGGAACTCAAGCAAATAGAATAAAAACAAGTAAAAGTGTTATCAGCTTTAATACGTTCCTCTGCATACAAGTCATGCAAAATTGGTTTTGTATGGGAGGTACCGGAAGTACTTAGCCGACATAGCCCAATTTTAATACAAACCTAACGACGATAAAAAGAAGTCCTTTTACCAAATTTCATTCGCTTACGTCAATTAATCGCTATCGTGCTTTTTACAGACAGACAGACAGAAGGGCATGGCTAAATCGATTCAGAATGTGATCCTGATAAAAACAGCTACTTAGAAATGTTAGAAATTCGAAGCGGCAGTGACAACTGATAATTTTAAGGGTCGGTCTGTCCACAGATGCTCAAATCCTTGGTTAGGTTACCATCGCTTTAGTTTTACCGATGATTACCTACAAATCAGTGATAACCAATGAATGTTTGTTCATAGTTCTTTGAGACAAATCGTTCCGTTTTTTCAGTTTCAGTCAATTAGTGATTAGCCGAATCTATGGTTACGTTTTTTGTTTTAATTCTGGCTCCTTGTGTTTTTAGCTAATTTATTAATGAATATAATTTTCACTGTTGAGTACATAAATGTCAAAATCAAATGGTACAGGAATTTTTTTGATACAGAGGAATAAAATCTTTTTGGTGTGAGACAATAACCTAGTAGGTAATTGAGAACAAAACTGAATCAGTAGGTACAGCAACCAACAAAATTTGACAAATTCAATTCGTCTTCGGTCTTCGCAATAATTTTCCCATTCTCTCAATATTTCCTCAATTTATTAGAACTGTCAAAGGACAAAAATGTTGAAAGTTATGTTAATTCATCCGGCTGAAGTTGGAAACCCGTCTGTACGCTCGCCATCGATAGAAAGGCGAGCAGTGTATTGTATACATCTGTCCGTTGAAAACGTTAACTTATGTAACCGAACAGATACGTCAAAACTAATAAATACGAAGTCCTTACAAAATCTTGAAAAAACGAAATTCCAGAAAATCATTGGTTAACCGTGTAAAATCGGCTGGTTATCGATTTCTTGGGTTAAATAATCAAATATTTATATTCTGCCGAACAAACACATTCGATGGTTACCAACTGGAATAACCGATGATTAAATAATATAACCGAGATTGAACAAACCGGCCATTATATATTTTTCAATGAATATTTGGATTTTTTATTTGACTGCCGATTTTCCAATTCGCCATGAAGGGGCGTGCTGTTGAAAACGTTGGAAGCCCTGGCTTTGGATATTTCAGAGACACTTGGGTAGGTACCAATTGCGGTCAACTAGTTTGAGGGTTGCCATGTTTTTAAACGGATGAAAACCGTTTCATCCAAACATCTAAACGCCTTGTGGCAAGTACCAGTTCCTACCAGTGACCCAACCCCGGTCAGTAATTATGTTTCATATGAGAGATCCATTCTCCGACACGTGTTGGGACCCTCTTGAGGCTTTATTCAGGCACCTCCTACTCCATTATGCTAGCTGACGAAAAATCATATTTTTATTGTCAAGCGTTACAATACTGCTCAGCATGTCTTTGTCAAGCTCATCCGAAAACTTCAAAATGGCGTCCCACCAATCTTAAGGTAATGCAAAGTTTCTGAAGTACTCGTCTTTTTCTGCTGATTTAGGTATTTTTTTTCTATTAAGACAACCATCGAACGTCATGACCTGGCATTCAAAGCTTTGTTTCTATAAACCAAGGACAGCAAATATGATAAAATTACAAATATAAGCGATCGCACTTTCACTTGTGTCAACGTCAATCGGTTTAAAATTAGAGAAAGATAGGACACTTCATGCCAGCGGTAAGTGTTATAATTTTGTGAAAATAACGTATCATTCTGTTTACTCGGACAACTACATAACTATTTCACCTAGATACTATTAATGGAGTCAAAGTATCGAGACCACCAAAAAACTAGTTCATTTTACTTGCAACTGCAAGGCAATAACTCATTTGATATTATCACCCCGGTTGTCAAATTGTGTTCGCCTTGCTCACATGGCACTTCTTCCATGGCCCACTGAGTGCAAAATGTATACCTCTAGATATACGGATGGCTGTGTGTTGGCTTAAGATTAATCTGCTCGCGACAATGTATACAATTTCTATAATTCCATGTAGGTACGTGCGGTTTCGCACAAAAGTCAACGAGCAGCTGATCACTAGATCTTCAACTTTTATCCTCCTAGCAGTGATTGGACTCATTTTGTTTGGTCCTACAAGGGCAAGTATTGGTTTCGTGAGATGTGTCAAAAAGTAGTTTTCAAAATGATATATTATGTCAACCAGTATAAACCTAGGAATGAGGCCTAAACGGGAAGGCTGAGTTGCTTAAGATATCGGATCCGTAGTCTGGATTGTCTGTCATTCAAGGTGTGATCGGAATTTTTACTCACGATTTAAAAAGAATGACTGATCCTTATTCGTTTCATTAGGTCTGTTCCTTTACTTTTGTAATAAGAATGAGAAAGACTGTCAAGATGGCAGATAAATTATCTCACAGGGAGAGACACAAGCATTCGAGAAGACGAAAAAGCGACACGGCATTAAAAATTACGTGGATGCGATTGTCCTTTCCTTCTCCTTACATGGAAGAATTTCGTCGCGACTTTCGAAAAGAATTTAAGAATTCAATTTTGTTTTTCCGCCTATTGATAACATTTTAATACGCAAGAAATCAAAACAAATACACTCATATGTACATCAAATGGGACAACAAATTTCAAATCAGCTATTAAATATAAAGTGACTGACAGCCTTTTCAATTCTTACACCAAGAAATTTGTTGAGTAAAAATTCGTAAGATTCTTAGTGGAGGGGTTAAATCTTGCTCTCTCGTTGACGTTCTCTTTTAGGAATTTTTCGAGTTTAGGAACGGCAGTGGGTAAAAATTCATAGGATTTAAAAGTAAAGGAACAGACCTGCTATGAATTGGGCTACTGCCAAAAGTTTCTTTGAAGTTTATGTCGAAAACGGTGGTGCTCTGATTTTTATTTATGTAAAAATGGAACGTTTTATTAAGACTACTTTTATGTTAAAGTTGTCTGACTTCGAAGGCCGTTTAGGCAATTGTTTTCCTTTATTTCGAAGGAAAAATAAATCATATAAGATTGCATATGCAATTGGAAGGTTCTAATATTTAAAGGAATTCTTTTTTAGTTTCCCTAGTAATTGGATTGCTCAATAACACATTCGGTACAACCGATGACCAAAGTTTGTGCGGACCACTCCGTGCACCTTTTTTAAAGTTTGCCTCAACGTATAATTTGGCGATTGCAATAATTTATTAGTCGAGTTGCGAGACAAAAATCTTTGAATCGATAGTGCAATAGAATGTAGATGTCCTTCCGCAGTTTTTTGTTGCTAAAGCCGATGCCTATCTGAATTTTATGGAGAATTCTTGATCATACAAATCTCAATAACTGTCCGAAGTGATGAGCCTTCCGGTAGGATTGCTAAAACTGGGTTAAATTGTAGGACTAGCTAAGTCAATCTGAGATAAGGGGGTGGGGGACCGAACTGGGTGCCAACGCTAAGTCTGTTTTGGTTAAGTGAATCAGTCGTTTCACATGGTAAGGACATGCAGAGTGAGCTGGCTTCCCGAATGGGATGGATAAGTGTCTTCACGAATGCGATTTCAATCGACTAATTTGGAATCATTGTACTTCCAACTGCAAAAACTCTTACAGCAAAATAAAATGTTTTTAACCAAAGTTACTGATGGGCTACATTAGTCGCCATTTGGCCACTTTTCACACCTCAGGGCCTCCTGCGATGACTTATCAAAAATTCTCCATTTTCAAAACTTTTTACAACATTGGCGACTTTCGGACCACTTTTTCCATTAAAATTACTAAAAACTGTTGAACATCACCCATTAACCGTTCAAAAGTCAACACATGTGAATATTCTCTGTGTCCATAGGTATGGTTTTGGTTCATTCCAATGCGGAGTATTTCGTTCCCTCGTTATTCCATTGCCTTTCTTATGCACTTGGATATTCTTTTTATTTATGATCTGTGTTGCTCTATTATTTTAGTTAATTTTTTGCCGACTTTATCATTTTGGCCGTCGGTAACGCTGGTTCTAACATTTAGTTAACCAGAAAAAAATAAATCCTACATCGGCTTAACTACGAGGTACCTACATAACCGCAACAATTTCCCCTATAAGATAAGAACTATCAAACTCAAAAGTCAAAACTGTTGAAGCAAAAAAAAAACAAGTAAAAGTGTTATCATCGGCCTGGCCGATGCTTTGATACCCTCCACTGCATACAAGTCATGCAAAATTGGTTTTGTGAGGGAGGTACCAGAACTACTTGACCGACATAGCAGGTTTTCAATACCAACCTAACGACGATAAAAAGAAGTTCTCTCACCAAATTTCATTCACCTACGTCAATTACTTTGGGCGCTATCGTGCTTTCAACAGACAGAGAGGCATGGGTCCAATATTGGTTTTGTATGGGAGGTACCAGAACTACTTGACCGACATAGCCCATTTTCAATACCAACCTGACGCCGATAAAAAGAAGTCCTTTCACCAAATTTCATTCACCTACGTCAATTACTTTGGGCGCTATCGTGCTTTCAACAGACAGACAGACAGACAGACAGACAGACAGACAGACAGACAGACAGACAGACGGACATGGCTAAATCGATTCAGAATGTGATCCTGATTCATAATATATATACTTTATAAGGTCTCCGGTGACTCCTTCTTGGCGTTACAAATGTATGGGCAAAGTGAATATACCTTCCTGTGGAGGGTATAAAAAGACACCTTCAAATCAAGTTTTCCAAAAAATGTTCTTCATCAATTAATAATAAAACTGTCTGGCTTCGGATCGTCAAAGTCATAGGAGACTCAATGGCACCAGTGTATCACCGATGTGAAAATTGACATCAACGGTGAACTGGAGCGTCTCTCTCAAGTCTGAACTTTTGCTTTATGATTTTACGCTATATGCATACGCAAACGTCACCAAGCGCCTGTCAGTGCGCACACTCGTCGACACGAGACTTTGAAACGAGCGTTTGCTTAATTGGTTTAAATTATAGTTTCGATTTTTATTTGCTTATTGTTTTGATTTTCGCATTTATTATGCTTCTTTCTTCATGCCTTCGTAATTGTGAATTTGTGATCGATAATCAGAGATTATTGTTTATTTATTCGTTGCTTATCCCCTTTTCTACCTACCTGTCAACAAGTAGACTGTCACTCTTGAGATTCTGATTTTTTGTTGTAGTAAGCTAAATACTTTTATGAATGAAAAATTTGTTATCGATACGCGTGCTAGGTGGTATCGAATTTATGAATGGCATGTTGTCGTCGTCTCGTGCGTCGTTCAAACAATTCTCAAACAGCATTCTCATAGACTGAAGTGATGCACGCAAAATGGTTTGGAGATAAGTTGCGTAACACATTTCTATTAACATATAAGTTATTATATTGCAGCTGACAGCTACAGAAGGTAGGTAATCGAAAAGTTGTGTTTGTTTACGTATTTTTTGGGGTGAGTTAATAAGATGCGGCTTATCAGAACCAATCACGAAAGTAAATAAGAACGTTCATTCAGTTTTATTATGTTGTCACATTTGTAAGGAAAAGTCAATATTATCTACATACGACTAGTACAGACAGAGGACGGCAAAATTAATTGGGTCATCATTTTGTCAGTGATAGTTATGCATTTCCGGTTTAGTTTTTTAAATAAGTGGTCCTAAGGGTAACTAACGATTGAATTTATTTCACTCGTTATCTACTAGATAAGCGGATTGAGTTTTTAAATCATAAAATACCAGCTGGATTTTCGAATAATCGAGCACAAATTTACGTAAAGTGAATGTGAGTGAGACAGAATGATTGATGATAGAATGTCTATAGATATTAAATAAATTTAAACTAAATACCAATTTAGCTGTTTAAATTTTTCAAATCTAAGGCTAACTTCAGCCATTATCGGCCTTCAACACTCCAGGAACAAATTCAGCGGAATATTCTTCTTCCATGACCTGAACCAGCTTTCTAGCACACTCAGACACAGTCTTGCACTTCATCAAATCCTCAGGATGGTTTCTGTTTGTACAGCACAGTAAAAAATTAATTAATTACCGCACTTATGAAATATGGAACTAAGGGTAAGACACACCCGTTCCCCCAACATCCTGCAATACTGATCTAAGTGTGGCGCGGACTACTTCTCGCCAGCCAACCCAACCTTAATCTAATCTACACAGCAACATAAAGTCAGCGATGACGCATTTGCCTACAAACTATGTATGTTTGTACATAGATTGATTTGTCATTCATCATTATGCGGAACAACTTGGAAGTTGAATTATATGCCAACTTAATCCGCATTGATAGTGACTACACCAACTTGTGCTTTATAAATAAAATTCATTTGCTGAAGACCTAAACGAAGAAAATAAATAATTATTGTAGTTAGTGTGCCAAGTTATCCAACCGATTGACACATAGTGCATGCCTACATGATTCATCACTGAGTGAACGAAGTATTTCCTTAGTAGAAGTAGGTAGTGTTTGTAGAAAAAAAAAAAAAACACTTTTCCTAATGGAGATGCCGGGGTTTGAACCCGGGACTTCTCACATGCGAAGCGAGCGCTCTACCACTGAGCTACATCCCCATGCCACTTCCGTGGTCAAATTGCTAACAACAGTACGCAGATGGGTAGGGTACATTAAATTTAAGTCTAATGAATGAAGTTGATTACAAAACCAAGAAAATAGAGAAATGTCAAACGCCAGCCACTATAAAAATGTAGGTACTAATGGGGACGTTCCAATTGTTTGTTTAGTAATTCTGACAGCTGAGTGACTAGATCATTAGATGTAGGTACATTTTATTTTTTATTGGAGTAGATTGGTCATGTGAATATTCCTTTCAGTCGACGTTTATAATGGGATAGTCGACATACCTAGTCAAGAAAAACCTGCATGCATACCTACGCAGTTGACATTTCAAAATTGTGCAAAATATGACGCGAGAATATAAAAACAATTCAAGTTGAGTAGTCAACGCGTTCATATACGAGTATGTACATAGTCGAAACAAATCTATTTGACGTTTTACATGAACTTACTATCCAAGTGCTCGGTAACCAGTCACCTATCGGCTGTAAATGGACAGTCGAACATGACTATACGTTTCTCTTAATGACTGTCATGAAATTTCATTGAGTGGTAATGAGTGGTAAATAAAAGATTTCAACAGACCTCTAAAGATTTATTTTGCAATGGAAAATGACAAGACGTATACACATTCATTCCGATTATAATCGAATGCACCCATCACTAATAGGGCACCCTTGATTCAATCACGAAGTAGTGGCGCCAAAACTAAAAAGAATGCGCCAAGAAATAATTTTGGGGTGCAGGCGCAGAGTACATCTACCTATTTTGAAATTAAAACAGTGAACGAGTGAAATCACTACTGCGACTGAGATTACAACCACAATTTAATCGAAAGATACATAAAGTGTTGGAAGGTAGTGCGCAATAGACTCTGGGTTTCTTCGATTGTTACGGATTTTAGGTGATATTTGATATTTTTTTCTTCCCTTAAACATTCATTCTCATACACGTACTTCCTATGCTTATTAATTTTATATTGATAAAAACAGTAATTTACTAAAAGTATAAGTACATCTAATGGAGATGCCGGGGTTTGAACCCGGGACTTCTCACATGCGAAGCGAGCGCTCTACCACTGAGCTACATCCCCATGCCACCTCGGCGTTCAAATCATTTATAACGGTCCGGCATACATTTATTATGTTATTATGGTAATGTAATAATAATATTCGTGATATTACCAATAATAACCAAAGAGAAATTACCTATTTTGTTAAAGATAAAAATAACTAATTAGGGTCGGCATTCTGTAAGGCGAAACGTTCAAACGTTTTCGTGTGCACGAATGAAACTTCCTTTTGTAACATAGGGCAAATCATTCGTGCACAAGAAAACGTTTGATCGTTTCGCATTACACAATCTGACCACAGTTGTAGCAGTCGCAATCTGAAACTCGTGGTTTTAAGTTTATTGAGTGAATTATTTATGAAGAACTATTCAACAACGGTGAATGTAGAACAAAAAAATTGAGCCAGGAGCTCAATCAATTATCCAAACTACAGTGATGAGGTTTAAAATTTTTCCATTTATCGTAAGGCCATGTGCGATTAGTTTAAACTAAGTCCATTGTAAAAAATTAATCGGGAAAAAAAGCTAGTTTTGTTATTAAAGCAGACGAGTTCAATAATTGACGTAGGTATTCAAAATCAACCACCTATCAGAAATTATTTCGCACTTTGGAAGTAAAGTTTTCCTCCAATTTTGAAATAATTAACCAGACAGTCTTATTGTGAGTTTCGCCCGAACAATATTCTACCCGAAAAAAACAGATTTTTGTTCTGAAATGATATTTTTTTCGGGTGGAATATTGTTCGGGCGAAACTCACAATAAAACTGAGAGTCTTTTCTAATTTCACGCTTGTAATACTTTATACATTGAACTTCATTGTTTAACTTTGTCCTAAACACTCTTATAAATACCGAGCACAACAAAACTGTAGAAAGCTGCCCAAGAGAATGTATTTTGTATTTCTTGCTTCCGCAGTAGGACCATTTTTTTGACAGCTGAAAAATTTGTTTTCCAACATGTCATTATTAAGTGCAATTGACACACGGTCTTAGTAAGATACCTGTTACTATGTCATGATTAATACAAAATATTATCGAAATTGTAGGACATCTTGATTTGCTTTTGAGATAAGTCGATGCACCTACATCAACGTCTCCGCGCAAAAAAAAAAACTCCAAAAAGTAGGTCGAATCAGCATGAGGTCTCCTCATATCAATTTAATTCCTATCAATGAGCAAACAGACCATCAAGTTCTAGTTTCCCACAACCTAAATCAATAAGCCATATCCTTTATTTATTTGTTGACATTCCGCGATACTAATAATCATTTTCAATGTCGAGACTTTATTTTTCGAACTCACAATAGGGCAATTTTCGATACAAAATTGCATATTGTGACCTATAAAATAATAAGTGCGAAGGTTAAAAATGATTATGAACGTCCTATATACCTACGTAACGTACATAACCTAAACGGACAGCTTAAGCAGGGAGATAATACATTCTTTCCGTTCAGAGCTTCAAGTGTACCTTGCCTCTGGCACTTACAGCTCAAATAAATATCAGCTGATCTTCATCTACTACCACGCGCGGGGGGTAAGATAGTCGCCCTAGTCAGTCTCTACCTTACAACACTAAAAAGCCAAACCACCACTACAAAAGATGCCAACTTGGTTGAAAATGGTATCAAAAATATTAGAAAAGGTGGTACTAAATATATCAACTACTTACCCTAGAGAGCAAAATAATCATTGTAAAACACACAACCCAACCCAACATCTAAAGTCGATTCATGTGGTACCTTAAAGTAAACTAGGCTACTTAAGGAAATGCCCTCGGACGACAGATAGCAATTAGCAAAGCCAATAACCCTAGCAATGTGAATGCAGCACCCTCTGATGGAAGAGCGACGACCCGCGATTACGTTGCACATCATTGGAAGACATAAATGTAATCATCAGCTTCACATAGGATGTTCGCACAGACACATTAGCTCGCAGTACTCCAACGCACGAGCTATTCACCTCTGAGCTTGGGGTCCACAAGCAGAACTATTGCAAAAAAGAAAATGGATAAATTGGTTCGATGTCTTGCAAAGTTTACACTACTTTATACCTAAAATGGATCACTTCCACTCACAACAGGTTTCCCTAGAATGGAAACTTGTCCTCGCTCCATTCATAATTTTTACGTACAACCATCATATCCCATCAATTAAAACCACTAGAAACGTCTTTATAAAAACCAACATCCAACTCACACTAAACTAGTTCTCGATGAAAAAAAAAAACCTTTTTTATTTTTTCCAGCCCTTGTGACTCGCACTATATGATGGAAACAATTCCCTGCTGCGTGAATGCGTAAGGTAGTATCCTTCTTTGCATCATTTTCAAGCAATATTGTTTTTTGTTCTAGAAAGACCGCGCCACATCTAAATAAATAATTTAAACGGTACAAACCACAAGATCGGATCGGTAGATACGCTGCAAAACAAATTTATTTCTACAAATGCGCCCCCAAAGACACAAGCAACGAGAGACCATACAGTCCGAATACAAAACAGAACCAGCATTATCACGGACGACCAAACGACCATGCGTGAGCCTAAGCTATAGCTACCAGCTAGCACGTGCTATCTTGAATCTAAAACGAGAGCGAAGAGAGTAATATGAGAGGAAGTGTTTGGTGCTCTATAAGAAAACATGGTTATGGTAATCCCAAACCCAACTAAACAATACAGATTAACGCACTTCGACATCATAGCAGCGTTGCCGTTTGACCCCTTTTCGAACCACATCAAGACCTGTGGCCCCCACTTTTTTAACAATTTTCAAAATGGCCACTTTTTCAAAAAATTCAAAAATAAGAAAAAAGTGTTTCGTGTCGAACGCATTTGTTTTTTTTTTGTTAAATATTTTTATTGCTCTTCTTTTTTTTTTTGCTAAATAAGTACTTTATGTGGAGGCCCTTTTTTGGTCGGGCCCTTTTTAATCGCCCTTTTTTAAATTTTGTCAGCGGCAACGCTGCGTCGCATAGATGCGTGCAATAAATCCAGTCCTTCTAAAGCATAATGCGTCTGTGTAAATCTCGTATTCTCTAGTGATCATCCACACAATCCACGATCATCGTCATCTTTGATCTTTCTGGTCGTTCTTCAACAACGGCTTCGAATGTTCGAAGTCGAACTTATATTGGTGTCACGCAGCCAAACCATCCAACCCAATGTGTGTATCTGCATCTCACAGTCACAGTGCTATCTTTGGTTTCGGTGTCGGTCTCAAACAGCTGCGTGCACGCGGCTCCAAACAAATCTAAACCACACTTGGTTGGTGAATATAAAAGCGAACTACGATAATGAAAAGTGTTCAGTTCATGTTGCGATACCCTCGTGATTTTGACTTCACTAACTAAGAAACTTTTCATCTCGCGATTTGAGCGTTTTCTTCAACAATTATTGTTACACTTCTTGTGTTGGTTCTTGTGATCTTGCATTGAGATTGCATGCGCGTTGGATCCTTTAAAAACGTTTTATCAATACCTTGTGAAAAAAAGTGAACGAAAATTTAAATAGATAAAAACTAAAAATAAAAATATTATAAGAAATAAAAATGGGACTGATAACCGGTATCCTTGTTGGATCAATCTTTATGATTGTCCTATATCTGTATTTGCGTGTTGTGTACAAATGTGTTTGTAAAGTTCGAATAACCAAAGCAGAACAATCCAATAAAAAATCAACAACAGCAACATTAAAAAGTGGTGGCCCCAACATACCAACAGCGGCGGTGCAAATACTGCCTAAAGTCACAACAGAGCTCTTGAAACAAGCACCAGGGCCAATGCCATGGCCAATTTTAGGCAATCTAGCATTGTTAGGACAATATGCAGTGCCATTTCAAGGATTCACCGAATTGGCTAAACAATTCGGTGATATTTATACACTGACACTGGGCACTACACGCTGTTTAGTCGTAAACAATTTGGAACTAATTCGTGAGGTGCTTAATCAGAATGGAAAATATTTCGGTGGACGACCAGACTTTTTACGATTCCATACGTTGTTCGGAGGCGATAGGAATAAATGTAAGTACGCATAGAAATAAGGAGACGCAAAACCGATTGAAATATTGTAGCGCTTATAAATATTTGTACCTAGCTACCTTGACATTTTTTGTTCTGAAAGTATGTCCGTGTAAATTTTTTGTGCATGTAATAATGGTTGCAGTGTCATTTTTATGAGGTTTGGGGTAACTTAAATGAGATGAAGCGTTTATATGGATGAGCGGTTTTGATCATTTTCAGTCGATGTATCTATGTAATGAATATTCTCAAGTTTAAGAGTTTTAATAGTAGGAGTGAACTTTAGAAATATTTTAAAAGGATTATGTAGTTTAAGTAGTTCTGTCAAATCTGTCAAAATGGTATAAAATGCATTCCTACTTTCACTAGTCCGTATTTCTCGCCTGGCCCACAAAAGTTCTTTCTTCCTTAATTTTGGGCTGAATATATTAAAAATATATATAATGGCTTGCCATGATGTGTGTTTTTTATTATTGCTCTGCAAGTGCTTTTGTTGTATCGCTGAAAGCAAATAATTACGACAGACAGAAGTACATGTACAATTACTGCAAACTGCGAAATTAAAAAAAAAAAATTTTTAATGGATTATTTTATATAATTAACAAAAATACTTAGACACCAACAAAATTAATTGCTTTCGCGATGTCAGGATGTAGGTAGCTATTTGGCACCAAATAAAATTGTTCATCTGACAGTGCATAATATGAACATGCTCGTTTGTGAATATGTAGAAAGATACGCACCCAATTAATCATGACAGACATTAGTCGTGTTTTTTGAGCTTCGATCTCAGCAAAGCAAACTAAAGTAGGATTCTCAGCACACTTATTACAACAACTACTGCGAGTGCTAAAAATCCTACTTTACTTTGCTTTGCTGAGATCGAAGCTCAAAAAAACAGGCCTATTATTAAATGCATAATACCTAATACAAATGCGGAAAGTATTTATGGAGTTCTTGTGTTCATTTCATCTTACTCTTCATCTTACGGTGTCAACAAGCTGTTAAAGAAGGACTCTGTCTCTAGTGCTAACCACCCTAAACTATCCCAAATGTGAAACTCCTACTTAACTTGAAAATTAAAGTCTACTATTTCAGTTGATTTGCTTTTCAAAATGCAAAACTCTCACCGACAAATTCCATGAAACGGTTTCATTTCCATCGAAAAAGAAATTGGTACCAACATTTTTTTTGAATGCCAAATTTGTTTACTTTTTATTTATCTCTCAAAAGTATTTCAATTTTACGTAAATGTGTTTCAGTAACAAATTGTATTCATTCCGCATCTGCAATTGATTGGCTATTTGTATTCCAGCCAGGTACAAAAGAAAGTGTGACAAACAACGTCAGCAGAAAAATAAATTTATTTGCAATATCTAATATAACATTGAATATCAACAAGAAAAGTAGCAAAAAAAACTCCTTTTATTGGTAAAACTGTATAATTGGCGACTCGATTCAATTTAACCAGCGCGGTTCATACTTTTCATACACTGGACTGGAAGTGCCAACCATCATTTATTCATTTAATTTGAAACGACTCTCCGATTGTCGGACTTTCCAGACAATGTCCGCCTCCCATTTAAGATTCCAACGAATAAGGCTCAATGAAGAGATTAGGTACCCATTAATTCAATTGACACAAAAGAAATAAGAGAAGATACGAATCCTCAGAACCCTCTTTTTGAATATATGAATATTACATAAACATACAGAAAAAACATGTACAGCACTATCTCTGCATTTAACTGCGATTCACTCTTATCACTTACATAATTTCATTGCCACAACTGGATACTGCTACATAAGTTATGGACAACAAACAAAAATGACCTTGAATGTGTTGTTTGTTGCTGGTAGTGCAGCAGCAAGAAGTAAACTCGGTTAAGTGATCGTGGTGAGGTATACCTACAGACGCCTGTCAAAAGAACAAGTGGTCTGTAGCGCTTTTGTTTGCTTCATTGAAAAATCAGGGCATGTCTAGATGCATTCAACACTAAAGAAGTGTCCCCATCTTCGGCATTCAGAGATGCCATGTAAATGGTTCGTTGAATAGTTTACTGCTGTATTGGGGGCTGATTCTTATTTTAATTTTGTACACTTCTTCTTTTTTCTTGATTTTGAATAATAAAAAGAACTCGGTAACTGTTACTGCTCGTGTATGCATTAATATTCTGTGGGTGTTTAGGCACTTTAAAGGCAAAGAAATGGAAACGGAGGCGATGGGCGATTCACACGCATAGTGCAGGCGTACATATTGTACGATTGCAATGCACGCACGCATAATTGCATAATAATAAGCGAGAGTGTGTTTTTTTGGTTGATCCTCCCTTTTTTTTCATGCTGCGATCATGAACTTCAAAGTGTTTTCTGCAATTTTAACAAACTTAATGACGAATGGGAAAATAAAATAATATGGCACCTTCCGGTCCGGCATTTTACATCTTTTGAAGGGCAAAACAGAAAACCATACATGTTGCGCGCCTGGGTCTATCGATTGAAGGTACTATACAGTATGTTTCATAGACAAATCATACAGTACGATTTGTTCCGTATTTTGTTTAGATGTTATGCACTATATATAAGTTGTTAGTTAACACAAAAGTAAAGTTACGAATACTCGTGTCATTTTTCGTGGCAAATTTTGACGTTACAAAAATTGGGCCATTCGTTGGTCACTCGGGTGTCTTTCGTGAGAGTGCGCTGCAACAGCAAATTTAGCACAAATGTTTACGTCATAATGACATCGTCATGGCAAAATTTGATATTTAAAGTGGCATGTGTAATTGTAGCTTTATGGAGTTGTTCATTAAAGATCCGAGAGAATTGTCCCGAAGTTCAGAATTGCTCTTTTCAATGAAATTCGTTGGAGCAGTTTTGCAACAGTGGTATAGACACCATATTTGTGATTAGATTTTCTGTTGTTACTTGTTTTTGTAAGTTTTGTTTTCTACAGTAAATATAAATGTTTTAGTGGGATAAATCAATATACATATTTCAAATTCAGTTTACATTTTGCACACGTAATTATATATTTTCGGATAACAAGCGAAAAATTTGTTTCTAATAACACAATAAACATTTCAATCTGACATTTTGCTAGTGTGTGTTGGTGAGTTCAGGGCAATTCTCTCAAAATATTCCGGACACTTCTTTCGTGTTAAGAATTGACCTGGAAGTGCACTTTTTTTTACAATGAAACATAGAATACATAGAAAGAACACTTTTAGATTTGATCTTTTCATAGAAAGGGCAATTCTTTGCCATTAGAAGCAGTTTCAAAACTTCTCAACTCTATTAAATTGACACCCTGGAAATAAATTGTAGTCATGATTAGAGAATCATAAGCACTTTGCAAACGAAATTTGTAATAATTTATACTGAATTTGTTCGTTTCAACACTTTTGATAGATCATTCGAGCCACAGCTGCAAAGTGCATTGTGTTCGGACTGTTAGCTGTGCATGCAGACACAGAAGAAAGACAGTTCTTGTTTGCGAAATAGTGAACTAAGAATATTTTTATTATCGGAGTTAATTGCAAGACGTTTTCGTACCTACAAGTTGCCGATAACTTACCTCCAAGAAGTTATCGGAGCTTTGTCTAAACCACACTACAACAGTGCATTCACTCCTTCGCAAGTTCGATTTTTTACATGGAGCACACAAAATTGAAAGTACTTTTGCAAATAATGGTCAAGATATCATTTGGATATAACCCTTCGTACCGTGGAACATACAGAATAGGGACAGGAACATAGGCCAAAATAGAAACAATTTACATATATAGCTCGTGCATTTTACAATAACCAAACGATGTGTTAATTTTATAATTGCATATTCCGATGCCAGATGACTGGATTTCGGAATTATTATGCATGTCAAATACAGTGTAATACGATCGTGTTCACACGGGAAGTGTGAATATCACTGACTGA
Source organism: Cheilosia impressa (assembly GCA_948293265.1). NCBI lineage: Eukaryota > Metazoa > Arthropoda > Insecta > Diptera > Syrphidae > Cheilosia > Cheilosia impressa. The sequence goes on along the minus strand of OX411880.1, from coordinate 127,100,544 downwards.
ACAGTGTTTTGTGATTCATACATTGACGTCTTTGGTGTACGGATTTAACAATAAAACGACTTACTTTACACGTCTGTACCCTAAAGGAGGATGAAAATAATCCCGAGTTCTTATCCTAGAACTGGATTTGTTTATTTAATTAAAATGACAGCACTACGTGCTACAACTACAGTGGCGCCTGTAAAATTCCACGATTCTTCTTAATTTTAAGTTACACTTAAGCCAGCTTTTGCAAAAATAATCATCTGTCTATCTCACTCTTTCTTTTCAGCACTGGCTTTGTGTGATTGGTCTAACCTTCAGCAAAAGCGTCGTAATATGGCCCGTAAACATTGCTCACCGCGCGATACGTCGTCGTACTTTTCGAAAATGAGCGAAGTAGGCGACTTCGAGATGCAGGAGTTCATGAATCGTCTTGATAAAGTTGTTGTGTCTGGCGAAGAATTCGAATTTAAGCCTTTAATCCAACAGACCTGTGCCAACATGTTCATTCAGTATATGTGCTCGATTCGATTCGACTATGATGATGTAAAATACCAACAAATCGTGCGTTGCTTCGACGAAATCTTCTGGGAGATAAACCAGGGATACGCCGTTGATTTTCTGCCGTGGTTGTCACCATTCTATTCTGCACACATGAAGAAGATAATCAATTGGTCGCAATCTATTCGGCGATTCATATTGGAACGCATTATCAATGAACGTGAAAGGCATATTGATGTGGACGAACCCGAACGAGATTTCACAGATGCTCTTCTTAAGGTCCTAGCCGAAGACGGTGATGTCGATCGGGAGACGATAATTTTCATGTTGGAAGATTTTGTGGGCGGTCATTCGGCAGTGGGAAATCTAGTGATGCTTGCGCTGGCGAATATCCTTCGTAATCCGGAAGTTGGTCGTAAGATTCAACAAGAAATTGACGGCATCACCGAAAATGGAAAGAGAAAAGTCAAATTGATGGATAAGGAAAATATGCCGTACACGGTGGCCACCATTTTCGAAGTTCTACGTTTTTGCTCATCACCGATCGTGCCGCATGTTGCCACGGAAAATGTAGCCATAGCCGGTTATGGTGTCACCAAGGGCACAATAGTGTTCATCAATAATTATGAACTGAATACCGGTGAACGATATTGGGATGAACCAGATAAGTTTAGGCCAGAAAGGTTTATGGAACCAGTACCACTGCAAGCTAAGCTCGATCCGCTGCAGTCATGTCATGTGCCGAAATTTCAAATTCGCAAGAATATACCACACTTTCTGCCCTTCAGTATCGGCAAGAGGACCTGTATTGGGCAGAATCTGGTAAAAGGTTTCGGCTTGATCATGCTGGCCAACATTATGCAAAAGTATGACATCTCCTGCAGTGATGTAAATGCAATCAAAACGTATCCAGCCTGTGTGGCAGTTCCACCCGATACGTTTGCTATGTGCTTGACGCCGAGAAGTCGTCGCAATTCAACACTTTAAAATAAAACCGCGATTTGTAATTATATCGATCAATTATTTAGATCTTTTAGTTTACGCGGATACATAGGTTCAATACCGTTAAGTAGTTAAATTCCCCCTACGGCACTATTAACTGTCAGTTGTATAGAAATTGAATTTTAGTCATTTGTAAGATGAATAAAGCACAATAAATTTGTATGTTGTACATATGCTTTAGAGAGAGACAAATAATGTCCTTAAAATAGACACAGGACTCATTATAGCCCTAGATTGTGTAAGAAAGAACAGTGCACTCGAGTATTGAGTGGGTTAAAAAAAAATGCAATCAAATTGTATAGTACTGGGTACTGTTGTAAGGAATTTTTATTTATAAATTTGCATGTATAAGGACTTAGGCTTAAGTGAAATATTACGTTAGGAGGCTAAATTAGCTTTTAATGCCCTATGGGGTTTTTAGAGTTTGACACTTTGCTTGGTTTTTTACCTTTTTTTTTGTTGATAAAAAAGCATTTCGACTACCAAATATCGGCTGACATAAGTACACGTGTATTTGAAGTCTTAAAGATGGCTATATTTTTGAAATATATGATAAGTACTTTGCTGCAGAAATGTATGTATATTTGTTAATGTAAGATGTTTTTATATGAACTACTAATATTTTTGTAATCGACTAATAAATATAATAGATTTGTCTGAATAGATTAATCGCTTGCATAAATGAGTGTTGTTTTATTTAAATTTGAGGTCTTACTATTACTAACTAATGGGCACCCTGTGCTTCCCATGTAAGATGCGATTGCGATTGCGGTGCATTTTCTCTCCGTCTGCCATCGCTAACAACAACTTCGTCGGCGCCAAACATCAGGTTTTTCTACCAAGTTATCATTGGTAAAAAAAATGGTAATTGTAATCATGCAAATCCAAAGCAGAACCCGGTCCATAACGACTTTTGCGCGCTTATCTGCAAGCTAAGAAAGATTACAGCAAATGGCGAAGTTTTTAAGTTGTTCCAGTGGCTTGTGGTGAATATAGTTGTGATTCTGTATCCACACAACCCTATCGTATAACGATGATTACAAACACAACTAAACAATACGTTAATGACCCAGTCCTTTTCTAATTGATAGCCCAAGCTATATTGTTTGCAGGCGACAACAAAGTGTACACAGTTCTTTTGATACCAACGGGATTTAAAACCATGGACATAATTAGTTCTTATATTACTACACTCCTCTGACAGTTTGAAAAAACTATTGTATTATACCTAGTTAAATTTTACCGTTAAAAATCTATACCTACATAGGTACTCAATTTCGGATTTCCGTTTCCTTGTTTTTATTATGTTGGCTACAGTGCATTGCCTCCAATTCCATTTCCATTTGGTTCACAAAATAACGTCACCGAACGCCATTGTTTACGAAAGTCAACTGTCATTTATGGATTTGTTGTTTTTCGATTTTCTGCAATCGTGGCGTGCAGATGCATATTTTTGTCACCAAGTGCCGGCTAATTAATCTATAAATCAGATTAAAAGCGCTAGGTGTTTAAAAACTTAATTCCATCAGATAAGTTATGAATTTAGTATAGGTAGTCACCTGAGGTAGGTTGCAGCAGTAGCAGAAATTATTTTTCAGCTCTCGACAAGCAAATCAAACAAAAATATTGATTATTATAGAAAATAAAAAAAACGGGAATTCTTCGCTTCAACAATGCGAGTGCTCGATGGTGCATATAAGGTAAATTAATTGCAATACCAAATATAGAACATAATATAATGAATAATCCGTTTAACAATAATCAAGGATTGTCGGCGCGAGAAGGGCTCAAATATTTTTGAATCCGGTGAGGCATTTGTTAACTTTATATTTTTCTTGTATCGATTATAAGTTTTTTTTTCTCATTAGCCTATGGCAAACGGAGTGTTCATCATATTCCAGAGGTATGGGGTGCTGTAGTCATTATTGCAATACTTGCCTTGGGGACACTCAGCAAGTACAATTACTATGAAAATTTGCCTAGAGGCCTCGGCAACTCGCAACTAATGCAGCAACCGAACTCGTTTATAGCCGAACGGGCATGGAAAGATCTGAAGATTCTCACCAGCTTTGGGCCACGACCGACCGGTGCATATAGTAATGAAGTACTGGCTGTGGATTTCCTACGCAGGGAGATATCATATATTAAGCAGATGGCAAACCGCAATCAGCGAATTGAATTGGATGTGCAGGTAAAGTATTACCGTTTGAACGCAATGTAGCTTTGTCAATGCAAGTCGTGGATTTCAGACTGTTAGCGGTGCATTCTGGATTGATTTCCAACCACACGGTATGACCACGGTCTATAGAAATGTGCAGAATGTGGTTGTCAAACTACATGGTGAGAGCTCAACACAGGGCAATCATTCACTGTTGATAAATTGTCATTTCGATTCTGTTGCTGGAAGTCCAGGTAAAAACGTAAAGATATTCGCACAGAGCTTTTAAATTGTAAATTGTTTCTTAAGGTGCTAGTGATGATGCAGCCAGCTGCGTAATTATGTTGGAAATCCTTCGAGTTTTCTCTAGAGGCAGCATACTCAACAAACACTCGATCATCTTTCTGTTTAACGGTGCTGAAGAGACCGGATTGAAGGCTTCGCACGGCTTTATTACGCAGCACAAGTGGGCTAAGGACATTCGAGGTGGGTAACAATGCACTGTCCGTTTTTCCTGTTGCCAAATGTTTTCATTTCAGCATTTATCAATCTTGAGTCTGTCGGATCGGGTGGTAAGGAGATGCTCTTTCAAACTGGACCCAATAAACCATGGCTAGTCAAGGTACTTCTTATACATTTCCAATACAAATGAAACAAAAACAAGTTGCTTTCGCCAGATGTACGGCAGGGCAGTGCCCTATCCCAATGCTCAGGCTAGCGCCGAAGAAGTATTCCACTCAGGGTTGATTCCATCTGACACGGACTTTCGAATCTTTCGTGATTTCGGAAACATTCCCGGCTTGGATTTTGCTCATGTTATTAATGGCTATAGGTACCACACGAAGTACGATCATATTGACTATATTACGCGAAGTGTGTTGCAGCACACAGGCGACAATATCTTAGAACTAACCAAGTTTATTATCAACTGGGAGGAATTGGGAAACGCTAATGTAAGAGCAGTTTACCTAATACTTAAACTGGTTCACAAATATTGTTATTTTCAGAGACTCACTGAAGGCGCGGAAGTATTTTTCGATGTCCTCGGATTCTTTTTTGTTTCCTACTCGGTGGAATTTGCAAATATTTTTAATTATGTTGTTGTTACATTCGCTGTCTTGCTGCCATATCTGTTTTTGTCAAAGGCAACCCGAGGTAACAAATGCTCTTGTGTTGATTTGCTAAGATGTTCTCAGTTTCCCCCATAGGAATCAACAAGAAGCATTTACGTTTCGAAATATTCCTGGGATTCCTGATCAATGTAATCAGCTTGGTGGGAGCACTAGCCATTTGCTATGCAATTGCGTATGATTTGGACTTGATGGGCAAATCAATGTCATGGTACGAAGACAAATTGTAATCATTCGAAAACTAAGACGATTTGTGAATATTGTTCTATCTTTTCAGGTATTCAAACACATTTCTCTGCATACCAACGTACGGCTTAGCTACTGTATTCTTTCAATGTCTGGTTCATCTGATTTTGAGTCGAAACACTAAGGTAAGGCGATTTTGATTACTTATTCCTATTGGGGGTGTCGGAGGAGGAGCTCGGTCTCTGCAAGTATACAAAAAGGCAACGGCGGGAGGGAAATCAAACCTAAGTCAAGTTGGAAACATCGACTGGGCAGTGGTATATGGATGAAGGATATGGGATAAAATCAGCAGTACAATGCCTGTTAGACGATCTTCACACCACTGGAATATGTTATGATTAAGGATTCCTTTTCGACTGTTAAACAATTATGCATTTTATCTCTTCCCTAGGCTCCACTGAGTCTGGCCCTGCAAACGCAGGCTCGTCTTACAGGAACAAGTCTATTTTGGGCTTTGCTGGCTGCTGCCCTCACTGGTGCAGGAATTCGGACGGCGTACGCTCTGATTGTGCCCCTGCTGCTAACATTGTTAACAAATCTTGCTATCGGCTTTCTAGGATACCAAAACTCAAGTAAGCCGTTTACAAATTTTCCTGTAATGAGAAGCAAAACTCAAAATTAAATCAGTCCGCAGTTGGCTGTATGTTCACTTAATCGGTCAAATGTTTGTCGTGCTCTGGGCTACGCACTTTTACCATATAGTGGTGGGAATGTTTATTCCAACATCTGGCCGTTCGGGTGGGCACAAGAACCCTGACATAATGATTGCAATGATTTGCGGGTCACTGACGTTCTTTGCCACAAGCTATATAACCCCGCTCGTCATACTTCTGAAGAGATGCAAAACTTTGCTGATATCGCTGTTTGCTGTTTACGTAATCACTCGATTCTATTTTATTTCATTTACCCACTTTGGGTTTCCGTATCGAGACGATAGGGGAGGAGCTCCAGCTGTACAAAGACATTATATAACGGTAAGGAAACTGTTTTGTTTTACTTATTTTATTTAACTTAACTTTGATTTGATATCAATAACTCTCAGCATACAGTACGTACTCTGTACGACAAGGAAGGCAACATTCGATATACGGACTCGGGTTTCTGGATGAGCGATATGGATCGGAATTGTCGGAAAACTGTTGAAAGTCTTTCGATGCCCGAAATGCCAATTCCACATGACGCAAATATTCTTTGTAAGAATGAAGTCTTTTGTGGTCTGCCATTTTTGTCATCTCGTCAGTTGCAAAATGGGTGAGTTAAGGCGACAAAGTAATATCCCTTTGACTTGAAGCATTTTCCTACTACAGTGGCTATTGGGTACCTGGTCCAGCTCCTTTAATTCGAGAAGTTGCAACGCTAAAGTTCATCAGTCGCGAGAGAATCTCTCCAAAAATACATCGTCTCAAGTTTTTTTTAGCCGGCAGCTATCAGTTATCGCTGCTAATTCGTCCAAAGGAGTCGGTAATACTTCATAGTTGGAATCTGCTAGATCATGTGCCTGAACCCACGGTATACAATAAACAGAAATCTCATTTCGTAAAGATCACACACGGCTTGGAGTCAGGCGCAATGAACATCACAATGGACTTTAAGGTAAAACCACATCCTACTCTGCCTAAGTGTGTCACATTAAATTGTATATTCGCCTCAGACCTCTGGTGATAATCATGAACGATCTCTGGTGGACATCTCGCTGATTACCTTCCACTGGGAATACCACAAAGAACATACGCCCGCATTCGCGAATCTGCTGGCGAAACTTCCGCGTTGGGCTTACGCTGTGCCGTCGGTAGCATCACTTACGTCGTGGACATTCTAAAGAACACCAATCTCGGTGTCTAAACCTGGCGCTTTAAAGTACTCTAAAAGCAATAATTTTCTAGGTTATTTTCTTCTTCCTCTATAAATCTTATGATTAAACTTATAGTATATTCACAGATATATTAACGATTATTGCATAGCATCAGTAGTCCTTTTATTCGATTTAAAGTCATAATAATAGAAACTTATACCAGTAATAGTACTTAGCACTGATGTTCGGTGGGAGGGAATCTGCAGCGAATCGACAGCTAGATCGGCAGCATTAAACGAATGATATAATAAACACACGAAAATTGTCATTACAATTTGAGGCTTCTCTGATTATTATTATATAATAATTATTAATTAATTATCGATTTAAACTGGAACTTGTTAAATATGCATTTTTACATAGTTTTCAATTAAATGAAACGGGAAAAGGTAGAGTGTTGTTTTTTTAAACGTTTATTTGCTGTGATCTGGGACCGAAACTTCTCATCCGTAAACGAGCAACACACGATGATGCACTTTTTTAGGTTTTATGAGACCTACTGGGTACGGAAGCGGTAGTTTAACCCGTGACATTTAAACATAAACTCGCACTTAATGGACATACATTTTCAAAATTTATTTCCACTCGAAATTAAACTCTTCGTTAACAAAAAAAAAAAAAAAACACTATAACTATAGAGAGAACCTAATTCAACTCATCGACGAACGACGCGGCTATCTCTTCGAAACTTGTTCCTTTTATGTCACTTTCCTCGACACCAGTCTGCTTTTCTTCGATGATGCTATTAGTAATAGGTTCGCTCTCTTCGATTCTAGGCCTCTTTGGTGACGTGGGTGCATCGTCCTCTCGATTATTCATCTGCACGCTTACAACTTCAGTGTTTAATTCGCCTGGCTGGGGCATCGTTGTTTCTTCTTTTTGCAGTTCTTCCTGAGAAAGTTCATCCTCGTCGTCTTCTTCAACACGCAAAGTCATCTCGGGGGATTTTGGCAATTCAATGACCTCTTCTACTAAAAGGCATTGGGTTGGTGTGGCGTGTGTATTTGATTGCGCTTCAGGAATAAATTCAACAGAATCATTGGATGAATCTAAATGGATTGGATCCCTCATGCGCAAGTCATCCAAGGTAAGATCAATGGAGCTAGGCTGGTCCATTAATGCTTCTACTGGCTCAGGAGTTTTGTTTGCTTCCCTCTCCAAAACTGTCATTTCTTCATCGGTGGAAACTGCTTCTTCGTCATCAGAAGACTGATCGTCTTCCTCCTCATTATTGCCAAGCACATCTAGCACTCCAGCTAATAGTCTTTCTTTGCCGACTTTTTGAAATGCGTTTCTAATTTCCCTAACATCGGGTGGGAAAATCAAACTCTCCTTCTGCGGATGAATGATCTTTTCTAGGCTGTTCAAAAACATGGAGCAAGCCTCTCGAACGACTGCGCTAGAGTCTCGAATTTGTGCCGTCTGAAGGAGTTTCACCGTCATTTGCGTGGGTGGAGGACAGAGATGGTGAGGGGCTAAAATAAGGCTTTGCAGTGCATGGTAAACTTCGAAACGGCAGCGGTAACTGCCATATAGATGATCACTTTTAGGTGTTTCATCAGACAGCAATAGGCAAATGCTTATGATCTTCAAATGGGTGGACTTAAACGAGTATTTTTCGTTAAAAAGGAATTAACACAAATTATTCATTGAACTCACCTTGACTACAGTGGGCTTAAGAAAACAGCCAGCAGAAAGCATCACACTGCGAAAGCACTGCAACGCAGCGATGCATAGATTTTGATTGCCATGGTCGCTGAATATTTGCTTTTTAGCCTGCGAGTCACTTGGATTTGAATGCGTCTGTGCCAAGTTTGACTGTTCGTTTTGTGCTTTGTGCAACTGACGCCTGGCCTTCTTTGACATGTGCTTTTTGGCACCACTTAGAACCTAAACAAATAAAGCAGTTTATTGTACCCTGATTCTATGAACAGAGCATGATCTTACTTTAAGGGTAAACGCGTTCTCGAAGGGACTTATATCGAAGACTATCTCCTCGAGTATGCCTTCGGCGATAATTTCGCATCTGCTGCCATGTTTCAGAGTATTGCACCAAAGTGTTAGCGCCTTATAAGCAGCTGATCTCAGCATTCTAGGGAGGATGTAGGTGATGAGTTACACAATCATCAGCTTAAATGCTTATACTTACGAGTATGGCTTCTGCTGACCGGTAGATTTTTTCGATGACGTCCATTTTAGTGTGTCAAAAACAAATCCCAAGATCATGGAGTGATACATAGCCAAATTGGACTTTAAACTGCAATTGCACTTGTTATCATAATTTTATCTACAACACATCTGTTGGAATGTGAGCTACAGAAGCCTATCGGAGAGGTCCCTCAAAATGGGTCCTAATTTAAAAAATATAACAACTCACGTCTTTATGGTAGCCTCCAGTAACTCAAACAAGAACGTTTGCATTTGGGGTAGGAGAGCGCCTATAGCCAAATTGTCGAATATTTTATTTTTCTCAAGCATCGGGCAAGTTACATTCAATCCCCGCGCGATGAGATTCAGAATCTTCTTCGGTGCTACTGCTTTTGAGACTGGGAACGGTTGCCTGCAAATAATTCAGTTACAAAGTACCTTTCCACACTTTAGACCAAAAACTTACTGAAACGCTGTCACAAGGTATTTGACTAAATTCCTGAATCGAATAAAGAGCTGCATGGCTCTTTTCACAGGCTCATCACTCAATTGTAAGTCAACTATATTTAGTTGTTCTTTCTCCACCGTATCATCGAACACTTCAGTGCAATTTGCAAATGCCGAGTCCATAACGCTATGCAGACTACCCAATAATTTCATTTGATAACTCTGCCAGGCAGCCTTGTGACTAGTCCCTTGTACTCCACCGCCACGCACCTAAGTTCGAACATATTAGAATCATTTAGGTTCTTGAAACATTTGCCAATACCTGTTGCAGCAAATGCAAACATTTACCGCTCCACAAGACTACAGATTCATCTGTAGCATCTGTAAATTTTAGTAGGAATTTCTCTATAGATGCCCGAGATGGACCACTCGGCCCCGGATACAAACGAAGGCAAGTCTCTACACACTCTAATGCAGAGTGGTATGCACATGGGATTGCTGTACTCAGAGAATCGTAGATTTTATTTAGGAAATTATTGGTAAATGCCTTGGAAATATCGGGAATCTCCACACTTTGTTTGGCCAGAGTTTCTAAGAAATGAACAGATGTGAGATTCCTCCGGTATTATTGTTTTCTTATCGAACTTACTCAATACCACGTACACCAAGTTGCCAACGTTGTCTGCTTCTTTGGAATTGCACGACTTCAACGCCAGTGTCATCCAGAGGATTCCTTTTTGTTCCAAGACTTCGACGGGGCATTGCTGGAGATAACTATTCAAAAGTAGTAATCCTTCGAATCGGGTAGCCGGTTTGCTGAGAACCGACGTTATATGTTGAACTACTGGATCACTGCTATTGGAACCCTATTGCAGACAAAATGTTTCTAAACGCAACGCGATGTTTTGCAGTTCGTACTCACTTTTAAGCGAAAACTCTGGTGTTCATTGATGGCTTTGAGGTAGACGTCGAGATATTCGCCCTCAGTACCGGCTATACCTTGAAAAATACTCAATACTCCGTCCATTTATTAATTTTTTAGACCGCTGTGAGGACAGCTAAATGCATTTATTTTGAAGAAGATTTTGACGTTTGCCGAACATGTGCTCGCCGAATACGGTGACGTAAGGTAAGCCGGCGTTTAGTACGATAATATTTAGTACTAAAAAAACTGAACGAAACTAGGCAAACGGTTCAGTTTTAAAACCAACCTAAAATTGTGTGGCTTCAAAATTTAAATAAATAAGGTGCCTACCTAGGGAGGTTATCGGATTTTAACCTACGTTCTCAGACCAACAGAAAAACAAAATTGAATGAATGTAATTATAGAAGTTTGAAGTCATTGCGAACATTAATAAAATATAAAAAGTCGCGATGCATATTGTTTTTCTTTGAGTTCACATTACCTATCATGTATAAGTTTAAGAAATTCAAATATTTACTGCACAATAGCAAAAAAAAAAAAAACAACTTAAGCTGTGCAATTGCGGACTTTATTTTAGATCCTACCAAATTGACCGCATAAAAACAAAATCTAAAATATACTAAACGTGTAAACCCCAATCGACCATTTAAGATCCACATTTGTCCTTTGTTGGAACTTCGAATTCCTCTTGAATGGCGTAGTATCTAGATGGTCTGGCTCTACCCGAATACTGTAAAAGAAAACATCCATTTAAGCACATACATCCAAATAAGTAAGTTCGAATTCTGTTACATTTCTGGCTTCATGGTTAAGCCAAAAGGTATGAGCCCTGAAATAATACAACCATTAGGATGTGTGCAAAAAGGTTTATCAAGTTCTATCACATCACCTCATTGTCTCAAGTTCCATTTGGTCAGTGTCTGTTGACCATGTGTCTTGTTCCTCCTTGATTTGACGTAAGTTTTCTCTGGCACTTTGAATGTCACGTTCCAGAATTGCCACTATTAGAATAATGTATATTATGTATTACAAAAATTAAGGCTAAACTGTTTGTAACAGTTTTGCATTTCGAGAAATGGCTCAATGGTTCAATGATAAATAAATAACAATTTCAACTTACATTTTTCTAGAAGAACTTTCTCATTCTCTTTGGGGATGGTTGGAGCATAGCAAATATCTCCAGAACACTTGCAACATTTAAGCTCCCTTCCTGTGTTCAATGCGGAAGGCCTAAGTCTTAAAGCCGCCTCAGATATTTGTTGGTGCAAATATAAAAGTTCCCTATGCGTTAAATGGTCAATACCTATTTCTACTATTTTTTTACAAACAGCTTGAAGTTTCGTTAGTTTTTGACAGTTTTTCTCGCAACGCCACATACAAATCTCATGCATGAAACTATCAAGAATCGTTCTGAACTCTCGTTCAAAGTCTGCGGCCGATTTACTCTGCATTTGGGTAGTCAATTTTGTGAGAGATTTGCGCAGCACTTCATTTGACAGGCGGTGTCCATCGATCTCCTTTTCATATTTGCTCCGCTCAGCGTTCCGTTCAGCTTCATGTATCTTTTGAAGATGGACCAGTTTCGCGTTACTTTTCTTTTCTGAAGGTTTTCCTTGTTTCGAGGATACAGCAGCACCTGCTGGACTTGCAGCAGATCTACGAATTGTATCTGCTCCATTTCCATCCGGAGTTATTGCATCAGTATTTGGTTCCCTTGATGACCGCTGAGAATTGGCAGCACCTGTGTCTGTTCTACTACTTTTTGGTTTTTGTACGCTAGGAGCAACTTTTTGCGAATGAATGACGGTCTTTGCTTCATCTAAGGCGCTCTGTAGTTGCTTATTCTGTTGCGCTATATAACCGCTCTTTGTTTTTTCCTCTTCTAATTGCTTTTTAAGATTTTTGATTTCTTGTTTAAACACTTCAGAGTGATCAGCAGCGTCCAGAACCGATTTTAGATTCTCATTACGCTCTTGAACGCTGCTGATATCGTTCACCAAGATCCCGACTTCTTTAAGATCGGCTTTTGAGGATCGCAATTCGGATTCAAGGCCAATGGCTTTTGTGTCCAACTTGTCGAGTTGATCTCTTTGAGCTTTCAATTTGTTCTGACATTCTACCAATGTCTTGCTTAAATCATCGTTGTGAGTCTGCAACTGCCGCTTTTCGTTCTCTATAGTGGTCAGGGATTGTTTAAGAGCGTCGACCTCAATCTGTAGTTCATTTTGCTTCCCTTTCAAGTCTTGTAGCAATTCGGTAGATTTTTTCTCAAAAGACTCCTTTTCACTTTCGTGTTGAGATTTCAACTCTATTATAAGTCCTTCTAGACGCTCAACTTGGGTCGCACAGTTCTCGTCTTGCCTTGTTTCAAGGTTAAGTTGGCTATAGCTGTGCCTTACAGCTAATGTGGTTTTTTGCAAGCTTTCCTTGAGTTCATTATTTTCAAGTTCCTTGGCATTGAGCTCGGCACTTGCCGTTGCCATTTGCTCTTGACTTTCTCGTCGAACTGTTTCTAGTTCACTTCGACTCCGAGCCAAATCGGCTTCTAGTACTTGACGAGTTTCAAGTTCTTTCGAAATCTGATCGAGAGTTGCTCCTGTTGTCGCTGCGAGCTCCTCAATGTGTTCGTTGTGAGTTTGACTGTCCACGTCTTGTAGGCTTCGAATATCTACTGAACCATTCTTTTGTAGATCTTCGACTTCAGCCTAAACGAATTAAGTTTTAAAATGGCCACTTCACCAACAAAAACAAACAGTCATTTAAGAACGTTTTTTTTTTATTTAATATTTTCACAGACAAAGCACAATACAATCTTTTTTATAAGCTTTCAACAAAGTTTTTCATATAATTTTTTTAAGAAATTTATTTTTATCCATCCATTGCTCTCAAAACTGAGAAATAAAATTCTCGAAAATACGGATCCAGATCAATTTTAAAATTCTAATAAAAATGACAGTTGATTATAAATAGCTGTAATTCGTTTCTTAAGTGCTTCGTTATTACTCACTAAAAGATTCAACATAAGTTTTCCGCACTCAGACTTAAGACTTGACAACCGCCCTGTTTGTACCTAATTGTTTTGTACTTTGATAGTGAAATATTATTACAAAAAAATGTTCTTGTTCTTACATAATATAAATATTAGAATAAAGAAGAAATTTACCAATAATTGTTGGAATTGCATGTCATATTGTTCAATGATACAATTCGCCTCGCATAGTTTTTCGCTAAGACATTGCACTTGCCCTTGTAGGTGTGATACTTGGCTTAAGTCGTTTTTGAACTTGCAAATTTCTTTTTGCATTCTTCGATTTTCTTCCTGAAAGGGAAAAATAATCGGGATTTAAATGTTTGGGTATCTACCTTTCATTATTGGGAACGTGTACGCCTAAAGATGTAAATACTCGTACGTTTCGGAAACGTAAATGTCATAGACGAAGCATAAGGTTCGCTTAAATAGTGGCAAAGATTGACAGTTTTGACATTTCATTTCATTGAGAAAATGACAGAAATTGTCATGGATGTTAATTAATTTGAGAAAAATCACATTCATTGGTTAAATTTTCTAGGCGATGACAGTTCGGTCACAATATAAATTTGATCGGTGGAATAATTCTGCAACGGAAACGGATATGCGACGCGCTAACTCCTTCCGTTGAATACATTTTTCGATAAAGCGTGTCAAAGTGCGCAGACGCATGGAATGCGTTCAACGCGAATTTGTGAATTCGGCATTAACGTGGTAACTTTACGTTTCCGTTCACGCAACTTACACGACAGATTCTATGGTATTAGCTCCTAAAATCCATTAGGCATATGAGAGCAACACTGCACCCTTCTAGTACAGAGCATGTGCGTTAAAGGAAGACCTTACCTACGTACATAGTAAAAAGGGTTCTCAACGCACTATTTAGCTTCGTCCAAATGGAGACAAATTGAAGAATTCGTTGTTAAATCTCACTCTGCGTTATAAGATAAAGCAACAACTGCAAAATATCCTGACTTACCTTCCAATTCTCAATTGTTAGATCCTTTGCCTTAAGGCATTTATCCCTTCTTTCTAATCCATACCGGAGGTCCTCGATTTCTTCGTAACAATCTTCAATTTCCTCATCTCGTTTCTTCACAGCACAACGCAAGGATTGTAATTGCTCAGCATCGCGCTTCCATTGCACAATTTTTCCCTCAATGCCAGCCAACTGCTGACACTTTTCTCTCAGTGCATCTCGTTCCGCCAATATTTTGGTCACGTTCTCTGCATCTATGTCGCTTATTGTTGCGCTTGCTTCAAATCCTCTCTCAATTTGCTCATCTTCCGTAGATCTAAGCAGAGATACTTCCTTACGCAGATTATTTAACTCGCTTTGCAGATACTTGATATCTGAGCTTGTTTCCGATTTAACTGTAATATTAGCTAGGCGGCTTCTTTGCGATAGTTTTTCGACTAACCGCCGTAGATAACTATTTTGAGCATCTAGGGCTTTGTGAGCATTCTCTCGACGGGTGAGGGCATCAAGTATTTTCAGCAGCTCATTTTCATCGTTTTTATCGATTTTTGATAAACACCTGAGTTGGTAGATTTTTCTCTCCAATACGGCGGACATTTCTGGACAATGCTCGTTTCTGCAATCAATTGTCTGTTTTTGTTCCTTGAAAACGTTCAGCTTTCCCTTCTCTTTAAAAACACACAGTTGCGACTTCAGATCCTCTTTTTCCGTTAAGAGGTCTTCAAATTTTGTCATCTTTTCAATAGCTGCGTGTATTAGGCTATCATCTCCAACAACAGGAGATAGCTAAAATGTTGGTTCATTGAGTTAGTACATTTAAAACCAAAACGAATGACCAACTTACTTCGTTTTTATGCCGTGAAACATCGCCTTTATTAATGATAACATGTGCTTCATTTAACGTACCGCTCCTTAGTGATTCTTTTGGGGTGATTAAGTTGGGGCCATCCCCGGTTCCACCCTCATGAGGATACTGAAGAAATTATAGATATTAGTATTGCACAGACTATGAACACTTTCACGTACTGTTCTACACGCCACTAAATCAGTAAGGTACTGAGCTTGCTTATCCTTGCTCATAGACCATGCACGTTGATCCGTTGTTGAGGCATACGTTTTGAGTCTGACTCCTTCCATTGGTATGCATTTTGCCTCAGGCCGTTCGTTCATAAAGGCAACGTGAAGAAAGTCCTTTTGCGTTGAGAATGCCATTCTCCTTGATATTTTTTGTGATTTTAATTCCGGGAGAAGATTGGGTGAACGAACACAAATTAAAAAAAAAACATAAAATTTTAGACAAAAACTAAAAAGTCTATGAGCAAAGGATCAGTTTTTTTATTAGTTCTAAACTCCGTTATAGGCTTTGTTAAGTGACTATTTTGCAATTGGGGTAGAATTTTTGCATAATTCCATTGAACTTTGAAGTGTTGTACCCTATGCAATTGATGAAAAGAAGCCATCAGATACGCCGCAGTTCCAACCGAACTCCCCCATGAAGCCCTTCCTCTAGAGTGTAGGCACAAAACTTGCATTGAACCATCCAGTTTGATGATTGCCGCAATTTTCATAAAAAATGTTAAAACAAAAGCCCCATAGTAAAAAATAAACAATTTATTTATGCAAGTTCTTTACAAAACTACTCCAATCCCTGCGCCCTACGTATTGCCACAATTTCATCCTGCGCATTCATATTGGAATATCCACACGGTTGCATGGTCATACTGGCAGTTCCCGAGGTAATTGTTCGTATGACGCTGGTGTAACCCGCCAGTTCTGCCAATGGGGCTTCCACATCAATCAACTGAAATAAAGAAAATACTTTTATCGGGCACCATTTCAAATACTTCAAACTACAAACTACCTTGTTCCTTTCTCCCTTTGGTTGAACGTCGTTGATTTTAGCTCTGCGCCGTGATAAATCGGCAAGTACAGTGGATACTCTTTCTGAAGGCACGATTATTTGAATAGCCATGACGGGCTCTAAGAGGCGAGTTCCACAGTTTTTGAGCACCTACAGAGATGACAGCTTAACTAGTCTGATGTGTAATGAAAATATTCACCTACCTTTTGAACACATTGTGCAGTTGCTGCCATTAGAAATGAATCGGCAGTGCCCCGAGCTATGGTAGCATTATGTAGCCTAATTTGGGTCTCAACCACTTGGCCACCAACGCGCGGACCTCTCTCCAAGGCTGATAGGGCGCCCTTCTTAATAACTTGCAATACACGGGGCCGCAGTGTATTGAGGTTAGCCATGTTCTCCTGAGACTTACTTAGACTAAATAAAAAGATACAGAGTTACTACGATGAGGGAAGTACTGGCGGTCTGTACCCAAACGTCTCCTTCTGATCATTGACCAGTTCCAAAGTGATGGTAACACCTTGCTTCGAACCAGCAATTTCTTTTTCAAACGTGAGTGTTTCCATTGTAGGCGATTCAATTGTCTCCTTATAGGCTATTTGCAATGGCCCCAAATCCACGTCAATCTTATATTCAGTCAGAATTCGGGATTTTACTATGTCCATATGGAGTTCACCCATGCCTGGAAAAACAATTCACAAATCATAGCCATTTTGTGAGTAATTCACTGCTACCTCCCAACACCGTTTGTCCAGTGGTCTCGTCGTGTGTGACTCGCAAACTGGGATCTTCACGCTGCAACTGCCTTAGAGCAGTTTCCATGGCATTCTGTGAGCTGAGACTAGGTGGTTCAATGGAACAGAAATACACAGCATCGGGTATTTGTGGATCCAACGAGAGCATCTCATTTATAAGTTCCGCATTTTCTTCTGACTCATCTGGATTGGATTTACCAAGCATTTTCTGCAGCTTAGTCTGGGCATGCTTTAGCGAGGATGTATTCGAAGTGAGCAGGTCGCCAGTCACTGTGCTCTAGGAGGCATATTCGGTATTTTCATAAATAGGTTATAGTAAGTCACTGCTTGGTGTTACCTTTAATCCACTGCAAACGCCTACATCACCGCTGGCCACTTCATTTATTTCGCGGTACTCGTCGGCCAAGGGTTCGTAAATTTTTTGTAAAACCTCACCCGATGTACTTGTGGTAATTAGACGCATTCCCTTTTTCATTGTGCCACGCAACACTCGGATTAAGGTAAGGGGACCACGTTGCTTGTCGTGCACAATTTTGAACACCTTTCCGGCAAAGTCGGTTCTGAAATTCTTGTATTATCACACATATGGGCTGGTACGGAATTGTGTTTCTACTATTTATCTACTTACCCGAAACAATCGAACAATTGATTTCGTTCATGCGGTGCAGGCAAAAAACGAACAACTGAGTCCATTAATGGCTGTATCCCAATGTTCTTGTACGCAGATCCCAGCAGAACTGGAGATATTTTTTGACTGCAGGTCGCCCGTCGTATTGCCGCCCACACCAGATCGTTCGACACTTTGTCAAAGCTTTCGGCGTTAATCACAGTTTCAGCTAGTTCATCATCGATTCCAGAGAGATCGTCAATTAATACGTTTCTGTGGCTTACAGCTTCGTCTAAAAATCCACCAGTTAGGGGTTCGATAAGAAATTTGCGGCCGAGTGTCTCCAGATTCCATGTCATTCGATTAAGAGTAACTACGTCTATAATGCCTGGAAGTACTATCGAGCTTAGCGATTTGCAGCAACCGTATAAATGTTTATGAATACTTAGGTTCCCCTTGGAATCCTTCTGTGGATACTGCAAGCAAATTGGTTTAACATCCAACTTAGATTTGATGTCCTGTATAGAGGCATCAAAATTTGCATCCGGCCGATCCATTTTATTGACGAATATCATCTTTGGAAGTTTGTGCTTATCCGCCTGTGACCAAACGGTCAACGTTTGTGCTTCAACTCCAGCGGTTCCGTCTAGGACAATTATAACGCCATCGACAGCAAACAACGACTGTTCTACTTCCATTGTAAAGTCGATATGACCAGGCGTGTCAAGTAGGTTCATTCTACAGAAAATTCTATAGTTAGTGAGGGAAGCGCCAATGGTGTTTCATACTTTGTTTTATTCCATGTGAATGAAACCGCAGAGCTGCAAATCGTTATACCCCGCTCACGTTCTTGGCTTAAGTAATCCGTGATGGTGCTGCCACGATGCACCTCGCCTAGTGATCGTGTTTTTCCCGAGTAGAAAAGCATTCGCTCGGTTGTTGTAGTTTTTCCTTTAACAAAGTTTATTAAATGAATCTTTATTGACTTCAGCAATTCATGAAAATTATGCAAACTTACCGGCATCGATGTGCGCTAAAATGCCAATATTTCGTATGTCATTCACTTGAGTGCTATATTTTCGACTTAAAATGTTTAAGCGAATTTTTTTTAAATACTGAAGGGTATTTGATTTTATTAACATTGTTGAAATAAATAATTTTGTACTGAAACAAATAACATTTAAAAGAATTTTGTATGGTGGAGCGTGCACTTTTTAAGATCGTAAACTACTGTCAGCTGCTGTCACAAAGGTTGATCGTAAGAAGTCTTTTTTTTTATTAATGTCACCAGAGTTACAATGCGTGAAGATCGAACAAAAATAAAAATATTTTTTTCACTTGCACTAGAAATAGATTTTAATTGATTTTTACGCATTATAATAACAGTTTTTGAAATGATTTAATACAGAAAATCGTTTCCATACTCGAAAACTTATTAATTCAGTTAAAAAAGCAATCCGTCCAACGATAAACAATTCGTGACCGCCAGCTGTTTGTCATACACATTGGTATTAGTAAAAGTAGGTATGTGTGAAATCTGAGAAAAAATCAAGATTTCTCAAAAGATCAAAAAAAGGATTGATTTTTTGGCAAGTCGAACATGAAAAGCAATTTCGATCAAAAACGAATATTGATTTTTTCTCAAATAATTGATCTTTTTGCCAAATCGAAAACGACAAGTCGCACTTTTTATATTCGATTTGTACGAAAGAAAAAACAATCGATTTCGGAGTACTTTTGCGAATCTGGATTTTCTCAGAGTTGCTCGAGATTTACCAATTTAAGTAAAGTAGGATTTCCAGCACGAGATTACAATAACTTTTGCAAGTCTTCACAGTATCAAGTAGAGCGTAGTTGTTGTAATTGCGTGCTAAAAATCCGACTTTACTTTGCTTTGATGAGATCGAAGCTAAAAAAAACAGGCCTATTGTTACATCGAAACGTGAATAGCTACCTACCAATATTTTTGTGTAATTTTATTCAGTAGGTACACTTAAAAAATCAGCTATACTTCAACAGGTGTGATGTAGTCTCGCCATTATTAAAAATTAAAAACTTCCCATCCATGACGCACTCGCTTATCTATTATGACAGCTGACATACGGGAAAACAAAACTCTATGGCCACCTCATCTCTTAATGGCTAACGGCTCGTTTGTCAAGTTGAACGATAAAATTTGACACTGCGGCACGAAGATTTTCTTCGAAATTAATTTAGTAAAATAATCCATTCAAAATGGAACCTATTATTAAATACATTAGTTTTATGTGCCTATTGGCTTGTTACGTCGATGGTGTTATGTTTAATTTGAGTCCGAATACACAAAAATGTCTTAAGGAAGACATCCAAGCGAACCAGCTTGTTATGGGCGAATACGAAGTCACGGATATTCCTGGCCAGAAGATCGATTATGTGGTAAGATTATTGACAAAATGTTCAAATTGCCTTGCCTTAATAACTGTTAATTACAGGCCAGAGATACCAAGGGACATATTCTATCCCAAAAAGAACAAATTACCAAGGGAAAGTTCAGTTTTATGTCGGAAATTTATGACACCTACGAGATTTGTTTCATCTCAAAAGTACCGCCACGTAAGTCCGCAATTTTTGTTGATAGTTAAGCCCTAGTAGGGGAAACTAGTTTTTCCAATAAAATATTGGCTAACTGCACAATTTTTTTTTTTTTTTGTAGATCAACGCGGTGTAGCGCAAGAAGTTTCAATTGTGACGAAGAAAGGCGTTGAAACCAAGAGCTATGAAGGAGTAAGTGAAGTTTTGAATGTTAAATATAGTCCACGATGAATATAAGAAACCTCTAAAATAAAAGTAAAACAAAAACCTTTCTATATCCGTCGTGGGCTGTAATACTGAAATTTCCGTTTGCTTATTTTGTTTCTTTCTTATTTCTTTTGCAATTCTTCAATATTCGCAATGCAATTTTACGGTTCTCAGTTGGTAAATATTATGTTTTTGCCCCGAAAGAATTGAGTTGTTTGCAGTCGTACCATTATAGCGTTTTGTTTTATATTGTGTTTGTTATTTTCCTTTTTGCCAAGTAAATCGCGGAGTACATAATTTGAATTCCTGTCCAAATTTGGCGCTTGATGTGTGTGAATTATGCTTGCGATGGGACCTGTTAGAATATATGATACCCTACTACATTCTGTGGTAAAAGAAACATCCTTCATTACGACCGTGCGTATTATGTGTGTGGTTAGTACTAAGGTCCGCAATAAACCAGCTGCCTCTGCCTACTTATCATTAGTTCCCCATTTGTAGATTGTATTCGAATGGACAGCTATTGGATGGCTGCTTCCTACTTACTGGACACATCCTAGACATCTTCGACCCCCATAAGAACAAACAATTGCTTCAAATATTTTTTTTGTACGTGAAGTCAGTTAAATATGAGTTATTTATAAACATGCTGCCGCATATCGATCGCAATGTGATTATTGCTTACCTATGATTCAGTTCGAGACGGCCGCGCCTTGGTTAGTTGTATTCTGCAACGCCCCTATATCCCCTAAGGCCGTTAGATCGATTCACACAAGTTTTACCTTATACTTTGGTCATTGATAATTGTTTGAGGAATTTTGTACTTCAGACCAAAACATATGCCTCCAGTCATTTCTCAATCGTTATCTCCACGTCTGAGAGGCTTTTGAAGAAACGGAAATTGCACGGAATTCTCGTTTGTGACTCTTGAGCTTTAAATTCACGAGGGCAGTGTTGATAATTGTTTTTTGCCCCGTTTAATAAACTTATTTATTTTGTAAAGCTTTTCAGATGTAGGATGCCTTTTAAATCACATTAAATGAACATTTGGTTTGCTAGTGCATGCGATTATTTTGTGCAACCTTAAAACCACTAACTTTGCCTCGATTGATTGATTGACGCATTTATATCATTTTTCAAGTACTTTTCTAACCTCTTCCCTTTACCCGCTCAACAGATAGGTGAAGCGGCAAAGCTGAAACCCCTCGAGGTCGACTTAAAGCGCCTGGAGGACTTATCCGACTCAATTGTTCGTGATTTTGCTTTGATGCGAAAACGTGAGGAAGAAATGCGAGATACCAATGGTATGTCAACAATCTGATCTTTCTCCAGCAACAAGTGTGTCTAATCAAATTTTTTTTGTTCAACTTTTTGCAGAATCTACAAACAGCCGCGTGCTGTTCTTCAGTATATTCAGTATGTGCTGCCTGCTCGGCCTGGCCACCTGGCAAGTGCTCTACCTGCGAAGATACTTCAAAGCAAAGAAACTAATTGAATAATAATTTCCACCTGAATTCCTGCGCGTGTATGAACATAACATTTTCTGTTATTTCCTCCCAAAAACATTTTAAATTAAATCAAATTTATATAAATTTTCATTTGTAATAAAAACGACAAAACAAAAGGAACAACAATTGCGACTAATTCTTTTACTTGCATTCGTGGTTGTCAGTGGGAACATCTGATTTCGCTATTGACTTTTGTTTACAACATCCGAATAGATACCTTATCAGTTGTATAGGTGTTGATGTTCACGCATTGGAATTGGCTGTCATGAACCAGTTCTTCAAGTGCTCTCTGGGAGAATGGATCTAATCGAAATGTTTCTGCGACAAGTGGTGCTTGTAGCAATTATTGTAAGTTTTCTAAAGAACTAGAAGCGGAAGCTATTCATTGCACAATATTTTAGTTGGGATCATCTCAAGCCGCCTGGAATGTTACATGTGATCTCGATTTGGAAAATATCGAGGAGATTGTTCAGTATTTGCCGATAGAGTGCCAGGAAATCTACAAAACCGGTGCTAACTCGGAGCTATATGCGGATAGTTTGGAGGAATCGCAAAAATTCCAGCAATTTCGAGAGCAATTGGATGCATACGAACGAAAGGAAAGCTCGACGCCAGTTGGTGAAGTGCCCGCAAAGAACGAGGCATTGCGATTTGAAATTTATAATAAAACCATGTTGAGTGAGTGTTCAAACAGAACTGATTCACTGCCCGAAGCAGCAAAGACAAAAGAGTTTTATAACTGCTTAGTAACGAAGCGAGTGGAAATGATTAATTTAATTCCGAAATAAAGTTGACGTGGTTTGTGTAATTTGTTTGTTTTAAAAAACGAGCTGTGGAAGAGGAGGCGTCTTTGGGAAATTTGGGTCAAAAACAAGAGCACGAGCGGGTACAGGAACACCTCGTTTTTTTTCATGGTAATGGTCGTGTGAGGAGCATAACACTATGCTTATATAGGCCACGTGATTCGGAAGGCTTTGACTTTTGTTTTCTGTCCAAAAGTCCATTTCGGTTGACGTGTTTATCAGGCATTTTGTCTTAGTTTCCATGACATCTTTCGGAATCGACTGAGACTTTATGGCAGCCTCAGCTTTGTTAAAGAGCATTTGCTTGTCGGTAGTTGTTTGCTTTTTATTCACCTTGAGCTGATTTGCTCACTCCCTATTCAGCTTGGACTGATTTCCATCCATTCCTTTGGCGATGTCAAAGGAATTTCCTGACGAACAATGAAAGTTACTTTGAAACAGTGCGTGTTGTATTTTGGTAATGTAAAATTTATTTGTGTTTGTAAATATATATATATATAAGAGCAGAGCTCTAAAATTGTCAAAAAAATCATCGAATAATAGAAAAAAAAGTTTTAGTACAACAATAAAACGAAAATACAAAATCAACACTACGTACATACAACAGCTAAAATATGAGTTCCACTTTGGACTGTAAAACTTGTGGACGGCATTCTAAACTTTCAATTAAGTTTTTGTTTCGTAAATTGTATCAAACTGGAGTAAGAAATACTAAGGCACGGAGTGATTACATAAACATTGTGAAAGGAGATTCAACACCATGGACTGTGCCCAACACTTAAGCAACAATTAATTCTATTTTCCAACTAATATCTTGGAATTCTCTTAAAGGGGACGGATATGTGATTACGATTTGTGTACATCTAGTTAGATCTTAGATACTACGTTGATGTCATTTCTGTTTTTATTTGAATGTCTCGCCTATAGGCATTGTAGAAACGGTGCTATGAGGTGTCGTCGGGCGTGATCCAGCTAGAGAGTGTGTTGTGGAATGCAGTGAAGCCATAGTACCCATCTGCGGATCATAAAAATATTGCTTCATTTGAAAATACAGCAGCAATCAAAACACTTACCCTTAAGTGAGCTAGATCTTCGAGTTTTGTCAGATCGGCCAGCTCCAGGAACAACGAGTACACGATCAGCCATCCATAGACCGAAATACTAATAATTACGATCCACATTAGCACCATGACGATGTTGTAAAAGAATATCAAATCGTTGACAATGGAGAAAAATATAAAGGCCAGGATTCTGAAAACAGTGAACGCAGCAAATGTCCACAGCCAGGGAAGGACCTTTCGTTCATATTCCTAATACGAGGGAGGGTGTTAGCATAACATGTAAGAGGTACTAAAAATCAGGCACACATGCTGCACATAAAGCAAATTTAAAAACAATTCACCACATAGAAGGGGGAGAAGTGATTTAATCAATTTTTGGCATGGCATTGCAGCTGTGTGCGATAACGAAAGCAGTTTAGATGATGAACAGAAAATTATTGCAAAGTATGGCATTCGAGATCTTTTGCCTTCTCTTGCAAGGTATTTTCTAGTAATGCGTACCGGTATGAAGAACCTATTTTTAAATATTCCGTGCTCTTTTTTCTTAAGAATGTGTGAGAGCAGTGAGCGTGAAATGTGCAAGTGATTATAGTTTGAGACATGATTGATAAATAACGTATATAAGTGATCTCTTTCGGTTGGCAGTAAGACTTGTACTACGCGTTTTTTTCTAATTTAGTTAAATATTCCATTATGCACTGTACTATAATAAATAGTGAAAAAATAAAAACCGACGTCTTAACCTCACGATACGCGGCAATAAGCTATGGAGACAAAAGCGATTTTCGAAGGCATTTAGGTTTTGATAGCCGACTAAAAATTATTCTCAATCGAAAAGGATCACATAACACGAGTAGTACACATTAAACTACAACATTGCCACTTACCTTTCGCAACGCAATTACAAGCAAAATGCTGGTAAAAAGGATAACAAAAGCCCCAATCAAGGAGAACAGTGCAGCAACAATCAGCCCATTACGCACTGTAAGCAAATTCCTATTAGCACATTCCAATGCATTCAGCTGTTTCAAACTCACCATGGACATTTCCCACATACACGAATTCATACGAAATGATGTAGTAGCCGTAATGTGTTGATCCTGGGGATGCCATTGCGAGGCAGTATATATCGAAAATCGATGTTCCTATGGTAAACAATGCGACAAACTGTAAAAGAATTTTGTTAACTTCAGTCGACACGTGAAGGTATTTCGGCTGCTTACAATGGCAAAGAATCCAATCAACAAGGCACTCTTCTGGACGTCAATGTAATGATTGTTCTTAAGTATCGGCTTTTGATACCATGGTATCCGAACAGACCTGGTTGAGCGAGATTTTATCGAGTGGAGGTTCGTTGAAGACCTAATTTCGGAAGAAAGTTGTTATATGTATACCGTGTTAAACTTTGGCGTCTACTTACCTTCCAGTTGCGTGTGAGTAAACAGAAGGATTTGATCGATAAGCGCTGGAAGGTGTTTTTCTTTCATAGTTGAGCGTCATTTTTACGTAGCAAAATGCTAAAACAATTAAAAACACATTTTATTAATTATGAGCTGTGAAATTCTAGTCAAGAAGCCCCTCAATTAGCAAGTACATAGTGCCAATGCAACAGACACAGATTTTGGGCGTCACCCACAAGAGCCCTTGAATGGGTTCGAATTTCTTAAGATTCAATAGGTTTTAAGGGAAATCCACTTCACAGATATTTGGTAATTTGTTTCATATATGGATTTTAAATTGAAAATGTAATATAGAATTAATGAGAACATACCAAATAAAATGAAACACTTTGTTGATAAATTACAGCACACAACAAAATTTAGGGAGAGTTTTCTGTCATAAATTCTGACACATCAGAAACAAGCAGTGGTTGTCATTTCCACCGTCGGCAAGGTAGTGCTGTGAATGTGATTTAAAATTTTTCGTTCAAAATGCAAATAATTGTTTCAAGGTCCGGATTCACCAGAAATCAAGTAAAAAGTTGATTCCTTCATGGAATCATTGTCTTCCACTTTATAAAAATATAAAAAAGAAAGCACAGGGGTGCACGTAACTTGATACAATCGAGTTCAGTCGATACAATCGAGTTCTGGCAGCACCTAATTTGTCTCAATTGAGGATAATCAATCGAGGAAAATCGGTTGAGACCAATTAGGTGCTGCCAGAGCTCGATTGTATCGACTGAACTCGATTGTATCAAGTTACGTGCTGACACCCCAGTTTGGAGTTTGAATATGACGCGCTACTTCATTTGTGTGTGCATAGCCACATAATTTGTGAGCTTGCACTACCGCCGTCTGGAATTCTGCAAGCGTGTCAATAAGAGTGCTAGTTATGTCGTTTTCCATTGGACAAAAAGAAGCGTCCGGGAGAGTCCGGAATCGAAAAAATCGCTTCTGAAACCGTTCCATTCGCACAAAAAATACTCTTCTGGTGATTCTAGGCAGAGAATTTAGTTTCTCGATTTGAAGTCAAAATCCACTCAAGAAGCACTCACACAAGTGCAATTTATGTATTTATTACAAGTCAGCTGACAGCAGCCGTAGATTATTTTTTGGCATTTCACCAATACTTTTGTGGATTCTTTCAGAAGCAGTTTTGCTGTTCCATTGGATTTCAGAATGAGTGGATTCCCGAGTAAAACCAATGGAAAACGACATTAGTTATATCGGTTTCTGCATTTTTCTTTTTATCTTAATTCGATATGATATCTCGTAAGTCGTGAATAGTGTCGCTGCTCAAATTTAGGGCAAATAAAACCGCGTTCTCTGGTGGATGATACTGCACCTTCCTAGATTTCTTTTTGTCTTGAACAACAATTACTGTCGAGTTGGGATGATGTCTTGACTGAAAGCGCCGAAAGCACCATTGGCAATAAACTTTCAGGAGGTGGTGGGTGTATTTGATACGACATTTCTTTTAATCGAACACATTTCCAGGGAGTCAATAAAAAAAGTCATTTCCAGAATAAAACATTTTTGTTTGGATAAGATTTTTCTGTAAGTTATTGCTTATTGTGAGTCAAGGATGCTGTTTGGACTTATTAAATATCCACAGGAATGTCTTCAAAATATTAGTGTATATACATTTTCTTTTCAATGGTTTGTTTATTTCCTGTGTTAAATTTAATTTGGTCGTTACTTTCCAGTTCTAAGAAAACTCGTCTCTAGTATGCTGCTCGTGCTTATATTAAGCCCCCATACAAAAATATCTCCAAAGATAACATAAGGCAAAGCGGTTAAGCCAAGCAGTACGCAGTTCAAGCTAAATTTGTTAGCCACTGTACGAAAAATTCCTACAGAATTTAAGTAAGCGTATTGATGCAAAATACATTTTTCCACAGCTAAATTTTGACAGATCAGAGAAAATATCGGTATTTGCAACAAAATGTCCAACAAAAGTAAATTAACAGTAGCAACTCAATCAGCTTTACCAACACAGTTTTTTTTTTTGACGGAACTTACACTGTCCAAATTAAGCGAACGTTAAGCAAAATAGTGGAGAGAAACATTGGAGAGGCGCTTAATTTTAGCTTTCCTGGATCAGCATACTGGGCTTAAGCTATTATTTTATTTTACTGATGGCTCAAGGGTTATATCAGGTGATGCCAAATCAAATGTAATAGTTAAAATAGGTGATGCCAAATCACCATATCAAGTTATATAGATTGAGCAGCGTCCAATAAATAAATAAAGCTATGAGTATTCGTTAATGCGAAAACATTGCGCACATTGAACGGCCGTTCAACTCTTCAAAGTTTGGTGCCCAAATTCGAGACGACCGGTTCGGTAAGTGTATGCAAGAAAGCCCGAGGCTGCCAATTCTTCGCCGTACACATGAAGTCGGCCTTTCGCAGATTTCAACTCGGTGATTTTTTCATTCGGACTTGGGCCTACACCCGTAAAGGATCCAATTGCCGCGTCATGACATTTTTCAATTTAAACTTTCACATTTGATTTGGCATCACCTATATAACTCCCACATTGAGCGGTAAGACCTTACACCGTATTCTTGGTCCAAATATATGCGTTGAAGAAGGTTGTCGCTTTTTGAAAGAACAAAAAGAAAATTACCACTCATTTTAGAATAAGTTACGCAAATTTCTTGAAATATTAAATAAATTTATGCGCTTGAATATTATCATCGTCAGAAAACAAAGAATTCACACCCCAAAGAAGAAGAATCATAAGAATAAAGTTATTACAACAAAGTCAGGTAGAATAGGTAAGTATACTGTAAAGACCGATAAATTATTGAGATTAAATTCAAAACTATATTTTTCTGGAAATCTTTTATTTTTATAATATAAGCTATCGCTTCTGTGATCAAAACTATATTGAATAATAAAGTATATTTTAGAACAGTACAATATTTCAAAGCATTCTATATTTATTTTAATCAGCAGGTCTCCACATCCCTCCAATATTTTTCAGCTTCAAAATTAATTTCTCCTTATTCATTGCTTGTTCTTTTAGAGGTGTAGATTTAGTACTGTTAAGTGAATCTTGTTTAGTTCTGGAAGTCATCTTTGAATCAAGTTGAGTGAACGTTGGAATTTTCTTGAGGTGACTAATATTCCTTCTAATAAATTTATTATTACCACGGACAGTGACATCGTTTCCTCTACGTTCAACTACTTCGTATTCTTCGTCACCGAAGTTTGGAGTAAGTTTGTTCGGAAACACTACATTTCGAAGAAGAACCTTGTCTCCTACATTAATAAGATACTCCTTTGCTCCGCGATCATTATCTCCTCGTTTCCTACCTTTTTCTTTGTTGAGTGTATCTAAATCTTTTGCCTCTGAGTCCAAAATATTCTCACCGATGTCATTAATGGAAGGAATTTTATCGCGAATCAGCCGATTAAATAAGAGTTCAGAAGGAGCTTTACCTGTAGTGCCATGTGGAGTAACGTTGTACATAAGAATAAATTTTCGTATTTCTTCTTTGTAATCAATTCCCTTAGCATTTGCAATCTGAAGCCTTTTCACAAGCGATCTGTTCATATTTTCGACTTCTCCATTGGCTTGTGGCCAATAAGGTGGGGACGTTACAAGTTCTATAGCATTATTTTTGCAATAGTTTTTAAATTCATCGCTAACAAACTGACGTCCATTATCAGCTGTTATAGATTTAGGATAACCCAGCCTCGAAAACATTTCTTCCAGTATACCAATTATTATATTTGATGTAGTCCTTTTTAAAAACGTAATTTCGTGGTATCTGGAATAATAATCAATAATCACAAAAATAAAATCGTGATTTGGTAATGGGCCCAACAAATCCATTGCTAAACATAACCAAGGTCCATCTGGAAATATACGTCTTTTCATTGGAGCTGGTGGCGTGGGCCTTGATACAAGCAAACAATCTCGGCAACTTTTAACATATTTTTCAGCATCCCTGTCAATCAACGGCCACCATACTTTTGAGCGTAAACGTCGTTTCATCACTGTTTCTCCTGGATGGCCTTCATGTGCTAGTTCAAGAACTCTTATTCTTAAGTTATCCGGTATAACAATTTTCGTTCCCCTTAAAAGAATATTTCCTAAAGTGCATAGTTCCAGCCGGAAAGGGAAAAACCTATTTGTTGTGTTTGAAGGCCATGATTCCTTTTTAAGAGACACCACTGCCTCGATTAACTCGGAGTCAGAATTGTTATTTTCTACAATTTCAATAATCGTTAAAGCTTGTGGTACGGATTTTTCAATAACCGTGCAAATGTTCTGTTCGCATTGCTTGTCAAAGCTGTCTGAATTTTCTATATTACACAGCCTAGAAAACGAATCAGCTATATTTAACTTCCCCGCTTGATATACAATTTTAAATTTAAATGATTGCAGCCGTAAAACCCATCTTTCAATTCTTGCAGGTGGTCTTGAGGTAGGTTTAAAAATAGCTTCCAGAGGCTTATGGTCCGTAACTAGCTCAAATTCAATACCAGCCAGATAATAATAAAACCGTTCCACAGACCATACCAGAGCAAGTCCCTCCTTTTCTGTTTGTGAGTACCTCCGCTCCGTTTCAGACAAACTTTTGCTGGCAAACGAAATCACACTAGGAGAAGAATTCTCAAATTGTAACAGAACTGCTCCGAGTGCAACTGGACTTGCATCAGCTATTAATCTTATCCGCATTTTTGGATTAAAATATGTTAGTGTCGGAATCCTTGCTAGACGATCCTTCAGAACACGAAAAGATTCATTTTGACTACTTCCCCAAACAAACTTTACATCTTTTTTAGTCAAACTTCTTAAAGGTTCCGTTATATCAGCCAGATCAGGGATAAACTTACCAAGATACGTTACTAACCCTAGGAAGCTCCTTGTTTCTTCTTTATTTGTTGGTGGTCGGAAAGTTAACACCGCTTTTACTTTTTCTGGGTCCGGGCTTATCCCTGATGTAGATAAAATGTGTCCTAAGAATTTTAAGGTTTGTACTTTCCAAATACATTTGTCTTCATTAAGTACGACATTATACTCATTTAAAGCTCTTAGTACACCTTCTAAATTTAGATCATGTTCCTCCACCGTATTCCCGAATATAATAACGTCATCTAAATAATTGAGTGCATTTTTGCAACCAGCGAGAATACCCTCCAACGTTCGTTGAAAAATTTCAGGAGCAGAGTTGACACCAAATAATAATCTCTTGTACCTATATATGCCTTTTGATGTTATAAAAGTCGTAATGTATCGACTATCCTCATCGAGTTCCAACTGGTGGTATGCATTTTTAAGATCTAGTCGAGAAAAATATTTAGCTCCTTTTAATCTGGTCATAAGAGTATCAAATGTAGGAAGAGGATAATTTTCTCTCAGGATTGCAGCATTAGCTCGTCTCATATCGATACACAATCGAATATCTCCACTTTCCTTAAATACAATAACGACTGGGGATATCCAACAGCTAGGACCAACTACAGGCTCTATAATGTCTTGTGCAATTGCCTCCATTAATTTAGCCTCTACTTTATCCTCAAGAGCAGACGGTACCCTTCGCAAAGGCTGTTGAACTGGTCTAACTGATTTATCAATTGAAAGTTTAATTTTTATACCTTTAATTTTAGGAAACGGCTCAATTTTGCTTACGTTGTTGATTTCAACACCCAATTTTAGAACGTTCAATTTGATGGCGGTATCTCGTCCTAGCAAAGACTGCTTTCCATTCTCAATAATATAAAACGATGAAATAAAATCCGAATTTTTGTTAATACTTATAGCGGCTTCAAAAACTCCTTTTATTTTTAACAAATCAGTTCCTGCATAACCCCGAAATTGATTTTCAGATTTTGTTCTAAAGTTCCAAATGGTAGCCTTTTGTTTACTAAGATTTTCCCAATCTTCTTCACTAAGGAGATTAAAGCGAGAACCAGAATCGATCAGCATAGATACTGCAACACCTCCAATAAAAGCTTTAATCAACTCGTTCGAACCACCTACAGTTTCGTTTTCTTTAAATATTTTAAAACAACTAGTCTCGTACAATTGTTCACCTAGCTCTTTATTATCTGATTTATTTTCTTCACTGATAAAACGAATTCTTGAAGACTGATATTTTTTTCTTTTAAAATCATGATTTTCGAAATTTGATTGTTTCCGTTTAAAAAAACTTTGTCCTACATCTTCGAGCAAAATGACCAATCAAATTACATTTGTTGCACTTAAAGTTTCTTGCGGGACATGAACCACTGGTTGAAATATGTCCTGTCTGTCCACATCTGATGCATTCATCATCTGAATTTTGTCTATCAACTCTCGATTCAATTTTATTTATACTTAGAGATTTGAGAGGAATCATAGATTCAGACTGATCTTTTATCTGTTCATAAACGTGACATATTTCAATAATCTCTTTAAGTGTATGTTCTTTCTCTAATAATCGTTTCTTAAGATCATTGGGAGCCCACATATCTATAAGTTTATCTTTTAAATTGATTTCTAAAATCTCACCTTTGGTTTCACCAAATTGACATTTGGCTGCTTGGTTCCGTAATCTCAAGACAAATTTGTTTACATTTTCTCCCTCTTCGGGTTTCAGTGATCTAAATAGGTGTCTCTCGAAAGTCGAATTCCGGTTTGGAGAAAAGTATTCATTTAACTTGAGAATCATTGTTTGAAAAATATCCACGCCGTCTTGATCTGACTCTACCAAAGCGCCTGGGATGCTGTATACAACTTCTTGAAGTTGTGGTCCCCCCAAATGCAGAAGCTTATTTCTCTTCTTTGCAAAGTCCGTTATTTCTTCTGACTGAAGGTATAGGGAAAATGCCCTTAACCATTTTTCCCACTCTGATCGAATCAAGCCCTTATCAATAACGTCGCAAAGAAATGGAGTTATGCCACTTCCACTCATTTTGTTTTTTTTTTTTTTTTTTAATATATACTATCTTGCAATTAGGACACTTAATGACTTAATTCCCTGTGACAACAAAATGTAAATTTTATTTGCAATAAATCCAATTTAATGGACTACAAATGTTTTTATACCTTTTTGGTATTGCTGCCCAATCAAATGGTGCACTTCGTATAAGCTTAGTTGCCCAATTTAATGGAGCATTCTTTAACTTTTTCTTTCCTTCTTATATTCAGTTGCCCAATTTAATGGAGCACTTTTATCCACTGGATTCTTTATTTATATTTCTGCTGCCCAATTTAATGAAGCACTTCCAAATAATTTTTTTTTTTTTTAATTAAATGGAACACCAATCCACTAATGACATCTTTTTTAAATAAAGCTATTAAAGAAACCAAAATTTTCAAAGAAAATATTGCTTAAATATTAAAGTTAACTGTTAAATTTACCTCGTCGCCAATGTAAAGACCGATAAATTATTGAGATTAAATTCAAAACTATATTTTTCTGGAAATCTTTTATTTTTATAATATAAGCTATCGCTTCTGTGATCAAAACTATATTGAATAATAAAGTATATTTTAGAACAGTACAATATTTCAAAGCATTCTATATTTATTTTAATCAGCAGGTCTCCACATATACTTTGAAAACATTCCTTATATCTTTGCTGCAGACAACTCCTCGACAATCCTGATGTCTCAAGTGGTAATACCTCAAGTATTTATAAGACTGAAAATATTCATTCCCCAATTCCATTTAAAATTCAACAATATGTAAATTTCCTTTTCAAGTTACACTTCCGTAAATCTCACATGAAAGATGTGAATCGTCGTCGCTTTAATCATACTTCACTTTTGCGGCGGCTCACATTGCGTATGATACGGATACCATTATTCCCACCACGCATTTACTTCCTCTGCTCAATTTATCCGCGAATATTCTGCGAAAAAGAATAAATACAAGTTAACAACAGAGAAGCCAGTAGGCAATCTTCTGCCTCGTATATCCATGAGGTTAGGTGTGTACCAGAGTACCTCCTTAGTCCTTATAGGTAAACGAAGTTACTCTTAACTGAACTCCGATGTGGTAGCGCACATTCACACATAGAATCTGCAAAATATTGAAAATCTTTTCATCTGTGCGTAGGGAATTCGTATTTGAATAAACGCATTCACGTTTGCTGGCATTCGAAAGATTCTATTAAGCCATTGACATGGCAAGCAACCATGAATTGATTTTCGTTCAATATCATGATTTAAATTTGTTAAAGAAATTTGACAAACTTTTCATAGTCATTGACATATCAGTACTTATTCGTTTATTGCAAATTGAAGGCTTAAATGGATTACGTGATTGGATAATATGCCAGTGCATACCTAGTTGCATAGAAAAGTGAAAGCTTAAAATACCCACTAAACTTTCCGAAAGGTACTTTAGGTTCAACCACCGGGAGAGACGAATTACCTACATCTTAAGGTTTCTTTCACTAGCCAACAACTTGACATGACAAACATCCTATCGCTCGAAAGACAAATAATAATTTCCTTTTCAACAGGATTATATTTGCGTATGAGGTATGTATGGCTCTAATGTGCTTCGCTCCAGTTTATGTCTTCCATTTTTAGTCTGAAGACCTCTCCAATTGTTGCTTATTCGTACCTGTGCTCGAGACAGTGGAGGTCAAGTGAAACGACATTCAGAAGTCATTACGACGTGTCGCAGGGCTTTAGCTCTAGTCAAACATTGATAGACTATTCTAGATTTTTAAGCCAAATACGTTAAGCAGGAATGGCCAATCTTTCATTGAAAGCAAGTGTCGCTAAACTCTCTTCCTAAGTATACTGCGCACAAATGATGTCAGATTTCAGATGCCGACTTGTTGAATACTTTCAATTTTCTCATTCCACTTATAAATATAACCATATAAACACAACTCTGCGAACGCACTCGATTTACGTTTGATCTTTGTTCAAAGCATGAATTGAAAATCTAATAAGTAATAACATTGGATGAGCTAAAATAAATATTTCAACCAAATATAATTAAACCAATTAAATCGAAACATTCAGGGAACGGGAAACACCATTTATTCCAATTGTATTCTAGTTAAAAGTTTTTATAGCCCACAACAAGAACAAGGACATAGTCCACTCCCAAGCCAAGTAAAACCAACAGAAGATTCCTGCCGAAATAAGTTTTTAATTTCAAAAAGAGCCAGGTACCTTTTGTTTAACTTTAAGATTGTCTGGCCAGCCATTTATTTTGCTCAAGAACATTCCCAAAAAGTTTACCGTTTTCATAAATTCAGAGCAGGAGAGCAAGGCGCATTCGTAGAATTCAAAAGCGAACACTGCAGCCTAAAATTGAAACTTAAATTGGTTTGGGAAAACTTTGTTCGGTGGTTGAGTGCGATTTTAAGGCATCCTTAGACCCTAACAGAGCAGTAAATGAAACAATATAGAGGAAAGGAAACGAACAAAACTGAAAGGACATGTACGCGAACTTGCCTAGGGACTATGGCAGTAGCATTGCCTTTGTTGATGTTTAGAAGGAGTACTTTTAATGTGGAGGGTTCGGTTTTCTTTTGTTTTGCATTGCCTCCAGGAATGTTGTGCGTATTTCTGTGACGTCAAATATAAAGCTAACGTTTTTGGGATACAACAAGTAACGGTGTTGAATATAAAGAGGGTATATAGTGTCCTTTTAGTGTTTTAATGATATTTTGATTCTTTTTCTTTTCTCTTTGATTGTATGTTTGGTTGTGTGTCTGTCTGTATTTTCCTAACATTTTGCATTCACTTGAGCTGACATTTGACATACCTTAGAACCAATGCTGCGAAACGCAAAATTCCACACACAAAAGTTCGACAACAATATCATCGTTGTGGTAGTTAGTTAAATTGGAGAATGTACTACGAATACCTACCTATGAAGGTATATGGCAGTCGTACTTTTGAGACAATTTTAATCAATACGACAACAATAACTTTCGGTTGTACTAGATGCCATCCCGACTCGAAATGATCCTGTATGGATTAATTGGATTGGAATGGCTTCAGATTTAGCATCCGTATTTATTTTGGAAACACAATTCTAACGTCCCTCATCATCTGCACCCATGTCCATTACGACTGGATAAAATAAATTTCTAGTTACTGTGGAGTTCAGACTCTCCATTTTCCAATTTATATTCCACAGAAATAGTAATATATTCTTCCTTTATTGCATTTATACGTTTTGTATTGATTAAACCTATTTGGGCAATATGAAGACGAGAATTCTCTCATTGATTATAATAAATTTAATAACATTTTCGTACTTTAGTACATATTATTCCAATATTCCCAAAATTGTGTTAGGAAATTCTAATAGCTTTGCTATAATAGGTTTCAGGTATATATTCATATTGTCTTGCAGCTTCTATTAATCAAAGTGGATTACTATTAAATATATCCATTTAATCGGAAATGATACATGTAGTCCAGTAATAGAGGCTTTAGATTGGATGACTGATCAGCTTAAGTATACCGGAAACTATGAAGGGTTTCTTACGCTACGTTTCCACCAGAGATTAACTATGAGATTTGGATTACTTTCCCTTTGTCTTGTATGAATCTTGAGATTTATTATACAAATTTTAGTCCCATTAAATTACACGAGATTGAAAACTAATCTCGAAAACCCACCAGGTTTGCATGTAGAGTTCGATTTTGTGACACACTTTCCCCAGCTCGGGATGTCAAAAATGTAAAACAAACAGAGCTGCATTCGATAGGAATGAAAAAGAAGACTTCATAAAATGAAAAATTACTTTCTGTCTCTCTCTCTGTTTTTGGGCACATTCAAGAATCTAGATGTAACCTGAACGCAAAAACCAGATTGGTCGGGAACGTCACTTTTTCTACGTCAGTCACATATGCGAACTGTCAACCTAGAACTCAGTTACGAAATTCTTTATAAATTCGTCGGCTAACCATCCATAAACGTCAACTGAAACACCTGCTCATATGACTGATTTCAGCCAATTAAGACCGAAATACATCTAGTGAGACAGCTGTCAGACTTACTAAAGTGGTCATTGAACGTCCCCCTTGGTCTTTCAAATACCTACGTCAACTAAATCTTCTTTTATTCGGTGGACACACTACAAGATTAATTAAAAGCCTCTTGTACTTAATCTCGGGATTTGTGTCCGGTGGAAACGTAGCATTAGAATATTTAACTGACAAGTCTGCCGTATCGTATTTAAGTTTTTTTCTCCAACAGAACAGAATGGTGGCGTTCCATT
The DNA here is from genome assembly GCA_948293265.1 of Cheilosia impressa. NCBI lineage: Eukaryota > Metazoa > Arthropoda > Insecta > Diptera > Syrphidae > Cheilosia > Cheilosia impressa. Next base: position 127,064,127 of record OX411880.1, on the reverse strand, counting down.
TCCTATTGCGTGGATAGACATTTAAAATTCTGATGCCAATCCTTTTTTTAATGTCGCCAGAGAAACGAGAGAAACTTAATCAGAATTATAACATTTATGTATTTTGTTCCAGGAAAGCTGGAAATAAGCGTCTCCTTAATGATTGCCTTTCCTGCCTTGCTAAATGTTCGCTATTTTGACAGATGGCAGCTCAGCGGGAAAAACAAAGAAAACTTGCTAGCACACCATTCATTTGGTAATTGCGGTTCTTTTGTGCATTTTTTCTTTCTCATTCTCTTAAACCACTTGATCTGTCAAAAGTAAGTTATAGAAAAATGTATTTTTCATTATATTAGCTAGCTTAAATTTTGGGAGAGTTTTTGTACAGTGGGGTACAAATTTAGCTTAAACTTCTTAATGCTCAAGACTTTAGTTAAGAGCAGAGCCTAAGTTGCTGATTTTTGCTCTGTTCTGATGGATGAAAGACAGCAACTTTTTTATAATTCCATTAGATCACAATTCGATTTATTTACATGTCGTTATCTTAGATCTGGCATCCAATTTTTGCTATTAGTTGAATGAGTTCAAATTGAGTGACTTCAATATTTTATTTATTTCTTTTGACATTTCTCAATGCTTTGTTATCTGGCAAATTGTTTAGATGGCGGGATAGCACCCATTGCAGTAAACTCTGAATAAGTTCAAATAAGGATTTACTCAGGGCAGATATTAAGCGGTTCACTCATCTACAAACTGTCAGAAAATGCGTACGTAGCACAAACAAACTTCGTCCGCAAGACTGGCAATTAAAACCGTGCGCTGTTTTTCGTATAACCTACACAAACACCTGGACCACAATTTAACATCAAACACCATACACCACACATTCTTCAAAACAAAAACTCCTTACTGGCTCTGACATTTGCCCCAAAAGTATATGTATTTAAATTGTCTACGTGCTTACTTAATTTGTGTTTACGGCAGGATAATTCCATCAGCGTATCCTTTTTGTCTTAGCTCTCCCATTTTAAAAATACAATTCACGTCGAATTCAATTTCTATTTCCAATTGCCGACCCGCAAGAGGAGATGGATTCCCTGAAACTCCCGCCCAGCTCCTACAGGGAAGCCATTAAACTTTTTCAATTGAATAAACTTTTTTGCAATGACGCTACCGAACTGGGTTATATGAGGTGAAGATCCATGGCAAAGCATAACCATCTGAAACAAGCAACAAAGCTATGCCTACACAGATGTTATCCATGGATGACGATGAAAGCATCCTCGAAAGAGGAAAACAATGAAGAGACCATTGTCTGCTCGTGTTGTTTTCCATTTTAAAGACGTGTGCGTGTGATTTTTCCTTTCTCGACGACGACGTATAGTGTGCGCTTTCCGCAAAGTCTTTCCATGAATGCTAATGATACAAATGAACAAAGTTTGAAGGACGAAACGCGTTGTATGTCTATGTTTATGTGCCGGTGCCGGTGATAAAGGCTTTCAAATGTTGGGCGACTTTAAATTCAAAACATTCAGTTTAATTTAATTCGTGAAATGTTCTTGTTTACATTTTAAGATGAAAATGAATCAGGGATTTGTGTTAAATTTAATGGGCAACCATTACTGGCTGTATGGGATTGATTTTTTAACTTTGGAAAGTGTACACGGATACAACAAGCGCAACTTTTTGAATTTGGCAAAGTTCATTAGTTGGTGCGGATGGGGGGAATGGGTGTTTAATTGGTTCAAGTTGTTGGTTAGGGTTCGAAATGGGATTACAGCTTGAGATTTGAAATACTTGTAATTTGATGAAGAAGGACATCAAATGCATTTTAGTCTTAACATTGATGCTGCCCGATAAGATATGTAAGATATGACGAACATGGTCTCAATGTGCTTTTTTAACACAAATCCTTCTTCTTGGGTTAGCTTGGGTGGTGGATACCACTGTGTTTTGATTTGTTGAGGAATTCGAAAACCTAGCGTAAGTCGACAACGGGTGGTCAATAACAAAACAAAAAGCAATGTAACGGAGCAAAGAATATCAATGAGCATCATTGTAGTCCAAGGCAATGATTTACAACTGCTAATATTATATGCTTCGAGTCCGTATATCCTTAGAATCACCCAACTTTTATCGCACGTATTCGCTATCGACTCAGTTAATCGGATCGTTAAAGTTTTTCTTCAACGCCCTTATGAGGCAATTATTGGCAGGCACTCAATACCAATACCAAACGTACATTTTACCTCATATTTCACAACAATGGCAGTCTGGCAGTGGCAAGTAGGTACCCAGTGTGTGTAACTCGAGATCTTTTTGAAGCCATTAAAGTTTTGAATAAATGAGGTTCGTGATTATGGTAGAAATGACTATATATCGAGTCCTGTGCGTGTCATTGCCAGTGTGTGATGGAAATAATTCATTGATTAAGTTTTTAAGAGTCCTACTTATGGCTATTCTACGATATTTTTCAGAAGCTCTATGTGAGAACATAATGACCGTTAAACGGCATAGGGATAACTCTTATTTACTACGATGTCTTCGTAAAGATATGTTTGCACGTAGGATATCCCTAAATTAATTTTACTTTTGCTGTCGCTACAGTTTCCATGGGCCTGAAAATTTACATTTACTCCTCTTAAGCCTTGCGTGCCTTTCCCTTTTAAGCTTTGTCAAGCAAACTGTGATTGGTTATAATGATAGTCAGATGATGATAGTTTGATTTGATACGAGCTCAAGCTATAAAGGAACTTGTTCATCACATTAAAATGTCCCAAATAAGCAGGAGTGAAGTGGCCAATCGAGTAAAATTCTCTGTGGGGACATTTAGGATGCAAATTAACTGCAATGACCATCTCGATGGTAAGTTCTAAAATCTTAATAAAAAGGCTTAAACCTATGTCAATTCTCAAAGCGAAAAATTGACAGAAATGACAACAAGTGACTGACCAAAGAAGTGTATTAAAAAAAGTGCATGAACGAATTACACAATTTAAATACTTTGATGTCGGTTAAGGCCTCGTACAAGTGAGAGTGACCAGGAACATTACATACTTGCAACAGATCCATCAAACACAAAGTAACGTGGTAATTTAGTTTGCCTTTGTAAAAGCCAAAACCAAAGCCAATTTCAATTACCTGGCCAGGCACATTGTTTCGTACCCTAAACAAATTAAAGAACAATGTTTGTTTTATTTTGTAATCTTTATTTATTATTGTTCGAACGTGCTCACTGCTCGTTTGTTACTGCCGGCTCGGCTGGCTCAGTTACGATCCGAAAGCTGCTGATCCGACATCCGATGCCTTTGTGCTTGAGAGAGCGCAAGAGAGCAAGTCTGCTGAGAAGCGTTGATGAACATAGGCAGGAATGTCAGGGCGCGTTAACATCCTCCGGCCTTGAGCCCAGACTCAGATCGGGGCTCAACTGGTTCCACAGGTAGCACACATAGCCTCTGTATAGGACGCGATATCGTATTGTGTCCCGTCCAGAGTATAACATTGCGAACGAGCCCGTCTGGTCCTGGGTGAAGTTCGGACACACGAGCCGTTTTCCACAAGGTAGGTGCCGTCGCCTCGTTCTTAATGACTACCAGGTCCCCTTCTTTCAGGTTGCGTCGCGCTTGTCGCCACTTGGGTCGCTGTTGAAGCTCATGCAGATAGTTCTGGCTCCACATCTTCCAGAACCTCTGCACTGCCCTCTGACGGGTCTGAAAATAGGACAGACGATTCTCCGGCCATTCCATGGGCACTTGCTCGCCTAACACCGGAACGAGAGGTTCACCAATTAGAAGATGCCCAGGTGTCAATGGGCTAAAGTCCGCTGGGTCGGCGCTTTGGGCGCATAGAGGACGTGAATTAAGAATCGCGCTGATCTCTGCAACAAGCGTCTGCACTACTTCCACCGTCAACAGACGAGCTCCCATAACACGTCGCAAGTGATGTTTCGCTGCCTTCACTGCAGCCTCCCAAAGTCCTCCCTGATGAGGAGCGGAAGGCGTTATGAAGTGCCATTGTGTCCTTCGTTCCGACAGCTTATCAAACAAATCTGATGTGGCCCAAGTTTCAAGCATACGACTAAGTTCTCGCTCGGCCCCCACAAAATTCGTGCCGTTATCACTCCAAAGATGGGCACAATGGCCGTACCGAGACGTAAATCTAATGAAGGCCATGATGAAGGCATTTGTTGTCAGATCCGACACGAATTCCATATGCACTGCCTTAGAGACCATGCAAACAAATACAGCAATATATCCCTTGATAACAGTCTTCCCTCTACGCCGATCAGGTCGCACCAGAATTGGACCTGCGTAGTCCACCCCCGAGTGGAGGAATGGGCGCGCAGGACGAACGCGACAGGGTGGTAGGTCTCCCATCATTTGTTCTCCCAGTTTCGCCTTTGCCTTTTCGCATACAATGCAGTCCTTTATAATGGTTCTAGCCAAGGCTCTCACTCCTATGATCCAGTAGCGCTGTCGTAATACCGCTATCAGTTGCTGCGCTCCACAATGCAGCAATTTTAGGTGTGTGGATCTTGCTAGTAACCAAGCTAGTCGTCCCTTACCCGGGAGAATTACAGGATTACACTGGTCTCTTGAGACCTCTGCATTCTGCAACCTTCCCCGCATCTTCATGATGTTGTTGTGAAGAAAGGGTGCCAACCCAGACACGGCGCTTGATAATCGCTGATTATTCGCTGGTAGACCGCTGTTTCTTCGATTCTGCAATTCCCTAATATCGGCTTTAAAGTGATCCTGTTGCTCCTGCATGATCCAGTGCATTAGAGATTCTTCAACCTCCTGAACGCTAAGAGGTTGATTTTGCTGAACTCTTATCTGTGTGCGACAATTGCTCAAAAATCGTCGGACCCAACTCGTTATCCGCAGTAGACGATCGAGGGAGGAGTAGCGAAACAGAAGAGATTGCTGGTCGATGCTCACCGCATTAATGCTTGCAACAAGTTGCACCCGATAGGACTTTCTTCCAGGAATTCGGCGTGCTCCAGCGGATATGGCGACTTCTTGGGATGTGGTTTGCCCCTTGTTGATCACAAGGCGGCGACACTCCTCTTGTACCGCATTATCCGTCCTTGCAGAAACCATCTCCGGCACACAAGACCAACTCCCCTTTTCGTCCTGCAAAAAGCTGGGACCATGCCACCATAATTTGTTGGACAGCATTTCATTCATGTTCATGCCTCTGGTGATAAGATCTGCGGGATTTTCCTCAGTAGGAACATAGCGCCATTCAGCGGATGGTATTTTCTCTTGAATTTGGCGTACTCGGTTAGCCACGAACTGCTTTAGTGTTCGAGTTTCACGTTTCAACCAACACAAAACTACCATGGAGTCAGACCAGCAGGTGGCTGAGACAATTTTAATTCGATGTTCACTTTCGCATTCTGCAACGATACGCTGCATCAAACTGCTGAGCAGCGTTGCTGCACGCAACTCGAGACGTGGTATTGTCTCTGTTTTGACGGCTGCGACTCTGGATTTCGCTAGTAGTAGGTTTGAAACAGTTTTATTTTCACCTCGCACTACCATGTATATGGATGCTCCAAAGGCCTGAGTCGACGCGTCAGCAAAGCCGTGTAGCGTTAAGCTACATTTTCGACCGGTCCCCAACCAACGTGGTATGCGTAGGAATTCAAATTGCGTTAACTGTACAAAGATGTTCTGCCAATCACTGATCAGCTCCGGTGGCAATTGTTCGTCCCACCCAATCTTAGCCTTCCAAATTTTTTGCAGCAGAACCTTGGCCCGGATTATGAAGGGGGCGGCAAGACCGTTCGGGTCGTAAAGTCGAGCCGTCACACCCAGAATGCTTCGCTTAGTCCAACCACTCAATGGGACCGTCGGTAACGACTGCACCCTAAATGTTAACTCATCCGTGCTTGTGTCCCATCTAAGTCCAAGAACGGATGCGTCTGCCCCGTCATTTAACAACGCTTGTTGGTCGTCGAATTTTGGGCCCAACACCATCTGTACGATATTAGAATTGGAACGCCATTTTGTTAGCTCAAAGCCCCCCAACGACAAGAGCTGCTGCATCTCTCTACACAGCTGTAAGAGTTCTTCCTCTGAGTCAGCTCCGGCCAAACAATCGTCCATATAAAAGCACTGGAGCACCGCTTTCGACCCCAAGGGCCATCTATCTTTATTATCTTTAGCACATTGCTGCATTGCTCTGACCGCACAATAAGGCGCCGAGGCCATCCCGAACGTCACCCCTGTAAGCCAATATTCTGCAATGCTTCCGGACTTATCACGCCAAAAAATTCGTTGTAGATCCCAGTGCTCAGGCGCAATCTTTACTTGAGGGAACATTTGTTTAATGTCTGCTGAGATTGCATACGCTTGAAGCCTGAACCCCCACAACAGGTCGATCAGATTCCTTTGGAGTTTAGGACCGATCATCTGAACATCGTTCAAGGAAACCCCATTATCGGTGGCGCACGATGCGTCAAATACCACCCGAAATTTCTTCAGCACTGCATGGTGTGGAATGTAGTACACTGGTCCCCGTGATTTCTGAGTAGCGGGCCGCATCCAATCGTTGTCCAAATATTCGCTCATGAATGCGTTATATTTTTTTCTTAACCCAGGATCTCTCTGTAGACGCTGTTCCAGCCGCAGAAACCGTTGGAGAGCTATGGCTCTATTTGATCCAATTTGGCTCCATTCCTCACGGAGAGGGATCTGCAACACATAGCGTCCCGTCGCCGGATCAACCCGATGCGTACTTAAGAAATGTGTTTCACACTGTTGCTCTTCTTCCGTGTAATGAGACTTATCTCCGGGAAGCCCTTCTGACTCAAAAAAGTCTCTAAGCTGTTTGTCTAGAGTTTGATCATTTCCAACATCCTGGTCGTTTTTCGATACTACTGCAAATACACAACCAATTGGTGCAATTTCTCCAAATATCAACCATCCCAGCCGTGTTTGTTGTGCCATTAGCCCCGATGTCAATTGCATCATTTGTTCCTGCATAAGTCGGGCCCACACTCCAACACCAAGGAGTGCCTGAACGGGAGCAGGCAGATTGAAGCCTGGGTCAGCCAAACATGTGGAGATAACAGTTGGAAGTCGTTGGTTCCCCAAGCGTATGTCTGGTAAGAAAGATTCTCCTAAAACTGATGGCACTACTATGAAGGTAATGAGCATAAGAGGCTCCTGATCAAACATGGATAACAAATATCCCGAGACGGATCTGCTACATTTTAGCGATGCTGAGGCCGTTGCCGTAACAATGCTCGTCATAGAACGGCAAACGGGAATTTTCTTTTGGGTTACAAACTCACTGCTAATGAGATTAGCTTGGGCACCTGTGTCACACATGGCACGCAAGGTCACCTTCGCACCGTTCCTAAGTAGAAGCCGAAACTGAGCCGTGGCCAGCAAGCTTAGTGTATGACGCTCAGAATGCGAACTCAAATCCGAAATGGTTGAAACCCCGAGGCCGGTTTCACTTGTTGGTAATAATTGTTATTGCTCCTCCTCAGGCACTCGCTCGATCGCTGTTGCAATCATCGGCTCCGGGCAAACCTTGGATTCCACATCGATTTTCTCATTCACACGATATGCACGGGGACATATAATACTGTTGTGGGGAGCCCGGGCACATCTAGGGCAGCGGCCCGAGCGACAGTCTCGTGCTACATGGCCGCGACGTAGGCAATTCTGGCAGAGACCAAGTTCGAAAATTTTCTGAACTCTACGCTCTCGGCTCATGCTCCCGATGCTTGGACAACGATGAAAGGCATGATTGCCTGTGCAATTTGGACATGGGCTATAGTTAGATGTCAAAGAATACGTCTTAGGTTTCTCGCGCGTCACTGTCCTAAACATTCGCTGGTCGATACTGTTTGGTGTTGATATGCTTTTGTTTGAAGTCTGACTTAACAATCCACTGGAGTAACGCTCAAGCCAAGTGAAGAAATCCCCTTGCAGACTTGGTATGCGATCCGTCGGCCGCACCATTTCCCACTGACCTCGAGAAACACTATCTAAACGGGATTCCAAGAACCTTAGCACCAATAAATCCCGTTGACCCTCAGGGGAAAGTTGCCTTTCCAGCATGCGCATGCTATTTCTTGTCGTATCCAGCATGCTCCGAATTTGCATGTAATTTGCCTTTGACCAAATGGGCAAGTCTAAAATGGCTGAGCAGTGCGACGCATGGCACATATATTCGTTGTCAAAAGATGAACATAACGTCCGCCAAGCATCGCCAAAACTGTCATCGCGCTGTGGCCAAAATCCTAAGGCTCTTGCAGCGGCATCCTTTACGCAACTTTGTAATCGCCGAAGGCGCTGAATATTTGTAAGGTGTGGATTCTCTATGATTTCGGTGGTGAAGGTATCCTTGAAGTGTATCCACTCGTGATGATCGCCTCTGAATATTGGAAGCCTATCGGCCAATGGAAGATCCGCAAACTGGTGTTGCTCGGATGAGGGATTGCTGACTGATGGAATTGCAGCTGCCTGTAATATATTTATTCTCTGACGGAGAGCAGCTACGGTTTCGATATAGGTGTCCTCAGTTTTGTTCCAGGTCTCCTCGTTCGAATTCGATGAATTCCCTAACCTGTGTTTCTCGAAATGCATTTCAAAAGCTTTCCATGCAGAATCGAGCGCCTCTAAGCGTGCCTCCAGTAGCTCTTTACCAAGGGCTTCACTTGCGGTTGCCTTTACCCAATCTGCCTGGCGCTGAACTCGAGCTATGACAGCCTCACTGTCAATCCTTGGAACCCCGCTCGCCCCATCGCTTTCTGAAGCGATACCACTAGAATCGAGCCTCTCTGCCCTTTTCTTTTCGACTCGGCGCACTGCCGCTGGCTGCTTCTGCTCTAAAGAAATGAAAGAGAAAAATTAAAATTTAGGCGCTCTTGCGAGAAACACCAGCTCATGATACTAATACTAAATAATTTGCACAAACATATCCCTCTACTCGCACAAAACGTCGCTTGGTTCGGCGCACTGCCGTTGGTGCCCCCTGTTATATGAGAGCCCAATCCGCTCCGCCCCCCTTACAATCTCACAAACACTCGTTTAGCTCAGCGCTCTGCCGTTGAATATATCTGCTCTATTCTCTATAAAGGAACCCACTCAAATGTTTGTCTATCATTCGCCCTGCAACTCTCATGAGTTAGGATTATAGGATCCACTATCCACTCAATCATTTCGCTCTAATCAAACAACAAAAACGTGGCTTAGCTCGGCGCACTGCCGCTGGTTTTCCCTGTGTGCTGCCTGCTGCGTCCTACTTTGTAGGAGCTCACGCTCAATACGCTCTATTTCCGCAGCAAACCCTCGCATAGCTCGGCGCACTGCCGTTGATTCTTGATTGTCTTCACTCAACAGAAAACCAAACTCTGTACTCTCTCTTCACTCATAATATACTCAACACCAAAAAAATAATAGTTCGCTCTCTGTGATTCAAAAAACATTCACGATTCACCTGCATTGTAGTTGAAATATTAATCTACACATTTGCACTAACTTACCCACAATCTTTCTCTTTCTTGCCTTAGGCATTCTGCGCCTATTATTTTCTGATTGTTGCGGGCAAAATATTGTGTTCTATTATTCAAGTTAAAGTTTTTTTTTCAAACACTTCAAGTTTTATTGTACTTTTGATTTTATTGTGCACTTTTTTTTTTTTTTAAACTGGTTCACACACTCGGCTCGATAGGACCAAATGTTTCGTACCCTAAACAAATTAAAGAACAATGTTTGTTTTATTTTGTAATCTTTATTTATTATTGTTCGAACGTGCTCACTGCTCGTTTGTTACTGCCGGCTCGGCTGGCTCAGTTACGATCCGAAAGCTGCTGATCCGACATCCGATGCCTTTGTGCTTGAGAGAGCGCAAGAGAGCAAGTCTGCTGAGAAGCGTTGATGAACATAGGCAGGAATGTCAGGGCGCGTTAACACACATCCTATTTACACTCTTTGCGTGACTTACTCAATCACAACATCAAAGCCGTATATTTCAGATGGAAAATCGGGAAAACCTGTAAAATTTAATTGAAAGCAACGCAAGAAAAAAATCGAAGATGAAAAAACCTACCAAGGGAATCACGTCCACAAATCGAATTGTCCCACAGCCACGTGGTGGTGGCATGATGTAGCAGCAGCAAAACTATACCCAAGGAGAAGGCATTCGGTGACACAAATACACACATGTGGAAAAATTTCCGCCACAGCCTTCGTCCTGTGGCCACATCGCGAAAACCGGCCCGCAGTTGTTGGATACAATAAGAGGATGAGTGTGGGAGGGTTGTATGGATCTTTTTAGTGATTTCTGCGACTGCATCGTGGTTTTTGCGGAAGCACAGGGCACAGTTTGCGGGAAACTCCGATAAAGGACCTAAATGGTTGTTATTCGGGGAGTTACATTCAAGCAACTTGTGTATGCATATGGATGCCACCGATTCAATGTTACTGAAATAACAAGCCCAAGGAGATAAAGGGGATTTAAATCACATTTATCCCCCTCCGAGGGCCCAGAGATGTAATTAGTAATTTATGAGGCCGCCAGCACTTATCCTTGTTAAATGATTCAGTGAATTAATATGTGATTAAGGTACATTTTTGCTTTGTTATTACAGAGGATAGAGCGGTATGGTGCTGGTGGATGGACTGGACCTTAGAAAAGGGATTTGCCTCCGGTGAATGAAATTTGTGTGCCTGTAATTAGGTAGAATAGGAGCTACAACCAATAAATCACCATCTGGTCCGAAGTGGCATTCAGGTATACATGTTGATAAGGTATACATTTTAAATTGTACAGACATGCAGGTTGAACAGTGCTTTATATAGTGTTCATTCAAAGAGCGCCTGTATAATTCAATCGTAAAATTGTCGTAGTGGAGTAGGAAAAAGCCCTTACACATTTTATGTTCGATTGGTACGATAAAAAGCAACCTTTTTCCGATTTCAGAGAACGTTTGCGAATCTGGATTTTTTCTCAGAGTTGCTTTAGATTTAGCAATAGGTTTGTTTGACGTTGCTAGCACTAGTGCGCACTGAGAAGTGTCAGCTTATTTTCACGCCTGTCAAAAAACTTGCACAACCCCGAAAATTCGGCTTCTATATCGAATCCCTGAAGTCTGTCAGTTTTTGACATTGACAAGTATTTATCTTTTGGTAACACTTTTTTCCGTTTGTTATTAAAAAAGAGTGAACTCAATTCTGAACTTGAGTTTGCCATAATGCAAATAGTTGATAAAAGTGTTCGCAATATAGATGATGAGTTTGAAAACGAATGACAGCAAGCGAAATGACAGCAACACTTTGCCACGACAAGTTAACTGGGGTCAGTTCAGGGCACAACTAGGGCGCCCTATAACTCATGTCAAACACAGGTTTTCAGTAACAGGGCGAGTTCAGTGCTATATCGAACGCATTAGGGTTAACCCAGTGCCCACTAGTGCGCACTAGGGCCCACGTCAAACAACCTAATGCATGTGCTTTTGAGTTTGACAACTAGTGGGGTTTGTTTACGTTTACGTGAACTTTTTCAACGCATTGCATCGGGTGGATTTGTTTTTTTTTTGTCAATTATTTAAGTGCAAATGTTTAGAAATCAGTGTAGGTGCAAACTTCGAATGATTTAATATAAAATTCAATTAGTAAAGACAAAGTGTCAAAGGCTACACATGTTAAAATCCCACGAATATTAACAAAGAAAAGAGCAAGTGACGTTTGTATGTTCGATTAGACACACGAAATCTAACCCACAAAATTATCATATTTAGTGTTTCTCGAACGCAAAAAACACAATGGCGATTATTAACCATTGTGACCTACGAAATATTTAGCGTGAAGGTGAATATCTTAAATTTGAATTCGAAACAGTAGTAGTGCGGTAATAGAAATTTTTTTAGTGTCGTATTTTAAATTTGTGAACTCACGGCGGCAATTTCCGTTGTGAAATCATCTATTTGAACCTACAAAATACGTATGTAGAAATAATTTTCCATTTGGTGCATTTTGGAAACAGGAAACCACATGAGTAGAGAAGCGTTTAGGTCGTTCGCTTCAGATGTCACATGTCACACTAAATAAAAACACAGGGTTGTTATATTTGAATGACATATTCACCATAACTGCACATTACAGATCTACACCCTTTTAAAAATCTGATTTTCAATTTTAAATTATACCTCACACCGATTCACGCCGAAATGAAGGATTTGCGTTCGTCTTTTGAACAATGGCGGTGGAAAGAACGCCACTCTACCTACTAAGGACATTTTTCTCGTGTTTTCCATTGTTTCGTTGAATCCGTCAGTTACCGCCCCAACGAATATTATTTCTTAAATTAAATTCTCTAATGTGCGGTATTTCTTGGTATGAAAATTATTTCACAGCAAAGTATGTTTGCCCATTAATTCCGGCCAATGACTATTTCGTCCTACTTCATATCCTGCTGGCGAGATTGTGTAGCAAGTACCCAATTTCCAGATAAAACTTGTTTTGCAAATTAATTTCCTATTTGTTAAGCCAGAAAATGCTGTGCTTAATATTTTGCGAATAATTTCATTTAAATTGGTATTGTCCGCGGAACATGAGGAAATGAGAAAAGCATACTAAATTTGTCGGACAGGTTTTACTATTTCGTTGGTATTCATGTGCTGATTCGATTATGAGGTACTCGCATGTCCTGCTTCGAACGGTTGCAGTTGGATTTTTGAATTACTCTAGAAGGCGATGATGATGAAGAAGAGTTTATGAAAATTATATGCATTGTAACGAATTACGAAACTTTTCCAATGAATGTATTCAGTCACAAAGGAATAAGATAAATTTTGAGATTTTCTGAAAGGACTTTTTAATCGCAGCCACTACGATCTCATTTCCTGAAAAAAAAAGAACAAACTAAATTAAAATTAAAATTTCTGAGACAGTTTTTAGGCATACAAAGCTGATTTACACACAAAACGTAAACAGGGCTACACAACCGACAACCTTTACAAAAACTTGTTGAAACTTCTGTTGCATTCGCCGCAACCTTCATAAATACGAAGGTAGATTTTTTGACAATATTAGTTCGAGGTGAGCATTTTATTTCTTCTGTCGACAAATACAAGGTGGCGCCAAAGTTGCCACCCAATGTTCTATGGCTGTAGTTATTTTTATGAATGGAAAACTTTTCTTCTGCTTTTGGTTTATGTTTATTTTATGTCTTAAATTTTCTCCCATAAAGTCGAGAAAATGATATCGCCTAAGTGGCCGCCGACAGAATTAATGACCATTCGGGTTCAATTTATTTCATTTTCTATCAGTCTTGTCGAAACCAACATGGTGTGCGTAAACAGCTCTCCATGCAGAGACTTTGAGGGGGTGTAGTGGATTATACGCGGATTTTCGGTGCCTCAGAAGCGATTGCATATTCACATATCGACAGAGATGGAAATGGGCCTCGTCGCACATGATAATTTTCGATTAAAAGTTGTCTCCTTCGCCTTTGACAGTCAACAGCTAACAGCTTATGTAATATATGCACTTGTAAGGGAGCATCTTGCAGACTTTCACCAAAATTCGACTGCCGAATGATGCCCAATTGCGTAGCACGTCGTTTAGTTACTAATTCAACCTTTCGACACAATATTCTCGGTGAGAGGTGAGTCGAATTTGTATCATTTTTGGGATACCCCTTAAAACCATTATCCACCCCTGCAAGATATTTACTCGTACTTCCATGTATAGGCATTGGTGTATCACTTACAAATACATATCTACTATTTCCTCAATCACATTAGGCCCTTATTTCAGCATTCTTCGAGTCCTCACACTGGCACAGGAAAGCAATAATAATAAAAATGTCACGGATATAAGCAAAGGGATATTTATGGCGGAGATGGTATTTTTAATGCACCTACAGCTACCATATCAGAGGTATAGGAAGTACACATCTTGCAGAGTAATTGTTTTTTAATGGCAACATCGTAATCGATTTTTATAGCAAGCTGATGTTAATGTTGGACCAATATTTACTTTCTTGGCTTTCTATAGACGTTATTCACTGTGAATGTGCACGGCCAGTTTGCTGGTTATTAAACGTCAAAAAGGTTTACGTATGCACAAGGCTACATTACCTGTCATTTGGAAAAGCAAACAAAATTGTATGACTCCTTGTGAACATCAATCAGAGGGGAGAATTCTTTTCTAGGATGCATTGGTTGGCGTGATTTTTGACATTTATAAGTTTTCCGCAGTTTCATTTGGCCAATATAAATCAGAGTTCAAGATGATTGATGTGCTGTTGGAAAAATTCCTTTTACTCAAAGAATGGACAGACCATGGCTGTCCTTAATGTATGTAGCTAAACATGATGAAAGGGAAGGAATGCGATAAATGTTTCATTTTATTTGCAGACATCAAATATAAATACTAAAGACTTTGCAAAAGAGGAGTCCAGGACTTACATGCAACATCGAAAGTGGAAAAAGGACAACTGGATAAGGTCTAGGTATTCAGCGAAATTTTCAAAATACCACGTTGAATGTACTTACGCCAATATCAGAAATAGTTATTCCAAACAAGGGCCAGAGCCCAGAGGACATTAACACAGACAACTTAGCACACAAATCTCAAGTTTTTGCTTTACGTAGAAGTTTTTTGTAAAAAAAGCTCTGCGAACTCTGACTTCTTTTACTCATTAGTTGACGCCATTACAAGCTCTGTCTACAATTTAAAAGTACACTAGGATACTTGTTAACGCTAAAGGTGTTTTTATTACGGAAGGTAGGCGAAAGAAACTTAAGGAAAATCCACTAAGGGATTTTTAGGAACAATCCAACTGAAACATTTTGCAATAAATGAAAAACCTTTCGCTTCTAGCTGACATAGAAAAATGACAGTGTTAATGATGGTCTGCTTCCACTTGTGTCAAGATCTGTTCCCAATGGTGGACGGACACCTGTTTTTTTTGGAATAACTTTCTCCATCCTTGCAATACAAATCCTTTTCTTACGACTTGACAGAGTACACCGCAGTAATGGTCTGGTCAAGTGGTCTACACCCTGGGTCTGTATCCAAAGCCACATTTAAAATCTTCGCAGGACCTCATGCAATCGCAAAATTTGTTATGGGGCTTTTTTCTGTCACCCGAATCAAATTTAATCAAGCTTTGACTTTGGGGCAGATTTTTTAGCCGACCCTACCTCGGTTTATACGTCTGTCTTGAGTGCAACTCCCCACTCATTCCTGCTGGGATAGGCGATCAAGATGCCGCGATATAGTCCGCAATATACATCTACACTACATGGCAAAAAACGTCATCTTCAACTTGAAAACTGACTAACATTCGACAGTTTCTCGAATTAGAAAAAAGTTCAGCCTAGTAAGGCAATCAGGGTCCCAACACCTCTTTTCCGAGTGGACGCCTCATTTGACTTTACATATTTCATATCAATAGTAGAACAAGCAGTTGATCAAGAACTTGGTTATTGCATTTCTGGTTTATATCCAGCAGTCTGTAGAATCCTGATCCTTTTGTTTTATCAAGGCGTGCTTCTGCGTTTGAATGGAAAGTTGCAATTTTTCCCCATGCAGTGCATGAATTATTACGCATATTGTCCAACCAAACAACAGTCAGCTTGACTTGACGACAATCCCAATTACGGAAATTTTCCCAAATGTCAAGAGAGAATGTTGACTTAAATTCCAAACCACAGCCTTGATGAATGCACAAAGAATCACTAATGAGGGAAAGGGAATCAATGCATCCATCTATCGCATTGCACCTTACCGAGGGTATTCATCATACTCTCTCAGCACTTGAGGTATCCTTGCAAGTTTCTTGTTCTTCTGGTGCATTGTGTTGCGGTAGTGTGATAGTCTGCTTAACGTGCAGTCAACTGTGTTCTTTTGAATATCCTGTGACATAAAGTTCTGCATACCTCCTCAGTCCTCCTCCTTGGATATTGTCATTGGAGATTCACAGTAGGTATCGGCTTTGTGGTCTTTCCCATCTGTCTAATAATTCTAATTTATAGCCTTCTGAAATATGTATATTTAAATAATTCACAGGACAATGTTGGGGTCGTCTTTATCCTGAATATTTTCAACTAAATAAAGGACTCATAATAAGACAGTTGGTAAACGAATTTCTTTTGAAAATAATTTAGCAAAGAATTTCAATAAGATTATGAAAGCGTTTCGCATATGCAAATAAACATTTTGGTAAATTAAGGAATTTTTAGAAGAGCGCTTTAGTTCTTTTTTTTCCGAATTAATAAAGAAGATATTAAGAATTTTTCAAGAGTAGCTAACCCTTATTAAAAACAACTCAGCACATTCCATTCGGATATGGTAAAGGTTCGGAAAAATCTTCAGATTCCTTGGCCTTCTGCAAGGACATACAATACATTATTCTTCGTGGAATGCCAAAAGGAGTGCGTGGATTAATGTTCTTGTTCTTTTCTGTTAACCAGCAGCAAACGCATGTAGGTCACAACTGACAGTTGTTTGCTCATCACGAATTGCTGCCGACGCATGAAAGGACATTCATGAACCTGATACATGCTAGTGAATTTTAACTCTGACATTAGTAATAAAAACAGAACACCCGATCGTCGCTCCTTTAGATAAAATTGTTAAACGTAGACTTCTGTTCTTTGAAACTTTATTCAGCTTTATATCAGACCCTACTCCATTATTTTTTTTAATTTTGGGACGAATTCGAAAGACAAGGGTATAGTTTTGTGCCGAATCCGAGAGATGCTAAATTTAAAAGTTTTTCAGGACAATTACTGTCGGATATGTGTCAGACGCTCCCTAGAAGTGGTACAGATGTGTTGCTTGAGTTTTCTCGGGACCTATTCGCCCGATAGGTCCCCATTAAACCTCTCTATTAAAATTTTGAACATCAAATAGGTACTTGCCCTTGTGACGGAAAATAATCAAGATTTTGGAAATTGGAAACCACCCCAAACTTGCTCTCTCCATAGCTATACATTCTACTTGGCAAAATCCACTTGAAATTAGTTAAACATTTTATGAGCCGAAACTTAATTCTAAAGTTATCTGATTACTTGTAACCATTTACATGAATGTACTATCATGATGATAATCAAGTCGGTTTTTAACAGCTCCCACTCGTTTGTAGTCTACTGTTGAACTTGTTTATCTTTATTTTCACAGACCAGACTGAAAAATACTCTCAGCAGCTGTCGGATGTGTTTTTTTGTTCATCTATCCCCCACAGATTGCTCATTTTATTATTCGCCTGAATTCACTCCAGAGCACACAACAAAGTGGCTGTTCAACTTGGTGTATCCGTAGTTGTGGTAGTTGCAATTATTGCATTACGATACCCTGGAGGAGAATCACGGTGTAATTGCGTGCAGTGCTGGCTATAGCAACTGCTTTTAAATTGAAAGTTCCTCGAAGCACTAACTACTTGCGGACAACTCAAGAGTCGCTAATTATTTGCGAACATCATTTAGTTGGCTTTGAATTCAACGGAAGGATTTTTTTAAATCGCCTAAGAATCCCGCGCGATATAGATATATTTGGTGTGAAATCAAAAAGCTGGTTTTAGGTGATTTGCTTAAATCCAAGGGAAGGTAATTTTTGAGTAATATATGCGGACTTTCGGAAGGCGTCGACTTTGCCTGAATTTTTTGCATTTGTCGTGGAAATTTTGGTCAAAATTGGGCAATGGAATAATAAAAAAAACCATTTGAAACGCAAATTTTTGACTATTATGGGAGCTTATATTGTAAAATTTTGAACTTCAATGTACCTCAAAGCACTTTGCGAAAAAGAGGCGCGATAGGAAAACGGGGAGTGGCACTTCTCATGTGACAATATTATTACAAAACAGTATTATCTTGACATTTGTGACAGCTTTAGCTTTGAAACTTTTTAAATATTGTCTAAAGCATTGTACACAATAGGTTTGCAAACGTAAAATTATTAAAAATTTGCTAAGAAACTGTGCAAATGCGACCATGTACTGAGAAAATTTAAAAAAATGAGAGAGAAATGCATTTCCCCTCTTTTCATTTTTTCGTAATTTTCTACTCGCCGAATTTCGACTTACTGAAAAATGAAAAATGAAAACTGACAACTAAGTGACAGCTCAAAAGTTTGACAAGTAAAACTCTATTTATCTTCGTCTTCAACGATGTCGGAGGAATAAGATGTAATCTAATATTCTCCTAGAACATATCAGCGCATTCAAAATGATAAATTTAATAGGTATTTAGCTTATAAAAATTGCAATTCCAACATTTACGATAATGTTAAAATGACATTTGTTAAACTTTTTGTAAGAAAAGCGATCAGGTACTTCTCTTGAAATTGTTAGATTTCTCTCTCGATTTTTGAAATTTGAAGTTTTTCATTTTTCTATGCTGAAAGTACACGAACGACTAATGTGAACAGCAATTGCTTCATTTGAATATTGGACTGGCTAGGTGTCACGTTGGGTTGGAGCCTCTTCGAAGGAAAGGAAAACTCAATTACTTTTTACCACGTTTTTTATTTTATAATTTTTTAAGGTTTAACATATGTCGGCCGCTCGCCGTGCTGGTCGTCACAAGAAGAACGAAAAGAGAGAGTGTGAGCACGAGACCGAATCGAAGATGCCGCAAATTCATATTGGTTCGGGTTTGCCATCCACGAACGTGCACGTAAAACGTACCAAAGGTACTAGATTTTTATCAGGTGCTTTCACTACACGTTAATAGATAGCGTCAACAGCAATGAAAAAAGGGCGTGGCACCTTCTTTATCTATATTAAAAAAAAAAACATTCAATCGCCACTCGTGCACATTTTCCAAATAAAGAACTTTTCAAAATGTGGCCGGGCTGTCAGAAACTATCAGCACAGAGTGCTATAACTGGCATCAATTAAGTGATGTATTAGAATTTTTTTGATTTTCTTTTTTCATATTAGTTGTATTTATAAGTTTCACGGAATATGCAACACAAATTTAAATATAATCTGAGATGTGTCGGTTCGAACTGATTCGTGTTACATTTGCTTTTCCACTTTGCGCAGAAATCATTCTAAAAAGCTAACGCACTTTCCAAAATATACTCGTATTCTCCACAAAAACACCAAACATATAAATGTCGCTCTCTTTGTAATTGAAACACTTATTAAATGCAATTGAAGAGTTCAAATTTAGGTTCAAGGCAAATTGAGACAACACTCAAACACGAAAACGTTTTGCGGGTAAAACATTAAAATATAATTAAAATAAATTTTCCTTTCCTGCGAGAAAAGGTCTACATTGAGGAAGGAAGCAATATGCCAAGCATTTCTCTACTCTGCTCATTTGTTCATTCACATCAAGAACGAATTTTAATTGCTTTATAAAATATTGCAGCGCATGAATAAATCCTGTACAAGTTCAAAGACGGCTCCAGTTATTCCCTATCATTGGGTCAGAAGGACAGGAAAAAAAAAAGAGGAAAGGACGATGAAAAAATTATCCAATTCTTAATTTGTTTCTTTATTTTTTTTTCTTTTGTAAAACTTTACTGAAAATAATTACTTCTTTCTATCCACTCAAGTGAAGAATGAAAATTGTTCTTCTCTGTCATTTGGATGTAGATAGATATTTATCTTAAGGAGAAAGTTACCAGTTCTGTTCTTAGTGATTTATCGCCACAGGAGTGTCCATCATTGGACGTGTACCTAGAAACCACACTTAGCTCTAATCTGTTTAAATCTATAAATATAATATCATTCCTTAGGACTTCTGCTTTAGACAAAGAAAAGTCATTATTGCATATTCCATAGAATTCCATAGACATATATATATTTTACTTAACAGCTGTATTTGTAGAAGAACTGTTAAAAATTATAAATTTTAATCTACCATGTATTTAACTAATGTAACTTACATACTTTTCGCCATAATAATAAAAAATTTAAGTTTCACAATTGAGAAATTTTGCATGGAAAATATGGCCACTGTGAACTTAAAGTCTGCAAAATTTAAAGTCGAAGCTAAAAATGTTTATTGGTAAGGCCCATTGTTTCAATTTTAAATTATAGAAAAGAAAAAACGCACCTCCGTTCAAATAATGGGGACGTTCAAGTATCTAGTTTAGTAAGTCTGACAGCTCTCTCACTAAGTGTATCTCGGTTTTGATTGGTCGAAATCGGTCATGAGAGCAGCTGTTTCAGTTGACGTTTATGGAGGGGTAGCCGACGAATCAAGTCAAGAAATTCGTGACTGAGTACTAAGTTGACAGTTCTCATACGTGGCTGACGTAGAAAACGTGACGTTCCCGACCAATCTAGTTTTTGCGTTCAGGTTGCATCTCATCCAGACCAATCTAGTCGACTTAAGATAACTAGATTCTTGAATGCGGCCAATCGCTTTCGTTATTATACTGTTTATGACAACTCATTTTGACATCAATCCTCGAACAATACAAACAATGATGCCAAACCATCAACTCATAATAAAGTAACAGAGCTCATACACAAAAGTACTAGAATTACAATCTTCGACATTTGAAAGTAGATCAGAATTTATAATCTTTAATAAGAACCAACTCTCTGCAGAATATTGCTTTTACAAAATAATTTTTTTATATGCTAGGTGAAAGAATTCAATACGCAGAGCCAGAGAAGAGTTTCTTCTTTCTTTTTGGGCCAGACACTAGCACTGCCACTCATCTGCCAGTATAATTTCCTAATTGTAGCACTCGACTAATTGCAATAGTTCACTTTTGAGACACACTTATTGATCATACAATTGGCATAACGAATAACCACACAAGCCGCACTCATCAATTGCTTGGCCAAACAATTTTCATTTCCCCAACTTGAGTGTTTATTGGCCAACTTGTGCAATCACCCTACAGCCAACGAGGGTATGCAAACGTTAAGTACTGAACAATGGCTGTGTCGATAAATTAAATAGGGCATAAGTAGCAATTAGTTTAAGGGTTATTTCTCTCAAGGTTTGATTTTGATTTTGCTTTAGAGTGTCCATTCTGATTTTGATATGGCCAAGGACTTTAGTAAACTAGTCCATTACCAAAGGCCTTTCGATTTTCCTCAGATAACAGAAATTCGAGCGAAAGCCTTTAACAAGTGGAACGCATTAACAAACTTTGAAATATGTTGAAGATGTTCTTGAAATATGCTAAAAATGTTGGCTAGAAAACGGCCCACAAGTTTTACAGTGGGACAGAACATCGATGTCTAAGTTGGTAGCAGATTTTACGGGTCATAACTTCCTTAGAAGCTTTACACTGAATATTTTATCTCCAGGATGACCTGACGATATATGTAATGGCAGCAGGTATGAAGTGAGCCATGATCGATGACACATTCACTTTTTCTGTCACTTAAGAAATAGGGAACACGGAAGCTTACAACTGCCACGATATTGGAAAAATTTTCTGACGTCTCATCAATCGATCTTAACAGGTTCTTGGAAATTCTTCCATGGCAGAGAAGCTTCAATAACCGACAGGGAGGAGGTCACCAGAATTAATGCGACTTGCAATGGTTTCTAAGCGACAAAATAGGGTAAATGTTCCTCCTCACCAACGTGCGCCTTTCAATAATGACAGCAATAATCTTTTCGTTTCGTTTCCAAGTGTCACACGTATTTTAATCCGCTAACTTCCCTAGCTCAAATTTTTAAATAGGTACCTTTTTAAAGCTGATCAAATGCGCAGGTAAAAACTGTCCTAATTGACTCCTTCGAAAGAATGCCCGGTAATGAACAATAATAACAAAGTTGCTACTTAACACAGGATCAGAAACGTTTGATGAAGTAATTTTCCCTTTTTATTGCTCATACCCGTCTAGGCGTCTATAGTGGGCTACCTTATGTGCAACCTGGCGAAAAATAATTATACCCTACTAGCTGGGTCGACTCTCCCAACCCAACCACAGTTAGCCTGAGTTTCAATTTCGCACCTCGCATCAAAGGATTTTCTTTTTCTTTACATCGAAAGGAATTGCCTACTGAGTAACTCCTCCCAGAGGCAACCCGAACAATGCAAAAGGACCCAACACTAAAAGGCCCGCTGAACAGTATCCTTATTCAATTAACAAGCACGCAATCGCTTCGAAGGAACTTCAACACCTGCATCTGAACATACGAAGAAAGAAAATAGTGTGTCATCAACAGACCGAACGTATGGTAATCCTGTTCGGATATACGAACGTGCACTAGGCCGGCAGCTTTTGCTCTGTCATTTCAAATTCCTTGTTTGTTCATATCCGGACGGGGATTGTAGATTTCTTAGTTGGGAGATTTCTTTTGATTGCTTTGATGGCAAAAAAGGACACGCTTTGCATTGAGTTTCATTTTTTTTGTGTACTCTTTGTGGTCTGGAAATAATCTCACAAGGATACGAGTCACTCCCAGAGGTAGTTTGCTGATAGTTTTATGGCGTCCTTAAAATGCGAGTACAACCACTTTCAAGGAATGGAGAAAGTATTTTAATGCCATGCGAAAGTCCAGGCTATATATAAAGCAGGAAGTTTTTTAGTATATTGAATGACGACTTCCTCATGTTCTTTTGTTATAGAGGTCAAGTCTTTTGTTTTCTTTTCGAGGACACTGTTGGTTTTTTGTTCACTCTCTGAGGAAAATAATGAACAAAATACGCTTTATTGGCAGGTTCTTGTTCTACGGTCTCAAGGATGAAAACAATACCTTGTTGTTTTCTTTAAATGAGTGTTGGGCCTTTGCTTGTGTTTGCGCCATGAGACACAAATGCTTTTAGTAGATATTTGTATTAAGTTACGGGTATTAATATCAACAAAGCTGTCAGAGGGACTAGAATACACATTGATGTTGTTTTTTTTTTTTTTTTAAGCTTACTTATGTGAAGGTTAAACGTGATTTAGTGGTAGGTATGGAATTGACAATTATTTGTGTCAATATGGACAGTTTTGTGTTCTCAATTCGAAGTACGTTTTAAGCGGGAAAGTCACTTAATTTGCCCGACTTGCATGAAATGTGGAGGTAGGCATTGTACTTGCTTTGTGTAAGATTCACCGTTGGTACCCCTCCTTCATGGTTGCCGGCCTTATAAGTAACTTCCTCGTTATCCAAGGAACTTTTATACGCGTTTCTAGACCAAGCCTTTCACAACTATTTGTTTAATCAAAGTTCTTATTTTTGGGATAAATGAAAGGAATGAGGAGCTCTTCATGACGTCGGCTCTTTTTGGTGATCGAACCTGAGACCCCTAGTTCAGTAGTCTAGCACACTAACCACTAAGGCACTGCGCCCAGTAAAGTACAGTTCAAAACCAAATTTTGCACTCTGCTTACAACTCAAAAAATTTTAAAAAGTATTAAGTAAACTTTTAATTTTAATTGAAATAACGAAACTCAAATTTTATTAGTTAAAATTAAATTCAATTAGTAAAATAAAGTGCAAACTTGAAAGCACCATGAAGCCTCTGCCTCCCTATTCTCAAACAAACAGCAGATGTTTCTATGGTCCCCCATACACCTTTTAACTCCAACCGCTCGGATGTCATCCTTACATGTCGAAATTGAACATTTGAATATTTGATCAACAACATTTTACGGGGTTAAACGAGGTGGGAATAGAAAGCCAAACATTGCCTTTCGATCAATATTTAGAAACATTTGAACTTTATATTACAATTGCTCATTTTGTGCGAGAGATGGACCAATTCCGGTTCCGCCCACAAGCACTGCCAACACGAAAGCGTAAACAAAACATTAGCAAACTAACTTCTCCTGATTTATCACGAATTTGATTGATGCCCTTCTGAGTGTTACCTCAGTATCAGATCTGGCATGCGGACACTGTTCGTCCTCATTGCTAAACGCGTTTGCTCGGTCTTAGCATTTTGTGTGTTTAACAATCAATCACATCTTCTGCAGTGCCTCATTTGGACACGCTCATAACACGAGGGAGAATTATTTGTAAAGGGTGATTTTTTAGCTGGTTGGGTTTTGGCAACACTGGTTTTGACAGCTGACGTGTGTTTAGTACCTTGTGTCACTGTCAAACAGCTTCAGTTTGGTTTGCAATTTAACCATGGATCGTCTTACAAATGAACAATGCTTGCAAATTATTGAATTTTACTATCAAAATTCGTGCTCGGTTCGAAATGTTCATCGCGCGCTGCTTCCATTTTATGATCGGCATTCTCGACCTTCTGAGCAGTCTATTCGGAAGAATATTCGGGCCGGTCAATTGGCCGCCTAGATCGTGCGATTTGACACCATTTAGATTATTTTTTGTGGGGGTATGCCAAGGCTAATGTGTATAGGGACAAGCCCGCTTCGATTGACGCACTGGAAGCCAACATCCATGCATTCATTCGTGAGATACCGGCCGATATGTGTGAAAGAGTATGCCAAAATTGGACTCAGCGGATGGGCTACCTGAGACGCAGCCGCGGTCAACATTTGCATGAAATTATCTTTAAACATTAAATTGCAAGGTTCAAACTATCGATTCAAATAAATATTTCATTCATTTTTTCGAATTTTTTGTGTTTTTTTTTTAAAAAAAGTTCTAGACCTCTTAAAAAATCACCCTTTATATGCCTGCTCGATTCAATTAATGGGGTGGGACAGAGAGGGATTGACATTTTATTGCCCTCCGATGGGAAAAATCAAATAAAATGGCTGACCTCTAACAACCGATTAGAGGAACATTCTGCCTAAAGAACACTTCCACTCATTAACAGATTGTCCTGGATAGTTCCCACAGAGGAACCATTACAACTCCTAAGGAGCACTCACTTTCTCGGACTCAAAAAAGTGTCATCATTTTCTAAATTCCAATGGCAATATTTATTGATGTGAGTCAGTTAAATCTGGACCGCCAAACAATAACTACTGCAACCAATCTTGATCGAAATGACCAATATGTGACACAGCTAGTTAGCAATAACGAAGGACATGCCGTTTGGTGGTGCTTCGTCTCATGGTGTTGACATGCCTCCGATGATGCCCTTGGACTAATCATACAAACGCAATTAATTAGATAAACAATCTGATTGCACACACAAACCAATAATACAGTCACCTTTGTGGCCCACCACAGAATGATTTGTCAACTTCCACGATAGCTACCGATATTTACAGGCACAGTACACGTTTCGCTTGACAAAGTCACTAAGTAAATATTTGGTTAGACTAATGCACTGCTTTTAATTGGATATGAGCTAAGGAGATTCACTTGTCTATTTTCATTAATAATTGCGTGCTAGAAGATATGTTAAGCTCCTGTAGGAGGAATGGATATTGTCGCACGTTACAATTCAAAATTTCACTTTGTTACATCCAAACAGGTTTCAATAAAAAGCACAAATAAGTTTAAACTTTTTGAGGATTTTATAAAGTGCGGGAAGGGTTTGAGCAACGAAAAATGTTCTCCATGATTATTGGGGGTGCCACCTTGACGGCTCAAAGTTTTCGGACTTCCTATTTTGCTTCTCCTGAAAAACAGTTTTTGTTGCGTTAGGACGATGCTGCTGTAAGTAATATAAAACTGCAAAAAAAAGAAACAATTATGAATATAATTTGTAGCAGGTGGAAAATAAAAATAAATAATCTGTGTTCGGGACTACGTCTACCATTTAAATATAATCTAAAAATGTTTGTCCCTAGAAAGCCTTTCTTTACCTATCCTTTTTTGACTAAACTTGTCTTTCCCCAAAAAAGTGTCAAAAATACGAACGAAAAACTCAATTCGGGACTTATTTCCCAACAGTTTTTTTTCTTTTTTCACGGTAAAGTAAAGGACTCAACAAAGTAAAGGACTCAACAATATGCTAATGTCGGAAACCTGATTTAAACGACATTTCCTAAAGCCTCGTTTATTTCGCTAAAGATGTCCAAAAAACAATAGAACTTATTCGAAAATCAAACCTCTGTATGAACGTATGGAACTCGACAAGAAGGACATAGTTTTTCGACGCGAGTTTGTTTTTTTGAAGCGTTTTTGACGCACGTACTGCACCGTTTTGATTGTGTTTCTTTTAGCTTTTTAAATCCACTTAATAAACGCCCCTTTTTATTTGAACTATCATTAAAAAACGTCGAGATAAAGAAAATTATTAAAAGGCAACTGAAAACTAAACCACTGTTTTGAACTTCCATTAAAAACCTGTTTGTTACTTTGTTTGAACATCACAAAATCTCTGTATCCAAAAAATAAATTTTTTTTTTCATGTTTCCTCTATCGTTAAATTCAGCGGAGATTATTCTTTCGAACCTTGTGCCTGTTGTCGGAAAATGAAATAAATCCTCAAAGTTTTGTCGGAACAGACTGGCAGCAAACTCGTTTCACTAATTAGTTAGCTCTCCTTTCCAAGAATATATATTTTTTTTTCGACTACACTTTGACGGAAAATTGAACAAAAAATACGATCAAATTATGTAGACCTCAGTCATTTGGGTTTGAGTTAGGGTTGAAAATAAATAATTAAATAGTTTGCGCAACAGGTTCGTAGGGAGCCTAGGTTTAGCTTCTCATAACGATTCGTTTTTAGACGAATAGAATCTACAATTTTACCCCGAGTCCAAACGGCTAATTGGGAAGCTCTTTCATGACAGTTATATTCGCGGATGTTTGTTAGACGTCCGCTAGAGGTGGCGCAGTGGAAAACAGACCTTAAGTTGGAATTTGGGTTTCCTTTGGGAATCGACCCTGGGACTCCTCGCCTAGATTAGGGTACAATAAATTCTGTAGCCAATAAAGTGTGGAACTGGTTATATATTTAACTGCTGCGATGTCTAAAGCGAGCATCATTATTTCTTTGCTTCCTTTTTTATTATTAGTTGGACAACCAAAGTGAGCAAATGTCGTGATTTAAAAATTTAATTAAAACTTTGACCGAAATCGGTTAAAGTTTTCATTCTTTTAGCCCATTTTCTTATTGCTGAAGAAAAAACTCTTGAAAAGGCAAAAGAAGTTTACATTTTGTATGTTCGATGTGCTAAAATAAGCCACAAGCTACTTAGATGAGAACGATAACAAGGAATCCACTTAGCTTAGTATGGATTTCCTATCAGGTTTCATTAAGGAAATAACTAGTTTTGTTAGTAAGAGGATGCGCCAAAATACATTGTCGTTGAATAGCGGGCAATACGTTTTTATTTATGACGGGATTATATTCTGCGACGGTCGCTAGTCTCAAAAATGCTTTTTAAAAGAGGTTGCAAGTACTCGGAGAGTATTACGGGCAGTTCAAAGAGTTTTGTTGTGTTGGTCCGCCATTGGACTTATGTGGCCTCCCTACGTTGTATACAAATCTGAGCAACTGTCAAAACAATGCATGCAAGAAGGAAGCCAGGTTGGTTAAATACAGCCATACTTGAGGACTGGTTCCTTAAGCATTCTGTACTATGTACGAGGAAATACTGGTTGTTTGCTTCGCGATAACCTCTTCAGCCCTCTTTCGGTTGAATGAATAGAAGGATTCTTAAAAAAAACTGGGAGGAGAGTCCTAAAAGTCTCAAACTTAGTACTTGCGTCATGGTAAAGATAGTACGCCTGTAAGGAAAAGACGGTCCAACAACAAAGTGGCACCGTGTAAAGGAATAAGTCGAGAAGAGCGTCGAGGGGTTTCGGGACAGAGTTTGGCAGAAACACCTCTTCCTATTACAGTTCTGTTTTTATACCCTCCAGAGGAAGGTATATTCACTTTGCCAATACATTTGTAACGCAAAGAAGGAGTCACCGGAGACCTCATAAAGTATATATATTCTGAATCAGGATCACATTCTGAATCCATTTAGCCATGTCCGTCTGTCTGTCTGTCTGCCTGTCTGTCTGTTGAAAGCACGATAGCGCCCAAAGTAATTGACGTAGGTGAACCAAATTTGGTGAAAGGACTTCTTTTTATCGGCGTCAGGTTGATATTGAAAATGGGCTATGTCGGTCAAGTAGTTCTGGAGCCTCCCTCACAAAACCAATTTTGCATGACTTGTATGCAGTGGAGGGTATCAAAGCATCGGCCAGGCCGATGATAACACTTTTACTTGTTTTTTTTTTTTTCAAAGTGCTGGAAATTGATAAACTCTTACGAGGGTCTCGAAGTTCTTCTTCATGACTGAAAGTCTTTTAAGTCGCTGTACCATGTAAGATTTTCTGTTTTCTTTTGAACAAAACTCATTAGGTAGGTATATTTTCTCCATTCCAACCAAGTCAGTGCTGTTTTATTAACCTAATTTTTCTAAGACTTTTAAAATTATTCTGAAGTGAAAAATATTTTATTTTTATTTAAGGACATTTTGCAAATGCTATTTTTTTGTTTTGATTTTTTTTCTGGGAAAATCAATGAAACTATAAAATATATCAACCAACTTAGAGAAATAGCTATTTCGGTTTGTTTAGAAATATTCATTCGTACGTTTAATACTTGATATAAAATAAACTAGAACCAAGAGACCAATTTAATGGTTGGGGGTAAAATTTTAACAGGCTCTTTTTTGTAAATAAATTAACGTGTGACAGTTTATTTATTATTGTTATAATTTTTTTACTCAGTAAATAAATTACAAAATATTTATTTCTTGCAGCACTTACGGCTAAATGGTGACAATTGAAAATATTGGAAAACACTTCGAATTTGTCGACATGATCCGGCCGATATTTGGTGAAAAAAATTAACGTACTTTCAGTTTAAGTGACGCACGATAAATTTGCTTGAAACCGATCTGCTGGAGCGTTTTCCGTACCAGCAGGATGATGCGACAATACATGTAGAGACAGAACCAATCTACTTTAATTTATTTTGAAATGGCCCACAAACACCGAAAGGTTCGTTAGTTATTAATGTTGTTTTTTTTTTTGTGTAACCAAATTTTCAACTGGCTATACATTTTTTTCTTTGATTTCAAAAAAAAAAAACTTACAACTGAGTTCTGTTGAAAACCACTTAACATAATCTGCTAATGTATTTCATACCTAAGCGAACAATTTATAAATTCCCGCATCCACGGCTCTCCTGAAGAGCTACGAGTATACGACTAAGAGAACAGAGAAATTTGATATCTAGATTGTGGTGCTGAATACATGCGCTGTAAAAGTCCGATTATAAAGAATTCGGAGAGCAAAATTTGTCTCTGAGTCTGAAGCGAACAAATTTCACCACAATACCGCACTCTACCTTCAATGAAAATGTTCCTTTGCAGTGTTTAGTGAATGAATTATTTTCCAGAATGAGTGAAACAACATGTACGCTCGGCTCAAATTATGTCGCACCTGGCCTATTTATGTCTATCTCATACAAGGTTAAGGTTAACCTAGGTTCGGAGAAGACCACTTGTAATAAATATTCGCGGGCAAATAACTTCCTAGATTTCCCTTGTGCAAAGGTCTTCGGTCGATTGAAATCGTTAAAAAGAATTCTGTCGATGCGGGGATACTTCGTTCAACCAATAACGTACAGTCATTATTCAATTGTCAAGTAACTGCATTGGATTTCCATTGAAAACATACTTGGTAGTTGATGGTTTCCCGGGATGGACGTGCTATGAAAGGACTGCATTCGATCGATAGTGGAGGTATTTGGAAACTACTCAAATTGGTTTTCTTTCACCGGTCTTAAATTATTACGGACTTGAATAGAATTGGCTAAATCGGTAGTTTGTCGATGTGAAATG
Source organism: Cheilosia impressa (assembly GCA_948293265.1). NCBI lineage: Eukaryota > Metazoa > Arthropoda > Insecta > Diptera > Syrphidae > Cheilosia > Cheilosia impressa. Next base: position 127,034,538 of record OX411880.1, on the reverse strand, counting down.
ACGGAATGTTTTTTTTAAGTATTCAAGGATTATAAAAGATATTCTCTGTATGACGAGAAGTAACAAAAAGTATCCTTCGTATATTCGGTAGGGCTTATTTATGAATTATATTCGATAATGGCTAAGGAATGCATGTCGTCAGAAGCCTTCTATTGCAACGCAGAGGACGTCTTTTACTATTAAACTCTCTTGGAGTGCATATAGATACAAAATGGATGCAATCCAGGTTTATCCCAGTAAGTAGGAATGGTAAGGTGTCTTCTACAACGGCCCTGTTTGACTAAAGTTTAGACATCTGTTGCTATCTTCTACAATTTTCTTCGGGTGATTCGATTTAAAGGCCGCGTTAAAAGATGCGTTCTCATCGAGAGCGGGACTTAAGTGGTTTCGCCATATTTAAAATCTGCAGCAATAGTCATTTTCTATACTGAACACTGGCTGTGATTTTCCCAAGCTTTCCCTGTTTACGTCTATAGGATTATGGCTCTTATTGCTTAACCGTCTTGCTTTGTTTCTTGATTTTCAATTTGGCCGATCGCTCGATTATTTTTGTCAAAAGAAAGCCACTTTTTCTTATCAAGTTCATGCGCTGTTCTCGTCTTTTTGCGCTAATCACCTCGTATGTGAGCTGTTTTGATGGACTTTTCACAAAACCCGTTCAGAACCTGCATAGACACTGAATGCAGAAGACTTTCCAATAGGTGGTCGGATACTCGTTCCTTTTAAAATCGCAGTTTCTAAAGCTCATACATCCTTGCTTTTAAGTTTTTTACCACTATCCAGGTTTGCAAACATAAAAATTGCGGTATAAAAGCGACGGGTTCTCTTAAACTAAAAGTCGGTTAACATGCCTTCAAAGTCTCTATACTTTCACCACAACTTTAAAAAGTTTGTGTACTTGCAGTCGAGAGGGTGGTCTAACAGTCGACTTGGAGCCTATGGTGCCTCTTTGTTATTCAAATGACTGCGGACATACATCTTCCCCCGGAATTGTCTTTTAGCTTAGTTTCAAAATAAAGTAAGGCAGCTAAAAACTCACAGAATTTGTTTACTAAATTCGCTCATAATTGGAAAGAATAATTCGCGATGAACAGTTTCTGCATTTGCATTTGAATTCGAATTTAAAAAAATAACCACCAGACTCAATTGTTAACTATACACTCTTCATACAGGACAGCCAACGCCAATGTCACACATTCTCATCCAATGACGTTAACCATCCCGAAAGTGCTTCTTTATCGATTTCTTAGGGTTTGATTTCACAGCCTTAGAAGAATGGTGGGTACTCTTAGCTCTCTGCAAACAGATTGGTATTCATGTCTAAGGTCACTCTTTAAAACTTGTTTGCGAACCTGTTTGTTAATTATTTTAATTTCAATGTCACTTTACTCGATTCGAACTCGAGCTACTACCAGAAGGAGGAGATTTCCTAAGACTCAAGTTCTTAAGCTATGGCTGACTGCAAACACAAATCCATATTACTCTCCAGCGAAATCTTTGTGAAAAGGCATAGGCAATGGCGAGGCAATGGCGAATAAAAGTCCTCTATCTGTTGCCTGTCTAGGACACAAATGATATTCATTTATTATGCAAAGTATGTCCGAGAGATTAGACTTGTTGGCCGCTGTCTTCAGGATTATCACTTTCTGTTTCGAGTTTTGACAAAAAGCCGCTTAAATTCAAGAAGAACATTCTACCAAAGCCAGTGCCATTACTTTAATGCGAATATTAGTGCGTCCTGTTTCTTTTGAAATTTTTTTTGCACACTACCTACCTTGCTTTGCAATAATTGAAAATATTAACTGTCACGTAGTCACTAATTTGGAACATGAGCGATGACCTGCTTGAGCTAGTAGAATTTCCTGGTTCTGTTAATCGGTTAGCCTTTCATTGGCAGGACACAATGAAGTCAATGAACGATAATTATTAATACATCACCAAGTAACACAAGTCCATGGAATTTTATTGTCGACCCTACTGTGCATGTGTGTCTGCTGTTTGCGTAAGTCTAAGTACCTGGATTGCGGGGCGTATGTGGAACATTTTCGATCAAATATTTATTATGCGGATTCAGTGGTTTTGCGGAAATCGGTTAGGGTTATCGTCTTTAATTAGAGGGCTTATAATTTCATAGATTTAGTTGGGGGCTTGCTTAAGTAAGTAGATAGGGTTGGGAATTATTTGAATTAAACCAGCAAAAGGAATACTGCAAAATGCATTGCAGAGACGACTTCAAGGCGGCCATTGACATTGAGAAGAAATTGAGTCGGGAAATAAACACCCCTGGGACGAAGAAATCCGATATGACAACCGATTTGTTCAGAAGAAAACTGTCTACATTCACATAGTACACAGTTCTTAGTGAGTGACATGCTAGTAGCACTTGCACAACACACGGTCAAAAGTCTTTGAGACTGTCAAGGTTTCGAATTATTGTCAAATTGCCTCCATTTAAAAGTAGTTTACACTCTTACACAGCTCAACGGTCGATGGTTGCGACGTCAATAACGCAACTGCGACAAGTCTGTCTAAGAGCACCTACCTAAGTCCTTTGTTAAGATTTTCAGAAGACTCTAATTCCCCTTGTTCCATCCCTCTGATTTCTGCTGTCGCGGCTGCACCAAGTGCACCCACTTCAGTGAGGCTTTCCTTTATTAAAAATACTGTCTGCTCTTCTATTCTTGTCGTCTTTTTTCGTGCTGACCAGTCCTCTTGCAGCACACTGACCATCATACTCTCAAGTGCCCCGCTACAAAGTGTAAACGCCATCAGCTCAGCTCAAAATAGAAAGTAAAATGAAAACAACTCCTTCACTGAAGGACTTCATTGTGCCAGCAGCGGTGCACCACAAGGCATACTCGAATTACCAGCAACAACCGTCAGACGTTAACTTTGACTGTGAATGATAACAATTGCAATTGCAAATGGAACGAGCGTCTCTCTGTCGGGGGGGCCAAACAAAACAGGGCAAACTCAACTGTTGCCGCTTTAATTCAATCCCAGAATTTTGTGTTGCTGATGGCACGCAGGAAATCCTATGCAAAATGAAAAGAATGAAAATTGCATGATGTCGTTTGCCTGTTTACAAATTACCAACTTGCCAGTTGCCACAATGTGCTGGTGATGAAAGTACTCGTGTTGCTCGTGTATAGCGATTGTGTGAACTTACACCTCAAGAGGGAGTAACTCGTACCTTGTGGCATGAACTGTAGACGACGCTCTTTTGCATTCAAAGGAACGGTTTAATGTTGAATAAGTAATTAAGGGGTAAATTGTGGATTAACACAGGACGGTTTGCATTTCCTTTGGATTTAAAAAAAGCATCTAAATATAGTTGGCGAGTTAGCTGCCTTCGTCTAAGTGGACTTGAGTTAAAGAGGAACCTCCATTAAGTGGGTTGCAAGGGGGTTACTATGGAGGGTTGGAATGTGATACATTCCTTAACGTGATACTAGGTTTCGAGTTCTCCCATGGATATGTAACCTTTGGGTAGCTCAAAATTCTTTTAAATATGAAATTAATCGACACTTATACGATGGTTGAGGTAGGTGAGCCTTCAAAATATGCAGTTTTGGCTGCATAGAAATAGTCGGAGGGGGTATGAAGGTCGGAGGCCAACGAATTTATTGTGGAACATCTCACTCTTTGAGACACTGAATAGGAGCTTGAGCTAAAAAGGCTTTGTAGGAGTGGTGCCTCATTTTATGTTTTTGGGGTGTGACATTTATGCTGCTTAAGTAGCAGCATTTATTTAAATGCGAGCTGACGTGAAAACGGGTCACGTTCGTAAGGAAAAAGTTGTCAAAGTTGGAGCAAACAACTTCAAATTCTTCACCAATTTTGAGGCTTGTAAGCTTTTAGTTTAAGGTCCAATTTAAGAGTTTCAATGCGGTTTTCGCCTGCTGAGCATTTGGGTATTAACAAATTCGATTTGTCTTTTAAGGAAGACAAACTTTTTGCACATTTTTATGTCAGAAACTTTGCCTTTTTTGAGGCTTAAACTTTTGGATAGGCAACAGAGGTGACATCAGCCTTAGGCTACTTTTTTGTAGCCCTAGGAGTACTGCACCTATCACACAGGAGTTCCAATTCGGGGAAATAAGTAACACAGAACTATACGCGGGCTTTGGAGACTTGCAACTGCAGGCGAGCGCCTGAGAATTGAAGTCCAGCTGATATAGATCTGCCATCAGCGAAGGCGTTGGGTCATATCAACCACTATGTATTTGAAAACTGCTACATACGTACGACGCGGACAAGGAAAAGCCACTGGAATTTCCTCTTGCTGTATTGTAGGCTAATTATCGCAGTCTTATTGTAAAAGCCAAGTTGATAAGAACTATGAAAACAAGACGCACCAGAAACTTAAGATAGGATATGATAAAAATGGATGTTTGTATACTGAAAGTTGGTGCGTATATATAGGCCACTAGAAGGCGTTGGAGCATATTAAATTGTATACTGTTCTAGCTTTTGACATAACCACTAAACCGAGTGAGCTCACATTTCCAGTTGTTTTCCGGTGTTTGCCCAAGAGTGTGAAGTTTGGTCAAAATCGAGCGAAAGGGGCGTGGCACCTCGAATCACATTAAAATCGCTAATTCCCCAGATAAGGTAGCTATAAAACTTTAAAATTGTGCAAAATAAGTTTTGTTCTTTTTGGCGTTTATGAAGACATTCTTGAGGACGAAACCAATTTTGAATGTCACTGGTCTTTAACACAAACAGAAACAATGTCCTTGTGGAATTCTTCTTTCTCCACATCATCAGCCAAGATTATGAGCTCTATCAAAGCCCTATGGTGGTTTGTACGTTTGCAGTAAGTAATTCGTTGCAGCAAGTACAGATCGAGGAATTTCGTGAAAGGGACAACTTCTGCCTCCCGACGGGTAGCAGACTAATAAACCAAACCTATAGTGCCTTCTTCCACGACTGATCGTAGAAAGAACAATCCCCCTCCGGCCATTCGCAAGCATGGCGTCATTCGCTATTAGACATTTATAAACTCCTTTCCACCAAGCTTTGCAAAACAAATCTATAAATGTCGCAGAAGTAATCGCATCCTGCTTCCATGAGGTGTATGCCGATCTGTCTAAAAACACGACCTTAAACTTTAACTAACATCGATGTCCACAATCTTTTTCCGCACTATGCGTGGCAAACACTTTTAAAAACGTAATCGCCTTCAGCTGGTACCGCCTTTAAAGCGATTTACCACACAATTTGTCGCATTCTCATTGCCCCTGAAAGCAATATTCAGACCTACCCCCTCGAACAAAAATTATTCAGCTGCCGTTTCCATTTGCATAGCACCTCAGCAGAAGCTAAAAAGTTCATTAAGTCCAGTCACGAACTGGATATAAATTCCAGTTAAATTTAAATCACGGAAAACTAGTACCGGAGACATCGCCGCTCCGTATTTCATTCATGCCCGTTTCGTCCCACTTGCAGCAGAAGTTTCCCGCACAATAGACTTGAGTGAGAAATTTAAACCAGCGATACGAATCATATCCGGTGGCTAATAATTAAAAGATCGCCGACGTTGTGCTTTCAAGTGTTAGTTCTTGAAATTGTTTTCACCGCGCCCGGCTCCGTTTTCTTCCTTTGCGTGGGTTTCCCGTGTTAAATGGAAAATTTCAATTATCGTCTCCCAGTCCATCCACGGTTCGGCTGTCGGAATTTAATCAACTAGGACGAATGCAGCGAAACTACATAGGATCAATTAAAACAAATCCCAGGCAGCTGCACAACAGGCGCGAAATAATTGCACGCCATTGCACTTTTTCCATAACCACCCCGAAGTACGGAATCGGATTACATCCAGCCAAAGGTGTGCTTCGGTGGTGTAGAGTATACCAATGGAGATGGGTCACTATAGTGCAATCGTGTAGCGTTTCCTTCAGCATGCTTCTCTGGTCTGTTCGGTGGACCAGAGTACCGCATAGTGCTTTGCACGCAAACGAGTTGTATATCCGACGAAGGCAACCTCTTTGCATCTGTGTTTTCGTTTGGTACTTTGAGTCCTCTGTAAATTAAAGCGGATTCAGGTTACAGGAGTTGTTTGTTTTCAGTCTGGAAATGGCTGTGCGTATGCACTTGTTAACCAATTGCATAAATAAAAGTTGTATGTGTTGGCGAAACGTCAGCGGTTGTCACTGTTGCGTTATTGTAATTGTCGGTTCGTCACTCTTTGGGAGGAATAGGACTAGGGACATTTTTAACATCTACTCCGAGAAGGATCTCGCTTTTGTTTATATATGACAGCTCACTGTGTCATTCAGGCGACTAAAAACAAAAGAACTTCAAGCCATTTTAGCAAATTGTCAAAGAATTCCACCTCATTAACTAAAAAAAAAACATTCCAGGAGCACATACTCGTCTGTCACTCGGCCATGTCATACAAAAAAAGCCGCTTTTCGATTTCATGTAAGCACTACCATGGAGTTTAAATTAGTTCCAATCAGTTGGTATCTATATGCCATGGACATGGACACTGGACAGCCAATCTAAACCGTCTATTACTCAAGCATCGTTGTCATGGAACAGCAATGAAGAGAGGATTGCGTTTGTTGTCAAACTCGTAATTGAGTTCCGCAAATAGCCAATAACGTTTGCCTGATGAAAATAGGTACGCAAGCTGGCTTCCTGTGGAAGGGTTTTCGCTTTTTTACTATCGTAATGCGGATTTGGTACTTCATTAAACCGTGTTTTTTGAGCACATTTTTTTAAGTGACAGATTTTTATTCTTTTCAAAATTGTTTCAATGTTTTATAGCGTTTCATACGAAAAAGAAAGGAGAACTGTAACCGATCCGACAAATGTTTTTAACTCTCTTGTTATTTGGGAAAACTACTTATGTCTTAAAATAAAGAAAGTGCACTACTGGTTCGCACGAAGCTATCACCTGATTGCAGGTTTACTTGGGTTTTTTAGTTTTCATTTTACTGGGAAAGTGAGCACCTTTAAGCTCATCAGCAATACAGAATAAAATAACCCGCACATAAAATATAAAAATATTGTCATTCGGCTTAAAAAATAACACTTAAAATGGCATCACACATCTAAAAGCATTTAAAAAGGTTCCGTTTTAAAGGATAATACCCAAGGCCCAACAAAAACTTTCCCTCAAATATAACTCCTTGCTGAGACCGAGACTGTTGTCAATCTACATCACGTAGCAACAGTCTCAAGGTCAAGAAAATTGTCCTCTTGCACTCATCCATATTTCGTTTCAGAACTTTTCGATTCAAGTCTGAGATAAACCAAAAATAACTCAAATTTTATCCCATAAATAAATTCAGCCTATGAAACCTGCCATACATTCATCTGATTGATGGAGTTTGAATGGATTCACCCTCTTAAAACTGAAATCTAACGACGATCATGATGGTATTGCATTTCCAATTCGTTGCTCGTTAAATTTTCATCACGTGCCAACGTGTGAAGCATTCATTTACACTTGCTGAGGGAAAAGAAGAAAAATATGATAACCAATGTATGAGTTTCATCGCTTTCAAATCGTAGAAGTTAAGTATGAAGGTCTGCATTTTCTACGTTACAAAATTGTGCACAGGGTGGCTATAGTCGCTGCTAGTCATCTAAGCGGTGCTGGGAGATTCGATCCCGGGTCCTCAAAAAACACCAAAGTTTCTCAAGTCCATATATACACAAATAAATATTTTGTTGGTGACGCTACCCTTGAGAACTTTTTTGTACATCAAAATTGAAAACAATGTGTACAGGGTGGCGCAAAATAATTCATCCAATTTTGTTTTTGAATTATACTTATTAACTAAATAAAAAAAAAATGACTTTGAGTTATGGAAATATTTATTTGGACCTTTACAATTTTTTTTAACAAGTGGAAAATTTGATATCTGTCAAGTGGCTGCCGCCAGTGTTGATACACATTTGTGCACGTTTTACCGCATTTTCAATGATTTTCCACAAGATTTCCGGTGACAGTTGTTTGCATTCCTGTCGAATATTCTCCTTAAAGGGCTGCGATTGTCTTCTTAGCTTCTTAGATTGAGGCTTGTTGGCGTAAGCCCGCGAATTCAAGTAGCAACAAAGAATTAATCTGAGTTGGTTAAATCGGGCTATCTCGTTGGCCATGCCAAATCACCACAACGGGAGACTCCGCGAGTAGGAAACGCTTCTTTCACAATATTGCAGCGTCTTGTTGGATCCACATGCTCACCAATGCTGCTCATCCGGTAGTAAGAAGTCGTTTATCATTGCCCTGTAGGCTGTAGTGTTCGCCAGACCGTATTGCCGATGGCGTCCTAAAAGAATACGGCCCAATCACTCCTCCCGCCGAGTCATACAGTGGCTTTGAGTAGATGTAATGGCTAATCGCGCATCACACGCGTATTTTCGGTCCCCCATAAACGAAGATTTTGGAAAAGCGCCTCGTCGCTTATGAAGCTTCGAAACTCACCACTGACCGATTATTGGTCAAAAAAATCGACACAATTATTCCACGCTCTTGCGGAGTATATCCTTCAACATTGCTTGTCTGTTTTATACTGCAGCTGTCTAGTTCACGAATGTCAAATATGATTGACGTACGACGCCATTTGCAAAAATTAAAACATCTTCCGATATAGTGTGATTCATTTTGCGCCACCTTGTAGTATCTAAGTCCGATTTAGGTGGGGTTCAAAAACAAGTTTCTGTGCTGTCAAGGTAATGCCGTCCTCCGTCTGCAAGAAATTGTACACAAGGTAGCTTCCGTCGACCATTCAGTGGAAAATTGATTATGCCTTCCTAAAAAGAAAAAAGTCCATATCACCTTGGGTATTCATCAAGGTCAATGAATTTTTTTAAAGAGTAGTCCTTTTTTTGTTAAAATTGGTTGTTGATTTCAATACGTTGGTCAACCTACGTATTTTGTCGTCGCATACGCTTCTCAAATTCACAGTAAAGTAAATTTGGAATATTCAGCTTACATCGCGCATTTCCGAACTTATTTCCGCTGACCGCAGTAAAATGACAACTTTGCTGTTAGCGTCGCTATATGATTAGGAAGGAAAAACTATAAAAATAGCTAAAACCCCACCTCCGCCCACCACAACTATATAGGTTGTGTTTGTTGGCCCCCTTCCATAATTATGAATATTCGTGTAAATCAAACAGCATTACAATGAAACAAAAGATCTGAGTGACGCCATAAATTATCCAAGAATAACAAAGAAAAACGCAAATTCGTCGACCACCCACGTCTGCTGGTAGATTTCGCATTTTCTGTGCACATTTTGACAGATTTACAAAAGTGCAAGGAAGCACTGTGTTTCGTGCACACTATAGGTCCAGTGTAAGGCAGCCTCAGTTGTTCTGTAGCTCCACTAACTCATTTATCATTTGGACTTTGTCCTGGGCCCGGATATTCCGGATAGGTTACCACGCTTTGCCAAGAACGTTATTTTCAATTTACATCCAGGAGAGCTCAAGTGAAAATTGCATTTACAATGCAATTTACAAAGCGGAAATCTTATTAAGTTGCAGCAGGAAAGTACTGCGCACACAGAGGAACGTGAATTGAATTTTTTCAAAGGAAAACTTGGATATTGCTTCTTGGCAAATAAAGTGTTTTCGCAAAGGGGGTGCGAATAAAAGGCATAAAATAGGTGCATGTGCTTCAAGGTACTGAACTTATATGTCGCAAGCTCTGAGTCAGTTGTGCTAAAGGGAATTTTCTTCGCCAAATTTCCACATGGTATTGTAATCGAAATTTATTTATTCCAATCAAATATGGTGTACAAAGTTATAGAGAATTTGGTGCGATGCAATAAGCCCGATGGAAGAAAGTGCCATTCAAAAAACTCAAACCCATATTAGAACCGGATTTGATACATCTTTAACCTACGGAATATTTTGAATAAAAATATGTACTTATTCGGTGCAGTGGCTTAGTGGTAAGAGTATTGGTTCCCAGGTTCGATAGCCACAAGTTAAATTTTAAGTCTTTTCCCTCTGCGTCAGCACTCGCGGACGTTCGGCGAACATCCGCGAGTATGGGAGAGCTTCTCAATTAGCTGTTTGGAATCGGCATGAAAATTGTAGATCACTTGCATTTGCCCCGAATGGTTGAGGGAAGCCAGGCTTAGGGTCTCTATAAGTGCTGTGCGAAATATTTATTTATTTGTATGAACATATGCGAATTTAGTTGCCCATTATGCTTAGAAGACCCAACTCAGCCTATCACGTCTTCTCAGAAATATGGGTTGGCAGTTTAGCTAGTCAAAATGAACGACCACCCAAGAAACTCAAGTACCTTCTCGAGGTCACTTTCAATTCACAAAATAATACGACCACACCAAATATCCATATCCGCTAGATCAGCGGCTTTAAAGCAAAAATAATTGCCAAGATCAGGGGGGTACGAAACAACTCCTCCTGCTTTATATGGTGCATCAGGTTAGACCGGGTCGTGAATTTTGCTTTCTTACAAAATATGTAGCTTGACAACACAAAACGTTCATGTCTAACTTATCTGTCAGTAATGAGCAGAAACGGCTAAAAAAAGTTGACAAACTGACATCGAATCTACAACCAATCCTGTACAGAATTCAATCCGCTAATGTCTACCTTTTCTACAGGTACTACGAATGAGTATCACACGCGATGTTATGAGCTCTCTTTCTCTCTCCTATTCTTCCCTTTTCTTCTTAAAGCGAGGTGTCAAACATCTGCTTCTAGTGAAATCCGTATCCCGTTTCCCGTGTCCCATTGCAGTTGCAGTAAAGAAATATGTCCTTTGTTCCTCTTTACGAAAAGGGACATAAATAGGTTTATTTATATTTATTTCGGAAGGCGGCTTTTAACAACAAAATGGCCAAGCCAATCCATTACTGCCTTTGCTTAAAGTTGAAGAATTTGTTGTTAAATTGTTTGCTCTGTTATCAAGCGTATTTGGCGATCTGTTATCGATCGCTATTGTTCGATCAAAAAACTTATTTCCGGTGGAATTAGGGTTGCCAGTTCGAATTGGAAACACATATGAACATTATGTTGATATTACATGATTCGTCTGGACATTTTAAAGTTTCACGATTTTACGTTTTTATTAATAAAAAAGGGAGATTTTATTTATTCCATTGTGTAAAAACGAATATATATTTCAAGTCAAAAATAACAATAGCCTCTTAAAAAATAATGAAGAATTAAAAAAATAAACCGAAAACAAATTAAGCTAAGTTACATAATTTACATTTACATTTATCTATAGTTATATAGTAAATTGCTTGACAAACGGTTTTTTAAGTTTTTTTTAAATCGTCATAAAAGACTTGCCAAATAAAAGTTATAGTTTTTGTTTTATATAAGTTCTAACTAATCTACCATAAAAAAAATACTGGACGAAATGAAAATTATTTAAATCATATACGAGAGTAAAAAGATTACTCAAATAAAAAGAAAAATAGGATTCATTCGAAAAAGGACTGACAAGATAGATTGATTTAAGAAATATAAAAAGAAAAGAATAAATAAAAACGAAAAGAAGATCTTTTAAAATAAATTTTATTTTAATTTAATCTTATCTACAGAAAAAATTGTAAGCTAGTCTTTTACGAAACCGACTGATATACAATTTTTAGGAGTACTTCTTGTTAATGATTTACAGCCTTATTTATAAACGTATTATAAAGAGTGTATAAAGTTATGCACGCTCTATAATGCCTCTAAGCGCAAAAACCTTATTTATAAAAAAATTTCAACATTGTATAGAGCTTGTATAAGCTAAACGCGCTTGGACGTTGTTTAGAGCCTGTATAGAGGTGGAATAGTATCGAAATGTCATTTTGACTCAAAAAAATTTGTCACATTTTATTTCAAATAAAATCAAAAATAAATTGAATAGATTGTTTCCAGTTATTTTTTTCAATTTTAAGGATTCTACAAATATTCTCGACCAGAAATATGTGCAGATATAAGACATTTTAAGCTGTTTTAAATTTTTCTTAAAATTTGAATATAACCACCATTTCATGAAGTCCCGAATCTCTCATATTTTTCTTTTTGCTTTTCCATTTTGTTATTCCTATTTGTATTTGAATTTGTGTTTCTCACAAGCTGCTTAGATTTTTTTATCATTTCGGACAGATAAATGTAATAGATTTCTCTTTTTCAGTACTTTTTTTGACACAGGCCCTGTATAACTAGTAGGTATGCATGGAAAAATGTTTTATAAATAAGAATTTTTGGAAGGGTGTATAAGGGCTGTATAAATTCTTATACACTGCATAACTATACAGGTGTATAGGCGTGTTTAGCAAATTCTAATAAATAAGGCTGTTAGTTTTTTATTTTACCGAATTTACGAGTTTAATTTTAAAAATGATTTAAAACTAAGAATTCTGCAGAAACGAAACTGAAAACTCTTTAGCAAAACGCGTTACTGACTCAAATAAATACAATTGAAGTCAGGGTCTTGAATTTTTATAACTCAGCGGAAGAATTCTTAAAAAGCGGGGAACGAATTTTGTCAGTAGACACGGTTTTTGGAAGATAAATAAAAGTTTCTCGGAAAACAGCATAAACTAAGAGCTGTAATTGCGGGCAAAACGATAACCAGCTAGTCTTCGAATACTCGTATGCTCATGTTAATTTATTTTTGTTACTAAGGGCCGATTGCTGATACGACTCATAGCGAATTAAGTGCCACATAAACTCTTATGTGACAGTTTATGCCCTTAAAAAGGTAGCCTATTTAGGGCTACTTTTTTTTTTATATACTTCTGTCTCGCCAAGTCGAAAAATAGGCACGTCGACCTAGAAAGGTATATTGTGCCGGGATTGACAGAAAAAAAAAATATCTAGGTTAGCAGTGTCTCTACCTCCCTAATGTAGCTGGAAATGTTTTCAGCAGAGGATTTCTTCGATTCTTCTGTACTTAGTATTTCCCGAAAGAAGAATTTCCTTCAAATTCTAGATAGAGCTGGACATTCACACATGATGTGCTCAGCTGTTGCGTCTTCTTCACGACATAGCCGGCACTTCGGAGAGTCGGCTATGTGGAGTTTGTGTAGATGGTATCGCAAACCGTGGTGACCTGTGAGGTAGCCTACAAGGTTTTTGATATCGTGAGCCTATAAGTATTTAAGTAGAACTTAAATCGTTAAGAATCGTATGAGCAAACTGCCCTTACCTACCTACCTATATATATTAGCAGAAACAAACCTAACCTTGAAAAAAGGCAATTGAAAGTGCAAAACAAAATACATTGTTGGATTTGGCATTTAAGCTCATTAATCTACCGGATAGTCGGGTTCAACTTCAGTTTCGTTAAGTAACCCTTTTAATTTCAAAGCATTTTAAGGTTTTAGGCATTTAAAAACAAAAATATCTTTTGATTTGAGCTTTTGACAGGACAAATTGTTTTTACCCAGGACTCCGGACACGGCTTAAAATCCCGACGAGTACCGGTCATCTGGCAACCCTAGGTTAAATCGTGAATGCTGAAATTTTTTTTTAGATTTGTTAACACATGACATCAAAACTGCTCACCCAATCCGTGCTTAATGGACCAACAATTAGTTTTAATTCATCGCCATTGGCCCAACTTATTCAAAGGATGGGCGAATTTGAAACTGTGTGAAACAGGTCATATTTCATTGTTGGTAATCCACAAAACATATATCGCGTCAAACTTGTTGTTTATTTATTTATTTCAAAGGTATCTCACTCCTCGCCTACTAACAAAGCAACTCTGTGTTGAAATTTATACGCAATCTTCATTCAAAAAATACCCCCCAAAGCCTTTCAGTTTCCTTGATTCATATCAAGATAATCTTCTGCCTTAAGTACAAAAATCAGTTTTGCTTGCACGCACATATCAAGTGATTTACGCTTTCATTCGCCGAATTAACGGATAATCCGGTATACAATTTATCACCCAGCAACAGGTGGTTTGCACTACAATTCACGGTGTTATTTATTTGCTGGCAGTTTTTCCATCCACATCCACAGACAGAAACAAATGACGACTCATATACCACCTCGCTGCGCTTATGAGCAACATAATCCGCACGACAATGGCAAATACTCACAGTTCACGCATTACCTTTATTTCATTCTACTCACAAATGTGTTCCCAGTGCAGGGACTAGCGAGTCCTTGCATGTAATACACCTACACAAGCCATAACTCGACAATCACACAATTCAACAGAATCACAAAAGGAGAACAGTAGAGCGCTCGTTGCCGCTGCCAGTCTAAGGATGACTTGTACACGGAAAATGCCCAGAATCCAACTGGGTGTTGGTGTTCCGCTATTTTTCTTTCGTTTTGTAGTGTGGTGCCCTGTGCGTTGGGAAAATGTGCTTATCCCCCGCCGACTGAAGTGTAAACATTCGGAAGTGTATTTGAAGTTCTTGAACCGAACGTGAGATAATTACGAAACGTCCAACCAAGGCCATCGGCAGAATTGATGGGCGATGGACATTGATTTCGTTTTGTTTATTTGCTTTACCATCGATTAAGTGGATATAATTGGTTTTCCGCTTTTCTTTGAGAGGCGCTGTCATCGGCGAGGAATTCTATTCGACGTAAGTCTGCGCTTGTTATGCGGTGGACGTCGATTTCATTCAAATGAATGCGCGAAATGAATTTTATTTCACTCAAGGGAACATTCTTCTTGCGAGGGTGGACTAGGGTGTGAGGCCTTATTAAAAAAGTTTACTCTTGCTCCATGCGCCCCTTCTTTATAGGCTTTTAATTGTGTTGGGACTAGATATAGGGCTTGGTGATTGGATCGAAATGTCTTAGACAGAAAGTTGTAGGGCTTGCATTGTGTTTATTTGTAAGGTCAGAAATGTTTTTCATTTATTACTTTCACATTCTTCTTTCTTTGGGGCAATTTGGCGGGGTTTTAAAAACTGTTCGTGGGAAAAATTTCATACGTTTTTTAACATCTTTGATATGCAGAAAGTAGGCATTTGCTGGGTATTACAATTATTAATCCAATCTTCAACCAGGCTTTCACTTATTTTGAAATATCCACTTGCTTTGATAAGTTTAATATCCACTAAATAACGTACATCAACTATAAGCTTATTTCACCTTCACGTCGATGAGCTCAAAAACATATCCAGAATGCGTCAATAAACGTTTTCTTTGACGCGTTTTGAATATGTTTTTGAACTAATTTTTTGATAGGTACGTACACAAATATTCTTGACGCATTTTTAAAGGTTTTCCAAGACTTTTTTGAATGTTTTTTCTAAACAACTTTCAACGGGATTCGACGCGGTTGTCGATTCTTTTTGCATTTTCTTTTTCGATGCGTTTTTGAAGTGGTTTTTGGGAGCTTTTTCTGGAGTATTTTCCAAAATCCTTTTGAATTTGTTTTTGATGCGTTTTCGACTCGTTTTTGATGAGTCCAGAAACATTTTCGGTGAATTTTTAATCAGTTTTTAACGAACTATAAAAACTTTTTTAGATCGTTTTTAAATGTGTTTTTTTTTTCACATTTTTCGACGCGATTACTGACGCGATTCTTTTTTTGGGTAGTTTTTTTTTTTTTTCGTGCTTTTATGCGTTTGACGCAGTTATCGAAGAGTTTTTAACGCGGTTTTCCCTTTCTAGTGTATTTTCGAAGTGCTTTTGTGTTTGGTTTTTGATGCGCTTTGGATGCGAATTTTAACGCGTCCTTGATGTGATTTTTTATACGTTTCTGACTCTATTTTCGATAAATTGTGCTCGTTTATTAGATTTCTCGAAAGCTTTTGATAAGGTGAACCATAAAATTCTGCTATGGAAACTCAAAAATTTATTTGGGCTCAGTGACAAGTTCAACTGATAAAAAGTTTTCTCTCTGGTAGGTTGCAAAGGGTCATTACAAGTGAAAATCATTCTCAATTAAAAACGGTCACACAGGGCGTACCACAGGGATCAATATTAGGACCGATCTTATTTTGCATCTTTATAAATGACCTTCCACACGTTTGTAAACATACATCAATTCATTTATATGCGGATGATGTGCAAATTCATGCCGCAAGTTCACTTCATAATATCGATGAACTCACGTCACGCGTCAATGAAGATTTGAAGCAAATATACAGATGGTCTCTTGAGAATGGATTGCAACTAAACCCAAAAAAGTCGCAAGTGATCCCTATATGTTACAAAAAATACAACCCTCATCTTTTACCGGATATTTGGCTCAATAACAATAAAATTAGTGTAGTAGACACTGTCACGAGTCTAGGCTTTGTTATTAACCGTAGCCTATCTGGCTATAGTCACATAAATATTATTGTTGGACGAATCTATGGGTGTCTTCGCAAATTGTGGCTGTCTGCTAGTTTCACACCCATTGAAACTCGACGAAAGCTGATAATAGCCTTAGTACTACCTCTCGTAACATATGCTGAGGTTGTTTACAGCACACTCGACTCTTTATCGCGACGTAAACTGCAAGTTGCTTTCAACGACGCGGCGCGATATGTGTATGGACTTCGTAGAAGTGACCACATCTCCGTTTACTCTCGGGAACTACTTGGATGTCCTTTGCAAGATTACATCAACGCCAGGAACTGCATATTTCTTCATAAAGTCATATACAACCAACGCCCAACTTATCTGTTTACAAGGCTTAATTTTTCTCGCTCCAATAGAACTATGCATCTTATACCTTTTCGTTACGTTCACCTTAATTCCTCACGTCTATTCTTCGTCCACGCTGTTAGACTATGGAACTCTTTGCCCACGCGGATTAAAACAATCTCAAATCTAACAAGTTTTAAAAGTGCCATTTTTCTCTATTTCTCCTCGACTATCTCTTATACCTAAAACAAATCACAATGTTATATTTCCACTTTTCCTCTCCACCTTCCTCTATTCCATCCTAACCATTCTCTCCTCAACCCATCTGCTCTTTCGATCTTTTGTACCATTTAAATTATAGTTTTAAGGCATTTGAATTTGAATTTATATAAAACTACTTCAAAGTTCTAAGTACTATAAAAGATATAATCTTAATGTACGTACCTATAAGTAAATAAATTGAAATTGAAATTTTTCTAGCGTCTGTCGACATATTTTTTTGTTATTTCAATCATTGGTAGTGTTATTTTTACAGCACAGTGTGCCACAAAAAGCATTAGTACATTATGGAATTGCTACCCTTAGGTTGATGGCTTTTGCTTTATTGCACATTTCTGTAAATATCTCTTCACAAGAAATCAATTCATAGAGAACTTGTGGAGCGAATACTCTTGGTTTTGCATCGATACATAATTCTTGTTTGTACGGACTCACAAAGGCGGCATTTCCAAAGAAGCTAAATATTTGCGACAACACATTCAAGAGGAAGACATCTGTACCACTAAAGCTTCATGTCAATGCTACACATCTACTATACCCTACTTTTCACAATCACACGTTTGAGATTCGAATCCGAGGTCTTTACTATTTACAATGTGACAATTGAAATTGTTTGAAAGACGTAGCCTACTGGGGTCAGGGTTGAAACTAGTGAAACTAGTCTCAGCACATTACAGCGTCACTCAAACTCATAATAATTTACACACACAATCTCGCCAATAAAGGGAAGCACAAGGCTGTCTTTCTTTAGCTTACTCCATCAACCATATACGAGTATCTAACATCTCGATGGGTATATAAAATGTCGCTCGACTCAATAGCAACTCAAACATATATTACATTTTCTGTTCGTTGTTCATTCCAAGATCATGATTACCCAATGCCAAATAAATAAACCAGCTGGAAGCATAAACAATAGGAATTGTGTTCCGTTTGGATCACCACCCTACTGGGTGGAATTTTTTTTTCTCCTAGTTTATTTGTAAAGAGATTGGTCGGCCCATTTAGAAATTTTACACGCCATAAAATCTAAATGGAAATAAACATTTCGCTTGGTGTGCTGCTAACAGATAATGCGTGTGTTTCGAAATTGTGAAATAGTTTATACGCTTTCGCATACCCAGCCCTGCTTGGCTTATCCTGTCGTCCTACAAGCATTTTGAGGTGGAAATAATGTGGGAAGTTTTTTTTCTCACCCGCTATATCATTCAATGTGTGTATCTGTGTAATGGATGATGTGATTGTTTTCATTCCAAACAAAGTGTGGAATTATTCGAAATTGGATTGCAATTTTGTAATTGTTTTCAAAATATTTACCATCGATTTTTTTTGTTTACTTCTTTTGGCTCTGTGGTGTGTGATACAATTAATTGTTTGTTCCATTAGGTGTAGTTTTTCCAATATATTGTTGGCTGGTGGACATTTTAACTTTAAATAAATTATTTACCAAGTGGGTACCTTTGGACAGACAGTATATGGACGTAGTTGGTGGGGTAATTGGCGGTTTCCTACATCCGAAAATAGGGGAATTAAAGCTTACAAGACTTGGGTTTTGGAAAAATAAATTTGTATTAAAAGTACAGCCACTGTGAGCTACGAAAATTTAGAGTCGAGACTAAAAATGTTTATTGCTTAAACTATTACTAAGTGTGGAACGGCTGCGGGAGTAGGCTGTTCAATTGGATATTCCTTCGGTCTTGTGCCATTCTTTCTGTATCGCAATCTGAGGGTTATAAATGTAAGTGTTGAAACAAAACGCCGAATAAAATACCTTTCACCTTAAATTTAAAAACAAATTTTTGTCCTCTTAACAAAATATTAACCTAGCTCTATCAAAATTGACCGAGAGCTCTCGTTAGACTTCTTTACTTGTCTCAAGAGTGCATCAAATATGTATTTTGGAAACGACCACCACTGCAGATTTGTTCACGGTTGCCTTTATAGGTACCTACCATCTTCGTCACAAAATATACCAAAGCTTATTAAAGTGAGCGATAAAATTTTGTCTCGAACCTGGCAGCTGGGATTCGAAGATCCTCTTAGCTGGAGCATTATTGTCCATTCGCTCGATGTGGCCGAGCCAATGTAGTCGACGTATTTTGGCCTTTTGGACTACATCCACATCTTGGTACAGCTCATAGAGTTCGCGGTTTTATCTTCTCCTCCACACAGCACCAAAAATCCGCCGAAGAATTTTTCTTTCGAAGCAGCCCAGTATCAGCTCTCCCTTCCTGCTTATCGTCCAGCACTCGGCACCATAAAGCAGAACTGGCAGGAGATAAGGCTTCTGTAAAGCATACATTTTGTCCTTCGAGTTAGGAGTTTTGAACCCAATTGCTTTGCCAAACCGAAGTAGCAGCGGTTTCCTAGGGTAATTCTTCGCCGGATCTCCACTAGGATGTCATTTGTGGAGTTCAAGTTTACTCCGAGGTAGATAAACTCCTTAACTATCTCGAAATTGTTGCTATCAATAGTGACGTTCTGTCCTAGGCGGTGGACAGATGCTTGTTTGTTTGTTGATCGCATGTACTTAGTCTTGTCCTCATTTACTACAAGACCAACGAATTTTGCCTGTTCTTGAATCGCCGTAAAAGCCTCTATCACGGCACGCTGGGAGCGACCGATGATGTCAATATCGTCTGCGTACCCCAGTAGCTGGACGGATTTGTTGAAGATAGTGCCTTCCGTGTTGACACCTGCCCTGCGCACTATCTGCTCTAGCACGAGATTGAAGAAGTCACATGATAGTGCAGAAGAACTACTTCCAAATTGCACGTTGCAGCGTTTGTTTTCCAGCGTCACGCTACATAGCTGAATCAGTTTTGCCAGGATCCCGAATTCGGCCACCGCCACATAAATCTCCTCCATAAGCTTTTTGCCACTGCAAAATTATTTTATTTATTTATTACTATAGCACGTGTCATTTTTCGTGGCAAATTTTGACATGCGGGCGTCACAAAAATTCGGCCATTCGGTGGCCACTCGTGTGTTTTTTGTGAGAGTGCGTGGCGACAGCCGGCGCGACCGGACGCTTGATATACGATTACATGTAGTGACAAATTTTGGACAAATGTTTACGTCATAATGACGTCGGCATGTCAAAATTTGATTTGATTTCAATTGGCTGTTTGAACTCGGCATAAAATTGTGGATCCCCCCCATTTGTCTCAAAAATTAAAAACTCCAACAAAACGAATGGTTGTGAGAGCTAACCGAATACTGTAGGCAAATGTGGAGTATTTGCCCGTCTGTACACTTTTTTTTCAGCATTAAACACCACTTGTAGCAACCTCTTTGGTTGCCTACAACTAAAACGGCTTTCAAGCTTAATACGACAAAGATTGCTGTGACACAATATTTATGGCGACAAACCCCGAACCCACAATTCAGACTGAACAGAGTCTAAAAACACCACCTAAGAGAACACGGAACATTAAGCCTCTTCCATTGCACTACCTACAGTTCATCGATTGGGTATACTATGTCCCAACAACGAATAATCCTTCCTTCGTCATATTCCTATGGGCTGTATAAAATATAATCCTTTGTTGTCCGATTTTGATTGGCACATGTCGGACCGTCTTGGAACAAAACCCACCCTGGGAGTAACCCAACACACACATCCCAGATAAACAGTAATCACAAAGAGAGGCCACAAGAAGACCAAGAACTTACTATGTTGCCTCGAAATTAGGTTAATTGTTTTGCAGATGTTCAATTTGGCATTCAAGTGGCAACCACCTCACTTCCGTATGTGAAATAGACTGAAATTGCTGATTGGGGTACAGGCGTTACATGGCTTAGGGTATATCCACTACAAATCCAATTATTCCCAATCCGATTGAGAATACATGTTTCAATTTATTCGGCTCAAGCGAACCGATACCTATCCATGGTACACCATGTTGATCTAATGCTCTGAAGGCCCATAAATCAATCCATCACACATGCAAAGCGCCAGACATTGGTGGCGTCTGATGTGGTGTTCTATCAGAATTTCCTGCGGGAGTTCGCAAGAAGTTTGTTGACACAATTGGAATATTTGCGAGTTACATTTATAATACCCCAGGTGACGAGAGTGGATGCATTGTTGAAAATATATGTTTTTTTTTCCCCCAAATGTCCTTAAAACATCGTAGCGAACTGAAATTGAAATATATTTGGATTATAGAAGGGTTCCATAGAGGTGAAGTTTGACATGAAACCAGGGAGTGAGGGACCAGTGAACAACAACTGGATTGGACTTCGAATTGGTGATGGTGCTTTGAAGCTGGAGACTTTCGCCTCACAGATTGGTGCATTTACAGACGACGTTTACTTTGGTGTAAGGATGTCATCTACCATAAAATAATAATTTTTGCAAAAAACACCGATATGCAAGTGCTTTTGAGAGCCGAACCAGACACCCCTTTTTGTGAATCGTAGTTGAGTACGCAGGCCAGCGCAAGTCTCCCTTCAGCGAATTCATTCGTCCGGAATCGATAACAGCTAAAGTCGTTTTCTTGGTTTTTAAACAACATGAAGCGGGATCAGAGGTCGTCATTTGAAGACCCCTCCCCACCCCCCCCCCCCCCAAGTTTACATTTTTCCAGTGAGAATATTGATAGTTACCATTGAGGATGCCAAACATTTTAAAATGCAGAGACGACTCTTAAAGCGCTAAGGCGTCAGATGTTAACTTCTCGCCACGCGATTTTATTTCTAGTTCCTGCTTGACTTGGCAGCTCCTGCTGGATTTTGATACCTTTAAGGCCTCCGCTGGTATATTCGCATCAGCCTTGAAATGGTTTTTGAAAACCTTTGGCATGCATGCTCCAGACTAGATATTATTTAAATGCAAATCGAGCTCGAGCTCACTTCAAGGTCCTTAATATTTGTATGGGAAAATACATCATGCCGCCGCCCACTCTAAAATTTATGGTTTCCAAAACGTTTATACTAGTAATGAACAGAGACTCTGTTTTATAGTCTGCGAGCTGCAAGTCCGCACTAACCTAGACCAGCTACGCTCAGTTGAAACTGTATCACTACCGTGTGGTCTGACACCTTTCAATCCGGAAAAAGCTGCTGACGATACGTTCCCAATTCGAGGAATTCTACGATTTTTTTTTACATTTAGTGATATATTATTCTGCAGAGCCTTTTAACAGCTCCAGCGGAACACGGGTTTGCAGTAAAATGGTTCGTCTATTGGAGGTCTTGACTTATTGGTGCTTCTAAAACTCCAGCTTTCACTGCTGGCTTGAAAATATTATCACTTGAAAGTCATTGTCTTCAAGTTCTCGTTAAGTCTTAAATTTCAAGCAACAAAATGATGACTGAATGTTTAAAGTTACTCAGAAGTTGTAATTGATGCGGCTCCATTCTAAACCTGGCTCCGAAACAGAACCGTTTTTAAACTTTCACCAAAATCATTAAAATACCGTTTTCAACCAGTTGTAGAAAAAGTACTTTTAAAAATTAAGCTACGATAAGGAAGTGCATTTTTGACCAACCAAAGAGTCATGTATTCTTGGGTCATAGGGGAGTCGGCGTACATTGACACCGCACGTTTTTAAAGTTGAACTTAAAATCCCTTAAAGGTCTTAGTACATAGATTGGTATTTGAACTTTCTTTCCTAGTTAAAATTTTTTCTTAATCGGTTGCAAGACTTATTTAAAAAAATGGAATTTGGAACAATGTGCCCCGTTTATTGAAAACTTGGCTATGCAATTTTAACATGTTGGATGGAAATATTCAATTCCACAGAATTAACTTGAACCGGTAGTCTTACAAATTCGTACCTTCCAAAATATGTGTACCAACGCAAAAAAGATATGCCTGGACGATTGCAGGTTCCTCGAATTTATTTTATAATGTCATGCAGGAATAATAACCTCAATTCTCAAGTTTTCAATTCAAAGATTACCAACAGCTAAGTGAGGCACCTTTAAATTAAACGAGCTCAAAGTATTTCCGTCTGCACGTCCCTTGCTTTGTTTTTGTTTTTTTGTTTCGTAATAGGCAGGAGCCTCACCTACAAAACTCAAATTATCTTCTTCTTGGTTTTTTTGTTTTCTTTTAATGTATTTCTCTCTCATATCCTACAACTTGTTACCTCTGGGGATAAACATTAGGAAGGAAGAAAAAAAAAATTAAAGGGTCTTTTTCGGCTGTTTACCACTGGGAAAAACCTTTCTGTAAGAGATTTGTATTTTGTGCTTTCATTCCTTGGGGTAAATGAATTTTTTTCCTGATTTTGCATTCGTTTTGTTTCTGTTTAATTTGCCGTTCCAACGTACAATACTCTTGAAGTGTTTGAGTTTAATGAATAATGTTACACAGGCACATAACAAAAGAATTTTTAAGGCAGTCCTTAAAATGAGGCTGCCCAGAGTTGTGTGTCGCAGGTTAAAGTGTGGTATTGGGTGAGCAAACAAATTGAAACATTTTTTTTTTTAAATTAAATATACCGAGAGAAGAAATAATTTCGACTTGGAATTCGAAAACTTTTCAAATTGATAAATTCGGAAATAAAATAATACAAGTGTACAAGGACGATCCAGCTGGCGAAATTTGAACGCCAACCAAAACATGCCGCAAATTCACCAATTGAAATGAAAGGACCTTCAATTTTAATTGTACAAAACCACTATATTTGAATTAACCAAAAAATTTAAATAAATAAAAAAAAATCTTCTACTTCATGTAGCTACAGGTACTTTTCATAAAAATCGGAAAACACCTTGAGTGCTGAGCATGGAAAATATATCAAGAGATAAAAGGATTCACAGATAATCTAGAGCAGATTCGGACGTGCTGGGGAAGGCCTCTAAGCAGCTGAGCCAGACCGGACTTTGGAAAAAAGGACACAACGCCTTTACGTGCGATGCTGGATTTTGTCAAACACACGATACATCTAGATCCTAAGGACATTTTTTTCTGGACGTTAAGTTTTCCATGCCGTCGAAAGACGAAAGCATTTTGTTATCAAGAACTATTGCGAGATGCTGGACCGCGCTTGCGTGTGCAATGGGTTATAACTTACAGCTCTGTCAGAACCACTTCCGTCTTAAGACGGTCGACGGAAAGCGCATACCTATTGCACCACTCAGAGATCTTGTCCAATAGCACATCTCAAAGGTAACTTCTCCGAAAACGCCCTCCAGCCTCCAAATTGACGAGGAAACCTATTCCAAGTTCTTCGTGAACGATTTACCACCCTGATACCTTGCAAACTCGGGTCTACCGCAGTCTTTCTTTAGTCAACACTACTCGGCGTAAAATTCTTGGCGAGAGCTTAGCCATTACAGAAAGACATTTTGAACCAACAGAGTTAATGAGTGTCAAACAGTTAGAAACCCTCTTTTGCTCTTGCGACTATAGTTATTCAGAATCATAAGTAACACAGCACATGGCTTGACGCAGCTTCCCAATCTCACAGTTCTCCACAAGCCCAGTCACAATCCTTTGAGGTATGGTGGAGTATCCAAGTCATATGAAAGCTCTACATACTGTGAAAACTGCAACCAGAATCTAGAACCTTCTTATTTACTTATATATGGCGCTCCCATTGTCAACAAAGAACCTATTCACTTGAACAGATTAGTAACAAATGCTGGCCAACAGCTGTTAGCCTTCATAAAAGTAGACTTAACATGCACAATGTACAGTTACTTACGTAAGTTAAATCTTAAGATCTGAGTTACCAGCCGAAGGCGACTCCCAACAACTTTTGTGCACCCAATGAGCACCGCCTTCAATAATGATTAGCTTTACGCTATAAACGCTTATAGCTTGAATACCTTACTATTATACTTTCAGGATAAAAAGAAAAATTAAAAAAATCGTTTCCCCTTTCTGGGGGATCAACTCCATTTAACCCAGAAAAGCTTACAGAAGTTGAACAGCATAATTAATGAAGAAACCACCACAAGAGCGGAAATCCAATTATGCAGAATTTTCATTTCATTATCTCTTGAGCAAGGTAAAAAGAAAACTCTCTGACATGGGGGAAAAAGAAAACCCTACTTGGGTACCGTTATCGAAAAAATTTTCGCATTTCTATGCATATTCAAAAATGGAAATGAGTCTAATTCCAAAAGGTGCTTTCATTTTTCCCTCCGTCACAAATTGATTGCACCGTGTAAAAAAAAAAAAAACACAATTGCGGAGAGCTGAAATGTCCTAAACTGCCTGCTGTCCTTAGCTTAAGTGAGAAAATCTGTGTAATGCGATATCAGGAACCAAGTAATTTCCGGGCGGGATCACTTTCGCTTGTTTCTAGGATTTGCATGATTTTCTGATTCGATTCCTTTTACTGATTTTTATTTGGATAAATTTGCACGCAAAGACGGGACGGGAATATTTTTGAAAGGATTTGCCTTTCAAAAATATTCAAAAATAGTGAAGATGGGAAAATTCACAGTAACAGCCGCAGGAACCACTACTCGAGTTTGGGAGTAAATGACTAGCAGTTGTTGATGTTTCCTGTTTTCACGTTGCGGTCTTAGGGATGACATTTTCCTTATTGTCATGGTAAATGAAAATTTTGTCCTCTGTAAGGATAGCATATTTCTGCGCGTTTGTGAAGACAGGAATTGGGTTCCCATTGAATTCGTTCGATGAGTATTTTCGTTTTAAGAGTGCAGGTGTAAGTTGGCGTTAAATTTCCTCAAACTATCGACGACCGCAATCCGTCCATTGTTTATCAAGCACGTGGTTCAAACGAAGTAAATCCCATACGGTGTGTTCATGTCATCCACTACGGTCATAATAATAAGATTTCAGAGCCCTTGCACACAGATGTACTCCTATACATAAAAAGTGCGTGCTGAATAGTGCCAGACATCGGGACCCCCCACCCCAATCCATAAGCTCTCTCGTCGCCTTCAGTTTTTGAATTTTCATTCATTCGCGAGCAATTCAGACAGCGTTGCGTTTTTAGAGAAAACTCCACCTACGACGGTGGAAAAGTGTCCCCGATGATAGTTCCTTAGGTCTCGACTAGTGCTGCATATATTTTTTCATAGTTTTGTTTGACTGTTTGTGAAAGAACTTTTACCGCAATTGACTGAAATAGGTCCCACATAAATAGAGAGTCTAAAAAATGTTTTTTTTTTTAAATTACTATCTCTGTAAATTGATAATTCCCACAAAAAAAAAACAGAAAACCCGGTTTATAGTTATAATGCGGGCAATGGTTTTAATAATACAACCTTAATTAACACTTCCGGTTAATTTCCCAGTTCACTGATAATCAACATCATTCTGGGGTTCTGCGCCGTAGCCGTCCTACACCAGTAATTAAACCACATCATACTTTTGCCAAACAGAATGATGAAAGCCCCCCAGGCAGGTGGATAGATAAAACTTAAACTGTGCTGTACCAAGCAAAAATCGATGGAGCTTGTGAGCATCTGAAATGTTAAAAAAAGGAAGCCATCATCATCCCACTGTGGGATACATATTTATGTGAGAAATTTTGCGTCTGTATTGTGTGTTGCTCATTTTGGATCCGAACACAATGAGAACCTTAAAGAATATCCTTCCCACAGTTCTAACTCATTAACTTCTAAATTAATTTTGAATTTTTAACGAACACTTTGACTTTAAAACGTTTTCGCATATTTCAACAAGTAGTCCCAGAGTAGGTCAAACTTGGTCTGATGGCTCTGCCGAGGCTTTGAGACTCACATCCTTACTGCAATACTTGACAAAATATTTTGCTAAAAGATGGTGGAAAGACGTTTCTGTTTTTTGATTATGTTTACTTGAACCTTTAGAATTTTATTGGTCAAGTCGAGAAGATGATATCGGCGAAATGGGCGCCGTCACAATTGATTGCCATACGGAGACGGAATCGAAGTTTTTTATTTAGAAAAAAAATGAGAGCCAAACAATATCGGATGACTTCTTTTGGCTCTATAAATGAGGCTGTGTTCCTGATGATTATAGCTCAGTTTTAGACTAACCAAATGCATTTCTAGCTATACCATGACTGCTTTTAGTACTAAAGCTAGGCCAGAAAGCGATGATACTTTTTCCATTTGTTATGTTTCAGCAGCTGTTAAAGTTACAAATGTCAAAATGAACGCTATGAGCCGACTAACGGAATAAGTGTTTCTCTCAACGAGAGTCAAACTAACCACTGTCAAAATATTTAGTAAACCTTTTCCAAAACTTTATACATCGTTGCCAAACGTGCAAAAATTATTAAAAAATGTTTTCAAAATTCCAGCTCAGATTTCATCATAAGATAGATCGTCTTCATGGCTTCAGTGTGCAGGCAATTCGTCGCACGGTGGATAAGTTTGAGCGTGAGTACACTTTCTTTTACCTTAAGCCACCGACCGGTCAGATATTGGTGCAAAATTAAAAGAACAAAGCCACCGTAGTGGCCAGTGTTGAACAATACCCAAAAATGTCGATTCGGCAAACATTATGACTTAAGCATCAACAGAGAGTCAACCTGGATTATTTTGCAGTTGGATTTGAGTCTACGTCCACAAAAGTTTGTCCTGACTAAAAAATTCAAGTCGGAAATTGAGTCCGCTAACTGGATGCTGTTGTTGGCCCGATATCTGGATTTTTGGCTAAAAATCATCTTCTCGGACGAGGACCATTTTTGGCTCAGCGGCACCTCTTGTTCCAAGTAGTAATGTCCCTCTGTTTTTGAAATAGCTTTCTACCAACCCTTCGTAAAAATTTCTCTCGTCTATTGGAGTGGGTACGATAAATACTTCACTATGGCAAATGTTTCAACATTGAACCCGTCAAAGTCGAAAATAATCCCAAATCTAAGGATAGCATTCCTTAAACTAATAAAAATTCCTTCCACAAAACATACAAAAATATACCTCCTTGACAAAATGTTTGTGTAAGCGAAATTCACTCTCGCAATTTCATATTGAAAATCATTTCGATTATTTATGTGCCACAGATGCTGCGACAAATATTTATTGGATTCGCATCTTTGCGATGGTTCTAAATTTAGCCTGCAAGCAATTTGTCTGTGGGAATTTGCAAACGCCTCCATTGAATGTGCAGACCTGAACTTGGCATTCGAAAAACTGATTGATCACTATGCTCTCGTCCTTGGCAATGACTCAGATGAAAGGTACCAAAGGCACTTGGTTTGGCATTCAAGAGCATTACAAGGAGTTAAAAAAAGAACTCTAGGTTTGTCCCAAATGGTCAAATACCAAATTTGTACATGCGACTAATTCGATACCTTTTAATTAATCCCCAGTGACTTGTCAACGTCATTATTTCCGTTCAACGTTGCTGTGTGTGAAAAGATTCTGATTACACATTAATTATCCCCGATAGGGGAATTTATTTGCTTGTTTGCTCAATCGAACCATTGCACTGTCACTTGCCATCATTAATTTATTCGTTGTTCATGTGACAGGATCAACTGACATGAACCGCTTTTGGGAGTAATGACTGGTTGGCTAATTGAATTAATTTTTAATTGAAACAAAGGAACGCTGTAAAGGATATTATTGTGTATATTGGTGGTTGGTTTGGTGTAATAATGGAACATTGCATACGTGCGAAATAAAATCCGTGCCGGGAAGTGAACATGTTTCAAGGATGTTTCATTGAGCTTAAATTGAAATACAGGGTGGGCCAAAAGAAGTCATCCGATGTTGTTTGGCCCTTATTTTTTTCTAAACGAAAAATTTGGATTCTGTTTTTTGATTATGTTTATTTGAACCTTTAGAATGATGATATCGGCCAAATGGACGCCGTTACAATGGATTGCAGAATCGAAGAACAGAATCGAAGTTTTTCATGTAGAATAAAAATGAGAGCCAAACAACATCGGATGACTTCTTTTGGCCCCACCCTGTAGTTGCCGCAAAAGATCCGTTACTGTAGGATATGCATTGTGCACAACGAAACTTAATCAATGTGGACAACTGGAGGTAATTTTTTTTAAATGATCAGGTATCTTTAAAAATATTATAAAGAGTAGCTCCTACTCAATGTACTTTGGGTACGTTTTGTATTTTCGTTCCTACTTATTTCCAATACAACCCTATATACACCGCATAAGCTTAGCTGAAATGCTTTGGTTTTTGACGGACATCCACTGCCCGCTAGGACTAAACAGCTAAAGAAATGCGCACACGTAAAATAGCCTGCAAACGTCAGTCAGAATAGAAAAATTGACGTAGCTGCTGAGAAACCAGTACATAACTTTGGCGCCGAGTTTATTAATACTTGGGTAAATGTTTATAAAGACAGCGAAATTATTTCCAATCAATATTGTTCCATGTTGCAAAATATTTTTAGCACCCTATTAAAATGTGTCATAAACAGAGAAGGATAATGAGTACCCTCCCTTTTTCTAACCCAAAAAATAAGAAGAAAAATAATTGGCTTCGTGCGAACAAGTTTCCAACTCTTTTTATCATCGCCTTAGCTTTTGCTACTTTAAAGGCAGCTGGAGGAATGTTGGAAGTCGAAACCTTTCACAAAGGGTGCCTCGTCAGATGGTACTTTAAATTTCTTTTAGGTCGCCACGTGTTGAGTTAGCATCGATTCCAAACACTTCGAACCTAACAAGGAAATGATTAATTTTTGTTTGAGAAAAAAAAAATTGATATCCTTCTCCGAATTGTCACGTGTAGATGTCAGGCGGATGGAATGTCAACTGATTTTCTTCATCACTCATCGACAGGCGGTAGTTTTCTCCTAAGGCGATATAAGAGTGTTGTTTTGTTTTTCAATTCTATAGTACTATAACAGGAGTAGGTCCTTAAGTAGGCCCACACCACTGGGGGATGTAATTTTCTGAGATAAATGTTTGCCGGGTCATTTACCATTTGACCAGCAGCTGTGGGAGCTTAAAGGAAATATTGCAGTCTTAACTGTAAAGCCAGATGGTCATTGTCAAGCAATTTTATTTCAAACTAATGTAGCAGGTTACGAACAAAATATTCAGCCAAGAGAATGGTTCAACTGAGCAAAGTGGTCCTTTCTCACTTTTTGGCTGAGTCGAGGAGCTTTGAAAAATGATTATGGCATATGATACGGATTTCTTTCATCCCTCACTTTCCACCATTTTCATCTTTGTCATCGCTTGATCTCAGACCCCCGGCTACGAGTGAACACATTTAAGGAAATATTCTCTTTGTCCTAAGTATGGCTGTTCAATTGATATTTCACTACCCCGCAATCTTTGATTATGCATTTGGATATTGTTTTTGTTTATGATCTGTAATGTTACGATTCAAAATGGAACTACAATTTTGGTGCGCAAAACTAATAAAAATTGGTTTATTCACTTCCATTCTTTGTCTGCCACTTCTGGTTTTTCGTTTTTTCTTTTCACCTAATCTCTTGAAAATTTGTCTAGTCTTTTGACAGCTGTAGTATAGCCAGTCTGTTTGACAGGCGGAACTTAATCGAGACTCATTCCATTCAAACGTTTTTTGTTTTCAGGTGATTACAACTTAGATTTAATTTCATCAACTGATCCAGCAGTCCAGTTTCTGTGTTAGTCCTAGCCCATGAACTTCACAGTCTCAGCTCAAATTCCTGCTTAAAACTAAAGTTTTAAAATATTATGAATTGAAATTCGAGAGAATTCATTTATGTTGGCTAGTGAGAACACAATTTTCGTAACGAATTCAACAGGTCACACCCCAGGTCCAGCGTGCCCATAGAAGTACTTCAAAAATTTTGTCGAAAGTAATAAAAAAATTATTGAATCTCAATAACAGCGCCACCTATCGAGTCCAAAACCATCCTCTCTTTCAAGCTGCAACAAAAATACCACATCCACAAATTTGCATTCAAATCGGTTGAGTTGTTTCGGAGATCAAAAACAGCGCCACCTTTTGAGTCTAAAGCTATCCTATGTTTCAATCTTAGCCCTTCAAACCAAAAGTAGACTTTAATGCATAAAAACCTCGGTATGGACGTCACCTTTCACGGTGAGATTTCCGAAAATGAATTCGGCCATTACAGAGAACATCAATATTTCAAACACAATAAAACTTATTTTTTATGGTGTTTGAAATATTAAAAATTTAAGTTAAACACAATTTTTCACTATGCAATTCTTTTTCATTTGATAAATAGGTAAAATTTATAAAAATAATTATAAAATAATAATTTAATACAACACATTTTTCAGTACTAGATTAATTGTTTGCTCATTTAGTAAGTTGTGGGAGGTAGGTACTTAACATCTTAATATTGTTCACTGAATTTTGTTTTTCTTAATGTTTACGTTTATTTTTTTTTTTTAATTTAATGAAATACAGAACAAATAATGAGCAACGCGTTGATATGACTTAAATTATTTCCCTGGAAAATTGTACTGCCGCAAAATATTCCAACATAATCTACCCCACACAATAACCGTCTGTAAATAAACTCCATTTTAAATAAGGCGCAATGGAACCAACATTATAGCTTCTTATAGGATTTAAGCCACCTGCCTGTACTCACAAAGGAGCACAGATTTGTACTTCTTGTGTGAGTCAACGAGTTATTACCCATGAAATTATTATTTCTTCTGGTAGGGGAGCTGCTTAAATGCCGTATAAAAAAAGTTCTCGCCATACTTATTCTTCCTCGAAAATGTCAACGATTTGTATATATATGTGTTTATTTTATTTTTGCTCTACAGAAACCACTTCAGCGTATGCTGTACGATTTAGCGCCAATTTGGATAAAAAAAACGAAATGAAATAAATTCTATTGTGGAGAATTAGGCGTGGAAATTTTGGACCATACTGAGGGATTTCTCGAGCAATAAACCAGAAGGAAAGTGCAAAAAGGAAAATTCCTTCGAAATGGGCAATTATTTTTGGAATTTTGTGGCACTTTAAGGGAAACTCTTTGCGACAAGGGTGACGTACAACTGGGACATTATTATTTTATGGTTTGCAAAAATGGAGTGCTCCGCAAATGCGAAATATAATTCGACGGTAATATAAATAATACACGGTTCACCTGATCTTTTGATGAATGCCCCCAAAGGGCACTTATAGTTGAAGGCAAATAACTAGAAAGAGGGGTTTGAAAAACTTCCAATGCGATACATAAAGAGCTATAATAGCTTTTAAATATCGATTTATTGGTTTGTGCTTTGTAGTTCAGTTTGTTTTCTTTACTTCCAGAGACCTGCGAAACTTACTGTTGCAATCTACTACGATTGTGCAGGTACAGGCCGCTGTATTGCTCAGACGTCAGACAAGAAGAATAAATGGCCACATTCAAGAATCTGGTTATCTTAAGTCGACTAGATTGGTCTGAATGAGATGTAACCTGAACGAAAAAACTAAATGGGTCGAGAACGTCACTTTTCATACAAGAACACATACAAGAACTGTCAACTAAGGACTTAGTCACGAATTTCTTGACTAGATTCGTGGCTACCCCTCCATAAACGTCAACTGAAACAGCTGCTCATATGACCGATTTCAGCCAATAAAAACCGCGATACATCTAGTCAACAGCTACTGTGAGTCTACAACAGCTGTGAGTCCTCGAAGTGTCAACTAGGGCGTAGCTCAGAAAACAGGCCCAAAGTACCAAGACGGCTGCGTTTTATTCCCGATACTCGAAGGAGACCGCTTAAAATTGAAATACGTGTGCATTAATGGTGTACGCGTTCTCTGTAGATGCCGGCAATCGTCACACCGACAATTCTAGCCCAACTCTCTTACCTGAAGAGTCTACACTTAAATTATAATCAAATCTATTCGCCTTTCGAACACAAACTCCACTCTCCACTCTGCACCTCCACCGAAATTCACAATCAATCGAAGTGAAAGGCGAAAATTGCCAGGTAATGGCGCTCAATTGATTTCCAAATGGAACAATTATCCGAACAATATAAAAGACAACGACTTTGAACCTGCTCATCGGAGAGACCAAATTATATACCAAGCGGTTGTTGTGTTTTCAAGTCGATTTCCTTCAAATAAACATTACCAGTTGTTGCCAGCTATATGTTTGCCTAGAATCCGAACAACAGTCTGTGCCGCTTAAGTCAATTACTTTCGCAAACCGTCTTCTCCTTCAATTTCCTCGAGAGGAAGTTCACCAGCTGATAGAACAATCGAAGGCAACTCTATAACGAAATGGCTGTATCCGATGGCAGCGTCGGTATGTTCATTCTTCTCCGGGTGAGCCAAGGACAAACATTGCGCTTTCCTCGCCAGCCGTCTGTGTACAAACATCATAAGTGTGTATGTGCTATTTGCACCAAAATTGACCGAAGACGACGAGGTATTTGCAAGATGGTTCAAGGAAGTGGAGTCAATTTGCTTGGACACATGAGTTGAAAACAGTCCCATAAATATGTTGGGTTTATAGCTGGAAGCTAGGCTCCTTAGCTGTTACAAGATGCATGGATGAGGTGAAATAACGGCAGCTAATTGCAAATTTATAAGTGTATCCCTTCTGCATATATCATGTGGTCTGCTGCACAGCGACTTTCGGATTTCGTTTCTATGGTGTTGTCCCTTTTGGTGCATGCATTTTTTATTACCACTTCGCTAACCATTTGATGGCGCTAGAGCTAGGTTGGGATATTGGGGAATACACTGGTCGGGTTTCTGGAATGCTGCAGGGGATCGGGTCTTTGCTCCAAGGACTGGTAGTAGGGAGTAAGACTACACCGACCTTCGTTTCGTGCGAAAGGTAAGCAACGATAAAAATATCAAACTTACTCGAGAATACTGTTCCTCAAACTTGTGCAAAAGGAGTTACTAAAGAAACTATTACACGTGTCATTTTTAGCGGCAAATATTGACATGCTGGCGTCACAAAATGCAGCCATTTGGTGGTCACACGTGTGAGTGCTCTGCGACAGACGCTTGACGGGCGATCACAAGTAGGTAGTGACAAATTTAGGACAAATGTTTATGTCATAATGACGTCGACGTGTCAAAATTTGGCATGAAAGTCGCATGTGTAATCGTAGCTTTCTGTCGTTCTCCTTCGGGAGATAAAATAAAAAACACTTTTTCCAGATCCAGATCAATTTGCGAATCCCGATTTCTTAGCGGGGACTTACACCTACTTTCACTAACCCAAAGCATTTGTGATTTGCCAAACTTTGAAGTGCGTTATTATTTAGGGCTATTTCCGCCTTATACGCGTTTCACAATTCAAAGCACAGATGGCGCTTTAACAGAGGTTTACAATTAGTTTGTTTGTTTGCTAAAGGCGAGCGAAGCAAGGCTAGAGCACGTTTTTTTTTATAAGGGGACAGTCGCAGCGTATGCAACGTCAGATGACAGCAGGTTCACCTGGATCCTTTAAGACAGTCAAATAACTCGGTCAGGTCATTGACGACTTTGATGTATCAACAGGCTGCATGCAACTTTGAAGCGAAGCAAAATCCAATTTCGGTGTCATCCTATTTCTAGCCACCTATTCTTGATTTTGTGTTTCCATAACTGCGTGTTCCATCTCGTAGTAAAATGCATCAGTTGGCCTTTAACGGTTCGAAAATGTTAAACAGACCACCTGTACCTGACCTGACTGTACTCCAACAGCAATAGCAGACTGAATGTTTAAGAGAAAATATGAGAAGCGAAGTAAGAGAACTTGCGAACAGCTAAAACTTAACCAAGCGGGGAATAACGGGGGCAAGTGACAACACAGATAGTAGGCATTAGGCTGCCTGACGGCTGGAGAAGCTTTGGGATTTAGGTGCGCTGCTCGAGAATGCCTTAAATTTTTATTTAATGGCCAAGCATAAGCATAAGCACTTGCGCGATATGCACAGTGTTGTTCGGTGAGTACCGCGCTCAAGAGAATGGCTGAGAATACGATATTCACCACACTCGCTATTGCAATTGCTATCTATTCCCACCCAGACCCATCAGCAGCTAGGTCGTAGCCTTACCAGTACGAAACGACGTCTCTGATGGAGAGTGTGTCTCATATACACTTTGTAGCAAATTGTGCATCTTCTTCTTCTGCTACTTAGATCCTTTACAGGGAGCATATAAACCAAAAGAAACACGACAAACAAACCAATGGCCCGAGTCTTGAAATGGGAATATTGATTTTTCAGCATGGCAAATCCTTTTCGCCATGAACAACTATCATTATTCATTTGAAGTCCTCCGGCAACATCCTGTATCCTTGTAGAGCACAGAGAGAATTTTCTCCATTGTTTGGGATAAATTGCTGTGGGTTGTGGCTTGAATCAAACAGCAACGTGTACTACTTAGCAATAGCTTCCTTGCATTGTCGTCGAGAGCATGCATGACGGTGCATAAATAAGTCTCTGGGCGGTACGAACATTGTATCCGAAACGGGTAAGCTCTGAGCTCGTTTTCCTGTTCTACATTATGAATGTGTGATATTATTTTGAGTCCCAGCAAGTGTTTTGCTTTCAAAATTTTATAAATAATTCATCTGGAAGCTTATAAGGACAACGAGGAGGGTGATGGGACTGTGATAGTTATTTGGTCAGCTCTTGTTTAAAAATGTATGTTCCATGTGGTCTCAAAACAAATGGTGGCATTACTGATGTACTCTTTTAAAGGTTATTTCTAGTTCACGTTTGAAATGACAAAGAAGCTGCATTCCATATCCTTTTCAATTCCGTGTAAGCTACTTTTAGTTATCGAAAAGCGAGCTCTAGCATCCGCAATAACTTAATCTTTGACACAGAAGTTCGGCCTTCCTTGTCATCTCGAACCTGAAGGCTGGGATTCGAAGATTCTCTTAGCTGGAGCTTTACTGTCGTTTTGCTCGGTACAGCTGAGCCAATTTAGTCGACATATTTTGTCATTTTGGACTGCATCCACATAGACTCATAGAGTTTGCAGTCGTAACTTCTTCTCCATGCCCGCTTCTCGCACACAGGACCAAATGGCCATTCAGAGACGGTGAAAATTAACATCCTGCTTTTAGAGAGATGGAACCTTGTAATTAAGATGATAATAGGATAAGACTGCGGTCCAACTCATCAAAATGAAGTGATTATATCAATGTCCAAGCTGAAGTTAATCAAGTCTGACGGTCTTGATGATCCCCGCCGAGCTAGAGATGCCGTACAAGTTACAACACAAGACAGCGTGCAACAACTCAATTGAGTCAGATAAGTGAAGGCTTGATGAATTTAATTGAATCGGGGTCTTTTGCGTGGTCCACATGCAAGGAGACCTCTACAACTGCGCCAAGTTGACAATCGTCAGTATCAGTTTCCTTATCTTAGTGCACAAGGTTTAATCTGCCGCGTGAACGAGTCCATGTAACAGAGAGATTTCAGTCAGGACTGTCCACAGTGTAGCTCAAATTGTCATAGTTAAAAAGATTTAGAAAAAAAAACTCAAGAACTCCAAGCCGGTACTACACTCGGCGTCTTTTCATTGTTCTTAAAGCCGAGTTTATAGGGACGAATTCTATAAAGATCATGTCTAGTTTTGGCAAAATACTTGTCCAAGTTTGTAGGATGGCGACACGGTGAGAGCTCGCTGCTCAAGTCGCTAGTGACCTCATCGAAACCTTTGAAAGCGATATCAGCTGTCATGCGACTTCTTTAACATCGTGCTTGAAGGAATTGTGCGAAGTCCATACGTCGACACACAAGGCTAGGTCTTTTTTAAAGTCCGTTCAATGATTTGCTCACGCCACTGGTATTGCTGTCGGTTAGACACGGCAAGCGGCCACTGCAGTGCGTTTGCAAGTGTAGAACTGGAAGCAACTAAAATAGGTAAAATAAAAGAAGGGACTCCTGAAGCCCGAATTGGATAGAGTATCACAATAGACATTGAGCCTTACCAATAAACATTTTCAGTTTTGACTCTAAATTTTAGTAGTATACAAATTTCCCAATTGTGAGCTT
Source organism: Cheilosia impressa (assembly GCA_948293265.1). NCBI lineage: Eukaryota > Metazoa > Arthropoda > Insecta > Diptera > Syrphidae > Cheilosia > Cheilosia impressa. The sequence goes on along the minus strand of OX411880.1, from coordinate 126,997,891 downwards.
CCATAAATTTAAAGTCGAGCTTAAAATTTGTTATTATTAAGGCGCATTGTAACCTTGAATCAGTTGACAACTTTGTCCATCTTAGCTATGATTTTTCATCTAAGTAACACATCTGATTAGAGAACGAAGTACTCTTTGCAAAAGCTGATTGGTTTTGGGCTGTGGGGGTTATTTTGTAAGGCCATATATCTGTTTTGAATAGATTCTTTCATTCAGATATACATTCCCTTGGAAGCTTCGAAAGAAAAATTCTACCTATGATATTTGGCCGCGTTTGCGTGGACAAGTCTTCATCAATAAACCATGCGATATCCACCTACATTCAAAAAACTGCGCATTGGATGCTTAAAATGACCAAACCCGTGCAGAGCGCTCGATCTATGGGATTTCGACACAGAAATTCAACACATTAGAAGAGGAGCTCTAAACGCCCAAAAATAAAAGTACCTCAAACAACTTGGAGACTGTAAGTAAGTGAAGTTAGTTAAAAACCCGGGTAACAGGTTTAGTAGTTAATGCACTGGTTTACAATATACTGTAGCGCCATCTATGAAAAAGAACTAGCAATGTAGCTCCTATCGGCAGTTCCTCTGTAGACTTATATTTTGTTTGCAATAATGGCCTGTTGATAAGCTTAACTCCAGTCAAAGTTTTAGAGAAGCCTAATAAACCGATTTAAGTGCTGGACACAACCAAAAATGTCTCTATCGCAAAGCTGCTAAAGGACTGTCATGCATTTTATTTTCCCTGGTCCTCGCCGTACCTTACAATTTTTAGCGTTGAAACCTAATCATTCGATCTTCGTCTGTGGTGACTTTTCTGACATCATCCCCACTCGAAAGCGATTTTTTTGCATTTCCCATGATCGGTATACATAACACACAACTTGCACAGAAGGCAGGCCAAATGCTCCCTTTCTGAAGCAATTACCACGCTTCGCCTTATAGAATCTCGTTAATTGTGAATACACATTAATTAAGAATGACAGGCCATTTCATAATTTCGCATCGACTTTGGAGAGTTTTGCATAATTGCTCTGTTTACACAAGCGCACTGCCATATTAGCCAATCGTAGTAGTTAACACATGATCTATCTTTTCGATGAGCTAATATTTTATGCAAATTGTTGATAATTAAAAATGAGGCAGCCAAGACAGACCCAAAGTAGAAACTCACAAGGCATTTGACACGGCATGAGAACCGCTATTGCATTTCCTTTTAGGGCATCGCATCAATTGCATCCCATTAATCAGAATGTCAAGTTCTTGTCGTAAGCGTCAATGGAATTAATTTATCGGCTCTGTGACTCATTAGTGACCTAGAATAGCTTCTAAATTGATATCAATCTGAACTGTTGTGGCAGCACTTCCCCCCGCAAATTGTGGCTGGACGGCTCGTTGACATATCAACTTTCACATTGACACTGACAATGACATTGAGACCGATTTCTTGTCAACTTAAATTTTCCGATTTCAAGTGTCTGTTTGATGGGAATGTGTTTACTTCCACAATCGACAATGTGCATTCCACAGTTAATAGATGACTGTTTTCAGTATGGCTATAGGAATTTTCAATATTCCTGTCAAACTCTCAACCATAAATAGAACTTAACAAGGCCAGAAAACAGATAGAAGCGCTCCATCATCCGGGGAACGTCTTGAGGCCAAATATGCGCTACCTAAGCGATAAGACCCTCCGGATGATAAGTTATTTCGGCCAAGAATATTAATGGTAGAGCTATGTATTTGAATATTTGGCAACGGCGATATCGGACGACGGCCAACTCTGCACACTTGTAAGTATGTAATTCTTGGAATAGTAATTTCATTTGATCGATACCAAGGGATAGATAATTTCTATAATTTGTGGCAACAACAAGTTAAGCAATATGTTGGTCATTGGGGAGACGTCGTTGATTGAATTTTTATCTTTTTATTTGTTTTTGAAAGGGCTCGATGGGTCTATCACGGAGATACCTACAGATTTCATGTGAAATAAATTGTTGAAGAACTTGATTTATATAGTCGGTGGCCATGAAAGGGATCCTTAAAGTTAAAAATTTGTGTGACATATTTACCACGCACTAATAGGGTTATATTGTGTTGTGTCTATACTAATGAGAATATTGTAATTATTCGCATTTTCGAACTTGTTCTTTTTCTGACATCTGTCATCGTCGAGTGTAGTCTTTCTATGCCCATTTAAGAATTGTTATTCAAAGCAGCTGCACTTTTTACATATTTTCCATAATCTCTAGCACAAAATTCCATTCTTGCTTTCGGCGTAGCCTTGTTTTAATGTCGATTAGTTTTATAAAGCTTTGGAAAAAATGTCAGACTAACGTAAAATAAATTTGAGTACATCATTCATTTTTAGGTTTGAGTTTGCTCAACTTTAATCAGTTATTGACCTAGAGCAGTACCTTGAGAGAAAATGTATACTATATACAAGCTTGTCGCTCACTATGTGGCCGAAGACTAAGACTAAATCTTTTTCCACTTCAATTTTATAAAAATAGTGCACTGCAACACTGAAAAAAAAATATATGGTCTCAAATTTTGGCTGCTAAAAAAACGTTATAAGCCTTTACGAAAGTATTCACTGCTAGATTTTATTTATGGCTTTTACTATTGTTCGCAATGTGTGATTTCTTTTTGTAGTTTTAAAAGCGTATGTTGTATACTGCAGGCCATTTTTCAGAGAAAGCCGAAACTAACCCGTTTTTCTGATTAGAAGAAAAACAAAATATTTTTTATGAAATAATTGTTCAATTAAAAAGAAATTGACCCAAAATTGTAGACAGAAAAAGTGACAGTATTTCACCTACCGATATCAACTTGTAATAAAATTAAGGTCATCCGAATCCTTATTCAAATAAATAACGCGGAGTAAACTAAAAAAAAGTTAAATAAACAAAAAATTAAGCAAAACAAGCTGTCACATTAAATTTTTTATAAACAGTGTTTGACCGAATAACTTTAAATTCATTAAGTAAAACTTTGTTAGCGGTAGGTCTAACGTATATTTCTGTAGATATCGGTGGCGAATAAATGATAAATGTTTGATTTGACGCTGTTCGTTCACGTTTTGTTTGAAAAAATAAACGGAAAGACGAAACCCCTAGGCCTGAAACACAGTGAGCCATTTTTCCCTCGTTACTTTAAAGTGAGTTCGTTAGTTTGTAATTATCTTATCTTTCAAACATTTATTAGCTTTTATTTAAAAAAGTCGCCTCTGATTCTCTACACTGGTTTAATTAAATTATAAATATTTCTAGCTCATGTGATAGTTTGCATTGATTGCTACCACATAATAACCCAGATGTAGGAACGGCCGCTAGACTTCTAGTGCACAAAGTGCAAAAGCACGCGCTTATCAACATTTTCCATACCTACATATTTATTATTTGCAGAATTTTGCAAAGCAGAATTGTGAAAACAGAATTTTGAAGAAGAATTTTGTTAAAAGATTTTTGACCTTACCAAAAATTGTGACCCCACCAACCCGTATAATTTCACTCGTTACATTTTTTAATTCCGAGTTTTAAGGCAAACTTCTTCAGCACTTTTGTTTGATTTTCAAAATTGAATTTGATTAAAAGCCCATTGGGAAAAATCATTATTTTTGCTACAACTCCAGCGGAAATGATGTAATGAGAATGTCGTATTTATGGAGTTTTACAAGTTGCTAAGCTAGCGCTCAATGAATGGACCCAATGATTTGTTTTATTGAAAAATGTCACACTCTGAGAAGTCGCAAAAGAAAAGTCCCAATCAGAAAATCCATTTCTGAAGCTATTCAGTAAATTAAGAGTTTTTGAACAATGTTTAACAAGCAGTGTCTCGCTAAACAACACAATAGTGTTTTGATAGACAGCTGCGTTAAAATTTAGAGGATTTTTTATTTGGAAATAACACCATTTAAAACATTTTGAAGCGCCTTCTGCAACTAAAAAAGGCCAATCCAGCAAAAAATTATGTCTCTCGGAAAAAGTGCCAAATTGCAACTGTAGCCGCACAACGGTCACGCTGGAGCGCACTCATTTCGAATCGCATCCTGTTAGATACCGTCGTACTTACACATTTCCGAAATACGTATTGGCCAAACCCAACCAAAAACAGAGTGTGTACCCCAGTTAATTGCAAATATTGATTCACTTTACCAAGTTAACGAAAATTTAAACTTAACCAATACACGGCCCGTAGGGCAAAGTAATACAGTCAATTTTTATTGAAATTGGCCTCCGCACCTGGCTTCCTCTCAGTTAAAATCGATTAAACACGAACATGCAAACTCGTCATACATATCAAAACGTGAGACGAATCGATATTAATTACTTTTGTCCATCGGTAGGTATTTTAAAGTTCAACCGTAAATATTTAAAAGTTTTTATTTTCACTCTCTATTGAAATTTAATCCCATACGTTATTTTACATCGCGTTGATTTTAAATATATTTTTTGTGTTGGTGTTTGCTGTTTGTGTGTCATCAACTTCATAAGGTGGGTGTGGAATTGTTTTCAATAATCCCTTTAAAAATATCAATCCGAGGGTGGGTTCAAAATTGAAAAATTACCAAAGTATGGATTATACTTCATTTCCATATAATAGGACGAAAAGAAGGGACCTATAATTTTATGCCTAATCCGAACAAAGGACACAGATCCCAACCAGTTCCCGACTGACTGAGATGTCATACATAAATGCAACGCACGAGATGATACATTAAAATAAAAATAAAATATTTTCCCGCGTATATTTATATTCAGCGCTGTCACACAAAGTTCGGTTTTCTTAAGTCGCCATTTTGTAAACGGCTCAATGTGACATTACTCATATTTAAAGTGCCTACAAAAATGTCGTTAAAGCTATACGAGCACGAGCAGTCCCGAAAGACGACAGTAACGGCACTTTAAGTAATTGAAATTATGGCTAAAAGGCGGAGAAGAACATTTCATAGCCACAAACGAGCGGCACAGTTAACGGGTATATCTACATGGATATGGGAAATAAATAAATTTCAAAATTGAAAGCACATATAATGTACATGAGCAACGAGGGCATTCATCATCCGGATCCGGAACAAGGTTTCTTTCCTTTTGTTTTCCACGCTTACGGATTTGTGGTCGCCTTGTGTGCGTGTGTCTATAAATAGAGGGAAGGAGCTTCGTGTTTTTATTTATTTAACAGCAAGGAATCGAGCATGTAGCTATACGTAAATTTAATCGCAGTAGGAATGCCCTTTTTAAGTAAACATAACGAGTGTGTTGAGCCCGAGAATCTGAGCAGACCATGCACGAGCGTGATTATTCAAGCAGATGTACTGTATGCATACACACCTTTGTCAGGATTTTGGGGTTAAGCAATATTAAAAATTTATAACACATACAGGCAGGAAATCCCGTTGCTTAAATGTTTTTATATTTTTTTGTTGTTCAGTAAATGAAATTGGAATCGATTTTCGCCAAAAGGTGACTTCTGTCGATAGAAAAGGTTTTTTGATGCAAGTGAAGTTGTTCTCAATCGCAAGCTGATTTTGTGTTTCAACAGAACTTCAATTTAGCAACTAAAATCAAAAAAAAAAGAACAATAAGAATAATAGAAACATTGAATGCGTACCAGAACCAGAACCTGCCATTCAATCAGGGACTTTGTATGACAATTTTATCAAGGTCATGCGAATAGTTCTCAGGTTCTCAAAGGGAATTTTACAAAAAGATCTTACCTTGGCTAAAGGTGACAACGAGGGTGTTATCTCTTAACTTTCACAATAGAAATAGCTGTACTGTGCGGTTCTACAAACCTTTGTAATGATTTGCAAGATAAAGGGCAAGGCGACCTCATTAACATATAGGACGAAGTACCCCATCCTCAGAATAAAGGCTAAACATTGTTTCAACTTGAAAGTATTCCTACAAGCAAAATGAGCTCATTCGTGTGCATGTTGTTTACTTTTCCGCTACAGTTTCACTTTTATTCTTCGCCTCCCAGCAGAGTTGAAATGTTAAAAAAACGCCTTTGCTATGTCCTTTTAATTGTCTGTTTTCCTTTTGTTATTATTCAACGTGGCGCGTTTTGCTACAGCAACATTATAAGAAATATAGCTACATCCAGACCCGAATATCCAAAACTTAATCCAGTGGGTTAAACGAAACCAATACCATTTCATGTCAAGTTCTGAAGGTCTTACACAATGTAACGACTTTGTGTGCATACCCAAACAGATTCGATTGAACAAAAACAAACCCGCAGACATTCCAAATATAAATGTCTCTTTAATTTCCCAATAAAAACAAAACATTTGCCTTCTCCTACCCACATCATTTTTTTTTCATCCTTGTCGAATGTGTGAGCACCTGAATAAAATCCTCCTCAACAGAACCTTGTCACAGACATAGGACTGTGAATATTTTTTCGACAGCAAAATTCACGTGAAGCTATAGATATCTTTTCACCCTCCTAGAGGGTAATAATCGCAAAAGCAGCTCTCCTCAAGTTCATTCCATGTGAAAAGCCATTAAACATTTTCAATTCAATGAGCTTATGCGTGGCCCGCCTTGTACTAGGTCATGAGATGAGGAGCACATCACGAGGCAAAGTGCAAACAAGGTGAAATGGAGCGAGATGTACGTATATACAGTAAGTGTCCTAGATACAAGGTTAAGGAACCGAGGGTTAACAATGTCAAGTTTACTCGTAATTTCACAGTACGAACAAGACGTGTTCTGCGACTCTGTGTGTGTGTGTGTATCTTTCTTCAATCTTTTGCTGGTGTTGAACAAGCTTGCGTGACATTTTTTGTTGGTTCTATTTATGGTGAAGGACTGAATGTGAATATTAATGACATAAATCAAAACTAACGATTGCCCCAGGTACAAGGAACATAAATTTTAAATAATAAAGTAGGAAAGTAGGAGCTCTTAAGGATAGAGTGTTGTAGAGGGTCGGTATTGGGCACAGATCTTTGAGCAGACGCTCTGTAAAAATGCTAATATACTCGTAGTAAGCTAAAGAAAAAAAAACATTCTATAGTTATTTAAAGACGTCTTAGCAAAGCAAGGAAATAGCAAATTTATTTTCGCAAATGCGAAGCCATCGGGTGAAATTCTACAAATAAAAGAACACAGAAAGGATGTTATATTTGTGTTTAAATATTAGTTCCTTATTATATTAACTATAACAAAATTAAATACAATAATTAGCAAATGATTTTAAGCATATTTTTTTTATTAAAAACATGGGCCTTAGCAATAAACATTTTTAGTCTCGACTCTAAATTTTCGTAGTTCACTGTGGCTATATTTTCCATACAAATTTTGCAATTGTGAGCTTTTGCAAATTTAAAGTCGAGCCTAAAAATGTTTATTGCTCAGGCAATATATATTTATATATTTTTTAAATATTTTTCTCGTCCGTAAATAACCTTCAAATGGAGCTGTCAATGCCAGGAAAGACAGTATGCCTTTGTACTGCTCTACAGAGATGCGTTGACACAGCTTCGAGCCCAACGCTTTATTTTTTAGCAACTGACTCACACATTATTCAGAAGGTGAATAGCAAGGAACTCACTTGATCCAATCTTTACCCTCGAAAAATGTATTAACAAAATAATGGTTGGCACTAAAGGTTCGACTATAGCTTCTCGGAACCATTGGTTTTGTGTGAATTTTCAATTTTTTTTGGGACCTGAAACATTAAATATTTTAGCTCACTATAAACCTGAGAGTTTTATTTCCATTGAATAAAAATCTATCTTCACGACGTTGAAAAGAAATTTAAAAGTAAAATTCGACAGAATTTAAAATTTTAATTGGAAATTGGTCAAAATAAATTGCGATTAGTAGATATTTACACTCCTAAGTTGAGGCCGTGGGCCTTAGTACACTTGCCCTGAATGTAACTAACTGAACAATTAGATGCACAGCAAAAAAAAAAAAACAAATCAAGAAAAAAAGGAAAAGGAAAACGGCCATTGCAAAAAAAAACAAAGAAATACAGCGGTTGCTAGGAAATCATTTCACGGAAAGTTACATACCTCGGCACGGCCACCAATGTTCAGTCAAAACCCAAAAGGACAGTGCTGATAAATGAGCCACTAGTTTGATTCCCCAAAAAACAAAATGAAAAGCACTCTCTCGTTTAAAAACAAAAAACGAAAGAAACCAAGCGAAAACGAAAATTTGTAGAATGTAACTCCTTTTGTTTTCAATTGTTTAAAAGCAGCAAGGTGGTCTACAAGCGCAAATAAATCAAAGAATATGATATAAAGCTAGTTAAAAAAAAAACGAAAACGTTTTGGAGAGAGCTGCCGTTTTTTTGTTTTTCTATCGCCCACGAAAACTTTCTCCACTTTCGAAGTTACATAAAGCAACATGTTCGTGATAGCGAAAACGAAAAAAACGTTTTCATCTTACAGAATCCAACCATATGACTTTAGAAGACAGAAAATTAACGAAGACGAAGGCGATGGCAAAGTTAACGCTCTCAAAAATTCCTTAAATTCATTTCTAAATCTACGTGCGTGTTTTTTTCTCCATTTTCCGATGAAAATCTCCAGAGAAACATAAATCCATCTGCTACTCTGTCAAATGTACATTAATATCTCTGAAGAGTTTCCCTGGCAGTAGTAACTAAATCAATTTGCATAGCTACACCTACAATGGTAGGCAATCAGCGTCCCGTGCATGACCAGCCGCAATTTTTCTTCTTTCTTTCTTTCTTTCTGACCTTTTCTGCATCATTATTGCTATATCCATCTCCATTATTCTACATCAATTCCCTTGTAATTACAAACGTCTCACTTGCATTAGCACAAATGTGTGGCATTTCCGTTTTGCTCCCCTGCATACAATCTTAGTAGTGACCTTGACATTAGAAGATATACATATCTATATGTTCCGACCAAGAATCTTGTTCTTGTGACCTTAATAGTAGCTGTTGTTGAAGATGACACAAGCGCTGTTGTAGTGGACACTTGGATACTTCTATAACATCAAGGACTGGGGTTTTTTTTCTCCCCCTATTTCGTTCAGATCATATGGCGGATGAGTTCAAGTTCATTTTCAAGGAAAAGCAATACCCTCTTACCCAATGGCATTTATGCGAAAGTATCATCGTTTTTGTTGGTGCGACACGTGGTGGACTTGAACTGCGAAGTGAATGGTACTAGATAAATTGTGGTACTTGCCGGTGAATATAAAACAGGTGCATAACTGCATTTGACATTATTTACACATACGACCAGATGACAAGTTCGTATAAATGGTATTGACTTTTGAATGTGCTCAGAAATAATAACCATGAATGGATTACCAAGGTTCAAATTGGCTAGGTTAAGAAGGACTGATGTGAAGATGGCATTGACGTAGGTTGGAAGGAAATTGTATGTGCCATTGGAGTCCACCTGAAGTTTGATTTTGGGTCAGATTTATATAGACCTCCTTAGCTTGCAACTAGCATTTGCGAAAGCAACATTTTTCAGGCAGATGATCAACTAAATGTCATCTAGAAAATAGCTTCCATGGTATCCAAAACTTGTAAGCGACGTCATCCGAAAGACCAATATTCGATTTACGTATTTTCGAGAGCTCTGAAATATTTTCCAACTGACGGAAAGAGTTAAAACTAATTGTTCAACCATTAAGTGCATTTATCTAAAGCCATTCGTATGGAAACCGCTTTTCCATTTCACTTCGCTCTCCCAAACTCAAATTCCTTGAGAAATACGAGTATGCAATCGAAACGAATTTAGTTGAATGGTTGTTTATTCTTTTGGAAAAAAATAATAATATTTCCCCCTTCCGAAATAAAATATGGAGAGCAAAAGGAAATGGAAAATTATTCCAAGTTTGACACTAATTGGATATCAAAACTTTATCCTTGTATCGTGCCTAGTCCGTCCAGTGCAATAGATGCAATTCTCGAACTTAGATAATGAATATCTCAATCACAACTACGAGTACGAGTGTATCCTGCAGATATATAAAATGTGCTGACCTACTTTTGAGTGTTATCATATTTGCTAGGCGAGTGAGGGGTCTACGACACTACGACGCTTTGCATTGAGTTGATGTTGTTATGTTGGTGCTGTCGTGTTATGTTTGTGTCAAATAAAGTCTGTACTTTGACAGAAAGGACAGCAAGGGAAAAGAATAAGGAAAAGGAGAAGTTTTTGTAACAAGGCCAAACAATTCAATCAATAACGAATCGATTTTTGTGGCCACAAAATGTTGGAGGCAACTTTAAACGAAATACGGAAAGTGTAATGAAAAGTGACAGCGGCTGTCATTTATCCATGCATTCATGAAAAAGGAGATGGTATGTGGTAGTTAAGCGACGATTAAGCATGACAATTTTTATGTAATATTTTGACATGTCGACGTCATTATGCCGTAAACATTTGTCATAAATTTGTCACTACGTGTGATCGCCCGTCAAGCGTCTGTCGCAGCGCACTCTCACGAAAGACACACGAGTGACCAACGAATGGCTGAAGTCATAATTTAAAAATTTTGCCACCAAAAATGACACGTGTAATGGTAGCTTTAGTGTATTTTTTAAAAGTTTAAATGTCGCCGCTTAGGCGTACACGCATTGTGGATGTTGTCATTCTCTCTGTCGTTCTTACGGTCGATGGGAATGGACTTTCTGTCAAACCTTTGAAAACTGAGCGTGTTCTCTTCTCTAGATAGTGGATTGTGATCAGTGCTAAGAGGCGCCACTCTTCGGATGTCCACGAAATATATAACTGAAGAGGAAGTGCTCCTAACAAACTTTTTTGGGCTAAGCATCTCGAATCGACGATATCCAGCGGTGACAGCACGTAACTTGATACAATCGAGTTCAGTCGATACAATAGAGATCTGGCAGCACCTAATTTCGCTCAATCGATTATCTTCGATTGCTTATCCTCGATTAAGACAAATTAGGTGCTACCAGAGCTCGATTGTATCGATTGTACTCGACTGGATCAAGTTACGTGCTGCCACCCCATCACTTAGTTTCCTGGCTGCGTAAGGGTGCCTCCGGCAAAACACGTTGCTTATCACCGAAAAATTTCTTTTAGATCTATACCCGTCTTCGTGGAAATTGACTTCGAGCAGTGATCTATATCTAAATTGCCAGTACTATAGGGCGGGGTCGTGGTATCTACGACAGTCAGGCTCCGCGTCAGGGCTTGCTCAATCCTCCAGCTCGTTGCAAAATGCCTCGCGATTGAAAGAGCTTTGGAATCGGATCGCAAGGCTGAATTTGTTGACTCTTTTTGCGGTCCCAGGTCACTCTGAAATTGAGGGAAATCCAAGGCTCAAGGTGTGTTTTGTTGGACCTTGAGGTCTTTTTAGCTTTTAGTTCTTTTTTAGTTTTTTTTCGCCAAGGATTAGGCGTTCCCCCTAGCCACCCATCACCGAAAAGGTTCGAACAAGAACTGCTGTTGTCAAGTCACTTCTATTGGAGACAATATCGAATCTCGCTATTGTCAAGAAGAGTGTTACTGTTGCAGATTCAATAAAATACGCCTTTAGAAATATAGAAATATAGTTTAGAAATAGGTACATATAGTCTCAACTTGAAATTCGCCATTTCCATTTGGTCATCATATAGTTGTTAGTTTTTTGGGCTGTCAGCTTTCCATCAAATATTCAATTCATTGCTCTTGCCTGTAGCTGTCAACTTGATTATGCTAAATATTTCCCATCCAATTAGGAAGGAAATTCAAATCAGTATTATTTGAACATTGTCCGTAATCTACTCGGAGGGGAAAGTTTTTATTGGACGAAGTATTCGGAGTAAGTTTACCGCAATAAAAGTTACTCCCGCCCGAATGGCAGAGAGGACAAGTTTGTAAAAGCTGTCGAAACACTTATTGGTGTAATTTAATTTCGGTCTAATTAGTTGTTGAATTGAGCAAAGTTTGGATTTTTGATTGAAAAGGTAGTGCGGAAAATATGCGGTTTCTATTTGCAATTTCTTTATGTTTCGAAAACTGCCCCGGCAGTAACTTCAACTAATTACGAAGTTTTAATGTAGGAAGATCAGGCAGGACTTTCGTTGCAGGGTGTCCGGCCTACGGCCTCCGGCTTGGCAGAGTTCAGCGTCGGAGTTAGGTTTTAATTATCGAGACAGAGTTTTTATGTAGATACTACGTTTTTGAATAATTCAAGAGGAATGTGTTTTAATGGAGGAAAGACTGAAGAGGCACTGCGGTTGTCATCCTCTCTGACGCTGTGTTCTCTAAGAATATCAGCCAAGTGTCTGTGGTGCAATCGTCTGAAGGCTTGCATCACGACAGAGTTGCCTTTCCTAGTCAAAGAAATACTTTTATTAGTCTGGAGACGAATTGTTTATGTGTCCAATGATTTTTCAAATTTCAGTAGCTTTTAGTGGGATACCACAGTTTGTCACATTTCTTTTATTTTACTACTGCTTTTAGCTGTTTGAATTTTCAAGTGATGAGGTTTTTTAGCCCTCTTAATCTCCCGATCATATTTCCAGTGGTAAGTTGTTCTGTATTGTCTTTGCTAAAATGGTTGAGAAGTCTAAGTTTGACAGTTTTTTTTTTGGTCAATTTACGATCGAAAGTTATGCCTTGGTATGGAGATAAATTGGAGCCTGCTCCTACATTGATGTTTTTGTAAACTGGAAGCGAAAGTAAGCGAAAAAATATAAATAGCCCCATTCCTGAGGTGTAAAAGAACAGTTTTGCTAGCAGTTAAACAAAGGGTTTCCGCTACTACTTGTTAACACCTACAAGAACTCTAAGGGCCGTTTGCTGATACGACTCATAGCGAACTAAGTTCCACATAAACTCTTATGTGACAGTTTATGACCTGAAAAAAAGTAGCCCATAAGTATTTAAGTAGAACTTAAATGGTTAAGAGTCGTATGAGCAAACGGCCCTAAGAGGCTTTAAGAAGAACAATCAAAAAATATGTAGACAGCGCAACAGTTTCATAAAGTAGCCTAGGTATTGCGCCTAATTCGTTCGTTTGAAGTTTTTTTTTGGGAAAGGACTCGCAAGAGCACGCCTTGTCCGAGCGCCTAAGCTGAGGATCTTTATAGTTACGTTCTTGAATGTTGGTAAGAAGTGTGACGCCCTTAAAAAATCTTAAAACGTGATTTGTGCTATTCCAGGGATCAAACTTGATACCCCACTCTCAGTAGTCCAGCATAATAGCTTCTGAGCCTCTGAGCCTGTAGCCCCTGAGTCACTGCGCCTATTAGGAAGAAAATTCAATGGGAACAATGGGCCTTACCAATAAACATTTTTAGTTTCTATTCTAAATTTAAGTAATTCACAGTGGCTATATTTTCCATAAAATTTCGCTATTGTGAGCTTCCGTAAATTTAAAGTCGAGACTAAATTTGTTTACTGGTTTCGCTTAATCGCTAATCGCTATCATAAATCTACCTCTTTGTTTCTAAAATTTTGTTCACTCCGACCGAATATTGAAGTTACTTTTCAATGGCATGTCCTCCGGAGTATCGCCTCGCAAATCCTAAATAAAATATTTCCTCAAGCCATTCGTAACCACATTGAAAGGTAGTTCATACCAATCACAAAGGGGATTTTTGAATCTATACCATTTTTGATTACAGCAGTCACACCACAAACTTGCATTTATCATCCTGTACTCGTACTCACACTCACACATATTTGTAGGATGTAAACGATTCAACAAACCAAATAAATCATTTTCCAACATTTTTACATTCATAAGCAGAAGAAACTTCCCTCTGCTTTGTACAAAATCACTTTAGCCTTTGGCTGGACCCCTGGCTGTCAAATTAATCACTCGTACAGCCGCAACCTTGTCAAATTTTGTTGTTATTAAAAATGTCGAATATGTATATTTCATAAATTCATCGTACAATTTGTAAATTGCCAAAATAAATCACTTCCTCGTGCGCGAGAAACACCGACCGCCGCCAGCAGCTGTGATCGAGCGCTTTTAATGCCAAACTCATTTTTCGTGAATGAATATTTCGACTGGTCGATTTGACAAGGTGCCAACATTTCTATATCGCACTCTAATGCGTTTGAAATAACAAAAACCGTGAATGGGTTTGAGTATTGCTGCTGAATGTGGCAAAATGGAAAAAAAGATTGCCGACACTTGTTTCCTGGAACTGAATAGTACTTGTCGAATAGATAATTTTCCGTTCTAATAATAGATCCGAGGAGACCACCACGAAACGAGGGAACCTTTCTGAGTTCCGAAATCAGGTTTGCCGCAATTTAGCCGACAATTTAATACGGAGTGCGGAGGTAGAGCACGTGAGGTGTAGGAGGCGCTAAGAGCGAACCAAGAAAAAGATTTATCATTGCGGCGGAGCTTAGTGTTTGGATATGGATATCCTTTCACGAGCTGTCGGGTTGTAAGAATGGATTTCTCAAGACGAAAAAGGGATTCAACTAATTTCAGGTCACATGACAAATTGCTCTGCCATAAATTGGCGGCGGTGGCCCACGCTTGTGTTTCGAAGCATATTGATGTGGGTATCCACTTCAGTCTGTCGGTGCCGGTTACCTTCGGGCAAGTTGATGAATGCGACAATTTATCCAATAAATATAGCTTCTATAATCGAGCTTTGTAGGTGTGTGTGCTTGAGTTACGTCGTCATGTAAATAGCTCATTATTTTCCTGTATAGGGTCGCCATTGTTGTTATGCTTTCAGTTCGAAGAGTGCCAACGATAACCTTGAAAAATTGTCAAAAGGAATCATCCCGTTGGAAGATTGGCCTATAAATTTCAGTCGGTCTTATTTGAATACATGGCAATGTTTTAGATGGTCCCAGCAAAACCAGTTTCAAATTCTAAGAGACTTATGGTGGGTGTATTTTTGAAATCGTGCACAAAGTTGAGGTCGAAATCAGAAATCCTTTTCTGATGTGAACTAGTGCAAATTGTGCTCGAATATAGTTTTCGACGCTTGTGTGCGGTCTTGTGATCTTGACTCTTGAGGGTCAGGCGATAATCGATTTAGTTTTTTAAAAAAGTCCAAATTTCTCATTGCAGTCGGCCTGGAACTATATTTGGAGCGGTATTCTTTATCTTTGATGAGATATAACGTCCCAATGCAGCTTTCTAGTAGCTCACTGCCGTAGCCAAACAGAGATGACCGGAAGCAGTTTTGACGAATTGTAAAAATCTCATACAAGAGCATCGACGTTCTTGTGACACGTTCTTCCAAGCAGCTTCTGCAGAAGTCATTAGAAAGAATGTCAACCCTTTGAGAAGTATTTCAATTGATGCGATGTCACTAATTACTACCGCGACGAGTTATCGAAGTGTTTTGGGATCCGTAAATTTGGCCGTCTCATCAACTGTATCGTTCCCGCCCTCAGCTTACAAGTCGAGAAATTCAATTGAGCTACACTTTGATTTAAAATTTACAACGTTACAGTCATCGCTTTAAGTGCAGCTTAACTATGTCAGTTCAAAAATTTGACGAATGCCTCCCAACCTTGGTGGTTCTCGGTTTGGCATCTGAAGTTGCTAAGTTAAAACCTCTTTTCATAGGGTATATGCCAAAAGTAGTATTTTTCCAATTTTGGCCCTTAAATTTATATACCGCCTTTGTTTTGAAATGTGCTTTATTTGTCCACGGATATTGAGAATACATCTTAAAGCTTTAAAAAATAAAAAAATGACGGAGAATGTGAGGAAAGTCGTCACCACCCAAAAGAATGGTTGTCCAAAAGCTGGACTTCGAGTCCTATTTGGATTAGGGCAATTATTGAAATGTTTTAAGGACCCAAACTTTTTTTTTTTAAACTGCAGGTATATAGTATTCTTACGACTACAGTCATTTAATGGGTTTAGCTGGCAAGTAGACGGAAGTATAAGGTGCCCTGGGTCTTAACTTTACAATTTTAATATTTAGACCTCACTACTCTGGCATAGAACTGATCTGAATAGCCCAAACTTAACCGAAAGCTAATCTCTTGGCTTAACACAACCACAGCACATCATCATCATCCTAGATTCAACCCCAACCCAAACAGAGCTCCCTTTGTCCATTTGTTGCCACCACGGGTACCTCCGTCTTCCATTCATCCGCGGATAAAACAAGGATACTTTTTCTCCACCTAACTGGGGTGAAAACTTATTTCAATCCACATTAGCAGGCTCTATGCGAACAAGTCGATAAATGATTGAACTTCCGAGGATGGAATCAAAATCATTCCCTGAGCGTAAGGCTTACCTACACCTCCATATATAACATTCGATCACCAACCAAAAAGTCCTATACTTAGAAGGAACAATAAAAGTAAATAAGGATTCTCCAACAAAAGGAGTCATATATCCCGGGGATTATCAACTTAGTCAGCCTAATTTACGCATACCCTTTGTGTGTGTACTGGCGGGGCTGCCTTCGAATTGAGGCTTTCCTCCTCTGACCATCAATTTTATTTACGGCTATTACATCGCACGAAATTCAACCATGTCAAAGAAAAAAATACCCAAATGCCTAGCAACAGATATTGGGGTTCGGGAAGGTCCAACCCAGCCTGGGAATACAATGCTTTTATCTTTGCAAAATGAAAGGGTATTTTAGTTGAATTTTTGTTTCACTCCGACTTTTTTTATGTCCTTAGAACGTGCTCTGAATGTTTTCGGCCTTTGATTTAATAAAATTTGTTTCTTTTAACATTTAACCGCATAAGCGACATTAAAATGTATGCCGACCGTGTGGTTTCATCCGATTTGATGTTTTGTTGTGGGCGACCTTTTTCCCGCTGCAGGCATAACCCCTTCAACGTGGAAACATAACAAAGGTATAAAATGTCCATATAAATTGAAGCTGCGCTGTTTTGTTCATTGTATTTTGAAAATCGATGGTTTTTTGCGGGAAAGGGTTGCAATTGATAACTGACTGTTAATGTTCATGTTCGTGGAGGGACTTGTACAAGTTTCCCCCTCTCAAAAAGGCATTCCCTTGACTTCGAATGGAAGGCTTAATAGTGTGCACTTTTGTTTTTAAAACAATTATTACCACTGTTGGCTCATTTAGACATGCGGTGCTCAAAGTAAACCAAGGATCTCATCCTGACGAGAACATCTGTACCAAGTAGAGCACTAAGGGTCGTAGCAATGAGGCTTTCGTCAACTAAGACTGGATCGTAAGCTCTTCGACTAATAAGCCTCCCAAATTAGGTCGGCACTTAGCTAACTACCTACGGTTGCGCACCCCGAGTTGAGGTATTCTTCAACTTGCGTGCCCCAACAAAGGCGAGGTTTTTCTCTATTCTACTCC
Source organism: Cheilosia impressa (assembly GCA_948293265.1). NCBI lineage: Eukaryota > Metazoa > Arthropoda > Insecta > Diptera > Syrphidae > Cheilosia > Cheilosia impressa. The sequence goes on along the minus strand of OX411880.1, from coordinate 126,980,633 downwards.
CACGGAGTTAGACTCGAATCTCGACGACTTAATGAGAAGGAGCATTTGCGTTCATTCGCTCAACAAGATACAGGCTTTTTAGGCGACTTATGAGAAACTTTTTGACTATAAGGTCAATGTTGCTGTCATTTAGCTCGTCGTTGAAGCCCGCCAACGCACAGAAGACTAAATATTATTCTAAGAATTTTTTTCTCTTTCAAAACCTCCGAGGATATCTTCACCTGCTTTAGAAAAAGTCCAAGCTTTATGGCCAGAAAGCAAGACTACGATTATCAGGGTCTTATTTAGTCATTCGAGATAGGGCTCTATTACTCAATTGCCCTCTGAGCCCAAGAAAACAGTAGAGCCGAGGTAGGAAAAGTCGCGAACTACTTATATTTAAAGCCCTTATCTACCCCAGGGATATTACGATTTCTCAACAAGTTACTGAGTTTTGCTCGAAGGTTGAATTTACTTCTTGTCTTAAGTCCGGGTCACACTGTCATTCGAATTAGATATCTGAAGCTTTACAAAAAAGGCTCGACGTATTTGCCTGTCGACGACGCATTTAAGGACATTCAACAGTAAGTGGGTTTTATATGCACAGACACAATTTTCCTTGACCAGTTCATATGATGTCTGTAACCACCGAGAACGGAGTGCAGAAGGCCGACAAAACCATTCATTAAAACTGTGCAAAGAACTGTGGAGAGGGGAGTAACATCCTTGCTGTTAGAGGGCTTTTGGGATCCTGCTTGCTGATGTGGTAACCGATGAACTACCGAGCAAAGAATGCACTAAACTAAGGTACCACTTCTGATTTTTTTAAAACGTCGACATTACGAACACAGTAACAGGAAGTATTTTTCAGGCCGTAAAGTAGGTCAGTGCGATACCCGCCGGTCTTCAACGCGGTCTTTTATGACAGATTTGTCTGCATACCTTGCAAAGATATTTCATATCAACCGGCTAAGAGCATTATTTCCTAAGAATATCCTTTGCAAACTGATTAAAATACCCAACCCTTGTCACGACTATTAAGTCCCAGGAAATAAGCAATTAAGTTGCGAAAATGTAAGACTACTCCTTGATGGCAGACCATCTGTATCCTGAGAGCATACAAAATATCTCATATTACACTTAAGCGCTAATAACGGTGGCTTTCCCTCGTGATGCTCCTTAGCTGAGCATTTGTTGTGGATTAAAGAAAATGCAGCCTGTAGTCGTACAAAAGACGTTTAAATGCGCCCCCCCAACTCCGCCTTGAAACGTTATCAATTTCTGTTGTTCCCTGTGGATCTAATGTAATGGGGATGAGAGATCAAGTTTAATATGGCGCATTTGAGGAAGCACTTGTGGCGCACTGTTGGGAAATATTTTCCTAATAAGAGGTTCTATCGATTCAGGGGAGGACTTGTGGCGCACTAGTGGGAAATATTTTCCTTTTAAGTGTTTCTATCGGTTTTCATTCCCACCTGTGATAAACCTAATTCATTTACTTTGATCACATTTGGCACCTTGCAATGCCACACAATCCATTCATCCGATTGCGACTGTTGTATCGATCCGTCATGGTCATACATCTGAATGTGTTGCGAGCTCCTGTCGATTTCTTTTGTTTATCTTGCCTCCTTTCAAGTTAAGGTAATCCATCCTGCTCAAAACGTTGCTGACGACTGCTCCTTTGAAACTTTTTTAATTCATTCCCACGGTATGATGTGTCAAATGACATTGCGACGAGGAGATTGCAAAGCACTTAAAGTCCCATCAGAGTCTCCTCAAACTTCTGCAATATAATGAGTTAATCTGAAAGTTTCAAAGCGATTCAAGTGAAAGATGCCTGGATAAGGCCTACATATATAGCAACACCCAAAGTGTTCGGGCGCGGCTCTCAGTGCGACAACAACTCTTTTGTTTGATTGCCACGAATAAAAGTTCAATCCTCTTTGACGTAGGGCCAAGAACAAAGGACTTTTTAAGCCATTTGATGGCAGTGATTAAATGTGAACAAAAATGCTCATTAATCTGAGCTGAGTGATAGGAGGTATTTTATTTGAAGTAAAGCACACTCGTATATTTAGGATTTTACGCAGAAAGTCAGCTTTTGTTGTTAATCACAAGGACGTTAGTTATGCTAATACTTACTTTGTCTGTTTGCATGGGAAAAACTCTGTAAATTATAAACTTATTTTACTAAAATGAAAACATTTCCGTATTTTCGCACTAACCCTTGAGTTTGATTTCCGCAAGAGTTTGACAACATCTATCATAGAAAAGGAAACAACGATGATGGGTTTGGCGGCTAACCTGGGCAAAAACCATTTGCCATTAAGGAGTGACGCCCAATATGGAAAAACCGTACGGAAAGTCACAATCGGCAGCTATAACTTGAAGGTAGTTAGGGACTTTTCCTACCTCTGCTCTGCTTTAAATTGTGACAATAGCATCTTGGCTGAAACTAAACAGAGATTAACTCTTGTCAATCGCTGTTTCTGGAGTAGTAGAACTATAAGGTAAATCTGTATGACCCTGATAATCCCAGTTCTGCTTTATGGGGCTGTAGCTTGGACTTTGTCTACAGTAGGTTAAGATATCTATGGATGATTAGAGGCAGATATTTCTTCGGAAAATTGTCGGTCCCGTTTGCTTTTGGAGGGAAAATCCATGAAATCCATATACGAGCTGTACAGAGACGAAGATCTGGTCAACAAGTTATTGTATTTAATTTTCAACGTCTTGAAAATAAAAATGCAACTTCTTGTTTCGACACAATAGACCTCTTCTGGTCGCAGTGTACAGGGCCTACTCGTATAACTTACAACGTCTTGTTTCAAGTCAATCGATCGACTGCCTTTCGAGTTTTGCAAGCTGAAAGATGTGCAGGCTGAGTCTAAGTATTTCAATTTTCAAAATAGAATCAACTGCGCCATCTTTCGCTGACGCCTGACAAACATCCGAGAGTATACCTGTCATAAAAGAGCTCCTCAATTAGCCGTTTGGACTCGGCATAAAGTTGTAAATCGCTTCCATTCGACCCAAAAATTAAAAATTCTCACAAAGTGATTGTGAGAACCTATGCCTAGGGTCCTTACAGACCTGTCGCGCCAACTATTTTCTTTTTTCATAATCCCTGCAACTTTTTTCGATCCATGTTTAAAATTTCAGCGGGCCAAATATTCGTCGAATTATTACGGAGGTGAATAACTGGGTCAATATCAAAACTGAATGGGATACCTACCTACTATAAGGCTTGAAAAGAACCAAAACTAATTTCAATCTATGGTGCCTGCTACAAAAGCAAACCAAATACTACAATTAGGTCGTGCTTTTTATTTGTTTTCAAATAGGAAATTAGTTCCAATGTCGGGAAAATTCAGTTTGCCAATTTTGTAATCCGGATATTAATCCAAAAATAGAGAGCAAGCGAATAACAGACATTTCCACTCCGCACTTGTGCAGGTAATCTGATTGCTATGATGGTGGGTGGCGATCATAATGTTTCATCCATTGTCCAATTTCGCGCGAATGTCCGTTTGCATTGTCCTTCTTTATACGAGGAAATAAAATTACAAAAGGTTAATCCATGACTTTGCCACTTGAGTGCGCGCTTTCCAAATAAGGGCAGATAACAAGGTTACATATAGCTGCTGACGACAGGATAAAGGATAATTGTGGGTTAATCAGTATTCACCCCGCGGGACACTCGAGAACATGCGAAAAAACTTCGTTGAGAGGAAGAGAGTTAATTATTTTTGACAGCGCGACCACATCCTTTTGCATGCGTTCACCTATGGTTAAAACGTTGTCTGGAAAGGAGGCTTTCAGTTGGAATAAAAACGGCCTTTTGACATTTTCCACGCAATTCGTTTACCTTGCAGATATTTTATTTTTGAAATGAATATATTAATGAACATGGAAGAACTCCTAAGCCTGAGTAGAGTATGAATGAGTAATGAGTTTAAGTTGTATAATTTTTTCCAAATTTATGGACTCACTCCCACAGATTGCACAAGTTATTGTTCGACGTCTTAGACAAGGCTAATCATGGACTGAAAGAGTTGGCCTTAGTATTAACAATATGTAACTCTATAGTTCGTCGCAAGATCTCCTTCTACCAAGGGGCCACTATTCAAATTCGAAGACTCTGTGATCCGGAACATTGATTTCCAATCGCTCTGCGAGCTACTACTAACCTAAGCCTCTCCACTGCGAAAATGTTTGACTAGTTCCATCTTCCATACGGCTATTGTGATCCATCTTTGGCGGAATGGGCCTAAGGCCTAGCTTTCCACAACCAATCGTTTGTCTGGGTTTTTATTTTTTCGGACGAATGCAAGACGGATAGAACCTGAGAAATCTACTCCACACTATCCACTGAGCCACTGCGACCGAGTTCGGCAAAGGGTTGTAAATTTTAAATGAACAAGAGTTTTTTATTTGTTTCTAGTTCTCCATTTTTAGATGTGATTTCTACAAGTGGGATAGTTTCCTTTCTTTTTTAATTTCAGCTAAATTTTGAATTTAATCACATGCATGTTGGAAAACGCATAGCGATTCGTGTGCAAGAACTATTTCTGTCAAAATTCCTTTTCTACTAGTAAAATTAAGATCCCAGGTACTGACCCAGGTACACATTACCCCCCACAACAACAGGATTGGTTTTGTTGTCAGGACCATCCTAAATATGAATATAAATCAATTGGCCGCAAAAGGTTCGGCTAGTCCTGGGTGGAGGTAATAAATGTCAATATCTATCGATAAGGACAATTTATTACAGCCGACCGGAATTGCATTAAAAATTATAGAAGCGATCCGAGCGTGGGTAGCGACCTTTCATTTCGCGCCCACAAACGCACATCGTTTTTGGCGCATACAATCAGGGTTATCACATTTTCACTCGTTATATATCGATATGTGCAAATTGCATCCCAGTTGGTGTGCTCATAGCTAAATAATACGGTTAATAGTATAAACGTAATTGAAAGTAATTGATTCTCGTGCGGCGACTCATGACATTACACTATGATAGATATCGATTTGAGTGAATTAAAATTCAATCATTTTCCTAAGTGGGGATTTATCGACATACAGGCTGAGGGATTTGTACAAATGTTTCAACGGTAAACCCGACAGGGAAATTTGCATTGCAATTTGGGTCACACTTTTGATAATTGTTGCCCGAAAACAATCCAATTTAATTAAAAAAAAAAACAAAAAAAAAGGGCGCGGCTGGGTCACACGAAGCTTTGTCGTTCATCAAAAATTTGGTTGGTTGTTCTCTTACTTTATTAGGTTGGTAGGTAAAAATCTGTGAATCGATGCATTTTTAATTAATTTATAATTAATATTCTTATTTATTCGAATTTTCTGAGAAAAACTAAGTATGGGATCATATTTAGAATACTTCTATTATTTTAATAACTTTTTTGATCAAAATCTTTGGAGCGGTTTTTGTAAAACTATGCAGACAAAACTGTAGAAAATTTTTCAAAATATATAGTTTGAGAAATACTATTGCTTAACTATTTAGCTGGAAACTGAGTATGTATTAGTTAGTATTTGGGATGTAAGCGTGACTTGGTTTTTAAAGTTTTATCTAAATCGAAAATGGGGTTTTCGAACAGTTTTAAAAATTAGGGTTTTCGGTGATTCGAATTGAAAATTAAGGATGCAATGTTTTTCAAAAAATCTATTTTCCTCTAAGTATGCAGTTTGGTCAAAATCGTTGGTGCCATTTTCGAGTAAACTAAAGAAAGCCTAATTTTAAAAAAATAACTTTTTTCACAGCTCCATTGAACAATGATATATAGAAAACCTAAGTTTGCTTTTAAGTTAGAAATGGCCATATTACCTTAGAAATTAATTTTTGTTACAATCGTATGGACCGTTTTCGAGATATGCGCAAATTTGTCCAAATTTCAAAAGTAATGTTATTCGATTTTTTTTTGCGAAAAACTAAGTATGCAGTTATGTTGATCTCACCCACTTAAGCTTAAATATCAATTTTGGTTGAATATTTTATATGGGAAGTACCATTAATATTAAAAAAATAAAAACTGGTCCCGAACTGTAGGCCCACAAACTCCAAATCCGAAGTTTAGCCAAATCAGGGCAGGCTTTTAGGCTGTAGGTCTCAGAAGCATATGGACAAATAGACAGACGGACAGAATTGCAAGACCCAACTTTATAATTGTACCTAATGTCAGAATTGATTGACATCTCGAGTTCGAAATTCTGTTACTTTCTGTATTCGAAAAAGTAAAAAATGCTTTTAGTTGAGAAACTGTTTTTTAACAGCTGCAGCTGCCATCATGGTTTTATGTAAGACCAAGAGAGAAAATCCAAAACCATTGCGCGGTCGATACTTCTCTTCATTTACTTTGAGACAGTAAGAACGAATAAATTTGACTTCTGATTTTTGATTGTGTAAAACCAAATTTGATTGTGTTTTAGTCACTTTCAGCCTTGTTTTTTTTTGTCCGGCCAAGACATTTTTGTGAGTGATAGTCATTCCAATAGTCATCTAAATGAACTGTGACAAACAATTAGAAATGTTCATTCGATTGTAACACCGAAAGTGTATAAATTTAGAAGTCGTGGCGCTAATGTGAAAAGTTTCCAAGTTCGAGACGAATTTTCATTGTGGTTCTCATTCATATACAGTTGAATCAAACTCAAGAGCACTCACTTGAGTTGAACAATAAGTGAAAAATAATCTAAAGACGTCAAGAGTGATGACTGATTTATTTAAATCTTCTGAATTGACTACCCGTGCTGAGAGTGAAGGGATCGACGCCCCAGCACAAAAGCATGAGTAATGGTAGTCGCTTATATTCAAAGGAATTCAATAGAGAATTCTGCCGAAATATTGGTAGGTATAGGCATTATGAACAATGGGGGGTTTTACTAATTTTAACGTTTTTAGCAGAGTGACAGAAGCTTTGTGAGGTTTGAAGGAAAATACGAACCCTTTAAAAATAATCTGCAACGCCGACATTACATTTAATTCGACAGCTAACAGGTAAGTCGTGTTCCGCAGTAGGCTGACTAAGGAAACTTGCCTTTCGACGGTTCCATATTAGCATAGCCCCTTATGAATTCCCTCATAAGCACTTAGGCAAATTGAAAAAAAGAAAACAGCTTACTACTCCAGGTGTTGTTGGTAGGGAAATGATTCTTTTGAGAGAATAAGCATAAAATAACATTTTGCCCATCCCACAAAATCGCGACGCTATACAACGCATCACCATCGCCATTAAAGCTCAGTTAATTATTAATACTAGGTACAGCCATTGGGGAGCGACCGCTCCTGGCACTAAAACCCACGGGCGAACAAGACCAAAAAACACAAAATTACTTTTCGTCCCCGTTGCTAGCGGATGGGTATGGTCGAACGGAGACAGTTTATGGCTTTCCTGTGCTACTTACGGAGCCGAACCTTTGGTACTTGAAGCATCATGATAACCTCCGCGAGGATATAATAAACCACACAGATAGAGATACCCATACTCAACAAAGACTGGAAGGAAGTATCCTTAAGTATAAGGGAAAATAATTGTCTGCTGTAGGTAAACACAATCATTCCAATTTTATTGCTTGCTTATTCTTGTATTACAGGTTGCCACAAAGTTGCGAAGGATTTGTTGTTCTTTTATGAGTGGAAACTTTTTTTTAATTTTTTTTTCTAGTTCGAAATAAATTGTTTATTTTATTAGCTGAAAGCTAGAAGACGTCTGAAATTGAGAGTGACGACTTTAAATTCTGTCGCTTGAATTCCCCTTTTCTCTAAAGTATTTGGAGACAAGCACTTTTGGAATAATATTGGGTAGGCTTTTGTGTATGGGTCTATGAAATAAAAGTGCGGTCTTTGAGCACTCTGTTTAGAGGCAAACACCCCCTTTTTAAGTTGCGAACCATTTTCCAATTTCCTTATACATTCAAGTGTCGATGGCTACTTCAATCAAATTGAAAGGTAAACCTCCAACAACTTGGTTAATGTATGCTGAGAGCAATGGGGTCAGTTTGGAACAATTATAACCCAAACAATTGACTACAATCTGCAAATATTTACAGAACCTCCCGATTGAGGAACTCCCTTAACCGTCCACTTGATGTGGTTAACATTTGCGCTTCGTAGAGCAACCACTGAAAACTGAAAGGATAATGGCCACTTCGGGTTTCCTTTCAAAATAATTTCCGTCGATACACACAGCCGGCCACAGTCGAAGTATTTATACGACATCAAAGAGACGACTCTAAAGACTTCCCCCCATTAAATAAGCACTTGGGGGTTCCGAGTAAACAAAAAAAAAGGTTACGAAAATACCAATCCACTTGGACACTAGTGAGTGGAAAATGAAGCGTGTTTCACGTAGTACCTAGTTCATAATCAGTTTGTTAAAAGTAAGACATAGATTAGAAGCCCTCACTAGGCGTGGGTCTTTAAAGTACTCCTATGGTAGTCACTCCAAATTCCATTTCCTTTCATAACTGCAGCTAGAAAGACCGCAGTGGCAGTGGCATAGCCAAGTGGTAAATTGTTCTGTCAACTGTGAGAAGAGCATAAACTTCGTTATGGTCATGCTCCTCAAAGTAATAACTGGAATCCAGTGCCTCCGTGACGGGGTACAAGACTGGGTGAGCATTGCAGCTATGACTGTAGGTTGCCAACGTTCGCCATACCACAGGAAAACTGATTTCAGATTAAAGCACTCAGAATACGGAGGTACAGATCAGCTGCTATAACTAAACCGTGCTGTAGTAATAGAGCACCGAAGGCAGACGATATATTTTTTTTATTACTGCATCTCGCCCTTATTTGCACTGCCAGTTTGTAGGACAGACTGATATGCCTCGGTTTGTCCATCAGTTTTAATTTACGCTAGAGCGCTAGAGGAAAAAGCGTAAATTGAAAATCTTTGCCCCCGTGCAGGAAGTAATATTGTGGTTGGACGAAGCTGAAAATGGAAGAAAAGGTAGACTGTGCAATGTGGAGTACAATCGTATTAACTAAATTGAATTTTACTACCTAGGTGCTTGAGAAAATAAAATAAAAAAATTCTGAAACATTGTTTTAGGAAATATGTTGAGAAATATGTTTTTTTAAAGCTAAAATTAACATGTTTGAGAAGGTTAATTAATGACTTGGTTTAGTTAGTGGCACATACCTTAGACCACAAAATGGGTTTCACCCCCATATGTGGTTGATGGGCTCGTCCATAAAGGACCCCTTAAATCTGTTCTATACGATGTTTCCTTGATGTTTGTCGAGACATATGATTTTCCAATCAAAAAGTGATTGCGAATCAAAATCTTTAAGCGAAACTTTTGGTCTAATCGCGAAAAAGAATTTTTATTTTGCCTGTGGGCTGGGCTTTTTTTATGCTTTTTTATGCCGAATTCACAATGTCGCGTTGAACGCGTGCGTGCGTCGGCGCGCTTTGACACGCTTTATCGAAACTTTACGATTTTAGATGCCAAAGCACGCGAGCAACAATTTTGTAAAACGAAATGCTGCTTTGAAGCGAATGCGCGTTGAGAGAGTAGAGTATGCCAGATTAAAAGTTCGGTTTGGTTTAAACTAATGTACACAAATAGAGAGCAGAATTCAAATTTCAATTCTACTCTCTTTTTTCTTGTAGCTGTAATTTTTGTGCAAGAATAAAAAAAGGATTCTCCAAAATAAATAAAAAAATCATTCGTAATAGAAATGCAAAAACAATCTTAACAAAGATGCAAGAGCAATGATTAATATTTTTTTTATCAAAGAAAATCTAAAGAAATTAGTATTAACTTAACAAAAAAATTAAGGTATTCGTCATTTTCACACACTAAACTAATTAATTTGCATTAAAAAAATATCATATTGCTTTTTAAAACATGTGTGTGATAAACATAATTGATTCTGTGCCACTCCAACTAAGAACGGCACATCCCACGACATCAAATCGAACAATTCAAAATTCTGAAATTGTCAAACGCGCGTGAGAGTAGAGAGTAGGTCTACTCAGGCGTCGCGTTGAACTTTACGATATTTACGATCTAAAGTCGATTCAACGCCTGGAGTTGTATTTTGTGTGGCAGCATATGAACGCTTTGTTTCTACATAATCTGTCAACGCACGCGCGCGTCAACGCGACATTGTGAATTGGGCATTAAAGTTAGCGGAGGCTTTAAAAATAACAAACACTTAAAACAATCCAATACAAACCACCTCAAAAATCACCTAATAAGTACTAAAAACCCATAAGAAATGTTTAAAAAAACCCATCAAAAATGGTTTAAACTTATGGCGGAGAAAGCATTAAAAGCGGGTGAGAAAACTCATTAAAAACCGTGTGTAAAAATCGATTAAAAATATTTTCAGAACTGTGAAAAAACGGGTAAAGAACATCTTAAAGAACGCATTGTGAAACGCTTCAAATAAAGCTACAAAATTTGCACCAAGGAACTAAAATCTCAATGGAAAACGTATGACGTCGTATTGAAACACACATTAAAAAAAATTTAAAAATGTACAACAAATTAAAAACACTTCAAAAACGAAAGATTAAAAAATGATTTGAAAAACATCGGCAAACGCACTAAAATCATCACACATTTCTAATACAATATATTAAAGGGATGCCCAATACTAAATACCCTTCTGACTGAAAGGGAAAGCATTACCTAAAACGCAAAAATACGTGACACATATTTTGGTCGGGCGTCTTGTTTATGTGGTATGAATTATGATACAGTGGAATCCGTTTAGTACGACTTCGTTTAAAACGACGAACCGTTTAAAGCGACGTAGACACAACAACTTGTTAGGTTTGCATACTAATTCCTATGAACGAACATCCGTTTAGAGCGACTCCGGTTTGAGCGACCAACCGCTTTAAACGACGTAATTTTCCAATAAATCGTTCGGTTACAGCGACGAGTGGTTGTTATTTAAAAAATATAAAGCAATCGTAGTATGCCACTCTTTGAATTTTCTCTATGCAATAGCAATAGGTAGCACAATTAGCGCGACAGGCGACAGTTTTTACGTAACAGAGTTACGCGACGGCGCAGTTTTTATGTACATATATATGTATGTATTTAATTACATATTTTAAAATATTGTTTTTGTTGTAATTGGCATGTACTAATAGCTATTCTGAGCGAAATTAAAAGAAAAATGTTTCTGATTTAAAGGTTTATTTGGTTTTCATTGACGTTACTTCCTTGCATACAGATATGTTAATATTTACATATAAAATTTTCAGTTCGTTTTGTGCGTCGTCCGGTTAGAACGACTTAATGTCGCCGGTCCCTTGACCGTCGCTATATCCGGATTCCACTGTATTTTTATAGCAATGGCTAATGAAATTCCATGTTCCTATAAAACAAAATGGCTTCCGGAAGAGTCCAATTGTCCGTTACAATAATTTATTTATTTCGTATTACTTACTGACACTAATTACCACTTTCATTTCGCAAGTTTTAAATCAGAAATAGAAAGGTTTTCAAGTTATTGCAGGAATGCTGGTCACTAGAACGTGTTTATTTCCGCTTTACGTATTAATAATTATGGGTAGAACATCCATAACACTTTAGACGTCGGATTTGTGATATCGTTCCTAAGCCTTTTTCTATTATTTAGAATTGACAAATGGATCTCTCTGTCCCGCCCGTGATGGAAAATTTAAAACTCAAAATCGATTTCGAAACGTTGCAAAACACTTATGAATAACTGTAACAAAAGATTAAGAACACTTTTATTTTTAATTACAAAAAAAAAAAAAAAACAATAAAAACATTAACAAAGTGCATTGAAAACATTGGGCCTTACCAAAAAAACATTTTTAGTTTCGACTCTAAATTTAAGTAGTTCACAGTGGCTATATTTTCCATACATAAGTTTTAAGTACGGCACATTAAAAATACAAAATACAAACATTAAAGAAACCCACCTGCAAACACAAAAACAAAAATACACTTTTTGGAAAATGCGTACAAAAGCGCTTTAAAAATTCGAACTCTTAAACGACGGATCTGAAATATCTTAAAAAAAAACCCATCTAAATTACCTTGAAAAACGTCTTGAAGAAAGCCCTGAAAACTCCATTGAAAGCACTTCAAAAATGCAATAATTAACGCACTACCAGCCTTCGAAGACACGCATGAAAAATATCTAACAATCACAAAACTGCAAGAATGCAACTAAAATGCTTTGAAAAACGGGCCCAAAAAGACGCTTAAAGCTATGAGCTAAATACGACATTCCCTATAACTGTCTCTGCAATAGTTTTTAAGAATTTGTGCTCATAAAGCACAAAATTGGTTTACTTTATTCAACCTACATCACATAAACGAGATGCAACCAAATAAATATTTTCGACTTTTGGCAGAGAACTCAATGTTTGGCGAACAATGAGAACATCCCGAACAAAAGTACTCACTTGAGTTAGAAGTCGGTTTCATTGGATACACCAAGTGGCAGCAATATAGTTACTTTTGTTGTACTACAACTAAACAATAATAAATATGAAGTGCTTACTGCAAATACAAAAAGTTCATCTTTTTTTTTTTTGAATGGATAAGTTAAGTGTCATTCTTTGTGTGCATCAAATCCAGCGAAAAGTGATGCGTCTCCCAGCAAAACTTTTTCCATTTTCTATTATTTTTTTTTTTGTTTTTAAGTTCTCGGGAAGGAAAGTTTGCCTTCAAAGTTTTGCAACCAAGAACCTTCAAGAATATCCTCCCTCAGATCTTCTTGCACTTTCACATATAAATAAACTATTTTCAACATTTATTTGATCCCAATCGAAATCGTCACGTATTGATTGCCTTACCTCCTAAAGTAAGTTTGACGTTTTGAAAGCAAACACCAAAAACGAAAAGGATAATAGCTGTAGTGCCAATTGTGAAAGTTAAGGCACGTACCATTGAACGTATGTGTGTCTCGTTCACGAAATGCGGATATTACAATCAATCTGTCACGTACCTAATGCCATCGTAATAAAAATATCGTATCAAAAAGGGTTCAAAATCGTTTTTATATTCTCGTAATTATGTAACTAAGTAGATGCTTGTTATAAGTGGGGAATAGTTGGTCCCTCGCTTCAAGTCTTTAGGCCTTACTAATAATCATTTTTAACCTTCACACTAAATAATTTGTAGGTCACAATATGCAATTTTGTATGGAAAATTTCGCCATTGTGAGTTTGAAAAATGTAGCCTGGACACTAAATGGTACAGCGGTTTGTCTTTTCTAATTTAGATTATCCCATGTAAGGTTTCTCAAGTCAACGTCACATTACAAAAGGAAGCAGAAAGAAAACAGTGCAACTTCAAGTGGTAGCCTTATTACTTTTTTTATGAACAGAGTGTTCCGAAAAATCCTGAAGCACAACAAGTCCATTGCACTACTACAGAGACTCAATTGTGATATTTTTCGTAGGTAGAGTATTGTTGGCATTAGAACCTGCCCAGCTAAGCCCGCGTCACAAGCAATTTAGTAGCCTATTGCCTATCATAGCCCGTCGCTTTTCATCAGTGGAGCTACATAAAGTACTAGAAGTATGTGGTTCCACAGCTTATCCCCTACAAACTAATTTCACCTATTTCGAAAAAAAAATGTAAGATGTAGGATAAAATAAAGCCTGCGAAACGATGTTAAAGGTTTCAAGATGCTATAAGCCAAGGATACCACCGGCGACCAAAACTTACTTACTTCTGCAATTTAGGTTTAATTCAGTTAAAATGGGTTAAAATATCTTCTACCATCTTCCAACTATTTTGGATGGCATTTTAAGTAGTTTTTTTTTTTTTTTCCCGATTATCTCGATCTATTCTTACAAAACTTTGAAATCGAGATGTTAACTCCGATATAACATAGAGGAACTCAAAAAAGTAGATTGCAAAATTCTGTCCGTCTGTCTGTCTGTCCATATAATCCTGAGGTCTACGGCCAAAACGATTGCCCGGATGTGGTTCAAACTTCGGATTTCGGCTTTGGAGGCTTACAGTTTGGGACCAGTTTTTTATTGCACGGTAACCTCAATATTAATGGCACTTCCCATATAAAATTTGTACACCAGTTTGATTTGTTCGAAAATGGCTCTAACGATTTCAACCAAAATTGATATTTGAGCTTAGGTAGGTGAGGTTAATATGACTGCATTTGGACATAATCTCGAAAACATTTCATACGATTGTAATAAAAATTCTTTTCTGGGGTGATTTCTAACTGAATAGCAGACCCAGTTTTTCTAGTCAAGTTATTGTTCAATCGATTTTTGAAAAAAGTATTTTTTTTTAAATTTTGTTTTTCTTCTGGATACAACTTTAAAAACAATAACTTATACTCCGTTTTCAGCTAAATATTTAAGCATTAGCATTTAATTAATAATTAGAATTGAAATATGTGTTACTGTTTTGCCTGCATAATTTTACAAAAACCGTCAACCAAACTTTTCATGAACGAGCAAGCTACGATCGACCCAGCCGTCCACTTTATTTAAAATTCTGTTTGATTTTTTGTTGGAGCATAATACAAATATTTACGGTAGCTTTCTTCATCAGTTCTAGATCAAGTCGTTAAGCAGTCACCATTTGCACAGACACAAGCTACCCACTTAACTCAAACAAACTTCACTCCATTGCTGCAATAAAGTGATTCGTTAATTTTTTCATAATATGAGCTGTAAAGTGGAAACTTTTTAATTGCTTCCGAAATGGCATAACTCTAATGAAACTTTAATTGGGCTAAACCTCCTGATTGGATATTCTAGTTCAGTGAAGCGTTAAAAAATATATTTTATTCTCAGAGATAGGTAAATTGCTCTTTGGATTTAAGATAATTAAATTTGTAGATGTAGTTTCTTAAGGGCACATAGCACACACTCTACATGGCATAGCCCGATACGTACAACACCTGCAAGGCAATCAACTTGATTTGCTCTATCCAGGGAATTAAAATTATCACAAGGAAACAAATTTAATATTGGATATGGATATCACTGGGATATACAATAACACACACATGCATTCGGAATGTTTGCACGTGGAATGTAAAACACAAATAGAACATAAAACGAACCGAAAAGGGTCTGTGCAGGTCCTTGTGGGTGTGCGGATTACTTCGAGAATTGGAACAGATACCGAACATGGTGGTAAAGTAAAACATAATATGGGATGCAATTTGAGGAGGACATTCCATTTCCATCGACACTATAGTGTTCGGGGAGTGCAAAACACAACCGGCAACGACATGATAACATGATTACCTTTTACGGGGTGAGAATTGAAACACCAATGCCGTCGCCGTCGTATACTGGTATTCTAACCAGTTCACACCGTTATAGGGGAATTTCGTCTGCGTGAAACTTACACGGATGTGTAACAATGGCAATGATGTTTTACAATAATGATGGATTTATTTCCGAAAGAAAATGGAACGTTCCTGGGAAGCGCCGCACGTGAACGCAAGGATTTTTAAGTTGGAGGGAGTCTCCTTCTCCTTCGTGGACATGTCGATAGGAATCTGAAATGTTGTAGAGTCCTCACAGTTGAAACGGCATGTTGGACATCTTGGGAGCAGGTACCTTGCAGAAACTTTCTTGTCAGCCATGAAATACGGTGAACAAGGAATATTTACAGGGAGTCGCATAAAACAAATTGAAGTAAGTTTGACTTTATGGACACCCATATGTAAGTAGTCAACGAAATATGACTATCACCATTGAAATAGCTTTTCAGCGCACAAAATACGACAGCTTAAAATGTGTCTTCTTAAAAAAAAACTCTGCCGATACAAACCTCACCACCGCCCCTCGATATATTTACAACACACAAAAGTCGAATGACATGGCGAACTTTTTGGGACAAATGTGCTTACCATTGTGACAGCAGTGGCTCGCAAATAAAACTTGTTTACAATCATTTTCGTGTCCCTGTTTGCACATCAATTTAAAACTCACTTCTCATTCAATCCTGAATTGTAATGTAATAACTAACGTAGCTTATTGGACATACATTATCCTTGAATAGGGGGCTGTGTATTTTTCTTATTGATTTTCAATTGAAAACCAAACAAAGTGAATGTCGTCCACTTTGCCTTCCTCCTTCCTCGTGCTGTGAGGGTGGAAAAAAAAGAAAAATCCTTCCCAATAATCGGCCTGCTCCAAACTTTGAACTAATTCGCGTTGAAGTTCGTCTACGTCTTCTGTGACTCGGAGGCATTAAACTTTTCCAATTGAACAAGTAAAAGCAGTGAAGCACCCACGGAGCTATTGGGTCAGGAGGTGAAGAGCATCAGTATAGACATTAAATAAGCCCACTCCCACCCAACAGGAAACATCACGGCTTTTGTCTGGATGTCGCTATTGCTCCCGATACCGATGCGAATGTGTTGGGGCGCTCTGCATAAGAAGGAAACAATGTCAAGATAGATATCTCTGTTTGAGAAGTTTGAATACACAATGTGGCATGTGGCGTCCTGCTGTTTGCGTTTGATACAGTTTCAAAGTGCTGTTCGCATGGGGTGAGTGGGGTGCGGGTTTTTTATTTTCCATCAACACTAACGCAGATGATAACAGTTGTGAGCGGTATACATACTCGTATTTTACATGACACTTTCGCAACTCGCGAAGCATTAGAATCAGGAACACAGTTTTATGTCTGATTTCCGCAGATGAAGAACAATCGTCCTTGTTTTTAATTTGTTCCCGCATTGCCTTTGCCATAATTTAAAGAGCATTCCCAAGTCATCAACCATCGATCTCTATACTTGCGGGTATAGCAAATGCAAAAGAGATACCCACCCATTTTTTTTTTCTTGTAAAAATATTGAAATAATTTCCTGACTGGCATTGTGAGGGACTCCTTTTTTTTGGTTTGTTCCTTTGTCGGGTTTTTGTTGTGTATACATTTATCAGCAGAAAGGGTTCTATGGGATTGTTGGCATGCGGATTCAACGACGCATCCTGACTAAACAATTTTGCCTTTGTTGAAGGGAACACAAAAAGCGAACCGCAAGACTTGTCTGTTCAGTTCAGTGCCGAAAGGGATGAGCCAAATATGTATTATTAGCATGCTCTATTTGTGTGTTGTGTATTTTATCTATTTGATTTAGATTAAGTTTTCCTTTTGGCTTTCGTTTATGAAAATTAGACTTGCGAGATGGATCTTGGGTTATTTTTTCACCCAGCATATCCTTCGATGGAAGCTTTGTCCATTATTCGGTAGGAGGAAGCGGCTAACGCATGTGGGATTATATGAATGGGATATCTCGGATGAGAGTGCTCTCAGATTGTATAGTACACTCAAGGGAGCAAATTGATTACTCAATGAATTTTTGGTCCTAAATAGGGAATACAAGAAGTAAACGAATTTCATGTGTAAATAGAAGCGACTTGCTGGCATTAAAATTGGCTGACTCAGCTGGATGATGATGAGAGAGTTTCTGGGTGCAGTTGTCAATGAATGGTTGCGATACGGCGGAAGGCAGCTACTTATCCAGTTGATCCAGTAGTAAAAGGTGGCAAAACTAGCTATTTAAAAGCTAAACGTCACTATGTCCTGCAGAAGACACAATCAGTCCGTAAACGATAGATTGCCAACCCATTTGATCAAATTTAAGGTCAAGAGGTTTGGAAATGCACGTGAAACGTGAAGACCGCTAATACACCGCATGGAATAATTAGCTCAGACATTGGCTGCTGGACCAGACGGCTTACCTGCCGATTGTTTTAAGGCAGCGGGAGATGACTTATTAGAGTGGATACACCAACTCGTCTCAAAGATTTGGTCACAGGAAAGTATGCCTAATGAATGCAGCCTCAGCATTGTTTGCCTGATCCACAAGAAAGGAAACTCTCTAAACTGCACGCCAACTACAGAGCCATCAGTCTCCTTAACATCGCAAACAAGATCCTGTCTGCCGTACTGAAACCATTTGTCAACGAACTGATTGGACCCTGTCAGTGCAGTTTTAGGTCCGGTAAGTCCACAACCGACCTGTTGCCCCAACTATTTATTTTTACTTACCTTCCAGCCCATCAGCATTTATTTGTTCGACCGACACAAATGCACACTTTGACACTTCAGTTCAATTTAAAAAGGAAATTGCTTTTCACCAGCCCATTACAGAAACGCCTTGCGTCAACCAGCAGTATCACCACACGTACACGTCTTGTGAAGTTTGAGAACTCTAAAAATGCGCAAACATGCAAATGAAAACTCTTGGTATAACTAGTTATAAGAAACTTATGTTACACCTGCGCCAGATGGGGTAGTTCACAACAACACTTTGCACAACAAAGGAAGACATTTTTGTTCAACAAAGTTGCAAACTATTTTTTATGGACGCAAACTTCAGAGAGTGCAGCTTGTTAAACGTAATACATAGATAGGATGTACAAGCAAAAACACTGGTGATGGGACACAGGAGGCTGAGGGTATTATCATCCTTTTTGCAACATGAAAATAATTGCAAGCAAAGCCCTCGAGGAAGTCGCATAATTTAAGATGCTGCAACGAAATGTAACTAACCCCGGAACGCATTCAACAGCATTGCTCGCTTAATAAAATGTCGGGAAGGGCAACTCTTATAATAAATGATGTACGTTTATCTTCCGCTCCCAGATTGTATACAGTTTTAAGACTTAGCGTGCAGTAAAACTTTAATTTGGACAACGGAATGGAACGATGTTGATGCAACGTCTTAGAAAAATGCATATTTTTCACAGCAATTTTTTGGGGGTTGTTTGGTTTTTCTGAGACGAATGGAATGGACCTACAATTTTTAAATATAAAACAAACGACGAACTTTCAAAGCCTTCTGACTTCTGAGCACAAGCTCACACTCGGATGCCTGGCTGACGTTCGTGCGATATGGCGCAATGGGAAAAACTTTCAGATAAAATTTGTATGTTTCCCGATAATCGAACCTAAACGCTGAAGTTCCTCGATCAGTGGTCTTCAAACTTTTTGACTTATTAATGTCTATAAATGCCTTCGATTTCGACTATTAGTACGACATGATTTTCGATTCATCGACCAAACACCATCGATCTTCAAAAGAACAGGCTGGCGCAATATTAATCATCCAATTTTGTTTTTAAATAAATAAAAAAAAATATTTTGGACCTTTACAATTTTTTAAGTGGAAAAGATTATATCCCTCAAGTGGCTGATTCATTGATTCACATTTGTGCCCGTTTTATCGCATTTTCCATGACTTTACGCAAGATTTCCGGGGACAATAATTGTTCGCATTCCGGTCGAATATTCTTCTTAAAGGGCTGCGATTGTCTAAGGCTTCTTAGCATAAACCTGCGACTTCAAGTAGCCCCAAAGAAATAAGTCTGGGATGGTTAGATCAAGCGATCTTGCTGGCCATGCCAAACCGCCAATACGGGAGATTCTGCGAGCAGGAAACCCTTCTTTCACAATATTGCACCGTCTTGTTGGATCGACATGGTCACCAATCCCGCTCATCCGGCGGTAAGAAGTTGTTTAGGTTGTAGCTTTCGCCAGTAACATCGACCGTATTGCCGATGGCGTCCTCAAAAAATACGGCCCAATCACTCCTCCCGCGTGAACGCCGCACCACACAGTAGCTTTGAGTGGATGTAATGGCTCTTCGCGCATCACACGCGGATTTTCAGTGACCCAGAAACGAAGATTTTGCTTATTGACGTAACCGCTTAGGTGGAAATGTGAATCATCGGTTATGAAGCTTCGAAATTCACCACCAACCGATTATTGGTCAGAAAAATCGACACAATTATTCCACGCTCTGGAGGAGTATATAGCTCCATTGCGCCACCTTGTATAATGTCCGCGCACCAAAAATCTCCTCTGTGATTGGGACTGGGAGCGGCAAAGGTTTCTTGCCCTACAGCCAAAAGAGTTTCAAAAAGTGGTCTTCTCCATAATAAAGCTACAGCTATGTTGGTAAAAACCAAGCTCAATCACGTTCTCGAAAATCATGCGAATCAATATTATCGAGGGAAAATAGTTCCATAGACAAGCGCTGACCTTAATTATCCTCAAACACCAGCGGAAACCCATTTCCGAATGCAATTAGGTTCGCCACTTCAACAATTCATATAACAACAAGGGACTCGGGCAAGTTGAAAGAATCTCACTACACCCAAATGACCTAATGGTCGGCCGGCATACCAAACAATAAATCAAGCTCTCCATGTACCAACGGATTGCATGTGGATAGGAAGTGCACTTTCTCGGTTCATTTCCACCTCAGAGGACAGACAAGAAACAGAATATCAGAGGAGCCAAATCAAAGGCGCAGAATATTGGAGGAGTGAAAAATAAACATTTCGAACACCTTCACTCCGATGTACATGTACATTGTACATACGTGTAAATTTATTTACCCTCGTCCTGTTTACACCCCAGGACTTTGCTTACACGAGTCGCTTTAATGCATATGTGCATAATGTTTTGTGCGGTGGTATTCTGTGTGTTCCGGTATGCATTCTTGTTTTGTTCATCCTCAATAGCCCGCTGTGCATTTCGGTGGGATACCTCCCACCATTAGGATGTGCTGTTGAAAAATAGGAAGGAAAAAAAAATGCTAAATTGGAGCTAAACGCTTCAGAAAGAAGATAAATGTCTCGTCCTTTGTTCACTTCGTATAAATGCTGTAAGTTTTCGAAGTCATGAACGTTACATTACCCCATTTCTCAGACTGTAATGGTGTCATCGTGACACCATTCCGATTTCAGACATAGACAGAGCGGGAGCGACGGAAAAGCGAACAAAGGATCTAGAGTTTCCTACTCATATAAATAGGATCTGTCTGTCATTGTGAATCTCGGCAATAATGGCATTCACTGGGTGGAAGGCTATTGTGTTGCCTGCTTTGCGATGTCATTTCAAACGATAATTCCACTCAGTTGAGAAATGGAACGATTAGTGGGTTGTGCTGTTTTCGCTTCGCTTGAATTTCTTCAATATTATTTGTCAAGCTTTGCTTTATTGCGTTTCGTAGGGACTCGTCCTTATGTACTCGTATATCGTATTCAATGCAATGGAAATTTGAAACAAACGAAAAAAAAAACATTTTGCAGAAAAGTGGTAGGCGGTCAAAAGGCATCCAGCGAGCCTGTTACTAAGAAATGTGCTTTGAAGTGGAATCGAAACAAGTCCGTGTGAATTGAGCAAATAAAACAGACGACATGGCCTTGAATCGCTCAAGAGTAAATACATTATGGGGATTTCCCTCTTTATTTTGTTTGGGAGTTTTTGAATTTACTGACTCATTCGTGGCGGGAATTTTTAAGCGAAAAGTAACGGACGTGTGTAAATAACTTCGCTTTCGTGGTACGACTGTTAAACGTGATATAATTGCAAATTAAACGTAAGATAAGTGTGAGCGAACTGTGGTCCTACAGCATGAGGTTATGTCGAAGCAGATAATGAGGATTCGAAATTGGAATTCCTGCCTTGGTTTCAAATTAATTGCTTAAGCGATTGTAGCTAAAGTTTGACCGGCTGTCAACGAATAGGTAGGCTTCCAGTTCCATCATAGGCAGCAACTTGCGGAAAAAATCGTCTTGTGCAACATCGTAATCACTGAAGAACGCCCAAAATTAGACAATCGTGACCAAGGGGAAGTGTCTAGTAAAGAACTGCTGCTGTGATAGGAAACATCAAATTGAATTGGCTGATAACCGAGATGTTTGATGTATAGGAGCTTGTCAAAGAGTTTGAGCGGTTTTTAGTTTCAGGGTAGTAAGCGGACAATCCAACGACCGTATAGCCTATGAAGTTGTGCCAAGACCCTGTGAAAAGTTGTTGTTACAACATCATCAACTACGATGTTGCTTTCCGTTGAAAGTCTGAACGTTTCAGGTGGCTTTACCCTGGGATATTTTGAACGTCACTATTTCGTTTGTGGGTGAAGTGTTATATATTTTGGATTACATGCATTTTAAAAGCTGATCTTTGATATATAAATTTTCGCTTATGATCTCAAAAGTGGGTATTACTATTACCGTTTCCTGAGAAATCGCGCATTTTTCTTAGAGGACATTTTTATATTCTCATTCCCTTCTCTAAGTTGACAGCTGACAGTTCCTTTTAATTATCTTTAACATTTCTCATACAGATAGGATTGCCGTCGACTGTTTTGGGAAAGTTTCTACATATTTCCAACTGCAGGCGTGCTGACACGCGTAAGGATAACTGCCCAACTACCTAAAAAAAATAAATTCAGCCTTGCATTGGAAAGATTATATAAGGGCAAATAAAAATAAGTTTCCGTATATTATACAGTTTTTATAATGCACACGAAAAGTTTAAATTTTCTTATCCTTGTAGAAAAACATGCTGAAGGGCAGTAATAAACTTCACTGCAGGGTATTGGGTACACAAAATCCTTCTATTTTGATATTCATTTTGTCACAAGTAGCGAGTTACTGTCAAGGAAACAAATATCTAAACAAAGGGTGACCCATAATTCACCCAAAATGTAATTTTGATAGAAAATACAGATTTCTAATTAGAAACCTTACATTTTTTAGCATTCATAGAGTATACGGATTGGGGTAATGTATGGAATAGCACGTTGGATAAATGGCCGCCACAGATTTGCTGGCAAGTACGTTCTCTCTTATTAAAATTTTCTATGACTCTTTCGCGTAATTGTGGCTGAATTTCATTAATACACCTCCCAATTTCCTCTTTTCCCAAAGAAAAGAGTCCAAATGCGATAATTTTGACGATTAACGAAGCCATCAAGATGATTTCGTTCGAAAAATCAGCATCCGCTTGTTGCTGTTCCAAAATCCATTCGACGAACTCTCTTCGCGCTGCATGGTCAGTAGCCGTCAGTTCTTGAGTCAATTGAACTTTGAGCATGAAGTTTCAAGTCTTTCGTGTGAATTCGCTGTAATAAGCTTCTCGAAATCTGCAATTCTTGGCTACTCCCGGACTGTCGGCAATACACTCGCGAACTGCTTCAATGTTTTCTGTTGAACGACTTGTGACAGAATACCCAGAGTGTTTAGGAGCACTAATTTATTCAGTCTTCCTAAATTTTAAATCTCTCAGTTAATGGTTTTAAATCACTATGCAGGCCATCTTTTGTACGAAAATTGCGGACTGTAGCTGACACACCTTCATTATTTTTAAAATATTGCTGACCAATGAAAATGCGTTGTTCTTTCGTATAGCACTCTATTTTCACTAAACCCGAACTATCAGCTATCTAACTGTACTACCATTAAATGACGCAAAATTTTAATTTTGCGTGAATTATGGGACACCCTCTATGTAGATAATTTAGGCAAGCCAACAATATGTGCCATGAAACCAAACAGCTTTAGGCTTTAGAATCACTCAAATGAATGCCGTCCCAACCCTTTATAGGGTGAATTGCAATATTCTAACTTAAACAAAAATACAAAGCGCAGTACTAATGACATATTTTAGTCTCGGCTTTAAATTTACTCACAATTGCGAAATTTGCATGGAAAATATTAAAGCCACTACGAACTACTTAAATTTAGAGTCGAAAATAAAAATGTTATAGGTAAGGCCCAATGAACATAAACAGGAAAGTCCCTCCTGGCTATGAGTGTCGGAATGCACACATTTGACCAACAAGATCGTCTTTCGGAGGTGGCGTTTGGTGACCTATCAGTGAAATCTAATCTTCGTCTAAGTTCACCCAAATTCAACAAAAGGTTCGTTGCCTTCACCGAAACACAGAAGGCAAAGAACCTTGTGTTTCTGTCTTGGGAAATCGTCTCAATACAGCAAGTATACCTTCCATTCTTCCCACAAATAATAAGCCTAGAATCCCCATACGCACCTGTTGCGATAAATATTTATTTTTTTATTTTAGGTATTTCTCGCACCCTTTATGTGGTTATGACATCCTTTCATCCCGTAGCATGACAGGTGTTTAATATGAATTGCGTTTATGTATACTGTATAAATTCATATTTTAAAACAGAAATATGTTTTCGCAATTACATTAATATAAACAGACAATTTTAATTAATTGAATTTGCGCTCTGTTTGTAGGTTCGATCATAAATTTTCCAACAAATAAAAAATGCAATTATCCTTTATTGCCATTTGTTTTTAATGCTAAACAGATGAATGTCCTATTTGGATTTAATAAAACATATTTAAATGATGTACGGTTTTTTTTTTTAAATTGAGAGTAATATTCCATTTGGTGTGACCACAAACATTTTACTGGTCGTCCTTTTGATTAATTTTACAGTTTAAGCTTAATGACCTAGATATCGGTGGTGAAATTGATTTTTATGTAATTACACCTGAATAAAATGTTGCCACTTTTCCAAGATGCACACTTATGTAAACGATATAATGGCAAAGGATAAACAACCTATATGTAAATTTTGTAGGACAAAGTTTTTAAATTTTTCAGAAATTGTGTGTCGCTCTCACAACTGTCCATGTATGTCCAAACCGCTTGTTGCGAACAAAGTGGCAATTCATACTTACACTAACTACCCGAAAGTAAGCGGCTTATTAGTTTTATTGCACATTTCAGTCACAAGCCGCCAAGGTTTCCCTCCCCTCTATTGAAACACAACATGGCAATTCTCTGCATTACATTCCAGATCAATTATATCAAGGAACAACCTCTTATCCTTCTACCGTTCTTAATGCTGCTTGCCTTGCGGATCTTATTGCAATATGAGGTACAGCAGGTATTTAGCAACGCCGTTTCCTTTGACGATTTACAGCAGCTTAAAACTATGGTAAAGTACTTTAAGTCGCTCATGGTAAAGCTGTTATGAGTGTACAAAATGGCTCAATATTACTGATATATATTTCACTGTGTTTTATTTTTCGTCATTTTTCCCTGATTGAAGGATGAATGATTGTTTCTTTAGACAGTTGTTGTGATTCATTTCATGTGAATAAGGAGATAGGAGAAACTATGCGAATTTCGACTTAAATTGAAATCGACGCAAAACACCAAGTTAAACGATGAGGATCGATGTGAAAGAGAGCAACGAAATCTCTTCTACAGCAAAAAGGTGGTAGCACAAATTTTCATTCTGCACATTGTGTGTCGTTGCAGAGACTTATTCGTAGGGATAGTGAGTGTACTAATCAACGGATTATAAAGTATTCTGGAACAATTTTGTAAGTACCTATGTATTGAAGTAGGTATTTTGTAGAGAATGAAAATACATTTCGCTATTAGAAAATTATTAAAATGGATTTTAAAACATATAATCGAAAAGGATTTTTAAGGTTCGCATCAATGGCGAGTTCTTCTCGTTTTATTGCATTATTGATAGTGAAAAGTGTTGATTCGAGACTTTCGAGGGTCAATATCTTCACTTCGTGCTAGCTATTTCTTGAATTGCGAATAAAGAGTTGCAAATATGTAAATCCTGAGCTACGCTCTAAAACTAGATTTGATTCGATCTTAAAATTCTTGACTTGATACTAAGATTACTAGTTGCCTTTAAATAATAACAAAGTCACAACTGAAAATATCGGTCCTTATTTTTTATGATTAATGAGTTCCTTATGGATATCATTTTCCCTTCCAAAACACAGTCATTAACATAACTATTATTTAAAATAGGCAGACTCTTTGCCTATACCTATTTCAACCCTCCAAGTTCCTTAAACAGTCACATACTATTTACAGTGTAGGTCACAAATTGGCAATGAAAAGGTAGCCCTTTTTTGTATGAAAGTCGAAAAAGGTGGGGTTGAACTTAAGAGGCACCAACACAGATGTGAAGAGTTAAGACATCTTCATAATCACTTTACACCAATTCTTAAGATGAAAATAAATAGCAGAATGGAAATATATGGCTGGATAGCTACACCTATTGAGTCTGTGATCTCTAATAACTGTGGAGTCAACAATAATTCGTAGGATATTAACCGCACAAGCAGGAACAAATGACCAAATAAAAAATATTATTACAAAGTGACTATTGTAGCTTTATACTCACTTTTTATCGTCCCATCTACAACGGAGTGTTGTGTTCATAGGGCTATAATATTAACGCCCGCAGATGGGGTACAGTCCAACCAAATATTCAGTAGGTAGGCGAATAACTTTGGACCCTAGAAATGTTGAAGGCTCCCAATTTGAACCACGTTTGGTTTATGACACAGCTCATGTTATAGGACCACGCGTAAGCTTTTAAATATATTTTATTTCTAAAAACACAAAGCCAAGTCAGTTCCATTCCCAGAAAATGAGGTTGGGTGCGAACTAAAGAGACGTTATTCTGAGATGACCAAAATTAGCTAAATTATATTCTCATATAGCTACCGGCTACCCATATCAAGATGTTATCAATGAAATGCCCGCAATTTGAAAAAAAATGAAAGCTTAGTTTTTAAATAGACCAGACCTAACTGTCTGACCACAACCGACTTTACGTTCCAAAAATACCCACATCTTTCAACTCGAAAATGCTTACAACAATATTTATGTAACATCAATCACATTCTGACAATTCAGGTACCTCCAATCCCAAATAAAACACTCCCTGTAAATTTTAATGCAATGAGTACACGCTCGTGTTCGAGGGAATGTTTTTTTTTAAAGAGAATATCTCGGTCGCATAGAGTTGAAACAATATCCTTTTATCGTTTGCTTGTGATGGTTTACAGTGTAAGGGTTATGTTGTTGTACTGCTGACAAACAATGGTTAAACACTGAATCATTTGCAGAGTCAACAAAGGATTTATTTATAGACAATACAAGCTGTGTTCTGTGTATATGAGATTACAAGTGATTTTTTTTTGTTTAAATTGTATGGGAGATAATATACTTGTAGGGAAAAGGAGGACGGAGGACCGTAATGTGTTGATTTGCGGAAGTGACAGTGGCTTGAACTGATTGTGCAAGTAAATGGGGTAGGCAATTTGTCATTAATCTGACATTGGTCGGATATGGAGTACAAAAAAAAAACACTTCACTTTTCATTCAAATATACCATAGACTTCTGAACATTTTCAGAAAGAGTCCGTTCCGAACTTCATATTTTTTTTTCTTTTTCATATTTACGCACCTTTAAATTGTTTAAAGACATGTAAATTGTAATTAACGTAAATACATTTTCAAAAGGAGTCCGAATTTACTGATTTTTCAAATGATGAGTCCGGAGTCCAGGCGTTCAATAAGGAGTCACAATGACTCAAAGGCGTCCCGAAGGTAACACTGTCAAAGACATCAAACGAAATGAGTGTGGTCGTGGCATCGCGATATCTCTGGTTATGATGAGGAAAGATGTGAAGGAATGGACACATATTAAAACTCAGCAATGCACAAGATACCATCCAAGGTAAGAGAATCGATTTCGAAGATGCAGATGGCACAAATATTCAGCGAAGAAAAACACGTCCTATGCACTTTCCATGAAATAGAAGATTTTTACCATCGATGTTAGGTTTTAGACGCAACTGGGACTTGACTTTAGGGCCTCAAAGGAAAACTAGTCACAGAAAAACAGCAAACAGTGGGGTTGCCTAAGCAGCTTAAGCTGCTATACATATCTTATTATATTTATCGTGTGCAGAGTCATGTCACCTGAAGAGAGCCATTGTCCAGTCAATAAAAAAAATTAGATGACCTATCCAAGTCTGAAGGAGGAAATCTTCTCAAATAGGAGGTGAGGTTTGCAAAGACGCATGCAACAACTCTACAGCCCAGAATTTCAAGTCAAGACTCACCAAAGTCGAAATCTATATAAAAGCATCTACACCAATATAGGAAGCACGCAGTTGCAGAAGCAGTTTTGGAAAAAAAACTTGCAGCAAGTTAGATGGCGCAGTGGCTTAGTGGTTAGTGTGTTGGACTACTAAGCGAGGGGTCCCAGGTTCGAATCCCGAGAAAACCCAAATTTCAACCCAAGGTTTTTTTTTCCACTGCGCCACCTCTCGCGAACGTCTGAAAAACATCCGAGAGTATAACTGTCATGAAGAAGCTTCTCAATTAGCCGTTTGGACTCGGCATAAAATTGTAGATCCCTTCCATTCGTCCCAAAAATTAAAAACTCACACAAAACGAATGGTTGCGAGAAGTTAGGCTCAGGGTCCCTACCGACCTGTAGCGCCAACTATTTATTTAAGTGAGATGGTAGAAAACTCCTTGCTTCAGATAAGACATGCGTCCGAAAATTGTTGTAGGTAGATTCCCCATGAAGCACAAAGCTGCAAATAAAAAATTTAATATTCATTATACTCATTTAGTTGCAATGCTAAAGGGCGAGCATTTCAAATGAATTTCGAATTTGGAAGAACAAACAAATCAACAGAATCCCTGAATACTTTTCATTCGTTTAAGATGAATCGTAAAAAAAAGGACGCAGAAAACACAGAAACACACTTCATCAGGTTATCTCGTTATCCCATTTCAATTTCAATGCGATGCCTGAGGTTGAGGACAAAAGGGAAACTTTGCCATATCCTCTGGCACATGAACTGAGTAAAAAACACCGAAAACTTTTTCCTCACAGAGGTACCTACTGTTTTGTAATTCAGCTCCTGTCAGATGTAATTGGATTTGCATATTTATGGGAGAATGCATGTTATCCCGTCAGGAGAATTGCTTTAAATATACACATACACCCACACGCAACTCGAGCACAATGGCTCTCACAT
The DNA here is from genome assembly GCA_948293265.1 of Cheilosia impressa. NCBI lineage: Eukaryota > Metazoa > Arthropoda > Insecta > Diptera > Syrphidae > Cheilosia > Cheilosia impressa. Next base: position 126,952,031 of record OX411880.1, on the reverse strand, counting down.
GCGATGGTAGCCATAGTAGATGTAGATTGTGTTGAAATCTATTTGTGATATCTTTATTGTGAAATCAGCCGTCAGAAGACAGATTCTGACAGTTGTGTTAACTCCATTACTTTTGGCTGACTGACTTGGTTTATGGTTATAAAAAGAGGCACGTTTTACAATTGTGTGATTTTTTAATCCTTCCAAATTGAAAATCATCTTTCAACTGTTTTTTTTGCTCGTCGCTGACTGCGTGCGTAATGCGTCAAGGTGCTGAACATTTTCTGTTCAACGCGTTGCTTTGACTCCTGAAATTACTTCTGGACTTGAGCTGAATTTGCAGTTGTTTATGCAATGGGCCTTACGTTGATCAACAATAATTTTTGACCTTCATAATAAATATTTTGTAAGTCTAGGGTTTGCCATTTGCATTTTTGTATGTTGAATAATTTTCGATAGGGGATGACTCGTTAGAGAGTTGAAGAAATTGATACAAGGTGGACAACTGAAATGGGCATGCCATGGAAAGTCAGTCAGGAACCCAGTTTTCAGTGAGCGATTTAGAAAGTGCTTTTGAGTGTAAATTCGAGCTCTGTGGTCTGTGCCAATGAGTTGGATCAAAGTCTTCCCGACGCAAGAAAAAATATTTACCCGCCCTGAATTGTTCTTTTTCATTTTGTTCCACGCGTTCATTGTCTCTTATAATTCTCAATAACGAGGCAGCCATTTTACTTTTACAGAAATCCGGTGTATGTATTGGGATACAAGTCTTTTTTTGTAGTACCGATTATTGCGTTACGAGGACTTAACAGCCCAATTTTAAGAAATATACTACATCAAATTAAATTTGAAGTTTTTTTCCAAGGAAAGAACATAAATTCCTTCTTTCGTAACATTTTTTGTAATTGATAAAAAATAACCAAATGCAAAGGCGCTGAGTCTTGCTATATATTTGTAGGCTACACGTTCTTTTTTATTGCGGTAAATTTTGTCAGATGCAGCAGCTTTGTATGATGTGGTCTGACAATTCTAATGTACCCCCACCACAGGATTTTCCTTTCCCGATCTAATTTCGCCTGTTAGTACCTACTCCTAGGTAGCAGTTTGAGTACCGAATAAAAGACCTTCAACTAATCTTTTATAGGTCTAAAATTCAAAGCAGCTTGCACACTGGAGACCCACCAACAAGCCACATCACCTTTTTCAGTGAGACTAGCTCTAAAGATCAATCCCAGCTTCAACGATTAAAGGTACAAGTCGGTCGATTAAAAAACCACTACCCGATGGAAAATTAAAATTTCTCAGCAAAAATTAAGTGATTGACGACCTAATGGCCTCATTAAGACACACATTTGTAATTTGAGTGTTAACAACGATTTTTATTACTCGTTCCTCCACCAGAGACCGGCGAGTAATCTTCGCTTTCAATTCGAATGAATAATCCCGCGAATAAATAATATCAACTGAGACATATGCGCATAGCCTGCATTTATCACCATTAATTATCGTGCACATTATTCAAAAGCACTTCCGCACAAGGCGTTGTTCCAAGCGCTAGGGGGTTTTTGCACAATGATAATATCATTGCAAATCGCTTGTTCTTGACGGAACTTAGCGGTGCAAACTTACTTAGATCTGTATGTGCACAAATGAGTATAATTGCTGTGTGGGCCATTAAAGTATTATTTCTTTCCACCAAATAATTACAACCGCCTCTTGGCAATCACGATTATAAGGGGTGATTAAGATGCACTGCTTTGTTACGGGTTGCATTTAATGGGCGTTGAGGTTGAGGCAAGCCCGATGATCTTATGGGCAGGGTTACATTGGCTATAGCAACAAATTAATGGAGCAAGTGAATAGCTTGCCAAAAGGTTGATGTGTCACTCTAGTTTGGTGGAAAATGTTGTTGACTGTCGAAGTGGTTCTATTCCTTGTGGGTTGAGCGAACGTGGCTCAGATTCCACGTAAAAGTCTTAGAAAATATAATTGGTAACTTGGTTGCTGCTGTCAACTTCTTGTTTTGATCAGGTGTTTCGAAGCTGCAGCTATCTTCCTCAAAATTAAGTGATTTATTTTGTCCGGCGGCAGAATGTTAGTCTCATCACTGATATACTGTTCTGCTTCTGACTATGCTATGACTTCAGACAATGACACCAGCGCTGAGATTAAACGAAGAATAACTCTTGCCAATCGCTGTTTCTTTGGGCTAAGAAGGCAATTGAGTAGCAAAGCCCTCCCTCGAATAACTAAAGTGGCCCTTTATAAGACCTTGATCATCCCAGTCCTACTTTATGGTGCAGAGGCATGGACTCTATCAAAAGCGGATTAGGCTACTCTTGGTTACTTCGAGAGATAAATTCTTCGAATGGAGGAGGAGATACAACGACGAACTGTACGGGCTGTACACCGACATCGACCTAGCCAGAAGAGTGAAGGTCCAACGACTGAGGTGGCTGGGTCATGTAGAGCGAATGGACGTCAAAGCTCCGGCCCGGAAGATCTTCGAATCCACACCCGAGGGACGGCGCAGTAGAGGAAGACCGCGACTCAGGTGGCGCGCGCAAGTGGATGGGGACCTTAACCAACTTAGCGTGCGAAACTGGAGACAGCTGGCCAAAGATCGTGCTGGCTGGAGACGCTTGTTGGTTGAGGCCCAGGTCCACCCCGGACTGTAGCGCCACCTTAAGTTAGTAAGATGTTTGTTGAGTATTATGGAATCGTGTTTAAAAATCGGAGAAAAAGCTGTTCCTATAGAAAGGTTCCGATCCTAACTGAAAAATAGTACCTCCCATGCACGATATGTGGCGAGAGTCACTTCTTTAAGGGCCGTTTGCTCATACGACTCTTAACGATTTAAGTTCTACTTAAATACTTATGGGCTACTTTTTTCAGGTCATAAACTGTCACATAAGAGTTTATGTGGAACTTAGTTCGCTATGAGTCGTATCAGCAAACGGCCCTAAGAGGCATAAGAAAATAAACAATTAATATAACTTTTTTAAAGGACTACCACGAATCAACCAGCGACAACATAATTAAGATCTACTTTTGCAATTCTAAATTAGCAACTGCATGCCTGCTGCTGCTACCAAACTTAATAGAAAAAACAAACATACAACTTTAATCTATTCTAAAACATTTAGTATGATATGCAAAAAGTGATGTAAAAAGGAAACAAATGACTGGCAATTATATATTAATAGCTGTTCATATGGAACATAATATTTAACACACTACCCCTTAGCAACTCGCATCCTCATAGATGCAACGAACTCATGGTGCCAGAGTAATTACGAAATACTCACGAGATTCACGTATCCGTAATTAATAAGTCTCTATCTGCGAACTGCTATTAGTGTGGTGAAGTAATATTGTTACCGACACAGCCACTGAATTATACAAGTCACTTTAGGAGAAATACAAAAAGTGGTTCCGTCTGATGCAAATTGCAGAGGAACTCTTAATAAAGGGTGTCCCATAATTCACGCAAAATTTAATTTTAATAGAAAATCCAGATTTTTAATTAGAAAGCTTACATTTTTTAGCATTCATAGAGTATAGAGTATACAGATTGCCGGAAAGTATACTTACTCTTTTAATGAAATTTTCTATGACCGTTTCGCACGAATGTGTCTGAATTTCATTAATACACCTCCCAGTTTCCTCTTTCAAGGCGTTCGTGGTCGTGGGCATGTTTGCATAGACCTTTGACTTCAAAAAACCTCAAAGAAAAAAGTCCAATGGCGATAAATCGCAAGATCTGTATGGCCAATTCTGATCGTAAAAGCGGCCGATTACATTCATGCAGTAATTGAATTTTTTCTTTGGCTGTATGGCATGTGGCACCGTTCCATTGAAAGCAAATGTTGGTCACATCCATATCTTGTAATTTGGGCACTTAAAACTGGGTCATTATGTCACGATAACGAACACCATTAATTGTTACTGCCTGACCAGCCGCATTTTCGAAGAAGAATGGTCCAGCCAAAAACAAACTCCTCACCAAACAGTCACGCCTTGTGGATGCATTTGTTTCTAAACAATTACTAGTGGTTTTTCTGAACCCTAAATTCTACAATCTTTCAACGATAAACGAAGCCATCAAGATGAAAATGAGCTTCACCACTGAAGATGATTTCGGTCAAAAAATCAGCATGCACTTGTTGTTGTTCCAAAATCCATTCGACGAACTCTCTTCGCGCTGCATGGTCAGTAGTCTTCAGTACTTGAGTCAATTGAACTTTGAGTATGAAGTTTCAAGTCTTTCGTGTGAATTCGCTGTAGAAATGCCAAATTATTGACTACTCCTGGACTGTCAGAAATACTCTCGCAAAACAACTTCAATGGTTTCTTTTGAACGACTTGTGACAGGATACCCAGAGTGTTTAGGATCCCAAAATTTTAAATCTCTTCACAGTTGATGGTTTTAAATCACTATAATGACGGCCATATTTTGTACGAAAATTGCGGTTCTAGTTTGAGTCGCAAAAAATTAAAAAATCGGCTTTTTCCGTTGTCCCATCTCTTGCAAGCTTGGTAATATTTAAATAAAAAAACTGTCAATTGTAGTTCAACATTGGCAATTATTTGAGGCTTCAATTTCGACCAATGTTAGGTCTATGATTTGCAGCCAGTTTCTGATTTTAAAATCAATAACCATATCGTCTACCAGTGAGCCAACCACAGCTGGAGGTTTTAGACAAGACTTGTATATATTATTTGAAATCAGGATTTTTGAGCTTATTTTGATGCAATAAGTCTTCCATCTATAAAATGCTATTACGGATTTTATGCACAGTTTTAAAAAGGAGTAAATTTAACATTTTTAATTATTCAGCGGGGATATATCAATGTTCGCCATAAACTATTAAGGTGTCTGTTGACCAATACCCTTCCATATAGACCAGGCGTCCCATTCACTAAAAATTTTGTAGTGTTTTTTTTTTTTAATTTGAGTTGCTAACCATTCCAGTTTAAGTAAAGTATAACTTTTCCGTATACGCTGGTAATCAGCGTCGCTAAACGTATGTCTCCGACTCGGAATTCAGGACGTTCTACGTAAAAGTTGCCATCAGGAAGGGATCTTTAGGTAAGTCCAGTGGGATGGTCGCATCTAGTCCGCATATAAACGATTGGCTCACTTGGACCCTAGAAATTGCTCTGGATTGTCACGAGTTGGTAGAAGAGATAGTTTTAATTATGAAAGGAAGTCTTAAAAATGTCAGATTTGTAAAAGACCCACAATTTACGGAGCCTGATAACTAAGAGTCGGTGGCGAAAGCCTGAGAGTTATGGAGCGTCCACTGAAGGATAATACACACCTCGTAGGATATCAATAAGTAATTGAGGGAAGTGCTACCAAATACCTTACAAAGATCCCTCATCCATAAACAAAACTAGTACTTTTTACGTATACTTACGTTCGGTGTGAAGTGAGCCTCTCCAATTAGCCCGTTCCTAAGCTATATCTGCCTTAAGTTGCGCACTCCAAGTTCGTTGGGGTCTTCTTTTACTTGTACACGCCACCTAAGGCGAGGTCTTAATCTAATGATCATTTTTAACCTGCACAGTAAATGTTGTAGGTCACAATACGCAATGTTGTATGGAAAATTTTTGCCATTGTGAGTTCGACACTAAAATTGATTACTAGTATCGCGGAAAGACTCTTTTCAACAAGAGTAATAGTGTTCATTCGCTCTACATGCTTAAGTCTTCTTAGATGACTTGTGTGCAATATTTTAACCAGGTAGATACCGCTGGTATAGTTCATCGCTCAATCTTCTAATCCAAAGCCCGTTAACGCAAAGAAGACTCTTTTTCTCATAACGACATCTTCAAGCGCTTTAAACAAATCCCAAGCTTCCTTAGTAAACTTTTCGAACTCAAAACCACACTGAGAAGGGCCAAACTTTTTGATGGTGGTCCCTCATTTCTACTTACTCAGCTAAGTGGCTACCAACGATTTTCTTATATACCTGTTGGCTTATTATTTATTAAAATTCATGAAAAGCATTTCTATCGGTATATAGCGGAGTCCGAAATATCCAAACATGATGTCCGCATTACTGTAGAATTTTCCCCAACCACACTTACCTAGTACCGACAAAATGTGAACTTGCCGCAGTGAAAATTCCGGGAATAAATTATTCAGTTATAGATAAATGCCAGCCAACAAATATTGATGGCACGATATTTCCAGCGCAAAATAGCCTGAAGGGATATTAAACCCCCTAATAGCATTATGCCATGGAATCTCTGAATAAATGCATATTTGCCGGTGTGACTTTGACAACCTAAGAAGACAACTTCCGATGGCTGGTAAAAAATATACAGCTGAACTCAAGTCAACACATTCGAAAATTTAAGAACCACTTGCTCAGGCTCAGACTCTGTTGGGTGAAGTGAGATTAAAGATAACATTTTGGTGACTGTTTAAGCCGAAATGACGTTGAACAATAATAACGCACATTCTCCATGGCATTTTAAATATTATTCGCATTTGCAGCTGCACGGAAGAGCGATGGTCTCGAGCAGTATGGTAATGACTTTGAGGATTTTCCCCCACCTATCTGGTGACAACAAATTACCCTTAGCTGATATTTAGTATTGGGTCTTCTTGGGACTCACTTCCAAATGAGAGTCCACCTGGACTGTATTCAATGTACGAAGAAATGCTGGTGACATGTCGGAGAATTTTGTGTCCTGTTGAATAACCATGCGAAGGATGTTTTTCTCATGCAAGCGCATGTTTCGGACTTTGATGGCTTTTATTATATGGTGTCGACATCAGAAGAGAAACCATCGGTTAATGCATCTGACAGTTATGGCTGCCCCCAGACATCTGCAATCGCACTCGAGGGAGAGACGTATGGCGCAGATTTTGTGAAACGAAAACCCCGGAGGATATTGATCAAACCAAACTTGCTTTATCTTTCAGTTGGATTTACGAAACCATAAGTCCATGTGTAAGGTGTTATTTATTTACAGCCATAGGTAGCCGTACATCATTCATCCTCATCAGCATGCAGACAACTTTTCTAAAGAAAGGAATCTACACCCGACACCCTGCACGTCTCCTTGCGCTGAACCTCTAAATATACCTACACCAGATGATGAAGCAGTGTTTCCGCATTCGTACATTATCAGATATGCAAGGATATGTATGAAGACGTGGGTACCTTCATTCAGTCGAATGAAAAATTTAAAATATTCCATTAGGGCATGAGTGTGGCATTCTGCCTATCGAACTCCTGGATGTGGGAAGCGATTTATTCAAGTCAAACTTGTTTCAGCAGATTGATGGTGGGATGATTTCCGCAGGTTTCAGCATATAAGTTTTTTTTTTTTTTTGGTTCGGTTGCCATCAGAAATGTGTGGGTAGTGGGTAGTGAAAGTAAAAAGTTGCTACGGGTCATTATCGCACTTATATGGATATGGTACGGCTCTTTCGCAAGGCAGCTGATATTTAAATTTTACCCAGCTTTGTTCGAGTCAGTAGGGTTTGTGGAGGAAAATGGGTTAAAATTGTACTAGATGATGGTGGAAAATGATATACTAGAGCCTTAACTTCTGTTGATTTCATTTCCTATATCAGGTCATACTATTATTAAGTGGATCCAAAAATACTTTCCATTGGTCTTCATTTACTTTGGGAGCCATCTGTCTATCAGCTAAATAGTGGAGTGGAAACCATTTTAAGGCGTTCAGTAATCCTTTAAACAAAATTCTTAAAACCTCAATCAAACAACCTAAGCCATTGTGGAGAAAAAGGATTCTACTCCAAGGAGTATAAATTATTTTCCAAACCCAACACTTTGTTCCTTTTGCCGCGACGAGGACGAGGACCCAAAAAGTGTCGTCAAAAGAAATTTGTCATTCCGTAGACGACAGTGCGTGTGTGTATATGCAAACGGCTGTATTTTTTTTTTTTCGAAACTCGAGGCAACACCAGTTGTGTTGTGCACACGCTGTATTTTATGGAAATTTTATGACCATCTATCATGAGCATGACTGCGAATGCCAACGCCAGAAATCCATAAGCAGCACAAATTTGGTGGACCTCCTTCTTCCTTTCCCACATGTGAGGCGCACATTTTTGTTATTCAAAGTCCACATTGAAATTTTTATGTATCTTGAGATTATACAAAAAAAAAAAAAATACAGGGCGAACAAAATATGGTCGATCAAAATCGTCTGGAAGTAAAATGTAAATCCTTTATGGTGGTATCGATTTGCATGCGTGAGCGGTTTTGTCATGTTTTTGCTTTCCAGATTCTATGCATCAGCTATTCTAGACATCCTTTTGTGAAATCGGGTTTTGGTTGAGTATTAAATAAAAAAATACGTCACTTAGAACCATCAGTTAACTTAGATGGTAACGATTACTCTTATTGGTGTAATTTTTTTTAATGGTTATTTTTTACTTATGGATAGGTCTAATCCTATAATTCAAACTGGCGTCTAAGTCGGATAAGTCCATTTTGCAATACTTCTCTTTTACTCATTTTGAGATGAATGATGGAGTGTGAATGTCAGTAGACAGAGCCGGGGGCAGTGTTAATCAAGCCGTTGCGTTCGATCGAGCACGCCATTTAATCTCTTGATTTAGGGTTGCTATATGGCCGGACTCCCCGGGATTGTTCAAATATATTTAGCCGTGTCCGGAGTCCCGGTTAAAAATAATTTGTCCAGTCAAAAGCTCAAAGGTAACCTTCCTACAATCGAAAAATAGCAAAGTGGAAAATATTAGGAACTTGAAAATATAACAAACATGGACAAGGACAAAATGTAGGATCCTTGTCACGGAATACTCATTTGTATGTTCGTAGACATTTTTTTTATGAATTTCCATTTACACTGTGAAATAGTTGGTCGCACAAATTGAACTCATCGCCGTACGTAGGTCAAACACATTCATCATACCAGTGGTCGCAGATGCATTCAATTTTGGTAATTGAGTTGGAAAAATATTCAATTAATTTCAATCAAGTGTAAATTGGAACCGCAAACGTGGCAGGGGTAATGGATCTGTTTTGTTCTCATATAATTCACGACCGCAATAATTGCAGTGTATATGTACTATTTCTCATTAATTTTATTGCAAGCCGAGCAACTGCAATTAGAGCCTGGTACTCGTTTATTCACAGTGGGAAACATATTAATACAGTGGTACGCCATAATCAACTATTTAAGTTTGAATCGTTAAATGAAATAAAAATTAACTCCACAGGTAGCTACTTTTGCCTGGGCCGTGTTTTATACTTCTGTAGTGGAGTTGAATTTTAAATCAGTTTTTCAAAAGTCTAGAGAACGAAGCGAACGGTTTTGTTTAATCCTTCTCAAAAGAACTATAACCTCAAGTGTTTGTAGGAGGAAATTGTACACCCATTCTCGAGAATCACCACAAACAATTGCAGCCGGAGTGTAACGAAATGTTGGTTCTTCTTTGTGGATAATGTTCCTCAAGACTTCATCTGTCCCGAGTGGGTTTCTATTAGAATACAGAAATAATATCTTCGAGGAAGAGAAAATGCAATATACGGAAGAACAATCTTCGGGTGCGCACTTGCTCTGCTGCAACTACCCCAGCTGATGGTAAATCCGCAGAAAATCCTTTTGGTTTAGCAGTAAGTATGTTTTTAACAATAACCGAGAAGAGATTTTCTATCTCCGCTGTGATGGGATGTTGCACAATGAACAGTGGATATGTATTTGGATAATGGCTGGCAATCTTGAGCTGAAGAGGTATTTATTTCTTATCGTTAGTTTTTGTTTTGTGTTGATTAATTTGACGCAAATCTTTCGAGTTCATTTACTCAGAAACAGTACTATTCGGATAAGATATCTGAGCTCTTTCGAATGTGGTTGTGCTTGAGATATTAAATGACTTTTGCGTTTGAGTCAAAAGAATGATTTCAACTTAGGTGCACTAGTTGTGCTTCTTAACATCTATCACAGTTGATTTTTTTATTTAACCAGAAGATTCATATTTGAAGCAGTCTTTTCTTCTTTAGTTACATATTATAAAGTTCTCTCAAGTCTTTGCAAGGAAAAAATTAGTCCGCCACTTCCAGCACCTTGATTTCAGCAGACAAAAATAAAGGTCTCTGATATTAACGACGGCTTGATATTTGAAACGGAAGTTCGACCTTGTCGTCTCTAAATTTAGGCTTGGAATTCATACATCCTATTGGCTGCACCATTGTTGTCCATTATCTAGATAAGGATCAGCCAATAGTTGATGTGTTTTGGCTTATTAGACTAGATCCACATTTTTCAACAGATCATGGAGCTCGCGGTTGTATCTTGTTATCGATTCGCCTTAAACGTATGCAGGGCAAAAAATGCGTTAAAGAATATTTTTTTCAAAGAAGCCCAGTACTAACTCATCTGCTTATCGTTCAGCACTCGGTGCCATAAACCATATACATGACAGGAAAATTTCTCCCCGCAGTGTATTTTTAGTCGATCAATTCGGCGATTTCAAATAAATTAATTTTTGTAAGTTTGTCACTCGGAGATCTGTATTTTTTTCGAGGTACCTTACCTACCTCGAGCTTATTGTTTCTATCGATAGTGACCCTTTGTGCTTGACGATATAAATTTGTTTATTCAAAGCCTAGGTAGGTTTAGTTTTCCATGCTTTCACTTCAAGAACCAAATACTCGTAGTTTCACCTGTTCTTCAGTCAACGTTTAGGCCTCTTCTTTGTATCCGCGCTGAAGCCCTGGTAAATTGCAAGCAAATAACTCGAAAATTCACCAATAACAATATTAAAAACTGAACAAACTACTACCTAAAAATACACCAACGTAATTATTGCGACGCTTTCATCTGGAACTATGAAACAATTTCTTTGACATGAATAATTCAGGCACAAATTTGCATGGTTTTTTCATCTGCGACAAACTTCCCTAATGCAAATAGGATTGTCTTTTAAATGTTCGCAGTAATAAAAGCAGCTCCGTCTAATCATAACAAATCACATGCATAATTAAGCAGATGAGCCACGAAAAGTTTTTCTAATATTCACAAATCCACTACGTCAATTGTCAAGTGCTTGCCATTCATTGTCGTTCACAGAAATAAAATTATTTTACCTCCCAAATGAAGGCATTCAACTTGTCATATTTATATTCGCTAAAAACAGAAACTGTCTCCATATAATTTGTTGGGCCAAAGACATTTTAATTTTCTCGATGTGCGAGTTAAAGATACACTTCATGGCACGATGTGTGCGTGGGGGAAATTTATGCAAATTTCACTATAGTTGAAAATTAAGCTGAATATTATTTGCTGCCAGTACTTTAATATTCAAATTTAAAAATTTGTATGTCTGAAATTTGTATAATTTACTTTGGAAGATTGGCATTTTAGGGACGTCGTTGGATATGTTGGAAATGGAACTGCTGTTGTGCACTCGAATGTGGGATATGAGCGGCTGATATGATGTTTTTGTGTGTACATTTTAAAATTGTCGGCATTTTCGAAATGAAAAAAGAAAGGAAATTCATATCTGACGGAGGTAGATGACATACAGTTAGGTGACAATATTTTGTCAGGAAAGCCTATTTTTGAGCTCCCATGGTAGGACCTTCGGCTAACCATTCGTCCAATTTTCAGTTTCAAAGAACTCGGCCATAGAGAATGTTCCATTTCTTTCCGTTTCATTTCCACAGCATCCCTACTGGGATAGCACCAGAGAAACGAACGACTTTTCATAGTCAAAAGTTGTCTTATTTCAAGCGATTTATACAATTTTTTTTTAAATTTTATTAAACAATAAATCAATAGGTTTTTTAATGTAAAAATGTAGGTGGTGCCCATTCGAAACTTTGCAGAGTAGAGCTCTTTTTTGATTCTGCGCAACTTTTCAGATGTTAGTATATTTCTCGAATATTAAATACTTTTCAGTTGCAGTATGATTTGTGATTGAATTATATATAGATGTTCTTTCAAATATCCGCAGAGGAAGAGTCTCGTTCAATCCAAATTCTTCCTTCTTGAACAATATTATTGAAATATTGCGTTCAATGGAAACGTCTTGTAACAATGCTGTTGATATACAGTGCTTGTATGCACTGTGGCTTTATTTTGTTGAACCCACATTTGTGGTAAGTTATTCTCAAGAAATTTTTCAACATATAGTACAGTATTGAAAGTACTTTTAGAGCCGAATTAATTATCGGAGAAATATGGACCCTTTCAAACCTGTGGTGACTCAACTCAACTATAGGAACTGCGTTTATCTAAAAGCTTTATAGCTGAGTAAATTTAGGTTTAGTGGCATCACAACACCAAAGTGTATACTTACGAGTGTTAAATTTTTGCAGTTTCAGTTCGGAAAAGACCAGAGAATGCCTTGTTGTAGGAGACTCTTCTTGTCTGATCAATGGGTAGTTCAAATTCACTTTATAAACATTTTTCTTTATGCCTTTATGGAATCATTTCACCCCAAATAGGCAAATAAGTAGAATAGCAAAACTTGTACATCTTCCTTTTGTTCCAAAGCAAACTCGGAACACTTTACATTGTCCACCTAACTATACGCCTAACTGTCAGAACTCGTTAAGTCTTCAAGTATCAACGCATAATATACATATATATACTCGTATGTACGGCGAATACCTTATACAGTCAGCTTCTCATCGACCTAACTATAATTATCCTGTCTGAACGTAATCCTATTAATGGATAATCCTTTCCATGTTCAACGTAGGAACAGAGGCATGCATGCTACAAACTCATCCCCTCATGTTACAGTCTGACAGATGAGCTATTCATTTAAACGGAAGCTAGGTATTTAGAGTATTTCTCTATTCAAAGAGAGAGCTGAGCATGTAAAGATAAACTTTATAAGCGTAGTTTCTAAATGGTCTATTTGCAGCGGTGTTTTGCAAGGGAATATTTTACCCTCTCAGTGTTAATAGTTAGATTAGTCCGATTTTTGTTGCCTTCCATTTTCTCTGTTCTTTCTCATAAATTCCATCCTGTTCGTCAGTGACTTTTTGATTCTCTTTAATGATGATTTTATTTGGGAAATAGTTCCCATTGATGCAGGAATGAATTATTCAAATCAACGAAATATTGCTTCTCTAATCTGAAGGCAGAGCGTCCAAGTCCATTTTTTTTTTCTTCTGGTTAAGTGAATGAACTTTTTCAAGGACTAAAACAAATTAGGCTTCGCCACTTTGCCAGCTGTAAGAACTCAAATTCAAAATTTATATAAGGGCTATGATTGGGATTTACAAAAGTTACAAGTTCTATTCAAACTGCAAATGCCATTGCTGGCAATTTATGTATTTTATAAAAGGTTTTCCAATAAGAAGTGATATTTTGGTATTCAAAGAAAAATTTAATTTTTTGAGATGAATGATTGGATGTTTATTTCATAATAAAGAGGGTATGCCGTTAATAATGAAAACAACATCAGCCAAATGGCCACCACGAGCACGCATACGGGACCATATCCTTTTCATGAAATATTCCATAACCAAATCGCAAAGTGGCTGCCCTATGTCCTCGATAACTTCACGAATTTTTTCTTTGAGGTCTTAAATCGACGCTGGGCAGTTGGCGTAGACCTTATCTTTCACGTGGTGCTAAAGGAAGAAGTCGCAAGGTGTTAAATCACAAGATCTCGGTGGCCAATTGTGATCACCTCTTCGAGAGATAACACTGTCCGGAAACTTTTCCCGTAAAAGATTAATGGTTTCGTTGCTCACCATTTTTGTGGTGAGTTTTAATAATTTCAATGCGTTGTTGAAGCGTGTATCGTTCCATTTTAAGTAATAGCGTAGTTTCTACTTGTCAAATGTCAAAGAATAAAAGCTTCAAAAGTGCCAGCTACCGAAATAGCGGGCCATTCACAATAACACCTCTAATTCAAAAACCCTTCACAAGCCAGCAGGCAGCAGCCGAAGACTTTGTTTTGACATTTAACCAATACATTTTTGTGGATTCCGAACGAGCGGATCCCCGGGTGAAACCAATGGAAAACATTTTACAACACTTTAGACTTCGGTTAAAAATCATTTTAAAATTTAGCAGTCTTTCCCATCGTTCTATACTTTCAACACCTCACGGTTAAAAATATGGGGGTGGTTTTTAATACCTCCGTAGTACTACAGGGCTAATATAGCCAGGTATACTTTTCCCAGGATTTGAGCATATTGGAAGCCAAGCTATACTTCATTTCCCCTTTGGAATGCATGCTTACTTAGTTCAGCCCTTTTCACGGTTACAACCTGGACGCTTTAAAACAGGAGCACTTTTCCCAAAAACAAGCCAATTTTCGTACTCAGTAGGACTAAAACAAAAATCATTTCCCAATACACCCAACAAAGCCGTTGAATGAAATCCTTTTGATTGATTGCTAATCACTTAAGACCTCCAGTCGCATCATTCATCGGCTCCATACCGCAACACAACCATATACATACCTATATGTAGGACATATGATTGACTACATATCGAATTAAGGGTTTCCTCTGTAGTTGCTGTATGGACTCGAATTAAGTGTTAACGTTGGATAGTGTGTGGTGATTGATCCCCCCCCCCCCCTTATTGTGAGTTAGCATATTGTGACAAGACGAGCAGAAGGACATCAATCAGTTCTCGTCGGACGAATGTAAGTAACGCTTATATTTTGATTATTTTTTCCACCCAAGTGGATACCCCTTCATAGACGCAGCTGTTGGGGAAGTTTCCTCAAAGGCCTTAATACCCACTTCGTTCATTGCCCAGACATACATATTGATGGGCGCTTTAATGTTTTGCTTAATGACTAAATGCCGGCACAACTGGAAGGGGTGCAAAAGAGATTCAGACAGTCTTTCAAAGGACAGGAAATAATTGACTGGCATGCCACAATGTTGGGTCTCGCATTCGAGGCATTTTGTTCTGCCTCAGAGGGTTTTGCGAGAAGTTAAAGTGCTGATTATGATGATGGTGATGTGAGAAAATACTAGGGTGGACGGAAGAACTGGGATATTTGTCCTGGTGCTCAGCGTGATAAGTTCTCATACGTGTGATAAGTTTAACAGAGTAAGATGACTCGCCCAAGCACAAGGTAGCGTTTTTATTTTTTATTTAAAAAAAATTTGAGAGATATTTGAACCAGACCACCAGGTGGCGTGGGGGCTCCCCTTGACCTTTCTTGGGGTAGTGGTGCAAAAACTGATAATTTTTGTTCCCCGCCGGAGCTCGAATCTGCGCCGTTTGAGTCCACATCACAGTAACTCACTGATCAGTCAGTTGGTCTGTTTGAACAAATAATTTTTGAGTCAGGTCACTTCAGAGTCAAATAGGTGTTCCCTCTAATTCTGATATCAAAAAATCACGTATTACACAAAACAAATTATGTATCCCACTGTGTTAATGTAAGGCAATCATAATAACCCCACTGTTATCCTTCGAATACACCATCACAGTATTCTATCAAATACAGTAAACCAATTATCCTAGCACGCTATTGAGGTACCCACTTTGTTGTTTGCAATTGAACTTACACTCGAAACAAAGTTAATTGTTAACAATTCAAAACAAAGGCACAAGTAAAGCTGCAACTGAATTGAAAATGCAATAAATTGCACAGCAAACTATACTTTGCAATTTTTGTAAGTGTTGTAGGTGGGTCGCACATTTCCTGTCGACAACTGCTGCCCGGCTAAGGTGAGTTTCTGTGCGGTGCGAGATTGCGATTTTAATGTAGAACCATCGTCGGGTTTTAAAATTCACTATCGACACACAGTGGAACAAAATCAGGGACAACTGTTTGGAAATTTTTGCAAAAAAAAACATTTTACTTCCTGTTTTGGCTCTGCGACTGTTTTATTTTTTTTTCAAGTTTAATTTTTTTTTAAATCCAAGAAAGTAGAGATTTTCTTTCTTGTGAAACCGACTACGGTGTTATTTTCAAACCGATTGTCATGAAATACGCACCAAAGAAAAGGTGAGCTTACGGAGGTGAATTCCTGCAATGTTATTTTGCAAGGCCGTAGGACCTCTATTTACCTGTTGAGCTCAAAATGAATTTATTTGCTTCAGAGAGTTGCCCTACAAAAATGCGGATTGATCAGAAAAGATTGCCACACTCCTTTCCAGTAGCTCAGTTTGAGCTCGAAAATATCTATCACATCCACTTGTAATCACACAGCCTTTTATGTGCACCACTGTGCCACTCGTCACGAGCAACCTATACACTGTCTCGCGAGGTTAACAAAATTGCAAGGTGCATTAGAAAATGTTTCATTTTACTGTGGGGGCGGTTTGGCATAATGGTCGTCGGTCGGTCGGTCGGTCGGTCGGTCGGTTGGGAAACTAAAACTCAATTCAAATTGCTTAGTATTTATTTCAAGCGAAATCAAATGTTTTGATAGCATGTCCACTCGCAATTAGGACCAGCATTTCAACAAAGCCTTTCGTGGAAAGTTCTAGCCCATTCGTCAAGTGGGCGGTGCCTTTGTATGCTTTAGCGAAATTCAGTGTCTACAGATGAAAAAGATTAAAATAATACAACAAATTGCAAACTTGCTGAAGTGACCATTGTTTCCTATATCTGACTGCATTTGTTAGTTGTAACATGCAAGCACGGTTTTATGGAATATTTGTCTAAATCAAACCCTTTACTGAGCTATTAGTTCTCTATCTTCCTACAAAGGGGTTCTCGTTCTATACACTTCTACATGTAGGTGCAGCTAAATATTTCCCTTTCCATCTGGGTACGAATTAAATTGGTTGCAGTGGTATAAAATATGACCGACTAGGAAAACGTTTCAATGTAGCATCTCTTCAGTCGGACTTTAGTTGGTATTTTGAAAACCAGTCTTCTTTCTAACATCTGTGTTCATATTTATTAATTGAAGTACCCAGATACGGGTTCAATGACATCACTTTTTTTTATAAAACCCTGCAGAGTTTATTTGCATTTCTAGACAATTTTCCTACATCTCATGTCAATCACAATTTGTTTCTAAAATTTTAAGACCTAATGATGGAAGGCTGATTCCTTTGTTGTACCTTCTCATGATGCTTTTTCCATACATGGTGAGGAGTGTTGCCATCTTTGTTATGAGAGTTTGAGTTTGCAAAATTATTAACGTACCGCAGAATTCTTGTCAATAGAAACAATGGCCAAGAAAAAGATTTCGCTTGCAAATCGGAAGATTAAATTTCTACGACTTTGATGTTCGAGGAAGTATTTTTATTACTTCAGGTCAAGAAATGTTGGTATTGTTTTACTGCCTTGCTGGGTATTGGACTCATCAATTTGCACCTGGTAATACTATAAGTATAAGTATAAAAGGAACTTTTTTATAAATAAATTTTAAAAATCCCTTTTTACTATTTTTCAAATGCAGAAACTTCAAATTGTCAGACGGACATTTCTGTTACAAAAAATCAACAATTAATAATAAAATGTTTGAACTTCGCGCTTAACGATGAGGTTTGCAAAACGTTCCCTATCTCTCAGTCTATAATGGTTGGAAGTTGAACAGGAAAAATTCCAGCACAGAAAAATGTCACATAGGGAAAGGGAGCATGCTGTTGGACAGTGGACAGAGTTGTAATATCATGGGCAGTTTTTCTTTTTATTTTCAATCGTAAAAAGAACAAAAAATTAATAAATAAATGTGTGTGGGAATTTGTTTTTATTCAATGTAAGTCCCGTCATATTTGTATTGCAAGTCCTAAGACGTTCAATGCCACAATTACCTACTTGATGTAAAAACAAAATCACTCAGTTCGGTTAACTTAATATTAATGTTATTAATTTGAATTAATTTTAATCAGTGTGTACAAAAAACAGCACAGTTGTGCGGCTTTATGAACAAAACTTTAAAACCACAAATTAAAGCAGTCCGTGTGTCCAAAACTTAATTAAATTAATAAATTCTAATACGTTTAATGTGATACTTTGAAAATGGGGCTGAGCTATGTAGATTTGCCTATTGTCAAAAAGAAAATAAGATATTAAATCGAAAAACATCTGGGAGTTATTTCTAGAGATTGTAGTAAAGAAACACATTAAAAAAGTACGGAATTCTAACAAAAATTAAAAAATATTCTGTAAATATGTAAACATTAAAATCAAAAGTAATTGTATATTAACTGGAGACATAATTTGTACTATTCATTAAATTAAATATGTATTGTACAATTTTCTGCTTTTGCAGCTTAGACAAAATGATTAGATTGTTTAATTAACTTACGACAAACCTACTTATAAGTTTAATGTTTTTAAGCATTAAATAAATAAAATAAATAAAATAAATGAAATAGAATAGAAACAGAGGGTAAAATTTCAACTTCTGAAGGGGAAAATATTTGTCTTATGACAGGATATTCTGTGAAAATCGACTTTGTTTATCTTGGATGATGAATACCACATCAATATTGAAAATTATTAGCTTCGTTAATAATAATAAAAATATTTATTTTTTGTTGAAAAACAAACAAAAGATTGTGCTGATCCAAATATTGAACGTTACTTTTTACTGTGATCCTGCTTTCACATACTAGGATTTTCTGTCATAAATACAAGGTATGCATATCGCATCCTCAGTACAAAAGAGGGATAAGTAAAAAATTGGCATTAAAAACAAAATTTTGCCAGTAACTTAACCAGAGAAATCAATTCTTTATATGTTTAAATTTTATTACAAAAAGAAATAAGTATTTTTCTAATTTTTTTTAGTTAATTTAGAAACTCAATAAAAACCTATTGTGCAAGGAGCAAGAGCTCAAAATGTTTCTTATTAATTAAAACAAATTATCTTGTGCAAGAAGGATATAACTCGAAAGGAAACAAGTATTTGAATAAAAACGTAGAGAATTTTTAAAGTAGGTATACATATTAAAAGATTAAAAATTATTTAAAGCTGCGGTTTCCCTTTCTAATTTAGGACTTTCTGCTCCTTCATGTTCTTACTTTTTGAACTAAATAAAACTACTTCACTTTCTACGAAAATATCAATTCGTTTCACTTGGCAACACTTTCGTTGGTTCAGCTTTGTGCATGAGGTGCTTTGTGAAATAATCTCGTGCAAGTACCCAAAGGAATATGCTTTGATTTCTGGATTCCATTTAAGATGTTTCTCTCTCTTTTCCATTTCGTTATACTGTTTCTGAGAAGAAAACCCTGTGTATGAAGACATAATCTCTTAAGCAAGGTGCGGCATTAAGAATGAAATGTAAAGACAAGATAATAACTCTAAGGCACGTATAAGCGACGAAAAGAATTTCATTCTCGCACACGAGGTACCATATTCTGCATGCCAACATAATTATTTAATTTCAATAAAAAATTATCTTAATTTGTCTGCGATTAGGCTCTATTGTGTAGAAAACACAATGACTCGTGTCTGAGTGCTTATGATTTTGGTTTTTAAAGAAACCATAAATAGACTGATGCGGATGCGAACAAAGGACGCCCACAATAACGCAGTACAAAAGGAACGAGCCTGCACGTGAATTCATTAGGTTGTGAGGACATTCTGTGTGCGTGTGAGGAAATTCGCAAAATAATTCACACTGCCGGCCGGTTGGAAATTTCAACGAATTCTCTTAAATGCCAGAATGGTATTTAAGTGAACTGGGAATATATTTTGGGGTTTTGTAATCGGGTGGGCTTAAGTAGTGGCACCGACAATCATTATGATGAGGATGCTCCTATGCGGCTTGGCGACATTGGACGTCACCTACAAATGGATAGGGACAGATTCGGTTTTGGTTTCGGTGGTGACGATTGCAGGACTTGTGGCGTAGAAAGCAACGGATTAGGGATGATAGCCGTGGTAATACAGACAGTGTTGGTGGCCGCGTCAATGGTAGAGAGGGTGATATCTATGTCGAGCTGGTTGCCAGTGGTGGTGACGTTAGTGGCCAGATGGTCATGCCGGATGACGGCTGGGTCTATGCAAAATCACCGGCAACAGCAAATGTCTTGACATTCGTCATTGTTGCTATTTTATAAGTTACACACACACTCAACTGAAAATCAAAACGACATTAAACCGCCTTTACTATAATATCAACTGACTCATTAGCAGTCATCAAAAAAGTTTTTCTCTGCAACATTAATATTAAAAAAAAATAATAATAAATAAACATTCGCCATTAGCGCTTGATTCGCAAGTAAGAAACTCCAGGACATAATTCATCTTTGTAAATATTTAAATGAAACAAAATTAAGGAAATACTTTAATGCCTGCCACAAAAATTCTAAATTTTCCCAAAGTGTGTTCTGTAATCGTAAAACCATTATTGCGAATCATTTTTATCCCAGCGTGAACATAAAGGTAACCCAGTCTAATTGCAAAGTTTTAGACTAAAATCGACCCAGCATCTGGCCATAAATCTCTGCGGGGTAGCCATATAAAACATCCAAAGCCATATAGCCCAAGAACGTAAATCAATCATTTAATTTCTGAGGGAAATTTTCAATTCAAAAAAATTTTGACAACTTTGAGACTCTGTGTTTGGATCTGTGGCATTTTAAATCAAGAAATTAGTAAGTGAAAAATGTCG
Organism: Cheilosia impressa; assembly: GCA_948293265.1. Lineage (NCBI taxonomy): Eukaryota > Metazoa > Arthropoda > Insecta > Diptera > Syrphidae > Cheilosia > Cheilosia impressa. Next base: position 126,931,520 of record OX411880.1, on the reverse strand, counting down.
CATTTATGACGCGGGTTGTCAACAAATGATTAAGAAAATATTTAAATTCTTGCGAATTTCTTTAAAAAATTGTTTATTGCGTTTTGTTTTCTTATTCGTTGGTTTATTTTTAGCAGGTCTTTAAATAAAATGCGGTATTGAACAGGCACTCAAATTCTTGCATTTAACATTGGAAATTATAACTGAAATATAGCAGTTGCAGCATCTTACTAAGCGAAATCCCACCGACCCTAACGCTTATCAAAGAAATATGCCACAAAACCTTGGGCAGGGCTAGGTATGCTAAATAAAAAAGTATAACAAGCAGTTTGTACATATAAGCAACATTGTTGGAGATTTTTGGAATTCTGTTTGCAGCAAAGTTTGCAATTTTGCTTGTAAAGCCTAGTATGCTGTCTCAGGAAAGCTAAAATTAGGCGCCTCTCCAATGTTTCTCTCCACCACTTTGCTTACGGCCATATTATTCACTACCTTTAATCCGGGTTAAACGTTACACCCGGGTTTAAGTGTGTTTAACCCGAAACTTAAACCCAAGTCCATAATATTCAGTCGTTTAACCCGAACATAAACCCATTTTTTTTAAACTTGACAGCGTTTAATCCGATTGGACTTCTCGCAGGACGCGAGAAATAAGAAAAGAAGAAAAGTGAAATAGAAAACAAAAAGGAGCAAAGAGTTAAAAAAAATGGATTTTATTCATGAAATGGAGAGTTGATAGTAAATCAACGTCGTCCTCGATTTCGATGTGGTGGATTTTCGGTAATATATCCGACTGAATAATGTCCCTTTCTGAAGGCTACATACATTTCATGATTCTACTAATGCACTGAAAACTAAAATAGGCTCACTACAAATTTAATAAATTTCCAAGTGTCAAATAATAAAACACACATGCCAATTGTGAATTTTGACATTACGTGGGTTTAAAACGGGTTAAAGTGTTTTAAATCCGCATTTAAATCCAGCGGGTTTAATGCGTGTTTTTCAGTGAATAATATGGACGCAGGTTTAAATTATCGGGTTTGAAAAATGCGGATTAATGATCGGGTGTAAAATAAACTTAAAACTGAGTTACACCCGGAGTGAATAATATGGCCGTTAATGTTCGCTTAGTTTTGACAGTGCTAGTTCCGTCAAAATAAAAAAAAACTGTGTTGGTAAAGTTGATTGACTTGCTACTGTTAATTTGCTTTTGTTGGACATTTTGTTGCAAATACAGATATTTTCTCTGATCTGTAAAAATTTAGCTGTGAAAAAATGTATTTTGCATTAATACGCTTACTTAAATTCTGTAGCGATTTTTCGTACAGTGGCTAACAAATTTAGCTTGAACTGCGTACTGCTTGGCTTAACCGCTTTGCTTAATTTTATCTTTGGAGACATTTTTGTATGGGGGCTTATTATAAGCGCGAGCAGCATACTAGGCTTAAAATAAAAAAAAAATCTTCATAATTGACAGAATTTTTCCACACCTGTGGAGTACTTCAAACGTTTTTCTGGGTGATCAAGGTTGAGTTGTTTGATCAACTGAATTTTTTAAGGTGCATATCTTTTTAGTCGAGCCATGTGGTATGCGTCCTCCTGCTGATGTCTTAAAACTAGTGTAACCCAATTGCGAGCTCAACACACCCAGTCGGAGGACGTTTCGGACGCGTAATAAAAAAGGAAGATGGCGTCGTTCTAAGGGAGTCACGAAAAGAGATTATTTTAAGAAAGAAAGATAGTAAAAGTTTAAAAAAAATCGTTCGCTTATTGAATTTAATTTAAAATAGCAGCAAAACTCTGACAAAGGAGCTGTTTGTGTTTGACTCCACGAATAAATCTCACCCCTCCAACGATCACAATTTTCTAAAGGTTCAAATAAATATAATCAAAAAACAGAATCGAAGTTTTTCATTTAGAAAAAATATGAGAGCCAAACACCATCGGATGACTTCTTTTGGCCCACCTTGTACGATCTCACTGAATATCGCTATCAAAATGTAAAAAAAAAATCCCCGTACAAAATTTATGAAAAACCAATTTTTACGACTTCACCAATTTTTGTTAAAAATTTTCTAATTTTCTCGCCGTATGTACCTTCCATGGGTGTAGACAAACACAACCAAGAAAATCAAATCGGACGATCCGTTCTCGAGTTATGGGCGAATGCAATTTTGTAGATACAAAAATTAATTTTGTTTTATTTTTTACAAACGAAATTGAATTTTGGTTGAAGTAGAAACGAATTTCAACGACATATGGCTGAATGCCCTTGAACGAGTAACCAAATACTTTCCAGACCTTTATTTGAGTAGCAGCCACGGTTTTCACTGTGCCAAAAATGAATGTGCGTTTCGTTTAAACGTCAAAAATAATAAATGACTTGACTCATTATATTATTAAGTTTTCTATATCTTGTGATGTTAACAAATACTTTCATGTCCACATTACGTTTTATTGATATTTATCGATATGCATTAATATTTCATAAATTCAGCGGTAGATTTCGCAACTTTAATTTCGGACTTACGAGTATTTTAACTGAAGCAAATTTAAAATTATAAATATCTCCAGTGAATTTTAGGAAAGTTCGTTAAACCAAAACAAACGACTTATTTTCACGGATATTTTCGTATCATCTCACTTACTAATCGGCCAATTCTATCCATAAACACTGTAAAAACGCTTGCTCTAAAAACCTGCGATGACGAGGCGGAAACCAATTGTTCAACTTAAGCCTCTATAAAAATAATTTATAGTTAAACGTTTATGTTCAGTCAGGATACAGTGCTCGGTGCAATTATCGTTCCTGCCTTCGCAGAAACAATTTGTGGGGCACGCTGGACTGCTTATTAGCAGCAGTTTACGGTCAGCGATAACAAGAAGTGATAACCAGGTTTATTAGCATGGCAGTAATTGTGCGCGGGATGTAGGGCTGCAGCTGTGGGGCTACTGTTCACGCTCCATTTAGAGAACATCTTTATGTCTTTAGAGTTTTTCATCATGCCGCCGACTGGAATGGTTCGGGCAGCCCTAAGTGACCCTCACAAAATGGAGGAAAGAAAAACGTGGTTGTACTTAATATCCTCTTCGTCGTAATTTTTAAAGTGAAAAAGTTGATGAGTAGGTAGTTAGGCTATATGGAGGAGGGAAGTCAATTATCTACCTTCTTATTCGCTGGAGTGGAGCGAGAGTTTTTGTTTTTTTTTGTTTGCCTAGCAGATGGCGGTTGGATTAATTTCAAAATAAAAGTGGCACTTGGAGTTTCTGTTTCATAAATGTTCTGTAACACCTTTTCCAAAATGGTTTAGAGGAAAATAGCTATGAAGTTACTGCACTAGAAGTACGTGTTTTCGCTGCGGGTATTATCGGTATATTTTCTAAATCCTTACCACTTGTAAATACTTGAAGTCAAAATGTTTGAATTAAGGTTTTAATGAGAAATAATTTGGCTGAGAAGTACATTTTTCATTTTGCCAGGACGATATACGTCAGCCAAATACAAAATCCAGAGGCCCTACTCTGTATCTCGTTCCTAAATTAATTTTTTTCGAATATGAATGTTTTGTACTCTCCTCTCTATTTTGAAAGCAAAATGAAAAATGTACTTCTGTCGGATTTTGAATTTCGACAGTGGAACCAATATTATTTGATATTGTTTTTCGCATTTCGAAAATAATAGCCAAAAGAAGTCATCCGATGTTGTTTGGCTCTCATTTTTTTTCTAAATGAAAAACTTCGATTCTGTTTTTTGATTATATTTATTTGCACCTTTAGAATTTTATTGGTCAAGTCGAGAAGACGATACCGGCCAAATGGGCGCCGTCACAATGTACTACGCAGTGCCTACTTAGAAACGGAACGGGCAGCAATTTCGAAAGAAATATAATTTAGTTTTCCTCGAAAATAAAAACTTCCGTGATACAAATTTCATAGTTTAACCTCTTTAATATGAAAATGCCTCCCACGCCCAATAAGGATCGACTTCACGTAACCGACTTAATACTCGTACTTACCGCCATCATCATCGGTAACTGTAATGCGGATTTTCCTTCGTCTCTTTCTTTGACTCTTTTTTTTCTGTATTTTCTTTGGAGTTGATTTCCTAACGGATTTTCTGGTGGAAAGAAAAAATAATGAGCAAACATCCCTGCACAATGTTTACAATAACAATGAAATATTCAGAAGGGATAGAAATGGTGCTTAGTGCTTAGTATCACCCCTCGCTGTTGGTGGTTGCGGGGTTTGGGTTGGGTAAAAGCAAGTTACTGGAATCTGATATCCTGTCTACGTTATTTTATTATTTATTCTTGTTTTTTCGAGCTCCTTATTTTTTGGTGTTGTATAGTACGTATACACGTCGCGTGTCGGTCGTATACCTTTCGCATTACATAAATTGAGGAAATTCATTGAATCCCCGATTATGTATGTAGCCCACAGGGTATTGTCTATGGAGGGAATACTTTGTGGGTCTTGGTTGGCTCCTTCTTGATAAAAATTCAAATGAATTGTAATAAATTTAGCAATTTGCAGACATTTTATGATATCGATCGGAAATTTGCTTTTCATATGTAAATATCGCTTTTGGTGGACCACAACCAACAAAGTCGGTTTCTATTACAATGTATAAGAGTATCAGGCTTCAGGTTTGCAACACTTAATTGGTTGACGTTCGTCGTTGCTCCCAAAGATACGAGTTTCTGTTTGCTGTAGCGTTGTTGAAGAAGGTTTATTAAAAATCCGGCGGGAGTGAGTTCTTGTCGCAGCCATTTTAAGGTCGGAAATTTGCACATATAGTACTTGGCGGATCTACTTCTCCATACTGGACCGAATGCTGCTTGAATGGTATGCCTTTCCTGAAAAGTAAGGTCATTGGTATGAAAGTTCTTTAATTTTAAGGCACTAGGCTAGCACAAAATGTCCTCTCCTTTGCTATGAAAAAGCTTGGTCCTAAAATTTTAGTCAACTCTGTCACCTATGATGCAGTGTATTACTACTGGTATCCACTGAGAAGTGAGTGCAATTGGACCAGGGTTTATGCAGTCTTTTATATTGCGGCTAGAGAAATACCTACCCAGAGTGACCAATTTTAAGTTGACTGGCCAAAGTGCAGTTGCAGTACCTACACTCTTCTTGTTATCCATTTTTCCAAGAAAGATTTAAAAGAATGTTAAACTTTTCAATTCTCACAGGTATGTTTTGAGACACTTGGTATATTTCAAGTATAAAACTCACTAAATAACCCTAGTACAAAAATTATCTGCGCGGACGCGAACTCGGGAAGACTCCCTTCCTGGTCAGATGCAAAAAGTAATATGAACCCAATTTGCCTGACACATCCACCGAGCTGCGTTTCGCAGCCTACTCTATGCTACCTAATAGAGCAGGAGGGATTTCCCTGCTCTCTCTCATATGACCGATCTCGTCGTTTAACACAAGTTTAGAAAACCGTAGATTTTACCAGATGAAGTCTCAGGGCGATGTGTATATCCATTCATGACTTACTTCCGACAATATACGAGTCAACTGAAAGTATACAAAAGTTGTGTGTTTTATCGCCAGACGTTTCTCTCAATTAATACTTAAAAAAAAACCCAAACACTTTTTTACAAAGCCAGTAAAAAAATCGACCTACTCAAAATTGGTCACAAAATATGTAAATTGACAGTACATATAAAGGTTTCAAGTGAATTCTAAGTAAATATGAGCAAATTTCATTGGAATGTCTCATTAAATTCAAAATCAATAATCTCCAGCAGCGAAAGCTATATTTAAGAGCCCGCAATCAATTTAATTACAACCTTCATATCAATTATACTCCAACACCGGAGCACACATAATTATAATACGGGTTGATACATTCTTTACTAATTGACAGACTTACATAAAACTTATAATTGATATCTGTAAAACAGTAAGTTGTGCCAAACAAAGTTTTCCATTTTGCATTCACTCGTAGAGAGTGGGCGATACCAATTTAAATTAACTATGTACCAGTACCTACTTTGAAAGTGAGGGTACAGGGATATAATTTCTTTCATTTTAGAATACCAATTAAACAAAGCTTCAGGCAAAGGCGGCCTTTTACTCCTGCACTGTATTTGTTCGGAGTAAAAAGGTCTGCTAACTGTGTGGATGGAAATAAATAGATTTGCCACAAGTATACAGTTATATATATCTTACCCCTATAGGAATAAAGGTTTTCCGTTTGTTAATTAGTTCAAATAAATGTTATTGAAGGTAGGTAGATAAGTACTCACGGTTGGGATTTTGTTTTTAGACTTTAGTCACATTTCCCTACAACGGCTTACATGGAGTGATGGTAAAATGAAAGCAAGTTAGGCAAACGCTAACGGGTTTTTCAAAACTTTTTCAAGCATTTTCAAGCGTTTTTGACGCTTTTCCCAAGCATTTTTGACTTTTTTTTGGACAGGACTTACATCTCGTTTTTTCAAAGGTTTTTTGGTGCATTTTTCAGGCATTTTTATGTGTTTCAGACATTGTTTTTGATGAGTTTTTTTTACTCGTTTGGTGCGTTTTCCAAAGCGTTTTTCACCGTATTTTCTACACGTTTTTTCACCGAGGTTCTTAGCCGTTTTCCGATGGGATTTTCAAGTGTTTTTTCGCACTTTTGCTCAAGAGTTTTTAAAATGTTTGGACTTTTTTTCGGCGCGTTTTTGATTTTTTTTATAAAAGATCTAGCAAAGGCTATATAACTTTTCAATAGTATTTGGGAGGCGCGCTATTTTTTTTAATGAAGTAATCGTCACGATATTTCTTGATAAATGCCACCTGAATTTATTTCCACAGATTTTTCTTTTTGTGACAGTAAAAAAGAGTCCTGTTTCAACCTCTTATGTCCTAGAAACTCTGAATTGATGTACAGCCATAGCATGCCTTATGACGTTTGGATATTCCTTTTTATCGAACTCATTGAATTTTCGTTTGACCTGAGAAGGGAAAATCGAATTTGGACTAACGGAATAAGAAAAGATGCCACTCTAGCCCACTTATCTCCTTAACAAATCGGAAACCTTTATGCTTCCGATACAAGTGGACATTAAGATGAAAAGAAAAATACATCTAAATACGAACTTTTATCAATAGATGCGAATGTAGGAGTATTCGTTAGTGAAACTATTATCCTCAGTAATATCTGAAGGTTTACAAAGTTATTCTCCCTATTGAATTTAGCATTTGGATTGTTTGTATAGTCGCAATTTAAACTTATGCCGTAAATTGCTGTTAATGGCTTCGACGATGTCATCCTATAGAGCACAGTTTTATTTTGCGCAATTGTAGATGAGGACTGAGGTTGGAAAAATTAGTTACTTGGTTGAAGTCGATGAAAGGTTATAGTTGACATCATATATCTTTGGATGGATGGGATATTTAAGTGAAAGGATAAAGGGAATCCAATGCGATAACATTTCCCGCCAATAAGTAAGTTCGCTACGTAGTGTAAGTACGCTACGATGTTTTTGTAATATTTTAGTTGGATAATCTATTTACTTATATAGAGAAAAGGAATAACGACTGACAATAAAACTTGACTTCTTTTGTGTAGTAAGAGGTCAAGTCGAAATTGGTAATTTTTATCGTCCACTGTGAATGCCACTGGAATCAATGGAAATGACTGCTGATTGCTCTTGGAAAGGCAGATCAAAGTACAGAGGGAAGTTGTCGTTTGTTCCAATTGTGACTTAATTTGCAAATGAGACACTAAAGTACCATCAACATGTCAAATATACTATCCATGGGAGTAGGAAGATTGCTTTCAGGTAATTCGAATGCGAAGCCCTAGTCTGGTTGTTGTAACTGCTGCTGAATAGAAGATTTTCGAATGATTTTGTACCCTACCAAGCTGAAAACCGAGGCTAGCGGCACAATTCTCATAAGTCCACACAAAGTTTTCATAAGTATATCTACTTTAACTCAATTAAATAAAAGGAAACCTAATTTTACATACTCCAGAACCCAAATTGACGATAAATTTCCTCTTCAGTGTGGGAAATATTCTAGAATTGTGTCTGACCTTCGATCTACCTAGGGTTGATGGAAAATACTATTTTGTAGAGTCCACTCCACTCCCAAGCACCGGCACAAGCCTTACTTTATGAAGACCAGATTTAAGTCAAAAACATAATGGAAAGCCCGGAGAAAATTATTTATTATTTTCAGACTGACGTCCGTTGCCAATTACTGTCAGCTCGGTGAAGGTTGGTGGTTCGTTCATTTCGACTCAGTCAACGCGTCAACGGAATGACATCGAATTGGCCGTATAGCTCGAAAATAATTTCGAGTTGACAGCAGCCAGGTGCATACAAATTCAACCATAGTGGCCTTGTGAAAAAGGAAATATCGACACTGCATCTTTACGCTCATACCGAAACTGCATATGGCAAGTAAATTTGCATGCGATGCATACCGAGTGCATGTCGGAACACTTTCGTATGAGTCCATTCACAGCAGGGTTAATATCCATATACCAATTTTAAGCGTCGTCGTATATCATTTGCGGAACCATATTCGGTGTGGACAAAGTAATATATGGTGGGAATAAATTTTCCACAAGGACACTCTGTAGGAACATGCGTTAAGCGAAAGTAAACATGGCAAAATGAAAATTAAACAAGTTAATGCTGACTGGTCGCAAAGTTCTTGCGCCGAAGACTACCACTGCAGAAGAGGAAGTAAAGGGACTGCTGATGATGAAATCTGTGCAATTTTTAAATCTGCTCTCGTAGTAGACTTTGTGTAGTGCGACGTGGAGGGATCGGACTACCTACAGTCTGCAGGCTGCGCTACTGTGTTGTGTTTTTCATCGAAATAGACAAATAAAGGGTCTTTCATTAGCGACTTGACAACTACTTCTAAATTTCGGCGTGAACGCCAATTACCAACTGTTCAGTAAAATCAACATTTTTATCTTGGTGAAGAACACGAGTTAATAATCGGAGGAAGAATTTCATCGCAAGCTCATCTTCAGCGAAGAAGCGCATTTTTGGTTAAACGGCTTAGTTCATAAGCAAAATATGAGTTACTCGACAGGTAAGAACCCTTCCCAAGTAACAATTTGACTTCGGTAAGGTTCAAATTTAAAATTTCTGTAGGCAACAGCTTGGAAAGAGCTTCTATAGTATTTGTTAACCGAAGTTGATCCATTTCGAATTTATTGTTTCGATAATAACTTCAGTAAGACCTGTACAAAGCATATACGCAGGTTTTATAGAGGGATATGAAATAAAGTTTCGGCAAGATCTCTATGAGACTTCTGAAAATGTGTCAGGAGATGTGTGGAAAGTAAATTGCTTCCATAAAGCTTGTGGTTCGAAGCGCTTTCCAGATGCTTTTTTAAAACTTCTGATCGAAGGCATTATAGAAGCAAAGAACTGTCATGCAGTATTGCAGTCAACCGCTTGCGATTGGAAGCTGTATAGAAGCACCTACTTGTACTTCCTCCTATAGAGGTAAAAATTAATGTGTTATGAAATAAATCACAGCAGTCTAAAGAAACCATAATTTATTGAATAGGGGAAAAAAGACAAAAAATAAAACACTTTTAGCACAGTGAAAAATATGTCACTAATATGATTTTAAATAAACACTCGTCGCTCATAAATAAATTACCTAACACAAAATGTCTTGCTGAAAAATTCGATTGAGTAAGATGCAAGTTTATTGCAAGTCTTAGCGTAACTCTAAAATGTTACAAGTAGTTCAGATTTACCACTCCCACGGCATTATGACGAGTTAGCCTAGGGGTAGTGTACTGGACTACTACGCAAGTGGACCCATGTTCGACTCCCAGTGCGGCGCATTCATGTAAGTAAAATTTAATTTATAACGGAATAGTACGTCAACATAAACTGTATGAAAATTGCCACAGTATCCGAAAAGATAAATAAGATAAAAAAAAAAAAAACAGTGCACTCCGGGAATGCCGACAGAAGTGAAAACTTGAACAACTATACGTGTATTTTTTGAATCGTCAGGCAATATTTTGTTGTGCAGGAAATACTTTTAAATGAAGTGTTTTCTAGTTCATTACTATAAACTACTACTACAAAAACCATAGGTACTACCTACAATTTTCATTTTCGTTTAATGCGCTATTGTATTTGTATACCTACCTACATGAAAAATAAAGCATACTAGCTAATACCCGCGACTTTATCTGCGTAGAATTAGTATTTCGAGTAACTCATTTTCAATATTAGGACAACTGTCAACAAAACTGTTTTGAAATAACATAACAGCGCTTCCCCACAAAATTTTGAAAATTCCTTCTTAGATTCCTATGACTGTAACTCTCTTCCATAAACTAACTATTTAATTTAAAAGTAATTTTTCGCCAAAAACAACAAACGAAAACAGACTCAATAATAATTATAGGAACAAAAACATTTTATTTGAGCGAATGAATTTTTTCCTTTATTATTATTTATATTGATTACATTCGTTATTATGCAATTTGTAGAATATGGACATGGTATTCGTTGTGAAATAAAACAACGAATTTAAACTCTCAGAACGCATCCATCAGCAGACAGAAATCACCAAACACACAAACTATCAGTCAGTGTTCTTAGACGTCTCTCTTTATTTTTCCCACGAAGTGTGTTCATTTTCCTTTTTCACTAAATTTAAATTAAATAAAAGTAAAATTTGTATTGTTCGGACAAAAATCACACTTAATTAATCTTCAATATAAAAATCGCAGTTAACACTTTAATGATTATTTTTTGGTACTAGAAATTGTTGCTATAGGCAAATCTTCTTTTTATGTGCATTTAGTGCAATTATATTCATGGTCAACAAAAAGTTTTTCGAAAATATTAAATTCCCTCAAAAAGGTAGAGATACTACGATGTAGGAACACTGCTGAATTCACACGTATTCACAGACAGTAAAATTGCGAGCGGGAGGGAGGGGCTTATATTGAAAAAAATTGCGGGGGGAATCGGTGCGACGTAGTAAAGCTGTCAGTCTATTTCATTTCATACTTAGTTTATGCTCTCTTCGGCCGTTGACTCTCTTTCGTGGCGGCTTTTGTGCTACGGCTACGGCGCTACGGGCATTATGAATGAAAGATTATTTTTCCCAGAATCATAGTTTGTACACAACTGCGTAGTTGAAATTTTATGTAGTAAGATTGGTTGAGTGTGTGAACAGCAAGAGGTAAATATACTACTACAGAAACAGAAATAATAATAGAGTGGATGGATGGATGGATGGACTATTTAAAACACAAAAATTACAATCTATTGTTTAAAACGTAAATTTACAAAGCATGCAATTAATTGGTATTCTTTAAAATGAATACCAGTGAAACTTATGAAACGCACACCCGATTGCCCCGCAAATTTCAGAAATAAAATTCTGTCTGAAATTACTTTAGCATGGCAAAGGCAAACACACTTCCCCACATTAACATACATACTGAGTCGTCAAAAGTGGTTGGCAAATGGCAACGCGAACACTGGTATCACACACACACTTGTAGGTAAATTCTCTCTAATGTTTATATACAATGGCCCAACGCGCCTCAAGAGTCTTCACGAACACTGGTGTCGGCAACATTGGTTACACAACATTGGTGTCGCGAGTTCAATGGTTTTATCCCATATCAAAAGTGCCCCAACGCGCCTAAAGAAGTTATCACTTCAAAAATAAAAAAATAAGAAAATGGAGAATTGAAAAATATTGATAAAAAAACATTTTTTTGTTCTTTTTAATTTTTGAGCTCCTATAAAGTTTGTATAAAGTTTCAGTAAGATCTATCCAAGCTGTTCAGGAAGTCTTAAATAACTAAATACCTGCATAAAGTGCGCCATATGTGTTTCCATTAGGCTTTATGCAGTTTATATTGCGGGATATGAAATAGCTTCGATAGTTCCTTACCGAAGTCAAATTGTTACTTGGGTTATGTGCTTTATGAAACAGCACTTCAAAAAAAGTCACTGTTTGTTTGGTGCAGTTTTCATGTCGGTGGCATCATTGGCTCGTTTTTTTTCGTCGATAAAAATGACCGTCACGCTACGGTAAATGGTATTCGCTACAGAGACATGTTGTAAAGTTATTGCTTTGAGCAATTGCATAAATTGGACATCAGTGATATGTGGTTCCAACAAGACGGTGCCACAAACCACACAGCGGGTGCAACAATCGAGTTATTGGAGTCTCAGTTCGGTGAACGTGTTATCTCGTGAATTGGACCCGTCAATTGGCCGCCGAGATCTTGTGATTTAACGCCTCTGGGCTTTTTTTATGGAGCTACGTTAGATCATTGGTCTATGCCAAAAAGCCGGCGACTTTAGAGGAGCTCAAAGCCATTATTGACCGAGAAATAGCGGCTGTATCGATCGAAATGTGCGGCCGAGTCATCGAAAATTGACTTCAACGCATCGACCACTGCATACGCTCCCGCGGTGGACATATGAACGAAGACGAATTCCATTCGTAAATGTTTTGATAGTAATTGAAGCCAATAAAATCACAAAAAAAGCCTAGCGGGGTCAAATCGCACGTTCTTGGCGGTCAATTGAAGTCACTTCTGCGAGAGGCATCTTTTCTACGGCAATATCTTTTAATTTCGGCTAAGAAAAAATTCGTTATCATAGTTGTATAGTGCTCCCAGTTGATGTGAGCAAAGATTTTAGAGGAAATTCCATTAGCTCATCAGCATGCCTTAAACATCAGCTTTGTTATTAGTGCTGGCCTGGAACTTCAACAAGCCTTCAGCGAGTACATCAATCAGCATTAGGTATTCCAATCGATGCGGGTGGCAGTAAAATGTATTGGACTAGGTACAGAACTTGACGGGCTTTGCAAATCTCGAATCGTTCACCGCTCAGCACTAACGCTACCTAGCCACGTGTCTATTAGAGACAATTATTTCATTACTCTTCGTATCTACATGTATTGCTTACTTAACCCAAGGAGCATTTTGCGACTTCATGTGTCATGTGTCATGAGCGACGTCTTTAAGACGGTTTTGTTACCAGAAAACATTCCCAATGAGTAACATTTTCGACAAATGCTAGGTAACATTTCCCATTTAGGAATATTCCTATCTAGGGATTTTATGTCTACACAGATTCTTTATTGTGTCAAAATTGTTTCTTCAATGAAACATTATGTCCGCAGCGTGTAAAATGTGTGGAGATGCGTGTTCATGCACACAATTCCTAAAAACTTACTGTCAACACAGATTAAACGCGATTCCCGATTGGGAAGTTTGTGGCACACAGAATAAACACAATTCCCAATAGATTATTTGCTACACAAATAAGAACGAATTCCTAATTGGGAATATTTTGTTAGGTATCCATTTTGCATTGAAAAAAAAATGTATATGGAAGATAAGAAATTTTAAATTTACTGTTTTGGTGGATATGGTGTAATTAAATAGGTTAAAATGTTACTATTATGTCTATATACACATCGTAGATTTATTTTATACTGATTTTATAATGCTCCTTATCAGCATTTAAAATACCATAAACAATTTTAAAAGAAAGTTTCCATTAAATACAGCATATTTTGTAAGGATCATGGTTTTTTTCGAAGTACATTAGTAACATTTCAAGGCAAAATGATGTTCCCCATAAAATTTCAGTAGCAGTTTTCTGTTTAATAATGAAATTTTTGATGCAGTCAGAATATTATATTGGTATATAACACAGGTACAAAAAATGAATGACGTATTATAGCGTCACAAATTATATGGTATGGCATTCTTCCCAATTTGTGTGTACATAGGATTTGCGTCAAAAATAATTCCTACTTTGTGTTGCGCCACTTCCGAAACCAAATAGGAACTGTTACTTCGTTGTTTCGAAACATATGTTCCTAAATGGGATCACGAATTGACACCAGAACGTCGCCAGGCCTAAAATGTGTATTCGAATGCTACTTGGGAAGTTCTTGCCACAATTCGCATGGTTTGCACTAATGAGGTATTTCTGTTTCACTACTCATCCTTAAATGAGGATGCTGTCGGCAATGTCAATATGAGAGATATGCAGCTACCATACTTTTGTCAAGATGTGGGACCTTAAGTACCTTAATGTATGTCCTGCGGTTTGGAAAAACAATTGTGGTTACACTTTTACAAGTATCCACAATGCAAGTCAGCTGTAAATGATGTTGTAACTAATTATGTCTAATTACATAAAATACCTGAGCAAATTGCTACCCAGGACTGCATCCAAGGACATATAATTCAAATAATTTTCAAATGTGTTACGTGCTATTCATGAGCACAAGCAGTTTTCATTCGCAGCTAAATTAAGCCATCCCTTAACTTACGCACAGTTAAGAAAACAAACCTTACGGAGCATCCTTCTGAAATCGAATTCTCAGGTACACTTCCACTTTCATACCTCATTTCAGCTAAAACTGGAAGCGTATGCCACAATTTGCGACTATAACCAGCACCCAATGCAAAAGTGCTCACATAAATTAAAGCCCAAGATAAAACTTCTGACGACACACACGTTGAGTAATCACCTACACATCCACAGACATTCATTCACATTGCAGGGGGGAAAATTCATTAGAATCCTAGCTTCACTCCGAAGATCTGATTAAAGTCTCGGCTATGATTCTGATGATGGGTGAATGAGGTATTCTTCAGCACGCAGCTGGAGACGCACATGAACGGAATAATGAAACTTTGCGAGACTGATGACAAGGCATAAACGTTGATTGTAATCATTTCGGCAATGATTTGTATTCAAAGCGTATATCGGTGTAGGGATGATGCTAACACTCACGGTCTTACTGTCAACGCACACGGAAGCTTTAATTTATTTTAACTGTTGTCCTTCAAATGGGGCAGTAATGCGCATTCAAATTTGCTTTTAACTTACAGGTGACCAGGTGGGTGGGAATGCTCCCGACTGAGGTCATTATCTGCGTTTGACCAATTAGTACCGAGAGGACTTTTTATAGAAATAAAGGGTGTTTCATCTAGTGGTTTCTTTTTAAATCGTAGGTTATTTTGACACTGACCGCTGTTTTCCGCTCGAAATCTTACCAGAAAGTCAGTATCATACCACGACAGAACGTAATGAGTCGCTTTATTGAAAACATATTCCAAAGTGAGTGCTGTGTAGCCCAAACAGTGCGTTTTTTGAAATATAGCACTCCAGCGCCTGCTGTACGCAAGTTTGTGCAAAAAGTTTTTAAGACTGGTATGCTAATGGACACTCATGGTCCCGTTGTCGTGCGGTGCCCACAGAGGAAAATATCGGTGCTGATACTCAATTCTCGAACATCAACTCACCATAGATCTCAACAGCTCAACATTTCACGCACTAGCCTGAGGAGAATCCTGTACGAAGATCTCGGGTTATTCGCTTGGAGTGACAAAATGCGCTACTGTGAAGCCAGCCAATGCAGCCACTTGAACGACTTTCTGTTCCGTAATTAATGGGAATGTCTGCTCTTACTAATAAATGGAAAATAATTAATTTGGTTAATTTTATTGCATTTTTAAAAAGAAACCCACCCACCCTGTAGACGACTTCATCGACACCATATCCCATTTCTTAACTGTGCGTCAATTTGCTTTTTCTTTATAGTTGATACATCTGGTTAAAAAATTGTCAAATGCTGCCAGAAAGGTGTTGCCATGTATCATCATGGCCCCGAAAAGGGTTCAGTCTAAGAGTTGCACTGGCGACTTAAAACGTTCGGTCTTCGAAACTTGTTATCTCCTTATAGTTTTTATTTTTTCGCCAACTGCTCTTTAGGAGCACAAAAAATGTTCTCATCTGTATAGGTCTTATAAACTCGACAGCAACAAAAAAATGTCGACGTTCGAAGTGCTTGAAAATACTTTTGTTACCGACTCAAGCACGCCAATAAAAAACGATATCACATTTCCTTAACAAAACTCCTCCAAAAGTTGTCACCGTCTTTTTTCAACCACTTGCCAATTGCGTATCGACATACTGACCAAATTTCCTCTTCATAGCTGTCCAAATTTGTCCTCATGGTGTCCTTCTAAACAGACACACCCCAGGCCTAGATGCTCTTTGGGATCGTATTTCACTCAAGGCAATTGGTAAAGCAACAACATGTGAGTGACAGGCAATCCTTTGTCTATATAATTCAATAGCAGCAATATTACACTTTGCTGATTGCCTCTCGTTTGACATAAAGAAAACATTCTCCAAATATTTAGAAAGCAGACTTTGACAGCAAGGGATATATTTTATATGGCATGTCAGTGAATATTGCCAAAGAGAATCAAACACTCGTGAGCTGCCCGAGTGGAGTAGGCAAAAGAGATGAGCAGCACGTTCTTTGGAAATATATACTGCACTGAGTATGTCACGTTCACAACATTAGCATATCTCATGTTTGCCATTCAAATGTTTTTACTGAAGCTTTGTCTTTGTCTTTGTTTTTATGGATCTAAAGGGGATAGGTTTTTTTTTACCGAAATTTTGTTTTACTTCAGTCTGTGTCAATGTAAAGACAACTGTAAATAAAGTTACGCGTTTACAAAAAGTGCACGTAGCTAAGTATATCTAGGACAGAATTTGTGGCGTTGAAAGTGTTTCCATTGCCGAAAAGAACAAGAAAAAATAGAGCAAATGATAGCGCACAGCAAAAATAGTACGTATACGCCCAGTAGTCCAACAGTGGAGTAATTTTTTTTTTTTTTGCAAATTTGCAAATTCCCTGTACTGGGATTCGTCTTGTGGATGCCTAGTGCATTAAAATAGCAATTCGGTTTTCAATAGGTGACATTTTCTACAAGCCTGGTTGTGGGAAGAGACAGAGCGAAGCCGTAATGATGCGGTTCGCGTTGCAAGCAAATCTATAGTCTATCGGCTGTCACTTCTCATTGCAAATATTTTTTTTCTTACCTGAGCACATGTCCAAAAATGAATGAGTCCATATAGGAAATATAGCATATCTTCTGATAAATATTCATTTGCCTTGAGGGTCACAAAACAAAGCACCTCAATCAATCAAAGAATTTGCCAATCAAATTTAATGCACAGTGCAAGATGTTTACTTGAATTGTTGTAAACTTAAATCCATCGAGGCGCTTAAAAATGTGGAGCATAATTAATATAAAGCAAGCTTTTCTACCTGACATTGGGTGTATACCGAGATCACTGCAGAAATAAGCTGCACAGGTTGAGGTTCTTTCAGGAAAACCCGCCAAGCGTACTATTCACCACGCAGAGTCTGATTAAACGAAAAGTGCACGCTCATGGACAACAACACAAGCTGCACTTAGAAAAATTATCATTCTATTTGCAAATTGGTTCAATGCAGGGTTTAATTCCTGTCGATTGATGGCAAGTGGAGCATTCAATAAAAAAAATAGTGGAATACACAAAGTGCCACTGCAATACAGAACTTCCCTTTCGCCTAAAATTTCCCCTTTTTACCTGATTTTGGTCGATAATAAACCGATTGTTGTTCAAAAGTTCGCACAATAAATATACCTACAAGACTCCATGATTTGCCGAGAGGGTCTGTAAAAACTCTTGAACATGATTTCTTATTATTTCACTACCAAAAGTCTACATTGGTCGTTTTAGGTCTGCCATCTGCAGTGTAAAGTGTAATTTGCACCCCAAAAGTTGTATGTCCCTACTATTCGGCTGAACCAAGTTTCGCACCGTAGACATGACGATGCTTGTGCCGAACTAAATAAAAATAACAGCAGTTACTTCACATCGCATAGTAAGAGTCATCATTTTTAAGTATAAGTCTATAAAAGCTTTACGAAAAAAAAAAGACAAACAGAGTTGCTTCGCTATGATTGAGCAATTTAATTTGCTATCAATTTCCGCCTCCATTCGGTCGTAATAAATACAATTTTGAAGGAGGGTTGCTTACCAAAATCGCTTTTTAGATTCATTTAAGAAAATGTCTGCTCTCTCTCCTCCACCCACCAACCCCACTAACTGGATGGCAACGTAACGTTCACCTTCACGATACTCTTCACTAATCAGCATTAGGTACTAGTGATATCTTTTAATCAAAGTCCACTCTCTTTGAGATATGTATAAAAGTACGTCAGCAGAATGAACCGCAACTGCGAGTTATCATTTACAGGGGCAGAGAGATCTGAGTTACCTGCCATCGACAAAGAGAAGTAAATAATTCCCCCCATAGTGCCATAGTTCCAACTTCCAAGTGAAGAGACCTTCTCCCATATTAGAACTAAATCTCTGCGGAACATTTAGAATTTAGATACATTTTCAACTTTGCGCTGAATTTATGCGCACAGCACTGCCTCCACATATAGAGCGTGTACATTTCGAAAAACGACTCTCTCTCTATCCGGCGAATTCCACCACACTATGCGCTCTTCCACGGCCAGTCAGACATCAGTTCAACCAGTCGAATTCGTGAGTCGTTCAGTGAATGCTGTTCCGTAAGAGAACGCTAGCACGCGCGCGAGCATTTGCAACCGATAAAAATTTGAAAATGATCCATAGAACCGGAACCGCAACACACGACTACTAAGGTCAGCCTCCTTGCCAACCCTAGGATAACTTGGGTTGGAAATGTGAGAACAGGATACAATTCCTCTGTTTATGAAAGGAAAATACGCGATTGTAGTTTTTTTTATTTAAGTGCAATTTCATGGTGTGACTGGTGCTGTTATTTTTGACACCAACAAGGATATAAAACCGCACACGAGAAAGTGTGTATCTCCTAGTGGTCGTCATTTATTTTGTCATCATCCTGTTGCATTCGCACCGTGGCATAGTGGGATACTTGCAGCACTGCAGTTCGAGAGGACATTCCATCGCATCCTTCGTGGCTGGCGTGTCTATCTACCGCTGAAAATTAAAAACAAGCAAAGCATATAGCTATGTGCGCAGCATAAATTATTTCCAAGGAAATAACGAGAGTGTGCCATTATTACGATTGGAAACTTGTTCCTGTCCCGCCAGATGATTGATCCGATAGTGTGTGATGAAAAGGAATAGAAATAGAAATAAGAAAATTGAAAAAAGGATATGAATCCATCTGAGTGCAGTGAGAAAATAGTTTTAGCTTGCGAGAGGAGAGCAACCAAGAGAAAATAAGCAACAAAAAAAGTTTTCTATCGATTTAGTGCAATTCAGGTGAAGGATTAATATCACTGGCTGTGCACTGTGCAGTTTGCTATTGAGTGATAAGTGCGCGAAACTGCTTTGCACATAAAGTCTCAAAGGATGTACCTACCTACTTTTATACTGTTGTGATTTAATTCTGTGTCTAGTTTGAATATTGCTCTTCCACAAGTAGATGTTTGTGTGTCAGTTGGTTTAAGTGGGGAAATAATTACCGTCGAAAAAAGTGCATCTGCGAATAAGCGGATTAGTGTTGAAACAAATCTCCTCGTATCCAGCAAATTATTGAATAAGTCCGATTTATTATACATGAATGGATATTTAATCTGGAATGCGGTTCATAATACACCACCAGTAAGAGGCGAATTCTGATGAATGTAAGTTATCTGAATATTAATTAAGGACTGGCGCAAATTGCATGCAACTGATGAAATTTAATGGCCCACATAGCACGTATTGTGGTAGGGACATGCAACATAACTTTTGGTCGACGTTTGAACTGCACATTTGCATTGCGATGACATATTGCTGTTAAATTTGGATTATCGTAAATTGTATTCAGTGATTAATTTGGCAGTTTCAATTTAGAATTCAAATGTTTTGGAGTGGTTTTCCAATTTCATATTTAATTCAACCAATTAGCCAGTTGATTGAGTTTTGTTTCGATTTTTTTTGTTATATTGAATGAGAGGGAAATGTCAGAGTGGGAGGCTGTTTGAATCGAATTTTAAATATTACTAATAGAAAATATGACACTTATTTTGACTGTGAATTGACCATGACTTTTGTAAGCATTTTCGATAATTTGGGAATCTATTTCAGGGAAATATTGACTTATGTCGTGGTTTCCCAAAATCCTATAGGACTTTAATGGTGACAAGGATACAATTTTATAGGCCCTAAATTCCAGTTTTGATACCAAGAAATGTCACAAAAACGGCTGATAGCAACATTTTCATGAACTCAGTTAAATTGATGCAAAGGTGGTGAAGTATCTCGTTGGATATATAAATAATACATTTCCAGTTACAAAACCGCTCGCCAAGAATATGAACCTTTTATCACATCTCTGTAGACCTCTCCCTCTTATACCAATACTGACTCATCGCACCTTCCCGAAATTTATGTAAAACAGTCGCACAGCTATACATTCACAACTGAGTCCATGGAATGAACAGAAGGGTTACTTGTCCATTTGTGTTACTAATCATGGCAATTTTCAAAAAAGGTTCTCACGAGCTTGAGTACGGCTCAATAATATTCCAAATTAAATTCTCTTTTTTTGAAATTGTTTGATCCCATATAGGTATCTGTAATTAATAAAAAAAAATAATTAAATTTGTCGCCTTTATGTGGATTTGAATCAGCATCACGTTAAAGCTACTAAACAATCATAAGGCTTACCGTGGAGAAACATTTAGAGTGTTTTTCATTGCAATCGACCAACTAGTTCTGATTCACGCAAGCTTTACAATCGTTTTTGATGTCTGCTCAAAAGTGTCTCCGTTTTAAAAATTGCTTGCATATGGACTAAGGTAATCATGTGGTGTTGTTTTGAAAGAAGCGACGTCCTTTCATCAATATTTTAAGTGAGTAAGAGGAAAATAATATTAAAAATTACATCGGTGCATATTTCAGTTGTCCGAGAGCACAAAATCCCAGAGAAAACTAGTTGGAAATTATGTTTGTAGTTGTAATTTTTCACAAGCGGAAGTCAGTTCATTTGGTTTAAGCAGTCTTTTTAATTTTTTTAGCTCAATATAGATTCATTCCGCAAAATGGCCAAAACTTTACATATAAATTTGAAAATCTTGTCGTATTTGACTTGCTGACGATTCGTTTCCGGAAAAATTACTAAGAACGGTCCAGCTAATTTAATAACTTTCCTATTACTACATTTGCACAGTCACAGAAGCGCAATTGAATTGATTTCAATTCCCTTGTGCAGAATTCAGTTCATATGAATGAATGACTTCCGCTCTAAGTTTGCAAGACGGACATAGATTTATGTGCAACACTTCTGCGGAGGTTTGAAATTTTATCTCTCCAAGTCTTGACATTCGTAACCATAATGCTCTAATGCGATTCTGTGCCGAGCGCTGTGCCAAGAGATGTCATTTGCTACAAGAAACGATTTAGAAGGTTTCAAACTGCTTAAGGACCGATCTTTTAAGCTGGTAGTTTATGAGACTCATGTTTAGGAGGCGCATTACCCTAAAAATGTCAAATCGAAGTCTTAAAGTTGGTGGAAGACGTAAAACAATTTGCAAAAAGAGAAAGGACATTCTTTCAGGAAATCATTGCATGAACTTCAAGTACACTTAGCTTGCTGTTGCTAGACTGAAATGCTGACGTTCTCATACAAGACTTTGCTCTCTTATATACTTCTTCTCGAACCGTATGTCTGAGATGTGAACAAATCTCCAATCAAGTGGTGTAGTTGCGTTTAAATAATCCATTCCATAATCCATTCGAAAATGTAAGACCGCTGTCACCAGCAAAATTTTAGAAGTTCTCGAAAGGAAGATCTGTAAAAAAAACATCAAGTAACGAAAAAAGACTTGGTTAAATTTAATACAAAGAAGATCTGCTCACCACCTTTTTCTAAAAATGGACGATTGATCTGCTTATCCCAAGGAATACTTCAACCTTCGTGGAGTAATAGCCAATTCGCAAATAGCAAGGCAAGACCTCATATCCAATAACGCACAAGGTCTTTAAAATTAGGTTAACCAAGTGCCTTTTATGGTTTTGTGCTTCAGTAATTGAGTTAGAACTAGACATTCCCAGTTCAATGTCCGAATGGAAACAAATGTTTTCCTAAAAAGTAAATGGCAACGTTATTTTTACCGTTCCAACTACCTCGAACATCTGACAGACTTACGGAAATCAACACTCGTTAATATTTCAACGCATCTCAACACATTGATATTGCACAGTTAAAAAAATCAACAAAGAACAGATGCTAATTAGCAATTTATTACATTTTATATTAAACACACGACTTGACTAATGATACCTACCTGGGACGCTGTGTATTTGTTTGCTAAGTGAATTTATTCAGACTATGAGCCGCTGTAGTCTGGTCTCTAATGCTGGCCGATGATTCGTCTACCATATGTAGTTTGATTGTCGTCTTTGGTGAATCCTTCTTGGTCCAGAAGCTGTCTTCTAATTTCTACAGCCTAACTATCAAAATGATAGAAATGAAAGACTCTCCGGATTCCTTGCAGTTATTTTTTAATGATTCTCAAGAAATTCAACTGACAGGAAATACGTAAGACAAAAAATATTAGGTCTATTCGCGTACTCGGTTGGAATCGAACGCAATCGATCGCAATCGCACAAGGTCTATTCTAAATCTATACTACATATATAGACTTTGTGCGATTGCGATCGATTGCGTTCGATTTCAACCGAGTACGCGAATAGACCTATTCTGATGATTTCCAAAATAGCACACTATACACTTTCGTATGTAAGAATTTTTAAGTCCAGCGAGATAAAAACAAGATAAGAAGCCTCTCACATAAACAATCAATTTTTATATGCATTTCGGTTTCCTTAAGCTATGTGCGGAAGGCACAATTTAAAAAACTGATTCCGATTTCTTCTTAAATATTTTGCAAACAACTAAAAATTGGCCTTCAAGGCATTAAATTTAAACTTTAGTTTAGAGATAATTGGAAGCTTTTGCGATCGATGGGATCGTCATTGTGTAAAAAATTCTTGAAGTATGTTGATGTTGAATCGTTTATTTTAATTGCAGTTAACTTTTTCGCATTCTCCAAGAATTATGAATGAATTTTGTTGTCAGCGAAAGATTTTATTTATATTTTTTTAATTCGAGCCTTACTAATAATCATTTTTATACTCCACACTAAATATTTTGCAGGTCACAATATGCAATTTTGTAATAAAAATTTTGCCATTGTGAGTTCGAGAAATTTAGCCTGGACACTAAAATTCATTTAAGTATCGCGGTTTGGCAATATTTTTCTATCTATGAGAAGATGTCGTTCACTGTAGGAACTAAACGTGTTAAAACAAAATAAGTACCAATTTTACAATACTCACTCTCTTCTTAAAGTGCTGCATGCATAACTAACATTCCCGACAAGGACTTAGCTGTCCGCAAAAACGAGGGATCATTGAAATGGAAAATGTATTTCGGCAGCAGGTGGGTAGGGAAATCAGAAGCACAAACAAATTCTGTAGAAATGGACTGCTCTTTTTGTCGACCTAGGTCTCTCAACCTCAAAGCAGGTTCCATATAAAAAATTGTATTGAATTTGTATAGGTGCGAAAACGAGCCTTTGATTATTTTTGAAAGCAGATTTTCTGTGCTATCTACCCTTCTCTTTTCTACTCACTTAAAATCGACCTCTTCGCCAGCACCCAACTTTTAATGAAAGGTGAAAGATGTGTGCGACCACACATTTACAATCTCGCAATAAACCCGAACTTACATAGCTTATTACGGGCAATAATACTGTAATAAATGGACTCCCAAAAGACGATCAGCACATTGTGACCTACAAAATATTTAATGTGGAGGTTCAAAATTATTTTTAGTAAGGCCCGATGCTTTCCTTTGCTTTGCTTTTTTTACATATGACTGCAAATTTTTAATTATTACCAACGAAGTCACATGCAACGAATAATAATTCCTTCATGCATCCTCACAGGAATATTGTTCAATTTGAAAAATTAATTGCGCCTTTAAAGGAAACGCTCTGTTCATAATTTTCATAGGTAAAATAAAATTGCAATTCCCGCCGCAGTGGGAATTGTGAAACACTTCTGTCACTATTTTGGTGCTGATGCGTGCGGCTTGTGTATGGCAAAACCAACAATAGTGCATTGCCGCATGAAACTATTTTTTTTTGTTCCCACTGGCATGTGGTGGGACAAAAAATGTTAACAATTGAACAGGATGCATCGACATCGAGGCAATTTTTTTTTGCTAAAAGATGAATGCTGCAGGTAGGTATGTAGGCATCCAACTTCGCAATGCCTGAATGCGTTGTGAGCTTTGGGGAATTTCACACTTTAATAAAAAGAAACGCCGCATGCCGCATGCAATTTAATTTGATGCGGATTTTTTATCAGGGATTTTATGGTTTGAAATGCTCGAGGGCCATTTATCATTATTGAATATATTTATATACCCTCCACATATACTATTCACTTTGCCATTACATTTGAAACGCCAAGAAGGAGTCACGGGAGACTCTGAATCAGGATCACATTCTGATTCGATCTAGCTATGTCCGTCTGTCTGCCTATCTGTCTGTCTGTCTGTCTGTTGAAAGCACGATAGCGCCCAAATGAATTGACATAGGCGAATGAAATTTGGTGAAAGGACTTCTTTTTATCGTCGTCAGGTTGGTATTGAAAATTGGGCCAGGCCGATAACACTTTTACTTGCTTTCCTTGAAGTAGATCCAATGATAAGCTAATTAGACGCATATATGGGGGACAAGATAATCAACAACTTTTCATTAGACGTTGCCAATAGAAAACACTGACATGAAATCTATTTATCGCTTATCCGGACACTGTGGAGCCGTCTTCGCAGTTTCTTCTCTGTATAGGAATACCTATAATTTTTATATACACCCGTCGACACTATTCTTCTAGTACAAATATAAGTATTAGATTTGGCAAACATCCTGTCTTAAATATTCTTTCAACCTCTCATTTTGCTTACAATATCGTTCGCTGCGATGTGATTCAAAATGCGGGATGATTTTCTTTTCAGTGACATCGGCGTTTCCTTCATTAAAATATTCCACTTGTCAATCGAGAAACAAAATAAAGGAAGCACTAATGAACCAATTTTCATACAGAGTCGTCGTCTATCAGCATAATGAACGTTGCCCAGAAATACTACTTCTACCATTTTGTTTCTAAAAGGTACCGCCTACCTCCTTAAAACACCGGAGCAACATCCGCGAGTATAACAGCGCGTAATTGTAGATTGCTTCTATTAATTAATAAAAAAAAAAAACTCAAATATATGGATGATTGTAGAAAACTTTTCATATTTTCTGATTTGAAAAAATAAAATGCTTGGTGAAGGGCTGCATTTTTATTTCGCTTAAAGAGTTATTGTGTAGTGTTAAACCTTCTTTACAGTAATGCTGCATTAAGTTGACGAAAAATCCATAGAGTTTACAAAAACTGGACTACAAAAGATCGGGTGGGAATTTTCCCCTCAACGATATCTGACGTTCTTAAATAAGATTGACACCTCATTTTAAATGCTGGGTGACTTGCTAAAAAATAATGTAAATAGTTGGCGCTACAGTTCCGTATTGGGGAACCCTAGGTCTAGCTTCGCACAACCATTCGTCTTTTTTTTACAATTATGCCGAGTCCAAACGGCTGAATTGATGTTTGTTAGACGTTCGCGAGAGGTGGTGTGAATTAGGATTTTTGTCGGGACTCGAACCAGGGACCCCTCGCTTAGTAATCCAACACACTAACTACAAACCACTGCGCTGGGTGTCATGTGTTATCCAATATTATTTGTTCAAGTCGTCTTGACTGGTCATACAGACTGTTCATTTTTAGTGTCCTCATTTAATGTCTCTGCTCCTTTTCGAGCTCTTTGACCCTGCAAAAAATTATGAATGACTGTTTTGCCCTCGAACCACAATACAAGTTTTGTCATAATGATTTAGCGTATGAGGCTACTTCAACCCTATTGCTTAAATAACTAAACTTTTAAATTGGAGCCTATAGCGGTTCAAATATATGTCTTCTTCTACCCGAAACACTCGCCCTATGCACCTAAAAAAACTGTCATACATACCTACCGCCTTATCATGAGTTTATCATCTTCACAACCTCCGCTGTTTGGTCAGGTAAAAAATAAACACCGTGCACACTGTAATTATTTTAATTAGCATCATCGTAAAGACTGCAAATATTCACTTCGATATCTCATCACGACCAGCGATGGCAACTTGTCGTTTCGTCTTCGCTTCAACTTACTCATCAAAGCACCGCTAGATTGTGACAACCAACTTGTTTTTCGTGTTTCGCTGAACGCTTTAATAATTGAAGCACATTATCTCAGCCTCATCTGTCAGCTTATCAAGCAGCAATTTACTGTCCACAAACACACAAATTCACACCTCATTATTTACATCTGGCAGCAAATTTACAAGCGATTGTCAGCGCACACTTGAGTCGACTATTATACTCCACTTGAACAAGGTGATAAACGCCTTGTTTTGTTTGCTAACAGCAGTTGTTTGCTTCTGGGTTATATGGGATTTCTGCCGAGAGGCCAACGTAAACAGTTTACCAATGCAACCCCAAGTTAAGATAGGAGCTGTGACTACGTAGTACTTCTTGAAGCATGGAAACCAGCTGTCTGTTGAATTGCTTGCATAGGTGTTTTGCAGGCGAAGAGACATATTGGGGAAAATGTTTCAATTAAACAGCCTTAAACGCCGACGTGTCTTTATGGCCCAAGTGCCGGCAACATAAATCACTAAAATATGATATTAACATTCAAAAAGAGTGGCCATGCCAAGTCGATATGTTAAGACATGTTCAGACTAAGAACAGGAAGTGGGCACACCACCTGAATGCGTAATTCGTCTTTTGACGGCTTTCCTACTCAAAGAGTTAAGACAATGACGCACGGCCACAACTAGAAATGATTTATTTAAATTGCTCTTTGTTTATTGGAAATATCTCGATTTATACATACGGTGTAATGTTGACAGTTGTCGCTTTAAGTAATGAAAGGAGATGTTCAACTCGACTCGCAATCGATTGGTTCGTTAAGTGACTTTATGAGATCAAGTGCGCGAACTCAATTTAAACGGACTTCTTAGCGACTTGGCGGGCGTAGAATTATTTTTCGCCAATGAACACTTTAGAGATACATCAACATCAATATTAATAATTTTTACTTGATCAAGCGACGCCTGAAAAAATTTATTTTTCAAGCGGACTTACTGTAGAGCTTATGAAACGATGTAGGTAATTTGACTAAGTAAAAAAAGGCCGTATGGCTTAACCTTCCACGTAAAGCTGATGATCAATTATGTCGATGAACAAATGCTGGTTCTAAATTTTTGACCACGCTAACAGGATTCTTTTTTTCGATTGATATATTTGAGCATTTGAACTAAATGCTGCCCTTACCTGTAAATTTAACACTGATTTTTTGTTTTGTGTCCATAATTCATTTATTTGGTTCATATAAATCATTACAGCCCCTAACATCGGGTTAGTTGCCAAATGCTTACCTTATGGCATCGGCGTTCATTCAATTTGAATATTTTCGGCAAGCACTCACTGAATGAGCAGCTACCACTGAGAATAACAATATCAATACGCGGGCTAACCTATAACACATAATGCTATTTCATTTAAAAGCCTTTCTAGCCAAAGCCAACCACTACCCAATGACTTGTACCATTAACGATACTGTGTATCTGCTCACATCCACCGCAACATTTATCTCATTCTGTTTGCGTACATTGATTTTTATGCGAAAATGGGTTCCTTGAATAAATTTCCCAAATAGACAACCACACAGCATCGTAATCCAGTAGCAGTAGCACTGAATCAAATTTGTATCGATTTGTGATTGCTTTCGATATAATATTTTGATTGAATAAAAATACCTCTGGTGGTTGGTATTTTGTGTTTCAATAATTCACCGAGTAACGTGCATGGCATTTGGAATTTGATTGTTATTGAATTATGTAATTTTGATGTGTGGGTTTCTGGTTGCCGCACCGTGAATATTTCCAATGTCCTGTGGCTGCTAATTTCATGGAGGAATTATGATGGGACTATTTATTTGACTCCTTTCATCTTTGTAGATAAATTGTCCAGATTGCTTGTAATGCCAGAAATGATCGCTAGGACTGGACTGGACTGCCTGCTTAAATTGACGAAATTCTTCTAACAACTCGGACAACTTATCTGCAAAGACACTAAATATCTGGTTATTGGTCCTAGTCGTTGGACCTCGCAGTGCAGGGAAATAGCTTCGAATTAAGAGGGAAAAAATTAATTTTTTTTTTAAACTCATTTGGCAGTTCAAAGTGTCAAATTCAAAATAAACCGCAGGAATATAAAAACAATTCAAGCTTCCTAGTCAAAGCGTTCGTATATCTAGTGCAGAAAAATCGAGTTGACGTTTTATATGAAATAAGTTTCCTATCCGAGTCTATCTCTTTAGAAATATACAAACAATTTTTCAAGTGTTATCCTCGATTTATAGTCATGGCATACTAATTCGCGATTTTAGAAAGCTACTTCTCTGAGTTTATGATCATGTCAACTATTTTAATTTACATACCCCCGATAATCAAAGTCATTTAAATTGATCTAAGAACAACCAAAACATATATAGCCATTCCATTCAGGCAATCATTCCAAATTTTTCACGATAACATCACATAAATCCCACGTCGTTAGAAGTGTCATATTTGGAGAAAATAATAAATTTTATTGCCCACTTTATTGGTATAATAGCGTCGTAAAAATTAACAACACAACCATCAAGCCGATGACTGAAAATAGAAAATTAGCACAACAATCTGTTTACGATTCACTCTCACGCGAGTGATTTTAATGAAATTTTAATCAACCGCTTAATGCAATTGCACACGAGATGAGTTTCTAATTTTGCACAGCTAAATAGCTAAATATTTCCATAAAATTAGTCCACCAAAAATGTGCGCCTACGATGTGATATTTGCACGGAGGCTAACGTCAACCAACATACCAATTTTTAATTATTGAGCAAAATTGTTCAATCATTTGGAATTGAAAAAAAAATAATAAAATTTTCATCAAAGTTGACTTTGTTTAATGTAGCAGAGAAAGGTAGGTATCCGAATTTGTGTTGTGTTTTATTAACAGTTTGCGATTGATTAAAATTTAAAACTCGCGTGCAGTTAGTTGTTAATGTAGATATTCCGTGTTGAATTGCTGTTGGTGCTATTTTCGAATCTGGGCACACATTCCGTAATTTTTCAGACGATTATTGTCGAAACGATAGAACTCCAAAAGTAGCAACTAATTGCAAAAATTACGAGTTTGAGACCTTAATCTAATTCATTTTCCACAAATGGAATGATAGCTGACGATAATGAAATAAATTCGGACAGTATATAACTTCGTATGGTCATAAAAGTTTCAAAAACGATATCGTCCTGACGATTATTGTTATAAGGAATCTACCCCCTGATAGTTGATAGTGGTTTATGAAGTTAGTCCGTTTTGTGCTTGTTAAAGGTATTAGTTTGGTGAACCATTTTGGAAATAGAATTGAGATTTTAATTAGGCCCGTTTTTATTAGGAGGTTTCAAACGCGGATCTGACTATTCTGCATATTTTTTGGCAGTAGGAACATGCAAACAGTGGTGCCATTCTGCCGTTTTGAAAACTAGATCTAGCATTTTCGTAGACTCGAAAGTTTTTTTTTTATAAATAAAAATGTCAAATGCAATATTAGCATTTTCTGGAATTTTTTATAAATCTACAAGCATTTTTTTTACCATGGGTGGGGATCTCTCTCCGTTTAGGCGGAAGGTGTATATTAAAAAAAATACTGAAAATGAAAAAAAACTGTGGTAACACTTACAATTAAGTACTATAGCATTTGTAAAGCCAAGAATCTGTTCTTTCATCTTCTTTTTACATCAAGTTATTTATGTTCATAGATTGTAAACAAATGAAAAAAAAAATATTTTTTATCAGATTTTTGCAATATCTTAAACATCGACAATAAATTTATTTTTAGTAGTTACTGCCCTAGTAATTCTCAAGGGAACAGTGAAAATCAGATCGATTTATATCTCCTATTTTTTGAGATATATTTTTTTTTGAATATTTGTTTACAAAATTTGTGATTTTTTTTCTTGATTCAGGGCTTTTTACCAAACCCTGATTATTAAAATTTTTTGTAGTGGTATCCAACAAAAGATGTGTCCGAATACTTTTATTTTCGTGTGAAAAAATGTTTTTTATGGTAGTAGTTTACCATTTGCACATTTGTCAACATTTTACTTAATTGTGAGATTACTCTTACAACAAGAAAATACCTTCTTCAACTTTAACACGATTGGCTGAGGTCTAGTCCTTTTTAAAATAAAAAAAATAGATCAAGCGATATATAAATCGCAATGGTTCTCCAAAGACATTTCGTAAGGAATTCTGCATTTCCGTGATGTGCATTTGGATCACCGGAAACTATAACCTTAACCAAGGGATCTGGGCAGATTTTGGAACTCATGTTCAAAGTGGTGGAGAGTAGACAGAAGACATTTAAGAAAATGCATGCCCATATTCGATACAGCACTATCTAAAGGTCTGATTTTGAATCAATTGAAAGCCCGATTCAATAGCGCAATGTCGCTGTCAATGTCAATGTCGTGGGGCTGAACAATAACGCTGCCAAAAAGAAACAAACACCATGAGTCGCCAGCACTCGTACGTTACCTAAGGTGTCATTGCTGCATAGCAGATAAAGGGACAGAAGTGTTGGCAATAATTTCAATCGAATCGACATAGAAAAGGCTGCACAACAGCGAAACAATTTTAAAGACAAATCTACAAAATGAATTCAGGAGGACCAGCACTACAAACTCACATGAACCAGTTTCCAAGATAAAATATTTTCAGCTGCGAAATTGCAAGCGGAAATACTCACATTCTTTGTCAACCCCAAGTCCATCACTGTTCCGATATCGTGCAGTTCTTGAGTCACATTTCCCACACTCTTCGAACACCTGATGCCAACGACAGATTTCAATCGCATTTATCATTACCCATACGAGCATAAATGCCAAAAGACAATTTCAAAATAATAGGTAAACAATTTCGAAACTTTCTTTTCGTTTGTTTGTTATCGCTGCTCTGTCAAAATAGGTAATTTTTCATACTTAAAATATTAATTTATTACGCCGCCGCCGATTCAATGAGACATCAAGCTAAAGCCCAATCCAACCAAAAAAAACTCAAAAAAACCTCTTATCAGCTAAAAGTGAAGAAAGCCAAGAGTGATATAACATTGAAGGGGTGTACGAGTATAAGAACGTATGCCTTATCTTTGTTTAGAACTTTTTTTATCTAAGTATTTTCTGACCGTCGTCGTCTGTACCTTGCTTGATATTTTCAACATTGAAATTGCTTTGCATATATTTCAGCCGAAAGCCATGCTGTAATATGTTATTTTATAATAATAATAATAAATTACTTTGCATAATTATTTCAAAACAAATGAAAATATATACCTAGCAGACATGATTCTAATGAAAATTACGTAAGTATACTTTGTGTTACGCAGACAGTTATAAATACTGTTCCGACTTCCGACAGTTTTATTTTGAATGCGTTCATGGTACCATTAGCCGGCAATGCGAATCAATTTCGTTTAGGATCGTTAGCGTATCGCGAAACCAATTAGACCTATAGGCAGACGCTCCATTCAAGTCGTATAAATTGTTTGCTTGGATTTTATATTTTTTTTTTTTATTTGAAGTTGGAATGCTATTAAAAAATGATAGCACGTTCACGTGGCAAAGGGAACGTTACAGCTCGTGACAAGGTAATCACTTGTATTTTGAAGGTGAAAATAGAGGATTTTCCGTATGAATCTTTCGAATAAATTTGCTTACGCTGCGATCTATTAGGCAAATGATTCGCAGGTATTAACGTCATTTTCGTTAATTATATTTGGTGGCAAACGTTTTAAGCGAATCTAGAAAATGTTATTTTCTAAATAAATAGTAACGCAACGAAATGAGAGAAATAAACCTTAAGCGGGAAACAAATGAGAGAGGAATTATATTATATTGCCAAATTAAACCAATAAAAATTTAAATTGAACAAAGCACTTAAACTGATTAGACTGCTAGTTGTTTAAGGTATCTGGCAACCCTGCTGCAAAATATCAAAAACCTTAATGTGTAGGATTCAAGTCTAGCTTCTAGCTACCATGCTTAAATCAAATGCTGATGTCCCAGTTCCTTGTGCCAACCCCTCTAGCAATATTCAGTACGAGCATGCCTGACAAAAAGAAAGTCTTGTCATCTAAGTCTAAAATCGGCCAAGAAATGAAAATCATATCCAACCACACTCGGTTCAAGAAACATAACTACCTAAACCTATATAATTTGAACGATTTGCTTCATCGAGTCCCTTTGGAAATGCCCCATTACCTGCCAGACACACTCGCACTCATCATGTCTGTTCCAAAAATATTGCTACATACTGCTATATTCTTTTGCCTAGAACGGGTGGTGCCATAATTTTTTTTACAGTCTCTATTTCGACTGAAAATGTAATAATAAATAATTCAGTCAATCCGAGGAGGGCATGCTCACCATGTCAATTTGGCAATCGTATATTTTAAATTATTAATCACATTGATACAAGGCTTTGCCCCTGGCACATCAATAAACCATATCGCCATGAAGTTCCTTTGAACGATATCGACGCAGAGACTAAATTACAAGCGTATTTTCGAAATCATTCGATATTATTGGTACCTATATATGAATAATTTATGAGTTTGTGGGAGTCGACAAATCTATTTTTTTTTCCTTTTTGTCGTGAAAACATGAGTAGGTACACCTCAATATTTTATTGATTACACTTTTTACGTTTATGGTAGACTTGGTGATGTGTGTGTGTATATATATATATATTTTTTTTTTTTGATTTTATTATTGAATTTGTCGACTTGTGAAATCAGTTGGCACAAGGTTACGTAAGGTACAAAAATATGTACATTCACTTCACCAACCTATACTTATATTTATAAAAAAAATCGAAAAAAAGAGGCAGCTTTAGCCGCAAGTTAAAAAAGGAAAATGTTGTCACCTTAATCTGTTTTATAATGGTAAACATATATTCAAGGCGAGTGAGCAAAAATTAAAATAAAAGGTTTATGCAACCACGATGGAGGTCTGTCAATAGCAGGCCTCAACCAGCTGAGGTACTACACACCTTTTGACACAGGTATGTGGACAACTTTCTTCCTCAACCTGGCTATAAACTCTAAAGGTTATGAACCATAACTGGATTGAACAACGGTATTCTGGTTTAACAGCCACTGACGGATTTCAATAAAATATAATTTTTTTACACCAGCTTAAGCCCACTTAATTGACCTTAGACTTGCGAACAACTGTTTCCTTTCTTATGTAGTAATAATGCATTCAGAGCCTGTCCGTTTTCAGCAATGTCCAAATTAAATTGTTTGAGACTCCGATTGGTTTCAGAAAAAAACTTGAAGTGTAAGAAATTTCTTATATTAAATGTGCTTATCATTATGCACAAACTCTCAATTCATAATATCTCTTGGCCACCCTGTGCCAATGTTCATAATATGAACTAGTATTTGCGTAAGTATTAGTATTTGCGAAAGTAAGTCAGTCAGTCTGCAAAAAGATATGGTTTGAGCAAGACGTGTTTGAGTCTTTTTTTTCTCAAGTTAAATGGTTTTTGTTAAGTCAGTCGTGTTAATTCAAAAACTGCATTACAGCAGATACATTAGATTTGCAGCAACTGCGACAAACAGAAAATTGTTTCTGTTGATACTGGATTTTTCATACTCAGATTTATCCTATTTCTGCTGCCATTCATATGGAATTTTTCGTTGTTATTGCAGAACACCACAGCTTTTGTAGTGCTCATTGAAACAGCTAATAAATTTGACCCATGAACGTGTATCAACGCTTAGATGTTAGTTTTGGGTCAAGCAATAAACCAAAAGTCCTCTGCTGATGACCTTTCGACTTCTCATCTTTTAAGTCCACCGCAATCTATTCAATAAATAAATAAATGGCGCAACAGCTCAACAAGGACCCTAGGCCTAGCTTCTCACAACCATTCGTTTTGTGCGAGTTTTTGTTTGTTTTGGGACGAATGGAATGGATCCACGATTTTGTGGTTAGACCAAACTTCTAATTGCGAAGCCCTTTCATGACAATTATACAGCATAAGGTAGGTACGATAGCTAAGTATAACTCAGATCGGTATATTATTTTGCCACACGTCCCTCAACCTTATTTGTGAAAGCTTTATTAAGTATAACGCCCCATGTTTGAACTCAAAAATTTTCTCATACCACCAGCTAGAATATCCCGAATCGATCTTAACAGGGTAATGCTTCCTTCACATCATTTATGTGCACGATCAGCTCAAGTATTTGCAGCACTTTTTCAAACAAATTGACTTATTTTCTATTTTGTTTGGTTAACCTAGAAATAAAATACCTACTCCACTTACCCCTACCATATAATCAAATTGTAAAATATATCTCTTTGTATGTTGATTTGATTTGTAAGACGTGTCACGTTGTGTTTTTCATAAAGTATAGGGCTAAGTGTGGAGCATTATTCAGTTTTTAGTTCATCGCAATTGGCTCACTTTTGCTTTTTTAGGATTTTTGCAAAAGGCAGATGTTACTGCTCGACATGCAAGGTAGGTCGCAAATGCCCACCTGTTAGCCGACACTCAAAAAGTAAAAACCCCATTGACCAAAGACCCATTACAATCAAAGTTTCCATTATCCTACTCACTCGGTAGACATAGTAAACTCATCAACTCATAATGTAGAATGTATTGTGTTCCTCTCACTGCTATAGCACTCTATATTCATAGCTCCCCTTGGGATGCAGCCTCTACAAACAACAACTCCGTCTCTTTGAATGATATAAATTCGCGGTAGACATCCTTTTGAGAATAAAAAAAAACCCCAAGCCATTCCATTACATCTCCCAATTGAGAACTGAAAACTTTTAATTTTACACAGTTGAGAGCATGGGTTTTATTACGACACAAAGGAATGACTCTTCACAATGTAGCATGGCAGTCCAACAGAAATTGACTTAAAGTGGATATTGTTGTAGCATCATTACTCGGAGAATTGAATTAGCTATATAAGAAAGATTTTGCTCTTTATTCGCCTAAGTCGGATTATGATAGCAACACTCAACCTGTAAGCTGTAACAGGATACTTTTTACTTTGAGCAATTTATGAGGAAACACTAAGTTGGTGCTGTTACCTTTATAATACCTATTTGTGCCATTTCTCTCCGGGGACACCCAGTCTACAGTTTACCTGGATCAAATTTCCATTTATAACTTTCACTGCGTGCCTATAACGATCTATTTTGATTCACATCACTGACACTGTAACTTATTATTTTTGTCTGATGACAGAAACCATTTAACATTTCCGGTTGGATAAGCCCATCCGCATCCGAGGAGCGATAATGGCGTGAAAGGTTAAAGTATTTTTAACAACAGAAGGAGAATATTTCAATGAGGTTGGTGGGCCACTCATCGCACCTGCGATAGATATTTTCTATTGTTGTGGTTATTTGAATTCGACTTTAAGCTCAGTGAAATGAGTTGGATTTGAGTTTAAATATTTTTTTGAAGACAATGTGGCGATATTTTCGAAATCGTTATTTCAAATGGATTTTGGTAGTTATTTTAAAATACTCAATGAATTAAATTAAAATAAAAGCGAATAAGGGATATTACAAAAAATTGTGCCCTCTTTCTCAAGGGGTCTTCTTTCTTGTTAATCCGATAGACGGTGCAGAAGTTACATTCAACACACATTCTTTCATCGGAGTTTAAAGTTGTGTTGCCGTATGCTCTCTACCAGCAGGCAACACACATACGAGTATTACGACAACAAATTTGTAATTGTAAATCACAATTGTGATTCACACCTGCAAATTTGTATTCAGGTTTAGTGTTTCATTAATTTGTGGAATTTCTTTTAAAATATGAAATTGTGGAAAAAAGATTGTTAACCACAACTGTTTTGTAATTTACTTGTAATCTACTAGTGCTTTCTCACAAGTTTGTTGAATTTCATTGTGACGAAAACAAGCAAAATGTTGTCAAACTCTTTAACTCACGACATAAATATAAAAGAGCGGGATACACATTTTAAAGTCGCTAACGTCTCAAGTCAATTTGATCAACAAATTTAAGTGGAAATGCCTCCAAAAAGTTGAGTGGCCGAATAAAAAGCGGGGAGATGTAGTTCGGGCCTAAGTAAATACCTTTCGTTTTATACTTGGAGTAATTTTTGACTTCAGTTGTAATTTATTGTCTTCATCTTGTTCACTTGTAACTTCGTCTTTTGTTACCTGCGCTACTACAAAATACATTTTTTTCCCGACTAGTAAAATAACAATAATAAAATTTGTAGAACAAATTGAAGTCAACTTTTAATTGTGAAATATTCTAATATTTGGAACGAAATTTGTGAATTATATTTCTTTGGTCAAGAGCAATCTTAAAAATAAGTCAAATATTTAAATTATGTCTTACATTATTTTTATAACTCAAAAATTAATAATATATCAACAAATTTTGATTTATGCAACACAACTATAAAAACTATAAAAGTTAAAAAAAAAAAATAGCTAAAATACAAAATTTACAAAAATACAATCGGAAAATTTGTAAGTTTGTCGAGTCCCATCGAATGAATTTTAATTTGTAATCAGAGTTAGCCCATACGGTGGTAATGTGTTTTAGATTCCCTTTTATTTATCCTTTCTAACAATTGTAGGTGCATAGTGGCTTAAAGTGGTTAGTGTGTTGGACTACTAAGCGAGCGGTCCCAGGTTTGATTGCTGAAAAATTACTAATTCCATCCAAGGTTCTTTTTCCACAGTGCCCCCTCTCGCCAACGTCTGGCAATCATCCGAGAGTATAAGTGTTAGTAAAAGAGCTTCTCAATTAGCCATTTGGACTCGTCATAAAATTGTAGATCCCCTCCATTCGTCCCAAAAATTAACTCACAAAAAAGAACCATTGTAAGAAGCTAGGCCGAGGGTCCCTACGGACATGTTGCGCCAACTTTTTATTTAACAATTGTAAATTTAAACCCCATGTATAAGCCATACTTTTTGAAAAGAAATAATCGACTCATTTGCAGCCAAACCCATAATGCAAACGTCCTTCTGTTGCTTGCACTCTCATTGATATGAATAAATATTCAAAGTCATTCACTGTGAAAAATGTCTTTCAGTGTGTGCAGTAGTGCAGTGCATGTGGATTTCTTTTATTTCATTGTGAAGTTATACAATTACTCAGCACAAAATCGGATTAAAGACCTCTCCCCCATTTGGTTGTGAAACTGAAAGCCACGCGGAATTAATGGAATTGAACAGTGAACCCCACCTCATTAAGAGCGTTAATCACTGCACACCAACTGAATGGTTGCAATTCAGAAAACACTTTTACTGCAACACCAGTGATTACGAATAAGAAATAAATCAGCTTTTTAAATGAGTATCTACGTTGCAAATAATTCGTCCTTTTGCATTTCTTTATCTGAAACCGAATTGCTTTCATTGAAACCGTTCGCCGTCGCCTTTGATGTAGGTAATAAATTCGAACGAGTCTTTTGAATGTCGGCTGTGGACAGGACGTTAGTACGTGCCACCGAATCAGATAATCGGACAACAGTATTCGTATAGGTGCACAGGCAGCCAAGCTATAATTGCATTTCATCACTGTCCATCCATAAACTCGCATGTCCCCACAAAGTTAATTGAAAATTCAAAGCTAAAATTAGTCCCAACTAAAAGGTAGGTGTATTTCGTCCCAGGACCACCGGACGGATAACGAAATATGGAAGCTATCTCTCGTGAAACGTGAGTTCAAAAGTTACCCGCATAAACCACAACGTAATTTGCGGACAATGTTGTATCAACTCTTGGGTATCATTGTTGCATACGGTTTCAAGATGGTTACCTACCGTCAGAGTTTATCGAAAAATATATGAATAAGCAAACAGAACTAATGCTTCTGTAGCTACTAAGGATCTGCGCGTCTATACCTATAGTTGAGGAGGAATACATTCAAACGCGCTATCCTCTGTTCGTGTCAATAAATAATTTACCACCTACAGGACACGAAGTTGTGCGGGTAGTTTCATGTTGATGCTATTTTTATACTCATGCGTTGAACATTTACGATGTTTGCATGACAAAATTTTCTCGGTCAGTGTCATCGAAGTTATTATATTGGTGACGGCAAAGTTTTAATTAGATTTTCAGCGCCGTACTAATAACAAAGTTTAGTCTCGACTTTAAATTTACGGGAGCTCACTAAAATTATGAGACGAAACTAAAAATAGTTATTGGTAAGACCGACAGTGCTTTTCTGTTTTAGTTTTAGCTTTTGACATTGCGGGGTATTTATCCTGCTATTTTGTCCTCTGCTTGTATTATTTTTTAAAGTGAGAAAACAATCGGTATAAATTAATAAGTTTGTATTTTTTTCTCCCTCTAAACTAGCTAGTTGCACTTTGTTTATTATTTATTCTGAGCTAGTACAGTGGAAGCTTGAGCTAGTACAGTGGAACTTTGATCTTATGAACACAGCTAGGGAACTATAATCGATCACTTAAACGAAAAAGCGGTACTAATAATAGTTTTCAGTCTTTGCAAACCCACAGAAGCAAACAAAAAAACTCGCAAAAAAACGAGTTGTTTAAAATCAAATATCAACTAAAAATTACTAAGTAAAACTGTTTAAAAACAACAGAGCTACCTTGTTTAAGAAACTGGATTACAAATAACCGATTTATCAATTTTCCCGCCAAAGTTTCTCGGTCGTTAGTAGGTATAATAAATTTACTCTAAAGAATTTCACCAGCTTACATATTCTGCTCTTATTAGCCAACCTACTTGGTAGAATTTAACCAAGTTGCTCTTTTGTTATTTGCCATTTCATATTAGTATATACCATAGTTCAAGTGGAAGCTTAGAAATCGTTATTCGCTTCAAGGATCAATACAAGTTTTTCGTATACAATCTGTAGACTACCTATACAGATTTATTTAAGCACCTTTTCGTGTGATTTAAATCAAGCGGCAAAAAGAAAAATTATGAAAAAAAATACAAAAACAAAAAAACTTACATAGTGACACTGACCATTAATTACATCCATTTTTGAGGACCTCAGAGAAATTTTAAGTTCAAATATGGAAGGAATGAAAACACAATTTGGTTCGCTTAAAACGAATAAAGGTATTTAAAGACTGCCAGTTGTTGAAGTTGTAAATTGTTGTACAATTTGAAATAATTCTGTTTTGGACAGTTTGATATTTATATGGAAGTGGTTAAGAGTAGTCCCACTTTTGGGTAAATTAAGAGTTCTCTGCGAGTTTCTGCAGTTGAAAAAGCCATTAAAAATGTTTTACAAAAGCGTTTCAAAAGACATATTAAAAAACGCTTCAACAGCAGTTCTTCGGTTTATACACTATTGATGAAGAACCAGCTTAAAAATGTCGTGAGCGGATAGATATATTCTTGCCGCTAGTTGACTCATGACATAAAATATATACAGTCAATTATAATAATTTAAAAAAAATAAAAATTCTTCAAAAATTGCTATAAACTTGAAGAATTTAAAAAAAAATCGGCCGAAAATCAATCCTACCTTTTATAAGATTGCACGTTTGCGCTTTTTTTTCCCTTTTTTTCGATCGCGCTAACTCTTGCAAATATCTATCAAATGTCCCAGAGTACAATTATTGTCCTCTGAAAGTTTCTTAGATCCTCCAAAATTTTCTATTTTGACCTAGATATACAATAATTAAGGCGAAGTTTAAACGTAATATTGTGTTTAGAAAACAAAACTTTAAAAATGTATTGCAGGAGTTTTTTTTTACATCTTAAAAATAAATCGATTGACGTTAAAAAATAATGGCTGTGGGGATTCTCAAACCCGCTTAGTTATTTTTACGAGCATGCAGAATACAAAGCAGCTTCTGAAATATTGACTTATAGTAAAAAGAGAACATAGTTTTAAAATCTCTGTTACATTTTTTAAACTATAAATAAATTTTCTATTCAATTAGTTGGTAACGCAATTTTTTTTCTAGGCGGAGCTTGGAATTTATTCAAACAAATGAACGAGGTGAGCTTTAATTAAAATATATAACATACTGTACTGACCCTGATTTACTGATAAATTGACGGTGTATGAAATCAAGATCCATTACCTTCTTTATTGACGGACTTTTAACAGGAAACAGACTTATCTTTAAAATATCTTTATTGTAAGATCTATCTATATAAAATTGAATCGTAAAATTGTATTGTCCGCGAAAATCTTACGAAAAACTGCACGGATTTACAAAGTTCTTTTTTAAAAATGCTTAAAAAAATATGTGCAACTTTCGTTTTAAAAATACAGGGTCGGCATTCTCTAAAGCGAAACGTTCAAACGTTTTCGTGTGCACGAACAAATTTGCTTGTGCAACATAGGGAAAATCATTCGTGCGCACTGTAGTATTTCACTCGACTCAAATAAAACACTTGTTCAATTCAAGGATATATTATAATATTAGTTTTTAATTAAAGAATGTATGCGGAGCCGGTTTAGGTTAACCTCTTAAGTGGAAAGCGCAATTCAGAGTGAGGTTAACCGACCATGAGGTAAAAAAAGAAAACTTCAAATAGAAATGTAATTTGACAAGTAAACAAAAATGTTGCCAATGTTCAACCGAGTTGCTGATGCAACAGCTTCCCTCGCATCTAATTTAAGGATAATATGTAACTCGTTTGAAACGTAAACGCTCGGATCTTCTGGGTGTGTTTTCATTTGAACTTGCCTCAGACTAGAGGGGATCACTCCTTCATTTGTAGATGCTGTTGGAGAAGTTAAGTCCACGGGGCTTGGATGAGTAGGACTCTCCAAAATCAATGAGTCATTTGGCGGAATTGTTCGTGGTGAATTTGGATGGTTATTTTCTGCAATTAGATTTTCAGAACGATCATTAACTAAAAAATTACCATCGACTGCTCCATCATGCATGTCTAATGATTCCTGATGATCCTCGCGAGTACGAAGTTGGTTTTGGTGTCTTCTGTAATTTCCGCTATTAGAGTGAACGATATACATCTTACGACCAAGCTTTTTCAAAATTACACCAGGTATCCACTTATGCTTTTTAAGGTATTGACGGAAAAATACCGGTTGTTCTAGAGAGAACTTAGTATTATTCTCGCTTGATTTTGTAGCATTTGGCTTATCCGGAACCATAGCCGTCAAAACTGTTCGATGGATTCGACCATGCAACTTTTCAGCCGGTGAAATTCCTTCACTGTCTGGTGTCGAACGATATGTTGCCAAGAAAATGGCCAAAGCGTCATCATCTTGAGCTGAACTCTCCAAGATTTTAGACAAGGACGTCTTGAATGTGCGTACCATACGCTCTGCGGCCCCATTAGATTCCGGATTGAAAGGTGCTGACGTTAAATGTTGGATCGAATTTCTTTTGCAAAATTCTGCAAACTCCTTGGACGAAAATTGCGGCCCATTATCGGAAACCAGGGTCTTTGGCAAACCCTCCAATGCAAAAACAGATTGCAACGCGTGTGTGGTTGCAAGTGATGTAGTTGATGTCATTTTGATTACGAATGGAAACTTGGAGTTGGAGTCGACCACGACCAGCCACATACTCTTCTTAAAT
This sequence comes from Cheilosia impressa, assembly GCA_948293265.1. Classification (NCBI taxonomy): domain Eukaryota; kingdom Metazoa; phylum Arthropoda; class Insecta; order Diptera; family Syrphidae; genus Cheilosia; species Cheilosia impressa. The sequence continues at coordinate 126,889,925 of OX411880.1, read as the reverse complement.
GGCCCAGCAAAATCCACATGCAATCGCTCCCAAACCTCAGCAGTGGTTGGCCAGCTAGAATATTCTTTCGGCGAACGACTAGCATGTAGCTGACACTCAAGGCACTCTTTCACTGTCATCTGTATCTGATGGTCGATACCAGGCCACCAGCAACACCGTCTCGAAATCTGCTTCATCCTAGTCATGCCCCAATGTCCATGATGAATCATCTGCAACACTCTTTGTTGTAAAGCTTTAGGTACCACTACTCTACAAAAACTCTCGCTCTGAAAAATAAGAACATCAGTACACACACATAAACAGAACTTTCTACGGAAAAACGGCAGTAACTCGGTCTCAGAAGAAGGGATAACCTTGGGCCAGCCATGCTGAACATACCACTTGACCTTCTTAATTAGTTCGTCACAATTTGACGCACTGGCGATGTCTGCCACATTAACAGGAAAATTCTCAAGCACGTTGTCTATGTGATGCACTCGGTCTTCCTCTGACTTGTCGAACTCCTCGTCTGGTCCATGGGGTAAACGGGACAAACAATCCGCATTTCCATGCGATTTCGTAGGTCTGTAACGAATTGTGTATGTGTAGCTCATAAGCGTTATAGCCCACCTCTGCAAGCGATGAATGGTCATGACAGGAAGTTTTTTACTTGGGCTGAAAATGGTGACCAAAGGCTGATGGTCCGTAATTAACTCGAAATGTCGGCCGTATAGATATTGGTGAAATTTTTTCACACCATAAATGATTTATAGGGCCTCTTTTTCTATCTGGCTATACCCTTTTTGGGTTTCCGTAAGCGTTTTTGAAGCAAACGCGATGGGCTTCTCTGTTCCATCGGGATAATGATGGGAGATCACCGCTCCAATTCCATGCGATGAGGCGTCTGTGGCTAGGGAAAGAGGCAAATCATTTTGAAAATGTACTAAGCTCGAAACCTTTATGATTTTCTCCTTAAAATCATCAAACGATTTTTGCTGCTGTTGACCCCAGATGAAAGGTACTTCTTTGGATCTGAGCTTGTTAAGTGGTGCCGCTAGCTGTGCAAAATTAGGTATGAATTGATTGTAGTAATTCAACTTACCCAGAAATGCTTCTAAATCCTTCAGATTTTGTGGTTTTGGTAAGTTGTTGATGGCCTTTACTCGCGTCTCAGAGGGCCTTATTCCTTTCTCGTCAATTATGTGCCTTAAATAATCAATTTCGGGCTCAGCAAATTTGCATTTTACCAATCTGCATTTCAATCCATGTTCTTCGAAACGTTGATATAATGTCTTAAGATTTTGTAGGTGCTCATCATTATTTCGGCCTGACACGATGATGTCATCTAAATATGAGACACAGAAATCCAGATCAGCTGTCAGTTGCTCCATGTAACGTTGGAAAATCCCAGTCGAACTGGCTGTCCCAAACGGAAGACGCTGATATTCGAACAAACCAAGATGTGTATTAATGACGCACAGGCGCTTGGATGCCTCGTCAAGTGGAATTTGGAGGTATGCGTCGGAGAGGTCGACCTTAGTAAAAAAAACGACCACCTTGTAAACGACAAAACAATTCTTGAATCCGAGGAACTGGATGTCTATCTATTTCCAACTGAGGATTTATTGTGACCTTGAAATCGCCACAAATCCGAAGATCTCCATTTTGCTTCTTGACAACCACGATGGGGGCTGCCCACTGACTGGTTTCAACTGCTCGCAAAATACCCAAATCTTTTAACCTCTCAATCTCCTTCTTTACAGCATCTTGTTGAGCGAACGGCACTGGCCGGTACTTAAAATACCGTGGATGACTGTCAGGTTTCATCGTCAGATGGGCAAGGAAATGTTTGCTACAGCCCAGTTCGGATGTGAAAACAGATTTGTACTCTGCACAGAGGGCATGTGCCTGTGCTGCGAGCCGATCACGAGATCCATCTGACAACTGCAAAATGTTCTCCTCATTTGGATACTTAACCTTGAAACGGAAAGCTTCAAACCAATCGAGTCCCATGATATTTGAAGCGCTCCTACTGTCAACTACGAGCAACGTTAGCTGTTTACTCTCGTCACGCCATCGCACTTCAACCACAGCTTCACCTTTAATGGGAACGGACATATCACCATATGCTTTGAGAGAACGAGTTGTGGGTACCAATTTTAAATTGTTAATCTCTCGAAAGCCCTCCAGTCCGATCAGCGAAGAAGTAGCCCCTGTGTCGACCTGAAAAATAGTTGGGGTTTGATTTATGTCTAATCGTATAAACATTTTGCGCCCCCTTCGCTCCATCTCCCAAGCAGACGACACTTCATCTGACGTTGAAAAACAAGTTTTTTTTCCCTCTGATGTTCCTTCCACCAGCTGATAAATGGAGTGCGCCGATTCATGCTCTTTTTTCCTATTCTCTGTGCTCTGTTTCTTTCCACCCCGGCCACGTGATTTTGATTGTTTATACTTCTGATTTTTCCCCGTGAATGAAGTTCCACATTCAGATCGATGCGCTGCTTGCAAACATACGCTTTTTATGTGACCAATCTTACAGCAGATGTCACAAACTGAATTCAAATGACGACAATCGCTTCGATCGTGGTATACATTGCAGCCTAGACAAGACCTTCTTGCTTGGCTGTCATTTAATTTCTTGAACTTATTGGTTGCATTAACTTGGTTAACCTCAGCCAAGGAAATCGACTTTCCTTTGTCTTTTAGAATGTCACTTGCAAGCTGAGTTGACTCATAGGCGGTGGCAATATCCTCAATCTCTTCCAGTGTGGGATTTTTCTTCTGGGTAGCTGCGTTGCGGACTGCATCATGTGGAGTGTGAAACACTATCATGTCGCGTATCATCATGTCTGCATACGACTGACTGCAGCCTTCCTTACCGCAAACAAAAGCGCAGCTCCTTGCTACTCCTCTTAAGTCCGCGATCCACTCTGCATACGACTGGCTTGGAGACATTTTCGTGCGGAGAAATTTACAGCGCGAAGCCAAAACATGCAATTTTGTCGAAAAATGCCGAGTTAGTTTTTCCGTAAGTTCTTTAAAAGTGTGTGTACTTACGTTCTCTGTTTCGAAAAGCTTCATGAGTAATTCGTTGACATCTGGACCGCACTCAGACAGAAAATGTGACTTCCGAAGGTTGTCATCTTCTAGGGAATTTGCAGTGTAATGCTGTTGCAGCTGAAAAAGGTAGTTCTCCCAACTTTCCTTCTCGGAATTAAACTGGCGAAATGGTGGAACGGACGACGATGAAGCTCTTACACTCTTTTGTAAGACTTTCTCCAAAAATTCTTTGTTGGACTCAAAGATTTGTTCCATCCAAGTTTGTTGCTGCAACATCAATTCTTCCATTGCTGCTCTATCCATTGTAGGTACTTCACCAATCCTCGTCGCCACGATGTAGTATTTCACTCGACTCAAATAAAACACTTGTTCAATTCAAGGATATATTATAATATTAGTTTTTAATTAAAGAATGTATGCGGAGCCGGTTTAGGTTAACCTCTTAAGTGGAAAGCGCAATTCAGAGTGAGGTTAACCGACCATGAGGTAAAAAAAGAAAACTTCAAATAGAAATGTAATTTGACAAGTAAACAAAAATGTTGCCAATGTTCAACCGAGTTGCTGATGCAACACGCACGAAAACGTTTGATCGTTTCGCCTTACAGAATCTGTCCCCAGCATTTTCCATTTGACAAAATTTAGTTTTTACGCATTTCAATGCTCACCAAAACAGGCGGCGGCGGTCCGCTTGTGATGGATACAAGGAAATAGAGAAATTAGACAAACACTGGGAGCTTGCCACAAGCGCATTCCAAATGAAATGGCGAAAGCAAAAGACTCCATACAGATAACACATTTCCAGTCCATGTGACACCGCTTAAGAGTCAAATGTCCCGTCTCGACATTTATCGCCATGATTGGTATCATCGTTATTTCGCACCGATGAAAATCCATTTAGTCCATGAAAATAATAGAAAACGTAGCAAACTCATAAATTATCGCAAAAAGAAGCAATACCTATCAAACACATTATGAGCGCTGAGGCAATGAAAAAGCACGAAACGATAACATGTCGAGATATAATATATTAAATACGGAACGTGACCAGAATTCGGCGTCAGCCCAAAGTTATCAATACCCTTGATGAGCCGAATACTTCACTCCCGTATAATTGATCTGTTTCGGCTGTCGGTAGTTATTTTTTTTTGTGAGGATTACTAAGAGCAAAGAGAATACTGGGGGTTTTTGCCTATAGAGAGGATGAAAAAGCCGCCCAACGAGCTCCATGGGAGTACGTTTGGGACTTTCGCACGATGTCATTTAATTTATGCAACATATTTTCACTTCTATTAAAAGGCCGAGAATGTAAGTTATGATGTTTATTTTCAAAAATGTTTCCTAGATGAATCAGTTTTTATTTGATGGGTACGTTAGGCATCTGTAGGCAGAATGAACTGGGGCCACATTTGAATGTATTCAAAAATGAATTATCGTTGATGAACAATAACAATAATCAGTAGCGCTCCGTGTATACGTGTATTGCATACAATGGCCAATTCAATTCTCCCACCATTCCCATCAATGGCCTGTTATAGCGGAAAATTCAATTATCTGCAATTTCGCGACAAGTCTCATACACAGTGATTTCCCGTTCGTTTTTTTTTTAATAAACCTTGTCAGCGTTTCTGAAATATCCATGATGGGAAAACCGCAACAATATGCATACATCGAACAGACGCTTACTCGCCGATTTCATCTGTGTTATGAAATTTGACAAATCCATCTGCGATGCAACAATTGGAAAATAATTACCACACTGGTAAAAAGAAAACTACCTACATCTGTCAGAAGCCGAGACAGAAATGGATTTTATCAAATTAACAGATGGAATTGTGTTTATGGTTTGGTGAAAATGCCAAAGCAAAATGTGTAACGATTGCGAAAATTCTGTTTTTCAAATAACGCTTAGGGTTGCCATAAGTGTTTTTCAAAAAATCGGGAGGCATCAGAGAAAATACCGGAAGATTGAGACCAAATCGGGAGAATAAAAAAACCTCATTATTGCCACAAAAAAAATAATGCAATCTGTTTTAACATTATTCAATTTAAATGTCAGTGTCAATGTGACAAAATCAAAAGGTTAATGCCAAATCCATTGTACAGTTGCATTGGGCACTGATAATATTTCCCGTAATAAAACTTTTTCTTAAATGTTCGTAAGAAAATTAAAATTAAATATTTGAAATCATAGAATTTTCGGGAAACCGAAAGATTAGTTAAAAACCCGAGAGAATCCCGCAATATCGGGAGGACTGGCAACCCTAAAAGCACTCTCGTTTGGAATTTAAATTTGTATACAACACCAAACGCAATCACACTTAAGAGTCTACAGTCGTATCAATCACTTTCGTACAAGCCTGTCAGTAGATTAAGTGCAGTGATGTAATTGTTTGCCAAAAGTCAGGACACTCTAAAGTGCCTGTCATTATCAGAATAAGCAAACAAACTTCTACCTGTCAAATAATTGCACAATCAGCTTAGTGATTGGCTCATCCATCGGGATTTGCGCACGTCGAAAAGGGGGCGATAGATAGTTATCTATGGGGGTGTGTGCCTCTTCAAAGGCCTTCAATTTAGTAACAGAGAAAAAAAAACCTTATCCTTCGAAGAAGTCTGAAATAAACAAATATTTTGTTGACGAATTGAACAAAGCCGTGTCAATGGCATAAGAACAAGAATATATGGCCAATCTCTGAATGAAATGTCACTCTACCCAGGGAGATAAGTCACGCCTTGTGCAGGCGACAATAGAAGTGTTTTCTTGAGCTTCGATCTCAACACAGCAAAGTAAAGTAGGATTTTCAGCACACAATTACAACAACTACGCTCTACTTGACCCTTTGGGGACTCACAGTAGTCGTTGTATTGTAAATGCGTGCTGAAAATCCTACTGTACTTTGCTGAGATCAAAACTAAAAAAACACGCCTACCTACTATAAGAATGATTCAAAAGTCAGTACCTTCAGTGAAAAATATTCAATTCTTAATATTCACGGGGGCAGATATGTGTCTTACTTTTTTCTAATGTTTGGTGTAGATGGAATTTATTGAATTTGAACAGGCAAACATTTTTCGAAGAACTCCTTTTACCAGGCCTAAAAACCTTTAGTTTAGCATCGAAATCGGCAGTAACTTCAGTTAAAAAAGTCTGGAAACACAGGCAATACATCTTATTTTGGGACAACACTTACATGTCTAGGAAAGGTCTGATCAAATAAATCCAGGCTTCAACTAAGGGTCGTCCATAATTGACGCAAAATGTAATTTTGATAGAAAATAAGAATTTTTAATGAGCAAGCTTACTTTTTTATTGATTCAAAGAGTAGGTATACATATTGTGGTTATCTATGGAATAGCGCATCGGATAAATGGCCGCCACGGCTTTGCTGGCAAGTACGTACTCTTTTATTGAAATTTTCTGTGACCGTTTCGCGTAATTGTGGCTGTTTTTCATTAATACACCTCTCAATTTCCTCTTCCAAGGCGTTGGTGATCCTGTGTTCGTTTGCGTAGACCTACGACCTCATAAAACCTCAAAGAAAAAAATCCAATGGCGTTAAATTGCGACAATTTTGACGACTAACAAAGCCATCAAGATGAAAATGAGCTTCTTCACTGAAGAAGAATTTTTTTTTGAAAAAGCTGACAAACGTTCATTACCTGTTATTAAAATATCCAACAATGAAAATGCGTTGTTCTTTCCTAGTGTGGGACTGCCGCCACTAAGTCCTCGATCTTATCAAGGTGCGCCTCCTACTGCTACAGTTTCTTCACAATGTTTTTCAAAAATATTCGCCTGCCAAACCACTTCTTCATAATGAAATAAAAATGTAAACACCACTTGAGCCTAGTGTGCGTGAAATATAAAATCCCACCTACGCCGCTAATGTCAATGACCACATTCACAGTTTTTTGTGTAACCTAACGAGGACACGATGGAGAACTTAATCCATCAAAGTAACAAAGCAAGCTCTCACCAGACTCGACACACAATGTGTTCACAATCATGTTCATATGGCTACAGCAAAAAAAAAAGAAGACTGCCTTTGTAAACCAATCTCTCGGGCCAGTCATCATCACTCAGAGTCAGACCGCACTGAATGGCGTCTAAAAAAGGAGTCGCTTTCCTTCGTATAAGGCACAGCAAGCGCATTTTTTTCCTCTAATTTGAATACGTTGTTTAGTGCGCTCATGCATGAGATGGACCATAGTTTTGTTGTCACCATAGAATTTATACAGGATACGACAGAAACCACAATCCAACAAGCAAAACAACGATTGCAAATAAAAAGTACTTTAAATAGATACAACTAAAATGAGACTGCTTTTAGTTTTAGCAAAGGCATTCCGTACCACTTCCAGTTTAACTCTCGTTCCCCATTTGATGGCATTGCTCACAATGGACGCCTAATGAATAATGAAACCCAAGAACAATCTATCAACTTCTGCCCATTTAAGCAATGTTCATCCCCAATCAAACCGAAAACAGTGGATACACCCCGACCCCCGTACTCACCCCCAAAACGAAATTGAATCTCCATCACAGATTTATAGTTCAATTTGCTGTTGCTGTTGTTTTTGTGGATCGCCCACCCCCGAATCGGAAAACCACAAGAACAAAGAGAGCTCCCAACGTAAGTAGGTACAATATATTTTCGGAACTAATCCTTTCATCACATCGATGCTGACTTTTGGGAAAACAATTTGGACTTACGTAACCACTACCCGAAACTCTTCATGTCGATCAACATGTTGGTTTCGTGCGCCCTGCCAGGAGATGTCTGTTCCCTTTGTTTGTTACTTGGGCCAGGAAAAACCGTAACGAAGCTCCATATACCACTCAAGCGAGTGCTGTACTTCTTGGAATGAAGTGGAATGAAGAAAGTAGCTACTTTACTCTGCCAGTCAAAGTGTAATCCGAATGCACTGACGCAAAATGAAGACTTATTGGCAGCGCATTATAGTAAGTTCAAATTGTTTCCTTTGGCTTATTGCTACGCTTTACTCTGGGTCCATGCGTCACAAGTGATTTCTGGCTTCTTGGATTTGCTATTGACAGCTCGGGAATTTATGAAGAGGAATTGATGGACCCCAAGCTAAAGGCATAATAGATTTATTTGAGTCACTCTGCTCTCTCGAAGCAAACCAGGGGAAGGTACTGACTTCCGGAATATGCAGTACATAAAATCCTTCTGGGTATGAGGAATAAATTGGCTGCGTTTGAGGAGAAAATATTTTTTATATCAAGTTAACCCATATACTGCCGGTTAGAGTGGTGGATAAAGTTTATTGGAAGTACCTGCAGGGTGTTGCGGAATTAGTTTTGCTAAATTTACCTTAAGTCTAATTTTGTTTCTACTCCTTTCCAACCCTAAATAAATATAAATTTAGCGAAATGGGATACTGGAACTGGGATACCGCCCTAGTCTAATAAAAGACACTGAATCTGGTCTGGTTCTATGAGAAGCACAGCCCTTCATATACTCGTATCTCGATTCCTTCTATCCACGCACTATACATACATTTTTTTAGCCTGCGTTTCACCCTTGAATAAAGTCCAGAAAAGGTATGAGTCTTGCCAATTCCTAGCGACTCGAAAGTACCCCAAACCAGTGGACCAGTGCATCTTTGTGGGCCAGGAGTTCAAAGTCGTATCTTTAAGTATGGTGGCTAAGACGTTTGAAAGAAAAATTGTGTACCCAAACAAATGAGAGCTAAATATTTCTGTTCTTTATAAATTAAAAAAAAAATAGTGCCACCTTGCCAAAGGTTCACACAAAGTTATGTATCACACGAGGACTTCAGATTAAACGAAAAAAAAAGCCGATGAAACAAAAAAAAGACAGGAAACACGAGAGTGTTTGTCAGTTAGGACAAAATTTATTGCTCGATGAGCAGCCGATCTAAATTCCGTTGAAACGAAAGAGGGACAGTTCTTTCGACAGTATTTCGCACTCCGGAAAAAAGAAAAGAACTTAAAATCGACTGGACACGGGAGGTGTAGGTGTTGAAGAAAAGTGTACGACTTGCTGCACAGTAATTACGAACAACGATGAAACAAAAATCAACAATGAACGAAAGGGAGTAGCCTGAGAGTTGATGCAGTTCTGGACATAAAAGTGGAACGAAAATGCGAGACCCAAAGTAGCGACAGAATGACCTGCGAAATACCTTAGTGAAGTATCTTAGGTCCTTGGGTAAGTGAACAATACAAGCAAACGACACCAACAAATGACACCAACGCTTGATCTTGTATCCCGAGTATGAATGCCTATATCAGCCCGTCAGTCGCTTAAAAAAGGCACAGAAATCGACTGCGTGTTTCCTAATCAAAGATGACCATCTTTGTGTTACCTTTTCATTCAGTTCCGTGAAGCTTACTTGAAAATCTTTCTTTAACCATTGAAGTGGATTTTTTTTTTAAACAGAACAAAGGTTCGACAACTTCTACCCACTTCTGTAGTCAAGTGCTCTTTGTTTGAACTCCACCCTGCGCTTAAATATTTCCAAGAAATACATTCCTCAAAAATATGCGAAAGGCGAAATTTTAAAGCTCCAACAGCGCTCCCAGATGCCTGCTCCTATGTAGCTCCTTTTAAAGCATAATTGCCCTTCAACATAATTAACTTTCCGACAGAAATATATACAAACTCACAAAAGCAATCATAACACGCCCATCATTCTATTAGTAGTCCCCAAACTAAATAAATAAGTCTGCTCTCAACCACCCCGGCATTAGGTGAAAGCCATTCCAGTTCCTAGAAAATCAAATCCCACTCATAACATCAACACTCCGCACGGTGCGTATATAGGTACCCGTCATAGCATTACCACTTAATTCGATACCATTAACATCAGTCTTCGTCCAGAAATAGCCCACTATCTGCACCGACCAACGCACGACGACGAGGACGACCCCCTCTATCCGAAGTATCCTCCAAACGTTGCCACATTATCCAGTTCCACATCAGCGCCCTATCAGTCGTAACATCATAGGGAAAAGGTGGCAAGCAATTCGTGCCATCCATTAAGTAAATTCACACTTGCTCCGACTCCCCACAGACCGACTCGACGGGGGAAGTGTTGCAGAAACTGATCTCCGACAGCAGTAGATATCACGCACCTCACCATCTGGGAAATTTAATGGCATTATTAGAAGCCCACATTATTCTAGGGTAAGAACAAAAAAAAAATTATTTTTATATACGGCAGTATAGTGGCACTTTGCAATTGGTTACGGATTGTTGCCCATCTCTGCATCAGGATGTGTAGGAGTGCGAACAGGCACTCACCTGTTCTTCCAATGGTGACGATTAACCGGATCGATATCAATTTCGTGATTAAACTACAGCAGCTCTATATATGAATATAGCTGCTGGTGGGATACGTTCGGCAGACTCATCTCTTTGAGGTGCCAGTACTGTGGGTGGTCTTTTATGCGAAAATAAAGCTGTCGATGATGTTACTCGTTATTTTGGGATTGGTGCGATTTTTTTCTAGCAATGTGATGGTACCTCTTAAATTTTGTTCTTCAGGGGTCGTACAAGGTGGGCCAATAGAGATCACCCTATTGGAAGATGCTATTATTTTTGCAAATGGCCGCCAATGTCAAATCTGTTTTGATATTTGTGGACTAGACAGATGTAGCATACAAGTGAACAAGCCACGGAGCGATACACTCCCCAAGAACGCGAACTAATCGTGTCTATTTTTTTGCGTAACAATTCGTCTGCAGTGTTGGCGCAGCGCGAATTCCGTCGCCGATTCCACGGCCGTCCGACACCGACTGCGCGAACACTGCGCCGTTTGACCACCAACCTTGAAGAGTATGGGACCACACCAGACGTTGCCAAGAGTGGCCGGCCCCAGAGCGCCCATTGTGCCGAGAATATCGCCGCTCTTGATGAGGATGTCGAGCTGTAGCCGGAAACATCGACCAGACGCCGTGCCTCGCAATTAGCCATCAGCCGGTCGTCCCTAAGGCGAATTTTGGTCAAAGACTTGCGCATGTTCCCGTACAAAGTCCAGTCCGTCCATCAGCTGCTGCCTGTCGACCGCCGAACGCGTGTAACCTACGCCCAAGCCATCCTCAATCTCGAGGACGAAGTGGACGATTGAGCGATGAGGCTCATTTCCACCTTAGCGGGTACGTGAACAAGCAAAACTATCGCTTCTGGGGCACCGAAAATTCACGGGTAATGCACGAGGAACCATTACACCCGCTCAGAGTTACTTCATGGTGCGCTGTTCACGCTGGAGGAGTCATCGGGCCATTTTTTTTTTTGAGAATGCCGCTGGTCAGACGACAACGATAGACGGTGCGCCCTGTAGAGCCATGTTAACCGAGTTTTTTCTGCCGCAGTTGGACGAATTAGGACTGGAGGTTGTTTCAACAGGACGGAGGTACGGCACACACTGCGGGAGCCACAACCGATATTCTGAATTCGTCGTTCCCGGGTCGCCTTATATCTCGGTTTGGCGATTTGCACTGGCCCGCAAGATCGCCCGATTTAACCGTTCCAGACTTTTTTTTTGTTTACGTTAACAAGTCCGAGGGTCTCGACGTCGAAGCCCTCAAGGACAACATTCCACACTAGTGCGAGAATCTGTCGCCCGAAGTTCTCGCCGAAGTGATGAAAAATGCCATAAAACGAGCCCGTATGGCAATCAATTGTGACGGCGCCCATTTGGAAGATATCATCTCCTCGAATTGACCAATAAAATTCTATAGGTTGACGTAAACATAATCGAAAAACAGAATCCAAGTTTTTTATTTAGAAAAAAAATGAGAGCCAAACAACATCGGATGACTTCTTTTGGCCCACCTTGTATGAACCATACGAACCTATGAAAATGTTTGCAAGGACTGCTCCAGAGTCTTAATGGAAATATCCGCTTAAACTATTTACTAATGGGCTCGGAACCTACAGTTATTTGTTGAGAATCTTTCCAACAAAAACACTCAAGTCTGCAAATGTTGCAATTTATTGAAAACGACTGGAGAACAATTTTTCGTTCATGGACGAGTTTCATGGCGAAGTAACCAACACCTTTCAGCAAATGGAACTCAAAGATATGATTATCATTCTGGCCTCAGTTCTTAGCAACATTCGCTTCATGTATTTTTCTTAAATCGTATCGCATGACAGCTTTTGAGGTTTTTAACTCTGTTTGTTCCTGCGCACCTTTGTTGTACCCCTAATGGTTTTTCGGAACCGAGTTTATTTAAAATACCTTCAAATGTAATTCAATTTTCATTTGTAAGTTCTGTAGAAAAATTTCAAAAACATAAAAAATTCTCAAACTAAATCGCAATACATACCAACCTTAACAGTCTACTTTTAATTGTGTGCTATTTCGGTTCGTAACCTAACAGGGAGGCAACCAAATTTACCCTCGGAGGGAAGAAAAACCTATTCAGATACTCGGAGCCTTTGTCGAGGAAAATACTCAAAAAAAAAACTCTATCTACAATCTATATGAGAAAGTTTATTGGGTCCTAAAGGAAATTCGACCCCAGATCGTTCATAGAGATACGGATTTTGCTGCTCAGCCGGAATTGTTTTCAAAGTTGAATGGAAAAGTTTTCCATTATGCCTACCCCGATAGGGGTGGGGGATCTGGGAAGTATGCTGAAATATATCAAAGTCTAGATGTAATTGTTTTTCTTTTTTTCTTGTACTATTATTATTAACATAATTCCTTAAGTTTTATGCAGTACTGCGTAATTAAATTCCCTGTTCTCCGTGAACATTAGGTGAGGAAGGAAATTCCTAGGTCTCATATAACTCGTAATTCTTCTTGGGACTTATTTTCAAATTAAAAAAGAACTTATCCAAACAATTCCCGAAGTGGGTACCTTACTCAGAAATTCCTCTGTCAATTCCCTCTTCACTCCAACAGCGACAATGATATTGAACTACGAGCTGAAACGAAGAAACATGGATCTCGTCCATGAAAGGAATACAAGGCATGCATTAGGTATACGCTGCAAAGAGAAAAGTGTCACATTCTTATTTCCCAAGGGGAAGCTCGGTACTTATAGAAAACTGAATAGAAAACTGCAACATTACCTGGTCACAGATACGAGATCTATTGTCGGAGGTGATTTTTCAATTTTCCTTGCCGCAGGTAGGGTTACATTTCGGAAGCACTGCAGTGGACTCGAGGATATGAGTTGGCAATTGCAATTTCTTTGCGTCCCATGGGACTGTTGGCCGTATTCATGCTATCCCCCTGTCAGGGAATACACGAAAATTGCTGATTTATGGTCCTGCGATGATATGTTGCTGCATGGCGAATACATGAATTTTTCAATGCACGTAGCGCAAGGAGAAAGAGTGCTGAAGGAGAATGGAAATATATGCGCCGGAGGTAGATTTAAAGCTCAACTATCATCTGCAATAAATTGACACCAATATCGTGAAACACACACAGGTACAGAGCTAAGGACGTAGTTGAGAAAAATGCAGAGCAGATGCAAAAGAACAAAATCTACACAAGGAAGCGTCGAAAGAGTTATTATCTCCATTTCCCTCAGAGATTGTTTTGCCTTAGTGTTCTTCTTTAACAAAGCTTTAAGCTACAAGATGATGAATGATCTCAACATTTTTCCACTGCGACATATCTCGGAAATGCCTGGCAAAAATCCTGGAATGTGATTTTCCTGAAAAAGCTTCACAACTTTGTATAGAATTTTAATTTTCGTCGCAAAAATTATAAACTTACACAAAAAAAAAAGCTTGTGAGAAGATATTGCAGCCCACGACGGATATAGGAAACCTCTATAATCCAAAACAAATAGGTATTTCTTAATTCCGCAATGGACTAAACGGACAAGAGCCAGAGCCATAAGTACAGCTTACTTAAAGCCAAATCTATTATTTCCCTCTCAACAACTGTTTAACTCGAACTGAAGACGCACGCCGAATTTTCAGTGCGAGTCGTGTCGCCATTGCTCTTCTTTTATCTTTCCTCTTCGTTTTTCAACCATCACCACACACAAGATAAAAAGTCTTTTTCCTTCAAAATAAGTTTATATTTCGTAGGACATCATTTATGGCAGTTTCTGATTTGTACTCAACACCCACTTTAAAAGCCGATGAAAGAAAGCAACAAATACTCGAAAAGAACGCTGCACACGATTACCACAACACCATCCGCAAACATGTCCGTGAGCTGACATCCAAGGATATGAAGTTTGCATGAAAGCTAAATAAATTTATCTAATAAAAGCTTCAAACTGTAATTGTACATTTGTGCAGTGGATAACCAACAATATTGTCTGCTTTATTCCCTGAATAAGTTGCTCGATTGCGATGAAATACAAACTTTGTGTTGTGCCATCTTGAGCCCTACCTTTGAGTAAACAATTCATTCGAATTGGTCGAGTGGTTTCAAGGTAATACCTGTACAAATCCACATACAAACAGACACTCTTTTCAATTTTTTAGATGCGTAGACTGCGCAGCCAAGACACTGAATTTTGAGGAATTCTTGCGGCAATTACTTAACCTTGAAGGTGATAAAATATTGTTCCGCAAGGGACCGGCAGTCGACATGACATATTGTCATTTAATTCACTTAAATTTAAAGCTGTCAACTTGAGGGGAAATTCATTCCCATAATAATTATCCACTGGCTTTCACTTAAATTTAAAACCGCAAGCGGATAAATAACTTACAATTCTGTAACGCTAAGGGACTATTCACACGAGAGCGAATTGCGAACTGCGAGCAAGCGAATACTCCTATTTTTTGACATTTCACTCACATGAAAACTTTTCTTAATAGCAGATACCCGCGTATCAGTTTCACTTTTCGAAAGTTCGAACAAGTTTTTCATTCGTGGGCTTGTGGATCGCAACCATAGACTTATTATATTTATATGAACTGCTAGTAGCCAACTTCGCGTTGGTTCCAAAATAAGCGCTAGCGCACTTGGTTCACAGCGGAATAAATTGGAAACAAAATAAAAGAAGCAGAAATAAATAACAATTTGTACAAATTTGTAAAGAAAACTTTTTTGATTGACATAAATGTGAAGTTGCATAATATTTACAAAAAAAAAACAAATGTAAACACACAAAAATTGTGCAATTTATGGGGCAATAAATGCATTTTAATTTAATTTTTTTATTTAATTTTTTTATACCCTCCAGACGAAGGTATATTCACTTTGCCAATACATTTGTAACGCCAAGAAGGAGTCACCGGAGACCTCATAAAGTATATATATTCTGAATCAGGATCACATTCTAAATCGATTTAGCCATGTCCGTCTGTCTGTCTGTCTGTCTGTCTGTTGAAACCACGATGGCGCCCAAAGTAATTGACGTAGCTGAATGAAATTTGGTGAAAGGACTTCTTTTTATCGGCGTCAGGTTGGTATTAAAAATGGGCTATGTCGGTCAAGTAGTTCTGGTATTTTGCATTACTTGTATGCAGTGGAGGGTATCAAAGCATCGGCCAGGCCGATGATAACACTTTTACTTGTTTTTGTTCACATCGTTTATAAACAATTTGAACTACCCACCAACCACATTTTCTATGCGACATCTAATGTAAACATTTGGGAAAAATTTTAATTTCAACCGTTTACTTAGTAAACTACTCATACTGACCGCCAATAGATGTCTCTAGCATTCCATGACCCAGGAAATATTTAGAATAATTATTGGTAAGGCCCATTATGTTTGAATGAAAATTGTCAACGATTCCAAGAACTTCCTAGCAGCAATTTCAGAAATAAAAACCTATACCTTGTGCTGCCGAAGGCTCTATAGAGACCCTCCGAAGGTACTTGTTGCCACATCCCTGGCTGCGGTGAAAGGCCAAAGGATGCATTTAAGGAAGCGCCTTAATTATACATCTAAAATTCAGATACTGAAGAGATCGAGAAGGCAAAGCTCTAAGTGCTTCATTAAAATTTCTCATTTGACTAATGCAATTCTTGTGTGTGTACAGCCCCCAGGTGTACTATTTGCTCAACATCTTACATCTAAAGCACTTCCACGTCGTTGCATTGAAAATGTACCTACGTTTGCACTGCGCTATGAATTCATAACTAAGTTACACTGTGCTCGACGGTCTTGCTCCGCCCGAGAATAGGGCAAACACATACAGTGATTTATCACAGCGAAGGAACTCTCTAATGGCAACCACATGATGTTTGAGATAGCTGAATTCCCGTACCTATAAAGTCTCACATGTCAGTGCCATCTATGAAAGGTACTTCCTCACAGTACCTTCTCGGTCCGCCAAAAAATTGCAGCAGTTTCGAAAAAAAAACAGAAACAAAATGCAGACTTCGCAGGGCCTAGCCCCAAGCAGCAACATCTACACGTAAGTACCATCAGATCGTCTTAAAAGATTTCGCCAAACGCATTTGCGAACGTTTTCGAAGAACATCCGCATTCCTTTCAGCTTACATCTCCTTTGTGTTCGCCCAGTGCCTTATTCACCGAATTGGTACTCAAAAGAGACTTTGCCTCTTATCAGAATATCATACAAAAATCATTAAAGCATTCTCCTTTTATGCGACGCTCCCTATCTCATTACGGGGCGGTAGGTGTACTCACCTTCCCACACGCCAATAGACACAAAGCAACCATCAACGTTGCTGCCGCCATGCCCGCATACAGCAATTTTCGGTGGCACATAGCTATGTTCCCAAATCCAAGGGAGCATTACAGAAAATGGGGGAAGCAAGCATTCCCTTGTGAAGATAATAGAACCTAATGAAAGAGGGTTCTGTACCGTTAGACTCTGTGCGAATATCGTTTGCTGATGATAGGGCATTGTTTACCTACTAGTCCTTGTTACAGTAAGTGTTATGAAAACATACTTTCGTCCTTTGCGCCAGCATTGAGTGCCGCCGAGAGAAACAACCAACAAGGGAATAACGTCGTCTTTTTTTGTCATCGTTTAAGGACGAAAATCTGAGATAATGGATATCGTATGTATGGAGGCATGTAGTTAATCAATTTAAAGTGTAACCTTTAGATCGACTTAACCTTACTGATATACATTTGGGCTGGGTGTAGTCTGGCTCGTCTCGCGTCAGCTCAAAGTATGTGACTTTGAATTTTTGTTTATTTTTCATGTGCGAATTGTATCGACTACGGGTCGCCCTCCTGCTTGACTAGACGCAGATTGATAGCTTCTACGGTACTCAGTTATGTCTGACACTTCAGGAAAATTACAAAAGTGAAGTAGACAGATAGGGGAAATATTGAAATGTTCCCTAAGTGCCACGATTGACATAAAATTTTAATTTCAACAAGAAAGCCTTTAAGCATATATATATGTTTACCCCTTTGATTTTTAATTGCTATAATAATGCATTCGTATATGAACCGCTTTCAGCTACAAGGACTATTTCTCTAACAGTTTGAGGTAATTTCGTTGCATTGCTTGGTTGGGCAAATATTTTATCACCAGGCCGAGGTGCCATTAATCATCCGTCAAAGCTTTCAGACACAAAAAGGACGAACACTAGGATGTACATTGCGCACCTATACTCCTAGTGGCAAGTTTGTTTTAGCTCCACGAGATGCAAGAGTGACAGCGAAACACACTGAGGAAACAGGATTTGTGGACTTTGGCGCAATCAATCACCTTTTGAGGGTAGCTAGCACGATATGGGTTAGAGAACCAACTGCGTGATGCCTGACTCACTTTGATATTTGAAACAAATTGGTCACAATGTCAGGCTGTAGTCGGCGGGAAATTTCTAGATTAACAAAATAAATTTGGCTACAGTTTGCATCATTTTCTTGTCTGTTTTGGATTCAGTAGAGAGGCACAAATAAATTAAATTGAAATTTGACAAGGTAAAATATGTCTCTTTGAGGAATGTGCTTCAAAAGATTTATGAGTTGAAGAAACCTAGAGCCAGTCCCGGAACCTGGAGGCAAATGTTGGACACAAATTGCTGAGCCCTCTATCTGTCTACCTACAAAGAACACCAAAATTTGCCCTGATGAATTAAGTGCATTTTTTTTACAGACCTTATTTGATGTAAAAATATCCAGCAGTTTCAAATTATTCATCTTTCGAAAAACTCTAGTCACACGCTTATTATTTAAAAAAAAAAAAACAGAGCGTCCTGGAATATATTTCAATTGAAATTTTTACAAAAAGAAAAATGTCCCACGTCAACATTTCCGCCATGCCCCAATATTACTGATGTTAATGACAGAACACTACTAACCACAGCACCATTTCCAGACCGAAGGCTGCCATGTCGCCCATTAATTGTGTCTTCCTTTTAAATTACCCAACTCGAGTATCCCCTTTGCAACAATGTAAAATACTGTCTGTATCCACTTGCTCCCCTCGGTCTGTGTGGGTCTACTGGTGGTTAAGTAATCGTCTAAGTTTATGACCGCTCCATGTGGATGGCTCTTTAGAGATGCCAATGTAATTACTCCGCTCACCATGAACATCAAAGTGTGTAATGTGGCACTTTACGCGATATAGCTTATGGGGACATTGTATATACTCAGACTCACGTATAGGAATGCACATATACATGAGCATAATTCCCATTGTCTTTAATTTGTCGGTGCTTCCTTTTACCTTTGGAGAATTAAAGTCGGCACTGCATTTTGAAAAATATGAAGCGAAATAAAACGTCAAAGTGTTTTAAGACCATCAATTGTCACTGGAAACAAATTTGATTACAATTCGAGATATTAGAAGCCGGGTCAAGAGAAGGGAGCTGCTTTGCAATGTGAAAAAAACCGCTCCAACTCCAAATGTTGAAGCATTGAAATTCTCGGTTAAAAAATTATTGTAATAGTTAAGTTTATTGCAAGTAAAGAGTCTTATAAAAGACTGTGATTTAAAAAAATTGATATCTATATTACATAAACAAATCTATAATTTTAGTATTCATGTAGGCTAATTATATCATCCAAAACCTTATTGAAAGTACCAATGGGGAATTGCATCGACCTTATTATAATTTCCCACACTATGGGTACAGTGAAGGTAAAAGTTGGCCGACTAAAATACGTCGATGCGGATAAAAATGCTTACATCCCAATGATTTCAGTCACTCATTGAGATGTAAGCATCTGATGTAACTCATGATTGTTCTAAATAGACCTTTGGTGGGAGCAGTCATCTAAAAAAATAAATGAATAGTTTGAGCAACCTAGGTGCAACTTTTCGCAACCATTCGTGAATGTTTCCTTTTTTTTGACGAATTGAAAAGCTTTCAATTTTATAACGAATGAGAAGCTTTTCCAGAACAGTGTGGACAACCTTTAGCTGTAATTTGTGTTTTTTTTTTCGGGAATCGAATATGAGACCGTTTGCTGAGGAGTCTACTATATTTTCTAATTTTTCTAAAATCATTAACCTTGTGCTGAACTTACCAGCTGACCTGCCCATCCCCGCACCCAACTCCGCTCACGGCTAAATACTTCTAGTTACGACTCCATCCGCGATACTAATAATCATTTTTAGTGTTGATCAGGCTAAATTTTTAGAACTCGAAATGGCATAATTCCGCATTCAAAATTGCATATTGTGAACTAGAAAATATTTAGTGTAAAGGTTGAAAATGATTACTAGTAATGCCCCATATTTCGTTGGCCATAATTTTCCAAGCTGCCCCACCTTCAGCGCCTGAATTTTCAAAATTCTACATTTGAAGTTTTAAAAACAATTCTTAAATGGCGCGAGGATAAACTGCCGGAGAATTGAGTACACACCGGCGATGTAAATAGCTGAGGAGAGACTCTCATCAAAGTCCTTGAGTATATATTCTGTAATCTTTTAGAGCCTTGGCATAGAAAGTATAAAATATTTGGAAAAATAAACAAAATTTAAAAAAATAAAACCAGAGGTCTTCAGAGGTTGATGTGTAGTTTTTGTGTTTGCGTAAATTATAAGGTCTCACTGTAAAGCTATGATGAGACTTTGAAAGATGAAAACGTTCAATCGCTTTCGCATACCCGAACGTTTTTCTTCACGGAGCTTTGAAAACGCAAGGAAATGTAGCGAAACAAAAATAATTCTCGTTCGTTTTAAAATTCATTGACATTTTCGTTCTCGTTTTCAGGTAGCTTTAAAAACGAAACTTTTATTTCGTGCGAAAGAAAAATTTGCATTAAATAGTTACTGCTTGTGGTCTACATGCGGTTGATGACTACTTTTGTGCCGACTGACTTCAGAATAGTTTGGTTAGTTAAGAGGTGGTCCTCGAACTCCTGAACTAAATAATATAGCAAAATATGCGAAAATATATCCCAGGTACTGCTGCCAAAAACCAGGCTCGGCATTCTGTGAGGCGGAAATATTTAAACGTTTTCGTGCTCACAAATGGTTTGCTTCATGTTACAGAAGTGAATCATTCGTGTACACGAAAGCACTTGAACGTTTTCGCCTTACAGAAAGCCGGCCCAGGATTCCGCATGCTATTAAAACGATCCTAAAAGTATGCTTTGTTAATTACAACAAAACGAAAGGAGTCACATGAATCAAGTTTTCGCTTTTGAATGGTTTCTTTCGTTTTATTGAAAGAGAAAGAAGTTATACATGAGTCAAATCTTCGTTTTTTCGTGATTTCTTTCGTTTTATTGAAAACGAAAGGACTTGAATCAAGATTTCGCTTTCGCATGATTTCTTTAAAAGGACTTTCACGAGTCAAATTTTTGCTTTTGAATGATTTCTTCCGTTTTATTGAAATGGGAAAATGTTTCTTGTTCTAGATTTGGATTTATATTCCCAATTTATTTTCAAATGCAACTTAGTGGTACTAAAAAACATCATAATTGCGATCCCAATTCGGTCTGATGGAACCTCCTTCAGTCAAGTAAATTTCCCATTCCATACGTGAATCAATCTCCCGTCAGACGTACTCCAATAATCCTCCCCTGACTGATGACAAAGCACCACTTACGACTCACATCCACCACCTATTTCAAAATTGTCGCACTCAAAACTTTTCGCTGGATAAAAAGGAAATAAAGTCACAACACCCTTGGAAACATAATCTTCAAAATGAGAACTCCATAAAGCTCTCACGCGGAATTCACTCAGATACATCAACGACAACGATTGCCAATCTATATTTGGAATCATCAATACCAGATGCATGTGTCTGCTCCTTGGCATTTTTATTTTTCGCAAAAGTGCTTAACTTCTTCCACCTGACAGCCGCTGGTAAGTAATATCGTAAAATACCCCAGCTAGGAATGCTTAAAATTCTTTACTTGCTTGCTTACTTCCAAGTTCCAAGTACCGGCGTAATGTGGAAACTTTCTTTCATTTTTCATATTTTTCTTGTTCGGAGACAGGTTTGGAAAATAATTTCTCTCCGACTGTGATATTGAGGGAAGGATTTTTACGAGAAAACGTCATAAAGTTACCTCATGCGAGTAAAGCATGGCGCACATGGTAGGGTAATTTCCGCCAAAGTCATTATTCATGGGTTCTTGTTGTCGTCGATTTTGTGTATGAATATACCGAGTGAATCAGAGAGATTGATTTTTTTTTGTGGCTGTGTGTGGCTAAACAGCGAACAACCGAAATACAACATATGAATGTGAGATACGGTTTGCCGGAAGTCAGTGCTCGAGGACGTCATTAATATCTATCAGATCGGTACATTGTGCTATTGATATTGTTTTTGTCAGTTTTATAGTGGCGTCGGCAAGATATGGGATTTGTGGTAAATGAGGCAATAAAGTTGGATATGCGACTCACAGGTAGGTACCGCTTGAATGTGAAAGGTTGCCAAGGCCATCGGCAAAACTGCCATTGATAAATGGAGCTGGCAGGCAATATTTTATTTCTACGTAGAGCTGTGTGTAATAATAAAACCGAATGTTTAGCTGAGCGGATTTTCATGAATCGGTGTCTAGGTTATCTGGCAATTTCATTCAAATTGAGGCGCGATTGCGATCTGAGCGACTTAAGGGAAGAACACACCGATGTCAGGGAAAACTTTCTTTGGAATAACCAAATGGAAAGAAAACTTACTGTTTGATATACAGGGTGGGCCAAATACAAGTTTCTTTTCAAAAATGCAATAAAATTAGCAAACTTAAATTGTTTCCATGGCTTTATAAGTAAGAGCAAACATTTACACGACGCCGTTCAAGTGGCGCATTCTGTCACTCCAATTTTCCAAGACCTTGTTGATGATTTCGGGCTGTAGCTCACGGATTGCTTGCATGATATTGGCCTTAAGTGTTTGAATCGTTTTCGGATTGATGGCATTACATCGGTCCTTCACGGTTACCCACATCGCAGCGAGTCCGCCAATTGACATCGCCAAGACGGCGCATAAGACGATTTGGAAGTTTATTGCGCAAAAGATAGAATGTGGCATTGGCTGTTTGGCATGGTGTGCCATCCTACATAAACCACAGGTCGTCCAAATCCATACCTTCAATTTCAGTAAAAAAAAAACCTCGGTTAACATGGCTCTGTAACGCCCTGTGTTGACCGAAACTTTGTTGAAAAATGCTCCAATAATGCCACCACCCCACAATCCGCACCAAACTGTACGACTTGCGACGACGAGGACCATGAGTCATGAGTAGGCTGACCAGACGTCCTCTTTTAAGAGGACATGTCCTCTTTTTCTCTAAACAAAAAATGTCCGGTATCTTTTTGAAAAAAATTGCGATTTGTCCTCTTTTTGGGATTTATCAGTTTACGGAATTTTTCGACACTAGAAAGCTACAACAAAACTTTTTTTCAACACTATTTCAGAAATGGTTCGCATCTTTCTAGTGTAAACACGACCTAAAGTATATTTTTACCCGAACTCATTTACTTCTGAATACAACACCATCTTTTGTTTGTCTGAACACACCCACTCATTTGCTGTTTAAAGTAAATATTTACATCGGCTTGTTTTGTTTTGATTGGTTTTATCGTGTGTGTGAAGTGAACTGAGAAACAAAATGCCAAAACGTAAATGTACGTTTAACGAAGACCTACAAAAACACTACCCAATTCGAAACTCCTAACTCGAAGGACAAAATGTATGCTTTACAGAACCCTTATCCTGCCAGTTCTGCTTTATGGCGCCGAGTGCTGGACGATAAGCAGGAAGGGAGAGCTGATACTGGGCTCCTTCGAAAGAAAAATTCTTCGTCGGATTTTTGGTCCTGTGTGCGAGGAGGGCGAATGGAGGAGAAGATACAACCGCGAACTCTATGAGCTGTACCAAGATGTGGATGTAGTCCAAAATGCCAAAATACATTGGCTCGGCCACATCGAGCGAATGGACAATAATGCTCCAGCTAAGAGGATCTTCGAATCCCAGCCGCCAGGTTCGAGACGACAAGGAAGACCGAACCTCCGTTTCAAAGACCAAGCCATCGCGGATGCCAGAGTGCTTGGTCTGGACAACTGGAAGCAGCGTGCCCGGGATCGCAGAGGATGGAAGGCTGCAGTGTCTCAGGCAGAGACTCTCCACGGGTCGGGAGCCCGTTAAGTAAAGTAAGTATTAGTAAATCGGTGAAAATGATGTGGAACACTAAAATCGAAATCACTCGATTTGAAATTTCGATTTCATTTCGCTCGAATCCTCGAACCTAGCTGATAATATATGTATATATGTATATATGAATATTTTGTTATTTTGGTTGTTGTTTTTGGTTTGTTTAATTTTTCATTTGAGATTTTTGAAGGTGTCCTCTTTTTGCTGGGCATGGATCTGGTCACCCTAGTCATGAGTGTTGTCCATAAGCATACCAGTCTCACAAACTTTTTGCACAAACTTTTCGCTTACTTTCGAATAAAGACAGAGAAGTGTCTTCTGAAGTTCTCACTTGGAATCATCCAGCTTGTTCTCCCGGTAAAACAGTCGAATATTTACGAACTTTAGGACCGTGCTTTAAGTTTTTGCCTACCTAAGGCCACAGACTCCTTGCCCAGCTATGATTCTATCCACCTTACTCAGGTTGTGTTTCTTAGGATCGGCTCCAGCGGGAGGTGCATTTTATATCAGCATTTTATGGCCACTATTTTAAGATCGTCGTTTATGCTGTCAAAATGATTTCCTTATATTTAGTTAGGTTTTTTTTAACGCAGACTGCTGGATCAGCCACTGAACCACTAGCCTCAAATTTCTTTATAATTCGTCGAATGATGACGATGGGTTTCTTTTTGTCGTTTTGACGCCTATTCAACTGTTAATCCAATGAAACGCACGTAAATATTACGAGCGCTGATTGGAAGCAAAATATTCTTTTAAATGTGTCCGCAGTTGGCTGTCAAATTCAACCCCGTAACAGATCATAATATTACCCCCTGGTTGGTACGTGAACCTTACTAATCAAGTTACAACGTTGTGGTGTGTCAAACTCTCCTGCAAGCCGTAATCATAAAACACAAAAGCCCCTTTTTTATGTTCGCGCCATATATCGGCTCGTCCCGGACAAATGTTCAATTTATCACCAGCAAGTCGCTGCTGGAAATCAAATGAGAGTCGAACACGGAAGGCACATAACAGATAACAACGGCTAGACATGAAGGACGTCCTGTTGCATAGCATTCGTACATTATTCACATAAATTTCAATTTGTACCGTAGTCCTACATAATAAAACTATTCTAATTACTAAAACCAACATTAGCCGTATCATGGCTGAGTTAACGTATCGATTGACCGAATGACCTTGAATCCTCCCCACTCATGTGAACTTCCATAAAAAGGAACTGCAATATTGGGGGGGGTGGAAAAACTATAAAAATAATTAACGAGAAAGCCCACCGGCACCTGGAGCGACAAAGTGTTATGCAAATGACCACCACAGTCCTGATGTATGCTTGAAGGACATCAGGAATAGATTTACTTTATACTCGAACTTTAAAATCTGTATAGTCAGACGGATAGTGGCGTTGGGTCGATAAAACTCCGAAGGCAAGAGCATACCCTTGCCGAATAATAATGACTAAAATGAACGACTTGAGTAAGGTTACACGGAACGACCCAGCTGCGAGGCCGAGGGGTTTTTTTCTTTTCGTTCGTTCTCCCACAAAGGCATTGCGTCATTCGATCGTAAAAATTAAATTAGATTCTGGTGAACTGCTGGTGGGTTTAGTTTGCTTTATGCTATGTAATTAGATGGTTTTTCTTTTTTATGTGTGTATAAACCTATTACCGGAAAGGCCCTTACGTGCAAATGAAATTTAGGATACTTGGAAGGCAGCAAAGCTTCGTTATCGGCAGTAGAAGTCAGGCGTGGAATTGTTTTCAGAGGGGAAAATGATTCTTGGACTCTGAGAAAGCCATCGGTCTAATAATCCAATGTGGGTATTGACTTTGGTGCAGTAAATATTGATGTGCATGACAATTTGCAAATATTTGACGGAGATATCCCTTTCCTTCGCTTAAAATGTTGGTAGTTGGTACTGCCTTGAAATAAAATGAAGTCACTCTCGTGATGTAAGCTACATTCACTCATTCGCAGGACAGGGCAATAAAGTGCTTAGTAAGGTGGACCTTGAGGATATCAGTCTTTCGACTAATAGAGAGAGAGAAGCAAAGCTAAAAATTTCTTAAAGACACAAGTACATATTTTGCTTTCACAAATCAAGCAGAGTCCCCTCATTGGTGTCTTTTTGTGCGGGAACTCCTAACAACAGATGTTGACAGTCCCGGCGTAGGATCGCGTTCGCGACTGAAAACATCCCCGCATAGCGAACACCTTTTTGACAACAGTATTAGCTATAGCCGGATCCAGTTTCAAGTTCAACCATGTTAGTCATGCGCCAAAGGTTGTAAGAGACCTCTAACTGATTCACCTCTCTCTGGAAGCAGTAAAGGTGTTAAGCAGCGACTTGAGTGAAGAGTTGCTTCTTTTATTTCCCACAGGTGGCGCTGTATGGTAACAATAACCACTAGAGCACAGCAATGGATCGACAATTTTTTTTAGGCACACGAATTCAAAACTTCTTAGAGCCGTAAACTCTTATGTGACAGTGTACGTCCTAAAAAAAGCAGCCTATAAGTATTTAAGTAGAACTTAAATCGTTTAGAGTCGTATGAGGAAACGGCCCTTATAGTCTTAAATTTTGGAATTTTAGTCACTAGAGAGAGACTCTGGGTTCTGAGTTTAGTGGGGTGTTTGACTGAGCCAGCAGTATCTACCATAAAAACGAGTTAAATCAGTCTTCGCTGGATGCTAATCAAGTACAACATGAACGACAAGAAGTTGGATGTAGTTCTGACTGCTCAATCGTCGACTTCAACTAATTGTTAAAGGTTTATAAAATCTTCTTCTTTTTTTTGCTGTAAACAATTTTGTATTGTTAATGGCAAATTCAGGTTGATAACCTTTCATTTTGTACGTGCCAGGGTCTCAGATGATAGTGTGATCATTTGTAGTGCAGTATACATCGAGGTTATGTAGGCTAAGGCTCTAGAAGCTCAGAAAGACCTGAAAGTCGCAGTTGAGTTGCATAAAGCTTGCAGTAAGAGCAACCATATTCTTGCTCCTAAATTTGTTCCCAACCATGCAGACTAAGAGCAAAATAGATTAACGAAACTTGAAGGATACCTACGAATGAAAAAAAACCTTCAATAAAAATAAATATATCTTCTTTTAGATTGACAGAAACATACCCAGGTCTACTCTGAAAGGTGGGACAGAAGTCCCTAACTCGGTTTGAGTCTTAACTTAAGACCCAAATTTTTCTTTCGGGACTTATGTTTTTGACCTTGGACCTATTCTGACAATCAACGCAAAGAATGATAAATTCCTCCAAAAATTGACAAACTAAATTTTACATTGGCAACAATATCAACTCTTTCACTCAAATCGATTTAATACGAGATAGCATCAACATACCCCTATTTCAAAAGCACGTTTAGCGAATCCTTTATAGTTTGCAATACAGTGTCTTGAAACTCATCACACCAACCAATAGACACAGTGCAATTAATCTCACTGGAAAGGATCAGTTGCCCGTCTGCTCAGTGCCCATGCAGCCAATAATTGAAATGTGCAAATTTAATTTCTCCTCGTTCCGTACTCTACATGCTGATGATCTGATGAGTTCGGGTCCGGTAGAAGGCTATTTTATAACCTAATAATAAAAAGACTGTCGCTGTACGGTTCCCATTCTCCGAGTCAAAGTGACTACAGGTGTATTCTGACTGTGAAAATATATTTCGAAATTTTCCAGTCATCACTGTAATTGGATTGTTCGTTCCATTCTGGGGAAATCGTTATCGCAAATGGAGAAAAAAATAATTCACCATTGAAGGACTCAGAGCAAGAAGAATCGCAGACAATCAGATTTAGTTTTAATTAACCAGAATGGAAATGAAAATTCCTGACAGGATATGAAAAAGCAGGAGCTCTTAGTGTGTGTCGCTGTAACGGCTCGTTTACAGATGGGACAGAAGTGCCAGTATGAAACGATGGCAAGTAGTGAGAGGCGACTAATTAACCTGCGGTACAGTGGGCCACATGAATATTTGACAATTTTAGTTGACAGACAAGGCGGTTCAGGTGTGCATAGAAATTTAAAATTGTGACAGGCGGACAGGCTGTGGATTAAACTTCGAGTGCAACGGTTTGCTTTGGTGCTGTTTACAAACAAGAACAAATTGAGGACCGTCAACAGAAACATTAACCAACAGCCAACCATTAATCCTACAGTAAGTTGGTCGTGCTAGTTCTTCTCTATACCCCTCTTGCATTGCTTTCGAAGGGATCCCTCTTCAGTGAATTCTCCACGAACCGCTGTAAATATTTTGAATAAATTGTCAAGTGGCAACATTTGATGAATTTTAGTGAAGGTGATGGGGGAGAAAAATTCGACCTTCCCTTAGCATTACGCCGGCGGAGAACTTAAACTCCTTTTTGTCTTAAAATTATTTTAGTAGGTGCAAAATTTCTGAGATAGCAGGCATCATTGGTACCAAGGATCCGTTCAAACTCTCAGATGGTTGAGGCGCCTTCGAAGGCAAAATCTTTCCCTACAGGAGCAAGACAATACCAGAAAGAATATAAACGCATTCATTTGTATACTTGCTGAATTCATTTAATGACCTTTTAAAACCAAAGCTCTAAAAACTGTCAGCCTCACGTCGGATTTTCAGATAAACCTGCCGAGTCGTGGTACTTACATTTTTTCCCTTGTAGGCTGCACCATTTGAAGTTTTCCATAAGCTGATTTAAAGGCATCTTCCACAGGTCATCTTTCGAAACCGCATATACTTCTGAAAGCGTCGCCAGTTTATTTTCTTAGCAAAAATCGATGTTGGCAAGACACTTTTAGTAGTGAAATATCGTAAAAGGAGGTGCATGCTGCCTCCATACCAAATCCGTTCTTAATTGTCAAAAAGCATTACCCGCAACAAATAAGGTCCTCTGGCAAAATTTAACATATTCCTTAGTAATTCCAGGAAGCCAAGTCCTTCTCACAATTCGCGCAAAGCTTCCACTAGCAAATCTCCACAAAAGAAGGCATCACCATTGAAACAAGATTTTCCCAACGACCCAGGGATCCCAAATTAGAAACTGAATCCCAAATACGATTACAGTTCTCCACAACAACCTTCTGTGGGTTGAATAGCCATTCTACCTTGAACATGCCAATGATCCCTGTCAACGAGACAAGCGCAGAAAGAGAAAAAAGTTTCCATACGCATTTTTTTCCATTAGATTCACACGGTACAAGTACTCGTATCCTATCCCTAGTCAAGAGAAAAAGGTGCCACACTTTAGAAAGCCGATATAAACTCGCGACTTTGTCCCTAATTTACACGCACATGATATGCCACCCGAATAATATAGGTGTGCACAGTTGACAGCAATGAATATAAAAAAAGGATTTTCCACAAAAAGAAGTATACCCATATGTCCTAGAGATTACCTTCTCAGCCAATCTAATTTGAATATGGAATGGCTCAGGCTCCTCGATGGTGGAGGATTTACCTACCTGTCATGACCGTGAGTTTTTTTTTTCTCCGAAGACTGGGAAACGAGTCTAGGTTCATGATAGCTGAACAATTTTTGCTTGAAATAGGCTAGTCCTTGTTGTTACTGCTTTTCACCTTGACTTGTGTTATTTGCTTACCTACTCGTCATGGTACGAAATAATTCGCTACAGTACATATCGTTTTTGATAGCTTGGATCCATTTTTAATATTCTGCGGACGTATCGCTCTCAGCGCAGGCTGTATCTGTAAACATTCAGGGGTTGCTTAGGAACCATTTGTTGAACGATTTTTGAACATCTGTTGGTGAATAATTCGAAGCGAATGGAGTAGAAAATTTAGCAAATAACTGATTCGACTTTCGAAATGAGAACGAGAAGAGGCAGTTGCGAGCTGAAGCTAGTTTTCCCGATGGAGGGCTGTCAAAATGGATTACGTGGGATTGGCAGATGTATCCAGAGTACGAAACCGTTCGTCGTGTATAATGAAGTTGGGGAAGAATATTTGCGAACGTATTTCCTAGCATTTTGTCGAACTTTGTGGTGAACTACAAAATGAAATTATTTCAGCTAAAAAATTATGACAGACAGTTTTGCAGTTTTATTGATGTCAGAAAGTCAATCATTTACAACTTATCACTGCCTTTATCAATGCCTTTCACTTGCATCACTTGCGCTATAGGTCACCAATTATTGAACACAGCAGAGGCGATTACAACCGTAATGCAGTTCTGTCTGCTCTCAAAGTTAATTCTTAAACAGACTATGCAGGAAGATGTGCGATTTGGTGTCGATCCAAAATTACGCTAAATTTTTGCAGCCCTTAACCTAAAAAACGGCAAAAGTTTCTGCTTACAAAATCTGTTGCAAAAATATTTAGCTCACTTTAAGACATAAAGTGCACTTAAACAAAATTTCCTCGGTTATATAAAAGCTTCATAAGAACCTGTGTGGACAATATAAAATATTTCGAAAATGCCATTCAACCTAAGAACGATTTCCCTTAAAAGAATGCAGGTAACCTTCTAAAGTACATTGCTATTATCACCGCCTCTCTAGTTCCTACATCATTAAAAACGTTCAGTTTCATAAGTTTTAAAGGACTCCGCTGTTCTTCAAGATTATTCTTGAAAATACTCACTTTACTTTGTGGTAAATCTCTTCGTCACATTCATTTTAGAGAAAACCAAGCCATGGGCACTGAGTTGTCATCTTTCATGGGACATTAACTTGGAACTCATTGACGAATATCCACACGGTACGCAAAGCGTATGCCATCACATTTATACTGTTGAACCTTCATATATGTACTTTCTAGTGTGAAACATGCTCATGGGTGGACGAAAATTCTATTCCAAATAGTGAGTATTAGTGTTGCCACTTGAAAAATTACTCCGGTCAAATCTGATCGATAAAAAAGATAAAGTAACAATTTTTCACCAGAAGTCCGGTCAAAAATGAAATATAGTACAGTCGAATCCCTCTAAGTCGAACCTCCTTTAACTCGAATTTTTCGACACAATTTTTGCATTCCCTTCAGTTTTGCATAGAAAAGTCATCCTCTAAATCGAAATCTCCCTAATGTATTTATAAATAAAACAAAAATGATATCCAGGAAGAAGGTTCATAGGCAGGTAGGTTTATGTAGATCAAATATTTACAAGATGTCCTCATATAAGTCTCTATCACAACAGTCTTTAAATTGGCAATGCAGTAGAATGCGAACAATTTGGCAGCACTTTTTTTGTACCAAAAACAGTTTTTTTTTATTGGTGCTAATTTGACGTGTACCTACCTTTGTGAAAAGTGACACTGTCAGCTTTTACCAATTTCAGCGCGGAACACAACAGACGCCATTGAAAAGTATAACTAAATTTTTATATTAATTTTAAGTTAAGTGATGTTTTTTAAACTAAAAACTGAATTTATGTAAAAAAAAATAAATACACATATAAAAACAATATTATAGACTTTGATTTGTCACTTTGACTACAATTTTTTTATCAAATTAGGTTCTATAGGAATTTTTTAAATATCAACACTAAATTAAATACTGAGTTGGTTTATCTATGGATGTCACAATGATTCGATCACGTGCTACTTTATTTTCCATAAAGTGAGTCCCAATTTAACTTAGAACTAACAATTATTGCAAAAAGAATTTCTCTTACTTCTGTCTATTTATTCACACATAAAACATACGGAAGTATAATTTGTTTTCTTGTTTAATTACGTTTGCTATTTACTTTCTCTTAAGTACCTGCTATTTCACCAATTTAATTACAGAAACAAATTTAACAACAGCTTTTACAAA
This sequence comes from Cheilosia impressa, assembly GCA_948293265.1. Taxonomy (NCBI): domain Eukaryota; kingdom Metazoa; phylum Arthropoda; class Insecta; order Diptera; family Syrphidae; genus Cheilosia; species Cheilosia impressa. The sequence goes on along the minus strand of OX411880.1, from coordinate 126,858,648 downwards.
AACCACCTATTCCTTGATTTATTTTCAGACGTTCATTAAGATTCATTTCAACCTTACAGCACAGGCCAAGGTATGTAAAAGTGCATAATAAATAAGTTTCAGACTGTCTCACTCATTCAAAAAAAAATTTAATATTCCCAAACGAATATCGAAAGCAAATCACCTCTTGTTCTACAGATGACAGACAACGATTTTTAACCACAGAAAATATTTTTAAAAATTCCACGCGATGAGAAGACACGTAGTTTGTACCGAGAATTTGTTTTTTTCAGACTCTTGTTCATTAAAATTTTCGAAATTTCATTGAGAGAATATGAGCTGAAAGGCGCACATCCGAACGATTGCTTGTGTCAAGTTCAAGAAACAGGAAATAATAATCTGTACTAAAATTTCAAAGTGGTTTGGTAAATGATTTTGCTTGTTTGAACGAAAGATTCTGTCGGTGCTTGTGTGCAACATGTTTTTGGGAAAACAAAGAAAATTTATTCAAATGGGCTAGTGTTGGAGGTGTCGCTGTTTGATTGACGCACAGACCTGAGCTCTTTGAGGGAGTGCTTTTCGGAAGTGAAACATTTCACTTCAAATTGGCGTTCTAAATTTAGAGGTTCCATTGCTTTTAATTTGTTAGGGAGAGCTCCCTGGAAGGGGAGTCCCTTTGTGTATATTTTTACTGTGTGCGTTCATTTTAGGGCAATTAAAAATCGCGGCTACAAATTGTCCATAGACAAAGTGAAAGTCAGGATGTCTTAAATTCGGACAGTGTAATTCAGAGGAAACTGAAAACTGGACAGCTCTTCCCAGCGCTAAAAAATAGGGGGGGGGGGTTAATAGGGACTACATAGAAAATAACTGCAACAAGAACGTGCTGTGTGAAGGAAAAGGGATAGTTGATGCATGGGTAGGCCATTGGCGGATTTATTTTCTAAAAAATGACACCTTTAAAAACCTTATCGATTGCGCAACGATCAACCTGTCGACTATTCCTTTATAGCCAGTACCAATGCCCTGTGACCAGTGATAAGAAAATATCAGAAATGCCGCGTTGAGTTTTAAACTATCACCCCTGCGAAACCTTAAGTTAAACGAAGAGAGCCGCCAATAATATGCAGTAAGGAAAAAAACAATGCGCCGAGAAGAAATAAACCCGCTCGTGTGCACTATGCCCACTCAAGAACATCGCCTTCTACTGAGGATAAAAGAACGTTCGACAGTGCAAATAGGGAGGTTCCAGGAGCATATATCAAATTTATTACCAAAAATTTGAACGAAACATGCAAAAACAACCTTAGGTATAAAGGATGATCGGGAAATGGAAACAGCACTCCTACAACCTGTTTGACGTCGAAGATGACTGAAATGCCACAGTCAATCCAAACGAACCACTAAACATGAATGCTTGAAACAACGATTTTTGATTCGTTCGGTAGAGGACATCAAAAAAGGCACGGGGAGACAACTTGACGGAAGAAGAACACCTTTTAAACTACGTCAATATATCGAACCATCTGTCTTCTAAAGATTGTATGCAAGATCTTATCTGTCGCACTGTGGAAAGGCCTGGGACCATTCACAATTTTCCAATAAACCGATTGCCCACTAGCAGTCTGATTTAAGGCATTTCTAACTCGTGATTCAAGAACATTCCCTGAGAAAATCCAAGAATACGACAGCATTTATAGGGACGACTTGGTTTGGCAGTTATTTCATTTGCCGAACCGAACGAACTGTCACCGAAACCTTGGCAAATTTTGAAATAAAAGCGGCGAAAATTGGTCTAGTCGTGAATGAGTTCAGGTGCAAGTGCATTCTGCCAGTAAAACCAAAAAGAGACTTTATCTACCCCGGCTATAATCTCTGAAATTGGCATTCCATTAGAAAAGAATACCTCTTGCCAGTTGCTGTTCCTTTGCCCTTAGAGGGGAAGTGAACCTTGAAGTGAAGCCTTGATAACAACAAACACTGAGGGGACTCTATGTCAGACCCTTGTCATCTAAGTTGGCTCTATGGTGCAGAAGCATCGACGTTATTGACAACGGATAATTATATCTTTTGCTGTTTTAAAAGCCAATTGCACAGTTGACAGAAGAAACTTTTCACAGCGAACTCATAGAGCAATACAGCGACATCAACTTTGACGACGGATTAATACATCTTTCCTCTATATCCTACATCAACTTCCGACCTTGTCTATAAGCGATTCACGCTAGTGTCAGACTTTGGTAAAGGTTCCTCTTCCTACTTAGAAACCTGCCACAAAAATGCGGCACCGAATCGCCCAACCGGCTGAGTCAGTGAAGAGCCCTTAATGATGTTTCTGGCCTTTAGTGGCCAATATGGCTTAGTCCATTTATTTAAGTTTAGAAAACCCAATTGCAACTTAGCAAAATAAAATTCAGCCATGCACAATAAAATAGAAAAAAAAAATTTCCCTACATCTCCGGTTAATGAATGCTCGCTATAAATAGAACGAGGTTGTCTTTGCAGTGCCCATACCCAACTACACCCAGCTAACAGATGGAGGCCTCTTTCAAATTTCAAAACCCACTTAGGCACTTGAAAACCTCTTCACAGTTAAACGGCTGGCTAACTTCCTTCCTCTTCACAACTGGCCGTTCAATTGTTCTGCAGATGGATGAATTTCAAGGAGAAGTACAAACTTCGAAATGGACTGATGTCAGAAGACGGAGTTATTTATAGTAAAGTCGTAAACAGCAAATTAACAAGGAAGATCTAACGCTTTTGCTAAACACTTTCAGTTCCAAAAGCACAAAGCAATCAATAACCAATAACAACTCTCAATAAGAAGGACATGAACCAACGCACAAGGTCAACATTCGAATGATTTACAATCGTCGAATACTAATAATCGGAGCTTGTCATCTATGTTGAACATCCGAGATAGAATTCCCATTTTGGCAATAACTAATGCCCTAGCGTATTAACACAAATTTAACTGTCGCTTTTTATGTGTTTTCTCTGCTCTAACTGAGCAGAAGGGCCTATAAAACGCACAGTTAGCGATACTTGATATTTGATAAAGATTATAAGCCAAAGTGTCGTGTACGCATTTTTTAATACTCGCATCTTTCGAAAATCCTATAAATAATATCCAGAATTACGGAAAAGCGCAATGAAAATTGCTTCCAGTTTATATTTAGCGTTGTATGTATTAAACGGTTTACTAAATCTGTAAGCCAACATGTGCGGATGTGGAGTGTGAACGGACTACGTATCATATTGGAAAAATGATCAAACGTTAGATGACACAAATATTTTTTTTTTGAAAATATTTTCAGAAATATTTCAAAGTGAACATACAAACAAAATTGTGTACATAAAATGAAAGGGAAGAATTTATTTTGTTTCCGTTTTTTTTTCCAATTGAATGACTAAAAATACCCCGTATTGCCATATTGATTTAAAAAAGTTGGTTTATTGCTTGTTTTTGTTTATTTTTAAATTTCGGCCAAACGACTAGCTGGCCATTTCCAAACATAATCGTCCAGGCAAGACCTGTATATGTATTTGGAAATACTGATTGTGAAATTGTTTATGTACGCAAATGGATTTTTCCTTGCGTACACCTTGAAGAGAAGGTACACGGCGGTTAGTTGGCATTAACTTTGAAGAAGTTACATCTTGAAAAGTTTTTCCAAATAAAAATAGAAGAGCTGAAAATATTTGTAGGTGGATTGGCTGAAAAATTCGGTTGCGATGTGATTTCCGATAGGCATGTCTTATTGTGGGACAAACTTGAAGATGGGTAGGGAAATTGCAGGATCGATATAACATCTGCTTGTCAACTTTAAGGTATTTTGAGCGGAAGCGGGGTTGTAGTTTCGAAAATCTCAGAAAAGGCATTTTAGGACCGAGGAGGGTAAATGGGAAAATGACTGCGAAAATGTCACAAGCTGCAATCACTTTTTCAACAAGAATAGGACACTTAAATTTTACATATTTAGGTGTTTTTCAAGAGCGGGTTAACTTTGCTGCCAACTATAGGACTATCGTGCTTTTCTTAAGGAATTAAAAATGTGTTTATATCACTTCAACATCTGCAACGAACAGAAATGTTTGAAGTATAGTATAACAGGAATGGATAATTTTTGCGATCAATTACTATCGAGGTCTCGAAAGTGCACATGGAATTTATAGCTTTTTAAAAAGTTCACAAAAAGAAGGTCGACATATGAAGGGAAACAATTAGTAAACTTCTTAGAATGCAGCTTTTCTGGGCACCTCTTCATTTGGCCTGCCAAGAATACGAGAAAAGAATAAAATCGCTTATATCCACGGGGCGGTTCGTAAAAATTTGGACAGAATAGAAATGTCGGAGACTTCTGTAACAGCTATCCAACTTACATAGTTGAAGCCAATTTAAAAATTGGGGATGCCGATTAAAGGTTATATTTTTGGCATGCAATACTTTTATATTATTAGCGCTGTGGTTGATCGTTAGTTTGCTGGAATACTAATTAGATTCAACCTTGTTTAAAGCAGAAAAACCCGGTGTAATTTTTGATTTTCTGTTTCGTCACGTCGTTTCTCGTAAACGTCTCAAAAACCGTCCTTGACGAGTTTCTCCATTCAACCTTTCGAACTTAGTATAAAACTTTAGGTCCCTTTCATTTGTTCAAAAAAAAAAAAACTCACACTAAACGAATGGTTGTCAGGAGCTAGGCATAGGGTACCTATATACGGTTCTGCTGCGCCCTCTTTTTTTTTAATTATCTACCTTCTTAGGGTCTCTCTGAACAAACGGCAAATGGAGCAAGCTGATTGCGTATTCACTGCGAAGCGGAAGTTAGCACCCTTGTACTTGGCACTACACAAAAATATAATTCTGTGCTTTTGTTCCGCTTGGACTTTTTTTACCAATGACTTGGTTATCCTTGGGCCTTCCTAGACTGATCTTCAGTGCGCACTCGATGAATTTTTGGCCGTCTATATGACAGCTGAGATGAAGGTTAACGCGAACGATAATTCAATGCACTCTGCAAGTTATTGGAGTCCCATATTGGAACAGGTGATACAGTTAAAGAATCTTGAGGTATTATTCGCGAATGACGGAAGAAGCAATGCCGAGTTCTCTTGTAGTATTAAACAGGCGAGAGCAATTTTGAGTCAGCTAGCTAATTCATTTAACAGAACGACCGAAGTTGGTGTCAAAGCAAAGTTCTCGGTATCTACCTCGGTGTTTGTTCCAACTCTTATCGATGGTCATGAGATTTTGCAACGATCGAACGAATAAAGGTCGATAATGCGACATGCTTTTAGATCCGTTTCATTGGATAGGGATAGGCAACCTCTAAGAAATGCTAGTATTCGTTGAGGGTTTTTTTTCGAATTTAGTCTTTAACGAATCGTTGTACTCCCGGTAGTTCTCGATGTTTTTAAAATTTGGTCGTGAATTTGGTTCCAGTAAGCGCAACATATAGTTTGCTTTCATAATCAACTGGCTGCTGGAGAATCAGTATTTTTTATGCCTTAGCTGTCGTACTGAAAAATAAATTACGTGATAAAAATGGCAATGTAAATCAATATCGTTTCGGCAATTAATTTCTCTAAGGTCTACCTATTCCTAGGCCAAAAGGCTCCGAAGGCTGACAGTGACCAATCCGTTTTATAATAGTTTAGTCCATCGAAACAGCTTTTCCGGCGTATTACAGAGCTCTTAATTAATCACCGCCTGATGGGCTCTACAGCCTACAATATTCACATACAACGCTTACGATAAAAAATATAAAAGAGCTCGCTAGCCACAAAGCCTATTAAGGTAAGCCCTACCAAAGGTTAAGCCCCAAAGCGAGTATTCATCTCTTTTTCAGCGCTTTGTGAATTTATTTAATTTTTTTTTAATGAACCCACCCTCTTTCAATTCGCCTGGCTGTCATGTTAATGCACTTACAGGATTAACTTCATATCGGTTTTATTCAAGCTTTATTTACAAGCATACCACATCTTTCTTTTGAAGCTGATTACCACATTAACCGTCTTAAATGTCGCATGGTAATACACACATTCCCATATAGCTAATGAATTCCTTTTCCGATGAACCCTGTTTACTCATATTTTTCTCTGGCACTTCATTTAAATCAGTTGGACTACGAGTATGCAGTCGTATTCCAGCTAATTCCAGCTCGCCATGTATAATTCAATTGACTCTTTTGGGGGACAAGAAAATCCTTCGTAATGGAAAAGTATTGTACTCTAATTCCGAGGACACTGATTAGCTGATGTATGCAATTCACGTGGGTGCGCATTACTGCAAAGGAATATCTTGTTTTGCTTAATTATCCGTAATTAGTTCGGCAGCTAGCGACCAATCTAAGTGGTCGTGGGAGTGAAAATAGGTTGCCGACCTTATGGTGGGGCTACTTACAGTATAGCTCATACGAATGGAAAATCCTTTGTCATTGGAGGCGTTTAGGTAATTGGAAATTAGACTGAACTATACTGCTATTTAATTAGAGGCTAGGACGGATGGTGAAACCTTGGCTGCAGGTACGAGTGTGTTTGGATTAATTGAAAATAATTGGATACGGATGTTTGGTAATTGCTGTTAACAGAGAGGGATCTATGATTTTAGCGTCTGCGATTAAGACCGTTTTGCAGTGCTACGATTCATTAGCCAACAGCAACAACGAAGTCATAAATCAGTCATGTTCAGTTTTAAGGGACATGTTCAGTTTTAAGGTTGTCGCTAAGAAAGGAATATTTTTTGGGATGATTAAGCTGTTGCAATTTGAGATTTACGGCGCCGAAATGTTGCATCCTTTGACGTACTACACGTTCCTTAAATGATGGTCGATTTTATGGTTGTGCCCGCAATTTGATTTTTTTTAGAAATTGCAACTAAAATATACCTACAGCCTTATTGTGAGTTTCGCCCGAACAATATTCCACCCGAAAAAAATTACATTTCAGAACAGAAATCTGTTTTTTCGGGTGGAATATTGTTCGGGCGAAACTCACAATAAGGCTGATAGAGAACGTCAGGTAACGCGCATCAGTGATGCCAGAATTTTCGGACTGTATTGCCCACGACGATTATAAAAAATACTCAAAAATGTTCTTTTTCGCCCTTTTAGCTTATTTTGAAAGGCAAAATGCCCACGAAAAGGGTAATTACCCACGATCTGGCATAACTGACCCGAATAAGAATTCGCTAAGGAAAAGTTTTGGTCAGCTTCAACTTCTCTTGGCGAAAGTAACTCACTCGTTGAAAACTTTTTTCGGGTAAAATAAAAAATTATGGAGGAGGTGTGGACACTTCCTCAGAAAAGTATTTTTGCCTTTTGATTGAATTCACATAAAAATCGCATTCATTTCGCTCCAACAGAAAAAACGACACGCAGTGCCTTCGATATGTGCAATTGCATCGCCACTGGTCCTAATTTTGTTTCAGTTTCTATTCTATTCCCAGTCTGCATTGAATTACTCCGTAGCCCATTTGCCCATCAGTCATCGACGGTTGATTTCTTGCCTGAGCTGTCGCTTCTTTTTACTTTTCCTTATGTTTTTCAATTTCTTCTCTAAACTCAACTGACGTCAACTGTCGAGGTGCACTGAATCCAAAACGAGAAAGTGCTGCATAGCTTAGTGATAACGAACGATTTCCGCAGTGCTCCCGCATACATTTGGGTCTCTCGCATGGAGTCCATGAGCATCTTACAATCGCAGTTTAGTTATTAACTTTTCGACGAAACCTATTATTTCTGAAAGAAGACAAAACGAAAACTACTTTCACAAAAAACGAAAGAAATCCTGCGAAAACGAAAATTTCGTTTCGTTTTCTAAATAAATGTATTTCATTGCAATATCGATTTTTTTCCCCATTCATAAGACCTATTTTTATCTGAGTGGGTAAGACTTCTACGCAAAGTTGTCATATGAAAGGAATACAGCTCCAAACAAAACGTTTATTTCGATTTTCTCTCCAAAAGCAGAAACGAAAATTCCTTTCGTTTTCAAAGTCACGTAAAGTAAATTGTTGTTGGAAATGAGAGTTCGTTCAAAATCTGTAGAATTATCTCGAGTCCGATCGACAGACTGATTTATATTGTCTGTCCTATGAGGATATCGTAAAAATATTGTGTTTGGGGGCATTTAAAACGCCGAAAATATTAGCGCCATAGTCAAGCTGTATTCAGTCGACCCTATCCGTTGTAATCGATGGAATTTAGTGGAATGTTAAAGGACGACTTTAAACTGGAAGATATCGAGATCATCAGATTCCAAGATCCTTTTTTCTTTACATGATTGATCGTTCGATCTTATATACCGGGCTCTGGATATTCTGCAGTAGAAAATTCGGACAGTTACTAGTCTTGCCTATTTCTAAAATATGGACGACTGCATTTGCCTAAATTATAAAAATTCTACAAGAAGGATATTGAGTGGAGATTGGGATCTGATCCACCAATAGTGTTGTATACATTTTTCAATTACTCACAAACGACAAACAAGCTCATATACCTTTACGCTTTGACATCAAAAGCACCGGAAGCTAAACTGAACTCAAAAATACATTACACATCGAAACGAAAAACCATTTCGAGAGAACCATATGAGCAATGAATGAACATACTTTATAAGCATGCTATAAGATAAAATATCAGCAATAATGGCGCACAACCGTGAACATTATTTTTTTGTTTTTACCAAAGACTTTTGGGGGAATCCTCAACGTCAAGTACAGATGGCGAAGAGAAATTGCTTCCCGAAATGATTCGCAAAAATTATATATTTGAAGCAATTTATCGTGCAGCAATTGCGAATGTCACAGCCAAGCAACTGTAGCAAATGATAAACCTCTTGACAATTTAAACCGAATCGATTTTCCACCATTTAAACGAAGAAGAAGAAGTTCAAACATGTAGCGCTCTCCACCCAAAGGCCATCTTTCAAATCACTTGTATGCTATTGACATTCGGTTGACACTTGACAGAAAGGAAAAAAACGAAATAGAAACTCGTTCTGTGTATACGTATGCATTCAGTGTCATTTGTCTGGTAAGGTAAACACAGTACGGGAAACGGGAGCTGCTGGTGCATGTCAGTTGTCAACTTGTGCTTCTTGACACATCGATGAAATGTGTGTGTGTGTGTGTGTGTGTGTACATTCGCACGATACACTATTGGATTTCTCCGACTGTGACGTAATTGTACACGATTGTCAATCAATGTTGGCGTCAACCTAAGCACTGGGCGGATAGATAATGGTGACCCCGTTTAAATGTTTGCCAGCCGAGATTATGTTTTTTGAAGGATGGACTGGATCCAATTGTGACAGCGTTAAATTCTAAATATACAACCCGCTGTTGACATTGATTGAAAACGTTTTTTTGTTTTTTTTTTTTTTTGAATAGGGATTTAGTTGAAATTTAGATTTTTTTCAATATGTGACTAAATCGGTTAAATTTTGACGGAAATGGAAATGTTTGAGCATCCTTTCTTGCATATTCGCCACGAAAAGTACGCTCGGCCTACTTTAGTTGCATAATCTGAGAAAGCTGGCTGAGTCGGAGGTAGATGAGGTACATGGTTGCCATCAACTGCAGCTTGCTGCAACAAGTCAACTAACGCGAAGTGCGGAGTCATCCCTTCGCGTTAATAGCTTTATAATTACATGACAGCCTGCAGAGTGTTTCTTTGTTGTCGTATTTTCATCCGGCAGCTCTGTTGCCAACTAAGGAAACGGCTTTGATTTTATTTTCCTGCAACTGATGCTGGTAATTATCTTGTTTGTCACCTTCTGATGGGAGCATAAGCAGAGGTGGACTGCTTTGTCTTAGATTTACCTGGTGCCTTTTTATAAAATTGTGCTCGTGACAAAATTAACACCCATCAGGCATCAGCTGATGGAAAAGATAGGCGTTAATCGCCAAGGAAAGTGGAAAGCGGAGTGGCGAGAGAAAGTCTTTATTTGATGTTGAAACCCATCAATAACAAAATGCCAATCGAAATGCTATTGGCATTTGACCAACAGTCGACGATTAGGTGACAGTACCAGAGCTAAAGATGTCGCTTAGTCACTGTATTAACATTTAACTCATTGGAGTACGTAGGGGAGGGAGGGGGTAGGCTGAGGAGTTTGCGCCCCCGCTACTGTTCATAATATTCAAAAGATAAGTGTGAGTAGTGACGGAATTTTTTTTACTGAATTGTTTTGGTTCCTTTTAAAACTATGCAACAGTCCTCATTAATACAAGTGACCAACCCATTTTTTTCGAAATTTTTCCTCCACTTTGTATCTGTTATAATTTCAATTTTCTACGGTGCAAACTTGAATGAGCTCTTCAGTTATGGTAGTTGCTTTTGAGTCGCTACAGCCAAGTCCGACCGAAGCGCCGCATCAGATTCTCAGTTCTACTTCGTGATCTGCGTATCAAAAGAATTTATCGGGAGATTGAAAAAATCTGAACATACGACCAATTGACTAGATATATTTTAAACTGAACTTAAAATCATTTTTCGAACATCTGATCTGACAATCATCCAAGCGGACAACTGTCATGAAAGGGGATCTCAATTCAGCCGTTCGGACTCGGCATACAAAATGTAACCCCTTCCATTTGTTCCAAAAATAATAATTTGGTACTGAGAAGCTAAGCACGGACCTCGGCCTGCCAACTACTAATTTATTTGGATTCGACAACGGACCGGAGCCAGGCAATGAGTTTAGTTGAATGTATTGCCTTCACAACAGAATAAACTTCACTTAAATCCTTCGGCCACCGCAACTTATTCTGAGCCTTACAGGCAGAAGTCCATTTACACAGGCGTTTGGGGCAACAGGTAAATATCGGTCCCTAGGCCTAGCTTATAGCTTTTTATACAATTCGTTTGAGTGTATTTCAATTTTTTGCGACAAATGAAATGCACTTTGAATTTTATGCTGAGTCTGAGTGGCTGAATGGAGAAGCCTTTTCTATAGAGTATTCAAATCTTTTATACAGGCAGAGCCACGCATGCACAAGTCGTCGCTATAAACTTGAGGCAAGTACGGGTGACTTGCAAGTAGGCACTTATCCAGGCATCTCCTTTTACCAGCAGACACAGTTGCACATAAGTTTATATCACGTCTTTTATCTGTCTAAAAGGTGGTTATTACCCTGTTTATGACTGCGTAACTATGAAGGTTTATTTGGTATGTAAGTCGTTTTTCTTCGATTCTAATAAATTCTTGTTTCAAATCATTCCGCGATATTCAAAATCATTTTTAGTGTCCAGGGGGCAGATTCCGTATAAGAATAATCGTGGGGATGATATCGTTTTTAAAACTTTGATGACCATAAGAAGAAATATTCTGCCCGAATTTGTTTCAGCTTTCATTACATTTGTGGAAAATGAACCGGATTAAGGTCTCAAACTCGTAATTTCGGCACTTATTTGCTCCTTTGGAGGTCTATCGTTTCGACAATAACCGTCTTGAAAATTACGAAATGAGTAGCCAGGCTAAATTTTTTCTTAAATAGATATGAACTCTAAAACTGCAAAGTATACCTGGTTAAAAAAGCCGTTGTCGTTGCCGAATAGTTACCAAAATTTGGTAACTCGTAAGTAATTTTCTTTTAGACAATCGGTGAAGCAAGAACTTTGTCAATTATGTCACTCGTTTGTTTGATTCTTTTTAGCAAACCAATTTCAGTTAGCGTCCTTGCATGCAATTAGTCACCAGTTTTATTTTTTGATTACCTATTCAATATTATCTAAAAAACAAAATAGCACAAGTGTGCATATTCTCCGTGAACGGTTTCGCATATCTAATAATATTATTCAACACTTCAGGTGGACTCTTGCCAAAGCACACGAAATGCGAAAGACCACTTTCTCACCAACAAAAAAATTGAAACAAATTTATTTATTTATTCGTATGTAGTGCACTCAGATAAAACGAAAAAAAAATACAATAATGAGAATGAATTTCCAAAAGTTTAACAAATTATTCAGTCGCTTTCTTCTCGGCAGTGAAAGTTTCATAGTCGCACATAAAAACTTTTGCATAATGCCTCCGCAAAAAGGCGGCTGTTTGCCAAGTGTTCCTGCGTCATTTTCAAATGATCTCTACAAGAATTTCTGACGTTGTCGCTTAAGCGATAATAAATTAGAAAAAAAAAAACTTAAATAAACATAATTTGCTATTGTTCATCGAAGTGACAAATTACTTTATTTTTTTCGCTCGGAGGAGGTGTGGCGCAGGCATCCGATTGAGATAACAGATAGAGGGCGTGAGTCTTTCAAATACTCGTTTATCATCAGGATTGTTGTAGTTTTTAATTTATAAACGGCACAAGCCCAGTGGATATGACAAACGAAATTAAGTCATTGAAATTGACGTCATGAACATTTCTGGGATTTTTTAGGGGTACTGAATTTTTAAGACTTAATGGGCTGAGATGAGTGTGTTGAATTGTATTGTTTAGAGCATCATGTCAAGATTTTATGAGCGCCATCTCGCTTCAAGCTGAAGCACCCTGTATAAGAGAGTATTTTTGACAAATTGATTATAGATAATGCAATCAGCAGAGAATTGAAATCAACGTCGAGGAATACGTTCGCCGATAAGCCCTATTCTTAATTGATATTGAGTCATCAAAGCAATAAGTGGAACTGATTAGAGCAGACGATTTAAATCAGAGATGAGTATTAATTTGACATGTGCTCAAGATAAATTGAAGTGGCGATACTGGGAAAAGAATATTCTATCAGAGACCGAAATAATTGCATGGCTTGTGCTGTTCGCAATCGGGCCACTCGAACATGTTGTTATTGTGTATCCTAAGAGCCATAGATAAGGCTGAACCTTTTATGTAATCAGATTTTATTTTGTATATACTCAGACTTTGGTCTGCCAGCTTATTTAACAGTCAAAGGGATTGCGAATACAAATTTTCGACGCCAAATTTATTTCAGAACCTATAAAATAGTTTTTCTAGTATTTTTCTATTTGCCATTATTATTCAATTCACCCGGCCAAAACTACCCGGACTGCTATACATGACAAGCAGATCATTAAACATCACAGGGCATGGTAAAACCTAATGAATTCGTACCTCCTCGTGCCTCCCCTACATATGAATTCTTGATACACCCCGAAACATACAACACACCCCAATCCAACCCCTAACCGAATAATTATGCTTCAGTCCGTGTCCAGAGCGCAAAGTAAATTATTCCCATTATCAATACATGGAGGCGAAACTAAGTCGACATCACATATGCCACTCACTCCTGTCATTAGCAGCGTCATCATAATGGCAGCAGCAATGCATATTAATATACGTCGCCCAAAAACGAGGATATTAATTATTCAATGCCAGCGGGCTGGATTATGCTGAATATGTGATAAAGGACGCTGAATAGGGGCTAACAAGTTAATGGTGTTCGGGTCCACCTATCTGTCACCTTTGTTGTTCGGTATCGATGTGTGGGCAATAAATATAACCATCCTTTACAAAGAAGACTGTCAATTAGCACCGATAAATGAAATCTCATCGCTAAAGTGTTTGCATTTGCGTTTTTAAAATTACAATGGGTCTTTACAATAATCATTTTTAAGCTTCACCTTATATACGTTTTGTAGGTCGCAATTTATGCTATTTTGTATGGAAAATTTGGCCATTCGGAGTTCAAAAAATCCAGCCTGGAGGCAGATTCCGTATGACAATAATCGTCGGGACGATATCGTTTTTGAAACTTTGATGACCATTAGAAGTTGCATTCTGCCCGATTTTGTTTCACTATCGTAAGCTTTCATTACATTTGTGGAAATTGAACCGGATAAAGGTCTCAAACTCGCAATTTTGACACTTAGTTGCTGCTTCTTAAGGTCTATCGTTTTGACGGTAATCGTCTGAAAAATTACGGAATGAGTGCCCTGGACAAAATGATTACTAGTATCGCGCGGTGTTTACAGGCGTTTAAAATGGAAATAGTTAGGCTGCCAGTTTCTGTAGTGTGATAGGCTTTAATTTAGTTAAGCGGTTTATTGGGAACTGTTTTGTACCGTTATGGGAGTGATAAATAAATTTGTTTGTAGTAGGTCTTTTTTACTTTTTTTTTTTTAAATAATAAGATCTTGTACCAATTTTGTCAAATATCGTTTGCCCTGTCCCTGTGGAAGGTGTTAGAAAGGTATTTGCTAAGAGAAGGTTATATTTGTTTGTATACGTAGTTCAAGCATGAGTGGCTGGGATTTCACCACTCATTAGAGTAGAGACGTGAAGTTGAGACCACTATTGGTTAACAATTTGTTGTATTAGTTACCACCTGATGGGCAAACTTGTTCATTGCTGTCCTATAGCACAGATGGTTGTTGACATCGAAGGGCCTTCCACTTCTCTCGTTAGCACATTTTTATGCGCACCTTTAGTTTAGAGTTTTCGTTTCTGCACTTTATAGAGACGTCTTTGATGGTTTCCGAATGACCTCTCCTTCCTCTGGTTTCTTTGCGCCTAAAACGTTGACATCTCCTTTTGAGGGCAGTGGTTTCTTGAGCTCTCGAGTATACTGGACTCCTGCGTACAATCAATCTGATTGATCGTGGCTTTGGGCATTAGACGCATTCTGTGTAGCTTCAGTCTTTGAATCAGCAGTCCCTCTCGTCTCTAAGATCACGTCTTTTCCTTCCCCTATTACCCACGTAATGTGGTCTTCAATTTTTTCAATAATGATGTCTGTCCGCCTGAGGGTCGAAATCGATATTTTAACGGTTGCTGACTGACGGTAAAATTCTCAAAGGCTCTATCTCTGGAAGCAATAAAAAAATGTTCGTCCTAGCTCGCCTTGGAATTTCACTTCACTTGAAGGTGAATGTGTCGATATCTATCATAGTTAGCATTTCATGACGAGTTGGGGTTGCCATGCGTCCTCTTTTTGGAGGACATGTCCTCTTTTGACCCCGGCGTGGAACGTCCTTTCAAGAAATTGTCCTATTCATCGCATAAAATGAAACAGATCTTATTTTGATTTCCATGTGCCAACCCGCTAAATATCAAACTGCAAAATGGCCCGCCGATGTTTAACTAAAGCGCTGCTGGCGCATAATTTCTCTGAATAAATATTTCTCATCTCCGTTTTCACCATTTCTTTTCCGGACCCAGTGCAGGACGATAATATTTCACCTCCACCGGAAACACCTCCAACGATCCAATTAAATAATACTCTATCAAAATGTGGACTACTTTAGGCGGACGGTAATCGTTCCGCCATATCTGTCACAGGCAGTGTGACGCGCGGATTAAAATCTCCAAAGTTGCAGCTCTGCATTGACCGAGTATAAAATAATATTGCCGCAGATAATAAATTTTATTTCATTGTCACCTTATCAGTAGTTGCCGCACTTCTCTGTCTTAAAAGTCTAAAGCAGTTGAAATACCATCAAGCGTTCTTATCGCACTGCACGGATACACGACTTGGTTACATTTACTGTCCAAAATAACCATACGACCACACACACACCCGGTCGTTTCTATGTTGTTTTTTTTTTTATTAATTTAAATTGATACACGAAAATCCCCATGGAATTCATTTCAGTATCTATTCCAGTGGGCGCGATGATTAAACTCATTCATTAACTAATTATCTACACAAAAATTATTTGCCAAGTTTATTTACTTTCGTTTTCGCTTTCGGCTTTGTTTCCAGAAATGTGAAAATGTTTACATAAAACAGTGTTTTGTCTTCGCGAGAAGGAATTTTCTTTAGCGTTTTGTTCATGCTCTCCCGTCCCGTGTTGAAGTGCGGTTTTTCAATATTTATTGAAACGGAATTCGTAATATCTAACGAGGTACCAAATACAGAATGAATGTGGGTGACTTGTGGAAAAATGGGAATTTTTATCTACGTTTTCACAAATGAATATGTGGCCGCGAAATTTATTGTGAATTTTATTAAATAAATTGTGATTTTAAGTGGCGCAATAATAAAACAATATTATTGTGTGAATAAATCGCTTGCTGATTTATGAGTGATGGTATATGGAAGTGTGCGTGCAGAGAAGAAGTGTCTGTCTGTCTTTATTGTGCAATTTATCTAGTGCGGCTGTTGTCGTAGGGAAGTGTATGCAGTGTGGAGTTGACGTTTATGTGGCAACGAGGTGAGAGATGTAGTTTTATTTTAGTGATTTAGCCGAAAGCCCTGTGAGCTTGCGTTTTAAGTTCTTAATAGTAACTTGTTATTTATAATTAGTTTATAGTTGAAGTAATAATAATAAAACACTAGCGATGTTCCAAAAGACAGTCCTCCAATCATACGAGGGTTTTACTGTTTTTTAAGGCGCCCTAAATTATTTGCACAAAATCTTTTTAGAGACAAGAATAAAGTCACAAATGGCCCTCTTCTAAAATAGAAGAAGATCCCTGCATAGTCCTTCATCGTGCACCACTGACTTCAAATCATAAAGTCGAATGAACACCTTGGGAAGGCGAAAGACGACGGACTTCAATTTACCTTCTAACTATGAGCCTAATGCCACGGATTCCAAAGCACGTTTTAAAGTCGTAAATTAAACGAAACCATTGAATAACCAAATCATATATTTGGCAGCTTCGTTCGAATAAAAATCTGCTAAATGGTGGGAACCTCGCATTCTCTGGTGCTCTTCAAACCCTATCCGAATCACCCAGCAATACATTTCGTCAGATTGCACATTCGGCCTTATTTTATACTGCTCAGTAATGTAGGTAGAAAATGCGACAAGCTCAAAACAAAGGACCGATTATTTGGGCTCAGACGTTAGCGCGATAGATTGCTGAGCGAGGGGACTTAAGGTTCAATCCGTGAAAAAACGAAAATTTATTCTTAAGACATTTTTTTGCTGCTCTACCTCTTGGGAACGTCATGCAAAACTTGCAAGAGTAAAAATGAGAAAGGTTCTTTTCATAAAAAAGTAGGTCCCTTCCATTTGTCCCAAAAATGAAAAACTCACACAAAACGAATGGTTGTGAGAACCTAGGCCCAGGGCCCCTATGAACCTGTTGCGACAACTATTTATTTATTCACACGAAGGGTTGTAAAAAGGTATACCTGGGTTTTTCATTTTTACTCGACTTTTACCCCAATTTTGGGTCTCCTGGTAAAAGATTTAAGCAACTTTTTTAAAATCAACCCAGCCTCACAAAGTTCACATGAAAAATTAGCTTTTCTCTTACCCGATAGCTCATGACTAAGTTTCAGTGATGCTTTCGGTATTTCATCCTTCTGTAATGGATCTCTGCTTGCATACACGGCTTAAGAAGACAATCGCTTCAGACTTTTTTCCTCTACATTTACTTCAGTTTTAATAGGAGCGACTACAAATCATCAATTGCTGAAAGGTAAACGACTTGTCCGACGTGCTATCCCCATCCGAAACGTTCTTCGATTACTGTGACAAACATTCAGTCCATACAAAAATATTCAAAGTGACGTGGAAAAAATCGTACTTGCTCCACACTTAACAAGGCCAACTTGTTCAACGGAGTCTTGAAGGTATAACACTCTACAGGAAGCTTCGTTCAGCTTAACAATCTATAAGAGAACCTTCCCCTGGATCAGTTGTCTGCTTTCATGCCTATTATCTCCCCGCAAATGGCAAGGGTAATATAAGTCTGCTTTATTAAATGCTTTCAGGATTCAATCTATTTTTATCTGTCGAAAAGATGAAAAGCTGTCAGAAAGTTCCAATTCAATTCCTTGAAGTTGATGGGATGTCTGGAACCTGGAAGTGACCAGTTTCGTTTTAGAGAGGCAACTGTAACAGACTCAACACTTTGTCCGAAAACTGATCGCTTTAAAGTATCCTCCATAAAAAATCCGATCGTTTTGAAGCTACCTCCTTATCCTCACACAAAAAAATATTCACCTAACTCTACTGACACCGACCTGAACTTAGATTCTACGAAGCATGGTCCATAATCAGTACAAGTACCCACAAAAAGGTGACTCCCTTTCTTGCTATCGTCATTGTAATACATCTTTGTTCAGTGAAACAATTTTTTCAATTTTTTTACCACCAAAGTTCCCACTTTATGCTATTTTCTCAACTACTTTCATCTTGCAGAGCAGTGATACCAACGTCTGCAAAACTAAATATCAAATAAAATCTTGGTTTTTAATTTTAAATCAAAACTTCAAGTCCCATTTCATTTCCATGCCAAGGACAAGAAATCCAATTAAGGATCAAATTAATAATTTTGCAAAATGTTGTGTATCTCGGCAAATAATCACTATTTCCGAGAGCTGGGGAGATAAAATAATGTGTTTACGTTGTAGGGAAATAAATCGATTTCTTTGGGTCAATTAAATCGATGACAACTTAATCGAATTGCGTGGTCTAATGATTCTCCATTAAACAATATATTTGCCAGTTTAATTTTTGTTAATAGCGGAAATAGCTGTAATTAGTTTTTCAGTGATTTAGAAGAGAACTTAATGAACTCTATTAATATGGAAATACATCCGACCGGGGTTGGAGAAGGAGCCTTGCTGTGGGTGGTAATAAATATAAACGAAATAAATAAATGTTGTGTTGTGGTTTAATGTTGGACTAGAAAATTGCAATTTAAAATATCCCATTAATTTTGCCTAGATCTAAAAATCTAGTGCTTGGTTGTTATTTTTTTTCAATATTCCATGTACTAGCTGTTGTTCTCTGAGTGCGAATGATAATGTGCTTTCTGCAGATGGGCGAAAAATTCGCTGCAAATTAATAAAAACACTTTTTGTCATTAGAACTGATTGTTTTTGTAAAACAATCCCTAACGCACCGTATCATGAACTGCAAATTGAAATTGAGTTTCAGATCGTTTAAATGGCATTTGGAAGCCAGTTTTGAATTGCAAGGGTCTCTGCCTTTTAAACTAGATGTGTATCCAAGTTGAATCATCAGAAATCCTTTTACTAAATTTGGGGGATGTATCGGAAAATTGTTGTTCTAGCCATTTAAAAATTTTGACTGAAAATTCGAGCTCAATCGGTTCGGTTGTTTTCGAGATATAAGATTTTTAATATTTTTTTCAATTTTTTCTAAATTTCACCAAACTATGCCCATGTCTGTTGTCAAATCCCAGACCTTCTCTTTGTCAAAATTAGTCATGGCAGACAGAGTTACATTCGCAGTTAAGTGTGATTTATTAGAACATCGGTAGGTAGTCGTTATATTGTGGGTTGGTAACAGATTTTTAAGATCAACGTCTGTCTAACTGGCTGAGAGTTTTTCCGCTTATAACTCCATAACCAGAGATCCAATTTATATGTTTTTTTTGTACTGTTCGGTAAACTAAGATTAGAACTAACATTTAAAAAATATTTTTAGTAAACTTATCCCTGATTCATTCGAGCTGTAAGTCATCTTTCTGTGTGGTTCAAAAGTATAGCTCAAGGAAAATCATTCTTCGTCAGCGCAGATCACACATAGATCGGCTGCTCCTGCCCATTTCAACTAAGATTGACATATTTTTTCAGGGTGTGCGTATGAATATTTCCACATATTCCACATAAGGAAGCGGGCATAATTTGTGTCTGTGGATGGATAGAATTATATCGCGTATGCGATCTGTACAGCGTTGCCGATGAGCGACATTAGTAGCAATTTTGACACTTTTTCTTTTCGTCCCTTTTTACAAGATTGGTCAATATTTCTGTACAAATAATAATCAATATTGTTGAAAAGCTCCCAGGAACTCAGTCAACTCATTTAAGGAAATATTCTCTGTGTCCTTTTCAATCGGACCCTTTTTTATTGCGGCTTTATCATTTTGGACATCGGTAACGCTGGCATCTACATATATGAGCGGCTACAGTCTCCGAAAAAAGAAACGAGAAATTAGTTGCCATTGCAAATGTGCACATAAACGCTTTATGTACTGTTATCGGTTGGATCGGAACAAGATAAAATGTGCTTAATTTGTGTATGTACATGCAATCATGCAAAAGGGCAGATAATCGAACACAATAAATGAAGTTGATGCAGAACTGTGTAAAAAAATGCTGCTTCAAGTAAAAACTAAAAATACTTGAGTAAAAATTGTAAAACTAATGGAAATCCAAAAATGTCTCTGTCGCAATAAAGAGTCTCTCATAATGGTATACATTTCTATTCCGGAAGTCATCATGTACCTTTTGATCCTCCATTCGAGAGGTGACCTTTGTGTAGACGTCCCTCTGTAGAATCGGAGCTTAATTTAGCTAAGGAAAATGCATAAAAAAGGAGAAATGAAAGTCAAAACAAAGGGGCAAGGGAAAAAACGAAGTAAGGCGTGCTTTGCTTTTAAGAAAGATTTTTTTATGAATCTTTTAAACTTCTTCAGTTGGTGACCACTGAACAGCTTGTACATTCACTTGCGTTAACATTTCTGGTACGAAAAGGGGGATGAGGGCTTTCTCTATTTTCCTTGTATAGCATTTAAGAAATATTCTCCACCTCGCCTTTTCTTCCTGAAGATTCATGCAGCAGATCTTGTCTTGTATGTCAACAAAGAGCAAATGACACTTGGGATGCAATAGGTGTCACAACTGGGCACTGTTGCCTGACGTAATTTAAATGATTTTTCCAGAAACTGAAAAGACAAAGTCAAATAGTGAGGGATTATTCCTCACTTCACCTGCACATGGACGTCTCTCTCCTTCAAATGAAAGTAGCTAAACAGTTGCTGCAGACATTAGAAGTCCACTACACTATAAAAGATCTTAAAATTAGTAAAAGCAAAGAGGAATTCCATTTACCCACATTCACCTAGTATAAAATGGATCCTTACGTATTGATGTAAGTTGCGGCCGACTGAAAGCAACTTTTACCCAGGATAAGAACAAAATTTGGTATCGCATTTTCTGATTTTTAAAAAGTAAAATTACCAAAGAAAATATTTGGCCGACTGTCGTTCTTACAGCTCCCATCCCAGTAAGACCGACTTGATATCAAAAACCTTAAATTAAAACAAAGAAAATTTGGTTAGATGGCATAATGTTAGTTTTTCAATATTTGATATGTCTTAGCAGCTCTCAAAGTTACCATCCAGCTGTGAATAGATTCGGTAGGGTTTTCCGTTTCATCATGCATCGTCTCACGCTTGCCGAACGTGCGGACATTTTTTAAAAATATTATCAAAATTCCCGCTCTTTGTCGCTGGGTCGGTCGTTATCATGGGCTCAGTGGGCAGGCAATTTGTTGTACCGTGGAAAAGTTTGGGCGTGATTACACTCGTTTCCACCTTAAGCCACCAACCCGACCGTTTGAAGCACTGCCAGCGAAACCGAGGCGGTCATTTAAATGATGTGCTTTTCCAGAAATTATGGGATGGATGTAGCTTCAAAATAAAACCAGGGGTCGAATCGAGTCGTCCTTGAACGAGTATTAGGTAACGAAATTTGCTTTTGTTTTACATGTAAAGTCAACTTTTATTTATAAGTGAACTTATAGCTCATTCATGAACGACGCGATTCGACCTCAGAATTAGAATCGGAATTTTGTATCTCACACCCATTTTGTTTTATTTGATTTATATTTCCTATAGTTCAGTGGTCTCCTTTACAAAAGTTCAATATACAATCTAAGATCTACAATGCACGAAAACAAATCAACGGCCAAAGCAAAACACTAAATGTTTATCTAAATAGAAATTAAAAAGAAAATTGTTTATGTCGCTATTCATTTGCAGGAACCTCCCTACAGTCACTGCTCTCCCCAACACTATATAAACAACATAAGGCATCTTGGAATGAAAATTACACTTTAAATTTACTACATCCGATTGGTTTCACTCTCGCCCGTAGGAAGTACATCCTTCCGCCGGCCGTTGCTAGGCAGTTTTTGTAAGTTGAGGTCAAGAGTGAAAAAGAAACCATTCTCTGCATTTCTTATTGTATTTATTTTTAATTAGCCCAAGCGGCATAAAAAACACAAATCAAGCGTCAGACAAATACGAGCATATAATTTGTGTATGTACACCTCATTGCTTAAAGCGCAATGTGTAAACACAATAATTTACTCAGCCGTACAATTTACTCGTACTCAATGTGTTGCGAGCGCCCCTGCGGCTGGGACTTACAAGGACAAGTCAACAGGAGTGTGGGCACGTACTACAGATATACATCATGACAACTGATGATAGTCCTGTCTTAGGACAGGTTTACCTTTCAACACGTCATTGTTGTTATTTACACTAGTGCTTTGAGGTAAACACATTTTAACACCTGATTGGTATTGCTTTGGCCCACAAAGGGGGTGCTTGTGGGTAATTCATTTGATGTGTTTACGCCTTTGCGTTGAACTCTTCTTTGATTTTGGACTGAGTTTGAATAAATACATCCGGGGAGTTCAAGTTTATGGAATACAAACTGCTTACAAAGACTGGGAATTTTGTGGATTCTCTGTTGCAAGTATGCGCTGTCAAAAATCGTTCAAAAAGTAGCTAAAACAACGAACTTTACATATTTGGAGGTATAAATTCGGATGTAGCCAAATTTATTACGACAAGATACGACGTCGTGGGGGGATACGCTTATCTCTTTAAATAAATTCCTTTCGACATTTTTGAGCATCATCCTGTCGGGATGCACATAAATAGTTTTACGATAACGATTAAGAACTGGAAGAAGGTTTATTCGTGTGCGTGTGTTGAGCATAGAGTAAATTTTCCATATGTAGATGCTGCATTGGAGGTTGGTGGGAAATTCGCGCAAGTTCTGGGACGACGTCAAGGGAATGCGCTATCTTGTGCGAACTGGGAGGTATTCATTTTCGTATTCATTCGTCTCGTGGTTTATAGAAAGGATTTATTAAGAACTTGGAACTGTGAAATCTGTTGGTGTTATGGTGCTTTACGTAAAATAAAATCTACCGAGCGACTAAAAAACAAGAACGGTAAATGCAAGTGGTCTATGACTCGAAAGGGAGAGCTTTCTTGCAGGATGTTGTAGTTCGTCGGGTTGTGTTCCGACGAGTTCATTGAAAGCCCCACCCATCCAACATAACTAGTTAAGCGATTGTTTTGATAACAGGACAAGATGGCTTTTCCGAATAATACAAGGGCCTAAGACTCCTACCTTCGGAGGTAGCACGTTTCTAAAAAGCCTGTATTTCGCTGTTTAAAGAGTATGACTCACGTTTGGAAGCTTGGTCTATCACCTGTGCTTATACGTATGACAGAGTCATTCTCAAAAAGACTTTTTCTTTTATTTTCCATTTTTTTAGAATAAAATTTTGGAGGCAATAAAAGTAAGTAATATTCAGTCGCACTAAGCGGGGTATTCGATGCTTTTCCTCCATTTCATCTTAAACCCGTCAACCATAACCAAATGATACACGTGATTCTGTTTTCAGTCATTTCTTAGACCGTACAAAGTTTTGTGATACTAAAAGATTTTCGTGGGCAGGACGGAACGAGCTATAGCGGTGTGCATCAGTAGCTGCATCTGGGGTAATTAGTCGGCTCAATCGAAATGCTTTCCTGCTACTTAAAGTGAAACCTTCCTGATAATAGAGTAGCTACTTTATGACATCAGTGAACGTGGCCACGGGCCACCTTAATTCGAATTTAAGCAAAGATCTGTAGAATTTTAGAAGCGTTCTTCTTTCTACGGTCTTATTTAGAGGCCTGTACTCAGTATGGTCTACTTTTAAGCATAAATTTAAAAATTCTACTAAGCGTAGTTAGAGATTACTAAATATGTTCAGTATTAAAGTATACGATCGTCTAAACGATATCGTTTTTGAAACTTTGATCACCAAAATAAGTCATATTCTGCTCGTCACCTTTCATTATATTTGTGGGAAATTAACTAGATTATGCTCTCAAACTTGTAATTTTAGCACTTAGTTGGCAGATTTGGAGGTCTATCGTTTCGACGATAATCGTCAGAAAAGTTACTGAATGAGTCTATTGTTTGTAGCGGGTAGACTGGCTTAACCCTTGATGTTATATAATGAGACATCCATAACGAACATTTTTCAAAGTACTACAGATGAGACTCGCCAGGTTTATGAGAAGTGTCCCTCTCGCTTCTTAATCTGTTTCAGTAAATCCTATCTACCTAATTGGAAACATATTTTCGGTCTCCAGGTGATAAATTATTAAAGATAGTGTTAAACAGCATAAACAATTATTTCCTCGGTTATAACTTCATGGCTAGCACATCCGCGCAATGGTCTATACATATGACAAATCAGTATTGTCTCCCTCTTTTCCCTATTATCATTTAACGGAAATTTCGGTTTAACTTATGACAGGACTTAGATTGAGTCTTTCTTCGATTGAATCCATTCCAGTTTGGCTATAATAAAATTTGAATTAACTACCGGTAACCATATGAAGGTGGACTGCCATGCTGATTGCAACCACTAGATGGTGCTGTGTAAAGTGAAGAGCGGCACCATACTCAAGCTTTAGTAATATACTCTTCTAACTTCGGACTGGCTTGAAGGGACAAAATGTTATTATCGCCATGGCGTACCAGTCTTTTCACACGTGAATCCTATGATCACAAAAGGAAATTAGTTGTTCTATTGCTGTAAAAGCTCTATCTTGGAAATTTAAGTTTTCTCATGTTAACATTTTGCCTTAAAAAATTCAATTACATTATAAAAAGAGCTTGAATCTATTGCACTTATGAACGCTAAAATTGCCGTTCATATTTTAAGTACTGATGCTAAAGAGTACAGCGTCACAGATGTGTACAAAAAAAAAAAGGCGTCAACGTAACAGTTGCCCCGGAGGCTGATAAAGAAAAGTGGACAAGCATTTATGTTGTTTTTCCACTCAAAATACTTTAATGCCATGCCACCGCCATATTTAAATTTGCATGGTTACGTTTCAAAATTCGCAAATCATAAATCAAAGATTCCATATTTAATAGAGCGTAAATCTTTCGAATTGATGTCGCTTTTTTGCTTCTACACAATTACTCATGCGTGCTCCTGCTCATGTATTATCGAAAATGTTTTTAGATACTTTTTTATTATTTATTATAAAAAGGGAGAAAAATAACCTAAGACATTTAAAAGGAGCTTTACAAGCTCGAATATCAAGCAAAACTGCTTTAAATCAATTTATGCCGCCCCCTTGAGTGTGCAGCAATATATGTCACTGGCTTTATCCAGACAGTGAACCTTGGAGTGTGGCACAATACTTCTAATTAGGAATAGTGCACTATGCACTTAACATACAGAAAACTGCAGTGCAGTGCACAACACAAGAAATCAACGAGTGATGTGAGTGATGATATTGCAGGTCCACAACTAAATCTAGCCCAACCTGCATTGACGCATTGTTCGTTTAAGAATTGCAGAGAAATGGGAACACCTTTGGATGTCTGCCTTAATGACTACACCCATTAACTAATTCGAAATGCCTATAGTCAGGAGATAAGGTGTTCGCATATCTACCTGTCAAACGGAGCTCACCTGCAGAGAGAATTTTCTTTCTTTCTGAAAGCATTAATCTTTTCAAACACCTTCGCATTCACACACTGGTCGGCAAATCGCTGAAATAAATCACTTGCCACTGTCAAAAGTCATAATGGCAGTGTCGTTGTGCCAAATATTGTTTTTTTTTTTTCTGATAAAAAAGTTTGTCTAGTTGACAAAGTGCCAAAAAAGAATTGAAAACTTTGAAGCACTCGCACAATTTATTAGCACCCAAGAAATGTTTAGTTTTCCAAGGGTGGTAGGTAATAGCGAAATATGCGCTTAATGTCAATCACCGTGAACATTCTGCTCAGACCGAATGTACATATTGGGAAATTCCTACCGTTAGATTGACCCGAGGAAGGACTAGAGCCGCTAGAACGGAAAAGGAAATAATGAATAGAATTTCGGTTTGATGTCACCTTTGAGGAGGATACGGCGAGGACACCCAATGCTTGAATGATAGCACAAGCATTATTCATGAGGCATTCGACTAATTTCGGGTCTCGTGATAAATGACTAAAGTTGGGAAACTTTGGCTGCATTATGGATGGCGCAAGTGATAAAAGACCGTACTACTGTTACAGGCAATTAATTATGTGTAGGTGACACTGAAATTCTCGCAAGATGAATAAGCGAAAAAATGAGGTGAATAATGGCTGTTTTTACAGCGAATTCCAAAATCAATTCTTAGCCAAAGTTGGCGAGAGGGGGCAGCTGAACAAAAAAATAAAACGATGTGGCCGAAGTGTTGAAGGATTTCATATTAATTGGCCATCATAAATCTCCCTTTAAATTGTTTTCTCACTTGGCTAAACCAAATGAAAGGAAACTGAAAAAAAGTTACGTATACGCCACCGAACATCGTACTAAATTGTATTTACAAGCAAACCCAAATTTTAATATGCCATCTGTGATGCAATTGTGTTCAGAAATTTCGAAATAAAATGAAATGAAATGAAATTCAAAGCGTTTTGAGGAACAGTAAAGAATCCAAAATCGATTTCAAATGGTTAGCCATGCACCATCTGGTACAAAAACGTCAAAGCAATTTACGTTCACAGTCCTTGAACTACAAATGAATGGTGAATGGGATCCTTTGACTATTTTACACTTGACGACAAACCAGTGAAGGTAGTTCTCTTCGTCTCGAATAGAAACTGCACCCACATCACATGTGTGCAAAATGGCGTGAAACGGACTACCATGGAATACGTATTGTATGCTTTCAAAGCTATTTCCGAGTACTGCTTTCACCAGTTTTGCCGGCGAAATATTCGAACTCCTTCGAATGGATTTTTATTGAATTATAGATATGCCAATTAAATAGAATCGAAAAGTAAAGTGCGGGAAAAAATAAAAATGGAAGTCGTTTTAAGATTCATTCAGGGCCTCTGCGCCAAGTTACTGGATAACTAAAATAAAACTTCTGAGTAGCTAACCGAGATAAACAAATGAATAGATAGCTTGTCCCCCGCTTTGCGTTGCACTAATCCGAGATCTGATATCTGAGACTGATCGCTGCGAAAATGGGACAGCTTAGAAGTAAAATAAAACGTCTCGAAGGGACGCCAACGGATTGCAGTAAGTAAAATATCTGCGATCTAATTGACTAAAGCAGTTCTTCAATGCATACGTCTTTTAAGACAGTGGATACTGTTCTTTTAAGAAAAACAGAGATTAGGGACTGAATTGCGTCGCCAGTATATAAAAAGAATCCGAGAATATTTGTAAATCAGGCTTTGCTTTGCCGTTTCCAACCAGTCTCCTTTTGTTTAAAAGAAGTTCGAAAAATTGCGTCCGTTGACTCTGCCGCCTGAATTCGAAAAATCGTATATAACTATGAGTATCTTCATTTTTTCGCGGCGACGAAAACTCAGAAGTAATTGAAGAGTGGCGATAACCTCCTGCAAGTTTTTCTGTTTGGACTTGATAATAGGACTTATGTTCGACAGAGTATGAAAAGCTCTATACCCTATGTAGCACTTGGTCATTGATTGATTGTGGTCTACTTATTCAAAGCCAACAAATATCGACTGTCAGCCTGTAGGCACTGAAACTATGTAATTACAGTGGCGTCCTCTGTAGTCATTCTTTTTCAGATATACATAAATTTATGTCCGAGATAGTTAGATTTTTAATAAAGAAACATCTAGAAACTGACAAAAGTATATATACTTTGCACGGACTTTAGTAACAAATTTTGTTTCGGTAAACCTTATAATATCCACGATATTTAGTCAAATTGAGATTTTTCCAAAGAAGGACGGTTCAACATTTCACTCTAAAGTAGAGCTTACCTATCCATTGTCAATGTTGACTTGGTGACTAAATATATATCACACGGAACTTTTTTCCATCGAAATGGCGTAATTTAGACGCTTTGCTTGATCAATATTCTCTGCAACTCGGAAATAATTGCCCGTGTGACTGAAAATGCCCACCAAGAGGCAGGATTGTTATTTAAAAATTGTATTACTCTTCCACCTTTTTCCATATAATGTACATTCTGTAATGCTAACCGAATTTCGTATTTTATTTACTTGCAGAGCACGCCATTCATCACCTTCAGTACTCGAACCAGTATTATATAAGTAGGACTACCTCCCTCTGTTGAGAGAACCATCAGTTGCGGCATTTTAAAGGTGAGCTGGGTATAAAATCAAAATTAAATGAACCAAACAGACGAATTTTGGTCTCATGTTTCGTATATAGGTGAACACATATGTATATTCTACTTGCTCTTATTCTTGCGTAAAAAGTTGTTCCAGCGAAATAAGTAACAAGTACTAAAAGAGAACTGTACACCCGAGGGACAGTTTTGATCAAAAAAAAGAAAACAAAACGAGGAAACTTCTCCGACGATTTTCTTCCTTCTTGCGAAATGTTTAACTCTCTGACGTTAAGGTCTACCTGTGCCTTGCTAATGCATGCATTGTATATGCGTAGTGTCTACCCTCAAGGTAGGAAAAAAGATTGCACGATGTTGATAACAAAGGTACAACCAAAATGTTTACATGAATGTTCAGATTGCGTATCCCTTTTCGCCTGTTTTGCTCATTTGTCGTTGATCATTTCTCCCGTATTAAATATTCAGCTTTATCATTAGTCCTTCCATCGGCAGACGACTCTAGGGCAAACAGATTAAGGAGAATTCGATTATTTAGTTTGGACCTACGCACAAATATTTGCTTTCCACAAAGCAGTAAATTTATTAAGGATACTGCTCCTTTGCTTTAATTATTGACCTTATCAGCTACTATTAAACGAAAATTATATCCCTAATCCGTGCTGTGCAGTAACCAGTATCAGTGTGTATGTGGCAAGTTGCATGACTTCATTAAACGCTCCTTAGAGTACTACTGATAAGTGGGGGAAAAAAAACACCAAAGAGCCGGAAAAAGGAGCGTTTAATTTATTTGCCAGCATGCGGCAATAAAATGGTGATACGATAGCCCTTGTGTAGGTACCTACACATAGCTTGCGGTTAAGCAAGGAAAAGTTTTGTCTAGAGAAAGCAAAATCACAGAGAAACTCAAACATCTTAAGTGGCAGTAAATTTCATTGCCTCAGGACGCATTTATTATGTTCCGTTTCTGGGGAATAACTCCATTTCTTCGGAAGGATATCTATCGTTCATCTCAATTTCCCGGAATAAATCGCAGTAACAATTTTACTTGCGCGGATCGTGCTTAGTTAAGCCGGTAATCCGTATATGCCTGCCTCGAAATATAAGTGTTAAAGTGGAACGGCATGTGCGACCCCATCTAAGGATTAAAAACAGAATTTTGATTCTTTGGCTTATCTGGTGAACTGAATACTTCTGAAAGCTTACAGGAACATAGCTCTGACTTTGCTTATTTATTTTACTGGCATTAAAGGAGTTATTCTGAAGCAAGGCAACAGTAGTGGTCGTCTGCGAAAAATACCCAGATGCAACTTTATACATGAACATTATTCACATCAAATTGTCCTTAGAAAGAAAAGCGACGTGAATTCAGCTTTCGGCATACATCAAGCGCACCCGTGACCACACCTTACTTACACAGACGGCTTAACATCTTCTGCCTGCATATTTTTTATCCTTCAAATAAGGAATTAAATTAAATTAAATTAAATGAAATAAAATTAAATTGTTCATACTACAGTCAGATATCCGAATTTCACTGGTAGTTTACAGGAAAAATCCAAATGCTTTGGAATGGAATTACAAACCCACTGAAAGCTGTTACGACCATTCATTGTGGCGAAATTCAATTCCAATCACAACGTCTGCTGGTTTAATTATAAACTGCTTGCCTTGCAGCTCGCAACTAAACTCCGCAAGTTATTGCCAAAACGTACCCGGTAATCTCCTACGCCCGAGAGTCTCCTCTTTTTTTTAATTTAAATTTTCATTTATCGTTCAATTAGATATTTCAGCCGGCTTATGAGATTAAGTCAATAAACCCGTCGATTCCATAAATTCGAAAATTGTATTATTTCAGGGTGCCAACCCGTTGCCAACCGACCCTCCAACTCCACCTCGGTTTTGTTCAACACAAAATGTAATTAAGGGCAAGCACAATAGCACCATCATCCCGTCTCGTTAATGGCCCGGAAAATATGTAATATTTGATTGTTTATTCCGTCGCCATTGCGCCATTACACAGGGGCTGACTTGTATCAAAGCTCGCAGTCTCGGAGGGGTGCGTGGTGGCGAACTTTAATAACACGTTCATTAGGGTCGCTGTTTAGATAATGTAGACGTCTAAAAAGGGCATTCAGCAACAGCTAAATAATGGCGCTATATACAACAAATCTTAAGCCCAATTGCCGGTGGAAATAAAACGGTGGCCATTTCAATTGAATGCGGGTAACGATGATGAACCTGCGGCAGTAATTCGCGGCCTTGGTTACCGAATTATTTCGAAAGGAAACCACTATAATTTCCAACTCGAAACGCCCCCGAAAAACCACAACAATATTGGCACGTCATGAAGAGGCTTTCAACATTTTACACCGTACCAAAGGGGGCTTTATGTGTTTGCCCGTTTCGCTTGTAGTGTGAGGTGCGGGCAACAGCGGACATAGTTTTGAAGGGTTTGTTTTATACGTGAGGCGCATGCCATCGGATATTGGTTCGAGCTGCGTTTTGCAGACCCAAAAAGTACTCAACTCCTATCATGTGTGTCAGCAGGCTCTGGGTGCTAACAACCACAAACTGTTTGCAGTTTAACAGCAACCCACTTGTAGTTTATTTGAGTTTGTTCGAAAACCGCCCGACCTGCATGGCTGTATAGATGAGAAATTGTAATTCTATTGAAATTGTTAACTTTACGGGCCGAGTTGCACTGTGTGGTGCTGTACTGATACTTTGAATTCTAATTTGACTGACACGAGCACGTCAGGTTCACTGCAATCAAATTGCAAGCGGCCATCATGTCAATGGATTTCTGTCTGTCACTTGAAATTCGGTCACGTATTAACCCTGATTGCGACACTGTGTTACACAAAATTGTTCCTAACAGAGTGCGATTTTTGCTCGGCTGAAAAAATGGGTTTAAAATTAACTAAGTCTCTGTTGTAAAAAAAAAAACGAGTACTTTTTGGTAAAAACTACCGAGATACAAAGGTTAAATGCATATTTATAAAAAATGCAACGAGAAAATTTCGAGGGAAATTTTATGAATTTATTATTTTTATTCGAGTTAAAACAAGTTGACTCGGTAGTTTTTAACCGAGAGCCGGTTGATTTTAAATAAGTAACATTTTTCTGCTACCTTCGAGGGAAGCTAGGTCGATGGATTTTACCAAAAGCCCATGGAGATAATGTCGTGTGTAAGGCAAACCCTGTTTTTCTCTAACTTTGGGTTTGGGTTCCATCCTGCCTTCTTCTTTAGAGTACAATTTAAATCTTTCTTGTTAAATCTTGGGACTGCGATAAAGCTACTCCCGGGTACAGCACTATTTTCCATTTGCCCAAAGAAGTCTACACTTTTCGGTTTTTCGGATGTCTTCTACCTTTTTCTACAGCTCTTGGAGCTGTCGTTGAAGAATTTAGTTCTTAAATGCATCATTTGGTTCTCCTCTCCGGCATCCGACACCATTGCGCAGAATGGGCAAAGTTAAGGCTTAGATACCATAGAAAGTGCGTTTCGTGCTTTGAGCGTGGAATTTTAAAATGCTAAAATTACTTCTAAGATTGACCAGTTTAGCACAATTTTCAGGCAGCTTAGTCGTTCTGATATTAGAAATGCCAAAGATTTAGGTTATCGATCCTAGCTCTATATTTGTGAATTCGAGTTACAAGATAATTCAAAGGTTTCTTTATAACACCTCCGGATAGCGTTTCCATTGCGAGAGCTCCCAATCGCAATCACCTTGAGCTGGGAGGCATACAATTGTAGGTTCCTTCGTCTCTTGCTATCATTTTTGGAACTAGCTTCCTGCAGACTTAAATGTACAACAATAATTTTGGTACAGTAGTAAAGCCTATCTGTAAGGATCTCCTTGGCACCAATGAAGCGTGATAAGTTCCCACTCCCTTGACACCGAGACTCATTTATAGGCACGGGCATAAGTCAGGCGCTTTATTTGTTTTCTTTTTGAATGCCCCAACTACTACTAACCCCCTTCTTCAAAATGACGAATCATGTTAAACCCCAAACACTCAAGATTTACACAAGAACCGCCTGCTTCTGGCAATATACGGCTTCATTCAGATACGCAAATCGATATCAAAATGAGGTTGTGCCGTTGGTGACAGCTGCCAGTGTAATTACCAGCCAAGACGACACGCCAATGACGATTATAGGGACCCCTTTACCGCTGTGCCCTGACATCGATTGAAAGGATAAACCGAATATAGCTAATGATTGAAAATGGAATCCAGGAAAGGGGTTTCTCTCAAAAGGAAGCCTGCAAAGTATCTACTATGCAGCATGATGTACATTTCAAATTAATGCATTTCGCACATGCACTTCGGTTCTCTGCACCTCATGTCACTGTTGGCAGCCATAGAGTTGCGGTGACTGGAATAAATAATCGTCCCCGCCCGCGGATTAACATGTCAATTTTGATCCTTTACCCTTGTGCCGCCATTAAAAGACTGCATCGAAGGTGTTTGCCTCTATCTTCAATCAACTCTTTGCCCGCCGGAAGTTGTGTTTTTTTCTCTGTGCACTTCTATATCAATTTATGACAAACATGTCACTGTGCATCCAGGTGGGGGCAAATAAAATTACTTCCAATGGCCATGTAAATCGAAGGATGCACATATAAACCCTATAAAGTTTGCCGAGCACGGCACTTGCGCTTATTTTCAGTGGTTATGTAACGTGGAGTTGACAGTTTACTTAGACAGGGGAAAGGAATAGAATGAAAAATATAACAAGAGGGAGAAACCTAATGAGCCTAGCGACGGTTTGGCGGATGTAGCCTTTCTTTTTAGTCCGGAAATGATCGAAATGCAGTTTAAAGGCGAGGGTGGTAAGTCTACCGAACGAGCACCAGTTGCAGGTACCTTTGTGCAAGCGGAAATGGGAAATTTCCCGTCAAGTGTGGGAGTACAGTTCTTCGTTGAGATGCGGTAGATATGTTGACACTCAAGCTACGAAAAAGGAAAACGTGAAAATACCTTAAACAGATTTTAGCGGGGAAATCCATGTCCAATGTTAGAATGATGCTAAAGTATGATATCCCTTTTCTCTACCTTAAAAGTGTATCAATTAAGCTGCAAAAATTTGAAGGCCGGAATCACTGATCTCAAACCTGTTGTTCTAAAATTATTACATCAACAATTATTCGAGCAGATTCAAGAGTACATAAGACTTGTGAGTGTTTACAATCATTCAAAAAGTGAACAGTAATCGCAGCTAAGTTTCAGAAGCAAAGTTTTTATGTGCAATTTTTAAGCCTTTCAGATTTATCGCTATTTTCGGCAGAGTAGGTTAAACCAACTTAAAGTCACAATCTATGCTATCGCGAGAGTCTGCATAAACTACAGTCAAACTGAAAGAAATTATTTAATAGAAAAAATCACAACTGCTCAAGGGAAAATATAATCGAAGCGGAATGGCAACACTGCATTTGACATTCTATAAAAGAACGAGTTCGAAAATGAGACGATTTTTCGAAAACCAGAATCAAAGCTATTATTGTTTGGTGAATTTAAGAACCCTTATCAATATTTCAAACTAAAAGCCGCATAGACTTACGAGCAGTGTTGCTATATCTTGGAATTTATCCCTTTTTGTGGGAATTTCGACAACAGAAAAGCATTCCGTAGGAAAAGGTCAAATTTAAATGAAATTTAAATCGAACCATAAATTGTATACCTGCAATTTTATCAAAACATCTACATTTCACTATGATTGTCAACACACTGACTGTCCATAAAAAAGAGCTCATGTAAATCGTCTTTTATTAAAAATGTAATAGTAGATACCAAAAAAAAATAATCATAGTAATGTTAACAAACTGCTATTTTTAAAGGTTAATTTAATGAAAGTTTCTTTCTGTATATTTACTTGTAAAAATTAGATTTTCTCACAAAAATGTATCAATCTTTTAAAAGGGAATTCAAGTACGGTGAAAATGGAAACAATTTTACGCTTCGTGGGATAAATGAAGTGAGAGTGCTAACAACACTGCTCACGAGTGCACTTCATTTGGCTGTTCGTTCAATTTAAATTGCGAAGAGCAAGCACCATAAGGTGCTTAATGTTTTTCTCTAGGAAACATCTAACAAAAAGTAGCTTCATCACACAAATTGTAGGTCCCTTCCATTCGGTTTAAAAGTAAATACTCAACACGAATAGTTCTGAGAAACTGTGCCTGGATACCTAAATAATTCATTATGAATTAAAGTTGTTTCTAATTTTTAAAAAATACAACTGTCATTGGAAATTTGAATTTGACATATTTTAACCTATCTAAAAGTGGTGAAAACATTTTTTGAGGAATTCTAAATCTGTTCCCTCAGCCACTGCTTTGGGACAGTTTTTGTTTTTGTATTTGAGGCTTTATCAGACTGTGTGTAATTGCGAGTAGGGTGATATAGGAAGTTTGGAATTTTCTTTTTGTAGAGGCAGTAGTTGTCTCGACGGGGCGGTTGGAATGCATGTTTTATTAAGTGATTAACCGGCCATTGTTTCGCCTCGTTCTGTTCAAAGTGTTTTTTAAACCCAGGAGAAAAACAATTTTCGGTTTATATGACTAGCTTTATGTTTTTTAAGCAATTGATTTTACTTATTTAAAAAAGCTTTCGGTTTCGATTACCCGGCTTAAGTGGTAAATGAAATCTAACTCGTCACCCACCCGCCTTGAAATTTATCAGCAAAACTTATCCTTTTTTTTCTAATTCTTGAGTTCAATACAGCACACTTCGTCAACTAATCTATGTATTGAGATCCACTTTGACAACAGTCACTTTCACTTTGGTAAAGCTATTTTGAACTTTGAATTTCCATATCTAATCTCGTTTGCGACCACAATTTTTGAAGCCCCTTGCGTTAAGGAGAACCACACCTCCTGCAAGAGCTGTCAACATCAACTATCAGCCTTCCGCTGTCTACTCAATCAAGGGTCTGAGTCAAGTAGGCCTTAAACTTTTAACCAAATCAAATAGCTGAGCAAAACCCGCTG
This sequence comes from Cheilosia impressa, assembly GCA_948293265.1. Taxonomy (NCBI): domain Eukaryota; kingdom Metazoa; phylum Arthropoda; class Insecta; order Diptera; family Syrphidae; genus Cheilosia; species Cheilosia impressa. The sequence continues at coordinate 126,823,635 of OX411880.1, read as the reverse complement.
ACTAAATGTGTTGCCTTTCAGCATTCGACATGCCAATGTGAATTATTTTCAGATTACGAAAATGTGCTTTTAATTGAAAACTGACTTACTAAGCTCGCGCTCTGGGGGAAACGAAATTACCATTTGGCTCACTACACCCACACGAGATAATGTCAATAATTAACACCGTTTCGTGTGTAATTTAGGAACTGGATTAAATATCAATTCACGCATTGAGTGGAAGTGGATACACCTCCCCACCGGCGCCGAAGTGATAATAACTTTGTTTGTCATCCATTATGCCAGCGGCCGGCGGTGTTCGCACTTTGTTTGACAATGTCCCGATATCAAATGATAACCACTGGCAAATAATAACAAATGCAGCGAACCGAACTGTAACTATGTGTATAAATTTTCGCCGCCAATGGAGTGTAATGGCAGCTGTACTCGCTGCCGGGTAAACAAAACAAATTGATATTTAACGACAACTGGTGAGAGGTGTGACGTGTGAATACATCATGTCAAACTCCTGATTATTGCGGTTAAACAATTAGGTGTGCGATGGCAGAGGGAGGCGCATAACTCGATTTGTTCTGCGGTGATACCGCAAATTCAATTTAAGTGCTCAAACAGGATGCGGTTGAATTGTTTTCCTTTGAAATTGACATCGCTCAGCAGGTTATTGGCACCCATAAGCTGGATTAGGAGCCGATGTTGTTATTCCATTACATTCAATTTGAAGCAAGTTTCGCCTGACCTGCAACTTTTTGTTTCGTTATCTTCCGATGGAAGTTGGTCCGGACCGCATCCTGTTGTATCACTTTTAACAACATTGCCTTCGTGAATGTCAAGAACTTTCACGTAATTTCAAGTTATCAACCGAGTTTGTAAAAGTTTCGATGGTGTCCTTCGCTTCAGCATGAAAAATAGATTTCCACTGTCACATTTATAGTTTTTTCTCGAACCCCCCGCAACAGATACCACCGGACTTGTGTCCCGGACAGTTTGTGAATTCTTACCCTTGACAGACTGAGAAAAAGAAACAGTCTCCTTCTGAGTTTATTCGGTTGAGATACACTGCCATCACGTAGCGATTGCTTTGAGATGGGAATCCATTTGCTGTTTGTCGAACAAGTACGGCATGAGAAAGTTGACGATAATGGCGATGGCGATGGCGATGGCGACGATGCCGGGGATAGATGACGTGAATTCGAAAGGATAATGCGCAATGTCCTATAGTGAACTATATCCATGTGCGAGTGAATGTGTCACGTATGCCACATTAGCATATTCGATATCGTTTCTGGATAGTTTTCCATTTGTTTTTATTGCTTGTGGGCTGTGAGTGAAAAAGTTGCCGATTATCCTGGCAGTAAAATTATGTTTGTTTGTGTCAACAGCAATTTGTGCCACGCGCTCGGATAGAATATGAAAAATTGTGTGAAATGGTGAATGAGATGCTTCGCATTCGTGTAACAGATGGTGCAGTTGTGAGGACTATGCGAGGATTGGCTTCATAAGCGATAGGCAAATATACATGTTGGGAAATTCACTGGAGGAAACTAATTCGAGTTCCATCAACATGATGATATTTTTACGAATTACCTTCAAGTTCCTGCGAAAGGGGGTTGCTTTACTGCAGAGCGCTCATCAGTTTTCCACTGTTTTGGACAGATTTTGCGAAGATGTGTGCTCTTAAATCAGGTCCCTGTTCAATGGGGTTAAACACGTAGCGGCGTCAGTAGGAATTTGAAAGTCATTCCGATAAAATTGCAGTACGAATGTAATTATGTGCACCTATGAAGAAGTTGTCAGCACTTTTAATTATTCCAGCAATACTCCACATTTGAGAAAGAACAGTCTACATTTCTGGTAGCCTAGAGATGTGATACTAAAAAGTATTTGGAAAAATGGCTTTTTGCTTTAAAATTTACCAAACTGTGGCCGAAAATCAGGGGCCCTACTCTCTATTTGGTTGCGGAAGTCAATTCTATTCGAAATTGATTTCTGTTCCGCTTTTAAGTAGGTATACAAAAAATATTAATTCCACTTTCGGAATCCTGAATCCAAAAGTAGTACATTTTGATCCGAAACAGAGAGTCCAAATATTCGTTATCGGGGAAAAAAATACGTTCGGAACGAGATACAGAGCAGGGCTTCAGGAAATGCCTCTGCTTAGCATCTATTTCCTTTTCTGTTTCTAGGTTATTGTTTTGACGACAAAAATATTTCTCTTGATGAGTATATACGCTGTGCTTGCCAATGGCATAAATTGTTTGATCAGCTTATTAAATAAAAGTCGGGTCAATCAGCTTTGAGGCTGCCAGTAAAGCCAACTTTTATAAACAAGTTTTCAATGAAGGTGCTCAGAGCAAATTTAAGAACTGAGTGTTAAAAACTTTTACCAAAAATGAGTCGCTCATTAGGTCAAATAAAGTGCTTGACCGAGCTCAAGTTTCTGAGAACCATCTAACAGAGCGATCAGTCTTTTGTGTAGTTACAAATTGAAGCCGTCATGTTACACGAAATGTTGGAAAGTTGTTCTTAGAATGTATACTCAATAACACGCCTGCAAAAAAAGGCCTACCCTTATTCGACGTTCAATATTGCAGATCCACCTTAATCAACTTTGTGGGCTCAACTGAAGCTTGCTATTTGCATTGATCCACTTGGACTTTGTTCCACCCTGCACTCTAAGCGTCATTTAATGTGAGGCAAGTTTTCATTGCAGTTGTATCAATGTAGCAATCACTCAGTCGCCAGGGCACCTCATGCAGCTTGTGGCGCACCAACGTTCGGAGACCTAATTCCGCGCTTGGACCTTGGATCAAACTGACCCAAGAGCGTAATGTTTTCACAGAAATTTACTGTTTGCAGCGCATTTTGAGGCGAGGTGACGTAGTGAGTTTTTGTTAAAAGACTTTGGTGAGACCATCACCATTAACAGCGTAAGCTACCAAACAAACGATATGTGGTTCCAACAGAACCGACCACACAACATACCCCACACTCTACTTTCTTCATTTACGATTTAAGAGCGTGGTTATCCCTCACAAATTGAAATGAATTGACCACCAAGAACAGTCGATTTGACCCAAGCATACTTTTTTTTTATAAGGTTTCCCGAAGTCGAAGGTCTATGCCAATAGTCACAATAGACTGATGCCTTAAAGGCCAACATAACCAATGGCGTCGCTCAAAATCAGCCAAATCTATGAGGCAGTAAATAAAAATTAATAAATCAATAAAAATTGTCCCACTTCGATCCTTGTCATTGTGGAAAGCCGCAAAGGACATTTGAATTGCGTTACATTTCCCACATAATGGCATACATGGGCCTTATAAAAAAAAAGGAATTTCTTTTCTTCCTCACACAGGTGGCTTTATTTCATTTTAACACCGACCCTTTTACAAATAAATGGTAGACCCAAGAGTATGCAATTATCCTTACTTACCTATCTTTTGGGCTGAGAGTATTTTAAAAATAAAGAAAAATTACCTTCTCTTTTGCAGTTGAACTTTTCCATCCCCACCACTGAACACTGACTTTAGCCTAACCGAATCTTAGCGAGAATGTCTCCCAAATAATCAATTCAAACAGCTTCAGCGCCTCGAGCTTTTATTCCTACTAAATACATGCAATTAATTATTTCGGTTTAAAAAAAATACCCCTGTTTGTCACCACCGTTTACATAATCAACAATTCATCATCCTATCTCAGGATTGCCTTCCACTTGTTGACACTGCTGAAACATTTCTTCACCCTTAATAATTAATTCAATCAATTGATCAATTATTGCCCGCACCCCATGCCGACATGGTATTTGTTTTCCCAACAATTAGTAATATTACCCCGCGAATCAGCATCGAATAAAATCAATTTCTCTTCTCAAGCATTCGCCCGTCCCCATCGCAAATGACTTTGTTAACTCAAAATGTTTTTTTCTCTTCTCAGATCCACGACAATCAAATCTCAGATAATGGGCCGGCATTAAGGACGATATCTATCCACAGAAAGAAAAAAAGGGTTTCCTCCGTAATAAATTAACTTTACCAAACTCAGCAAATTTACTTTTATAACCTCAATCAGAGAAAAGGAGAAAACAAAAAAAAAACACCAACAACAACAACAAAGAGGCGAAGAAAAATAACGACCGACGACGAAGACCGACCACCGACAGTAGTATAAAAAGCCCACAAATCGATTTTTTTTCCATGACATAAACGAGGCAAAACCAACCGCTCTATTGCTCGATACCGGCTGAGAGACAGCAACCAACGACGATATCAGCCAAGCCGCTGAGAAATTATTATGATAAATGGATTTAAGATTGAATCTGCGGCTTATAAGCGAACAAAACGAGCACCAAAGACCGAACTCGTTATTGTGTCGCCAGCAAACTACGAAGACAGCATTTTAATGATCTTTCATAAATGGATACTGACAAACCGGCACACAGATACAACATAATCGCATTCACCATTAGCCAGATACACCACCACCTAAGGGGAGGAGGAAGTAACATTAGTCAAACTAGTGAAAGTCCCATCTTCATTATCGTCTTCGGAGGCAGTGCCAGTACAGTACAGGCCACGAGCGTCATAATCATCCCCATTAAATTGCCGACACCCCCGCAGACGCCGCCACCACCCCCACCACTACGACCGCATTTGCAACCAGACGAAGCAATAAAAATCGCGTCCACAGAGTACACATAGTAGGAAATTACTGCGCTGAGCGGATCCCATAAATCACTTTACTGAGGGCAACCAGAGAAACGCATAAAAATAAAGCAGCCGCCGCCGCCACCGTGACGATGGGATCGTGAGGGAATAGTGTTTTGTGTTGATATAGGTACCGATCCCACCCTCAAGAATTGTCACCGGCACACATCAGCTCCTCATCGACGCCTGCTCTGAATGGATCCGTTTAGAATCGAGAACGACATTGCCGCCGCCGCAGAGACGCATCTGTATAATATTTCCACGCCACTGGCGTTCCTGCTGCAACCGATTACCGCTTCAGTGGATGTGGGTCGCCGGGTGTTTGACGAGGACGAACTGTCACCGACACTGCTGACATCCACAACGCAAGTAGCGAACCTAACCGCCCTAGTCACGTCCTTCAGCAACAGCAATAGCAGTTTCAGTTTCGACCCGAGCGCCAGCAGTGTGACCAGTGTGCTGTCGAGTTCGCTTGGGCCGCTGCTTGACGGGCACCCAACCTACAGCGAGTACGATGGCGAGGGCGAGCTGCCGCCCCTCAAGACTATCATTGTCAGTCTCATCCTGCTGGTCGTGATACTGGGCACCGTCGTCGGCAATGTTCTAGTCTGCATCGCAGTGTGTATGGTGCGAAAACTGCGACGACCCTGCAACTACCTACTCGTGTCGTTAGCTCTCTCCGACCTGTGTGTCGCTGTTCTAGTCATGCCCACCGCTCTGCTCTATGAGGTGCTGCAAAAATGGAACTACGGTCCGCTCTTCTGCGACATTTGGGTCTCCTTCGACGTGCTCTGCTGCACGGCGTCCATTCTCAATCTGTGCGCCATTTCGGTAGACCGATACCTGGCGATAACAAAACCCCTCGAATACGGCGTCAAACGGACGCCGCGACGAATGATGCTGTGCGTGGCACTGGTTTGGCTGGCCGCCGCATGCATCTCACTGCCGCCTCTATTAATCCTGGGCAACGAGCACATCGGCGAGAATGGCGAGCCCATCTGTCGGGTGTGTCAGAACTTTGCCTACCAAATCTACGCAACCGTTGGTTCCTTTTATCTGCCGCTCTCCGTGATGCTGTTCGTCTACTATCAGATATTCCGAGCGGCCCGCCGCATCGTCCAGGAGGAAAAACGCGCCCAAACTCACCTGCAGAACGCCCTGAATGGGGCCGCTGCGCAGAATGCCCGCCTAGAGATATGCGGTCTGCGGCACAGTGGCAATTCACTGAGTACGTCAACCTGCGGCGGCGGCGGCGGCACTCTGGTGAGCGGTAGCAGTAACCTGCTGGGCTCACCACATCAAAAGAAATTACGGTTTCAATTAGCCAAAGAGAAGAAAGCCTCGACCACGTTAGGAATTATAATGTCAGCGTTCACAATATGCTGGTTGCCATTTTTTATACTAGCACTAATCCGGCCATTTGTCGAGAGCGAGACGACTCATGTTCCCGAGGCGCTGTCTTCCTTGTTCCTATGGCTGGGCTATGCCAATTCACTGCTGAATCCGATTATCTACGCAACGCTGAATAGGGATTTTCGCAAGCCGTTCCAGGAAATATTGTACTTCCGCTGTTCCTCGCTGAATACAATGATGCGCGAGAACTACTACCAGGACCAGTATGGTGAGCCACCATCGCAGCGGGTTGTATTGGGGGGCGAGGGTCACGGCGCGCGAGAGAGTTTCCTCTGAAAGTCGATGTAGGGTTTAGTGTCCACCATGGGGGTTTGTAAATCGATTTAACTCTAGGGCGGGAGGGGCTCTTTGGCACTAGATAAATAATGGTTGACCGGCGAGGGCGACTCGCGCAAATAGGCGTACAAACAATTCATTGTATAAACTGAACAAAACCAAAAAAGAAAATAGTCAGACTTTGACGAGCTAATGTAACTACGTAGATTCTAGTTCGATAAGTTTATGAACTCATCAGTGTTAGTCTAAGTAGCCTACCTTGTATAGATAGTTTTAAGGATTCCACCCAGTGACAAGGGGATCTTTTGCGAAATGAGCATGGGACATGTCACGAAGATTTATTTTTCTTTATTTTACTTTTGAAGTTATGAGATCGTTTAAGGTTATCTTAAAACCGCTCCAGTCAATTTCAGTAAACGCTGCTGTGACTTGAACAGCTTTCGTGAAAAATCAAGTGCAAATGACTACGAACCTAACAAGGGAATCAACTTTTAGGACAGCAATGGTTTTAATGTTTTTTTTTTTTCTAAAACTTCATCAGTTATATCACAGGCGAAGAAAAATAAGAGAAGTATTCTACCACAATTTGTCGGAAGCAATATTTCTGGTGGAATGAAGGTCAGTCAGATAGCTACTGCGATTATTCTAGGAAATGGCTTAAATTAATATTGAGTTTAATATTGATTTTTTTATTCTGCAACATATGAAACTAAAAATTTTTAAAATCCCCTAGGTATGTCTCCAACAAAACGCCTTTCACCGAGGTCTTTAGTTTTTTTTTTTTAATAACTCCCAATGCATCAAAATGAAATAAATCTGTCGTCTTTAGTTTCCTATCCGTTGTCCTTGTCCTTGTAAGTCATTAAAAATCGGTGTGAGGTTCTAGAGAGTCAGCCAATTTGTTTTCGCAAATCAAAAGGCGCGAGTGTGTTACCGATGCATAATTTTTGATATTTTGTGAGAAGTCTTAAACGAATTTACGTAGAGCAATGCTTTTTGTTCTTTGAAGGACGACTCAAAATTATTATACTCAGAAATTTATTAGATCAACTCCGAACATCGGTTCAGCTAGCTATGGCGTAAATGTTAGATTTTATTGTTAATCGAGTACAACAACCGAAGGTACTGTTCTTGCATAGAACACAGTGCCATCTATTGCAAAAGCCTCAAAACCGCAAACCATAATTAGATTGTATTTTCCTTGTTGACATTTTATGTCAACAGTGAACCTTTTTTCAATTAAAAATTAACGCACGACTGCATTTTTATACAGATGTTTCATTTTATGTTCTTTACGCACAAAATACTTCATTCATTTGTACAAATTTGTCGACGACATTTGGCTGTATCCTAGTTTTTACCACTGATTATCAAAAGAGAGAGTTAAACCTTATCAGCCTTATTCATTAGATTTCCTTAATCAATAGGTTATCAGGGTCTTCACTAACTCACGTCAAATGAATTAATTTGACTTTAATCCGTTTGCTAAAAATGGTCATGGGAAGCTTGGACCTATTTCGTGTACCAATTTCTGAAAATTTATGGGAAATAATTAAAAACCAGCCCACTTGGAGGATGTCAATCGTGTCGCATAATTTTGCGGGCCATATTTCAAGAAAAGCTCGATCAATAATGTACACTGACTGCATTATTTCGTTGGTTCGTTGGTCCTTCTCTTTTGGAAAATCAAACCTTTTTGAAAAACCCTTTTCCATTCAAAGGAACGCTTCATGTAAGTCCTAATTTCAGTCAATTCCCTAACAGTTTGTTTTGTGAATGACCTTAATAAAACTTTCACCTTCGTTTCTATTTCCACCACAATTAAGCAAAAAGCACCCGGCTAAATTGACGAACTTTGATAGATATCCGTTAGCACCTTCTATTTGTCTCTATTTTTCTTAGGTTTCAAACCTTAAAGCCATTAATTAGTAACAAAGCGCACAAAGTCACTGCTTTTACTGCTGTGTCAAAAGAAATGTACTGTCGTCATAAGAATTATAGAAAAAAAAATATTTGCCCACCATAATGCTCAAGTTTTGCAAAAATCTCCTTCGAAATTTACAACATAGTCAATAGGTCAATAGGCGTCTAATTTGAGGCAAGATGAAAATTCTCGAAATTTGTGGAATACTAAAAATGTCACTCTTCACAAGGACTAAGTTCGGTTGATAGTTTTTTTTTTTCTTATAGTGTATATATTTGAAAATTATATAAAATGCAAAAATCAAATAACTGTGTAAATATTGTATTGGGGAATATATTTTCATTTCCCATAATTTAAAATCAAAATAATGACAAAAATCTGCAAACAAAACTTCCAAAGCTGTATTAAATCAAAGAAGAAAAAAAACAACCATTGCATGTGAGCAAATACCAAAATAATACTATCGTCAAATCGAAAATCAATAAATGTGTTAGGCTAAGTAAAACAAATAAATAAATAAAATATGACAACTAGTAGATAAATCAGGAGAAAGTTATCAAAAAATATTCAGAATGTTTCACTCTAACATTTTGTACTCTTTTCTACTAATTTACGTTTTTTTGTTTGTCGATTTTTTAGTCAAATACTTAAAACTGAAGAGGATCTACTTTCTATTATTATAAATTACTTGTGTAAGATTAAAGTCACGTCTCTCTGTGATACTGGAAAAAAAAATACTAAAAATGAAAGCAAAATGTTAAATTGCTGTAAAGAGAAAAGGAAACTATATAAACAAACAAAAGAATAAAAAGCAAATATTTTCATAAACTATTAAATTATACACGAAAAATTTATTAAAAATCTGATGCAGTTTTATGCAATCAGTAGCTCAAAGATTATACATATATTTCTGTTTTTATTATTTTTTTTCATTGTGTTATTTAGTTGTAGAATACTCGTTCTGTTTGATTGTCATTCTTCACTATCCTAGCAAATGTATAATTCTAGACAAAGTAATAGTAAATAAATGTAAAACCTGTTGTAAAAAAAAATAAGTACATTTTAACATTTGTTACTGTGGTTGTCAATATGAAGTCATGTTTCTTTGCTTTTTTTTAATAAAGATTGCTGTGCAAAATATATTTAGCTGAAGGTGTAACTTGAAATGGAAAACTTGCTCTCTGTTAAAGTTTTTATATACATAATTTTACGTTTGATGGTTTTTTGATAAATAAAGTAGTTTTTAGTTAATTTTGTTATAGTAAAATAATGGTTCTATATAAGATTTTAGATAACTTGTGTAAAATTAAATCGACCTAAGGCAAAAGAAACTAAATGGAAACGCAAGTATAAATGAAATAGAAACTACCAATGATGTGTAAAGAAAAAATTATATGTATATGTATGAAAATGCAATGACTTTATTTTCATTCTTCCTGAAAATTATACCAAAAATTATTTACATAAGTATTTAAAAGAGAAAAAATAAGAAAAACTTAATAAAACTAAAAACAACTATAAAAGAAGAACAGAAACAAAATAGACCTAAGAATGGTGAGAAAAAAATATAAACTTAAAGAAAATATAATTCGAATGGTGTCTCAATTTTATTTTTCGATTGGAACAAAATGCTACGGCCCAGTGAATTGGGTGGGTTGGTAAGTTATAGAGGACTATGAATTGCCCCCGCAGGTGGTTGGGTGGACGGATTTCGGAGACTCGGTAATAGGGTGTTGGTTTCCGACAGCCATAGAAATTTGCCAACAAATCTTACAATATCAATCGCTATTACTTTTGACTAATGTAAGGATTTAAAGGCTTGAAATGGAATCACAGCACTTCGAAGTTGAATACAGGGGGGGCCAAAAGAATTCATCCAATGTTGTTTGGCCCGTATGGCAATCAATTTTGACGGCACCCATTTGGCCGATATCATTTTCTCGGCTTGACCAATAAAATTCTAAAGGTTCAAATAAACATAATCAAAGAAAATGAGAGCCAAACAACATCGGATGACTTATTTTGGCCCACCTTGTAGAAGGGGAAAGTTTGGAAAACATACGCAAGGAAATGAGCGTTTTAAAAACACCGCATTTTTAGGGGCTTTTTTGGTTTGAAATGCAGATATTGGTAATCATCAGCTCGATCAAATGTTACCCTTTATAGTGAAATAGGTGGACCTGAATAATTTATAAAAAAATACTATTTATTTAAAGAATGATGTCCGAAAATCAAATACCACCTTGACTTTAAGTTTACTGCCTCGCTCGGTGTTATGGTAAATTTTTGAGACGAGTATTTGTAAAAACGATAAATTCCAGCCTTCCTTAAGCCAAATTATCAAATTATCCGGGGCTGATTATTCTGGCCTTGATCTAACATTTTAGACCCACAGCCATCTTGAGCAACAATAATACGAGTACTTTGGCTTTTCACGAGCAATATTTAGAGACGCTTCATGAGATAGATTGGGCGTAAAAGTTGCTTTCCCAACTCTTTGGCTCAGCTCTTGTTCCAGCTCATAGAGGAATTTCTATGCCGATCACTCTTTCTCATTCTATTCTTTCATTGTCATGCAGCATTTTTCTACAACTAGGATCACTATTTCGTTAGACATTTACATGTGTATGCCGATCATGGACGGTTACAAAAAATATTCAAAGCTAATATCCTTCAAATAAGTCAGTAGGCTTGGCACCTTATTTGAAGCTGGTGATTATCCCCTAGATACCTTTTCGTCTTGATCATTGTTGAAAGGCTTTGGGGGGACACAGCTTTTTGTCTTGATCTTTCTTGAAAGGCTTTGGGGCTTTTCGCCAACTCATCGCACCCACAAACCGTATTCAAAAAGAATCACAACTTTATAGGTCCGTATCATGTTTAAGTTAGCACAAGGCTTCGCTGTTGAGTTTTTATTTTCATTTCGTTTCATTTGACATTACATTTTTTTCACGAGCGGTTTCTTAACCTGAAAAACAATTTTCTCAATCTGGGTTATCGCGAATAAACTCCGATGGAAATATTTCCCTTGTCAGCAATGTAAATCAGATTGCTGAATAGGAATCATTCCTAGGGAAATTTTATTCCCAATAGGGGTGAAAATGTACAATTTTATTTTGAATAATTTCATCTTAGTGGCATTTGTCATTTGAGTTCTTTTTCCTTCTTGACGCGATGACCGTCTTCATGTAAACGTGTGAGAAAGACAGCCAAAAGTTGTTATCAGGATATTTTTATTTGGAACCTGCTACCACCCCAAAGCAATTTGTTTATGAATATGAGGATATCCAGTATCTACGTCTTGGCAGCTCTCTTTCACCTTGGTAGAATTTTCTCTGATGCGCTGCTTGAGGGAATAATATATTTTTTAGCGACTGTTTGAACAATTAAATTTTGTCAGTCAATTCAAAACCATTTCTGCTTCTTCCTATCGCAGACGGTAAGCTTCCTCGCCATGTCTAGAAGTATTCAAAACTTTCTCCAGTTGAACGATGCGTTCCTGGGTGCTATAGTTGTTGCACAAAAATGATGCCAAATTTTTACTGTTATATTGACGATTGATGAAAGAAACAGAATCATCAATGGAAGTAGAAGGAACCTTCTGTAATAACAACGCACTTTAACCGAATCTGCAAAAAAAAAACTGGCCAACTGACTCACACAGGTCTAGGTGTTTTCGAAACATACAAGAGCTTAACAGCAGAATCTAACGAATATTCACTGTAGTCGAAGCATCTGCACCTGAGCCATTTGAAACGATAGTCATAATAAACGCCGCTGATTCCAAAGTGTTCCCATTTGCACTTCGGAATAACTCAACGTTCCGGATTGCGATTTTAAATGCGGGAGAAAAATTCATATTTTCCCATCTGTGTTGGCTCACTTGGCGCTTTAGTGGAATATATACTGCGAATAGTGGAAGCTACCATCCGTGACAATACAACTATAGTCTAATTTTCTGCATCATATCCAATGTGTGGACGTATCCCCAAGAAGGACATTTCAATGATTCCGTTTTGCGATTTTATAACGACTACTGAACCTTGAAATTGAAACTAGACCAGCGAAGCGAAACATATCATCTTCTTGCCGTATTTTCCCTATCCCAATCATCCTCTCTAAGGAGTCCCAAAATCGTTGGCACGTGTTGCCCTACTTGCAACAAGGTGAGCCAATATCTAACCCTTGAATTTAAACTATAATTCATGGCCCTCCGAAGGGCCATAACTCTTGTACCACCCCCTCCATATCTCACTCATAGATAATAATTTAAAGAGGAGTCCCTTGCAATCTCACAGAATACAGGACTGCCCTGCAGTGTTTGATTTATTCTCAAGCATGTGTTACGTTTTATTATTGTTGACAATGTCGCAACACAATGAAGGTGTCCACGTACATACCCCTGCTCCCATGCACCACTATTGTTCTAACTCATCGCCGCAGAAGGAATGTACGCTTTTGGTTTCCATGGGGGGCTTTTGTTTTGCCAAAGTAACTTTTCGCCAACCGAATTAATTGTCTACTCACACAATGGTGTGAGATGCGTGTGACCACATGCCCAATCACTTAATATCATAGAAACTTTGATTTAACTTCTTGTGGATGGCAAGTCAGGTGAACTGCGCCTTTTAATTAAATCAGGAACTTTTCGGCAAACTATCAGGGGGATATTATCTGGAGAATATCTGCCACAAGAGAGGCATTATGCTGTTTCGTGATGCCGAGATTGGGGTGTAGTTATTATTGGATTTCGGTTAACGAAAACAATAAGGATATTAGTGATATAACAACGGAAGGATAATTAGGGTCGGTTAGGTTAGGTGTCTGTTCTTCCGGAGAGGCTTCCGAATGGTAGATTTGGTAAATTTCTGTTATTACCTGTATCATTTGTGGAGGCCGGAATGTATTATTTGGTTGATTCAGAGGTATCTGTGAATAGCATAAAAATTCTGGATTCTGAAAAGATTAAAAAAAAAGATGTGAAGTTTGAGATGTAAAATATTCAAAAGAAATTCAGTACACTTATTGTCCAACAAATGACATGACAGCAGATGTACTTAGAAAGCCTCTTCAAAATATTAAAACTACGATTTTTGGAAACTTGAAAAAAATATAAATAAATATAAGAATATGTATCAGTTGTAGAATTATGCCCCTATTATGGTTAGCGAATTGAAGAAAATTCATTCTCCTGGACTGGCGAGTGTTTCGACAACTGACTCGATTTAGGCGAATAATTCGACTGGCTAACGATAATATTCCTATTAATTATGTTTTATTATTTATTCCCCTTTTGTCTTTCATAACCACATTTTTTTAAATCGAATAAGACTGCGATTCTATTAGAAACCTCATGATGCCTATAAAGTGTACTACGAGTGTTTGAGATTTTTCGTGTTGGTTTTAAATGCAAGCATCAATTTCAGGTACCGAACAGGCAGTCATTTTTCCTGTGAGGCTAGTATTTTTAAACTTATAAGGATGTACAACTGAAGATGGCGCTGAATAAGAGGCCGAACACGGCCTGTATTACCAATAAGATTTCCTAGTTCGCTCATTTTTACAGTCGGCTTTAAGAGGTTTTCTGCTACTACTCCGTAAGGGAGAACAGAAATGATTAGGGTCTGGTAAAGTAGCCCCTTGGTTTTATGCAAGAATCCTAAGCTCTTAAAATATATTTTCTTGGCTTAAAAAAAACCGCTATTAGTAAAAGTGAATATTCGCTTGATCTTGTAGAACCCGATTAGAAAAATTAATAACTTCAAGCTATTTCTGTCCATTGAGACGATTTACCCCGAGTCCCGATGTAGAATATACTTTGTTAGGGTAAATGCTGTCGGAAGAGGTTGGGGGTTCCTTGCGCTATAAGCCTTAAATCTTTTAGTAAGGCTCTCCCCCTCTATTGGAGCAAACTCACCACCAATTCAAATGCTCACTGAGTCAAATCTTCACCACCAATTCAAACCTCGCGCCTTACTTTATACTAGTTTCCATATTTTCTTTAAAGTACCGATTTTCTTAATCAAGCTTTAAAAAGTACAACAATAAAAATTTTATCGTAAGTTTCAAGTTACACATGTTAAAAAAAACCCCCAACAAATAAAGGCTTGGGAGAGTCGCTAAATTGGTGGTCAGAACTGATCTTTTTTTTCGTTGACGTTTTCGCTCGTTGTCGCTGTTTGACATGCGCTAATTACTTTCTGGAGAAACATTTTCCGCGAAGCAAAATAGATTCACAACCAGAATCTCACTATTACGAATCATCAAAATAAAGATTCATGGTTGGCGACTGGAAAACGCTTCAGTCGTACACCCTCTTTTCGGTCTTAACGCCGTACTACAGGCATACCTACAGATCATGAGTCTTCTCGAGAAAATAGTGAAATGCTTTCTTGTTTGGGGTCATTTTTTTTTCTGGTAGGAAGTTACACTCAACGCCCCAGTCTGGAAGGTCTTTGCTTAACTTTATAAATAAAAGAAGCCGATATTCCCAATCCAGGTTTTAAACGCTGGATTTTTTCGACCAAGGTTTTTTTTTTTGGCTACTAATCATTTTTGAACAGAATTGAAGGTCCCTATAGACCTGAGACTCAGATACATGTAGTTTGACCTGCCTGCGGTAAATGTTGCTGCGTTTGTCATACAACTAAGCCCAAACATAACCAAAGCCAAGTACATAAAGAAATGAATTTTGCGCTACTTTTGGGGCTTGCTAATAATTTGTTTAAATCTTCATACTAAAAGTTTTGTAGGTCACAATGGGTACCTAACTTTAAATCGAAAATTTCGCCATTGTAAGTAAATCCATCATGGACACTAAATACGATTATTAGTATCAAGTTGGCAAAGTTTCATTAGCTCATCTGGAGCACTTTTGAATATAATAATTTTCAGTGTCTGTCCAGGCTAAATTTTTGAAACTTTGTTGTCACCAATTGTAAGGATTTTTTCATGAGAAAATAACTTTTGAGCCTTGTTGATAACGCACTCTTGTTTCAACTTTAAAGTAACGAAGGGTTACAAATGTTCAACTTTTATGGAAAATGTAGCCATTGTGAACTGCTCAAACTTAAAGCTGAAATTGAGAATGCTTAATAGTGGCCCAAGGTATATAAATAATGAATTTGTAAGTTCAGTGTCTGACAAGTTTACAAGGTCAGGCGGTTACTTAACAACATCCTTACAGCTTACACAATTCGGCTATAATTTTAGAAGACACAAAATCAAACAAAAATCTTTTCGCCCTCTTTAACCCACATTTATAGTGGCGACGGCAAACAACTACACAGTTCCCGTGACAGTTTAATCCCATAATAGAATTTGGTTTCGAAATGAACTGAAAGGGTTACTCAAGGACAACATCTTGTAATATTCTGTTGGCTTACTGCTCCAATTTCCCGCGCTGTCATCTGGCAATTTAGTTTAATATTGCGAGGACCGAGGACGATGGGACTAATAACAACGACCTGTTACATCCAAATGGGGGGTAGTTTCCGATTTGTTCGAAGGCAAAAGTCCCACACTTGGCGAAAGTAGAGTCAATATCGGTAATACCCTTCAAAATGGTCTACAATTATGGTATAGCTTTTGAGGTATACAGTTTTGCAGTCAATTTAAAATTGAAATGTGATTACTTTGGGAAATGTGGAAAACTTATATAGCCAACTAAAAATCGAAAAATGCGCTTGTAACTATTGTATACAAACAGGATGCCTTTAGCTAATCCTACTGTTTGTATCCTGACAATAGATGCATGTGAAGCGGAGGTATGTTTAATTTATTCATCTGCATATCGTTTTGGTGTAATTGAGCTCTCCTATTTTGCATTCAATAGACATCTGAGAGTGGTATTTTGAAGGCAATCTAAGCAGCGTTGTCGAGCCCGAGGTAAATTAAGATTATTTGCGGATATCTGTCAAAAACGCATTGACCAAACGTTTTTAGACGCTGTAAACTGAATGCTTAGCTCACCAAAATTAGATCGAAGGGTGAACTACCAACCAGTCTAAGAGAGATACTCGTATTTCGAAAATGTGCACGACTGTGTCGCACAAAACTTGTTCTATTACTGGCAATTCATTTCGAATATGTCGGAAGAATATTGAATTTTTGACAGTGATAATGGATTTCAATTCGAGCGCTGGCTCTTTTGGTGTTATCTCAATACTTTTTGTGAATTGTTTATTTTTTTATTATTATGTAAAAATCTCGAAACACAACCTTCACTTTGGCTTTCTTTTTGTAAACTATTCATTAAAATTCTATTCAGCAGGTAGATTGATTTTTATTTATATTTTTTATTTTTTCCTTTCTGCACACTCCAAGTCCCAACACTCTCCCAAATTTCAATACTGTTTCTATGACAATCGAAATAAACGATAACTATTTGTTAAATGTTGAAATTCTAAAGTTTTAGACCTTCTCAGTACAAGAACCACAGGATCTCCCATTGTAAACTGTCTTTTAATGAGTGAGTCAGCAAGTCGGTTGTTTTTGTGATTTTTAAAGCTATGTTTCTTGGGAACCACTAATGCTATATAAGAAAGCGTGTTGTTTTGAGCTTCCATCTCAGCAAAGCAAAGTAAAGTACGATTTTCAGTACGCGAATACAACACCTACTGTGAGTTTTGAAGTGTCGGTAGTTGTTGTTATTGCGTGCTGAAAATCCTACTTAGCTTTGCTCTGCGGAGTTCGAAGCTCAAAAAACAGCCCTAGAGTTATAATTAGGTGAGGTAAACCTTTTCAATAAGTTTAGAAATGCTCCAAGTTTGAAGTTCTAGCTCAATTAGCTCCAAAGTTAAAGGTGAGTCGAAAACAGCCTGAGTTTGTTGGAACTTGAATGGGCACGCACTGCTGTGTCCTTTGATTTAAAAAAGAAAAGTTCGTTGCTTGATTGAGGTGAAGCTTTTTAAGGCGGATGAAGATATCCTCGATAGATTTTTGGTGCAGTAACTATTTAAAAAGCTGAATGATGGTTTGCCTTGCTTATTCAACAAAATAAGACATACTATACAAAGTTACAGGTGCTCTGCTGAACGCTCTAGCTATTCCGTTCATCCGCGGATCCTGTAACCCTAACTATAGTAGGAATAAAATAGTCTATACTATTACTATGGCTATCATTTATTTCATTCAAGTTGAACCATAAGTTGCGAATTTTAATAATGTAACCTTGGTGCCGTCTGGGGATGGCGATGGGTCCGTCTTGGTGCCTGGTCTTTGGTGACGATCTCACAACCCCACTCAACCCAACCTAACCTAACGTTGGTGCCACGCTTACCTGCTGTTTAAAAGTTCTATACACATTCAACTTAGTATTCGACAAAAAATGTTCAAACAGTCGTCAAGAACGACTTTTCATTTGACGTTTCAGTTAGTGAAATCTGCGATACGTCTTTTGTTGAATCCTTTCAATGGCTGGGGTTTTTTTTTCTGGTAGGGAACAGTTACACACAACCGGTAGTCTGGAAGGCCAAGATCTAACTGTCAAATATTTGTGTGGATTGAAATGGCAAACCTGCAGTCGAACCCGCATAATATCACATCAAACGGGCAACAAAATAATGTAAACACTGCGCTGGATACTTTAACCGGGTTGTGACTGTAGGCTGACTTCGCATTACTGTGACACTTAACGGATTGTCCTTTTAAGTGATGTTCCATTATCCAGGTTCGACTGGACACGGCTGACTTAACCCACTAAGTAGGTATAAATAAATTTTATTTATTTAATTTCCAGAGCCGCGCCAACGCACGCGGAACAGGTATTCGAAAGCGGAAACTTAAGGACATAAATAATAAACACTCCCGTGCAGCCTTCTGCTTACCATGTGCTTCCAAGTGCTGTCAAAAATTCACGCTCGTCGATTTTACAAACCTCCTTCTTTAGATCGCTGGTGGGTGTTGGTTTCAGTGGTATTCAAAATCCGAGGACTTCCTCATGAATAGCAGCGCCACACGTCACACTGCCACTGGTGGATGACGTGGGTGATTTTATGCAATGCAGAAAGGAGTTTCTATATGGCAACAAAAAACTGCGTTGGATACCAACTACGCTGTGGTACCCTTAACGTGGTTACGTAACGCCAATTGTTTGTTTTAAACCGCAGACTTGAGATTTTAATTATAGATTGTCTCCTTATGTGTTTGTAGCACTAGAATGAAGTGGAGTTCCCATTAATCCTTTCATCATTGTTCCAAAAATTAGTCGGTCTGAAATCGCTCTCTATTTCAAAACCGTTCATTGATTTATTTTAACACCAACTCGAACATACGTGTGTACCTTACACACCTCAGTGCGAGCGGACCGAGTGGAAAACCAAAACCCACCGCAATCTGGAAAACAATCGCGCGCCCAATACAAATATAATAAAATCCAATAAATTCTAAAAAATGACATCACCTATCATCATAAGGACGAGTATTCCAAGGGAATTTCATTACGTACTCCAGGGATTGTGTATTTTTGTGTGCGAGTATTTTACACGACTTTCGCAAACTGCGAGCGTCGCACATAAAAAGGACGAATCATAACAAAGCAGTAAAAGCCCGTGTGACATTGATTTCATTTCCTTTAGACGGACTCGGTCTCGAGCGGGGGAAACATTTTAATTTATGCCATCATCAAAGTACACAACGACTGCCACACGAGCAATGAAATTGTCAAGCAGTGGGTCCTGGAATCGCCGTCCCTTTCTTTTTATTTTTATTATTTTTTTCTTTTTCACTTTTATGACGGGCGTACCTACTCTCGTGGGCGGCTCGGAAAAGTGGGTGATAACGTGAGGTGTTGCTGTTTCCTTTTGAGCATTAACGGCAATGTTTCCGGCAAATGGTGTTTTTTGTGGGGTACTTTGAATTGCTTCCTCTGGCAAGTATCATCCTTTTTTTTTTGTTGCCAGAGACAGTCACAGTATATCTTTGCAGACATTTTTTTATTTATCGGCAAAATGAAAATAAAAAAACATAAAACAAACACGAAACAGCGGGTTCATTCAACTTTGAAATATTGATTTTTGTGTCCTGTATCCTGCTGTTTATTGCACTAGTAGGGTGTAGCGTAGTTTTAGGTGGTCGTTGAAGCGAAGATAATATTGAGATGATATGAAACCAGAGCTTGAATGTTTTTGTGCATGTCAATGTCATAGGCAGGCTCTGGAGTCTCTGGCAAGCTTTTAGATTGACACAAATTATTGGAATGCTTTTCAGAGTCTCGCTAAAGCTGACACGTTTCAAGTGTCTTTTGCGATTAAAGCTGTGCGCGGAAATGAAACTGACTTCAGAACACACCTATTTTACAAATTGGCTCCAGCAGTCTTCCACACGCAGTGTAGGGTATCTACTTTCAAATAGAAACATAATTTAGCCGTTCTCTATGTTTTTTATTCATTTTCTCGGTTGAATAGTTTTATTTTGGGTTATGATGAAATGTGATGGTGATGGTGATGGATATTCAAATATCAATGTCTCCGATAGGACTGTTGCCATGATGGGATTTGTATTTACATTTTCTTTTCTGGTCGGATATGCATATAAGGGTGTTCATTTTA
This sequence comes from Cheilosia impressa, assembly GCA_948293265.1. Taxonomy (NCBI): domain Eukaryota; kingdom Metazoa; phylum Arthropoda; class Insecta; order Diptera; family Syrphidae; genus Cheilosia; species Cheilosia impressa. The sequence goes on along the minus strand of OX411880.1, from coordinate 126,803,769 downwards.
AATTTATTGTGTTACGAAAGATGACGCTTTTAAAGTGATGATGGACAGCGAAGTAAACGTGCCAACGGATTATATGAATGGGTAAAATATTCCGGCTCATGTGAGTTGTAATACTGAATACGGCATAAGGATTGTTTTGGTTAAAGTGTTTAGTTTATGGGATACTTGTTCCTACATTCATATTCCAAAATAATGTCTATAATTTTTGTGATATATTGAAGCAAATACATCGTATTTCTTCAGTATCGCTAGGTTAGACATTTTTGAATGTAAATGGTTTTTCAACAGGGACGCTACAAAAGTAGAGCGACAGGGACAGCAAACGACGCCGAATTTCTTGCCGCTCTTTTGACATTTCTTTTCTTTCTTCAGTAAGGTTTACCATTTCATGATGGAAAGATATACGAGCCGACAACGAGTCGAAATTATTAAAATTTACTACCGAAATTCGGAGTCAGTGGCCTCAACGTTAAGAGCGCTACGTCCAATTTATGGTCGTCATAATCGTCCTAGCAGATCAACAATTGAGCGTCTAGTGGAAAAATTTGAATCCACAGGCACAGTACAAAATGTTCCCGTGCCAGTGAGACAAAGAAGTGCCCGTAGTGTCAAGAATATTGCTGCCGCTGAGGCTTCAGTTGAAGAAAGCCCAAATGTGTCTCACACGTCGTTCTTAAGCGTTGGGCATCTCTGTGACGTCGTTGTGGCGAATTTTGCGAAAAGATCTTGGCCTACATCCTTACAAGATTAAATTGACGCAAGAACTGAAGCCGCTTGACCAAAAGAAGCGTCGTATGTTCGTGAATTGGGCTAAGCAACAACTTGAAAATGATTTGGATTTTCAGCGAAAAATCAACTTCAGCGATGAGGCTTCAACTTCAAGACCGGCACGTTACTGTGAATGGGAATCGCTACCGTTCAATGCTAATCGAATATTTTTGGCCCCAATTGGATGATATGGACTTGGAGGACATGTGGTTCCAACAGGACGGCGCCACAAGCCACACAGCGAATGTCACAATCAATTTATTGGAAACCAAGTTTGGAGAACGTGTTATCTCACGAAATGGTCCAGTCGCTTGGCCACCTCGGTCGTGCGATTTGACGCCGTTAGACTATTTCCTGTGGGGCAACGTCAAGTCTATGGTATATGCCAACAAGCCAGCGACGATTGATGAACTTCGTACGAATATCGAACATGAAATTGCAGCAGTATCGGCCGATTTATGCTTGAAAACCGTCGAAAATTGGGTTCAGCGTCTGGACTTCTGCAAGCGTGCCTGTGGTGGCCATGCAAAAGAAATCGAGTTCCATACATAATGCCATCGAACGTACTTTCATAGGATTAAAGAATTTCATTGATATCCAAAACCGTTTTTGTTTTATTAAAAAAAAATTTTTGTAGCGCTCTTATTGGAAAACCCTTTACTTGAAACCTGGTAAACGAGAACTCAAAGGACCGTTATATTTGTTGGTAGTGGTGCATTATCTAGGTAGGACGGATTTGTTTCAAACTGCTTCACTATTAGTGAATGTAAACGTGCATCGTGGCCGAAAGATTACTCCCTCAACAGTCATTTCCTAAGTTTAAAAAAAAAGTTTCCCTCCATTTGATTGAGGATTTGAACGTGCATCAGTTTAACGCGTTCTTTCGGTTGCTGCTTTTTTCGCCGACCTTCGAAATAGCACATTCAACTTTAGAAGTCAGCTTTTTTATATTGACTCTTGGGTATCTTGGTCAAGAAGTTGCTTGAAGCAATATACGGTTTGTAGATTATTAACTCGTCTTATCAAGAAGCTTTCCAGCTCACATAAGATGCGTACAAGTGTCAAAGGCGGAGGTTCCTTGTGTATCGGGGCATATTTGAGTGGTTTCCAAGTATCAAGTCGCGGGGCAGCTAATCACAAATAGAAGAATATTGACACACTACTTTTGTATCCGTCTTTGGATTTCAAACTCCCCTGGCAGCCATTTTGTATGCTTTCTTGGTGCATGTACAAGGTGGACCAAAAGAAGTCATCCGATGTTGTTTGGCTCTCATGTTTTTTCTAAATGAAAAACTTTGATTCTGTTTATTTGAACCTTTAGAATTTCATTGGTCTATTCGAGAAGATGATATCCTCCAAATGGGCGCCGTCACAATTGATTGCCATACGGTTTTTCATTTAGAAAAAAAATGAGAGCCAAACAACATCGGATGACTTCTTTTGGCCCACCCTGTATTATCGACAGAAAGTTCATAATAGCCAATTCACCGGTTGGTTTATTTCAGAGTTTTTTAAGGTCTTCAATCTCAGTGATGTCGAAAAACCTCTGCTGTTTCCCATGGCTACAGGACACAGCAGTGCAATTTTACCACTTGCATAGTATCAATAACTCTTGAAGTAAAGATTAGCAAAACCGAGAGCGCCCTTGAAATATAAAAAACCAGCGATTGCAAGCAAATAGCCGCGGAATTGTGTCTTGAAGTCGTAGCCTATGGATTTAGGAAGGTAGAATAAAAAATAGTTGGCACAACAGGTCCGTAGGGACCCTGGGCCTAGCTTCTCACGACCAATACTTTTGTGTGAGTGTTTCATTTTTGGGACAAATGGAAGGGATCTTCAATCTTATGCCGAGTCCAAACGGCCAATTAAGAAGCTCTTTCGTGGAAGTTATACTCTCAAATGTTTGTCAGACGCGAGAGGTGGCGCAGTGAAAAAAAACTTAAGTTGGAATTAGGTTTTTTTGGGGATTCGAACCTGGAACCCCTCGCATATATACATACTAACCACTAAGTCACACTTCCAAAGAGGTAGAATAGAGAGTAGAAAAAAATCTAGAACTTGATGGTGTGTTGACTCAAACTCGGCTCAAGGTTTTCAAAGCTTTTCCAATAAATCATGCATAATTATCACAAGGGTCTCATCGATTGAGACGCATCCCACCGGCGATGCTAGAGTAAGCTGAAGTTTTGAGGTCAGTAGGTACCGCGTTTAAGGCGCTGGCTACCCAGGTTCGATCCCCAAAAAACACAAAAGCGCTTCCTTAAAAAACATCACAGCCACGAAGCTTACACTTGTGGCTCAGATAAATGTCAATATACGATATATTCCCATAACTAATTCAGTCAGTGGTTTTAATATCAATTTTCATTCCCTAAATGGAATATTAACGCATCGCATCTAGGCAATCTCTTTATCGCCAGCAGATATTTTCCAATGAACCAGCAATGCGCTTTGCAATCGGTAATAGTCGATGGCAGGGATGGCTGCGGGATGTTTTCCATTTCATTTACGAAATTTGTTTTATCAGATCGGCCTTCAAATAAAAAAAAATCCATCACACAAAACCAATCCCATTCCGAATTCGAATCCAAATATTGCCCGGTCAATCTACGCAGCACAAAAGTCTGAACCCACCCCATGAGCATGGACGCTAAAAGGATAAAAATAGAGTCACGATATTTTGCATATAACTGTCACAATACTAATCCGATTTTCAGTTGTCTTCATTTGTAAGCTTTTGCAATATTGTCCAGGCGGTCTGGTCTGATGTCTGAAAACGATACGGGCGCCTTGTATTGTGTGCATGATTGTAGCTTCGACTGTCAGTTCCCTTCGGAGCCGTAATAATCCATGAAATGTAATACAATGCAAACCCAACAAAAGCTGAGAGCGTCCAATGTACATCGTTGTGTATCCTATACACGTGCTGCACATCCTGTATTTTTACGAGCTGCAAACACTCCACTCAGCGTTTTTTCTCTCTTTCTTTTTTTTATCACAGTATTCCATGAGTTGAATTGTATTCACAATAGAGCAAGCTCCTTGCACTATTTGGTTTGGCTGCCGGAGTAAAAAGTTACTGCGGAGCCCCCCTCCCTCCAGAATTCATATCAATTCTACAAACGGTCATAATTTGCAAACAACAAGTAACGGAAAACTTTTAATTCGCACCTTTACACTGGGGATATTCGTATTCGAAGGACTAACAGTTTGATACATCTCCCCCCTGTCGTCCTGAGGAATGAGTCAGTCTCCCCTGACATGGTATGCCCGGCATCTGCTCCTCATATTGAATTTTAATGGAAACGCTTTCAATGGCAGGCCTTTGCTCCGAAGTGTATTCCTTGCAGTAAAGGGTTTAAAGCAGTTGAAAGGACGTGGTCCGAACCTACATGTAAGTGCACAATAAGTGGAGTTTGTGGATGCCGCAATGGTATCGCAGCTACAGGATGTTTGTATGGCAAAGCCTTGCAGCGGGGAGTTAACTTTTTTTATAGACTCTAAAGTTGGAGTAGGTATACACAACTTTATCAGTGTGGATTTATTGAGTGCTTTAGGTATGAAGTGGGAATTTTTTATGTTAACCACTTTTTACAGAAGGTATTGCTGGGGAAATTTTTAATTGCACATTTTGGAACGTAATATTATTTGTTGCAGACCTTAATTAATTTTTCGGTGGATAGGTAGTGGGGTGTATTTGATGTATAATGAGGCAAAAAAACTCTTCAAAAATGCACTGGAAATGCCTCAAAAAACACATCATAAAAGGTTTAAAAACCATATAAAAAAGGGTTGAAATATACAAAAAGGAATGCGTCAAATAAACCCCAAGAGAAGCTCACTAAAAGACGTTGGAAAGGCTTAAAAAAACGCGGTAAAATCTCTTCAAAGAGCTCACCAAAAATGACTCGAAATCATTCAAAAAAGCTAGAAGAAGACGCACCAAAGAAGCTTCCAAAAAAACACATAAAAGACGGTTACGAAAATACGAATAAAATTATTTTAAGTAAAACTCTTCAAAATTCTAGTTCGAAAACGTCATCAACTCATGGAAAATACCTCGAAAATGCATCAAAAATCGTTTTAAAACTAAACGATAAAAACATCTTAACAAATGCCTCAAAAAAGGCTTCCGAAAAGCGTCAAAAAAATATATGAAAAACTCTTCAAAGGGCTTATCAAAAACATTTTAAGAGAACGTTCAAAATACACTTCAAAAAGACGTATCAAAAACTTATCAATTGCGAATAAAAGACGTTAGAAGACGTCGCATTTAAACCGCGTGGAAAAATGCATTAAAAATCAGTTTAGAACTAGGTCCAAAAATACTTTGAAAAAAAAAAACAAAATAAAAATGCAAATACAAAAACACCCCAAAACGCAATGAAAAGAACTGCAAAACGTGCGTCACAAAGCATCCAAAAATGTAGCCAAAAGACGCGTCGAAAAACATATAAAAACCCGTCGCTACATGCATAAAAACACACATACCAAAAACTGTCAAAAACGCAACAAAAACTCATCAGAAATTCATAAAAACTCGGGTTAAAAACACATAAAAACGTTAAAAAAAAAACCCATTTAAGACTCATTGGAAACCCGCCAAAAGGAGCTTCGAAAACATTGTCAAAAATCTGATCACAAATGAATAAAAGGCGCAACAATATCGCATAGAAAATACTTCGAAAAAAAGCTTGAAAAAGGATCAAACCCAGTGCGTAGAAAACCCATTAAAGACGCGTCAAAGTACCTATCAAAAACGCGCCAAAAACCACACGTCGAGGCTTTCAAGGCGGAACAGAAAACTACTTGTAGAGAGACATCCAAAGGAACATGGAAGTTACAGTCGATTGCTGAGAACTTGAAAAGAAAAACAATTTCTGCACGATAGACAAGCGATGTCAACCGACATGATATATTTCTGTCACACCTCCAACCCTACCTCGAAAGTCTGTATGAACAACGTTCCAAAAATAGAATATGTAAGTAACGAGTAGAGTAGCTCTTCATCTCCATCACAATTCCAAACTTCGAGGTAAAACATCGAACAAGAAAACAACAAATCGATTTCTTCTACACTACCATCCGAACCAGCCGCTATATGTTTCGCTGGCTCATGTTCGTCATTCCAAACCAAAGGAAAACGAAAACATCTTACTTCCGCTTCCTAAGTAATCCGTAGAGCAAAACCGCAAACAAAAAAGACGCACAAATTCATAAATAATACATTCGATATATGGGCGAAAAAAATTGATGGCAATTTCCTTCCAAGGATTATAAATAAGAAAAGTTTCCCCACAATCCATAGTCTTCCAATCAAACCCCCATTCAGGCGGCATTATCTCAGGATATCTCCGAACGAAATCTACTAAAAGCATTCCATCATTCTGCACTCATCCGACGAAGATGGAACAAGGAATATTACCGATGAACTCATTTATCATCTTTCGTTGCTTCGATTGAGATGTGTCGCCTGATATCCTGAAAACAAACACAGATGCATCAGCAATCCATTCTCCAAAAGAAATCAATGAGAATTATGGACACTGCATTACGCAATCTCTTTTGAGATCCCTTATGCGGGAATCAATTATTCCGTCTTAGTCCTCTCGCATTTAGGAAAAGGCAAATTCAATAGCAGGCGACTGTACACATCAATACTGTGCGCACACAAAAAGCAATTACCGAACGTGCCGCATGCAGTGCTCCGCATGTATGTCTGGGAGCTTAAAAGCGGTTTCGGGCGTTTGATGTAATTGGCGCGGGCAAACTGCAACCGGTCGACATACAAATGTGCAGTCAGGACGAGGCATGGATGAAGATGCTCTTGCCTGTCGCACAAAGTAAATATTTGCACCGGATGGTAAGTGCAAACAGGATAACTTGGAAACCCATTAAAGTGGTTCCGGTCTTTGTGCGGAGGTTGCTTAGGTGGCTTCATCATCACTGTAGTTGTGGGGGAGGGTACATAAAATTGCTGCAACAATGACACAAATGCGGTCTTACAGCATTTAATATGCCATTGAAGGGGGAAACACAAGAAGACCAGAATAAGGATGAAAGTTTTTGGCAGAAAGCTATAAAATGGCTCAGTAAAAGTGCGGTTTAAGGGCAATATTCGGTTGGGCGCGTCCTGAGCAATAAAATTCACGGAATAACTTGGAGTGTTTCGTTGCATTTGTTGCCTGGTTTGGGGTCTCAACTCTGAGCTGTAATCTGGTCAGGGAAAGCGCAAAATGTATTCACTTCTGCTTAGTGTGTGGTGGCAGTGTGTTGTCATAGTGCTACATGTCACGTTTATCTCCTTGAAGCAGGTGCATTTTCCTCTCTATTGTATGTACTTTGCTTTATCGCATAATTGTGGTGGGAAGTTTTTTCAAGTCATCGTCTCTTTATGTGAAGGAAGCAGCAGATACTTGGGTATAAATTGTGTTTCAAATGATCCACAAGCTGTAAGAAGCGGAATCGCTTTCTCAGATGGCTTGTGCGTTATGATGGACTGTTGTTAAAAGGGAACTGCTAGCGATATGGAATTTATTTTGAATCTTCGGGCTGATCCAAAAATGTTGAGTGACTTATTAAAAGTAGCATTTTTAAATAATAATTGTTATGCATATCTTTTAAAATAAAAATTTGAAGTTCACGTAACTCAGCGATGGCATCTTGCATTTTGCACAAAATTTATAAGTTTTTGACACCAAAAATAGACTGACCAATTAAGAAATCACTGCAACTTTTTATTCCTTGCAAAAAATCAGAACTAATAAAACACCATTACAATTTTTTTTCTCCTTAAAAAATGTTTCCAAATTTTTAAAAACTGAAAATTTTCAGTTGTTGGAAAATATGGGGCTGAACTGCGTTTTTCTCAAAAAAGCGAATCGACTTTAATAGTCCTTTAAAAACAGGTCCAAATATTGTGGATCTGCTAACAGGGCATTCCAAAAAAAAAACTGCGCCCAACAGTGGATAGATAAAGTTGACATCCATTTATTGAGATGATTTAGCAAGTAAAGGATGTTTTTTTTTAGAAGTTGGTTTTTCGAATAGGGATAAAACTGACATTTTGTGGTCAAATCTGGCAACTCTAATGTCATTTATGTTCAGTTTGGTTTGTCATTTCATCACGAACAGGTTGACAAATGAACAACGCTTGCAAATCGTGCAAATTTATTTCGAAAATAATGGTTCAGTTCGCGAAGTTTACCGCAAGCTCCGTTCATTTTATGGTCGACATAATCGTCCATCAGAGCAATTAATTCGGTTAACCATGGATCGTTTTCGAACTACGTTTACTCTATGTGATAATACGCATTCGCACAGACGTTGAACAGTGCGCACCGAAGAAACAATTGCCGCTGTAGAGTAAAGTGTTGAAGAGGACCCGAATGAATCGATTCGCCACCGTGCACAGCAATTGGCCATGATAACCGACTATTTTGTTCCCAAATTGGATGGCATGAATGTGGATGAGATGTGGTTCCAACAAGACGGCGCTACATGCCACACAGCGCACGTCACAATCGATTTATTGAAGGAAACATTCCATGAGCGCATAATTTCGCGGAATGGACCTATCAATTGGACAGATCGTGTGATTTGACACCATTGGATTATTTTATTTGGGGATATGTGAAGTCCCTCGCCTACGCCAACAATCCAGAAACGTTAGGGGACTTGGAAGCCAACATTCGTGGCGTTATTGCCGACATACAGCCCCAAATGCTCGAAAAAGTGGTTGAAAATTGGACCTCTAGACTTGGCTTTATTCGAACCAGCCGCGGCGCGGCGGCCACATGCCCGAAATCATATTTAAATATTAATGGCATAAGATTATCCTTCCAATAAAGCCAAATTGATGGACATTAAAACGATTTTCTTCTGTTCTGTTGAAATTCGAAGTTCAATACCTCTAAAAAAACACCCTTCACTTTCTTTTAACAGATACCAAGTCGTTTTAATATACTCGCCGTGTTTATCGATATAAAGAGGTTCCTTTGATGACAGGATGTTTTAAATTACTTGCTGATTTTCTAAGTTCTTTGTGTACTTAGTTAGGACTGAAAACAGACATAAACTCTGGATTTTTGAAATTTCCCTCATTTGGTTGGACGGAATAGTTTTGTTTTAAAATCCAATTTTCTGTTTTATAAAAAGATTAGTATTTCCGTCTGTCGGATTTATTTGATTCTACCGCTTTTTTTGGAGTATATCTGCACTAAAATCAATCTCAGTTATATATCTGAAAATCACCAAAAGCGTTGTTACAAGCCGCTTTTGGTTTAAGAGTTAAAGAAATTTACTTTACTAGGGACCTGAAAGTGGGCGGATTTGTTCCCAACTAATATAATAATAAAATGCTTTCTAGTTAATACTAGAGCAAAATAAGACGTACTTAGCTCTTTAGAAGAGGAATTCAATAACTAAAACTAGAAGGTAAGAAGGTCAAAAACACCCGTTTTATTAGGATTACAATATCTTGCAAACAGAAGCAGCTCCGCACATGGCTTCAAATAGACATAGTAAATGTCGAAAATCCTTTTAGGTTCTGTTCTGCAACTCTCCGGTTTTTTTTTTTTTTTTTTGTAGCTACATTCAAACCCAAAAAGCTGGTCGTCAAAGGGGTTTTCTTGTTTTATTTATTAAAAATATTACACATGTGTTTTTAAGAACTTCTTTTACGTATTAATTTGACAGCAAGCTAAACAACTAGAGAGCGTTATTTGATTTTCCCTTAAATTTAATATAAATGCAAAAATAAATAAAGAAGTTGTTACCAAAATTGATCAACTTTAAAAAGCTTTATAAACCAATCACATTATCACAATAAGTATTTTATTTGGTGTTTTTAAAGCTCCTGAATTTTAAATTTTTGTCACCAATTTTGTCACCTGAAACGGTGACTTACTTGAAAACTTTTATATCAATCTGTACCTATGATCGCCACTAGTTGTTTGCCTGAGTTAAGTCTTTATGCAGAGCCAAAGTTCATGTTTCTTCTTTCTTCAACTGAGAGGTCATCAACACGACCATTTAAGTTGGGGCTTGTCCTTCGACCCTTCAATTCATAGGATGAGCTGGGAGCAGCTTTTACTTGAAAACACTTTGAGAAAAACGTGGTCTGATTTAACCTTTAAACACTCAAGTATTAAAGTGAAGACGCAATACAATTCCCTAGGTATTATCCAAGCAATATCTGTATTACACAGGACTTATGACGAACAATTAAATTTCAAATGGTTTGCTTAAAAATATGTAAAATATATTTTTATTAAAAATGTTCTACTTTCCCCGAAGACAAAATCGAATTAAAAATGCATCAAGTGCACTCTCTCATGCACGGACTGCACAAAAGTCTCTCTTCCGACGCTTCCCTGGTTAAAACACCATAGACCCGCAGGTGAAAGGATGAAAATATCCGTAGTATCCTTCGTGAAACTATAGATACTAACTGAAAGTACGTCGTAGTTAGATGAACTTAATTCAATTTAGCGAAGAGTGGAGGTTTCATCAAAATCTACTCCAGGAGATCTCTAAGCTTCCCAAGTATACATGCGGCCAATGCGAATGGACTAATTGCAAAGGTAGTCTTACCTAAATAGATTGCAGAAGGAGGTGAAATGCTGTCTGCAATAGTTTTCACTGAAGGCAATTGTGGCTGGAAATTTGATATAAATTCTCAATTTTTAATTCATACCAGTGGAATAGCTGTGGGAAATTTATCGATTGACTGTATTTTTGATTCCTATATGTTTGGTGAAGGTCCAAGAAAAGTAATAGGAATGGTCGATGGTCGACTTTGGCCTTATGAGTCTACGAAATATATTAATTCCTTTAACGAGCTTTCTGTGCAAAGAAGTCTTATATTTCTGAGGTTTATTTGACCTTCTAGCATTCTTCATTCTTAACAATGAATCTGGCTTTGGTCATTCAGAGCCCTGTGAAAGGAGTTACATTGAATATTTGCCGGCTTTGTTTGAAATCCAACAGGAAGTCAATTCGCTTAATTTTCTTGTTTTTAATTTCGGCGGATAAATAAATATTTTAGATAATTTTAAAAGCATCCATTCACATTTCGAAAGACTACGAAAATGTGTTGCCAAGCCGCTCTCCGCTCCATTCAAAACTGAGCAGAGCAACAAATTTGAATACACGACTGACTGCCTCAATTTCATTTGACCCCAATACACAATTACACGAAGATCCATCAGCTACCCTTCAGCTGCAGAGATAATTTGTTACCTAAACGGCTATTCGGCCTCAAAATAGAATTAAATTGTCTTCCAAATTACCATCAAAATAGAGTCTGGCTCGCCCCCCATATTTCAGAGGAAGCTTCATTAAGTCTAGCAAAATGTAACTCATCTCACGGCGCGTCTCAAATTACACCCCATCAGCGCAGAACAGCAAAACAACGAAACAATAAAAGGAAACCCAACACGAATCAGCATTCGTTTCCATTTATATTTCGGAAGTCGTACACAGCTCCTACCACCTCAAACACAAACGCCTACAAGAACGGCCCCATAACGGGTACTTCTCACGATATGGTGCAAAAGCAAAACACCCTTAGGTGTGTAATGAGATCCACTAAAATGAAGACTTGTTACATTCATCTGTGTTAGACAACATTATCGTTCTCATAGCCGCATCATAATTGAAGCGGTACAAACGCAATTAATGCGTAAGCCCGTTTTGCGCCCTCGAGGATTGGTACAAGACGATAACTCTTCCACCCACTCGTTTGCCGAAAAACACAATTAACCAAGTGACAGGCTGGGGTGCTTGTGCGTGTGTTTCTTTCTTTCTACCGAAATTCTTGGTAACAAATTTCAACTCAAGGGGAACAACAAACACGACTGTGCATGAGTGCAGTAAATATACGCGTTTTTCTGAGGGTACATGCTTCTTAATCCTTTGCTCATTTGAGCCAGCCACACCAACCCCGGCAGAAAATGTATATTCCAATTAATGTTGCATTAAGACTCATTAGCTTCAGACCATAAAATGCTACCCGATACCACCGAGCAAAAGAATAATCGCACCAGAAGAACTATATGCTTGGTGGATAAATATTTGAGAAAGGCGTTTTTGTTTCTTTATGCAGTTTTATGGCTGGAATCCAGTTCACTTTGTGGCTAGGGCTATAAAAGTAACTGCTGCATTTGCCGTCATTTTGACAGTAGGTGGAACAAGTTCGGGAAGTTTGCGGCAGTTTTAAATTTGTTGTATCTAATAACCTTTAAGCGGTTGTCACCCGCAGCATCGAAACTAGCTTTCAAGGAAAATCGTCATTGAGATTCGTTCTGTTGCGTAGGATTGGACTCCTACGTTTTACGTTTTACGGACTCGTTTAAGCAAAGCCGATGTAGGTAAAGCCTTTTACTGTCTAAAAGTTATAGCTGTCTAGTGTGGCTTCACCGCAGCCTGAATCATTATCTTGTAAGTCTTAGAAACAGACTTTTATAGCAAAGGATTGAAAGTTAGACTAAAAACTAAGGTAAAGTTTAGGACTTAGATCAAGTGATGTTAATGGAGGTCAAGTTTTAGAGGGCTTGAGTTAACCCTCCGCAGCACTTGGTTAGAGCCATATAATGAGCAGTTTTGCAGTTGACGGCAGAGTTGACGGAAACGTACATTTCAAGGGTTTAATCTTTAAGAGCAAGAAGTTGTAAAAAGACTTGCAATCAACGGGGTCTTTGAGGAGTCAGTGAATGATCATCACGATAGGGAAGATCGCAGCAAATCACAGCGACGCTCTCTCGATTGTGAAGTGTGGACACATAAGTTCGCTGTAAAGGAGACGGAGCTTAGCAAAGTGGCGAGGTATTCTAACCTGATCACGTAAGGTTTGGACAATTCCTTAGACCTTCTTTAGCGAAACCAAATGATGAGACGGCTTCAGGAGTTTCCTTCCCAATATGCAAATGGAAATTAAGCTTCATGTTGCACAAAAGTCTTTGAAAAGGCTAAAGGAGGGGCATAGTTTCGTTCTTATTGCATTCAAAAGACAATCAATATATATTTAGCTTTGAGTAATTTTTGAGGTTCTCCCATATGGAAAAATCATCCAAATCTTGTTGAAGGAAGCTGAACCTATTTTTGAATGTGGTTTCTCCTTCTTTAAGTTACCCCAACAGGCCCTTTCTAACAATTCATATTTCCTCGACTCGGTTTTTCTAATTTGTTGCGAAAAGCTGATTGAGGTCCCTTTTTCTTTTATAATAAGCCTTTGCAATCCTTCCTCTGTATAATAATCCTTTTGCAGAGCCGTTTTGACAAATATATACTATAAATATTTTAATGAACGATTGTCTCTGCTACTCAAACCAGAGGCTTGTTGTGACGGTCTTATTAAGCACAGCATGTGATTTGTTTCTGGCAGTGCGGCTTTTCGGCTCATGGCTGTCTCGAAATTTTTGCGGAAGGAAGAAACTCCCTTTTCTCATTTTCGTTCTAAGGTCGTCCGTCATTTCAAAGTGAAGCGTGGATATGGACGGCGAAGCGAGGACAAAACTCTTAAAGCCATTTAGGTACTTACGGCTGCACTTTTATCACTCTTTTAAGTCGAGGATACTATTCGATTGGGTTCTTTAATATGAGATCAACAAAATCCCACTCTACGTAGAAAGGTATGGCACAATTTTTTTTTAATTTATTTACAACCATTTCCGTGAGTTTGCTGTCAACCTACTTGCTTCCTTCCAGTGATAATGTACACCACTTTATGGCCGAACTACATTTTCAAGCGCACTCATTCCATGTAACTGCAATCTGCCGGATTGTCCAACACACTGTAATGACCTTCAAACAAAGTTGCCGAAAGCATCCCATAAGAGTCGTAAACCAAATGTTTTTCTTTGTTGCCAGATGTGCAGCTCTTCGGTTTATCCTCTGTAGAAACTCCCCTCCAACTGCGAAAAATCGAAGAAAAATTTTTATTTCTACTGTTCCGTCCTGTGGCCAAAACAGCAGCTCAACGTGGATGGTGGAAAGTTTTACGACAAAACTCCTCGAAACTCGGGTGCAAGGATGAAATTGATTATTCCCTCCATCGCGTCGCATTCCTTTGTGCTAATAAATAAGAGTACGTATTGATTAAAACTGGTAGGTGGACTGCAGGAAATCAGGAAAAGGAAAACAAAAACAAAAATAACTTCCACACAGACAACATCCGTGTGTGAACGTGTTGGCTGATGTCAAGGTTAGATTTCTGTTTCGAATGTACCACCCCCGGAATTGTTATTCCTTTTTTGTACATCACGAGCTCGACCTAGTCGGAACATTCCGCAGAGTAAATGTAAAACAACTTTTTGTGTTACACTGGTGCTGTGTTGTTGACTCATTTTAAAAGTCAACTCACAAAAAGGGGACCCAAAAGAAGCCAGGCAGAGTTCCAGCGCAGGATTCAGCATCGCAGTAACCAAAGTACAAAAGTACAATGTGTATTCTATTTGGTTCTCCCCCTGCCCTAGCCCAAGTGATGCTGAGTGTTGAAGTTGCTGCAGCAGCACCACAGAAGAAGACAACGACGACATCAGTACGGATATGCACACATTGTTAGGGGAGGACTTTCTGCCGCCCTTTTGGGTGGGTGAGTCATGGCAAATACCTTCCGGCAAATGGAAACTTATGGCCTTTTTAATCTTACCCTTGCTGGGTGCTGCGGAGCTTTTTATTTTAGGTCTTGAGTTAGGTATCGCAGAAGAACTCTTCGTAAATGCGTTGCCGAGGAGGGCATTTTGTGTGCGGGTGTGTCGCCGTATTGTGCTGCCGTATTCTTCAAGAAGGGCTACAGCAAACTAGGACATCATCAGTGTGGTTCTTTTGATATTTTTGTTTTTTTTTTTTTGGTTTTTGTCGATTTGTTACCCCTGCCCGGTACATGCGCTGGCATGCATGAAATATTGTAGGGATTTGCAAAATAAATGATAGCTCTTGGTAGGAAAGTCCTGGGGACGGAATTCGTGGAAGAACGTAGTGAAACCGCTTCTTTATGTGGCCTTGGCGTGACTTCAATTTCAAACAAAGTTCGGTTAGCCTTTGTGGAATATTGGCTGCGTGTGGGTTGGATGTTAAGTGCATTTAGGGAGATTTTAGACGAGCTACAAGGATACGAGTATATCCTAACTGAATGCGAAAGGATTGCTGCCGAGGTATGCATGTGTGCGTATTTTAAAAGCAATTATGGGCAAACGTAAAGCTTGTAAGCTGTGTGAAGTTTTTAGAAGCAGTTAGAGCCATTAAAGTTCCATTGTGGTGCTGTAATTAAAAGTGACATGTATCCCTGTAGATTAGGACGAGCGAGCGGGTCGATATTGCATTTGTGGATGTTATGAAATGGGGGATATAAGTGGTGAGTGTTTTTTGAGAAAAGTTGCATAACTATTGGCCGGTCCTTCGACCGGCTTAATGTCAATGTCGAATTTGACTTGCAAATACATTCGACACTTTGTACAAGAGATGAATATTTAGAATAGTCGTTGACTTGGCTTAAAAGTGAAGTGGGCACACAAAACAAGGAGTGAATTTTATGTTTGCATTTTTTTAGTTGAAATTCCAAGGGTAGAAGAACCAATTGATGAGCTATTGTATAGGGGCTTATTGTATTGGGCCAATAGAAGCCATCCGATGTTGTTTGGCTCTAATTTTTTTCTTAATAAAAAACTTCGATTCTATCTTTTGATTATGTTTATCTGAACCTTTAGAATTTTTTTGGTCAAGCCGAAAAGATGATATCGGCCAAATGGGCGCCGTCACAATTGATTGCCATACTTGTACTTTGATTGGAATTTAGTTGAATATTTCAATGGAGCTATCATTATAACTGCGAGCGCACTGAATTGACGTTTCAGCTGGCGTCTGTAAGTGCTGTCACTATTAATTAAGTCTAAGTGGCAATCATAAGTCATTTGGATACATACTGCATACTTGCAGCACTTGTTGGGATTTATTTGTTGTCATTTGTTTTCCTTTGCAGGCATTTCAATTGGGCATTATTAAGCAATCTTTTTCAATATCTTTCAATCGCTGGAAATATTTAGCGCTGTTTATTAAGTCGCTGGAAGTCGAACCGGTGATGGCTTTCATTACACAAGTACTTAGTATCGGTTTTTGTTGTTAAACATCAACAAAATGTGCGCACTTCCTGCTCTAAAACAAAATTTAAGAAGACATGTAATTGCGCATGTGCATCTTATCCAAATTCGGAACATTTTCAGAATATTTCCTAAGAGCTATGTTGTTTTCCTTCTCTTTTTTTTTCGTTTTTTGACGCATTTTTGACAAATCTTTAGACCTCGTTTTTGGAAGCATTCTGGACTCGTTTTCGACACATTTAAGAAGCAGTTTTGGACTAACTTTGAGATGCGTTTTTGCCAAATTTTTTTATGCTTTTCCGACCAATTTTTGACTCGTTTTAAGATGCTTTTTTGGATAAATTTTTCAGATGTTTTTTGACCCGTTTATTGCGTTTTGTATTGCTTTTTATACTCTTGTATAAAGTTTTTCTTAGCTTTCATATCACACTTTATGACTCGTTTTCGGATGTTTTTGGGACGCATTTTTAACTGTTTTTGAACATATTATTGGTATTTTTGACCGACTTTTTTGTCGGATTTTTGTACTCGGCATTTGAAGGAATTTTTGACGCGTGCTTATTCATTATTTTCTAAGCGTTCTTTGACCCAATTTTGAAGTTTTTTTGACGCCTTTTTTAACCCTCTTTTGGGGTTGTTTTCCAGGTTTTTAAACTAGTTTTTGACTCGTTTTTGGATGCGCTTTCTTGAGCACTCTTGGACTCGTTTTTGAAGCGGTTTTTGACACTACTTTTGTAACTTTTAAATATCATTTTCGGATGCGATTTTTGAGATGTTTTTAACTGTTCTTTTTAGGTGATTTTAACTCGATTTTGGATTAATTTTTGGACGCATTTTGTCCAATATTTCTTTGACTTTTTTAGACCTAGATTTATACGAAATTTTATCACAATTATTCAAATTATGCTTCAGTGGGAGGTTAAAGTAAACCAAGTCAGTAGTGTCTTAAATTTAAAAGCCGCATTCATCTGAGATTAAGATTAAAAATGCTTTTACGATTTTAGTTACTTTTTCGAATTTCTGGATACCTTTTCGCAGTCAAAATATCAAACGCAAATTTAAGACTGTTTAAAGTACCTTCATAGTGCCTCTAAACAAAAAGGGACTTCACAGTGCTTTTTTTTTTAACTTCTGTCTCGCCAAAGCGAAAAATAAACACATCGGCCTAAGAAGGTCTATTGTGCTGGACTTCACAGTGCTACTCGGGCTCATGTTGAATCGCTAAATCTACCCTTTCCATAGTAAAATACATTTATTTGTCGAAAGGAGAAAGAAAGAAATATGTTAGAAAACAAGTCTTTAAACCAATTTTCTCCTAGTGCAGTATAAAACGCCATGAGATGTAACAGCCTTAGCCCACTATTCAGTCAGTCTGCATTATCAGCATAAACATGATTGAGTTGTCTTCCAATTTTGGCGATTCCATAATATCACAAAACCGCAATCACTTATGGGAAAATTCACCAGCTACGCCTATACCTGTGGAGCTAATATGTTCCTTAATCCCCATGACATCGTAAATTGCTGTGTTGCGATCAAATTAATTAGGAATAATTAAACAGGACAAACGATTTCCTCGCAGCAATACCTGCACACCCAACTGCGTTAGCTTATACATCAATGTCCTTGGTAGTATAGATTACACTACTGTTCCATTAGCCGGACTATTCCTCCAATCATCGTAAATTTAATTAGAGTAACTCGAGCTTAGAGGTTCATTAACACAACCACGTACAATATCCCGCCGCCACAGCGACTATTACTGCAACAGAGCAATGGGTTTACGGAAACATCTCCTCCATACCACCTGCTACTGGTTTGACAAGGTAAGTGTCAGAGTAGAAAAATTACGGCCAAATAGAGGTTGCGGTGTGGAGTCCACTTAAGGATTTGGGTCATGCATCGAAACGAATATAACGATGGTAGCAGCGATAATCGATAGCTCCCGCTTTTGACAGGGTTACCTCAATTTGAGTTTTAACCCAATTTGGAAGACACATCAGTTTTGCACGAATTTTAATTGGAAAAGTTTTCGTGTGGAATTTCGCAACACATGTTTTCCACGCTGCCAGCTATATATTTTATTATAAAAGAAGTCAGTCATTTGGAAAACATACTCAGCATCATCCGCCCTAATGAGGCAATATACATATGCCCTGATCATGTAAACACAAAATATCCTACATCCACCTAATTGTACCCAATGTATCAAACAAATTGGACAAGTAACAATCCGCAGCGCCCGCCTCCACTTTTCAGCATATATCTTAACGAGGATTTTGCCAAACACACAGAAATGCCAAACACAAACCTCCGAAGCGATCCCTCTTGATATATTCCCTCGCATATATCTCCGTTTCAATTGATTTATCATCCCTGCAAGCAGTTTCTATTCTGCAAGAAGCTGCTACTTATGCCAAACAGAATAACAGAGAAAAAAAAACTCAAAATCACGGCAAGTCCTCCCGAAATTGGGGATATTCACCTTAAGGATTGCCAGTTGCCATATTTCATTTGGCTTGTCACTAAAGCTTGCGTGTATGTCCCGAAGTATGGCTCCTTTCTTTCCAGTTTTGTATCCTTATCGCAGACAATCCAATTTGTCATCTTGGGTGTTCTTTGTGGAGGTGAAATATTTTTGGTGTACGGCTTTCGTTGGGCGGAATTTAATAACTATATTTAGTTTCGAGGGTTTCTGCATGAACAGCATGATTTTAGGGACACGAAAATTAATTACCATCAAGAGCTGGGAAAAAGTTCTCATGGCAATGTTTGTCTGTTATCAAGGTTTAACCTTTGCATAGGTTACAGCGGCGGGTCCTCATCTCAACAGCAATCGTGTTTGCGGCCACCTATCCGCGAGTCGGGGTTTTTCACAAGTCACTACATAGAATTCACACTGCATTTTTGCAGCAAATTGCCTAGAAGTAGCCTCAGTATATGCAACGAGATTTGGAGACGGTGCGTGAAGCAGTATGCAAACTGCTAGTCCGATCGAATATTAGTGTCCGCTGCTCTCTCTAAAAGGTAGGCGAAGTATCCTTTTGATACATGGCATAGTAGGAGTGAAACAAATTCCTCTTAATCCTTTTTTCTACCAGCACTGCACTTGTGGTTTGAACTGTGAAGTGTTCTTTATGTTGTAGTCCAACGTTTTTGTACCATTACACTACCCGCGGTTTGATCATTTGTGGTGTGACGTTCTGCGATCGCTACACTATTGTATTCTGAATTTCTATCAGCGCTATACTAGCTGTTGCTTGCGGTCTGCAGTTTTGCCGCCACTACACATTGCAATCTGAAGTTTTACCGATGCTACACCAGTTGTGGCTTGTGGTCCGCACTTCAGATACCATTTGTAGTCTAAAGTTCTGCCAACACTACACCACTGAGCTGTGGTCTGTAGCGTTACCATTGTCGTACCATTGTAGTCGGACATCTTTCTTACAAACTACGCCAGTTGTGGTCTGAAGTTCCGCCAGAACATTGCATTCTTTTACCAACGCTACACACTATTTGTAGTCGAAGATTCTGTGATCATCATACACCATTGTGGTCTGCAGTTTTACCAGTGCTACACTATTGTAGTCCGACATCTTTCTTACATACTACACCAGTTGTGGTCTTGCGTTTTCCCAGCACCATTATGATCCTAACATATACCAGCACTACACCAGATTTTGTGGTCTCATGTTCCGCCAGAACTACACCATTGTAGTCTGAACTTTTACCAACGCTACACACTATTTGTAGTCTAAAGCTCTATTATCATACACCATTGTGGTCTGGAGTTTTACCACTGTAGTCTGAGCTTTTACAATTTTTCACTTGTGGTCTGTAATTTTGCCAACGCTACACCATTGTAGTTTGACTTTTAACAAGCGCTTCACCTGTAGAAGCCGCAACCAAGTTCTCAGAAAATTACCGTATTGCTTGACCCGTTGACCATGCAGTCAATGCGCAGTAATCGGTAACATCCGCAGTGATGGCGCAGAGTTCAGTTGTCAATCTTCTGTTTGAATGAAGCTTTTGGTCGAAGGTAATCTACCGAAGCAGCTACTAGGAGTGCCAATGGATGTTATAATTTTTTAGCTGTCATCTGCTTTTTAGTGGAACCACATTGATATATCAAGACAGGGTGCAAATATCATCAATTTGAAATTGCTTTCTCAACCTCAAAAGGTGGCAAACAATTTATCGCCAATTTGTACCCTTTTCAGAATTCGCAACTCGACGCTGTCAGTATCCAAAGTCAAGGATACGAAAGTGAAAGAATTCGCAACACCAACGTAAGGCTCTGCTCTTCTTTATGTACCCAAAAGTCGCTGGCACACACAAATTATTCAAATTGTTTGCATTTGAGAAATGTAATCAGAATCAGAATGTTCGCTCCTTGGAAATAAAACAACGCGTGCCAACATTCCTAACCCCTTTCTTATCGAAAGCATCACGCTCCCCAGCCACCGCGTTCCCAAAGGCCCATCACTCAAAGTAATAACTTATTTACACCAACAAAGCAGCCATATCTTGAGATGTAATTACCGCCTTGACTTATTCAATATACAGATACTCGCCCCTGATGTGCTCCAATTATCTGTAACATTTGGAAAATTTCACAAATTTCACAAATTCGACGAAAGTTGAAGAATTCTTGTTCAAGTTTTGCGCGGCCCTCAGCGGAAACACTTGCTGGTGTTTTAAATTGATTCCACCCGACGCGGCGCGACGATGCCGATCTGCCCCCACGGCCTGGAAAATATTGAAGATTTAATATTTAACGAAATGAACCGGTAACTGATGTTCCATTAACGTTGTACCGGACGGGGGAATCATTATCATCATCACCGTCCCCGAGTCGTTGTCGTCTTTGTCGTCTTTGGCCTCTGTGATGAAAAGGAAATGCCATTAAGGACACAACAAATTAAGGGGAGCTCGTCAAACACCACCAGTTGGTGGGTGGGTGGTTGGATTGCCTCCTCCATCACCGTAAGCCTAAAATGACGACCAACAGATACCGTTTACGCGTGGGTTTACACAACTCCAAAGGACCAGGATGGATGTGTACGAGTACAGTATCTTTTTGCAATCGCAAATCAATCGGTGATTACTCTATAATTTAGACGCATTAACACAGACATCATCAGCCGGATTACCAAAGTCTTTCTGTATCTATGACTGTGTGTGTTCAGGGCCAGTCTACGAGTTTTACACTCGACTGAGAAATTGTATTTCAATTTTCTATGAAGGAGGAAAATTGAATATTCCTTCCCTTCGGAAGGAGTCCACTGGTTATGGCCAAGGACTACTTTTGATTACTCAGCAGCGGAGACCGACGGACCAACGGCGAATAGCTGTTGGCGGGCGATAGTGGCGCTGCTGACGGAATGTTTCTTAATGGGCTCCTGAATGAAATAAAAATTTAACTTCCGCCGGGTGCTTCCTTTTCAATTTATTGCTTTTGTCATCTTAAAAATAATATTCGCGGGCGCGAGGACCACTTCTTTCAGCGGCAGCACATTGATGGCGAAACCGATTCAGATGATGGTCATGCCTGTGATATAATTGCCGCCTTATGGAGTGGAATTTGCTAGAAACAAATTTTAATTTCCTTTCATCTGCAAGCGCGTGTAATTAATTGTCAACTGTCATTCCGTGTGCAAGTTTTTTCCTTCGGTTTGGGTATATGTCTTCCCTGTGGGCGGATTGCATTCAATGCAGGGAATCGCGGTGGAAGAGATTGAATTGAGATAATTCTTTTACTTTTGCGAAAAGTTTGTCCTTTCATTTGGGGTATAATAAGGAGTGGGGAGTGGTTGGAACGGATTATATCAGGATTTTCTTTGATCAACGACAGGAAGTTTGAGTTGGACAGCTGCAGAAGTGCAGAACAATGCTTTCAGTTTGATGGCGAGCAGTGGTGTGTGAACTGAGAACTAAATTGTTATATAAGAGGGAATTTCTTACCTTAGTGGTTGTCTGAGGTAGGATAATAAACCGCATGAATTGGGGCTCTTCTAGGATCGGACTTCAGGCAACTGCACTCGGTAGTACTCATAGAGGGCGCATTACTTTCAACAGATTTCAACGACGATTCCACTACTATTACTCCGTCTTGGGTCAACACGTTCCATTTTGGATCGCTCGTATAGCTTAAGAGCTGTCGCAATGTATGACCAATCCGTTGGCACTTTCCAAACGAAATCCTTTCCCTAAAATCCACTTGATGAAGTGCTTGTCAACGGTTTGGTGAGATCTCGAGCAAGGCTTCACTTGAAACCGGAAATCACTTTCCCCATAGACCCACTCATATCTGTTCCGAGGGCGTATCCTAGTAAACACAATTCTTGTCAGTGACGAAGAGTATTTCATTTTTAAACCGAGAGCAAAAGGATGCGATGCATTAGTGTCCAATAAAACCCCGCTAATGGAATCACAGCTCAGAGTGCCCTTCACCATTATAGCCAATGTGCAAACTTGGCGACTTTGACTCTGCTTTCGTCGTCTCGTGAGCGAGCCACTCTTCTCAACAAGAGAATCGCACTTAAGAAGAATAAGAAGAATCCCTCTCCCTCCTTCAGGTCCATTTCACTTGCCATCATAAATGTTTCGTATATATTTTGCGCCCACTCGGGCGGAATAGAAAATGCATCAGCAGCTCGGTAAAAAAAAATTTTAAAAATTAAATATAAATCAAATTCAGTTGATATTTGAACTTCACACAGATGCATCATCGTCATGGAACGTGTTGCATGCCAGGATCAGAGCACCGAATGCCAGCAACACTGTCAGGAGTTTAAGTTGAGCATTTTTCATCTCGCTATATCAGGGCGTCGTCGAATGACTGCTTAATGCTCATCTCCTTTGTTCAAGTGTGTGTGTTTTTATTTTCTTATAGCCTTCGTCGCCTTCTGGCTGCTGTTATCCGCAGTAGCTTGGGTAATGTATTATGCATCGAGATCTGGGGGGAAGGATATAAAGTTTTTGCTTTTAAGTAAGAGTATCTGAAGCTGTCGGCTTTTGTTTGATGGTTTTAGTTTGCGTTTTTGTTTTTCGATTTTTTTTTCTGCTTATAATGGAAACTTTTCAACTGCCGTTGTGACTGGCAAAAATGAATCTTTGAGTGGGTGAAAGGCGATGTGGGTTCATCGAGGGAGAGCGGAATTCGTCCTTAACAATGCTGGCGGTTTTTTTTTTTTTTTTTTTGAATTTGGCCTGGTGGCTTGGTTTGCAATGCAAATGAGTGAGGGGGTGGACTATCCCGCTAAGTTTGCCATAACTTAATATTTTAATAGCCTCTCGTCTTTCGCTGTTAAGTGATATGCCGTAGACCGGGATAGAGTGGCCGAGTCGTTAAATTTTAACGGTTTCCTCTTGTAAGGTTGGAAGAGCGTCTTTAAGTTTGGTTCATCAGAAAAAAAAAAAATGTGAAATGAAATGAAAACCCGAACGAACGTCAGTCCGAAAACTCGTAAGGCAAATAGCAATGAAAATTTTAATGATGACCGACAAGTAGATAAGCTTGGAAAAAAATGTAAGAACTCTTCCTAGAACTTTAATTAGCATTGAAAGGGTAGGTGGGTTTGTGGGACTGGTTTTCCTTCAAAGAAACCAGCACATTGAAGGGGTAGTTCTTCTGATTCATGCTGATGGGTTGGGTAGTTAGAAAAGAAGACCTCCTGATTATGTGCTCCTTGAGAGATTTTTCGATTTCTTCGGAGAATGTTTTTAGCTGTATCAAGATGGGAATGAAGTCAAAAGACTGTTCCATCACGAAAATATCCCTGATTTACCGGCTGGCGGCTTGTAATCCTTCATCTGGATTAAAAGTCTGTGTAAATTATTTTGAAGTATTTAGTAAAATATATTTATGTGCCTCTTTTTCCTTGCCAATCCCAAGAAAAGATCTTGATCTCTTTGACATCAGGTACAGATTTAATTTTCTGTGGGAAAAGCACTGCTCGCCTTTAATTCGAACGGTGCTTCGAAATCGCCCACATATTCAGATTCCGAACCTTAACCCTTTCGAAATGCCACTTGATTACAATTGCTAAGTCCCTTCGGTGCTGGTATGAGTAGTTGACCCCACGTTGGCCTTTTGTACCTTGGGGGTATACTCATACTCATCTTGTTCTATGGCATATACAACACGCAAGCAAATATTTACATTCCTCGCACACATAGCTGCTTAATAAATATCTCCGTTCACTTTTGAGTGACAAAATCTATTCTCCCATTAGCATGCCCGCAAAGAAACATATCCCAGGAAACCGCAGAGCACAACCCATTGCACCGTATGCTGTCGTCTGATATCCTAGTAAATACAAGCCACATGCATGTACATGTACACCCAAAGGGCTTTGCCATGCAATCAACAGAGCAACACTTGGAACATTCATAAGCAAAGTATGGTTGAGAGCAAACAAAAAAAGTTGACCGTATCCACCCTGACAGCCCGCCACATTTCGTTACCCTTTGCTATTCGCCAGAGGATGTAATTAAAAACGCAAAGTGACACAATACATAGCATGATGTAATTTAGAATCACCGGTAATTCCAATGTGGCCACCAATAGATCTTCTTTCTGTCCACCAGGAGCGGTGTGCAGAAGTACATCGAAAATGTTAAGTGAACTTCCGTTCCAGATGGAACTTTGTCATCCTTCCTGCAGGATGGTAACTAGAGGTACAATGCGCTGCTGGCTTCCTGCTAATTTGCACATTTTATAATGTATGTGCGTTCATGTTAAATGACAGATGAGCGTCCCCTCCCTATCAGAAGAAGCACAATCATATCCTGCACATGGAAACAGTATAAGCTCAGTGGTTCAGTGGCCACTGGTTGGACGGAAGTAGAGTTTCGTTGTAACAATAAATCCATATTCTGCTGACCGGCACCGCAGCAGTGTTGTGGACCACAGACTATCTCATAAAATATTTCATCTACGAAGGTGGTTGGTTGACTGAACCTTTCGCCGGCAGGACACCGTATTAGCTCCAGAAAAGCGCACCGACAGTATATGTGATATGAATAAATGAGATCGAGTGTAGGAGGCCTTGTGGGACACTCATATCCAGCTCAGGTGCATGGTGTATGTTCTTTGGGGACTACGAAACGACAACATGGCATATCCTTTTGTTTACCGATGTGTGAGTGTATGAAGGCGAATCACGGCGAATATCGAGTCGATATATTGGTCGGGGAATCAGTATCTAGTCTAACTAAGTGCAGGATATTATTTATGGAGCAATCGCATTGGGAATTGTCGACTCTTCTGCTCAAAGATTGAAAGAGTGATGTGCGAAACGTAGAGAGGGTTTTTTTTTAAACTAGCTATTGAAGGTCCGTGACAACTGTCCTCAGAGAGGCTTCTCAATTAAGACGTAAAAATACGTCTGCCATTTGTCCGACAAAAGAAAACTAATACAAGCGAAAGGCTGTGGCCAACGAATACTAATAGAAGAAGTTATTTTTGAATAAGGACACATTCTCACCATACCTCCTTTTGATGGGGCTATACCCCTAAGGGATCGACGAGTACGACAACAATAAAATGGCATATTTGACATGAATCACCGCGTGCGTGCCATAATTTTCTGGCGGAAGCACCAAAATGGGAAAAGGGACATTATGTAAATACGAATCTACCTATTTAAAAATAAAAATATTTGAATAAATTCCTGAATAATGGTCTTCGGAATTGCCAATCGACTATCTAATGACAAACGAGTAAAAGTGTTATCAGGCCGAGGCTTTGATACCCTGCAATGCACACAAGTCATGCAAAATTGGTTTTGGATGGGAAGTAACAGAACTATTTGACCGACATATTTCATTCGCCAATATCAATTCCCTTGGGCGCTATCGTGCTTTCAACAGACAGACAGACGGACATGGCTAAATCGATTCAGAATGTGATCTTACTTACTTACTTAACAGGCTCCCGACCCGTGAATCTCTGCCTGAGACACTGTAGCCTTCCATCCTCTGCAATCCCGGGCAGGCTGCTTCCAGTTGTCCAGACCAAGCGCTCTGGCATCCGCGATGGCTTGGTCTTTGAAACGGAGGTTCGGTCTTCCTTGTCGTCTCGAACCTGGCGGCTGGGATTCGAAGATCCTCTTAGCTGGAGCATTATTGTCCATTCGCTTGATGTGGCCGAGCCAATGTAGTCGACGTATTTTGGCCTTTTGGACTACATCCACATCTTGGTACAGCTCATAGAGTTCGCGGTTGTATCTTCTCCTCCATTCGCCCTCCTCGCACACAGGACCAAAAATCCGCCGAAGAATTTTTCTTTCGAAGGAGCCCAGTATCAGCTCTCCTTTCCTGCTTATCGTTCAGCACTCGGCCCCATAAAGCAGAACGGGCAGGATAAGGGTTCTGTAAAGCATACATTTTGTCCTTCGAGTTAGGAGTTTTGAACCCAATTGCTTTGCCAAAGCGAAGTAGGGTAATTCTTCGCCGGATCTCCACTAAGATGTTATTTGTGCTATCAATAGTGACGTTCTGTCCTAGGCGGTGTACAGATGATAAAAAGAGTTCTTTCACAAAATTTCATTCGCCAATGTCAATTCCTTTGGGCGCTATCGACAGACGGACGGACAGACAGACAGATAGACGGACATGGCTAAATCGATTCTGAATGTGATCTATGTCGTTCTAAACTTAATACAACCTTGTAATGAACGAAGAAGTTTCGATTTATCCAGTCGCGCACTTAGTTTCTTTGTAAAGCCTCGGTAGCAATTTTAAGGAACTCAGCAATGGGCTGTGTTCCAAATCTGTTATTGCGACGGTAGAGGAACTCGAAAAATAATTATGTCTCGCTTTCTGCCGTCTTAGACTTTCACAAATGTCGCCTTTTTCCCCTAAAGACCATCTTCCTTCTAAAAGAAATATGCAAGATTGCAAGTAGGTATAGGTACCTTCTCAATTCTTACGAAGTTGGTAAGCTTGTATTAATTTTCAAAGACCAAGTCAATTGCTTTAATTAAACCTACAAAAACCTACAAATTTTGAAAGTTCAAATGTGCTTTAACCATTTTTTACTGTATAGGTATTTTTGATTTAAAAAAAATGTCCTCTTTTATGTGATTGAAAAAATAGTCAAGCGGACGTTGAATCCATATTTTATTTGAGCTGTCATTTCATCGACTTTACAAAGATTACTTTCAAGCTTTCAAGTGATTTAAAATTGTATTCACCAAATTTAATTTAAACCAGAAAAGAAACAAACACGGCAATATACTTAGTGAATTTTGAAGACGCTGTAAGGTGTTTAAGAAGACAAAACAGCATCCTTGACTTATAGTTTTCTAGCAATGACTTTTATATGGTATCCGATTGGGCGCTCTCAGAGCACATTTTTACGTTTGGTACAACAGCAACCGATTTCCGATTTTAGAGCACTTTTGCGAATCTGGATTTTTTCTCGAGCTGCTTTAGATCTACCAAGGCAAGTTCATCTGATTTTGACAACTAGTTTAGTTTGTTTACACGTTTTCGTCAAATTTTCCACCTGCAAAGAAGCACAACACATCGGATGGATCTATTTTTGTTAGTTAATTATGTGCAGATGTTTAAAAATCAATCTGTGAGGAAATTTCGAATAATTTAATATAAAATTCAACAAGTGAATGAACAACACTTAGAAGTGTCGAAGGCTACACATTTAACAATCGCACGAATATCAACAAAAGAAAAAGGTCAAGCATTTTTGTGTTCGATTAGACGCAAAATCTGAAATCTGAGAGCGAATCTGAAGAAGCCCAATCGAATACCCATTAGTTTATAAAATCCCCACATTAGAAAAAGCCTCCAAATCATTCTACGAAACAAATAAAATCCTTACTGGAAACTGGAAAAAGTTACCTATGTTCCATTTATAAAATGAGAAGTGTCTCGACTATATCATAGACACCCATCCATCAACTGAAAGTTTATGTCTTTGGTGCTTTGGGCGCTTTCAGTCTGGGCATCCACCTAAACTCGACACAAACAGAAATCTAAGTAAGGAATTCATAAAAAAATCCCGGATATAGGGTATTTTCGCGAGAATGTCAATAGGAGTGTTTTTCTGAGCTTCGCTCTCAGCAAAGCAAAGTAAAGTAGGATTTTCAGCACACTTATTACAACAACTGCTGCGAGTATAGAAGTGTCAAGTAGAGCGTAGTTGTTTTAATTGTGTGCTGAAAATCCTGCTTTACTTTGCTTTGCTGAGATCGAAACTCAAGAAAACAGGCCTAATGTCAAATAAGAAGAAGAGGAATCCAAGTGACAGCTAACAAACTTGTACTTGAACAGATTTTGTATGGATGATGTATAATTATGTTAAAAAACTACCGAAAAGTACATAAAAAAGTAAGCTTTGTTATCCTACAAGTTTTCTGACGTTAGAGCCAAAAAGATAGTCCATCTGTAAATGGATGGGCGAAACACTCTATCGAGCGCTAAGGATACGATTCACGAGTTTTTTTTCAAATTGGGATAAAAAAGCACAAAACCAGTATAAAAACTATAAATCAAGGAGAAACACTCGCAGATTTGCAGACTTGCTTGCTCTCATTCACTTTCACTGATATAGGATGTTTGTTTCAAGTCGTACAACAAAAACAATCAAAACTGAACCAATCGTTAAAAACTGTTATTTCGCTCGGTTTGGAATATTAATTTTTGCACGGACCAAAGAGGGAAA
The DNA here is from genome assembly GCA_948293265.1 of Cheilosia impressa. Lineage (NCBI taxonomy): Eukaryota > Metazoa > Arthropoda > Insecta > Diptera > Syrphidae > Cheilosia > Cheilosia impressa. The sequence goes on along the minus strand of OX411880.1, from coordinate 126,775,212 downwards.
CCCCGGAGTGTCCGACAAATAAGATTTAAATAATTCGCCGCCAGGAAAACATCTGAGGTCAGATTCTGTAAGGCGAAACGATCAATCGTTTTCGTTCGCACGAATGATTTGCCCTACACAATCAAATTTCTTCGTGCACACGAAAACGTTTGAACGTTTCGCCATACAGAATGCCGACCCTGATTTGGTGGGGAATCGGGGCCTTAAGTTCGGCCTTTTAACCGATTCATCGATTACAATTGGCAGCCCTCGCATTTCATGCTTGTCCATGATTATTTGCCTCTGTTGCTCAATCAAAAAATAAATTCACATCAACCGTCGACACGAACCAATCGAATTTTTCCCAAACCTCATCCCTTGCAACATTCTCCAGCAACATTGTCGTAACCACTGGCACTTGCTTAGCAACAAATGGATTCAACGCTGCGTGTGTGTGAGTGTAATTTTCTATGAAATACCTCGCCTCGCTCGCGTAAATACAGAAACAGAATACAGTTCGTTGAGGAGCAGAGAGTCGCTCGCAAGCAAGCCAGCAGAAACAGATTCATTAGTCCATGATTAGCGAACAAGTGAAGAAGTACAATTGGTTCGTATCGTACGTTGGCTGAGTTTTAGTTCTTTTTTTTTGCTGTTTTGTTAATTTTCTGTTGTTGCCTCAAGTGAATGCTATCTTGTGGTAAATAACATTTATGCTCGTTAACGTATCTGTCGTCTCCGTCGCTGCCGTTTGCGTCGTCGCGCGGGGCTAAACTCTAGCTGCACACATTCTATCTGTTAATTTAAATTTAATTTCAACTTTGGATAACAATCGCCACACATGGAGCAGATACTGTATCTCAAAAGTATACTCGTCGTCCCTAGCTCCATCATCATTGTCTCGTCAGCATAAAAATGTAATTTTTCGCTGGAAAAGTTCAAAAATAAAAAAGTATCCCAAAGTGTCTCGTTTTTGCAATGCAATCCATGTGAAGAGGAAAAAAATTGTTGTATACTTAACTAGATTGGAATTTCAAGTGAAAATTATTGTGTCACACCAACACTCCGATGGGTGTTTGCTATATCGAAATGTGTGTGCTCGAGTGTAGATAGTGTGCGTGTTTCTCTCTTGCTCTATGTAAATTGAGTAGAAAATATGAAATTTTTTTTGTGAAAAATTTTAAACCAAAGTTTTTTTTTTTTTTTTTCTCGTTTGCAAGATCACTTGCATAATTTTTGTCCATCGTTTTCAACATTTTAAGTTGAACAAAATAAAGATACTTTGCAGTGAAAAAGGATTGTTCATATTTTGGAACAAAATATCTCGTATTGGGTCTAATTTATGCGGCACCGATACATGGATACTTTCATAGATCTCTACTTTTTTAACTATACGATGTTGCTTGCAGCAGCAGCATAGAATAGATACATCTGCGCTATCTCTGTGTATACAATGGAAATATGTGGAAAAGAAAAAGAAAATCATAGAAAAGATATCTACTGATACTCTAATAGGATAGCACGAGGAGAACGAACGAGTAAACGAGTGGGAAGACGAAAAGAGGGAGACGTAAACGAAATCATTTGTCATCGTGTTGCGCGCGATGGCAACCGACCGAGCGACCGTTCTTATGGATATGTGTTTTGTTGTTGTCGAAAGGAATTTCTGCGCGCGGCACAGCCACACAGCGGCGTACATATATTTTTCTTCTCATTTGACATACGTACAATTGGAATGTGCACACCACCATCAAAACAAATGGAAATCTGTGTATACATGAGTGCGAGTATGTGTGCAATGTGGTCGATCCACTCGCTGTCGCCGATCGTGTTCGTGTATATGGCAGCGTGTGGTGTTGCCAGTTGTGCACAAAAAATAAGTAATAATGAGAAATTTCCTAGCACCGGCGCAACTTTATCTTGTGTACTTTTAAGCGACGTTTAGTAAGCCTCTCTATTATTTGTAGCCCGGACAAGAAGTCAGAGTTACTCACTGAAGGGCTTGATAAGCTGCAAATCAGCAAATTTTATCTCATCTTGATGTAAATATTACTCGAATGTAGAGATATATCACTCATACGTCCCTTTTTCGCAGGTGCGTAGGTAGGCTTGTACATATGGAACAGCTGAAATTGTACAAGTGGAACGTTTTAAGTTTTACCAATCCATTTGTAAGAACTTGCTGTTTTGTGTTACAAATCCTTAACATCTTAAGGGGAATTTCTGACCTCCTTTGTTGAAAAAAAGCTGTCTGCTAACTTGAGGAGCATGCCAATTAAATTAGATATATTTATATACGTAACATCCTAATTTGTAAGAATCTGAAATTTTGCACAATGGGTTTTGGTTATATAATTGTGCCTTTGCTTCAATTATCTTGAAAACAGCGAAACTACTGCTGTGGTGAATATTATTTGACTGAAGTTAGAGTAGGGATAGTCTATGTTTTCATTCTTCCCGGCTCGATGAAGCTCCTACACGGTTGTTCAAGAATTTACAAATGCTGCAATCGCGTAGGATTCTCATAGTCTCAGCTCACCTAAACTGAATAGCTCTGGCTAAAAGCAGCAACTAGTTCCCAATTCTTAATTTTTGGGAAACGTTATTTGGGTATTAAGTCACCATCAATACTAATTCCGAAAATGGTGGAGACGATTGCTTTAGGGAATGAGATTAGCTTATTATACTCGTATCTGAATTGATGATGGTTCCGTGGCTCCGTTTTGTGATAGCTCAACTATACCCTTTGTCTCGCCCAACTCTTATTTAACATTTCCCAGTTTACAAACGCACAGCTCACTTAAGACTGAAGGCGTTGCTCAATCTGACATTTTAAGGAGGCATGTTACATTGTACTAAATACTCCCGCAAAGTTTTTAGCCAAGACACAAATAATGTCTTCTGAATTTAGGCACAGCCGCAATCTGTTGGTCATCTCAGGTTGATTAGGCTTGTTTGTCTGGCAACGTGACTGGCTGGATTTTGGACATTCGCTCATTGGTTTTATCCTTTAGAGAGCATTTTGTGCTAATTTATAAACTCGGCCGAAATGGTCTATAACTGTGTGCGTAGTATGTATAATCACCCTTATTCCGAGTGGCGTTTTACTTTCACGACGTTTGTCGTTATTTTTTTTCGTTCACCGCCTTACAGAATGGCAGTAAAGTTTCTCACATAATAAGTTCAACATGAACTTCAGTGACAAATGCCGTTCAACGACTGAAATTCCAAATTCTTGTAATTCCAAATTCAAAATTCAAATTACAAAATATAACACCAGCTATTGAACAGCCTTCTCTTGTCCTATTTTAACATAGAAAATTAAACTCGATGGTCCCAAAAAATCATCTAAACTCAGCTTATTACAGCTTCAAAATTGGGGCCCACTTCCATTTGTGCTAAAAATGAAACAAATAGTTGTAAGGAGCTGCCTACAGGCTGCTCTATAAACCTTTTGCTCCAACTATTCATCTTCAAACTTCTAATTCGTGGAAAGAGTTGCAATTTGTTATCAAATCGAAGTCAGTTTCATGTTAAAGTTCTAAGATTCAACGAAAGGAAATTTTTTCAATCGACGTTCAAGAGTGGTAACACTGGCCCTACATTCGTCGTTGCCGCAGAAGGTTGGCTGAATTTCAATTCTGTCAAAGTAGTGAACCAACCTGTCAAAAAGCTTCTGCAAAATGTTCGAAAGAAAATCATCAACCTTTTGGGGAAACGGATTTTTCCTCCTCGATCGTTGTTACGTTTCCATTTCAATCCTTAATATGTTTCATTATATTCAATTCATATCTTTCCATTTTTTGTGTTGGCTTTTCCCTTTTTCTCTTGTTGTTTTGAGTGCATGGTTCGGGTCGTTCGTCCATTTACTTGTACGTTGTACCTCCCTCTTTCTCTCGGGTGTTCGTCGAGCGTCGACTCGTCGTGTATTCGTGTTTACGATTGAAGGCTGTGCTCTGCTCTGGCACTGGCTCTCTGTGTGAATACATGCCGTGCTGTGTTGTTGTTTTTGTAGATTGGAATGCGCTGCGAACGGGATAGATAACATTCATGCGAACGGGCAAGAGTAAACAAGGTGCACCAACCAACATCAACGATCAACCCCTCGACGGGTCGGCAAGGAGATTCTATTATTCATTGAACAAAACAACACGACGACGACATAATAATAATTTACTTTGAACATTTTGTTCTCTTTTTTTTTACAACTCCACCACACACAAATTACTACAAAACGTACGAGCGAGCGAGATGGACAACGTTTGATCAAACCGTTGCCGTTGTTTTCCTCAAAGGAATTTCCATTCCAACAAGGAATCAATTCCGATTTCACAGAGTCAGTTTACTATTTTATTGGACGGTAGTAGTCTCGGGCGGTTGCACAATTGCACTTTGCACATTTTATACACAGAGATACGCATCGGCGTTCACAATCGAATTCGCTTCAAATACTCATTTGAAATCTTTATCTCTCCGATTTTAGATACCTAGGTACATAAAAATAAATATTTTTTTAATCTCGCCTGCAATTTATTGAACCGCAAAAAGAATATGAAACTCATGGATACAAATTCAATTCCATCGAGTAAGTGTTATACTACGCGTGTGCTGTTCCGCCGATACGATCGTGTGAAATAAATATAAAAAAAAAATCCAAGGAAAATCTCTCCTTTCGAAAGCGAAGCAAAAAAAAAGAAAAACAGTGTTTCTGAGAAGAAAATTTTTGAAAAAAAAAATAAATAAATAATAAATAAGCCGAACCAACGAATTCGTGGAAATCTCTAAATAATTTCGTTTCTCTCGTTCGAATTCCGCGCGCTGAAATTATGCCAAAAACACACAATCATGGTGAATTTCCACTGCCAGATGGTTGGGATGTTGCTAAAGATTATGATGGAAAAATTTACTACATTGACCATAATACGAAGAAGACAACTTGGCTGGATCCGCGCGATCGGTATGTATCTTGATGTGTTGTTGTTGTTATGATTAATTTTACCGTTTAACTTCAGTTGTTTTGATTTTGATGTTTTTTTTTTGTTCTCATTTTGTTTTGTCTTTTTGGTTATATTTTGATGACAGTTCAGCGGTATTAAGTATTCATCTCTCACTCTTTTGCAACCGATGTGAATAATTGATAAGCGAATGTAAAAAAATCTCTTTTTGGAATTTTGGCGTTTGGTTGACTTGAAAATTTGCGTTATCAACATGTTTGTAGAAGAAACCAGTGAAGTAGGTAGTTCTCATAAATTGTCACGTTGGAGTGGTTGAAATGGTTTGGTTGGGATGTGCCGAGTGAGCGCAAGCGAGTCGGAGAATAACAATTTACGACATAACCTATAGGGGGCTATGGATCGCATTCCATTCGGGTATTGCCAGATCGGAATTCGGTGAGAATTAACTTGAAATGTGAACTGTGTGCGATGAGAGGGAGGGGTTACCTTGAAAGTCAATTATTATATTGAGTTTGCCTTCTCGTTTTATATTGTTGTGTGGCTATGTGTAGTGGTAATGGATTGAATAAAAAGCCAGCCGCATTCCACATCTGTTGTTTATAAAGGAATTGGAAGGGAATAATTGAGTTTTTTTTTTTATTTTTTTTTGTCGGTTTTAAAACGATGGGGGACTTTTTTTGTATGCTGTTCGCTTCATTTGTTTGATGGAATTTCATTGTGGATTTTGAACTTTAACTTTGGTTTCAGTTAAATATTTTTCTTGTGTTCTCGTAAAGGGGGAGATGCACAGGCAGATGATTAAATTTGATTTAGTTGTTGAGGACCTAGGAGGTCGTTGGGTCTCTATTTAGGTAGGTATTTGTTCTTATGGATTCGGGTTTTTACCATTTTATTCATGTTTTTTTTATAATCTACTTCTTTATTGGCTTCATTTCGATCTTATTGTGTAAATTTGTAGCGAAATTGATCATTTTTGGGGACATGTATGCGAACTTGTTTACCTATTTAAACTTTTTATTGAAAATCAAAGGTATCCTAGATAATTTGGCATTACAATTCCATTGAAATTGGTTTATAGAACAAAAAACCAATCAGGTCTGGAAAGCTAGGCGATTTTTATCGACCATCGAAGGTCTATCTCCAAAACCAGCAACCGAGTGCTGAAGATTTGGTTTCAGAGAAGAATCCGGGGATTTTACAACTGTAAAACTGGTAGAACTCAAAAACTATCCAGTACAGACGAGCATTGTTATAGGTATGTGATCTGCCCACTAAGCCTTCTGTTCTTCAGCAGGTTGGCATTGGAAGGCAGCAAACAATAAATTAATGACGTAGAAATTAGTTAAAGAAGTAGAGTTGGGAGTAGTCTTGAAATTTAGTATAATTTTTGTGAGGAAAGCCTTTGAAAAGTGTGAGTTGTGAGCTGATTGCTGATCTCAAAGGTCTTGAATGGAAAACTGATTCAAAAATTAGTCCATCTCTGCAAAAGTCCTAGTGCTTTGTTTTGACTTTTGTTTTTAAGCTGAGTTGGACAGGTGATGTCCATGCACTGTCTAATGAAATGACGGTAGGTAGTCGCGTTGTGGTTTTGCGTGACGGGCTATCTAAATCAAGAGCAACTACAGTACTGTACCGCTCGCCACGTTTGTGGTTTCCTCTACTAATTAAAACACTAGTTAGTGGACACTTAGTAGGAACAGACTAACGTGGTGTACTTGAAGGATCTTGAACACAACGTTGAACCTGCAAACATTTTCAAAATGCATATAGCTTTTGAACGAAGCTTAGAAATGACTTTTGAGTTAGTGGCCTTTATGGAACAAACAGAAGGCCCGATCTTCATCAGCGCACATATAATCTAGCTACCCTCGGTGACCAACACTGCAAAGTTCTTGTTTCCCAGTTCGCTGCATGTCATAGTTATGCATATACCCAAGGTCGCTGCTAATGGTTATAAGTCATAACTTTGAAGAACTCCCCCACAGCTCATTTTAGTCAATGCTTATTTCCGAAGGATTTTTTTTTGGGTCTGTCTTGTTTAATTTTCTCACTTTTGAAATACCCTTACAAATAAATTATCAACAAAAATGCCAAATTGGATTATTTATAACCCACCTTGAGCGGAATGCAATTTTTGACTGCTGAGACTTTCGTTAAATATAAGCGGGCTAAAATTTTTCAAGCCACACCACGGCAAATCTCCAGAACTTTACATCTTCAAACTCGAATCTGGTAACACCTTATCCACGGCCAATTACAAGTGGAAACATTCACAATACTTACACTACAGCAGCAAAAATCCCAACAACAACAACAACAACGCCAGAGCTAGCAACCCACCAGCAGCAGCAGCAACAGCACCACACACTATAGAGAGTGTTTATTATCTCTATACTTGGACTGTTAATCATCGCATTGGAATTTAAACGTTCGCTTAAGTATACACAACAGTAAAATGCGCTCATTAGATATCTCTATCTGGCCCCGTCCGCCCGTTCTGGTCTTACACCACCGCCCGCCTTGTCAGGCCCACCGCATCTCTCCTTGCACGGTCCGTCACCGTCACCCCACCAACCAATCCACCCACCGAATTGCTTTGGTTTGATGGAACTGTGCTCAGTGTGTGCCGAGTGTGGCTGTGCCAAACTTGAGGGCGCACGGTGTAAGGCCGGGCATGCGTTCAAGTTTTCAAGTAAACACTGCGCAGCTCATATTGTACTTAGTACTAGGTATATGCTGTATATTGTATGTATGCTCGCTCGATATCCCCCGGCCCCGGTGTTGGGATGGATGGACGAATTTTTAGTAGTAGGTAGATAGGAGGTATACCTCCTCTTTATGATAACTTTTTTTGTGTCTCTTGGATTAAATAATGATGATGGGTGCGCAAGGAATTCGCAGCTCGTTGCCGGTCGAGTGTGTTGTCTCCTGCTTGGCATAAGCGATGGAAGACAATACATTTATTGTCGACACGAGAAAAGTTCTCGACTGGAACGCGCGCAACACAATAAACATAAAGGTTTACATTCCTTGCGTTGTCATTTTGTATTGTTATTTTGCGGAAATCGTCACCAGATATCTACTTGGTACATTTATGCTTGTGGTGTGTGTAAAAAAATTGACAGACATTTTGGAACTTTGCCATTTGTCGGTCAAGAGGGTCAGCTGCTGTGACTGACAGTGCGGCACGAAAATGACTCAACATTTAACAATTTCGATGGGGAAAAGCTTGTAGAGATTTTGTGAATATGAAAAAGTGTCGGAAATTGCGAACAATCATTGTTTGAAGTGTTTCGTCTTGTGTTCAATGCAAAGTTCGACAAATTAATTGTTCCAGTCGATCTGAAATGAAAATAAAATTTCAGCGCAAATCTTAGATTGACAGTTGGTCTTTACAGATACTTCCTGTCAGCTAGATATAGGCTGTTTAGATAAGAGGCAAAAGGAGAATGACAGTTCTTTGCTAATATCAACTGTCAAAAATCTGCTCTCCCAGAACACATTTGTGCACATTGGACTCATTCAAAAGCCTAGTCATGCTAAAGCGACCAGATTTGTCTGGACTAGATTTTCCCGTCATTAATGTCACTTTTACTACGTTTAACACCTTGTCTACATTCGACCGGAATGCTTTAAAACTAATGGACAAAAACCGCCTCACTGTCTAGCAGATTTATCATTTGGACATAGATGTTCGAAAATAAAGCCAAGTTGCATCGACAAAACTTTTTTATCTCGTTAGATTCATCTATTGATATACTCGTTAGTTTATTTTGATTGTTTAAAATTAATCCAAAAATATGTTTGTATATATTTCTTAAGAGCGCAAGAAAATTTCGGGTTACAAACCGAAAAATATAACAGTCCATGAGAAATTATTTCAACATTTGGACGCCGAACATTTTTATTACTTTGCTATGAATGGCGCCCGACCAAAAAAAAAAGCGCATGTGACAATGGCCTTAGTGATTTGCTAACCTATCCGATTACGTCTAGCTGATTATGGTTATCGCATGTCACATTTTAAGTACTATATATATCAGATGCAGTTACTGTCACTAATTGCTTATCTCAATAAAACGGAGTCGGTGAAGTCAGCTCGGTTTTGTATACGCCTTCACCCAGCGATAGTGACGTACGGAATTTATTTATTAGTCTACCTACCTACGTCATTTATACTGAACGTACAGCGGATATACGGTGATGCTGTAGACTGTGCCGTTGTCCAAATGACGTAAGATTTGTCGCAGATGACCCATCTGCTGGTAACTGGCTCAAACTGACAACTGAACGCAAAACAGGGGAGTAAAAACGAAATTAACCGGAAATTGTACGAGAATGAAAACGAGAATTTGCCATCTTATATTTATAGCCGTAGATGAGTTTAGTCACACACAAGGCTCTAAGTGTTCTTCTTCAAGAAATATATGGAGGTTTTGGATATTTCAGTACAATCTGTCAGCAGGGTGCGTATGCGTCAATGTCTCCCTTGTTATCAGCGTCAAATTGTTGGCCTTGTTTAGGCTTTGACAAAGTTATTTATTTAAAAAAAATTAAACTAACCTAAATGAGAAAGAGACTTTTCGTAACAGAAATGTGCTTTTAGGATTCAACAAAATTGGGACACGTCTGCACTATTTTCGAAAAAAGCTACCAAACATTCGGTGGGCCATGATTGGCATTTGAAAACCATTTGATTTTTACAGCAATATCTTTTACGAAATTGGTCTTTATTGAAGCTTTAGTGACCAAAATAATCTACCCCGATAAGTCCACAAGTCTTACAGGCATTAAACTTGTAACTCTGTACAGAAATGTGTAACAATTGTAAAAATTAACGAGTGATGCTAAACTTTAAACTTGTCGTGGTATACTATCCCCCGGACGACTTGTGTACATTGACAGCTCCCTTATGAGGAAAGTAACACGACTTTGAAGATTGGTCATTGGTCAACGGCCGTTGGTTTAAAGAAACTAATATTGAAAGTTTTTAACGCAAAACCTACTGCAATAGCATACATGTACTTGTATCACAATTCTGTAACCAAAATTCACAAGCTCACTGCTGATGCTGAGCTTACTTGTTAATAAATTGAACAGGGGCTTCGTTTAGTATTGCAGTCCTTTGAGTTACTAGAGTTAGTCTCTCAGATAATCGGTCATTGGAGGACTTTGCAGCTAAATTTAATAAATTATTAGTAATTCCTTATTGTGTTTTGTTTAAACTATATATAAATATTCACCAAAAATGTTTAATATTTCAACAATTACAGGATACTGGACTCGGTAGATTTTCAGGTTTCCAACATACCGATTAATATTTGCTTCGGCTAATTACCCTATTTAAATCAAACGCAATCACACAAAATATATTATATCTAGACGTTTCCATCACAAATCGCAGAAAAAGAGGGAATTTACAAAATACCGAGTAGCGAGTAATTTTTTTTTCTCAATAAACTTCTGCATAGTTGACAACTTTGTTAAAATCAACAAGGACAGCTAAAAGCATTTTAAAAGGTGTATTTGTTCGGTGAAGAGAAGCAACGAGTAATGAAACTTTGAGTATAAAATGTCCTATTGGACCGGATTGGTTGTCGCCGACGATTGGAGAACGGGGTTTGTAGTTCTCTGCTTTATATTTCGACTATCGAGTTTATTAAATTCGGCTAAACAAACCGCCCTCAAACTGTATGGGGAATTTCAATTAGTTGTAGTTGTAGATGCGGCATTTCCGACTTTGTTTTCAACACACAAGTGCCTGCCATCATCATCTCTTGTGACCCAGTGTAGATTATCGTTATCGCCATCTAAATTCCTATGTTATCAGAAATAAATTTTGATAATTCCCTCTTATCGCGTTGACAGTCTCATCGACTGCATTATCATGGCGGGCGCCTTATCAAGCACTTCCAATTCAGTCCACTGGAACGAGTCACATTTCCAAATGAAAAATTCCTCACACTTCAATAAGGCTACATGCGATGCAACCCTGAGAGAGAGTTGGATTTTTATTAAAAATCAAAAGAAACAAACACAAAAAAGAGACTCAAAGGCAGCATAAATTCCTCTTTTGCCTTCATAATAACTTTCTGGCTGGTATAATTCAAAGAAACGCTCCGCAAAGTCTATTTATAGAATCTCCGCATTCGATGGAAAATTGAAATTCCAGTACCGCACACACAATCTTCGACCGCGACGCACATTTTATTTACCCCATATGCCAACACTCATAAATTCGGAATGTGTGTTGCCTTTTTGACGCATTTCTCAAAAACACAAAAAAAAAAACACAAAATTCTTAGTAGCTATGCACATGCTCTCGTGAAATAATAAAATGAAAAAGAAAACACTGGCAGATACAGATATCTATTTGGGATCAAGAAAATAATTAAGAAATTCTCTAATGAAGCTAAGAATATGCACAAACGAGTAGCTATGCACGATCGTCTATGTACACACACACACACACGTACATGATGTGTGTATAGATCAGTTTTGTTTATTTATTTTCCTTTTTGGCTTCTAATGAAATTCTTGATGAAAGGGTTGCTATCAATTATTATGTCGAGTATTTTTAGAGAGAAGAAAAAACTTTTCTATTTATTTTGCCCGCTGTGCGGTATTTTCAGTCACATTTGCCCACTGATAGTGGTGGTGGAAAATTTTGACTGATGGAGACAGATATCAACACAAAGTGTGCACTTTTGTTAACAGCTCTGGTAAAAATCAGCTTTGTCCGTGAGTTTTTTTTTTCCATAAAGATTAAGTGCCAAATCGATGATTGTCAAAGATTTCAAGTTTAGCCGGAATTCTAAAAATACCAGTCAGGGTTAAGTAGGGTTGTTTACGTGCGTGAGTTTTATCGGAAATATGGGCCGATTTTGTGTATACGCCCGAGTGAAGTATAGTATCTCATCTAGTTACTAGAACTATATTAACTAGATGAGATAGAGCTCCGAATTCTGAAAAAAAAGTGGCGGCTCTGTTTGAATATTGAAGATTTCCTCTAATATGAAACGCACGTACGTCAGCAGGGTCCTTGAGTTTCATTGGAAAGCGCTTTCATTGAAATTGGTATCTAAAATAAACACAAATCGATCTCAAGGATGAGACGATGAGAAAAGCGAACTAAGGGGGGGGGGGGGGGGGGATCTTTTTGCACTCCGATGGCGTGTTAGCCACACTTTGCGAGATTTTATGGCAATCGCCTTTGTGCGGACCATAAACTAAGTATTAAATAGACCGTCAGCTCCTACCTGCAAACGGACTCGGACGAAGTGTCATTTGATGTCAAATGGATTTTGTCACTGGTTCTCAGTAGTCCAGCACAAAGCGTTTGCTCCCAATTGATTTCTAACATAGCAAACACTTATATTTAGACTGTATGATCCACAAGAAGTGAGCTGAGGTTAAGAATACCCTTGGTACATCTGCATCTTCAACTTGTGGGTATATAAAGAGTCTTTCATTTGTCAATTTCTTTTTTAAATCAAATGCGAGCTACTTGAGATATCTCAAAACAAAATGTGAATTACTATCAAAACATTTATGAATGGAATTCGACTTCGTTCATATGTCCACCACGGGATCGCATGCAGTGATACGGCGAACCCAATTTTCGATGACTCGGCCGCACATTTCGACCGATACGGCCGCTATTTCTCGTTCAATATTGGCTCTGAGCTCCTCTAACGTCGCCGGCTTGTTGGCATAGACCAATGATTTAATGTAGCCTCATAAAAAAAGGCCTTAAATCACACGATCTCGTCGGCCAATAGACGGGTCTGTTTCTCGAGATAACACGTTCATTGAACTGAGACTCCAATAACTCGATTGTTGCACCCGCTGTGTGGCTTGTGGCACCGTCTTGTTGGAACCACATATCACTGATGTCAAATTTATGCAATTGCTCAAAGAAATAACTTTCCAACATGTCTCTGTAGCGAATACCATTTACCGTAGCGTGATGGTCATTTTCATTAACGAGGAAAAACGGCCCAAAGACGCCACCGGCATGAAAACCGCACCAAACAGCGACTTTTTGCGGACGAAGTGCTGTTTCATGGAGCACATGAGGGTTCTCACCTGTCCAGTAACACATATTTTGCTTATTGACGAAGCCGTTTACCAAAAATGCGCTTCATCGCTGAAGATGATTTTTTAGCTCTTAAAATTGCGACTACAGGATCGAAATTTCGGTAGCAAATTTTTATTATTTCTGTGGCAACAAGGAATAACATTATAAGTTGACTTATGTCGAAATTGAGATTTTTAAACAATCTGATGGGCAATAAGCGATTCTATGTGTCATATTTTTTTTTCGTGTTTTTCTTGTAATTCACCGCGATGAAAATGTTGATTTTACTGAATATTTTGGTAATCGGTTTAAGGGTGTCTTCACACTGAAAGTTTGAAGTTGCCAAGCCGCTAATGAAAGACCCTTTATATTCAACTGTCATCCAAGACTGTGTAAATACCATCTTATCTCTTCAGTCCTCGTTCAAGTAGTAGCGGTCTACGGCATCTTTATCCGGTTCTTAAGTTTTCGTCGAAATAAATAGTTTGCATCGGTTTTCCTTTATCGACAGCTCACCCACTGATCGGTGTCGACTATCGACCAATGTCAGTATAGAAGTGTATTTTGCGTTCGAAGCTAGAACTAGTTCAGCGACGTACTTCTCGTTCGCAGACTTGACCCGGTTGGACTTCTAGCTATCTACCAGCAGATCTCCCCTGAAATTTCAATCTTAAGCCAGATACATTCAGTTTTGCAATCTAAAGAGGACGAAATGCTAAGGGCGCATTTTATTTGTATATCCTTGAGAGTGTAGTCTTCATAATCATTCGACACAAAAGGGCTATTTAAATTCAAATCTTTCTTCAGCCATATTTCAAAGGCGTCTGTCTTTTCGTTCGATCAAATTACTCGTAACTTAAACATTTCTCGATACTTTTCCAACGATTATCGAGTTGGAATCACTGCAAAAGAATCACAAACTATAAATCAGTTTTCACGAATATTTCATAAAGTCCGGCCGGAGCGAAAGAAAGTCGTAGTTTCCGGAAAAATATAATTTTCTGATATTTGTGATTGTCCATAAGTGGGTACCAGTAACTTCGGCACTCATTGGACATTGTATCCTCCAAAACTAAATTAAAGCCACAAACAGTCCTTCGTATTCATATCTAAAAGTTATGGGTTGCTTCAGTGCATCCTGCTGCTGACTCCACTCCACTCGGCCTTCTTTCCACTTCAAGTCAAACTTTATTTAAGATCTGCATACTCGTATCTGGTTACGAAAAAAGAGACGAAAGAGTGCCTCATAACCAGTCCGACAAGACTTGGATAAAGAAGTTCCACGTCATCACGCACCAGTTCGCCTCCTCCGCAATGGAATTCAATACGAAGCCTTGACTTTTCCACCTAGCCAAGCATTTCGTCTACATAACACTACACCCAGAGTACCCACATATTAAATAGACTTTTTTTTATCTTCACCAGCACCAGATTATCGCCCACACTATGCAGCGCAACTACCTGTCGTAGGCAATTATACCATTCCATTCCCACAGCTCATGATCCAGAATATGTGAATATATCTCGTATGTCGTCTCTCCCACTCTTGTAAAAATTAATTAATTCTGATTTCAAAAGAACGAACAAAAAACTCAGTAAGACAAATCGCAGAAGCGTAACGTTGCGAACATGATCATGAACACTGTCTTTGTCGTCATTTCATCGAGAAAACAAGTGCAAACGGGGCGACAACGACAACTAAAGAAAAATGTCACCGATTGCCTGGCAACATGTTGCTAAATTACTTACAGAAAAAAAAAAAATAAAGAAGGAAAAACATGGGTTTCCTTATAAATTTTCCACTGCTACGCAGGTTTTTTTCAAAAGGCTTGAGAGTGTAGCTAGCAACTTCATATCTATGTCGCTTGGTATGTGCATCTGTCGTCGTCCTCTGCCTCGCCGTTCATGTACACCGCTGAAAATATGTGTAATCAAAGTGTAATCAATGCATAAACCAGCAAGGAAACACAACAAAAAAAAAAACAAGTAAGAACGACACCACCAAGAAGAAGAAGAAGAAAATAGATTCCATTCATGCAGGTGTGCGTGTGTGTCAGTGTCGGCTTGAGTTTATGGTAACACAGAAGTTATGTCACTTCTCAACTTAACACCACCCACCTGTTTGTGCATAAAAACCCCTCTAAATGGCTTACTTAAATAGAAAAGCAAATGAGTATTCCAAGTATTTAGCGCACGCATGTCACATGAATTGTTTTGTACTTGGACAGTGTGATTACAAGCAAACTGTCAGTGGAATATTTGCATTCAAGGCCAAGTTGTGTGTGTGCCGGTTTTTTTTTCTTCGTTGTTACAAAATAGTTGTCAAAGTGTCAAAGAGTCAGATAGTTTGACGGGCAGCTAAACTCGTTCGACGAAAGATTTTCGAAAATGTCATTGAATTTCGATTGTTACTCGTATCTTCCTACGCTCGACTGTCATCCTTGGAAGTCGGAGGAAATATCAATTGGGTTAATCATTTGAATTATTTTATGTTCGCTTCAATAAATCTAAGTAAGCAACAAATATGGTAGGCGAGAAAAATTTACTTCACCGAATGTGTCTGTTTGGTTGACCGCAGACTTAATTTCGAAGTTCCGATTATGTTAGTCATAGCTGCTGTCACAGTGACAGGCTTCCATTTTGCAGAGTCTGCTTCACTCGATTGACCATTTTGGTTGCCTTAACAATTTTGTTTTTGATTTATTGAATCATCGCAGTGACAGCTGATTAATGGGCGCGACTACCGATTAGAATATTATTGCTGTTAACGCGATCTTTTTGATTGAATGTCAAGGTGAGACTGAAATCGATCTCTTGTTATTTCCGAAAGCACTTTATTCTTATGCAATTTCTTCTTGTAGACAGAGCAATAAATATTTATAACGTGTGTAACACAACGAGCGTGTCATGTTCATCTGGAATTTCACACAAACCATAAAACCAAACACAGCCAGAGTAAAAGTCAGTTAAAAGTAAGTGAAAATCGTATATAAACAAAACAGCAGATCGTAACTGTTTTGATTTCCACACGATTTTGACACCGCGACAATAAAAATGAATGCGCGCAAACTTTTTGGCGAATGTAATTTTTTTTGACACATAAAAATTATTCCAACAGTGGGTCAGGTCACTGTGGATATTTTTCAGGTTTGGCGTTCGTCTTACTTTCATGTTGCTTTTTTATGTAGTAGGGTGAAAAGTCATAAACTTTTTCGTTTTCACTACAAAAAATATAAAGTTCGAGTTTTCCTTATGTTTTCAGGTTGTGTAAAGAGAGAACACTGTTAGAAAAATGAAGAAATGTAAAAAACCCTCGTGAAATCCTGGCATTTGTTTAAACTTATTTTGCAAATCCTTGTGATAGGCTTAAAAAGATACGACGTTTAATGTGAAAACCCTCTGTGTGAGTAATGATTTTAGAACTATCAGAGTAAATTGCGAAGTGCAAACAGTTTTGACAGTTCCTCCACATGAACTCTTTTCTTGTTCGCTTTTTTCAGGTGTATGATTCGAATTAAAATTTTTATTTCAAAGTATAGTTGAAACTACGTTTTTATTTGCAAAGCGCTCTTTGATTTTAATATATTAAATCTGACAGTTTGCTTAAAAAAAAAATAATAGTATTGATGTGATTTTTGAATATTTTCTCACTGCCTCATTCGCAATTATTTATGCTCGTATTTTATTTAAAATGAATTCGTTTTTACCGAGAAGACAGAATTAAAAAAACTCTTTCAAAAATCTGGTTTTCTTCAGTCGACTAGGTTGGTCTGGAGTCTGAACTAGATAAACCCTGAACGCAAAAACCAGATTAATCGGGAACGTAACTTTTTCTACGTCAACCGCATATACACGAACTGTCAACTTAGTCCTCAGTGACGAATTTCTATGGAATATATTCGTCGGCTATCCTCCATAAAACTGAAAAATCTGTTCATATAACCGATCTAGGCCTATCTAAGTTGAGACAAGTCAAGTCAGCCAGCTCTAAGACTTTATTTTATTGGTTGGTTCGTTTTTCTAAGCATATGCTCTTTCAATATTAGCCACTACGGGTATAGCTCTCAGACTTACCAAGCCAATAGACTTGAGCACTGTATGTAGAGTCCTATTGTTTAAATATAGAAAGACATGAGACTCTCTAGTTGCTTTTACCAAAATATTCGTTTGTTTGATTTGCAATAGAAATATCAATTATTCATGGAGTTCTGTCCAAATGTAGATAACAACAATTTTGTCCAAAAATGGCGGCATTCCAATCCACGGACAATCCCTGTTTTGGATACAAAAGGGAATACATTTTCTGCAAAAGTCTGAGCTGTTTTCAGGCTTCCTTGGCTCAATTAAGTGCTCTTCAGAAAAAACAAAACAACACACTTTAAACAAAATGAAATAATATAATTTTTGAACCAAAACTCTCTGGAAATAGTTTTCACAGCTCTTTTTAGTTATCCTTTTTTTAAGAAATGGACATTGCTCTTCATTTAAAAATAACTTCCAGTCCAAACAAAATACGATGAAATTTTTTAAAAGCTTTATTTAAGTACCTTTATCCGCTTGAAATCGATCAACACATCTCATCATCCAAGTAAAATTGGAATACGGGCCGCTTCTTTGTCTGCGAAAGAAAACAACAACTCTGCCATGATTATCTTTATCTATACCTACTACTGTTGGCATAAATGTTAATTGAAAAATAGGTTCAGCGTAGGTGGCAACAGCTGTTAATTTATAATAAAAATAAATCGTAAAAAGAAATTGTACAAAAAAATGTATTCTGTGAATTTAGAATTTAATTAGCATCACTCTAGCATGGAGTTGATTCAAGAAAAATATTTTTATCGCTACCTGCTATTGTTAATTGTTATAAACAAAATCGAGTATATTGATTGGTATTTATTGCTCAATTTTTATGATTTACTTCCTGTTGTGGTGAATTTTTGTTTCATATATGGCTCACGTTTAAAATATGTGTCAAACTTGTTGTTTGAAATTTTTAAAACAACTATTTATTGCTTTGTTTATGTTTATCTTAGTATCTGTATGGGGCGTGCATTTTTAAAGAGGGTTGAAATTTATTTAAATAGATGGAAGTGACTGACAGCAACTGGATGTGATTGCCAATTGAAAGTCTGTTCAAATAAGCAGCCATTCTTTAAACCATTCTTCGACCATTTTCGGTGGCGTTTTTTTTTTTTAGAGTGGCTTGGTCCAACTGAGCTTGTATTTTCTGTCCTCTCTGCAGAGATACCTTATGTAAAAAAGGCTTAAACCACGGAATGGATTTTATGGTAATTCTTTTACTAGCTACTAGAGTTCGTCCAGTGGTAGAAATTCTACCATCATATTGACCTGGCTTTAAATAAATAAATAGTTGGCGCAACAGGTACCGAACCCTATTCCTAGCTTCTCGCAACCATTCGTTTTTAATTTTCGGGACGAATGTAGGGGACTTACAGTTTTATGCCGGGTCCAAACGGCGAATTGAGGAGCTCTTTCATGACAGTTTATACTCTCGGAAGTTTGTCAGAGCTGGCGCAGTGAAAAAACCTTAAGTTGGAATTTGGTTTTTTTTCGGGACCTGGCTTAAGCAGGTACACAACATATTACCCCGTATTAATAAACAAAAGTGCACAAGTTAGTTAGCTAGTAGACATTAGATAGCATACAAAAATTTGACGTAACTTCTGAATAACGAGTTGATAACTTTTACGCAGCGTTTATTAATAAGAGGGATTGTTATTAGCTAATTTTCCAGGCACTCTCGGACTTATTTCGAGTTTTTTTGGTTTGGCGTTTATTTAATTTAATTAAATTTCAGTAAAAAAAAATCTTCGAAAATTTCCAAAGCATTGGAGCACGGTCCTTGCTTTCACTGCCAATACGTGAAAGACACTGCGCCTGATATCCGACACATACCTACTCGTTAATGGTTCGTTTGACGCCCAACGCCTCGTGCTCTTAAATGTAACCGTCTTCACCTCTATCTCTGTTCGTAATTTATGATCATCTACACAAAGCGCATTATGTGCTCCAGGCACCTCCAGAATCCCAAAATCCACTTCCTACTGCATTCCATTTGCACCCAGAACACTTCGCAGGTCATATAAATTCCATAAATTCCTCAACAAGAAAAAACGTCATAACACAGAATTGGAAATCACTTCGAAGCCAATAAATTCACTCCCACCTTGCCTGGGCTGTTGCCAGTGCTCACCATGGCATATCTTACAAGAAATTCCTTGCAATAAAAATGAAATGACAATAATAAATTTCCCGATCAAGAAGGAAGTTCCCCTCCTCCCCCACTGTACTGTGTACGTGTACACTTTATTGGTAAAGGTTGCGCCCCAAAGGTGAAAATCAACAGCAATCACCAGCCGCCATTGAAAAAGCTTGCATGCTTCAGTGTCCAACATGCGGATGGAATGTAAAGCGTAAAATGTAGAAAATATTGAGCTACCGAAAAATAATACAGAAAGAAGTTGGAATCTTTCAACCCTGCTGCTGGCTGGGTAATGGTGTATATCTGGTATCTCTACAAACAATACAGCAAGATCACACAACATGGATGGAATTTCGGGAATTCACATGATAAACCGGCTTCCACTTAAAAAAAAAAAACAAAAAACCGATCGACCAACAGATGAACCATACACGATACAATAACAACAAAACTGTCTTGTATACACAAATATTTTGTTTGCCTTATTTTTCTTGTTGAGATACACTGCTTGCGGGTGCTACTTTCCATCTGGAGCTGATCGAGTAGAAAAAAAAATCTTTTCAAAGAAGAAACTACACTTTTTTTATTCGTACATATTAATAACTGAAATTCCTTAGAAATTAATAAATTAGTTCTGCGTTCTGCCAATGAAATGACCAAAAACTACAGTTGCTTGGGAAAAGTATTGAATCCACGCGTATCTTTGAGCAGGTAAAATGCTACATGCACTCGTGCATGGTATCATTTTATATTTCCTTTCATTTCAAGTCAGGCAACGAACAAAAAAAATGTAAATTACATCAGTAGTCAGAATGCATAGATACAAATGCATATAATTACAAACAAAATGCCTATGTTGCTGGATACTGTGTGTGTGGATAGACGCGAGTGGGAAAGGGAGACGCAGATATAGTAGATATGTGGAATGGGTGGCTAGAGGGACTGGGAAAAAATAGAATGGAATGCGGTCTTGACGAGTTCTTCGGCATCAACCGTGAGTCGACTTAGTTGTCGTTGTTGCGTTGTCGTCGTCGTCGCCTAAGCCACACTCTGTGCTAGAGGGTGCAAAGGGGACTGACTGCGCTGCACCGAGTTTGCGCGCAGCCTAACTGCCTTCTGCAATAAACTATTTTCAACAGTTTTGTCTCTTTCCATCTTGGTATTATAGGGGAATTGACTTTACTATTTTATTCAACCGACGACGATCAATTTGATCGTACTTGGACATAGTACGAAGAGATATCAAATGGATGTAGTTGGTGTAGGGTGGATGTGAGTTTGTTTGGCAACGTTCGGTTCCAACTGCAGCTGCAAGTGTTGATTTGATGGCTGTCATGGAGGTCTTTAGGCAGCTAACCCGGTGTCTCCTGGAGCAATATTTTTTAGCATGCAATATGCCAATGGAGACCAAAAAAAGTTGCATTCTATTGGTAGTATGATATGGGCTGTCATTTCTGTAATTTTGCCACTTGGATTATTATTCCGCGATGGCTGAGTGGCGAATGGACGAAGTATTAAGGCACCTAATTCGAGAATGCATGCTCTTCTCAGCGACATTTGAACGAATGAAATAGTAAACTATGAAAAGCCCACCCTACATTTTAATGCATACTATCGTTCTTTCTTTTTATGAAAATTGACACATAGCAAGTTTTGAAATGTTGCTCGATGAGACTCGGTGTAATGAAAGTGATCAATTTTCGCTGCGCTTTCAGACTGCACCTACGTTTTGCAAAATTCGAAGACCGATCGCAGGCGATTTGCAGGCAGAACCAACCTACAACCAGTGTTGCCAGATTGGGAGTTTTTTCGTATTATCGGCTCTTTTTTTCTTAAAAAACTATAGAAATTTCTCCCATGAGCGCCCAACACAATTTTATCCAGCTATAGGTAGGTATATCAAATATATATTTGTATATAAATATAACAATTTTTTTGTAAACTACTAGAAATATTTTCAAACAAACCCACACTTTTAAAACTTGGCAGCACTAAGTGACATCGAACAGTCGTTCAACTTGCAGTTGAACTTATTCTGCAGGCCTTTTGATTTGACACAATGCCAAGCTACAGAGGTCAATAATTGCAGAATATCGACAATAAAATTGGCTTCGTACACAAGTTAGGTAAGTGTGAAAAACACAAAAAAAAAAACTTAAGGAATTGGGAATTTTCAACAGTTTTTGGGCTTCTTTCTGGGCAACGATTTTGGGCCACAATTCTTTATATTAAGGTTGGGGTGCTCAAAGCGAACTTAATCCTAGAAATCCTGCCAACAACAACTGTTCTTTTTTGTTCAAATAATATATCAATATCTTAGATTCACAATGTTGTCGTTTTTTTCGCCTCATTCTATTTTGAATGCTCTTTTCGCAAGTTCAAACATTGTATTGCCAGTTTGCGTATACTTATTAAATTCGCCCGTAGGAATGTACAACTGTGCCTGTTCAATATTGTCCTAAGCTCAGAAGTGAGTATTTTAAATTGCTGTTTGAAGATTCGATTCGAACACCATTTTATATAAATATAATGTTGCTGTATTTGAACTTCGAAAAACGCAGAGATCTTCGAAAATAACATCAGATCATCATCATCTTATCATCATCAACATCAGTCTACATAAAATTGGTCAAATTTAATTTGCGAAAAATTAAATTTCGAAATTCGATAAACAAAGACCGCCGCCCTAACTCTACGTTTGAACGGGCCAAAGGGTGCTGCACTCACCCTATCGACTTTACACAACGGATGAATGTCAGCTATGCCAGCTCTAAGCGGGTTTCCCGCCGCAGTCAACGTGCTTGGCCGGTTTCGTAGATTTTTGCTGCAACATTTTATACCTTCTCTCCTGGTGCAACCGGCAGTAGCACTAGCAGCATCAATTCTACTATTTTATTGTTGTTACATTAATATCAGACGAGGAGAGTGGGACGTTCAAATAGTGTATGGGGTTTGGTGGTGGTGTAGAGTTGTAGATGCGAACGTAGGAATATTTTGCAGATATGAGATTGTTGCTCTCTCGTGTCGTTGGTTTTTTTTTGTTTTTTGCTTTCAAGTCACCCCACGAGTTAATGCAGCCATTCAACTTTGCTGTTGTTGTTGTTGTTGTTATTGGTGCTGCCATGACTGCTTGTTGCTCAGCTTACATTATTGCTATTTGATGATAGTCGTCGTAGCCCGATACATTCTATGCCCACCATACCAGTTAGGTGTATTTGTTGTATCTACGGAGGTAGCTGAGGCTAGATCCATGAAAGAGGGGGGGGGGCACAACTATTCAAGTATGTGGCAAGGCACATAGTGCAGTTGATTAGATATACAACTTTTTATATCCGCAAGGTATGAAATCAAACATTCCATTCTGCCCCCTTTTCGCTTGGTGTCTCGCTGAGCGAATGGAGGACGCCGACGACGACGACGATGAATGCAGCAATGAAAGACGACGTCAAGTTGTGTACCTCGTTTGGGGGCTCGTATACACCCATTTGACAGGTATGCGCTGGCTGTTTGTTGTTGTTGTTATTATTATTGGGGATTGGAGAACTGTTTGGCCTGTGCATGGATAGAAAATTGCACATATATGGTGATGGTAGGTATTTTGCAACAGAAGTTAGTTACCTTACAACAACAAAAATTGAATAAAATGCAAAAAATTGCAAGCTTAAAAAAAACAGCGAATACATATACCCACACTTGGTATTGGTGCTACGCGAATTGCAAACGAGTCGTCGTCGTCGTCGGCGCGCGTTTTGAGCTCTCGATATATATCTGTAGTAGAGAGAAGGGGCGAGGGAAAAGTTGCATTGATTGCAAGTAAAAATCAGCAACGCAGTGAAATAGGATTTTTTTTTTCTTTAAATTGGCCGAGGAATGCGACCGCGGAATGTGAAAATTGGGCGGAAATGTTTAAACGTTCCACTGCTACTAAGGATTGCATTTGACTACAAAAGAAAGAGGCACGTGAACTCTGTTTCCTTTCACTCTTTCTCCATTCACGAAGGAGTTCAAACAAAGTCCTTTATCCATCAAAGATTGGCGTAGGTTTGAAATAGCTTTGCACGATTAAGACCGTAGTAAAGTGTCGACTACAGCCTGTGTAAACCAGGTGGTGAACACGTTTCTGTAGCATATGGCAATGCCTTCGAGGTAATGAGACGAAAAACTTGTGCATTGCGATACAAATTTGATATCAGAAGGTCTAGGTAGGAAGGTGTGGTCCAATAAGAACCCAATTAGCGCTTAAGGTGCGCCGCCATCGGTACAACAACTGATTTGACCCGATTGTTGGGGTGTGCTGTTTGGTAAAAGACTGCGCGACATTTTAGCTCTATGCGAGTTCAAGAGAATGCATCACTTCGTCAAAGCGTTTCCCGCAGATGCCGTGGAACAGATTGTCTTGCTGGGTTTAATTAGTTCAACATGGTTTCTATTGTTCAATGGGCCGTTAAAGTTTTGCTACAGAATTCTTACGAGAATTGCAATCTTGTTTGCTCTATTTTGAGAGGGCCAAGACTTTCCAATATGACTCATCTATAGATGGATTATGTGTTTGGTGGTCACACTTGGCTTTTATATACAGCCCAAATATTTTTGTATGTTGTTGTTGGAGCTCAAAATTGGTGGCTCCAATTGGACACCAAGACCACGCGAATTGACACCCCTGGGTTTATGCAAAGAGACTTACCACTGAAAAACTATTAACGCGCTTAAGATGAACACAATTTATGGCCAGTACTAAACCTGGACCTAGAAATCAAATTCCAACACTGTCAGCATTCCAACTCGAGTGACAAATCACTAATTGATCGTGGGAAGCGCCACTGTCGTTCATTCAGTAGCACATTTGTGAGCCATTCCAACGAAAACTTTAAATCAAAAGCAACTGTCAATCAAAAAAGTGACACTGTCAGATTGCTGTTAAACTGAGTCAGCTAGATATGTCATTGTCCACGTGAGTTCTTGATTTTTTATTGTACGTGGTTTTCGCTGAACATTTGCGAAAAACACGGCGATAATTTTAATATTTTTTTAAATTCAATAATTGGAATTTTCGAACTAGAATCTTAAAGTAGTTTTATCTCTCTAGAGCCCATGTTGTTTCGAGTTCGAAAATAATATTTAAATTTTACAGATAAACTGACAAGTGTCTAAAAAATGATTTTCTCAATCCATTCACTCCAAAATTGACAGATAAAAACTTTATTCAATATTGCGTGGACTTTCCGAACAACTGTTGCCACAAATAGCATCCTCAAACACATCTGCAACGATAATAAAACTAAATTCCATTCCATTCCATCTACCTATCTAAACCTATTCAGCTCAATCATAAATCTCAATTAAAGTTTGCTGCCTGCGCCTTAGTTAAATATTTTATGCGCCTCTCTTTGCATTCATTTTTATCGCCCCTTCCAAGCTGACCTTCACCAGCCAATCAAATAACATCAAATCAGCGCCACAATATTCTACCTAATTATATTATTTTCACATAAAAAATATAATAACCTTCATCGTGACGACATAAAATACCAGAACTCCAACACTTAAACTGGGCAAATAAAAAACCAATAAAATGAGAAATATTAATAAAAATATTCATAAATAAAAAAAACGGAATCACAACGAACAAAAAACCAGGCAATAAAAATAAATTAAAATAAATCTGTAAAATAATTCAATTCGCTTGGACGCTGTACATAGATTTCAACATTCCATAGGCGGACAAGCGGCGCGAAACCAACGGCGATTTGTGTTCCATTATAAAGCACTTAAGAACACGTTCAACTGTCTAGCACTGAATATGCCCATTTTCACACATAAAGCCCCACTAACCATGTACCCAAGGCGCGCAGATAGGCAGATATATATATAAAAAAAAATCATTAAGTAAAAACAACTACAAACCCTACGCGGGCTAAAATAGCCGCCATCATGACCGAATGACGTATGAGGCTGAGGAATTTATTTCTCGCATTCTTTCTGGTGTATTTGCGTCTGTGGCACATTTCTGTGCCGTATTTTTACTCTTAAATTTTCAGTGGAGCTGTTGTTTTATTTTTCAATTTATTTTTGAAAAAAAAAATACTTTTTTTTTTCGCAAGAAGAGACCCAGAGGCGTACAGCAAATACGTGTACGCGATACGCTAGTGCTTTGGCATTTTGCTCTAGGGGACAAATATATATAGATCTCTGCCACTTAAGCTGAACACAGCAGGCAGAGACAGACACATTTGCCCCAACGAGTGTGGGGGGGAGGGGGAAGAAAAATAAAAACGAAATTGTTTGCAATTTAATTAAATAAAGGAGAGGGAAAGAAAGAGAAAATTAAATTAAAATTAATTGGTTAAAATTAAGTAATCATTTATTTATTTTTTGCCTCTACTGTTGTTTTTGCTGGTGCGGTTTTTTTTTATTTAGCACTGTATGGCGATGTGATCTCCCTCTTTTTTGTTTTGGTTTTATTTAACATCGTTGGGGTCAATTGAGGTGATAAATTAATTTTAGGAATTTATCTGGACGTCAGTGACATTTCTGCCAATGGAATTGTTATAATTTATTTAATTTGCTTTCGTCTTGAAGATGTTTAGCGAAATGTCCTCTTGTTTAATTGATTGCGGAAATTTAGCAAGTTGTATGCTGTTTTGAGTAGCTTTTAATAAGT
The DNA here is from genome assembly GCA_948293265.1 of Cheilosia impressa. Taxonomy (NCBI): domain Eukaryota; kingdom Metazoa; phylum Arthropoda; class Insecta; order Diptera; family Syrphidae; genus Cheilosia; species Cheilosia impressa. The sequence continues at coordinate 126,749,314 of OX411880.1, read as the reverse complement.
TACTAGTATGTTCTTAAAGTCGGAACTATGGTGTCACCATTAGTGTCAACTGGATTTCTGTTGACACACCCAAGCCTGCCAGTTCTGAGATACACACTATTAGGGGGGGAACAGGTTTTTGTATTAACATTGACATAAATTAACCACAAAATCGCAAGCAAAACATAAACAAAAACATAAGTGTCCAAAACCGATTTGTGTGCGCTCATAAAATTGACTTTTGGTCTGGAGGAAGTGCGGAATGCATCTGGAGGATGCGGTCGATAAGAATTGCGACCGGATTTGCGGTGGTTTTCGGCATAAATTCGGTGTGATTCTCGAATACTTGTGTTTTTTATTTGCAATTATTCTCTACAATGTGAAACCACAAGAAGTGGACCATTTTGCTGTATTGATAAGTGGCCGACAAATTTTGTGAAAAGCGCTCGATTTAAAAAAAATTATATATCCTACCTTTATTTGAGGAAGACAGGAGTGAAGACGATTGACCAGGCACCAACCACTGGAAATTACGGTTGAGAGTTTATTTAACAGTGGTTAAGATCGTGAGACTTTTTCCTTTTAAAAGAATTTCCGGTCTCGATGTGAGGTGAAAGGGAAACTTGCTTGCCGATGCCACGGAAGTTTAAGAAATTCTGTTATTTTGGATTTTGTCTATTTTCTGATCTGGCTCTCTTCTTTGACACAGAAGCCTGAAACATTTTTAAACAAAGTACTTTAAGTTCGACATGAATCACCAAGCTCAAGGGGATTCCTTCGGCGAACTTCCACAAACGCTGTGCTGCGGTCCTGTTGCTCTATTTTCTATAAATGTTCGTAAAAATTTGTATTTGCTTTAAGTTTCTTCTTTTAGGACTAAAGTTTGTTAAAATATTCATGCAACATTCCCATTCTAATTCTAATATTCTTGTTTCCACCTTATTATGTTATGTTTTATAAAAAAAAGCTCATTAAACTCAATCTGGCAAACTGTCAAACAACCACATGTTAAATTAAAGATATACCTTTTGTACATCGTTTGGACATCGGTCTATTTCTTTAAAATCATCAAGTATTCTCAACAGTTGAAGTGAAGTATTGTTGCAAGTAATTGATGCTACTCAATCCAACTAAAGCAGCACTTAAAGCTAAACTGTTGCACCTAATAATGACCACAGGAACTGCATGAATGTCTCCCTTTAAATCCCTTTTTCCACTCGAAATGGGAACACAATCCGCCCATAATCAATCATTCTTGCCGTTCAATAACCCCAATTTGTATATAAGTTTTACACAAAAATTCCAATCCGCAACTTCCCTATGCGACTTTTTCCAACACCAAACAGTCTTCTCTCTGGCTCATGCATAAAAGCAATAAATCTATGACTTATCAAACGTAAATTATAAAGAATGGACAAATTTACATGCACATTATTGGTTTACGTATACTATGCTCATTCTTTTCTCTCTGCTTGTTTTAATCCGATTTCTCGAACGGGGACACAAATTCCGTCGCATATCTACCTCCGTTCGATTGAAAAAAAAAACAAAAAAGCTTACGGCTATACCGACTTTATTAAAATGCGCACACGTAGCTAGAGTGGTTATTTTTTGTTTTTAAGTCCCATAAGCTTGATTCCTGACTTGATTTCCATTCTTCTGTATTGTGTGTTTTATAGATAAGTAGGTAGAGAGATATAGTTATAGTCTGTTAAAATATGTCCCATCGAGCTAAGAATCGAAAAGGAGAAAACACGCGAAAAGGTTGTCACCAGAGTTCTGTGTTAGTATGATACCCTATTCCTGCCAAAGCTGCCTTTAAATCTGTCAAATGGGTTGCTGGACTCCTGTTTTGAGTTAAGTATTCCAACAGACCGCTGTTGTGGGTACCAGTACCCTACACAGCTAAAGGGGGAAAAGCGTATAATAAGTTCAGATGGAAAAGACTCTTTTTATTCGTAATAGCTTGACACCGAAAACTGCTGTTCAATCTGAAAATCAAGCCATAGACTGCCTTAGTAATTCGATAACAATTTTTATAAGATCTTATTCACTTTATGATGCTTGCGCAAACTTCAAAACGCAATAAGACTTCATTTGCGTTGCGGTAACACTCTTTTTAGTGGAGCCTATTTCTTATTTGTGACGTAACTGTACAACGCAAGAAACAATTTAAAGCACTTGTGGCGGAAACGTTATTGATATATGACGTTACATGAGCCAGCTTTTTCTTTCAACTACATCTCATCGTTCGCACACGCAAAGAGGACGAGAATGTGGAATATTTTAAATCAGTCCTATAACTGCAACTTTTTAGAGCCTTAATGTTATAAAACTTTTTACTTTTTACACCTAAAAATTGGAAATAAAAATAAATTTATTGAAAATTTTCTAAGCTTTGGCTTCGGCTCTTAAAAAAAAAAGTAAAAAAGATCAGATTTTTCATCCGGGTATTAAAAATGTAGGGATATAGTTTTTTACTTAAAATGTTGATTTTCTGACAGTCTAAGGTTTAAAAAACACTTGGAGTTAACCCCAAAGTGTGTTACATTTGACATCACGAAAGAATGTCCGGTTTCCGATTCTGATATTTTGATTTGCTTCCAACAGAAAATTGCTTCTAAACGGCATTGTCCAGTCATGAATCGAATCGAGTTGCGTCCATAAATTAACAAAACTTGATGACATCTTCCCTTATCGAAAAGAACATAATGTAATACCCTATGGTCTATGGCTTTCGACATTATAATAAAAACGAATTATAAAAACTACGTGGCCACTAAGGTTTACGCCCATATTATAGAGCTCTGACGCTTTGAGAAGTCGCGATGAAAACCAAATACCTCGATAATGTGCAAATTAGCCACAGAAAACAATTTGTTTGTGTATAAGGTCTCGTTTTTGTGTTATTTTTTCCTCCTAGGCCCTACTAAAATAGGGAATATCCACTGTGGGACTTTTTCCATAGAGAATGCGAACTTCGAAAGATATGGACTAAGTTTTGAAGGAAAAAAAGAACTGTACGTGATCGTACAGATATAGTCGGTCGTTAAAAATGTTGCCAAATTTTTAGCAAATGTATCAGGCATTGGTTGTGATGTGATCTCATGAAATATATATTTTATTAGCTTTTTGTTGAGGTACGAGTATATGATCTTTGATCTTTGCACAGAAGGTGCAGTTTGTTGCAAGCAGTTGAAAAACTATGACGATCTTTAAGTTGCTTTTAACGATCCTCCCAAGAACGGCAATGCCCTGTTCAACATGGTCTTTAAATGAATTTATTAGTCGATTCGAAGTGATCGATACGATCAAGCTGGATTGGATAGTTATCAAACAGCTATTGGTTAGCCATGTTTTTTAACGGCCCATCCCATGATTGTATAGTAGCAAAAGTAAGACTCGTCTTGAAAACATTTCCAAGATCCTTCACTATTTTCCTTGGCTTCAAAAAACACCAGCTGACAGCTTTTGAGTAACGATTCATTCGACAAAGTGTGTTATTGTATCGCACGATCCATGCCGAATGTTAATTTTTGTGATGGATTTCTTGTTATGTCCATACGAAATGTCACTTCCAAAACTGTCTAACTGTTCAATGTTCATGCTCGTGCAGACTAATAGATGTCAGTCAGGAATGTGACTTCAAGTTGACTATGGATTAAAAATTTCAACATGTTTCTTTGGTTTTTGATTTTATTTTATCATTATTGTTATTACTTTTATTATGCGCGGTGAATACCTACTTGGAATATATAAATTTTTTTTTTGCTCTTTGGGTTTCCAGATTTGAGGTTGGTGGATTTTTGTTTTTTCAACTTTATTGGAAACAATAAAAAGAAATGTCACAGCGCGTGATTAGCGTTGGAATTTTTTTGATTCCCCATACTTTGTATGGATTGTTCTTTTTAAACAGTAACAATCGGCGTATACGGTTAGCTTTGCGTGGGCATATGCTGCGAGCAGCGCCAATTTTGTTTATCAGTTAAATACTCTTTTGGTTTGCTGATCTGTTTATACGATGAAGCCGCATTTTGCATATTGAAAGAGTGGCTTAAATAAAATCCTAAATATTTATATAGGTATATATAGTTTTTTTTCAAGTGTACATTGCTTTATTTTATTTATGTTCGTTATCTTGGTTGAAATTTTATAGTTGATTCGATGAAACTTTATTTCAGTTTCATGGCCAAATTTGCTTTTATGATTATTTATGGATGTTTTAATATGAGGTAAGATTATGACGGAAGGTTTAGTGTCTCTCTTGACACGGTTTTTATTATAGTTGTTGGGGAATATTCGATCTTTGTTGTTATTTTTCACTTGTTACATTAGTGCGAAGTGAATACATCAGCGGTTAGGGATAATCTTTCGTTTTAGAAGGGTGTTCCATAACTCAGGCAAAATTTTAATTTTGCGCCATTCAATAGTACAGTCGTGCCAACGAAAAAAGGTAACAATGTGACAGCTGACAGTTTGGGGTTAGTGAAAAACGAGCGCTGTACGAAAGAACGACGCATTTTTATTGTCAGCCTTTTCATCATCTTCAGTGATGAAGCTCATTTTAATCTTGATGGCTTCGATAATCGTCGCATTTGGGGTTCAGAAAACCCACGAGTAATTGTTGAGGGACAAATGCATCCGCAACGCGTGACTGCTTGGTGCGGATTTTGGGCTGGAGGCAATATCGGACCATTCTTCTTCGAAAATGCGGCTGATCAGGCAGTAACAATTAATGGTGTTCGTTATAGTCACATGATAACCCAGTTTTTACAAGCTATGGATATGACCAACATGTGGTTTGAACAAGACGGTGCCACATGCCATACAGCCAGAGAAACAATTCAATTACGGCACGAGTCATTTCCTAATCGTGAAATCGGCCGTTTTTGCGATCAGAATTCGCCATCTAGATCTTACGATTTATCGCCATTGAACTTTTTTCTTTGGGGTTTTTTGAAGTGGAAGGTCCATTAAAACAAGCCCACGACCACCAACGTTTTAAAAAAGTAAATTGGGAAGTCTATTTATCAAATTCAGCCACATTTATGCGAAACGGTCATAGAAAATTTCAATAAAAGAGTACGTACTGGGCAGCAAAGTTGTGGCGGCCATTTAGCCGATGTGCTATTCCATACATAACCCCAATCTGTATAATCTACCAATAAACATTTTTAGTTTCGACTCTCAATTTGAGTTGTTCACAGTGGCTATATTTTCCATAAAAAATTTCGATACTGTGATCTTCCGTAAATTTAAAGTCGAGACTAAAAGTCGGTATTAGTACGGGGCTATAAATCAATTGAAAATTTAAATTTTCTAATTAAAAATCTGTATTTTCTATCAAAACTACATTATGGGACACCCTTTAGAAAGATTGCTAGCTGGCTTTATAAAGGGTGTCCCATAATTCAGCAAAATGTCAACAGCTAACTTTAAAACTAGGTATGACGATAGCTGGTAAAACTTGACCCGCTTGTACGTGTTAGCTTAACATTTTATGCTTGCTGATTTGAATGTTTCAAACGACTTAAATCCAACTGCATATCTGGTTGGAGCTATCAGAATGCGTTGAATATTAGCGACTTCTTGCTTAGCCGTTTCTCTTAATACAGCTGCTTCGAAAGGACTTGGAAGCGATTGTCGCGATTGAAGTCCAGCAAATTTAGTTCCCATCTGTCTTTAATGAAAAACGGCGTTAGAATCCGGAAGATAGATAAACGAACGCTTCATCAACCATGGTGTAGCTTAGATCTAGATAATTTTCTCCAATCAATGGTACAAAGTTTTTCTCGCCCACAACTTGACCTCAATCAATTTTGTTTAAACAAACAAAATATTCCATTCCCGTTTTATTGTTCTTAAATGACTGACTCGCTCTATCAATTGACTTGATTGGAATTCCTATACCTATACCTACCTACAACAAGCGATCGAGAGGTTCAACTCCTACACTCTTAAAGCATCAACTAATCTTAATTATTTAATTGGCCCCCCTCATCAATTTTACGAGAATCACGCACCAGTATAAAGAAATTTCCCATTAGCAATATTAAACAAAAAAAAATCGTTAATTACCCAAAAATGTTTATTTGCAGTAAAAACAAAGCAAAACCCACCCTAACTACGTTTTATTACCTCAGTTCGAACGAATAGAAATAAATTTAAAAGAAAAAAAAATAATCTGCATAATGTACAGGTGCAAGAATTTTTTTTACATTTCGTTCGTCAGAGAAATACTTGTAGGCGATGCAAAAAAAAAAAGAGTCGATCAATCCAATTAAATTCATATGCAAATACAATTGTTAGCAAAATGAAAATATAACGCTGCTTCTATTCGTAGCTGGACAAGCTTAATCTGGACGATTCCTCGATACCCGGCGACTGGAATATAGAGGAGCAGATGAAAGTGGAGAACATTTTCCAGCGTAATAAGCTATTTGTAATTTGTATCTCTCTGATTCTTGCATTCCTCTGGTGGCTGGGAACAACCCCCGCCCGGATGCTCTTCGGTGGGTACAATGGGTTAACAATTAACATGCTAACTGCTGGTTCTTCTCAATCGGCACAGTGTCCGTATGATGACTGTGCGGCGCGGGATTTGTGTGAATGAATTTTTTTTTTCTTTTCATTTCAAACCAAAAAATCAATTAAATAAATTCCGCACATTCCGATGGTCAGAATTCACACGCGTTGGAGGTGTTTTGCATATACTTGTGAATGCATTGTACACCGTACAGGGGTGTCTACTTTTTTTTAAAGTAGGATCAAGTATCTACTTGGTTGAGTGGGTGTGGGTGATAGATTAATTTGGTCGCCTGCATAAATGTGACTTATCTGCCTTTTTGGCTGTTAAATTTTTAAACTATTTACTTAAAAATGATGTATACAATTATACATATGTATGTATTTTAAAATTTTAAAAAAAAATCCACGAATTGTAAAAGTTTTATGAAAGAAAGACGCACCCTGTCTGGCGTTTTGACATTTCCACAAAAACTTGTCCGACGATTTAAAAAAAAAATCCTTCGCCTTCCCTTAAAAATGAAAATCTAACGAAAACCGATCGCCACTGAGAGCAGTCATTTTTTATACACTTTATACAACCTAGCTGTCATTAAAATACGAACAGAAAAAAAAAACACACCAACTGCTGCGACCTTCGCATTCCAGAGCATACGAGGTTTTCAATGGTTGGATTGTATAGCGTCGAACCGTGCTGCCGGCGGCGGCAGCGGCGGCGGCGAACAACGGCAGCGGACAGATGTATTTAACAGAAAATAGCAAGTGTATTGCTTTTTATGTTATTTATTCTCTGTATGTATGTATGGATGAAATATGCTTATTCTTGACAATATGCTATACAAATGAACACCAAAGAGCGGCGCAAATGAGAGAGCTTGGAGCCGAGAAAGAGACACACCAACCTTTTGATGAAATACGTATGCGATGAGGACAGAAATAGCATTGCTAAGCATAAAAATGTTGCTCAAATGGAAGATGCGAGGAATTTTTTATTCGAATTTCTTAACAAATACACCGTTTGAGTAGACACCTATACGTGTGTTATCAATGGGCAGATATAGCACGTGGGATATTTTATGTTTCTTTTACGTTTCGGTTGGTCAAAAACTATTGAGGGTAGTAGAGTGGAATTTAATAGAATATTTGGCTTTGTCAAGGACTATGTGTGTGCAGGTTTTTGACAATGATTGAGGTGATTTATTGAGGAATGTCCCGCCGCTCCGTCAGGGTCTCGATTCGAATGGGTGAACTTTAAAGTGGATAGAATTATGTATAGGTAGGTTTGAAATATTTGACGGTCTAGGCTAAAATTTGAATATATGAATTATGGGTGATTTGTGTAAATTTAGAAGACTCTTATTATGTTGTCAAGGTTGAACGCGAGTCGGGTATGTTTTAACGAGGGCCAACAACACGAAACAACGATCGCGGATGGAAAATTTTCATTTTGTGTACGGACTTTGTGTTGTGTGAAAGGTATATGTATAGTTAAAGCCTTAACACCTCGGAATCTAAAGCTGAAAAGTACTAGAGCCTCAACTGACGCAGAAGAATGTTTACTTTTATTAGATCCTCTGTCATACTCCAGTGTCCAACACGAGAATGACTGCAGAATGACTGCAGTTCTTCTGTATATTTCTTAAAATTCCTAACCGTCTTCTACAGCTAGCCAAAAGTAAAATGCATTCAGTAGACAGGTTCCCAAAGAGCCCCTCTTAAGGAGCCATTTCTCAAGCCTTTTGAATCGACGGGTTGCAACAAAACGTGTTAAAATATGCATCTTGAGAACATATGACAAACATTCCGGAGTGCAACCAGTTATTGTATTATTGAACAATAATTGGTTTTATTTACAAAACAAACGCTTTTTTAAAGTATTCGCATTATTTGACAACTTGGTTTGTAAGGTAACTGATGCAGTACTGTAAACAAACACTTGAACCCCTGACAGTGTTTCCTCACAAGCGACCGACTCTATTTTTACAAGACTGGTCGTCCGCAGTCATCAATAAATTGGTCGTACTAGTGAGTAAAGAGTGGTTAGAAAAAGCCGATACCTTCGTATATCTTTGGTTCCCTTTTTGGCGAGTGTGCTTCTAAATGTTGGGCTGCTCGAATTTTCTGAAGGCTTATCTGCATCAAAAACAGCACAAGTAAGTGATTTTGATAGCAAATAAAGCTGTTTGAATCGAATGACACATTCCAATCAAGAGTGCACACTGGTGGTTGTGTAAATAAATCAATAAATTGTTTGCGCAACAGTTCTTAGCATTTCACACAATCAATTGCGGGAGTTTTTGATTTTTTAGTCTAATACAAGGTGTTCAAGTCAAGAAGATGATATCGGCCAAATGGGCGCCGTCACAATTGATTGCCATACGAGCATTTTTCATCCCTTCAGCGAGAACTTCGGGCGACAGATTCTCGCAATCGTGTCGAATGCTGTCCTTGAGGGCTTCTAGGGTCGCGGGCTTGTTCAGTAAACACGGGACTTCAAAAAACCCCACCGGTTAAATCGGGCGATCTTGCCTACCAGTGCAAATCGTTTTGCTTGTTCACGTACCCGCTGAGGTGGAAATGAGCCTCATCTCTCATTATGATTTTGGTCGAAAAATCGTCCACTTCGTCCTCAAGATTGAGCATGGCTTGGGCGTAGGTAGGTTTTACGCGCTTGGCGGTCGACAGGCAGCAGCTGATGCACGGACTGGACTTTGTACGGGAACATTCTCAAGTCTTTGACCAAAATTCGCCTTAGGGACGACCGGCTGATGGCTAATTGCGAGGCATGGCGTCTGGTCGATGTTTCCGGCGACAGCTCGACATCCAGCAAAAAAATAGACACGATTATTCCGCGTCCTTGCGGAGTGTATCGCTCCCTGTCTTGTTCACTTGTATTCTACATCTGTCTAGTGTCTAGTCCAAAAATGTCAAAACAGATTTGACATTGGCGGCTATTTGCAAAAATAAGAGCATCTTCCAATAGGCTGATCTCTTTTGGCCCACCTTGTAGAAGGACTTTCTCTCAACAGGGAAATTAGTTGTCCCTCACATTTTAATACCGATCGAAACTTATTATTCTAGACCATTAGGACGGACTTTAACCAACTTAGCGTGCGAAACTTTGGACAGCCGGCTAAAAATCGTGCTGGCTGACATGAAAATCTTCGTAAGGTACTCTTGGTTAGTTTTACAACAAGCCCACACTATTTTCTGTAAGACTTACTTATCATGCAAATTTCAGCTTCCTCAGCTTTTTAGGCTTCAAAATATTTCTTCATCTAACAGAGGATTGGTTACAGAAATTGCTTTGCAGCCATCTAGACCGTCATTTCAGTTCAACATCTTGTCGGTTCGTGAACCCTCAATCAGCACGCTTAACGCATAAAACTGTCCGCAGAGGAAGTCATTCTCAAATGCCTCCAGCATATTATCCGTACACGTATTTCATATTTCCTTGACATTATATATCTGATTCACTTCCGGTCATAAAGCATTAAGCCACATTCACTGATGGCATAGATAATTCACAGTAAATCAGAAACAATTCGTCATTGTCAAGCCCAACCCAGCATTCTTGGTAAAGCTACTGCATACTTTATAAGTTGTGTTTAAACAATTTATATCCCTCGCATTCCAGATCATCATCATAATAAAATATCTGTACGTATTCTCTCTTTCTCGCTTCGATATTCGCGTATAGTAAAAAAAAAGTGAACGTTATTGCGCCATTCAAACAGACTGCAGATACAGATCGTTCTCATTAAAGCACATACCACAATTACATTCAATTGTTTTATCGCAATTTAATGTTTTTTTTTTTTTGTTTTTTTTGTTTGTTCTTTCTTTTCTAATCAAAGTGTTTTGATAACTTGTTTATCTACCCGCATTATATTCCCGCCCATTTTTTTTTTTTTAAATTGCGATTCTACTATCTAGACATTCCTTTTATTTGACTAATCTTGAGTAAATATCATAAACAGATAGATAAAGAAATTCTTCGAATTCCGCGCAGCATGAAAACAAAAAGCTTGAACTTATTACGCACTTGAGGGGGAGAGAGAAAGACAAAACAAAAAAAAAACACCTTAAAAATAATATCGCAAATAGAATTTCCAAAGGTCAACGGCATTTCTGGTTTAAAATTCAAATCGTTCACAGTGATTTATTGTCAAAAGGATTAGAATTTAATTGGAAAGTATTTGCTTTTCCATTATGTGTGTAAACAAAAAGACACTCCTTCTCCTTCCACCGGAACTCAACAGAGACGACCACCCCGCAGACGATCATTTTATTTCGTCGAATTTAATAATTTTTGTTTGTCTCTGTCTTTGTTAAGAATCTAATCTTGAGAATATTATACCTATGTATTTAAAAAAAAAAATGGAAGAAAAAATCCACACCAACAAATATGATAAGATACGGACCTTCTGTCTAAATGTTGTCTTTCTCTCTACTCAAAAGATTTATGTTTTGTTGTTAACACGTTGATGAATAAATATAGTATATAGATGCGGTTTTTTTTTTCTTTTCTAGCCAAGGTATGTCAAGGTGACAATATTAAAATGAGTGTGTGTGTGTACGAGCGTACACATTTCGTTTCCTTTCGCAGTTGACCATTTTTTTGTAACTTGCCGGTTTCCTGTGGTTTCTTTTAAATTGTCGAATGCGTACTTGAAAATGCAATTACAACTTTACGTATTTCCCTTTTCATGTGAGGAAAAAGATTCAACAAAAAAAAACTGCTACGTGCCATGTTAACCGGATGAAGATGAAGAATAAGAATGTCCCCAGAAACGAAATAAAATTAAGAATCAAACCGTTTCCGGTTTAAGAAGTCGCTTGACTTAATAATTTCTAAATAAATACCCGGTTAAATTTTGCTAAAATATAAATTTTTAATATTTTAATTGGTGGAGATTCGAATAAAATAAAACGAAAAACAAAACACAAAACCAATTTGTTAGCACTTTATTTTTGTTTTCGAAGTGAACGAATTTCTGCGATGTTTTCTTTTCGAAGGAGTATCTCATTGGTTGGACATTTTTTTGTTATTTATTGACATTCAAATTTCGTATGCAAATTTGAATACATGTGGTATAAGAATAAAATCACATGCTTAGCGAGATTCTTTGAATTTTGTTTAACAACTTGTTTACAAGAAATCTTTAAAAGGAGTCGTCGTAAGATGATGTAAGTTTAAATGGGGTTTTTATTTTTTTTTTTTTTCGAATGCATTTTGAAGGGCAATTATGTGCGAAATGGATATTATTGACGAAAAATAAAAAGAAAACTGCCACAAAACAAAATATATGTATCTTAGAATTGTCGAGTGCAAATAAATATTTTAAACGTATGCGTTTTGAAGAAAGACCAAGTAGATGTGCCAATTCACTGTGGGCTTACAATTTTACTTTTGATTTTATAAATTGAAGTAACCTCTTTACAATTAAACTTATCAGCCTTTTTTATGCGCTACTTGATTAATTTCGGTTCGCCGGAAACTAAATTTCTCGTATGAACCCTAAAAAACCGATCAGTTCTCATTTTTGGGATAGGAAAAAAACCGCTGTTTGGAAGTTGTGTCATCCTAGGCAATAATACTTGTACTACAAGATTCGAGAAGGAAACTGCTTTTACGGACTTTCCATAAAGGGGAAATGAGATTATTAACAAGCGAAGTTTTAAACATTCTACCCAAACATTTTTTAAACGAACTTTGCTTATGAAAGGGAATACTTTCATTGATTTTATTGAGGTACACTTGAAATTGAGGTTAAGCTTTTAGAAAATATCAAACATAGTTTCACAACAAAGGTACCTTTATATCGCTCATTTGCTATGTGCAACACTGTCCATAACTTAGAAATCAAAAATTTTTTAGCGGCGCATTTGAAGTTTAAAAATTTTAATTACATATTAAAATTTTTGTCAACGCGGCTTAGTAAGGATTTGCCACACATAAACTGGTTGCAGGGCTAGGAGATTTTTACTTAGTGTTTATTAAGCTCCTTTTATTAAAAATGTTGACAATTTGAACATTTTGGGGTTTGAGGTATAACTGTATTTTAGCAAATCAAAATGAGCCAGTGTCCGGTCGCTTCTCTTTTCACAGGTCTAAATTGGCAAATAAGTTCATTATAGACTTGCTTCGTATCCGCAAAATTTATGAAAGTTATTCCCACTTCTAGAGGTATTTTTCCCTAAACCAGTAGAGTTTTGCGGAAAGTATTCTGGCATACTATTCGAACTCGTAATCGCATTACAAGTTACTTAAAGTTGTTAAAAATTAATGGGGTTCTTTATCGAAATACCTATTTTGACCAGCAATTTTTTTCCGTTGTCAAAAGCTTCATACTTTTCACAAAAACATACAACAATCATTAACGTTTTCAATTCTTAAAAAACAAGAAACTTATTCGAGAAACAGGGCACTCATTCCGTAATTTTTCAGACGATTATCGTCGAAACGATAGACCTCCAAAAGTAGCCACTAAGTGCCAAAATTACGAGTTTGAGACCTAAACTCTGTTGATTTTCTACAAATGTAATGAAAGCTGACGATATTGAAGCAAATTTGGTCAGAATTTAACGATTATTGTTATTAAAAGAAGCATGTAACATAAAAAAATACATTCTGTATAGTTATTTTCTTTTGTATTAGACAAATCTTTATCAAAACGAGCGAATGCATTCAGATACACAAAAATTCTTACATAGACGTTCGATAGGCTGTTTTCTTTCATTCTTTGAAATTTGTTCATGAAAATACGTTTGAATTTTATTTTTATACAATTAGCCTTGACAGAGATTTTTGATTTGTTTTGCCCATTTTTAAGCTTGTCCCTAGTTTTCCCCTATTTCATTCAAAAAGCGCCAACATTTTCACTTTTCCCCTCAATCTGGCATCGCTGTTGGGAAATTGAAAGCCATTTGCAGGACAGTATAGATAGATGCGCACATTAAGCTGCATGGATCATTTTAATTTAAATAAACTAACTTTTGCGCCGCATCTATAAGTGCGATTTGCACAGCCTGTGCTCAGTGTGACAGTTGCACAATTCTGAAATGTCGCAAGAAAAAGGGCCAATGAGAAAAAAAAGTGTCATTCTGAAGCAGATTAACTCGCTAAACACTATAAAAGTGTTGTGATAGGCAACTGCGTTACATTAAAAAGATTTTTATTTGGAAATAACGCATTTGAAACATTTTTGAAGCGACTTTTCCAACTAAAAAAGGCCCAAAACAGAAAAAAATGCGTCAGGCTGTCGGAAAAAGTGACAAAATGCAACTTTAGTCGCACAACAGTCACGATTGTTGTGCTGTAGAAATGACTGAAAAAACATGACTCAATTAAAACAGATTACACATTCCTGCTCTCCGTTTGAACATGGACAACTTCTAACACTGAGTCATATATCAGGTTCATATACGTAATTGCTGGGGGTTCGTAATTTTAAGAAATAAATTGCCTATTGAGAAAAAATAAATTTCCTTCGGAATCACTTTGATTATAACTCTTTTTCTTGTACCACTACCGTGCCAAGGTGTACGTTAAAAAGAGCTTTGGTTCATGTGTTTTTGTATGATGATAACTGTGGAAGGTTGTATTTTCGCTGAAACAACTTCCTTATCAGTTGACTCGATACTGTATTTTTATGGTCATCTGCAGACCGCTGAAAAATGTCGAAATTTATAATCTAAACTCCCCTAACCGCGGTGGTGTGACATTGGCCTGTTGTGAAATGTGAATTACGTTGCTACCACCGTCTGTCAAAGTTATGTCACATTGCGAGGTACTAATAATAGTTTTAGTGTCGAGTCCGGAATCGAAAAAATCACCTCTGAAACCGTTTGACCAAAAAAAAAATACTTTTCTGGTGATTCTGAATTTCGCTCCTCGATTTAAAGTCAGAATCCACTCAAGAAGCACCCACACAAGTGCAATTTATGTATTTTATACAAGTCACCACCAATACTTTTGTGAACTCTTTCGGAAGCAGTTTTGCTGTTCCATTGGGTTTCAGAATGAGTGGATCCCCAAGTGAAACCAATGGAAAATGACATAAGTGTCCATCAGGCTGGATTTTATGAACTCGCAATTTTCCATTTCAAATCTTAGTCTGTCAAATGTCAAACTATGAAGCAACACTCCGTGCTTTGATATGCAATCCAACAGCCCAATTTAAGGACGCTACTTGTGTTAATTCAAAAGACCCAAATACACTTTTTATTCAAAGTTGTACTACCTACTGGTACTGACTTTTCCAGATCAAATCCCACCACATCATGAAAAGGATAAATATACTTTTCAAATTGGATACAATGTCCCACGCTAATTAGTATGCAACCTTCAACTCATTGCATAAAACGGCTGGCTGACTGTTCTCCTTTATACATATGTGCGGGGGGAAAAAACCGAGTCATCAAAAATGATTGATTGACTTGTGGTGGTTTGGCCTCTCCTAAAGGATTACACGCTAACCTATCAACTGCAAGATAAGTAGAGACGTTCGACTTCTACAGCAAAGTGCACATTCAAATGCAAACACAAAAAGAAAGAATGAAAAGGGAAAATTCACATTCACACCCGCCCAGCATAAAAATGGCCAACAGAAGAAGCCACATAAGAAGCGAAAAGCCATTCCATGCCACGGCGCGATAGAATTTCAAACACCAACTCTTTGCGACTTTTACTTCGTTTCAGCAACCAAGTGAATAAGTGAATAGTACTTATGCAAGCGGCTGCGTGTACACAGCATATGTGCTTGCATGTGAATACATTTGTGATAAGCTTGGTTGCGGTTGACTGCAGCCCTATGATGACCACTACAGTCACCATCACCACCCACCGCCATTGGAGGGGGCTTTGAATCCAATTTGCTGCGCAAGGGTGCTGCTTTCAACACAACCCTCCTCCTCGTAGGTCACACAAACACACTACAATTTATGGCCCCTTGGCTGACGACATGTAAAATAATTCCACAGAATTTAATTATTATTCTCCTAACCTAGCAAAAGTCAGCAACTTTTGCCATTTTAAGAGCGCGACTTGTGCACTTTTTCTTTTCCGCTATATCGCGACGTTCTTATGGCCCATCCTTCGTCTTGGTCGGGCTTCAATTCAAAGAGACAAAAAGTAACATGTGACGGCAGGAATTCCAAGAATGCTCTCGCCGGTCCTTCATTGTTCGCATGAGAAACAGTGAAACGTGCCAATCCGCACGACTCCCTCTTCAAGGAGCTTTAAGTGGCTCTGCTGATGGTTTCCTTATCAGTCATTTGTTTTATTATCCGCCATGGAATTTATTTTTAGGAAACTTTGACAACAAGAAAAACACAAAAGCCCCGCCATACATTCCATTCGAGGACGGTCACAAGAGGTTTACACAAAAAGCACACACACTTCAAATTTGTTTTTATTGATAAGTCAAATTCAAGCTGACAACAATACTGTCCGCTGAGTAATAACAATGATGATGACGGGGTTTGGATATCTTAATTATTCACCGATAATAAATGGAGAGTCAATGATTTTTTGCAACTGGGTGTGTGGGGTGTAGTGCACATTTTATTGCGTCATAAATCGGACACACGATTAAAAAGCTTGAGTCGAGTTAGATTTTACTTTCGGAATTTCTTCAAAATTACTCGGAAGATTGTTATGCAACTAGAATGAGCACGTCGGCGGCGTTGACAGACGTAAACGGATTGGGGCGGCAACAAATGGCGATTGGAATTCGCCGCACCTACTAAATAATAAGTAGAAGTTACCTACAGCTTGAGTTTTATCGTCAAATTAACAAAGTCGTCAATAATTTAGACAATTACGTGATAGGGTTTGTAGCAGGAAGTTATCAATTGTTGGAATAAATTGTTTATATTTCAATTTGAGGTCCATTGTGTTTTGATTAAAAATAAAGCACCCGAACTCCAACCCATAAAAACAGTTAAAAACCTTGGCTGCAGTCCAAAAAAAATGCCAAATATATTTGCTAAAGCTCTTATGAAAAAATTGACATCCATCGCGTGAACTAAATGAACTCTCTTTGTGGTTAATCCAGTATTTCTCTTCAGCTTTGTAAGGCACACTTTTTACACTCGCCTGTAGATGACCTTCTGTATATTTTGTAAAAGCAACGTGCCGCGTCCACAT
Organism: Cheilosia impressa; assembly: GCA_948293265.1. Lineage (NCBI taxonomy): Eukaryota > Metazoa > Arthropoda > Insecta > Diptera > Syrphidae > Cheilosia > Cheilosia impressa. The sequence goes on along the minus strand of OX411880.1, from coordinate 126,732,657 downwards.
TATGATTTCAAAAATTTCCACAAACCCCTGTTGCTGCTAATCATTTGGGAAAGATGGTGTCTCCTTCCAAAGAACTTAAAAATAAACTAAACGCTTTTTATACCCTCCACAGCAAGGTATATATTCACTTTGTCATAACAGTTTTAACGCCAAGAAGGAGTCACCGGAGACCTCATAAAGTATATATATTCTAAATCAGGATCACATTCTGAATCGTTCTAGCCATGTCCGTCTGTCTGCCTCTCTGTCTGTCTGTCTGTCTTTCTGTTGAAAGCTCGATAGCGCCGAAATGAATTGACATCGACGAATGAAGTTTTGTGAAAGGCTTCTTTTTATCGTCGTTTAATTGGTATTGAAAATGGGCTATGTCGGTCAAGTAGTTCTGGTACCTTCCATACAAAATCAATATTAGGCCCATGTGTCTCTCTGTCTGTTGAAAACAGTATAGCGTCGAAAAGAATCTTGTGAGAGGACTTACTTCTATCGTTGTCAGGTTGATCGATCATCGGCCAGCCCGATGATAACACTTTTCCTTTTTTAATTTGAAGTCGATATAAAGGGCTTTCCAATAAGAGGTGTTATTTTGGTATTCAAAGAAAAATGTCATTTTTGAGATAAATGATCGGATTTTTATTTCATAATAATGAAAAACAACATCAGTCGAATGGCCACCACGAGCACGCATACAGGACCACATCCATCCTTTTCATGAAATTTTCCATAACCAAATCGCAAAGTGGCTGCCCTATGTCCTCGATAGCCTCACGAATTTTATCTTTGAGGTCTTGCATCGACGCTGGGCTGTTGGCGTAGACCTTATCTTTCCCGTGGCCCCAAAGGAAGAAGTCGCAAGGTGTTAAATCACAAAATCTTGGTGGGCAATTGTGATCACCTCTTCGAGAGATAACACGGTCCGGAAACTTTTCCCGTAAAAGATCAATGGTTTCGTTGCTTGTGTGGCACGTAGCGCCGTCTTGTTGAAAGTAAACGTTGTCCAGATCAATACCATCCAACTCCGACCATAAAAATGGTTTGTGGAATGCCCAATTCCAAAGAACGACGAGGAATGGACAAACCTGGGTTTTCATCAACACCTTGGGCTACAGCAGCAATATTCGCAGTTGTTCTTGAGCGACGTGCACGTGTTTTATTCTTCACATCACTAACTTGTCCCAACAGCTCCACCAATTACTGTATTGCGGTCCGACAAGGTGCTTCACGACGACCAAAAAATGCTGTAGTATTGCCAACTGTGACTGCAAGGTTTTTACCATTTTTGTAGTGAATTTTAATAATTTCAATGCGTTGTTGAAACGTGTGTCGCTCCATTTTTAGTAATGGCGTAGTTTCTACTTGTCAAATGTCAAAGAATAAAAGCTTCAAAAGTGACAGCTACCCTTTATAAAAGTTTTCTATTTCTTATTCGAGTATTTCAGTCCATCGCAACTATCCAACTGCACTTAAGGTACAAACTACACAGTGGGTACACAGTTATCTGCTTACCTTTCCAAACTTCCGATCTCTATTTTTCCTATTTTTGAAAATGTCATCACACAATAAAGTCCTCAACTGATTTGTCTCTCAAATGTTACCGAGATCAGTTCGTTCACTGCTGCAAGTATGTTTACCGAATATGTGTGTGTCTATGCAAATTTTGTAAAAGGAATAATAAAACCAACAATTCGATTTCAATTTTGTGTCGCTGCAAACTAATGAATGCATACCTAACAGGAAATCGTAAATGTGTGTAGAAATGAAATGCCAAAACGAAACGACATACATAAATTTACATCTCAATTCCTAGGCAATGATGTAAGAATATTGTTATGTTGGGTCTCTTTATTTATTTATTTTTTTATTACACCTATTGGTGGCGAAGCTGATTTTTGTTGTTTATGAATAGGAAATTAAATTATTCCTTTGGTTCTTTTCGATTGCAGATATACAAAGCCGCAGTCTTTCGAGGATTGCATTGGCGATGAGCTGCCAATTGGCTGGGAGGAATCCTACGATACAAATATCGGTCGTTATTATATTAATCACATTAGTCAAACAACACAGTTGGAGGATCCACGACAAGAATGGAAGAGTGTCCAAGAGGCGATGCTTCGAGATTATCTCAACGCCGCACAGGACGTTCTGGAGAAGAAGAGAGAAATGTATGATGTTAAGCAGCAGCGTTTGCTTATAGCTCAGGACGAGTTCAACCAGCTGAATACATTGGCTGCCAGTCGAAGTAGTTGTAAGTATTGAAAGGATTTTAAATTTTATTTTATCAAGCATCGATTATACTAATTTTTGTTTTGCTTTCTTGCCTTGCAGTGTGCTCGTCATCAAGTTCGATCAACACCCGCCACGATCCAGACCTGCTGCGCGCCGATCTAGTCTTAGCCAAGGAGCGCGTTCGTCGTCTCAAACAGGAACTCAATCACATCAACAACGACATCTCGTATACACAGCGCGGCGTCAACACCCTGTACTCGGTGGGCGAGAAGATCAACGCCCGCCAAAATGGCTGCTACGACATTGCCGAAGTGCAAGCGATTCACGAGGAAATGCTGAAGGTGCACAAGTCGCTCGTGTCTGGCGAGAAGGTACGCGAAGAGCTCATGCGTAGTCTTGTGCAAATCAAAAACGAACTCAGCCGACAACAGTACAGCGAGGATGCGGCTGCAGATCTTCTCAATGCCACGTCCCCGTTCGATCGTGTGTGCGTAGCCTCGCAGACAGATCTGTGCGGCGCTTCAAACGACAACATGAACAGCGGTGCAAGATTCGCTGAAATGTTCAAAACGAAACTGCAATACGGCGAATGGCGTAAGCGAATCAAACAGCTGCAACAGCAATTGGCCGATCATGTGGAACGCATCGAACCTGGCCAATTGGAATCGGACAAGGATCGTCTATTGCTGATCCAGGAGAAGGAGAAACTATTGAATGAACTGAAGAGCATTTCGTTGAAATCAAAGTCACAGCAGGAGATTCATGTCATCCAGCAGACAAGACGAAAGCTGGAAGAGGACCTGAACGAGGCATATGAGGCTACCAATCAATGCATTGCGAACCGACTGCGGTTGCACGAGGAGAAACAAACTTTGCTCGACAAACTGCAGGAGGCTTTGAAATCCACAAAAATGCTGGAGGAACGACTGAAGTCATTCTCATCGGAGAGTACCTTTTCGATTAGCAGTGGCTCCAGTTTGGGATCACTGTCCACGGCCAGCAGTAAGAGTGCGTTGAGTTTCACAGATATTTACCTAGACCCACTGTCGGTGGATCCACAGATCGATGTGGTAGATCTACATCGAAGGTCACAGGGTCTGTTCCAGATGCAATCGGCGATGTCGTTATCACCGCGCAGTAGTCTATCAATGGAAACCCCACCAGCGTCACCGATGAAATACAATGACGCCCTGAAAGAGGAACCGACCTATGCGAACGCTTCGAACTTTAACCTGCCTGTAGCGGCGGCGCAACAACAGCAACAGAAACTACCAAACTATGACCTGGACTCGGCTGTGTTTGACGTTATGATGCTTGAGGAGAAACTCCACGATCTAAAGACTGTGCCAATCAATCTAGCTGCCCCATTGTCGCCTATCTACGAGAAGCCATCATTGTTGGATTTGCCACAAGATATGCTCAGTCGATCGTCGTCGACATCGAATACCCGCTCTGTATCAGCTGCGGTTAGTAATGAGTCTGTAGCCGGTGATTCGGGAGTGTTTGAGGCATCCAGAGCTCACCTGCCGCGAAAAGAATTGGCTCAAGTCCAGATTGGATTGAAATACTTCAAGAACGAGGGAATCTTTGTGGTTTCCCTAGATAGAGCAAATAATCTAGCTGCCCTGCTGACTACTGCGACGGACAATTCACAAGTGTAAGTTTTGCTACAACAAAAATGTGTGAACAGTTTGGATAATTTCTCGACTCATTTTAGGTACCTTCGTGCTGCTCTCCTGCCAAATTCTTTGCAATCGATACGAACGAAGGGCGTACCTGACTTCCACAAGCCGATGTTTGGTGATAATTTCGCTGTGCCAATCTCTCTGAGCAAGCTGCTCACAAAGAGTCTGCATGTGACCGTGATCAGTGTCACTGGACAGAAGGAGGAGATCATTGTAAGTGGAGAATCCGCATACTTATTCGGGAAATCTCTTCAAATTTCTGATTTTCTTCTCCGTTAGGGAACTGTTCAAATCAGTTTGGCTGAATTCAATGCGGACGACTCCACACTGAAGTGGTACAACGTTCTTAGCTCCAGATTTATGCCAAGCTTCGATGGTTTGGAGCTGCCTGCAGCCTGCAAAGAGGAGTCGTCCGATGAATCAACGATAACCTCATCACAGACCTCAACGCTAACGAGGAATCAAGCTCCTCCGTTCGAGATGCAAGCACAGATAGCCGAAGAACTGAAAGAGCACCTGAATCTGAACGACGATGCCGAGGAGGACGACGAAGAAGATGAGCCAGAAGACGAGGATGATGGCACAGGCGATTATGGTGAGTACCTAGATCATGTCAATGTCTCCACTACAATGTCTAAAATATGTCCGATTTGCAGCTGAATCAACGAGGAAAATGTTGGACGCCTACATGAACAACGTCAAACAGGAGTACGCCGACAAGGAAACGAATACCGAGTGTGCCTTCCCCCCAGAAAAATGCCGAGCACGGCTAAGCGATCCCGCCTCCCACCAACCACAATCCGCTGACGATAGACCTGTGAAGCGATCACAAACGTTCACACCCAGCGCTGCCGTCGGCAAGAGTCGTTACATCTGCCGATTGAACCGCAGTGACTCGGACTCTGCAATGCATTTCGGTGTCACTCCGCATCCATTCCATCGAGGAGCCGTGGAAAGGAGATCACTGCGATTCCATACAAAAACTTCCAAACCAGTCACAAGTAAGCAGTTATATTTCTTCTCTTACTTTCACAGATGCCCTAACTGTGCGTCATTTCAGAACTGCATCATACTCATATCCCAAGAACGAGTTTGGATCTAGAGCTAGATTTGCAAGCGCAGCACAGTAAGTTGGATTTCCTTAATGATGAAATCATTAAATTGCAGAATTTGAAGCAAACGTAAGTTAAATCGATTTGGAGATCATTGTTGCCAGTAGCTGAACATACTTTCGCTTAACTTTACAGACTCGAACAAGCCCGTGATAACCGAGATTCACGTATCGCTGCCTGGGCAATGGAAAATGAAGAATTCCAGCGATTAGTCGAAAGAGCCGATCCAGAAAAATGTCCAGAAGAGAAACAACTTCAGCGATTGCTTCACAAGACATCAAAGGAGATCTACAAGCTGCGCAAAACCAAAGTCGCCAAGGGATCTGTCGATTTGGTCTCTTTCAAGTAAGTGCAAATTTATTCCCAACAAATTGGCGCATTGTTCTTAATCGATAATTTTCAATTTTTTTATATTTAGAGAGAAAATTGCCTTCTTCACCCGCAAAGGCCTTTCTGTACCCGAATTGCCCCTCGAATTTATCGTCACCGAGGAGGATGTCATCGAAGAAGATGAAGCTGAATACGAAAATGATGATGGCAGTAGCAGCAGCGGCGGCGATCAATCACCCGCAGTCGCCATTAACACTGCTCTAGTAGAAGCGAGCGCCAAAAATCATCAAATCAAGAATCTCATTAATGCATCCACATCAACGACGGAGACAATGGCGGCGGCGATGACGACGACAACGACGACGACTACAGTATCGCCTTCATCAGCACCTGCCAATTGTATGCCAAGAGAATTACCTTCCTATGCGGCAGCTACCGCTGCATCCAAATCAAGAGCGGCAGCACTAGCTGCAGTCAATGCGTGCCAACCTTCAACTTCGGCTGCTGCACTAGCCGCAGCAGCAGAAACCACATCAGTCACAACAACGTCCAGCAATACAGAAGCTTCCACCGAGAACAGCCGGTTCGATTACGTAGTGGATCGTACATATGGCGTTGAGGTGTAACGGTCTTGTCTTGGAATTTGTTTCAACTGCTGTTTAAAAATAAGTAAATAGAAATTGTTAATATTTAATAATTATAACCTAAAGTAAAATATTTAATACATAAACAAACTTAGTTTATAATTGAAAAGGAAACGAAGAAAAAACTGATAATCTACTGTGCCTTAGAGAGGATTAGTTTTTTTTCTATGATTTCAACCGTCGCCGAAGAAGAGATGAATTTGAATTTGCAAAAAGAAACGATTAACAAATTTTGTAACTCATAAGTTTATTTAAATTAAATTATAAACAAAACAAATATACGATATATTTTTATACATATTTAAGTAGCTCTGTTGGAGAAGTGAAATTGAAAACAAACATAAAACAAATTTATATGATAAAAGTACGAGAATAATTTACTAAGGCTTGCGTTTTTGTTGAGCTGGATATTCTAAAGATTTAGAAATCAATTTATTATTTTGTAGTAGTTAGCGAAGATATTACTATGTAGTATAGTTACCTAATCATTGTTATAGTAGTTGTAGTATGTAAAGTTAAATTATAAACAAACGAAAAAGAATATACAAAAATAACGCGTTGTTCTACTAATTTACATCAATTTTCTTCTCTTCATTTATTAATATTTTTATATTAAAAATAAACAAACGAAACCCCTATAACCACCACCATAATGCAAACAAACAATTTAATATGTAATTTTTAAGTTCAAAAATGAAAGGTGAACAACACGCCACTCGTCATTATAATAATTATTAGTCGCGCCCCCTTTCCTTTTGACAAACATTTGTAGCAATTGTGCAATAAAACAATGAAACATAAACTAAAAAATAATTTAACAAAACTGAAACAAAACTAATTTTATTGTGAATTATGATATATTATATGTATTTTTTGTTTTCTTTTATTTTTTTTTTTTGTTTATAAGCCCACTAAAGAGAACCATGCGTCTGTATTTAATCAGAACAAATTAATTTAATTTCTTATTATTATGAATAACTCCTTTTTGTATGTGTTAGAATGTGAGGTGAATATTATAATATTGAGGATGGAAATTGAAATGGAAATATATGAGAGAGAACCAAACTGTTAAAACTGAAAGAAAACTGCAGTGGAAATTTGTTTATTTTGCTTTTGGCCAAGCTGTCGGGGTTGTCTGTGTGCAGTAATGGATGGCGGGCTTGGGGTCTGTCGCCATTGGGCCAGCTTGGTTTTTGTTGTACTATATTATGATGAATGAATTATTTTTGATGAATTGAAATGATTAGGCGTTTAGATTACATAATTATTAATATATAAACCATACATTTACATTATTATGCCAATTGATGAAAATATACAAAAATGACATAAAACCAAAAAAAAAACCTAATGCGTTTTATTATGTCAAAAGGAAGTTATTTTTTACAGAAAGATATGATCTCGCACCTTCGTAATTTTAAATTGTCAGATGCAATGACGATTCATGAGTCTGTTCGAACCAGGTAAACCAGGAAGAAGCAGACCTTAAACAAGTGTTCCAAGAAACAATTTCCATATATGAATCGCCGCAAAATAAAATAGCTGTACTGGGGACTATCAAGTATTCAGTTTAGTAAGTCTAATATCTGGCTGACATCTGGCTGACCTGATATTTTTCAGTTTTGATTGGACTAGATCGCTCACATGAGCATCTTTCCCACTTGACGTTTACGATGGGGTGGCTGACTAATCTAGCCAAGAACTTCGTGAATGAGTTATAAGTTAAAAGTTTAAATTTGTGACTGACATCATTTTGCATTTTCGCTCAGGGTACATCTAGTCCAGACTCCAGACCAATATAAGGAGCGTTTTTTTGAATTTCGATATCAGCAAAGCAAATAGCCCGCGATAACAACAACTCTACTGTGAGTCTCGAAGTGTCAAGTAGAGCGTAGTTGTTGTAATTGCGTGCTGAAAATCATGTTTTACTTTGCTTTGCTGAGATCAAACCTGAAAAAAACAAGCCTATAGTCGACTAAAGACGACTAATGTGGTATTCGATTGGGCGCTCTCAGAGCACTTTTTCTGCTCTCAGAGCAATTTTTATGTTCGTTTGGTACAAAAAAAGCAATCTTTTTCAGATTTCAGAGCACTTTTGCGAATCTGGATATTTTCTCAGATTTGCTTCAGATTTACCAATACACGTGCGTTTGAGTTTGACAACTAGTGGAGTTTGTTTACATTTTAGTGAAATTTTTCAACTGCAAAGAAATGCATTGCATCGAGTGGATCTATTTTTGTTAATTATTTATGTACAAATGTTTCCAAATCAATCTGGACGAGCGTTTTGAATGTTTTCATATAAAATTTAACCAGTGAATGGAAAACGCTTAGAAAAGTGTCGAAGGCTACACATATTGCAGTCGCACAAATATCAACAAAAAAAAGAGCAAGTGACGTTTTTGTGTTCGATTAGCCACACGAAATCTGAAATCTGAGAGCAAATCTGAAGAAGCCCAATCGAATACCACATAAGTTTTTAAATGTACCCACTTACTTTATATGTCGTTTACAATCTAACATCTTCTTACATCGTCGCTGGGCCTTACAGCAGGGTCATCGTTACTCCTCCACTCTATCGATACAAATGGGCTGAATAAAATCTATGATTCGACATCATAATTGTGTCTATCAGAATCAAAAACGATGTATTCCACTTTTTGAACAAATCGAGTTGGCAATGCATTTTAATTCTCCCTCTTGAAATCTATCTATTTCTGTTTTCGTTTGTTTCCAAAGCCAACTTATTCCAGAGAAATTTTGATTTGAATTTGTGGGTAAGAATCAAAACCGATGTATTCCTTATATAATTTTGAAACAAGACGAATCCATTCCTAGTTAAAATCAAAATAACACTATTCCAATACTAAATTACGTTTTTTTTTACTTTAATAATCAAAACTAGTGTATTCCAGAAAAGGCGAGAAAATCCGCAAAATCTGTCAAACTTTTTAATGGCTTAACAGTATGTATTTGTAGTTCATTTATTTATGAGTATGTGTTAAGCGATGACTTGAAAAAATAAAAACATAACTAAAAGAGCTTAAAAAAAAGGGTTTCATTTTCATGAACCGATCTATTCCAAGTAGAAAATTTCAAAACGCATGTATTCCAAAACATTAATTTTCAAAACAACTTTATTCCAAAATGCATTGATAAATATTTCGAAGACCTTTTGATGTTTCACAATAAATTGCATTTAGTAAAGTTTGGAAACCTATGAAAAGATATAAAAATGAAAAAGTTCTTATTATTTTGAAGGCAATGTCCTTAGAAACGTTTTTTTCGAATATCTCAAAACTAGTAAAAGTGGAATACGTTGCTTTTGATTCTAATAGACACAATTATGGTCTTGACCACCAATTAAAAATAATCCTTCTTATACTGTATAGTTCTTCTTTTTTAATTGAAAGAAACAAAGTTCCCATGCTCAAGCGCCCCGAAAAAAACACAGGATGCGCATAATACATACTTTCTGCAGCCGCCTCACCCTTTACGAACGTTTAACATATTATCAGCTGTCCTGGCTACTTTCTGAAACAGCTGTTCCCTTTCGATATGGAATACAATTCTCGCTTCCACTTATCTACAGCACAAATAAAACTCACTCCACAGTTAAGCCATTTTTTTGTTGATTTTCATTGTGAAGGACTTCACTGTTCTCAAATATGTGCACAGCATTTTAAAGTTTATAAATAAATTAAACAAATAATAATACTTTCGTATGCAAAAATATGCTCACACAAAATATTTTTGTTTGTTTTTATTTGAAATTGTATCGAATTCTTTTCCTTGAGCTCTTCTTTGTATGTTCGCCCGCGAGTATGCAACAATTATAAGAAAAACAATATGGCTAATTGTACACCCATGGCGAAAATGTTTTATTATTTTAGTATCATTTATAAAAAAAAACCTATTGGTGGATTTGGGTCCATTTTAGTTGGACACCCCCGGTTTATCACACTTTAGTCCACGCAAAAATTAAGATTCCAACCCCTTAACCGATAGAAATAACAAGTTTCAGAGATTGCTCCCTACTTCTGTTTGTTTATGTTGTGCGACTTAAAACAAATATCCTATATCATCCAAAGTTAAGCACAGCAATCAATCTCACTTTCTTTGAGTCATTCTGGAATTCTAATAAGCGTTTGATCAATTTGGAATGATATTTTTCTCGTGACTCGTATTCTTACAGACCGATTATGGTTTAAAAACCCCGAGATTTCCTGGTGGAACTTCTTGCTAAAATTTTTTTTTTATTAAATTTCACCGAAAGATTTTTTGATGGAAACCGTGCCCTTATCTGAAACTCGTGCACACTGCACGGCCGACATGAAATACTACCGAATCGACTCCCAAAGCAAGCTGCTGGAATTCTAATAACTGTAGCGTCTAAGAGTATGCAATAAATCACTTGCCATTTATGGTTTGAATCTTTTTTCAAATAATTAAACAAAATGCACAACCGTAGCCAAAGTTAGATCTGCTTGCTATAGATCTGTCATCGTAAATAGTAGGAACTAGGTAAAAACCTTGTAAAACCGTACCCACAATGCATGAAGTTTTTAGACATAATAGTCAACACATTGGGGACGTTCGGATTCCTATTTTAGTAAATCTGACAGCTGGCTGACTCGAGAATACAAAAACAGTTCAAGTTGCCCAGTCAACGCGTTCGGATACCGAGTCCCAACAAATTTAGTTGAAGTTTTACATAAACTAGGTATCCGAACAAGAATCGCTCAAATGAACAGCTGATTCAGCTGACGTTTATGAAGGGGTAGCCAACGAATCTAGTCAAGAAATTCGTGCCTGAGTAGGTACTAAGTTGACAGTTCGCATATATGGTTGACATAGGAAAAGTGACGTTACCGAAAACTCAAGTTTTTGCTTTCAGGTTCAGGTCCAGACCAATTTTGTGGACCTAAAATTTTCAATGTGTCTATTTATTTCCTCCGAAAAAAATGGAAACTGCCTTTGGACTGGTGCTGTCAACAGTTACATTGTGAAAAAATAAAAATGGCGCCGTTCACCATGCTAATTAATACGCAGTGAAACCAAGAATGTTTTATTTCAAGTCTTCATACATTAGGCGTTTTAATTTGAACTGGAATTCATACGCCCTTGATTTACACAAGTATTTAGTAGTTAGAACCCAGTTTTTTAGGTTAGAATATGAAAACACATCCACTTAATACAAAAACTTTTATTTCAAATAAATAATCAGAGTACAACAATTTGCTGATAATAATTTAAACATAGGGGTATGACAATTGACAATATTGACATTATGGTATATGAAACGGATTTAACAATAAAAACAATTTCTTAAAACTGATGTGAAAAATATGGACATTTGACAGAAACTAAAAATACGTGTATGTACATTCATTCATTTTGAGTTTTCTACTTTAATAAAACTATTCGCTAAAAAAACAGAGTTGTATAGAATATTAAAGCAAAGAATAAAGTTTTAAAAAAAAGTAGTAAAGAAGACTGTAGCACCAATGATGTTTAGCAAGCGCAATCCAAAAATGACGCTTACTGACTAAAATGCAAATAAGTAGGAAAAAACAATTAAGAACAAAGCAATTTTTCTAGAAAACAAACACAAAATTCGCATGCATGCATGAAGGGTGCAGTAGGATGATGTGACAGACTACGTGTGCGTCAGGTGCAGCCCTAGAATCCAGCCTGTCCGGGCTGGTATCTCAGATTCTGTGGTGTATACGGATTGATACCGTGATTCAATGCTAAAACTTTACTAATTATATTAAGTTCTGGAATATGATCAAAACGGATACCTGACTGATAGGCTGTTGCAACATTTTGCAATTGATTGCTGTTCGAGGCCGTCAGCTGGTGTCTGTAGAAGTTCTGGTTTTGGTTCGCGGTCAGCTGGTTCAAACCGAAGTTGCCCGTGCCAGACTCTTGACGAAATTGACGGGAACGTTGTTCCTGCTGTTGTTGCTGTTGCAGTTGTTGCTGTTGCTGTTGCAATAGTTGTTGCTGCTGCTGGTGTTGCTGCTGGAGCAGATTATTGTTCCCGCTCAAAAAGGGGAGATTCTGAAAGGCTTGGTAGTTATTTTGTGGGAGATTCTGGAATGGGGACAGCTCTGGAGGATGTGCCACTATAGATTGTGACAAGTTCGGCACGAAGCTGAGTTGACTCGACGGCTGAATTTGAACTGAGGACTGTTGGGATTGCTGCTGCTGCAGACGTTGGGCACCATTCGACCCGAATATGTTGGGGTTGCCATTTTGCGTAAACTGTAGGTTACCATTGTTGCTGGCCCCAAACCCGTTATTATTGACTTTCGAGGCGAAGAAGTCATTGAAATTTAAAAGGTTGTTATGCGAATTACCGTTAAACTTTGAGGCTTCCTTTATGGGCAGCTGTTGGTTCGACGAGAAGCCAAAGTTGTTGGAAGGCTTCGAAACTGGAAGGAACTCAATTGAAGGGCGAATCGTGAAACCGCTGTTCGGATCAGAGCTCTTCTGAGTCGTCGAAGTCGGCAGAGGTGGTAGAATCGTTTGCAGAGGTAGCTGCTGACGCTGCTGATTTTGCTGTTCCAGTATTTGAAGTTGCCTCGCAATCTGTTCCTGCTGTTGCTTAGCCTGCAGTTGCAGCTGATAAATTTGTTGCTCCAATGCACGCTGCCTTTCAATGAAGTAATTGTTCACCAACGGAAACTCCGAAGACTGTTGATGTTGTTGCTGCTGCTGAAGAGCCTAAAAAGAAACAAAAACATTATTGCCAGTTTCCCAGCAAGAACGGAAATAACTATTCAAACCAAATCGTTTCTCAAGGAGTTAGGCACGGGAATTCTACTATCAATGGTCGGTTGGACCGTTTGCAAAAGTGCAGCTTCATTTGTCCTATACTGAGGCACATTCTCAGCGGGCAGTGGAGTTGGCAGCAAAATTCCCGACGGCAATACACTCAATCTCGCTATAGTTGGGCCAACGCTTGAAGCTGCCTGCACCTCCTCGGGTTTTCTAGTCGTTGCCGGTCGATCAAGTATGGGAATCACATTCTTCGCGGCCCCCCTTTCGTCGAGATCCACCGTAAAGGCTGTAACTAAAGGAGCCGCCTGAATCTTTATATCGTCCTTATCCACCAGCTCAATATTTTCCCCATCTTCATTGTGGGTCGGTCTGGGAGTGGTCGTTGTAGTTGTCGTTGTTGTTGTGGTGGTTGTGGTCGTCGGGACAGGCTTCTTTTTAACTTTCGTTATTTGAAACTGAATCTCAGCTTTGCTCTCCGACGAGATCTCATTCGTACGATCTGCAACTATACTTCGTGTGGCCTGTCGGTTGTCTGACACAACATTGCCAGTGGTATTGACAACATCCGGTGAGCCCAGATTCACTGTAGTATGCAAGTTATTTTTCAGCTGTTTATCTTTGCCTATGAAGGAGAGCAGGGGTTGATCCTGGGAGAGCTTCTCATCAAAGGAGGCTGTGAAAAATTGAACAGTTGGTGCCACATCGGGTGTCGTACTTTCTTCAAGTATTTCATCCACTGAACTGGAAGTTGTGGGCAGCTCCACAACACTAGCCCTTAGTTCTGGCTCCTCGTCGTCGTCGTTTTCGGAAGTGTCCTCGTCCGAGGTATACCGCTCTGCTGCTTGCTTCTCTAGTTTATCTATGGCACGGAGTAAGGCTTGGCGGACGTTAGCGTCAATGTTCTTGATTGCTTCTTTGGGGATAATTTCATTGTTCTCTGTTGAAGTGTCATCGTCACAGTCTACAGTGGATGACAGCAACAGGAGCAACAGACAGAAGTATGGCTTCTGCAAGAAAAGAAGCAGGTAATTAAAATTCAGCTGTGGCCTACAGTTTTCATGTTTAAAATTAAAGAATAGATGTGCAAAATAGCCTGGAAAAGCATTGAACTTCCTTTCGTCATGAGAAAGTATAGTGTGTTTCAAAACTTTGCATTATTCGCTTTAATTTGTTAATTAAAAATTACTGATCGAATTCGATCCCATGCACAGTTTAACCCTAACTCATTGAACTCTCTCTCGCTCTCTGCACATCGGATACAAAGTCGGTTATGGTACAGAAATAATTAGGTTTGATGAGGACACGCTGTTCAAAATTTTTCAAAACAAAGTCGTCAGGGTTACAAGGTCGATTTGGGTAATCATTTAACAAAGCTTACATAATGAAGCCACTCCTATATTTCATTCACATTGCAAATCTTCCCAATAATTTATTAAAGTCAGTGCTTCACAGCTAATCAACTGCGTCTCGCTGTGTATGAATACATCATCTAATAAAAAATAAAAGCTTGGCGCCACCCTGGTAGCTTGACCCACACTGGAAAAGAGTACTTTTTCTCGTATCTCGATTTATCATCCGAATCCAGCTGTCTTACCAAAGAGTTGGTATTACCAATGCTACCGAGCCCGTACCTTTTAATCGCCTCATTAGCTTCGCGCATAAGATTCGTGTACCTACACATTTTCATTCGGCTCTTTAAAAGACTCCCATTTCAAAAAGTTGTCCAAGTACCTACCTATCTATGAAAGAGATGTCAAAAGCAATATTCGATGAATTGTGTTAATGGCTGTTCCTTCGACACTTATTGTCAATAATGTTCATACCCTTTTGAGTTATTGATTAGCTTCTACGTTAATGGGAACTGGTTTTCACTCAACAGCAATTTAAATAACTTCTTGAACTCTTCTCCAGATCACTGTGGATACCCCTTGATTGATGCTACCAGCGCGATGTTAATTTAATTCAATTTAGATAAACATCTTCCATTAAGGTATACACATTTTTTTTTCTTTTTTCATTGTTAGACAAATCGCTCTCAAAGCCGCAGGCCTTACTGGTTTGAAAGTGAATATCTTAAGTGTTGATTTTAGGAAGTCCGCTATACATTTCAATCTATTGATTAAAAAATGACTATGAGAATGAGAATGACTAGCGTTTTTGGTGTGTTAAGTGACTCGAAACGGACACTAACTTGCAGTGAGATTGATTATGACGGGTATACTTTTCAAAACTCTAATCAGAACACTTGGGAACTCCGACAACAATGGTCACATTGTAGAATCTAGTTATCTTAAGTCGACTTGATTGTTCTGGATAAGATGTAACCTGAACGCAAAAACTAGATTGGTCCGGAACGTCACTTTTTCTGCGTCAGCCACATATGAGAACTGTCAACTTAGTACTCAGTTACGAATTTCTTGACTAGGTTCTTCGGCTACCCCTCCATAAAGGTCAACTGAAACAGCTGCTCATATGGCCGATCAAAACCGAGATACACCTAGTCAAACAACTGTCAGACTTACTAAACTAGATACTTAAACGTCCTATATATAATTCCTGGCTATAATTTTGTTTGTGCTTGGTCTTAGAATTATTTCTCATATATTTTTTCTTTAGTTTCTTGATTACTTTCCTGGAGCCTTAGTAAAATACAAGGGAAAAAACATTTAAGCAGTTTTTGACAGTTTTCAGAGTGCTACAAAACTTGTTCCGGAAAAAAAATTAATAAAACTATTCAAAATTATTGTTAGAAACTATAAAACTCTTACCCAAATATGCAGAACTCTAAACAAAACAACATTTGTTTCTAAACTTTGGAGTGACAAGTTCATGCAGCCAATTGACAACTGAGGTGTGCAAATTAACGGCCAAATGTGGAACATGTGGGAACATGTGATACTAATGGATACAGTTGTTTACATATTCTTATAGTATTGGTACTTATGATAAAACAGGGGACAGATTCTGTAAGGCGAAACGTTTTCGTGCGCACGAATGATTTGCAATATGTTACACATGTAAATTTCTTCGTACACACGAACACGTATGAACGTTTCGCCTTACAGAATGCCGACCCAGCTTCGTATACATTTATCAGCTATAATAATTTCCTTCTTCAATTCTTACGGAAAATACGAGCTGTCAGATTCTCGATATATCCGTTTACAAACAACACATTTTTTACAACAAATTAAGTTCTCCCACTTTTTCTTTTATAAAAAATTATTTCGACAGTGTCAAATAATAAGAAGAGAAAAGCAAGTGACAGCTAAAAATCTTGTTGCATAAACAAACCAGATTATATATGCACCAGTCTTGTTGAAAGATTGCTAAAAAGTTTATTTTTAGATGCAAAATATAAAAAAGAAAACATTGAAAAAATTAAATTTTGTATTTTTGTAACGTATTTGTAAAAGTTGAGAAGTTAAATTAAAAAGGATTATGCGCTGTGGCACATATAAAACCGACTTTGTTATACTTAAAGTTTTTTTTTTTGACGTGTAAACCAAAAAGTAAGCAAATCTGTTAAAGGATGGCCTTCACGAATTATTAAACTTTATAACACTCATTGGAGCCATTAGCTGTCATGTGATTACAATTGGGACACGTATCTAGTTAAGTAAGTTCGACAGCTGTCTGACTTGATGTATCTCAGTTTTGATTGGCTTAGATCGGTCATGTGAACAGCTGTTTCAGTTGACGTTTAAGGAGGGGCAGCTAATGAATCTAGTCCAGAAATTCGTGACTGAGCACTAAGTTAACAGTTCACATAATGTGGTTGAAGTAAGAAAAGTGACGTTCCCGACCGTTCAGGTTACATCTAGTCTAGTTTAGTTTGAATGTGCCCAATCACTCGCGTCGACAGTGTTTTTTGCATTTCTTAAGTATGCTAAGCTTTTCGTTGATCTGCTACAATTTTTTTTTAATTCTTTTTCTGTGCCAGCATTTTGAGCAATCACTTATTCCACTCAAAATATGATGTGAATTGATTTTTTCTCAGTGAATTTATTTCGTGCTCATAAATTTCGCTGTGATCGTGCTGTGAAAAAATAAGCAAATTCAGAGCTCAGGATATTTTACAAATGCACTGCAACGAACCTACAGGGTGATTAAAATTTGTTAACAGAATGTTGGTCGATCGATAGGTAATTAAACCTTTTTTGACCTCTGTAATCCAAGGTTTGGGTTTGGTGAGTCAGTCAAGTAGACAATTGCTAAATAATACGCCCTAGTTGGCATCACTGCTTACAAAAACCAAATTCTTTATTTGATATATTCTGATTCGAGTTTTAGTGTGGAAGGAGGCAAATTACACAACTTTAGATAGGTACCTACGAGTTATTCATAATTCTGTCTAAAATCATCACTTGTCCCAAATGAGTACCTTAAATATATACAGAAATGAAAAGAATTTAGTTCAAAGACAACTCGCAAGAAAACTTAACTTCAGAAAGTTCCACCTATAACCTAGAGACATAACGTGAAAATACCAATCATAGAAAAACTAATCCATGCATGAAAAAACCTACAAACGTCGCCTCCAGTATTGGCAAATGACTAATTTAAATTTGCGCCAGCACTTGGAATACCTCAAACGGAACGCAAATCAAATCCGGCTACACCAAAGGCACAGTTTTTAATTTGACATAGTTTGACCCTGCAGCCAGCCACGAAAAACTACCGACACATTGACTTGACTTGCAGCTTGTACCAGCCAAGCTAAGAATTCACATTGCATAAACCTGTGACCTATTTATTTTCAGCAACTATACGGTGGGAGTGAAACTCTTCGAGCGCCGTTTCGGTTTCTAAATACATTTAACTATCCGGCAATTATGTGAGATTATACCATCTTCTGACAGCAGACTCTGTGCGCAGGTGGGGGGCACTTAATTCCCCACAATTGTTGTTGTTGTTACACTACACTTCTTTTCGAGATAACGAAAGAAAAATAATACCTCAAGCACCTGCTCTGTGAACCTGGGGCATGGGCGCAAGCGCAATGCTTCTCGTTTGAGTAACCTTTGCCATGGCAGCTCAATCGACCGGGACATTTATAATTTCCCTGAAAAATCGTCTTGATTGCATTGCAGGCAGTCAGCAGTCAGTGTGTGATGGCAGTAATCTGTCTGAGGTGACGAATTAAATGTGATGCCTCGACATTTCGAAATATAATGTGACTACGGGATGGGAGACCGGAGGGCAAGTAGCGAGTACATCAAGATATTCGATTTGTTGTCTTTATGACAGCAGGCAGTGGACCGTCAGTGATTAAGTGCTGTTGATAGCGATTGGGCCCCTAGTTGTTGGTGCGTTATATCGTGGGAATACAGAGGCATTTCGGATTTGTCAATTTGAAATATGTAAAGATATACCTCCAATATGAACCGGGCAAGCTGTTTTGAACGAAAAGTTTGCTTCCTATAGGAAATCTACAGGAGTATATAGAAGTTTTATGTCAACAGACCAAGTGCAAATGCCTCAGAAAATCTCGGAAATATTGGGCTCCAACTGTCAATGAGCAGCAATTTCAAGCGAAATTAAGTTAATCTTCAGATTTCCGGTGGAGAAAGTAGGTATCTGTATCTGTGAAGTTATTTTCGCCAAATATACCGAGAAGCCTCCCCATTCATTGGCTTCAAAGAAAGTACAAAATATTCTTCGCAATAAATGAACAAAAGATATAAACGCTGTCTTGTTGGTGGATAATTTGTGTTGGATGCGTGGACGTTGTAATTGTCACTAGATTACCAAATCGAACCGGCTGCCAATCAAAAATATATTTTATTTTATTTTTTTGCAATTTCATGACACCACTTTCCTTCCTTTATTTGATTTGGCCGTTTGACGTTGGATGGACTGCGAATGCGGAGACGGAAATGAATGCCTATCAATGTGAATCGTTTATGTCGCGGCGCAGTACCAAACCTCCATCACGGACAAAGAAATTGAATTGGGAAGAAATAGCGCTGTAGGCCATCGATTGGTCGTGTACGATGCTGATTGATTGCTTCGGTATTTGGAGGTGCAACCACATTCCATATTTGTACGGCAAACTTAGGTGTGGGAGTTGAAGTGTATGTAAAGTATGCTCGAACTAGTCATCATCGTGTAACCGTTTTCAAGGCTTTGTTACCCATAAGGTCTACGAATCATCATAAGACCGGGGCTTGGTTGATGTACTCTTTAAGATGGGGCTAATATTGTGCAAACTATTTATATTATACTTATATATGATATATGTATATGCAAGGGGCACTGTTCGTTTTGTGTTATTTTAAGTGTGATTAATTTTTTAGACTTTTTTTTCTCAATAGGATTTTTTTGACAGATCACGCAGAACTGGTCTCATGATTTTTTCGACAAATCATCATTAAAAGACTCCTCAGACACCTCAACAACGTCGCCGCATTACTCAGTCTGTGAAAATAATTGCTTTGTTCACAAATAACTTTAGTGGAGAGCTAATTTCGCGTTTCGGACCTAGAGCTACTTACGAGCATAACCCATTCAAAAATTGGTTTTAATACCTGGGCCAATAAATATACCTACGTACAATCACTTCTTAACTAACATTTTCCATATTATAAGGTTTTTATAGAGTCTTAGGAGCAAATCCATAAGAGTTTGGCTCTTAAAATTGACAATTGCCAAATACTGAGACTTGGAACGAAGAGAATTAAATTCAATTGACTTGGCAGCATCGGGTTTTCAAATTCTGCTGCTGAAGCAAAAGAGGGATGGAAATTATTTTTTGCCTTTAGACACATTCAATATCTAGTTATCTAAAGTCGACTAAATTGGTCTGGATTGGATGTACCTTGAACGCAAGAACTAAATTGGGCGGTAACGTCACGAATTTCTGGAATAGATTCATCGGGTACCGCACCAAAAACGTCAACTGAAAAATCTGGTCATAAGACCGATCTAAGCCAATCAAAACTAAGCAACATCAACTCAGCCAGCTGTCAGACTTACTAAATTAAATTAAGCCCCCATACAAAAATGTCTCCAAAGATAAAATTAAGCAAAGCGGTTAAGCCGAGCAGTACGCAGTTCAAGCTAAATTTGTTAGCCACTGTACGAAAAATCTCTACAGAATTTAAGTCAGCGTATTAATGCAAAATACATTTTTCCACAGCCAAGTTTTGTCAGATCAGAAAAAAATATCGGTATTCGCAACAAAATTTCAAACGAAAGCAAATTAACAGTAGCAAGTCAATCAACTTTACCAACACAGTTCCTTTTTTTTACGGAACTTACACTGTCAAAACTAGGCCAATATAAAGCGAAGTTGTGGAGAGAAACATTGGAGAGGCGCTTTATTTTAGCTTTCCTGGAACAGCTTAACGATTTGTATTAGAAATCTTTTTCAATTTCGAGATGTTTTGTTATAAATACTTCTGCAAAGGAAACAAATATTAGATACTATCCTAAGTTAATTTAAAAAAATAAAAAACTTTTAATTGCATAAAGAATAAGAGAAAGATCGAAATTACTTGATGTTTTGTTTCGCGACAGAGGATACCAATAAAGAGGGAAAACAAAATGGCGTGAGTTTGCTGTCTCATTATACGTTTTCTCTGTATCGAGAGATTCGTTCAGAATCCAACTCATCGTCATCAGCAGGAGAAAATGCAAGCACTTGCGGCAGAATCTTTAATAGAACGTAATGCATTCTTTCTTTCTTTTGACTATGACTCCTGTTATATACAAGCAAAGAGAACGTACAATATTTAGCCCGAATGTCGTAGGCTTTCTTTCCTTAGTTCATGGATCTAAGTGATATTATATAAATGGCGTCTCTTGCACTTAGCCATAAGTTCAAACTTGTTTAGCGAACAAAATCCCATATAAATTTGGAAACACAAGGGACACTAATATTTTAAGAGTGTTGACTTTTTGTTGACAGCCCAGTCTACAAAACAAAAGTCTGTCGCTTGGCTCGAAAATTTACACGAACAGTCCTATTGATCGAAATAATATGCTCTTTGTAAAGTCACACGATAAAAGCCCCGCATATCGCCAAACGAAAATGCTTTATGGCAAATTGTCGTTAAGCTCAAAAACCGCCTTCCCGTTTGTCTTTTATTCGAGCCCACCACGGCGCCAATGGGCCCGAAATTACTTTTTTTTAAAAAACTCGTTATTTGCAAAACTCAAAAACGATAAAAACAAATCGTCTTTGAACACACCCGAAAGATCGAATGTAAAGGTGAACTGTCAGAGAATGTCGCTTAGTAGTATTTTTTAAATTGATTTATTTTCACTTATATTGCATTTACAACATCACGCACGCGCCATTTTGCACGAGGTCGGACAGCTAGATTCATCTTTCCGCAGTCAATGCCAATAAAAGCGGAGGAATGAGATCACAAATCAGACGCCTTAGGTGTCATGGATGTTCTACCCATAGTTATAGAGGTGAAACAGAAATAAATACATGTTCCGGCGACCAACATTTCTGCAAAACCAACAATTCATCAGTAAATATTGTCCGTTCATCACTTCCGGAAGCCATTTTGTTTTATAAAAAAGCGAAATTTCGTAAACCATCGCTATAAAAATATGCTGAACTTTCCCATAATTCTTACCATTTCAACAAAATGGCCAACCAAAATACTTGTCACGTATTTTTGCGTGTTAGGTAGTGCTGTCTCTTTCAGTCAGACGGGCACCTCTTTAATCTTCATAGAAGTATCAAGTAAAGTGTAAATAGTCTCAATAATGGTGTGTAAAGAATTATAACTTTAAATGTGTACTTTTGCCATCAATCTCAGTGAATTGCTTTTAATTTGTTTCTAAAAATAGGGAGGTAGGAATCTTAATAAGAAGTTGTACATAATTTCAAACTACATTTATGTAGCACTTGCCAGACAGACAAAGTACATTAAATACAGGAACCGGAAAATACACGAAGTAACTGACTTAACGCCTTTATTTTTGCCAATGTAAAGTATACTCGAAAACATGTTGCACTCTGAACAAAAATAACACATTTTGCATAACTCTGTTTATATTTAAGTTGCCACACCAGCTTACGTAATGCGATTGGCTATATACGAGTATGCTAGGAGATGAGCGGCACGTTTCCCCAAATGCATCGCCATCAACAGCGAGAAGTTGCAACGAGGATGCATTCGGCTAAACTTTCTCCCTGTCAGCATCATCTTCAGTGAGGAGTCGGGCGACAACAGCATGGCGTACTGGCTACTCCGTGAAGACGACACTGGTGATAATAATTTGTTATGTCTGCTTTGGGTTTTACCCAAATTACAAGTTTTTCCTTTTGCAAAGTGTTGCCCAAACGGAACCTGAAATTGTTGCTGAAGGCGGCACACTATAAAGTCGTCCGCACCAATCTGTGATCAATTTCTGGAGTTGAGAAAGTGTCTTATTACTATAATCATTCGAATGGATGGGCTGGCCCTTCGATGACGGACGACGTCATAAAACCTATACCTACTACTCATTGACTGCATATTTTGGTTGAAAAATTCCATTATGCCGAACAATGAAAATTGTCTGCACAATGTGGGAACCAAGTGGCCAGCAATGTCAATGGCATCTCAATGGATTGGGATTTCACTTTGAGTACAACACAGCACAGCGACTGTAAAAAGCCAGATGAAGTGAGCGCATCTCCATTCAAGATCGCAGGTAAAACGAACTTGGCGCTAATAAAGCATTGTATTTCGCGGTCTCGAATTAATTTTTCATTTACCATCATATACGAGTATATGAAGTCTTCGTTGTCGTTGTCGCTGTCTCTTGTGTTGTATAGTAATGGAGTTGTGACCAATTGTGACCCCTATGGATGGGAAGTCGCATGGGGCTGATAATGAAATTGGAATTTATTGGGTAGGAACTCTGAACGTGTAATTGTAAAATAATTAAGCTCTTACTTGGTCATTTGTTGCCACTTTCTATACCATCTGCCATTATGGAGTCATTGGAAAGCAGCTCTTCCATGGTTTTTGAGAATTAAATGGAATTGGTTTGTTGGCGACTTCATTATAGTTTGAATTGTGTACAAGGCTCGCGAACACCCTCATGACAGCGCAAAAATACATTTTCGAAAATACTTTACCCAAATTCAATCAAAGTCCGATATGGTACGCAGAAGAGTGGCGAATTTTGACGTTTACTATGAAACTCTTATTAAAAACTGAAAGTGTCCGCAATGCATGCATTAAAAGTCTTTTTTGAGCGGGAAGAATATCTTCGTTCGCCAGCAAGTTCATCTGGGAATCCCAGACGATACTTTTGTTTCGTGTAAAATTATTATTATGAAGTCGCTGCAATTATTAATTTGGTTCATAAAAAATTCGGTTCAGAAATGACGTCCTAAAAACTAAAGTGCAGTCCAGCTATTTATGTAATGATATTAATGGTAGATTTTTTCGATCATCGACTCTTTTTCAGGCGAGCCTTCAAAACTCTTCAAAGGGAGCCCTGCGAATTATTTTCACCTGTCAAGACATTTTTCAATATTTTAACCTCTAATGAAGCTATTTACAAACTTTTTCCTTAGTTCTAACATCATTTTTGTAAATTAAAAGAGGATGAACTTTCTTTCAGCTTCCATTCTACTTTCAAATAAAATATAACGACGCACATGCGGATAAAATATTGGAAACAAACACACATACTTCACTTCCCCACCCCAATTGTCAAATTGATCTGATGCTGTGGCATAATTTCTAATGTAGTAACTGCCTAAACACACTCTTAAAGCAGTGACTACATTATTCGAAATGCAAACGAATTTCGCTCCGCAAAACTTATCGCTGTCACGAAACGAATTCTCTCCATTATAAATCACCAACCAGTGACATATGACATCATGTCAAATTTATCCAAATCCATGCATTTTTCCAAAGCAGGTCAATCAAATTGAGTTTCGCCTAACTGTCACGTCAATCGGTGAGTTCATTGTGGATGTAGATTTCCACCTGAAAACTTTATACCATAGCCATTTGTCTTGGGACAGATCAGCATATTCATTAGACTAGTTATTGGCTCATTTTACAATCAATGAACACATAGAAAACAATATTTAATGCAAACTTTTGTTTAATTTAATATTTATAATCAAAGTCAACGTGACGTAAGGGGTTTCATTGCGATCTGTGGTGGTAATTCGATACTTGCCTAATAAGTTGGTTATTTTGTAGATTTCTCTATCTCTCCCTTTCTAATCTGGATCGCATGGTTAGGTTTTTTCTTTTTTGGATGTCGACGATCAGTCTGGTAATTTATGGGAAAACAATAAACGTCAACATAAAGATAAGCGTGCTTCTCTTTTTTTTTTGTTTTTGTTTATGCCAAGTGGGAATAATAATGATTCTTCTGGAAATATAATAATTTGTTTTATTTGCGTAGGCAGCTTGTTATAGCGTTGAAAATAACGTAGACAGCGGGGTGCCGCCCTATGGTGATTATTGGAAGGGTACAGGTAGGCCAAAGATTTTATGTCTTTGATTTAGAAATATAAACTCTCATTAATATTGTCATACGATATGGTTTAGGGAACTCATTTGTTTTGTGGGTTTGTTGGTAGCCTCTTGAATGTCATAATTAAAAATGGCGTGCGCAACTTAGTTTTAGCATTTTTCGAAACTCGACATCATGAAAGTGTTCTTCTAGACAATTATCTTTAAACGCATATCTATCGTGGACATTTTGTAGCTTTAGGGCAACAATGATAGGTTCTTACGAAACTACGAACTCACATAAGTGGTCAAATTATTTCACCGAAAAATTAAACTAATCTCCATGTGTCGATCGATATTTCGAAAGGCGTTTCAGAGAGTTTGACAGCAAGTTTTTTTTATTAAAAGCGGTCATGATATCGATGTGTTTTTTATTCGGAGAACTTAAAACTATCTTTCCGTTCAACTTAATTGAATGGTTTCGGCATTCAAGTCTCAAACTCTCCATATAAATGCTGGCGATCCGGAAAGGTCCGTTTTGTCTTCGACTTTATTTCTCATTTTCGTTAACTATATCCTTTCTGAATGCACTTTTCATTTCTTTGCCAATAACTGCACTCTTGCGATCGCGTATTCTATCCAGATTTACGCGCCTACTCTTTGGCCATAGA
Organism: Cheilosia impressa; assembly: GCA_948293265.1. Classification (NCBI taxonomy): domain Eukaryota; kingdom Metazoa; phylum Arthropoda; class Insecta; order Diptera; family Syrphidae; genus Cheilosia; species Cheilosia impressa. The sequence goes on along the minus strand of OX411880.1, from coordinate 126,707,768 downwards.
TTAGGAATGGCATAAATATTTTAAGTACACTAAGTTACAACTTTGACACTCACGCAAAAGAGTCAGATAAAGAAAGGCCCTCTAGCTGCATAATTTTCGAATTCGATTTAATACATAATTTTTCGGAGTTACTGCTTTGTCGCCAATTTTATTACATTTATTTCAAACGCTTTTTTTCAAAGTCAATAGAAAATCCCAACTTCTAGAAGACCTAAGTACAAAAGGTATATTTAAAGTGTGAAAATGTTGGTAAGGGCCCTTACAAAAATAGGGACAGAAGAGCATGAACGGCATTTTTATCACCGAAACCGAAAGGCCTCAAAAGGTGCAAGAACTGGGCACTCAATCCGTAATTCAGACGAAAAATTATCAACTAAGTGCCAAAATTACGAGTTTGATACCTTAACCCAGTTAATTTTACAGAAATGTAATAAAAGCTAACGATAGTGAAACAAATTCGGGCAGAATATAACTTCCTATGGTCATCAAAGTTTCAAAAACGATATCGTCCCGACGATTATTGTTATACGGAATCTGCCCCCTGTTTTTACCCCTTCTAATCTGGCTATAACATACTCGTTTATATAAGGCGTTCGTCGCCCCGTCATGCTAGAAATATCCATCAGTTGATCTTTAAGCTTATTTTCGGTCGTGCTATGAATTACAGAGATTCATTCGCACGAATACGGAACTGTGAACGAATCCAATATCCATCGGTATCTCCTGCCATTTTCTTAACGCTAGCGTTTCACACAACTTAAAGCAGTCATACCCACTTCAAGGCGTATTTAAAATAGATGTCCAATAGTATTTTTTTTTGACTTAGTACTCAACCCAACAGAATTGCCTTACCTACTATGTATTTTTATTTTCTTAAAAATGAGGATGTTTCGATGACCCTTAACATAGCCCCAGTTTTCCATCTCAAACAAACAAGAAAGAAAATTTGACGTACAACCAATTGAGTAGTTACACCCAGTTCACACAAATCCTTGACCCCCTACATGCTTCATCATTGTAAATGAAAATACCATCTTCTCATAATTGCATGCATTTCTCCTATGAGCAACAATCGAGGTAAAATGCAAAACCAAAAGTGAAATCGTTTTCCATGCTGCACGGCATACAGCCATAGCGCGCGCGCGCGCTCATTGCAAAAATGCAAAATACATGGAATGAAGAGTTTTCATGCCCTCGCTCCGTAAGACAACAAGTTCAGGCACGGAATTTGCGTGCATATCTCATGATTTCCTACTGGGCACACGCGGAAACAAATCTATCATTTTCCAACACCAATTCGTTTGTTGTTCGTTTTTTTTTTTGAAAACGAAGAGGATATCGCTTTCGCGGTGAAAACATTTTCATCAATGAAACTGCCCTAATCATCATAACAAATTGATAAGCAAATCACCGACACTGCCCAGATACTGGGCATAAATAATGCATAAGCACTTAATTAGAAAACCATCCGTTATCGGCCCGCACAGATTTATGAGATGGACTTGACATGGGATTTTAATGGTTTCGCTGAGTTTACCAACTTTCGATGCAACCCTAAGTGGTTGCCATCACCTGTTGTCTTGTATACACATCTGAACGCAAATAGGCGATAGATTTTAATTGGTCAATCAAAAAAGCATTTGAATTTAGATCGGTCCATAGATTATGCACATGTGTGCGTATCTGTTATACAATCTTCGACTTGTAATTCGTATCGATTATGAATATATTTTATTTGCTATGCTATATTGCATGGCCAGGTGCGGATGGATAATCTTGTTATCAACCATCTACAACTTCTTTCATGAATAAATTAATTTGCTTTTGATATTGTGACCTTTGGCTGTTTTAATCAATCGATACGCATATTTCAAAATTGTTTATAGCTTTGTCAATATATTTACACATTTTGGACATTTACACACATTAGGTGGGCTGTCGGGCTTTGTTGTTGATTGCTTGATGAAACAGTTGCCATTATTATAAAACACAGCCCAGCCTATGTTTCGGACGGGGCCAATTAGTTGTTTTAATATACGTTAAGGATGTTGGCAATAAAGTTAATGGCCGGCAAATGGTGTTAATGAAATTTATGCTCGGTCATATTATATTCATGGGAAAAAATGATTGCCAATTTAAGAACTCAAGGCAATCAATGGTAATGAATGGTAACTGCTGCAGATTATAATAAGGCATACACCGGACTACCGGTTTTGTTGTTGATCCGCAAAACGTGTCGGCGCGTGACCATTGAGCAGAATTTGGCTATTTGCGAAAAGACGTATCACGCTAGATAGTCTGAATTGACTTTGATTTGCTTGTAAATATTTTCTTCAAATTAGTCCCATTTACTGGTTAAGGCGCATCTTATTACTTCTTAGTTCCAATGCAGTGAAATTAAGAAGTAGGCACCATCCGAGAGTATTTTCTAATACAGAAACTGTCTGTAGTACATATCAGTGGGAGCTATGTTATATTTTAGTCGACTTTAAATTTTTTATAAAAGGCTGTTAAAAAGCAAATATATTTTTTTAGGCATCCAACGCACTTAATCAGTCGAGATAAATGTGTTATCGCCTTAAACGTCTCGACAAAATCCAAGCAAACATCCGCACTTTGTTTCCCATTTTGCAGCGAATATTTCAACAGTAAAACAAATCATTTCGCACATGCGTTAAAAATATCACATACATAATACACTATCTGTCAAATCTGAAGTGACTTTTGATCGTGTCACTTGTTTTCTGTAATCCATTTCGTCAAAATTTAGCCAGCAAAACCGCGGAGAACTTCAGGTCTTGAACTTCATCTCATACACGCATAGACCAATTAAATAGATAGCCACTCACCGTGCACCTACTCGGTGTCAACAGCAAACTGCAAAATAAAATCCTAAGTCATGAGCAATAATTTTTGCAATCTCTGATCCATATAAAACATGACGCCATTGCTTTCCCCATATGGGTGAAAGTTATACTGGGACCTCCAACTTTAAAAATTTTCACCTGTATTTTACTCATTTAAAAGTACTGGAGTTTGCCCTTACTTACTTAAGGTGGCGCTACAGTCCGGGGTGGACCTGGGCCTCAACCAACAAGCGTCTCCAGCCAGCACGATCTTTAGCCAACTGTCTCCAGTTTCGCACGCTAAGTTGGTTAAGGTTCCACTTGCGTGCGCCGCCTCAGTCGCGGTCTTCCTCTACTGAGCCGTCCCTCGGTTGTGGATTCGAAGATTTTCAGATTTATTCTTCTGACTAGGTCGATGTCGCTGTACAGCCCGTATAATTCGTCGTTGTATCTCCTCCTCCATTCACCGTCTATGCAGACGGGGCCAAAAATCACTCGAAGAATTTTCCTCTCAAAACAACCATGGGTAACCTCATCCGCTTTTGAAAGGGTCCATGCCTCTGCGCCATAGAGCAGGACTGGGATTATTAGGGTACATTTTAGTAACTTTGCTTATCAAAAAATAACACGCAGCTTTGCATCTCTGCCCAATCTCTCCAAGAAAAAAAAGCAAATAAACTATTTGCTCTCGCCTATTTATATATAAAATTGGATGCGCAAGGTTATTCCCGTGATTTTCCGAACCACGTCAAGCACTAAAAATCCGCCCTCTGAGGAAGTGTTGACACACTCATATGTAACTACTTCAAGGCACTTTCAGCTAAACACCGACTTGTACAAAGTTAAACTGTTTGGATCTGTAGTGGAAGTTCGCAAAATATACTAAATATAGATCGGTTATTTTATCAGTAAATAGATGGTTTATTGTCATTTTATATCCGAATACCTTTCTTAACGACCAACCTTCAAACTTTTGGACATTTTGCTTTTATTTTATCTATCTCTTTAAATTTATTTTACCCATTCGTTTATCTTAAGTCGATTAGATTGATCTGGACTAGATGTAACCTGAACGCAAAAACTAGATTAGTCGGTAACGTCGCTGCGTCAGCCACATATGCGAACTGTCAGTCACGAATTTCTTGACTACTCGTAGACTACCGTTCCATAAACGTCCGCTGAAAAGCTGCAATCAAAACTAAGACACTTCAAGCCAGCTGCAGCTGTCAGACTTATTAAACAAGACAGGTATATAAAAAACTCATTACAGTCCATCACGGTTGACAGCGTTTCTTTTTTGTATTTGATTGTAGCTCATAAAATGGCGGTTTTCGAAAAAGCAGAAAACTTTAAAAATACGTTTGTTAAACTTTAAACATGTGCAAATACAAAATCGTTGACAGTCTTTGTCTTCTGGTAAAATAAATTTCTTGATTCACACTCACATTTTTTAAAAAGTCTACGTCAAAATTTAAAATTTCGTAAACTTTTTAAAGAATATCTCTAAAAATAAGGCCAACCTTTAACGTTTTTAAAAATATTCACAGATACTGTGGGACACAATAGGACAGTATAGATTGGTCGTGTGGGATCCCACATGGATCTACATTCAATTGCAATTGTCATCCGATGTAGCTGATGATCTATTTCAATAAACAGTTGGTGTTACCAATGTCAGATTCATTTTATTTGAAAATGCGTCGAATAGATTAAACCAAACCCTATTCGATGAAGACAAAGCAAACATTTTCACTTTGAGTAGAGTGGAATTAGGAAACCATGAAAACCGCACCTTTTAACACACAATACATTTGCGACACAAATGTACAATAGTTCCCGTCATATTGATGCACTTAGTGTCAGATGCATTTCGAACAAAGAGCATACCTACTTTTATAAGGTGTTAATGGAATTTTGTAAATAAAATTATCCCGCAATATCTAACCTGCCAATCAAATGTTTCTATTTCTAACAACAAACTACAAAGATTCATCGCTTCCGTTAAGTTATTGATTTACGGCTGGCGGCGGTTGTATTTTATCAATAATCGGCTTTACATAAATAAATTGTTACCTATGAGTCTTAAGTTTTAGTTGCCCGAGGAGGGAGCTTCAATTTTACAACTCATGTTTGAATAAAATTTAAATTGACATCTTTATTGACGTGGTCGTTGGTCGAGCCTAAATCAAGCTTACGAATGGGGTTTCTTTCAATAGATTGTTAATTTTCACGAATTCGCTTGATTGTGCTGAATATTGGGAGAAAGAAACACACGCTGTCGGTCATAATTGAACCGGCATACACATAAGCATGATGGCGCCTTATAACTGCTGAACTACGGATTTATGCTGGTTTGTATGCTATCCGTGGTATTCTTTGCATCCAGCAGGCTAAAACTCAAAAGGTGCTAATTTGTGTTTGTAATGTAGATATACTTTCTGGGTCATTGGGCAAATTTTGATTTTGTTCAGATCCAAGCTAAAGTGTGTGTGTGCTGTGAAAGCTGAAGAAAGAATGGTGATACAATTCACACGTGTCCAATAAAACATGATAATAAATTGAATGTATTCGTCGGATTACATGGAGAGTCGACTTCAAGTTAAAAGACGTTGTATACACCGCATACTGGGTTTGATTCAAATTGGTGAAACTATAAATTGTAAGCGACCTACATAAATATTTACAAAGACCGAGTTCATAATCATTTCCGCACGGTTTTCTTTTAAATAAATATTGTGCATACAAAAAATTGGAGCGGAAGTAAGTACGGAATGCGGAATTGAATCGTACTTGCCCTGCAGTTCCTGTCAAACCTGACCAGAAAATTTGAATTTTTCTTGAGATTCGAACGACTTTTGAGGAAATTTAAATTGAAATTAAAAGAATAAAATTCAGACATATGATTAAAACCTATAGCTCCAATTGCACCTTCAAATAAAACTTTTGTTTGTTAAGAAGATCACAGACTTGTTGGATATTTTTGTTAACACGCTAACCAATTGGTTAGAGAAGATCTATGAATTACCAGGTGCTTTTTGAGCTCTCAACCTAAAAGCCGGATCTCCTATATACCCTAGAAATGATTCTGTCTAAACATTTCGAACTGTAAGAAATAGCCAAATAATCCACAGTCCATACTTTGCGTGACGAAGTTTTCTTAGTTTCCTGAAGAAACAGATTTTAACTTAATTAAAAAACAAAACAACTTAAAATTGTTTATGTTAAAAATGTGCGTACAAAATAATTAGCAAAAGGTCTAAAGTCTAAACAGTCAGCTTAATAGCTGACTTTTAATTCTCGTTGCTACGTTTTATTTACATATTATTATTTATTATACTAATTATCACTATAAACTGAGTGCTAATAAAGAAATAAAATGGGATTATAATAAATTCATCGGCCGCGTTCCACTGCCCGCTAGATGAATAGCGGCATGTCAAACTCCATATAAAAAAAAATTGACATTTCACCATTTGCGCTAGACGTCTAGCACTTTTTGTGAAATATCCCTTTCAGGGAAATTTCTCAATCTAGCGCAAAATTACCCGCTGTATTGGGAGAAAAAACAAAAAAACAAAAAAGACCTGTCAAAGGAAATCGTTCAAACGTTTGCAAAATAAAATTAAATACGAAACCGAGCAATTGGAATTGTGATAAAATTGTTAATAACGTAAGTAAAATAGCAATTCAGATATCGTTTTTATAATATATTGTATCATTTCTTTGATTATAGCGTGGAAATAATTAGTCTTAAATGTCACTTTGCCGCTGGCGCTAGGGTTCTAGCGCGGACGTTCCTTCATCTGGGATTTTTTGTGCTAGACATCTAGCGGGCAGTGGATCGCGGCCATTATCATTCTCAAACTTCAAAATTAGTGTTGAATGATCGCAAAATAATATTTTGTATGTAAAGAATAAATGACCATACCGATCTGAGTAAAAGGTAAGTGACGCCGCTTTCGAACATGTCAAAAGTTTGTAGTGTTAACTCAAATCAGTTTTTATCCTTACGAAACGTAGCAAATGCTTCGATGTTGACATTTCGTTTGAGTACAATCAATTGCTGCGTTTTATTCACACCATCCATTATTAAAAAATCAACAAACACGAACAAAGCACAGAAGGGGAAAAGTTTGGTATACACAATTTTTTCAAATGAAAAATGCTGTATTTTCAGAAAGAAAGAATCCATTATTACACACATTTAAAAAAAATAAATGAAGGTATAAATCGGAGCAATAGTTCGTGATATTGGATTCAGTTTTATATATATATATAGAAGATTTGCAAGAAAATCAGATTTGTAACGCGTGATTTTTTATGAGTTAAGTTTTTCAGGTTGGCAGCACTGGTTAGTAATGGCGTCCAAATGTCATCTGTCAAAGTAAAAAGTTTTCAGTTGCCATTTAATAATGGAAAGACTTACAAGCGAGCAACGATTGCAAATTATTGAAATTTATTATAAAAATTCGTGATCTGTGAAAAATGTGCACCGTTTGTTACGACCATATTATGGTCGTCATAATCGACCTGGTGAATCAACAATTCGTGCTGTTATCACCAAATTTCGCACAAAATTTACATTGTTGGACATTAAACCATCGACTCGCATACAAGAATTACCGATGCATCCCGAAACGACAGTTGATGTGGTTTATGGGCTGGTGGTATCATCGGTCGGATGAATTTGGTGAGCAACTTATCTCTCGAAATGGCCCTGTGAGCTGGCCGCTAAGATTTCTTGTGCGGTTATGTAAAGTCGTTAGTCTATGTGGACAAGCCGAACACGATTGAAGCCTTACAGGATAACATAAGACGCGTAATTCGTGTAATACAGGCTGAAATGCTCGAAAAAGTGACGCAAAATTGGACCTTCCGAATGGACCATTTGAAACGGAGCCGCAGGATAAATATACATAAATTTGTCTTAAAAACGTAAAAGGCAAAGGCCTATTTATCGATTACAATAATATTAAAGAATATTTGATGCAAATTTTAATGTTTTATTCGATTTAAAAAAAAAAAAAACTACGCTTAAAAAATCACCCGTTACAATGTGATAAAATGCGCGGATATAATCTCTTCGTATGCCGCACCGTTTAATATAAGCTTCGTTTTGTCCTCTTCATAGCTCAAGCAATGATTTTTACTGCCTAAGGGCGAAAGTACAATGCCATTCCGCTTCAGATGGCTCAACCGCCTGTATTCGCCCGCAGGGTTCACATAAACACGCGCATATCTGAAAAATATTACTTCAACTTTTGGCATTGCTTCAAGTGCCTTGCAAAACAGCAATCCGCACTGAAAAATGTTTATCCTCTGGGAAAAATATATTTTTCACAAAGCAGCACCCAAAAATGTAATCTCCTGTTGAAGTGCTCAGAAATTTTTTGTTAAGATGATCCTCCACAAACGAGTAGGTACTTAGCTAGCTTTGTTTCAATAGCATGACTCCTTCCCATAAATCGCATCCAATTGTATTGTTGTTGACCATTATGGGAACTTTTTCATAATTTGACTAAATTTAATTACTCCTAAGGGGGCAACTCCATCTGGCATGCAACTGCAGTTTTGTAGGTCATGCGTGCCGGTGTCGCCGCGCAGTCTCCGGGTTTCAATGATAATTAGAAATTATTTCCAAAACTGCGCAAGCCCGAAATGAGATACCTTCGCATCGCGTTGTTTATTCCATGACATTCTGCGGCAATCGTGACGCTCAAGCATCTGTTTCTCCCACACGACATAGACCTTTTTTTGTAAGTCTGTTCATTTAAGTCAGATAGCTGACGCTTTGCTATTTGTTATTCGGTATGTGTGGTGCTGGTGCACGCTGGCTGACGGATAATAGAGCCATCCTAAGATTTATCACGAATTTCTTGTCATAATGCTGCGGACCCTGCATCTTTGCGGAACTATGCAGAGTTTTGTTGTTTGTTTCTGCGGAGAAATCTCTGTTTGTAGGTTTGAAAATATCTTCACGTTACGATTATGTGCCATCAATAACAAAATATTGTGATACACTCCCTCGCAACGTTTGTGCAGTCAATTTATCTTTACACTACGCGGCGGTAAAATATGTCCGATGGAGGAGATAAATGCTCGCCGGAGCTAGAGTGAGCCTTGGGTAATTATTCACCGTTGATTAGTATTTGGGAAACATGAAATGTATCTTACATCGAACATATTTCATCTGTAGACAAATTGCTTTTGTATAACCCTCTGCACATATGGGAAATATATGAGCCTGATGAAGATCACAGGTGCCGGAACTGATGGTGGGTAATGCAATACTGGCAATAGGCACGTTAGGAGCTCGATGGTGCGATATGTCTGCAGGTATGTTATATGTTTCCACTTAAGGGAGATAAACAAATGCGCTAGCAAATTTTTGTAAGAAATATGTACAAGCAGAACGCAAGTGATCATTAGGTTAAGACTATCGTTACGACACAGAGAGGAGAAGCGGCAGTCAGTCAACAGTGCCGAAAGTACGTACACTCGTCTTGTTGACTAATAAAAAATCTACTCGACTGCTAAAGTCAATAAAATTGTTGAAAAAACCACAAGTGTGTAGCTTTATAAGTCATTAAAAATTTGGACGGCAAAACTAAGCAGCTAAAATGAGATGTACGTGTAGGAAGCAGTTACACATTTGTGTGTTCTTAATTAGGTCAAGTGTGGTGCCACTTTTCTACTTTAGTCTGAAACATAGAAGGCCGTGGATTATAAAAGAAGATTTCGACTACTAAAGTTGACAGATACCCGCATCTTCGTGTTGCGTACGTCTAATTAAAATATAGTATGGGAGTATGGAAACTTAGTGTACACAAAAAGTACCTGGAATTTTGTAAATCACATATTTCAAATTTGTAAAACTCTCTAAAGCCGTTGCTAAAGGTTGAAAAGGTAGTTTATACTGTTAGAGATGTAGCATTTGTATTTATTTGTATATGCTACTTCTGACCTTAAACAGGCCACGCAAAGCCAAACAAAAAGCGAAGGTCATCTAGGAATTGTGTCCGGTGGAAAAAAATATTCAAAACAATGACAGCTACTACAGTGACGTTTGAATAGAACCTCAGCATCGTTGCTCGATCCACGACTAAGGATTCCCTCTAAACTGCGACGACAATTATTCTTTGTTCAAGATCAAGGTGTTTCTTAGCAGAATTTCATATTAAATCTGTGTTAATGCGAGTGTTAAAGTTCACGCTACCGGAAAACATTTTCAACGACTTCCCGAACATACGTCTTCCGTTGCAGTAAAGAAAATTATTAAAACTCAAACCGGGACAACTCGAAATCTATTTTCCTTACAAAATTATAAGACTTTCAATACAATACTCCAAAGATTTTGGTAAGGCACTTACAAAGGTGATGAACTTTCCCTTAAAAAAAGAAAACAAATAATAAAACGCAGAATATATGAGATTTATTTGTAGAAATTATGGGAACAAAGGGAAAAATCGCAACGGCTTGAGGGAAAAATTATACAAAGGGCATCTAGTAACACTGAACTTGCGCTGGCGATGCTCTGCGAAAGAGATCGAGTCCGAATTTCGAACTAGAAGCCACCCCATCTGGATTTTAAGCTCTTAATTGAAGAACATTTTAATATCTTTTGTTGATAAAAACCACGCTAAATTTTCGCAAAGTCTACGCTTTCAAAGGATGTCCACTCGTAGATTCTGAAAACAAGTCTGGTATAATCTGCTCAATGTTTGAAGACCCTCTAATTCGGCACAGTCATCGACTAAATTCGGAAAAATGGCCCAGCAGTAGATATTTGATCAACGGAACTAGTGATTAAGACCGCCTTATATTTATTTTCAACTACTAAATAAAAAAAACACTTTGAATTTTGTGAAGAAAAAAAGTTTTGAAAGTTTGTCGTCATTTAATTTATTATGACATGCACCACAAAGAGTGGTAAAATGTTTCATGTTTACAATCTTTAGCCTGGTGTGTCTGTCTTAAGGCTTAACCACGAATTCCATGACCAGCGAAAGAAATATCAGTTTAAGACAAGAGAACACCACAATTAGGGTATGCTTCCGGTGCACCGAAACTAAGCGAATAGAAGCGAATATAACTCGAGCCCATTCCGGTGCAAGTGAGTTTTAATCAGGTGAAGTTAGTGAATTTATTTACATAGCAGTGCTTAGTAGTCACGTCTTGAAGTGTCGTGCTTCGGGAAAGTTTAGGTCTTTCATTGTCGTTTTGTCAAAAAGAATTTTTTTTAGAAAGTAGGGTTTCAAAAAATACAAATCTCATTGTCAAAGCTATTTAATCCAACAGCTTTCCAGTTTTCATAAGTTCCTGTTAATGACCCATAACGGTGCTCAATTTTAAACTTCATAAATTAGCCATCGGCGCAGTGACTTAGTGGTTATTATGATCGACTACTAAGTGAGGGGTCATAGGTTCGAATCTTGAAAAAAAAAAATTCAACTTAAGGTTTTTCCCACTGCGCCAGCTCTGGTGAACGTCTGACAAATATTCGAAAGTATAACTGTCATGAAGAGCTTTGGGCATCAAATTGTAGACTCCTTCCATTAGTCCCAAAAATAAAAAAATCACACAAATCGAAAAGTTCTGAGAAGCTAGACCTAGGGTCCGATGCGCCAACTATTTATTTCTGTTTATTTTTAAAGTAGCCTCTCCGAACTCAATTTGACTCGTCCAGATTCACTTGGAATCACTTAGCTTAGAAAATGCGTACTTTTGAATAAGTTAAGAACCCCTTACACTAGTGAATCCCGCTTGCACCGGAACCACAGCCTTGGATTGACATTATAGTTCGTAGAGTTGACTGGTATTAATGGTGCGATACTGTTGAACCTTCAATGTAAAAAATTGACAAAAGTAAGACTTTTGACTGGAGCAAAGTTCAGTTTAAACATTCAATGGAGGGCTCACTAGCTGAACCGAAACAAGTCATGAAATACAAAAAATTTAAAAACGAGTGCGAAATTCTCCTGAAAGTTAAACTCCATTCAGTTCTGTAACGGACTAAGTCAAAAAGTGTTTATCATTCCGTATTTAAAAAGGCTGCGCAAAAGTTATCAATACACAATATTTACGTAAAATTTGTATTTGCAAACTGACGGCTTAGAAACTTGCGCACAAAGGGCTAAAAGTAGCTTAAGATTGTGGACAAAAATCTACTATTGGTGCGAACAATACCCTGGAACCCTGGTCATAAAAAATATGCTCTTATTTTTCTACAATTTTTCGTAAATTTAAATAAAACTCCTCAAAATTGTGGATGTTGTGTTTAATTTCATAAAACCAGAGTCCGATGGTATGTGGCCTATTAAACAAATGACTCCAGTATGATTATTCTTATTTGAAGAGGCATTCTTCTTCTACAAACTTATATTTGTTTGCCTTCTTTATAAAATTTTATGAAAGAGGGTAATCTAACTAAGTATGTATATAAATTAAGATTAAATTGCATTGTAGACGAAATCATTTAAGAAAATGGTAAATAGCTGACGCAACAGGTCCGTAAGGAAAGGACCCCAGGCCCAGCTTCTCACAACCATTCGCTTTGGGTGGATTTTAATTTTTTGGGACTAATGGAAGGGATCTACAATTTTATGCCGAGTCCAAACGGCTTATAAGGAAACTCTTTCCTGCCATTTATTAAATTTACTCGCGAATGTTTGTCAGACGTTCGCTAGAGGTGTCAGAAACCCTTAAAACGTAATATTTGGCAAAATTATTTGTTAAATACTTAGAGTTTTAAGTATTTTCCAAATGATGACATTAGACATCATTCGTCTAAAAGGTCTATAAATACAGGACAGGGTGCATGATTTATGTCCATGATTATATAATCTGGTCGACTTTGATTACGAACTCGCTACATATCTATAAGCAAACAGTCTAAGCAGAAAGTTGACAACAGAAAATTAATTATACTCCATTCTATGAGATTTGAGAGACACTGTGGCGTATGTGCAACCAATTTGATGAAATTTCTTCAATGGATTTCTTTTTCGACTTTCATGCTTATAAGTAGGTACCACCGAATCGAAAATACTTGAACACGGCAGTGACAACAGTGAATAATGCCAAAAGCAGATGTAATCACAGATAACTATAGTACCTCTCCGAAGATGCAACCCACCTGCCAGCCCTTCGTGACTTTCCCCACACCAGTTTGCATGATTTGCACAAATGACAGTCGTCCTCATATGAGTTCCTCGTTTCTCCCTAAATGTAGATAATCTTCCGGTCGTCTATACTGGAAGTGATAGTCATACGAGAGCGATCCACAATCCAATTAAATTAAATAGATACTATTACGACTTGGATTTTAGGTAAAATGCAGCCTTATTGTTAATGCTTTGATTTGTATTCATTTTTATATTTTAGATCGCATTTCAATTAAATATGCAGTAAGTAAGTAAAATCCCTTTTTAGATTCACCTTTCCGATATGCCGTGCTCATTTTACGTATTTTACTGTGCCCTAATTTTCAAAACACAACTTGTAGGTGCACACTTAATTTCAAAATTAAGACCACTGGCCTATAGGTAGGTCTAGTACAATTACTCATGTTTGCTAATGCGATTCCGTAGATATTATCTCAATGGGCAATTACACTGTCACTCAGGCGTAATCTTGAAAAATCGCGTCTAAAATATTATAACAACCGTAACCCATTAAGTCAGTCTTAACGACTACGGAATGAGTTATTGCGTGTAATCCAGTAGCTAAGCCCCAAGACTACACACAATGAACTTCTTTTCACATTTTTATCCCGAGGAATATCTCTGAAGGTAAATAAACAAAAAATGAAACTCACCAACAACTGCATCTTAACTAATCCACTGGCTTTTGATTTACAATCGGAGACCGAAAACGGTCTGCGCGAAACAAAACAACGAAAGAGTGAATAATTTCTACAAACAAAACGCTCAACACCGGAGAGCTGTAGAAGGAGGGACGACCAAATCGTGCCTAAGACTAATTGCAAATTACCACTTTGCAAAAATCCAAACCACTAGGTGTATCTCGAAAGTAAACAAACCGTCACTAGTCACAAATAAATTTCTTAGTTACTAGCCGCGCGCGTGTTCGTATTCACAAATCCTAACGAGTCACTCAAAGTCGTCGGGCACTGAAATTCGAAATTCATGCGGAATTACTCCTTGCCGTGTGAAAGGAGCATGTACAGTGTTTACGGTTGGAAAGTTATTTGCAGACTGTGGGTCTGCAGAAATCGCCAGCAGACATTTCGTTTCATACTGCAACGAACCAGTGTAGATATGTTCGACTGGTAGCACCCCACTCAGAGCTGGTGTTGTTTGATGGTGGCAACTGGCGGTACACCAAAATCTGGTAGCGTAGCGAAGATGATTGAAAACACCGAACAAGAGTCGACAGCTACAAAGATTCGTGATGCTTCCATTAGATGGTATACTGTATACATATACCTACTGCTTGTGGTTGATGGTGGTGCATGTATACGATCCGCACCTTCTTCCTTAAATCGACTTTTGGCATTAAGCTTGATGTTCGCTTTGTTTGTTGTTGTCGGCTTTCTTTCGTTTGGTTTGTGAGCGAGTGAGCACTTTCGATGGTGATATCGCTTCGAAAATGCGAAGGTGGTCTTTCTCAAGACTTAAGCTGAACCACCTTTGAATGGGTATTAGAGACGCTTTTGGTGGCATTCCTGATTAGACACTGTCAGGAGATGTTTTCCGCTAATCAGCTTTGGATGCATCTGTCGTCTGCTGAGGGGGCCCTACATTGCATCGAGGTGGTCCACAGAAGTTGTTATGGTCTTTCAAAGGTCGTCTATGTTGTTTTATCGTCGTTAATGGACACTCTTTTCGGTACCTCACTAAGCCGATCAATGAATGATTGATGGTGACGGAGAAAATGCATTTGGATGCCGTTGCGCAATGGATTAATCACCGGGAAAGTGAAGAAATGTCTCGTGTATATCACAGTGGGCATACGCGCTTTGACAGTTGCTTATGTAAATTATAACAGTGTCAACCGTGTCGTCTTAGATTTGAATTGAATTCAGATAAGCGTAGAGTGATTAATTTTGAATTAGAAGGCCAGTAGTTGGTGGAGAGGTGTCTTTTGTAGTTCGTTTTGTGAGCGTTTTTCAAATTTAAACTGCAAAATATAATTTGGTTCACATTTCAGATGAAACAGAAAGTAAGTTTAGGTTAAACCGGTACAGGAACACATATGAACATGTTGTAACCAAATTTGTTTTGTATTAAAATTTGTTTGTACTTTAATTTTTCCTTATTTTAAATGTTAAAGACTAGTATGCTGTTCCAGGAAAGCTAAAATTAAGCGCCTCTCCAATGTTTCTCTCCACCACTTCGCTTAATGTTCGCTTAATTTTGACAGTGTAAGATCCGTAAAAAAAAGGAACTGTGTTGGTAAAGTTGATTGACTTGCTACTGTTGAAATTTTGTTGCGAATACCAATATTTTCTCTGGTCTGTCAAAATTTAGCTTACTTAAATTCTGAAGAGATTTTTCGTACAGTGGCTAACAAATTTAGCTTCAACTGCGTACTGCTTGGCTTAACCGCTTTGCTTAATTTTATCTTTGGAAATCTTTGTGGGGCTTAATTTAAGCGCGAGCATCATACTATCGAATGGACACTCCTCCACCTAAAGCTAATTTCAGTAAGAGTTTCTTTAAAATACTGTTACATTCAAGGTTATGTTACATATCCAGAGTCGTTACGGAGTCGCTACTCATGGAATCATTTTGGGTTGAGAATCTATTTCTGAATTTTAATATCCGAACCTGAAATATCAGCAAGACGTTAACCGGAAACCTTTTATAGTTTCCATTACGTGGGGGCATTGTCTGAGCGAGGAGTCTCGATCACAGGAAAAACCCAAATTTTACATCTGAAGTTTTTTTTTCCACTGCAAGAGCAAATTTTATAACTTTCATTAAAGAGCTTCTCAACTAGCAGTTCGGGCTCGGCATACAAACCGCGGGTTCCTTCCGTGCCACCAAAAAATAAAAACTCACACAAACCGAATGGTTGTTAAGAGTTAGGCATAAGGGACTTCCTTCCTTTATACAGATGCTACTGAATTATTAGCAAAAGAACCGCCATCCGGAAAGTGAAACAGCAGACTTATGGAGGGAACCTTGACTTTTCAATGAACGTTTAGTGGCAATCCGCGCAAACGATCCACGCCTCTATGCCAAGCTGGAGAACTTCTATAAATGTTGCCTCAAAAACTACATATGTATACCAAGCTTCTAAACATTTTAAACGCCTTGATAAAATAAGATTACAAGAGTCGTTTTCAGATGGTTTATGAAAGCACAACTAATTATGGAAGGGAAACGACTTTTACCTGACTACCAGCATAAATTCGAAATTTGAGTTTGAGCACATCATAAGCCAGTAATTAATGTTTGCAGCTTTCTGTCGACAGTGTTGTGCACACACTGTAGTACTAATTCGAAGGTATTCCGGATCAGTCTAAGCTTGTGAGATATATGCTGATAAAGAGATAAAATAATAACGACGACGCCCACCCAAATTTGAAACGCAAAACCACCTCTAACCTTTCAGCTTTTAGCTTCTTCAGTCATTGCTCAATGAGCTCACAGATCCAGTATCCTCCACCCCCTAGAAAAAATATATCGCAATCGCAACCTAATGTGTGGGTTTTCCGTATACACCTATTTTTTATGAAAAACGAAAACCTCCTTTTTTTTGTTAACCATTTGGCAAGTAACAGCACACGATAATGTGCAAACCAACCAACTGCCAACTTCGGTCACGAAGAAAGCAGGTTGCTAGAGGTCGAAGCTACGAGAAAATTACTTGCCGATCGGTTTGTAAGATGACAACAACAACTACTCGACCGACAATGGTGTCTCCTCTCCCCTCTACAGTCTACAGGCTGGCGCGTCCCATCTTCTGATGTTGTCGCACATCAACCAGCGGAAAAAGTTGAATTCATTGCGTTTTTGCTTATTTTAGTTATTTTTTAGTGGAAATAAAAGTGAAATTGCGACCACTAAATATGAAAGCCAAAAACAGATAATCTGATCAACACCAACGCGGCGGCGTCGACATGATGCCCCATCGTTCGCACTCGAATTCAATAATGACGAAGTTTTTCTTTTTATATCTGCGATTTTTGTTTTTTTGTCAGCTAAAGGTTTCATTGAATTAAGTAGTTACAAATCGATTTTAAAATATCCGATTTGAGGTGGTCAGCTTCTGTAAGCTGGAGTAAGCTTGATAGATGCTTTCCTCTGAAATAGGAAACTGTTTACCATCTTGAAGGCATAAATCCACGGATTAGCGCATTTAAAAAAAGCCTACCGCACTGAGTTTCGTTTCGCAAAAACGGCGTTATAAATCATCCCACAAGTTGGGCTTGTGAAATTGAACGCCATTGCTGCTTTGAATATACGAATATTAGTGTTTTCACCTGGCCAATGGTGGGCAGGTAAGTCGTCGTACGTCATTTTTACACGTTAAATGAAATTTGTCATTTTTATCGGACAGCCATTGTTAGAAGTCGGCTATTCTTTGGGTGAACCGCACGAATAAATACAAAAAGATTAACATATTTTGGAATCGATTCCCTCTTCAAGTATACGCACTCCTCCGGTGTGTGCGGGCGATGTTTGGGCATCAAACTATGTTTATTTAATTTAGCTATTTGTTATACCACCCAATAGATTATTGAATAACAATATAATGCTACCTTAAAAAAATTTAAACGACGAAGTATCAGGTGGCCCTATTCATCCATTAAATTTTTTTTTCCGGACAGTAGGTGTTCTTTTTAATACATTCCTTTAATGATCGGTAAACGTTTTGTCAATTTAATAAGACATTTTGTCTATTGTTTCGTCGCTTGTCAGGGAATTGACTTACGGCCATGGAACTGCACGTTAATAGATCGCCCCCTGTGGGGGAATCATGATACAAAGAGTAGATTTTCATGCCTAATCCAATTCAGTTAGTTTGTCAAAAATTTGTCGAAAACTAGTTAACTTCTTGTTAATCGTTTACCAGCTTGCTGACGTTATTACTGCACTCCACACGTTCCCCATCTGAAGCAGATTGAACTGCCATCTATTGATAAAGTAGAAGCAGCGTCAAATGTAGTCTTTGAGTCCACCCCTGAGGGACAACGTAGCTAAGGAAGACCCCATCTTTGGCAGCGAGCACAATTGGAAGGCGACCTCACCCAACCTGGTGTGCGTAACTAGATGCAGTTAGCTAGGGACCGAGATGGTTTTAGGGGTTTGTTGGTTGTGGCCGTGGTCCACCCCGGACTTTTAGCGCCACCATAAGTAAAGTTAGTATCAAATTCAATACTTTGCTCTTCGATAGAACGATGGAAGAAAAGGCACTTTGATACACCGGGAACATTGAACCTGAGACAACAGTCATAACTTTCAACTGGCAGAATCTATAAATTTAATTTTCAAGCCTAAACAGGGCAGATTTGTTATATGGGCAGTTTAAAGCAAGAAACTTCAGCTATCGAAAAGAAAGTGATCGCCAAACTGGCAAAATGCGTGTCCTAATAACAGTCGCCTTAAGCGCGACCAGGCTTTTTAAAAATCATCGTCATCGTGTCAAATCTGTTGTGACATTTGTGGACTAGACAGATGTAGAATACAAGTGAACAAGCCATGGAGCCATACACTCCCCAAGAACGCGGAATAATCGTGTCTATTTTTTTGTGTAACAATTCGTCTGTAGTGTTGGCGCAGCGCGAATTCCGTCGCCGATTCCACGGCCGTCCGACACTAACTGCGCAAACACTGCGCCGTTTGGCCACCAACTTTGAAGAGTATGGGACCACACGGGACGTTGCCAAGAGTGGCCGGCCCCGGAGCGCCCGTTGTTCCGAGAATATCGCCGCTGTTGACGAGGATGTCGAGCTATCGCCGGAAAGCGAGTTTTGGTCAAAGACTTGCGCATGTTCCCGTACAAAGTCCAGTCCGTGCATCAGCTGCAGCCTGTCGACCAAAATCATAATGAGCGATGAGGCTCATTTCCACCTCAGCGGGTACGTGAACAAGCAAAACTATCGCTTCTGGGTCACCGAAAATCCACGAGTAATGCACGAGGAGTCATCGGGCCATTTTTTTCGAGAACGCCGCTGGTCAAACGACAACAGTGGACGGTGCGCGCTATAGGGTCATGTTAACCGAGTTTTTTCTGCCGCAATTGGACGAATTAAGACTGGAGCACATGTGGTTCCAACAGGATGGAGCTACGGCACACACTGCGCGAGCCACAACCGATATTCTGAAGGCGGCATTCCCGGGTCGCCTCATCTCTCGTTTTGGCGATTTGCACTGGCCCTCAAGATCGCCCGATTTAACCGTTCCAGACTTTTTTCTGTGGGGTTTTCTGAAGTCCCGTGTTTACTGAACAAGCCCGCAACCCTAGAAGCCCTCAAGGACAACATTCAACACGAGTGCGAGAATCTGTCGCCCATCAAATCAATTGTGACGGCGCCCATTTGGCCGATATCATCTTCTCGACTCGACCAATAAAATTCTAAAGGTTCAAATAAACACAATCAAAAAACAGAATCGTAGTTTTTCATTTAGAAAAAAATTGAGAGGCAAACAACATCGGATGACTTCTTTTGGCCCGCTTTGTATAATTATGTGTTACCTTCATCGTACCTTACTATTTTGTCTTAAATCTTTATTTAGTCAGCAATATTTCAATTTTATCGGCATTCGTCTTGTGAATATGACATGTTTGAACTATATTTTGTAAGTATGTATGTAGTTTAAAGAACCGATCACATTTATTATTATAACTCTGTATATCTTTTATTAGGAATGAAAAACCAAATGCTTATTTTTGTTTTTATAACAATAAATGGAATTTATTTAACACTTTGTATTATAATTAAAGGTTTTGTATCTAGTTGACTCTTATCTCTCATGAATATGTACGTTTGTTGACTATACTAAGAGTAATCTAAGAAATCAAAAAAAGAAAACTATTTCCCTAAACAGTTTTGTTGGCATGACTTACGATGTAACACTATTGATATATTCATCTCACTAGGTAATTAATAAAATATATTTTTCTCTCTCTTTATATTGCATTTTGCTAATACTAACAAGATCATATCTAACTTACACTTTTAATAAAAAAAGGAAAAAAAACGTTTCGCCACGATGTCAAAAAGTTTGAAATTCGTGCGTGCATGGACATTATTTCGAATCAACTCAACTAGTAAAACGTTATTGTCCTTATTGGATATAAACAGGAATATAGTTTTTGTTTTTTTTTTCTATAAATATTTATGTATAAGTATATGGAATGACATTTACTCAGGAAGTCTTAGCTCTTGAAAGGAAGCTCTATTTTCCATAACTGGACACCGACTGTGAATCTGATTTGGAGTCATCAGATTCGGCTGCACTCAGCTTGGCACGCCTCTTCGCCGCCCATTCGACAACACAGAAGCCAGCTGTTCCAATGGTTCCGAAAACAACGAGAATACACAGTTGAGCTCGCAATCCCAGGTGCGGTGAATAGAAGAAGCTAATCGCTGCAGCGACAGACTGAAATAAATATGGTAAATTCAAGTGCAAATCGATATCCTACATGAGCTTTATTGATGCGAACCTGTGTGAATTTGAACAGAGCAAACGCCCCGACCGAGTTCTTTACGAATACTCCACCCAACATTGAGTAGATCTGTGTATTGAAGCAGGCATCACCGAAACCGAGCAGAAAGGCGCACAACAATGCCAGCCATGGTTTGGGTGGATCCAAATAAGATACATCAGGCGTAGTAGAAAACGGCGCGTTATCGGGGAGATTCAAGAAAATCAAAAAGAACGCAATCAAGTGAATGATGTATCCAGATATCACAATAGGGTCACGGCCATATTTCGTTGTTTTCGATCCGAGAAGTCCAAACAGACCTCCACCGAGCACCTCACCAGCTCCAATACAAATTCCGGCCAGGCCAACAATCTCCTTCGGCGTCTCAGAGATGGCTGATGTGAATCCAATCGACGAGCCGTATACCCCACTAAAGAATGACAGCTCAAGACCTGAAACAGATAAAGACATGTGAAAGCACTCTTTTTGTGGCAATCAGAGTACCACTTCATACCGGAATAAAAGAAGGCCAAGCTCAACAACGACATGTCTCTCGTCAGAAATAGTTCAGCAGCAGACTTCATGGCAAACACAGCACTGCTGAGTCCTGATTGAGCTTCTTGCAGCTCTCTGTCGCTTGATGAGTTATCTTCCACCGGTCTTAGTGTGGCTAAGAACACTATGCCCAGCACAGCAACAGCAATTAGAACGCCAATAACCAGCTGCCGTGTCTCAGCGTCAATGGAAGATTTATCCTGAAACTGATAGTAAACGAAGAGATTGCCGAAGAACATGCTGCACTGGAGAAGAGCCCAGAAAACTCCAGAATTTCTAGATATGTTCGATGTATCACTGCATCGGGCTAAGAATGTACCCTGACCGGTCCATGTGATGGAGGCGCCAGCTCCCAAAATTGCACTAGCGAGGTAGAGAAGCCATGTGCGCGGCCAAAGGAATATCACCATAAACAGTCTGTCGGGAATAAAGCGTTAAATTCATGGAAGCGTCGAGCGGTGCACATGATTTACTTACGTATACGTTATGGAGCCGACCAGCATTGCACACCTCGGTCCTGTAAATGATATAAATGCTGGCGCCAGCCAATTGCATACCGCAAACGATGCATATATGATTGCCAGGCTTGTGTAAGCATCGCCGTTAAAATCGGCATCTTCATCAGAAATGCTGTCTAGAATGGTTTTCTGAAAAGAAATAAGTCATTAAATCGTGTTGAATACAATCAATTAAAAGGTGTATGAAATAACAGTTTGAAACTAACTTTTTAAAGGCCTTTTTTAAGCTAAGCAAGCGAGAACGACTTGGAATCGGTTAAACTTTGTACTAGATCTAATTCACAATTGTGTCGTAATTCCGTCAGTAGTCCTAGAGGAGAACACCATTTAAATTGTTTGCATTGTTTTTTTATTTTTTTGTACTTCGCAGTTGTTCAACAGTGCAAAAATAAATCCACATCGAACAGAGAAATAGATTTGGATGTGACTTTTGTAGCATACAAAATGAGCCGCAGGCTATGTACAAAGAATGAAAATGACTGATAAAGCAGGTTGGTTACGAACTACCAACTTAGGGAAGGTATTCTGCAGTTAGATCGAGCTAATTGTCCTCAGATTAACTTTTTCAAGGTAGGTTTGGTACCTTCCAAGCAGTTAAGTACTAGCGCTTCAATTTAACAACCGCACATCGCCAGAATTTACGATAAATTAATTACAGCAAACATGGCAATGAGAAGAAAAGTGTTTCTCAAAATCGATTGTTTGCTTTAAGGTTAATCAGAGGTTGAGTATGCCTTCCTGGCGCATATAAAATTTAAAGCACGTGCGTTGTATCTAGTTTATCGAAATATTATTCCAATCGCGTCCGCCAACGCGACGATCAAATTATATCCGCTCACAAAAACTGTCCATGAAATGAGACAGAGCCATTTACGTTTCACCTTGTGAAGTATATTTTTAGGCGCATACGAGATGCATGATAAAGAAAATCGTTGTTGAGTTTAGAAAAGAGAATACATACCTACATTATAATAGTAAGAGAAGATTATTGAACTTAGGTGTGTGTTAGTATTCTCGCAAATAAATTATTTGTTCGCCATTGTGCGTTAGAATTTACAAAACATAAAACAATGTGACTTAAGTGGTATTAATTTTTAGTCGCGCTTTTACATTTACGGAAGCTCACAATCATATTCAAATTTACATTCGTCAAATATGTATAGACAGTAGGTAGATTTTGTGAACATTATGAATTCAAAATCAAAACTACCTACTCAACAAAACGGTTGATAGTAGTAACGTGCGATTCTGTACTACAAAAACGCAGAGGTTTACTGTTTGGTGAACAAGGTTTAGTGGTCTCTTTCCACAAACAGCTCATTACGAATTCGAAGCCGTTATCAGAGTCCACGTGAATGCGTCACGCAAATTATTAATGCACTTGGCACGACAAATGTATTGTTGTACTGTGGATTGTGTGTTGATAAGTTAAACTTGAAAAAAATTGTAATTGTGTCTGGCAGTCACATAGACCGCTTTATGGGACATTATGTCACTGTGACATAAACAGTGTAATTGTTGAACTTGTAGAAGGCATTGCGGCAAAATGTCAACGACTTTTTATATCCAGAAGTGAATTCCCTTCTTGTGAGTTGCAGTTGTATTTTAACTCGAAATCGAGAAGAGAAATTCCATTTTCTGTGACACTGGAACGGATTTAGAACTGAAAGACATCGGATACTGACCACGTAATGCACACGCAACTCAAATACAATCATTTCCTGATTATTTGCAATTGCTGTTTATTCGCTTTCCGAGTTGATTGAGAATGCGAACATTTTAATTGTACCTAAAAGTAAATAAATATGTAGTTGTAACAAAAGTTCTTATGTTTTCAGAACCATTCGTAGATGTGGGTTTCAATTTTCATACGAATGGAAGTAACGATTGATTCGTCAAAGGACAATAACTCTGTCGGATATACAGTTTAGTTCTTTAAAAATGCTTTATCAAGTTCTCACTGATGAGCCCACCCATGAAGTGAAATGCTTGTTTCATCTGTCGACGAACATTGCAAAATCCTTTTCAGTGATCTTTTGTCCGACCCCTGAGCAAAAAGAAATTTCCCTATATCTACTTGCAATTCTTTGCCGGCGATTGCAGTTCCTCAAAAAATTCGGTTTCTTCAACTCGCCCCAGTTGGTAACAATATATACTTGCACGTGCATAGTTTCTTGTTTTGTTTCCTTTCACTCATTTTAGTAAATAAAAGAAATCCAGTTTTCGCATTGAATTCTTTCGAACTTATACTTATACATGTGTTTATTATTTTCAGCGAAAGAAACCCAAGCACGCTATGAAACACACCCACTTTTGCACTCCAGCATCTGCCTGTAGTGGAACGAATGCAATACTGTCCATTGAAACTACACTAAAGCGCCCCTCGCAATAGCAATTTACACTATGATTCAAAAGAAATATTACTCCACAAGCCAAAGCCATAACGGAAATACAATGAAATTGTTATCGGTTTTGCGCAGCAAAAATAAAATGCTTTGGTCGCTATGAACGAGTTCCATGTATTGTTACTTCTATTCCGGTTTAATGTCTCACTTCATTGCGTCTTATATTCAGAAGTGCTACAATTAGATATACATTACACAAGCTTGTGCTCTTTACAGCACATTTCCCGTGCTGGTAATATAATAGATGTTGCCCACATTTTATCCAATCACCAACAAAGTATACTTGCGTTAAACATGACAGATCACCAACAAATCACTGACTAGCACATTCGACTGTTGATTGCTAATTTTTTTTAAACGACAGCAAGAGCATGTATGTGTGGGTATGAGCATATTGTGATAACATAGAGTCGGCGTGCATATTAAATGTCACTTAACGGTTTATTAGTAAGTCAGTTGAGCAGTTTCACGATCACCTTGAAGTGCTGTTAGGTACGAGCATATGTGGGCGGTTGAAATTCATTGGTGAAATGGAAAATAGTAGAAATGTCATTGATCGACTCTACCTGCGAATGGTCGTGACATCATGATCCAATTTAAATTACACAGTGCATACATTTGCATTTGTAATCAAAATTTATTGAAATACTAAAAATCTTGACCAACTTAGGCTGATCTTCTAATCAGCGATGAAACCATGTCGAAACAATTTAAATTATTAATCTTATAGCAATTTAATTTGATAAGCAATATGACAGGTCGCCGTATCAAGCCGACGAACATCATAGATTTGCAAATGAAAATAAGTAGATCAAGTTAAGAATTTACAAAGTAGATTGAGGCGAATCAACGCCTGTTGATTTGTATACTGATTTTGGGATTTCCAGGATTTACTTACAAAAGTAAAGGAACAAACCTAATAATGTTGTTATTTCACTTTTCAGAAAAATAAAACACGGTAGCTTATTATATTCTTTCATGTCAAACGGAGATAACGCTATATCGCTGTTTCATAAAAATAAGCGTGTAAAGATATTTACTTGACAGATATTCGGCACCACTAATGTCAAAATCATATTCATTCTAATCTGGTATTCGACTGCGCTTCTTCAGATTCGCTTTCAGATTTCGTGTGTCTAATTAAACATAAAAACGATTCGCAAAAGTTGGCGCATTAAGGCACAATCGCATTCATGAAAATGTTAAAAAAAAGTTAGTACTAAGTTGACAGCTCGAATATGTGGCTGACGTAGGAAAAGTGACTTTCCTGACCAATATAGTTTTTGCGCTCAAGTTACATCTTGTCCAGACCAATCTAGTCCGTTTAAGTTCTTCCTTTTATCCGATCTTATGTCAAATTCCTAAACGTCATTTCGGCGATTATTTCTATTCACCTATTTAAACTAAATTCTACAAAATACCCGAATCGTTCTGAAATATGTTTTAACTACACTCTTGTAGCCGAGAAGGTTTGAGCATTGTCATAGTGGGTTTTTGTGTAAATGGCAAACACAAAAATAATAAAAAATAGATTCTAAACAAGTTCTTTTAATTTATGTAATACAATGCGTGCCTGATCGAAATCTGTCAAATACGATTTTTAACTCTTAACGACTCTACACTGTAGTACAGTGCGTTATTGGTTGAAATCTGTCAAATATGATTTTTTCGAAAACAAAGGAATGTCAACGAAAATGTGTTTGAATAAGCAATGGCCGCTTTTTACAAACGCAATCATTTCTACTGAAAATCGAGCTGTCATGTTTATCGAACGGGCTTTTGAGAAGCCAAAGTCTGAATCATTACAGAAAGTCTGAAGCAACAAAAAATAAACAATGTATTGATTTCTACGAATTTGGAATCTATCCATCTAAAAGTCGTATGCCCTTTTCATAGAAATCATGAAATGTTATAAGTTATTATATTTGACGGAAAACTGTCTCAGAAATGCGTTTAAAAATTATTTGACCATCAAAAAGAAACAGCGTTTGCTTGGGAGATCATTTTGAAAAAAATAAGAAAAGTGTCTCCACAAACTCTCCTACCTACCTACCAGTTGGTAAATGAAGTGTGCTTACTATTGTTGATACTATTGACTATTTTACACCCAGTTTTCTAATAGTTCGCTAAACCTGCAACTCACAACCAAATCTCACAAAGCCGAAAGACTGCCATGCAACAGCCTTGCATTGTATATTTCCTTTACCCCTGGCACATTGAGAGACAACGAACTGAATATTTCAAGTGCAACAATTTTTTCCTTTCGCTTGTTGCTTCTGCCAAGACTATTGATCTCACTCTATTGGCGAATCGAAATAATTTCAGCAAATCAGAAAACTTTTCTCTCGGCTTTCTAGCGGCAACGCTCTCCAATCTATTATCTACTAAAACACAGTTTTAGGTCTGCAACGGCCACCCAACAAAAAAGAAACAAACGTTCTTATCGTTAGATTGCAGGGTAGTGTTCTCATTATTTCCCCAACACAATAATACAATAGCTTGACGGATGACACTTTGTGGACAATTGTTTCCTTTAGGATGATAAGATAAGAAGTTCTTCTTTCGAAAGTCTATATGATGTTCTTGAGTTTTATTATTGAAACGGTGTAATCAATTGTCAAAGTGTGACTCGAATTGGAATCGGAAAACTGTGTTTGTTTACAATGCACTTGATGTCTACCAACCTCTTTGGTCGCCAATGTCCCGCGTGACGAATGCCGGAGAATAACAATAAGAGTCTACGATTTCGTGCAGCAGCTAAAACTCAAGCTATAAATACTTACTTACTTAACGGGCTCCCGACCCGTGGAGAGTCTCTGCCTGAGACACTGCAGCCTTCCATCCTCTGCGATCCCGGGCACGCTGCTTCCAGTTATCCAGACCAAGCGCTCTGGCATCCGCGATGGCTTGGTCTTTGAAACGGAGGTTCGGTCTTCCTTGTCGTCTCGAACCTGGCGGCTGGGATTCGAAGATCCTCTTAGCTGGAGCATTATTGTCCATTCGCTCGATGTGGCCGAGCCAATGTAGTCGACGTATTTTGGCCTTTTGGACTACATCCACATCTTGGTACAGCTCATAGAGTTCGCGGTTGTATCTTCTCCTCCATTCGCCCTCCTCGCACACAGGACCAAAAATCCGTCGAAGAATTTTTCTTTCGAAGGAGCCCAGTATCAGCTCTCCCTTCCTGCTTATCGTCCAGCACTCGGCGCCATAAAGCAGAACTGGCAGGATAAGGGTTCTGTAAAGCATACATTTTGTCCTTCGAGTTAGGAGTTTTGAACCCAATTGTTTTGCCAAACCGAAGTAGCAGCGGTTTCCTAGGGTAATTCTTCGCCGGATCTCCACTAGGATGTCATTTGTGGAGTTCATGTTTACTCCGAGGTAGATAAACTCCTTAACTACCTCGAAATTGTTGCTATCAATAGTGACGTTCTGTCCTAGGCGGTGGACAGATGCTTGTTTGTTTGTTGATAGCATGTACTTAGTCTTGTCCTCATTTACTACAAGACCAACGAATTTCGCCTGTTCTTCAATCGCCGTAAAAGCCTCTATCACGGCACGCTGGGAGCGACCGATGATGTCAATATCGTCTGCATACCCCAGTAGCTGGACGGATTTGTTGAAGATAGTGCCTTCCGTGTTGACACCTGCCCTGCGCACTATCTGCTCTAGCACGAGATTGAAGAAGTCACATGATAGTGCGTCTCCTTGCCGAAATCCGGTGCATGTTTGGAATAGTTCGGAGGAACTACTTCCAAATTGCACGTTGCAGCGTGTGTTCTCCAGCGTCACGCTACATAGCTGGATCAGTTTTGCCGGGATCCCGAATTCGGCCATCGCCACATAAAGCTCCTGACGATGAATGCTATCATATGCGGCTTTAAAGTCGATGAAAAGGTGGTGAGTCTCGACTTGAAATTCATTGGTCTTTTCCAGGATTTGCCTCAGTGTGAAAATTTGGTCTATAGTCGATCTGCCGGGCCGGAAGCCACACTGGTACGTGCCGATTAGTGTGTTGCAGAACGGTTTGAGACGTTCACACAGTACGTTGGATAGGATCTTGTATGCGACATTAAGCAGGGATATGCCTCGATAGTTCTTGCAAGACATAGGATCGCCTTTTTTGTAGATGGGACATATGGAGCTGATAGTCCAGTCATCGGGCATACTTTCTTCCACCCATACTTGGTTGATGATTTGGTGCATGCGCCCTACCAAAACATCACCACCGTATTTGAAGAGCTCCGCTGGTAAACCATCAGAGCCGGCGGCCTTGTTATTCTTTAGCTTTTTTATTGCTAAGCCGACTTCTTCCATACTGGGCGGTGGAACTGGATCTTCATTGACTGGACGTGGGTTCTCTTCTTGCCCTATCACTCTCTCTACATGATGCCCATTTAGCAGCTGCTGGAAGTGCTGCTTAAAAACATCTACTATACCCTGCGCTTCGGTGACTAGGTTTCCATCACTGTTTCGAAGAGCCTGCGTTCCGGTCTTGAAGCCAGCAGCCAGTTGCTTGGCTTTCTTGTAGAACTTCCGGATGTTGCTTCGATCGCGGGACTCTTCGATCTCCTTGAGCTGGGAGACTGCGTAGGCCCTCTTCTTTCTACGCAGGATTTTCTTCTCCTCCCTCCTCCTGGCTCGATACTCTTCCCTCGCTGCCCTTGTTTTGCGCTGCAGCGCCTTCATATGTGCATCTTCTGTCACCTTCTTCCTGCGTACGCATTCATCATCATACCACGGGCTCTTTCTCTGGGGTGGCTGGTACCCTAAGGTGGTTTCGGCTACCTCTTTGATGATGTCGCGATACTGGGACCACTGGGTGTTGGCATTTGTGGTAGGTGAATGCACTGCGGAGAGTTTCTCACTCAGGCGCTCTTTGTAGACTCTGGCTACTCCAGGTGTGCTAAGGCGTCCAACGTTGAATTTCTTCTTCTGATGCGTGCCTCGCGTCGATTAGCACATGGTCGATTTGGTTGGCGGTTCGACCGTCTGGAGAGCGCCAGGTTGCTGTGTGGATCCTTAGCCTTGGAAACCTAGTGCTACTTATCACCGTATTACGAGCTGCCGCGAAGTCAGTTAGTCGGTAACCGTTGTCTGTGGTCGTTTCGTGGATTCTGTGTTTACCAACTAACCCGCCAAAGATGTTTTCCTTTCCGATTTTAGCATTGAAGTCCCCGAGCACAACTTTGACATCGTACTCCGGACAGGCTCCGTAGGCTCCATCCAGGAGGTCATAAAACTCCTCCTTGATAGGGTCTTCAGCCTCATCGGTAGGGGCGTGTGCACATATTAGGCTTATGTTTTGGAAAGTAGCTTTGATGCGGATCACAGCTAGGCGATCACTTATCGGCTTAAAGTCAATGACTTTTGTCCTAAGCCGGTTTCCCACGACGAATCCGCATCCTAATACATGCAATCTTTTATGGCAGCTGTAATAAATATCGCAATTTTTCCTTTTCATCATACCTGATCCTATCCATCGTATCTCCTGAATCGCGGTAATATCTGCCTTGTACCGCGTGAGGACAGACTCAAGTTTTTGAGTAGCACCTGGGGTGTACAGCGTTCGCACGTTCCAGGTACATACTCTCAAATCGTTGTCCGTTGACGTTCCGGGTCTAGTTGCCGTTTGAGGGAAATCGTTATCCGAGGCTTCACATGTCTCTCCCATAACTAGTGTTTTTTTAAATGGTCGGGAAGTTACCCCGACGGCACAACCCCCAACCTGGAGGGCCAGGCCCTTGACCTTAGGACAGCAGGCCGGTTATTCCGGTGCCAGTAACCCACTCTGGGATGTAAGCGCTGCCGTTGGCCCATTAAGGGTTCATCCGCCACCAACTCTTCTCCAACACCCTGGCTCGGTATTGGAAATCCCTATAGACCTGGTATCCGAATATGTCAGAGCAGCTCTATAGGGATTACACTAAATAGTTCGGCCTGACTGGAACTGCAGACGCCACCGTTGGC
Organism: Cheilosia impressa; assembly: GCA_948293265.1. Classification (NCBI taxonomy): domain Eukaryota; kingdom Metazoa; phylum Arthropoda; class Insecta; order Diptera; family Syrphidae; genus Cheilosia; species Cheilosia impressa. The sequence goes on along the minus strand of OX411880.1, from coordinate 126,677,852 downwards.
TCCATCTAGGGAACTCCTCCGCTGCCGTCTGGTACCAGAGGAGGTGTCTTAGTGAGAAAACAACACTCCTCCCCCCTCTCTCGTCTGCTGCCACCAACGACCTTCCAAAGGGGTTGGTTACCCAATCTCCAGTCGAGGTACTAGGCACCCACCAGTCACCCCGTGGAGGTGAGAGTAGGAGTTGATAGTGAGAGGCTAGGTGAGAACGCTTGTGTTCTCATGACATCGCATCACTACCCTTCAACACCGGCCAAGCTATATATATATATGTATTTATTCAAGCTATAAATACATTGGGATTTATGGTCATTTAAAACGGTGTTGCGTTTAAATAAATAAAGCAGCAGGAAACGGTAATCAAGTTGCAAGTAGTTGCTGTCCTCTTTGTTGCTAAACTAACAAAAGTCAGCACCCGCACCTGCAACTGCGGAAGATGACGCTTACTGAAAAAACACTAGATGTCGCCTGTTATTTTAAAAATGCCATTTACTTTAACACAACTAACCGAAAACAATGTCCAAACAACCAAATAAACAGGTCTTATCCACAAAAATGTTAACTTGAACTGAATTTAATGAATAAATACCAGTTTTACAGTTTGAGAGCGACATGAGAAAAATAATCTTAAAGTCAAGGTTATTTGGGGGAGAGAAATTCTTGCGCCATCGACACCCGGTTTGGCAGGATAATTAGTGTCATTTATCGCCCCGTTGGCATACAAATTCAGCATACGAGTAGCTGCGTATCTACATCGTTATTGAAATTCTACACCATGGTACTTTCGCGGACAATCCCCTGAACCGCTAAACAGATTGTTTGAAAAACTGAAGACAACCAACTGTAATGGATCTTTCTTTTCATCACCAACTCGATACGCACTTGGCTGAAATTACACCACCGGTTTTCGCACAAGGTTACTGGAAGTGCCCTCATTTGACTTGGACAGAAAGGCGTAAAAGTAAAACAAAAAATATATACGTATAAATAAAATGAAAACTGCGTTCAACAGTGTTTGATGGTAAAGTGCATAAAGCACACCACAGCTTGATGGTGAATGGAATTCGATTCAATTTAGGTTTTCTGTCATCAGCAGGCAATTGAGACACTTAATGCGGGGCCAATGAACCCAGAGGGCATTTGATATACGGGTAATGTTTGTTTTTACGTTGGAGAACGTGATGCGGATTTACGCGGTAGAAAAAGGCAATAATCAACAATGTTGGCTGTGCTGTGATCGATTGCAGAATGCGTTTTCGATTGATGAAGGGAAAACGCTTTTACTGTCACTTGAATAGGTGGAGGTGCCCGTGTCGGTGTTTTACGACTCTTTGATTGAGAAAAAAAATTCTTCTCGACTCTGGGTATAGAGTAGAGTTGTTGATATGCCTTTAAACAAAAAAATAAGTTGAGCATATCCAAGGCATGGTAGTTCGTAAATATAATTGTATGAAGAAATTTATAAATATATGTATTGGAAACGTTTTGGTTTGATCAATAACGAGAAAGAGAACATTATTCAGGTAAAAATTAAGAATACTACTTCCAGACTTACAAGTGCGCCATCTAGGAATTCCAGGATGGAAAAACCTGGGGTCAGACGTTGAAACGTTTGAACGAATAATTTGCAGAAGTAAATCGTTCTTGTACACGAAAACGTTTGAGCTGGCCCCTGGATCTTTCTTAGAATTTCTTTTTAATTCCTTGAATGGTGAGCTCAAAAGTAAGCGTCTTATTGCGACTGTTTAAGTCCGCGCAACATTTAGCGACTAAACCTAGATTTTTTTTAATTGTGCAGCTCTCCGTGGTAAAATGGTAACTCTTTCAATCTTCAATCAGTATCAATTAATCTTGTTGCGCCAGTTCAATTGCGTTATGCTTGGCATTGACTAACGAGGTGCAACCTTTTAGGTCACCAACCTCAAAGCAGGTTCTATTTTAATACACTTTTATCTCTTAGGATAGAAAAAAACCTACTTGCAACAAACTGATTATCACTTTCAAATCAAATATCTTGATGAAATGACATCATGCAAATATGTACGACGTCACTTGATAAAGCCGAATAATTGGACACAAACCATTAATGACAGTAGATTGAAGGATACCCTCATTTAATGGGCTTATCAACAATTTGTATAGCAATTGGTAAACACTTTGAATTTTATGACACACATTCGCCAGCGATAATAAAATATTATTAAGTACTATCGGAACTTACTGGGCGACAAGTAGGTAAGTTAATTATTGATTTTGACACAACACGCGTAAAAGATAACTCGGCCAGATAGTTATCCTTCCCAGCAGTGATTGCTAGACTACAAATAAAATGAATAGAACGGAATTCTACAATCACAAAGAAAGAATAATTGTTATCGAGATTGTACACTTAGACTGAGTCTTATTGGGGTTAACAAATCCATTTGACGCTTATTGATAAAACGCGGGGTCTTTTCTGAAGTGATTAGGTTTTGTTAATATTTATTTCATTTCATTTCATTTATTAAGCAATATTTGATTGATGATTATGATACAAGAAAATAAAATATATAAAAGTTTAAAAAACACTTAATCTTACGTTAGTTTGCTATTACGTTAGTTTGAGTTTACTCGGGGCACAGTCTGGGAACCTCTGAGGAAATCTTACAATTTGGAGGGACTTGTTGGATTTCGTAGGATTTCGCTTTTTGCATAACTCTAGAAACCAGGATCTCTTCAGCAGACGACACAAACATATAAACTCGTAACTTGGTGTGATATGAAAGAACGTTACAGGTGCACTTATGCAGCAACAGTCTAGGTGAACCTAGGACTCAACAATCACCACATTCATGATAAGGCCTTGCTGGTTAAGACTTTTCCAAACTCATTTGATACAAGTTTTACTAAATAATAAGCGCATATGTTTCTGGTCAATTACAACCCACGATATGGATGTAAGAAAAACTCATACATACAAACAAATGGCGTCTTAGAAACGCATATGGAATCTTTGTTTTTTTATGAAGGTTCTTTCATTAGCGACTTGACAACTTTAAACTTGCAGTGTAAACACACCCTTAAACCGATTACTGAGTTGCCAATGTCAAAATATTCAGTGCAATCAACTATTAACATTTACATAATTGTAAGGTACACAAAGGACCAACGTTTACAAATAATTAAAATTTGCTAGCGAAATTCCGGCGACCCGTCGGTGGTCGCAACTTTAAGAGCGTAAAGAGCCAATTTTAATCGCAAAATCATCTTCAGCGATGAAGCGCTTTTTTGGTAAACGGCTTCGTCAATTTTAAATGTCCCTTACTGGACAGGTGACAACCCTCATGTGCTATTGAAACAGCACTTCACCCGCAAAAAACCACAGTTTGGTGCGGTTTTCATTCCGGTGGCGTCATTGGGCCGTTTTTTTTCGTCAATAAAAATGACCATCACGCTACGGTAAATGGTATTCGGAACAGAGTCATGTTGGAACGTTATTTCTTTGAGCAATTGCATGAATTACCCATCAGTGATATGTGGTTTCATCAAGACGGCGCCACAAGCCACACAGCGGTTGCAACAATCTAGTTATTGAAGTCTCAGTTCAATGAACGTGTTATCTCGAGAAACAGACCCGTCTATTGGCCGCCGAGATCGTGTGATTTAAGGCCTCTAGACCTTTTTATGGGGCTACATTAAATCATTGGTCTATGCCAACAAGCCGGCGACGTTAGAGGAGCTCAGAGTAAATATTGAACGAGAAAAAGCGGCCATATCGGTCGAAATGTGCGTCGAGTCATCAAAAATTGGGTTCAACGTATCGCTGCACACAATCCCGTGGTGGACATATGAACGAAGTCGAATTCCATTCATAAATGTTTTGATAGTAATTCAAGCCAATACAATTTTTTTTTTTAAAAACTCAAGTAGTTTGCATTTTATTTAAAAAAGAAGTTGTCAAGTCCTTATTGAAAGACCCTTTATGTACGTGTGCACTGGGATATAATAAACCATTTTTTTTTTTTTTTTGATTATATGCGTCGTGAACTGTTCCTACTTATCATCAGTTTCCTTTTAATTTTGGCGCTGACGTCAAATAATGTTGCTACTAAGTACTTACTATTAACTAAATAAAAAAAGTAAATAAATAGTGGCGCAACAGGTGCTTGAGGACCCTAGGCATAGCTTTTGACAACATTTTGTAAGTTTTTAATTTTTGTTACGTATGGAATAGATCTACAATTTTATGCCGAGTCCTAACGGCTGATTGAGATGCTCTTTCATGACAGTAGTACTCTCGGATGTTTGTCAGACGTCCGGCAGAGGTGGTGCATTGCGTTTTAAAATTTAAAAAGAGGTAGGTAACCTAAAATTTAAATGCCCTTAATTTCGATTAATTGGAATTTCAGGGTCTCAATAACAACCAAACTACGAATATGTTTAACGAAATACAAAAAGTACATTTATATAAAAAAAAAAAGGACGAACATTTATTTTGTTTCTTTATCAATTTTCTAAAAAAAAAAATATTGTATTTGACTGACTGAGAGTCAACTATTTGCGTTATTAAAAAAAAAAAAAAATTCCCTGCAATTCAAATATAAAGTTGGGTTTACGTATTGGAAAGCACAGTCGGCCGGTGCGCATATTAGGAGACGACTATGTTGGTGATCCGTCGTATCTCTTATCATAATGACCTGCTATGACGTTTCTTTTTCTAAGGTGTCATTTGCCCTAGTCCAGATTCCATGGCTAGATTGGCACCACATTAAAAAAACACAACAAATGTTACACGAGAGTTATTTTTTATTGATGTTGTACAATAGTGAATGATGCAACATCCACAAAGTTTTAGGTAAAAAAAAAGGCATCCGACGCAAAGCAAACCTAAATCGCGCTCCCGACTATGCAACCACACATGAGGTGAAAGTAAACACTTTTCGTTGCTAATCGATTTACATAATTATACAATTTACAAGTTTGCACGAAACTTAAAATAAATTCATAATATGTAGAAAGTCTACCGCCACCATTAGGTACTTACCTCTATGTTTCCCATCGTTTGAAAAGATGTGAACACGAACATGAAACCAAATCCCAGGATCAGGACGTTAACTAGTTTTATATCCATGACAATGCCTTTTTTTTTTTTTGTTAAACAAGAAACAATAGGTAAATAAGACTTTTTTTCACTTAATGACGCGCATAAACAGATTAATGGAAAATCACGACTTCGCAGTCTAGCTTTTTCACTGGAGCATCAACCACTGCTAGTATTTCACAGATTGATACAAATTAAGCACAATAATTTCATTCGATGGGTTCAAATTAATTAGAATTGACAAACACAACATCCGTATGGGGGATCCAAATGACTTTCTACTCTAATTACAACTTTGTTGAATTTTACGGACTAGAATGCAGCAAAATTACGGCATACCGAAAATTAGACGAAATGCCTGCCAGCCAAGTCAAGTGTACACTTCAAGCGAAAAAAATGTAATGAAACCGAGAATGAAAACAAAACAAAGAAGATGTTTAGTGGGGGTAATTTTGTTGACAAATGTGATCGGTTGAATGTGGATTGATGGACGTGAAGTTGTCTGAGCACTGAGCTCGTCGTCGTCATAGATGATAGTCAGCGTACAACGTCAGCTTTACCAATTCGTTTTTGTAGGCGTTTTCTGTGGGCGCATGAAAGAAGCAGGGCAGTAAAAAAATAATAAAAATAATGCGATAAAAAAATTGTTAAATTTCGTAGGGGAACGTTTTGGAGCGCAATTTAACCCGCTGAACGAATGAGTGGAGAAACGTAGGAAATGTCAAAAATATATTGTTTTCTGTCGGTAAGGGAGATCTATGGTATGAAGCAGGACTGGTTGCGGTTAATAGAAACATCGAAACAACACACTTTTATTTGATCTGAGATAGATTTTTGCTGCCCAACCGAACATTTAATCAGAATTTTATTGGATTTAGTTGGCCGCAAAAAACTGTTTTTGTTCACTTGCGCTAGTAAGCCATTTAAATTGATTTCCACACATCTATACCAACGCAATTCGAAACAATTTAACTCAAAAACCCTTTTCCATACACGTAAAATGAATAATTCATGTAAAAAAGTCATCCTTACACCATGAGCAATTCGATAATAAAATTGATCTGTCATATTGATAACAACATATTTAGAAGATAAATTAGCGAAAAAAACATATTTGAACCAGAACGGGCCCTAAAGCACGCATTAAGATTGGAAAAAACGAGTTAAAACTTAATCAAACGCTTGCAAAATTTCAGACTGGAAGGAAGTGACACTGATTGCTGTGCTTTACTTTGGCTGATATGAGATGTTTGTTTCAAATCGTACAATATAAACAAATAAGAATACGCCAATTTGTATTATTTGTTATTTCCTTGTGGCGGTTAGAGTCTTAAGTTTTGCATAGAGAAACCCGTCGAACAAAAAACAAGTTTTAAAACATTTAAAGTAATTGATTCCTGGTGAATTCTGTATTAAAAGAACTACCATACCTGACCAAATAGAACTACCTATCCCACATGCTGAATATGGTGACTACGTGACGGCCGTATCGTTGGCATGTTGTTTTCGAAGCAGCTGCCCAGCAAAAATACATTTTGGTGGCCTCCACAAATGCCAATTCTGACATATCTCTTCGCAAATGGCGGACGTCTTTGTGTATTTTCTTTACGTTGTTAAGCTGTAGTAAAAATAAAATTCCACTCGCGTTCAACGCAAATAATTAAACAAAAAAAAAAAAACAACAATTTACGCGCAAAATAAGTAATAAACTTCAATACATTTGTAAGCAGTGAACAATTTAATTATTGTTTTTTACTTTTGTGCGTGTTTTGATTTTTCGTATAATGTCAGCTACGCGCCTCAACGCAGCTGAAAAAGATCTCGAAAAATTCATAAAATTCCTCGCTTATAAGTCCACCCAAGTTGTGGTACAATCGCGTCTCGGTGAAAAAATCCAAACGGAATGCAATCCACTGGCAACGGGTAATGACTGGTTCAATATAGTTATTCAAGATCATCCAGACGTGTACGCTGAGACAAAGAAAGCCCTAGATTTGCCACCTGGTGCGCCAATTATTCCACGATTGCCCATCTGTGTGGAGATTTCCCTAAAAACCGCCGAAGGGGATCAGATGATCCTGGAAGTTTGGTCACTGAACTTACAACCGCCTGCAGAAGGTAAGAACGAACAAGTTTTGCGAGCTGCCCACGCCATCTACAATCGTATGGGCATATTGCTAAAATCGCTGATTTCTCTGACTCGAGCAACACCTGCATATAAATTATCGCGCCGCCAGTGCCCCGATTCGTTTAGTATTTACTATAGGGTCTACGCCGAAAAGCCCGAAGTCCATAAGTTGGGTGAAGGTTACAAAAACGTTAAAGTTGGCCAGTTGAATACCATTGTGGGAAGTTTAACTATGTCTGTGGCATATCGAACCAAGATGACGATTTCACCTACGACGCAGCACTCGGACACTGCTATAATGCTGAAGAGCGACCATTTCCTAAAGGACCAAAGCCCGAAACACATTCGATACCATCACATCAAGAAAGCGGGTGAAAAGAAAGTCATCGACATCGATAAGCCCCTACGGCCTGGTGCTTTTGTCGATGTTTCCAAGATCAAGCAGTATACTGAGGATGACTTTATTTTGCCCGAGACTCCGCCCTTTGACTGGCTTGTAAAGAGGAACCGAGGTGAAAGTGAGAGCTCCTCGCATGACGACGGCACACAATCGCCCCTTGGAACTTCGAATAATAACAATAATGTCAACTTCAAAAACTACGAGCAACAGTCGCCCATTAAGAGCCTTCTTGTGCCTGTCCCCATGGAAGAAAGGAGAAGCAGCAAACCTTCAAGAACATCACCTCTGTCGGACGACGACAACCTCCTAAAGGAGCTGAACTTTCCCTTCGCCAGCCCGAACACGCATGTCAACGATTTGGCAAAATTCTACCGCGATTGCTATCACGCTCCGCCACTGCACTCCTGCGAACTAAAGACGCCAACAGAATCACAAGGAGTCACTGTCGATCCGGTGGATGATTTATCAAAGCAACTGGAACTCTTTGAGACGTCACTCGAGGGCTTTGAGATTCTCGTCTCGCAGCTGGACTGCTCCACAACGTCCTCGAAGAGCAGCAGCACGAAGAGCAACTAAAGCTGTCCTTTGCAAGACAATATACCAAGGAGAGAGCCGCTGATATTTAAGAATCCATTCAGATTGCTTCTGACTATTTTTCGATGTATTTATCATTAGATAGGAATATTTTATTACATTACATATATTATCGCGTTAATTTTTGTACACTCATATGTATTTACTGAATGTTACTCAACCAGAGGAAAGGAGAGAGCTAAGCAAATACGGTCAGCCTTTCTATCAGTCTTGTTATACACAATAGATTTTTATTATTAAGCAAGGAAAATACAACTATTATAGCGACCGACAGTGTGTCCCACTACACACAAACAAATGCATAATGTTTACTTAATCGTTTGTTATATTTTTAAACCTGTTTATTTAGTTTTGGTCATTTGAATAAATTCTCTTTACCTACAACTACAACTTTTCCAATACAAAATACATCCGAGTACATACATATATTTACATTGCTACAAATATTTTTGTAAATAAAATAAAAACAACAAATTATGGCTATTAACGAAAAGAATTTTGTTTTTTATTTTATTTCGCTCGTAGTTTGTTGTTTACTTGTAGCGCCCTCCGGACCTTTTGGCTTGACAGAGGCTTGGGGGCACTATTCAGCTGACACCACAACCACACCACGTTCGGTAGCGCGATTTGCTTGTGTTTTCCCATTAGCAACAAGTTGTGTGCTATCTAAGCGACGCTGTGCTGCATTTTTGTTTTTTTTTTTTTTGCTGGGCGTTTTGTATAAATTTATAATTTTGTTGTTTTCTCGTTGGATAATTAAATTTTAACGCCGGGCTAATGTTTACTTGCCGAGTGATTATTTTTAGAAACTTTGTTTCTCATGCAAAAAAAAAAAACAGAAATGGAAAAACGTTTTCGTTCGTCAAACGAATTTTTGCATTTTTTTGAGATTTTATTTTGATATTATCGTTGTTGCTATCGGGATTGTGTTGTGTGCGAGTGGGGGGTCGCGCTTTTTTTTAGAGGGCGTTAGTTTGGACTCGGGACCAGAGACCAAAGAGTATGATTTGTCTCTGCTCGGGACAGTATGCACTTCCTACGTAGGTACGGAGAATGTATTTGATTTTGGCGTGTGCTGGTTTATTAGTTGTCTTCTTCCGCTTGATATGGGCGTCGAGCTGAAACTGGTGGAATGTGAAAGGATGACTTATCGACTCGGAATTAGTTTAGCGCATTAGGTGTCGCCTCATCTTACGTAATAATGTTGGCATTAAAATTTGTTTTCACATTCTACACTACATATGTTTAAAAGGCATTTGAAAGATTAGATTGTCATACGCGTACGGCTAATGCTTTGTTCGAGGGAGGCAACAAGTGTTTTGATTATTTCTGCGAAAGTTATCGCCAAGTTGGTATCAGTTTATAGAAGACATATTTTTGAATAAATTTCTAATCTATTAGGGAGATATTTACAGTGGATCTGTGTCAATGTGATTGAACTTCGACGTAGGCAACGGCTTTTAATTTGTTTTTGTTCGTTGGCCAACAATACTTACTGTTAATTCATTTACAAAGAATTTACAGGTCGTATGCATGCAAGCAATTGCAAACTGATTACAACAACTGTTTTCAGTTTTAAGCTGAACTCCTCTAAGCGTAAAGTCATACATTAACAGACACTCCTATTTCATTTGTTGAATTCCAGTCATGTACCATTTTGCTTTGCAACATATATTCAGAATCTGCTTTGAAAATACTTGTAAAATGAATTTCTTTAAACGGCAAATAGAATTATATAAAAGTGGCTAAAGCTATCCTTTTCATTCTGAATAAAAAACAGTTGTTGTGACATGTTGGCGCTCTTACAATTGGTATGCACTTCAGGAGCATCCTATACGCGCTGTATGATGCGACCACTTTTACCGCGCCTGTTTTCTTTTTTAATAGTTAAATGAATTCAGAAGTAAGTGTTGCTCTTCCTTTCCATCTTAAGTTGAGGAAGACTGATCGGGAGCAGAAATAGCTTAGAGGTATATCTTTGTTTCAGAGGTAGGTATATCTTTATTTCCAGATTTCCCAATCTGTCATTAGAGACGGATGTATAATTTCAACCTAGAACAATATTAAACGCATCCGTTAAGAGGTGGATTGTAAACGTGACCTGACGAACTCCAGCCATAGTACTCAAGGGCTTAAGACTTAACACATATACGTTAGGTATACTTCGAACTCTTACAAGAAGTTTCTAATGCTTCACGGCCGCTCGCTTCCAACAGCTACACTTTTGACTTTATCCAAGCAATGAAAATGACAATTTATGTACCTACTACAATGGTAGACATGTTTGGAGGATCTTAAAGGAGTTATGCCTTGAAATGCGACATTATGTGAGACAACAATTCACGTGACCCACGAAGTGAACATGCCAGCGCCCTAAAATTCTAAAATATCCAAGAAACCTTTAGCTTCAAATCAATTTTTACTCAGCCACAGAAATCCGTAAATTGCCAAGTACGTAGGTAATTTGGGACCATTATGTTCCTATGTAATTAAAACGAAACAATTAATCCGAGATCTATTATCATTTAATCAAAAAGAATGGCGTCGCAGTACCTTTTTTATAAATACACCAAAAATAGCTTACAAACAAGTGGGGGAAATAATAAAACACACCCCAAAATAATAGATTAAAAACAAAATTCAAGGAAAACAATAAATTTGAGTAACAGATAACGAGTGATGTAAAAAGAAATATTTGTCGAATATCACGTTTCGAGACAACCCTCTACAATCAGATAAGCGAGTTGTCCTTCAAAATACCTCGAATTACAGTCGCCGGTTTGTTTAAACTCATATCAACAACAACCGTTGAGAATGTGTTGTTATTTTTGAAAAATTTAATGATGAATAATGTATTATTACATGTACAAACCTACTATTCTTAACTAGTACTGTTCAAGTGGAGCTGATACCCGAGTCACGCTATCTTCGACTTGAATTTGTTTCTAATTTCTCAAGTGATAAGTACATGGGCATACATACTTACATGTGATAATAAATACAGAAGTCTTACCAAAATAGAAAACAACTTAAGAAATGGAATAAGCTAAAATAAAAGGAAAAGTAATATGGGTGGGTAGGGTAGGTGCATCAGTACCCGGCCAGTCACTAGTATCCGGCCACTTTGCGTTAAATAGTTAATAATAAGTAAATTAATAGTCATTTTCACGGGCGAAAAATTGTGGCTATGATTTTTGGCCTATATAACTTGCTGGTAAAATTTGGCAGCTGTGAACCAGTGATGGAAAAGCGGATACAATTGTATCTTTTAGATACAATCTGAAAATAAAGTGACACAGATACAATCCACTCGAAAAAGTTACAATTTACCCAACATTTGTTTGCTTCAAAAGTTACACAGTTACAATCCTTCTTTAAAATGTACAATGTCATATCCACGCGACGAACACATCCACAATTTGTAATAGGGAATATAAAATGCGTTCTGGCCTTAAGTTCAATTCTATTACATTCGGCTAACCAATTCACTTTTGCCAAACACTCTCCAATGCAATAAGAAAATACCATTTTTTTATATATGCCATCATAGACAAACCATACTGAGACCCCCAACTCACAATCCTCTTGCCGCTGGCCCCCTCAGTTTTTTTTCAAATTCGCCATTTTGTATTCCTATCGGTGTTCTGTCAATTGGGAATCCGTGTGACATGCAAAAACATACAAAAAATACAAAAATAAATGCTGCCAACCTCGGCAACCGTGGGGAAATGTGCAAGAGTTCGGGAATACCACATTTTAGCATAACTGAATGCCATTGGTTATTAATTATAAATTTTTTTAAGCTGAATAATTTGATTTGTGTGGTTAATAAAACTATCTAAATTAGATGTTTTACATACAAGAAAATACTAGGAAAAATATGGTTGCGTATTTCCCGCTTTTGGATATAATTAACTTCGATTTCGTGTGTAAATTTTTCTTAAATAATAATGAAAATTTACTCAAAATGTTTTTATTTTCCCTCAACCAACCTACATTCTTAATTTTTCGTAAATATTTTAACCAAATGTTCACTTTTTCCTAAAAATAATTATTATTCACAAGTAACGAACAATTTCAAATTTAACGGATAAAATTCTATGAACGCTGCAAGCCACTTTGCCCAAAGCGGAAGTGGCATATGCAAGGTGCGAGTGTATTTGTTTCTGAAGTTTCGTGACATTTGTCAATACGAATTTCTATGTGCAATACAAGCGCACTTAGCATGTGCCACCCCATAGAAATATAGCTTGTAGGCTAAGTAACGGGAAATCGGTCGAAGTTGGTGGTCTCAGTATTGTCTCTGTATGCCATGCCATGCGTACTTCGTTGCTCCTTCACATTGCACGCCACGCATGTGTATTTCTATTTCGTTTTCACACACAGAAGTATTCAATTCATCATTTAATCAACGCAGTTGCCTATCATGTGCGCAATTTTGTCTATCCACAGCCACTCACTTAAATTAATGCAAGCCAACATTTTTGCGTTTTAACAAAAATCATACAGCCTTATTTATAAACGTGTTATAAAGAGTGTATAAAGTTATGCAGTCTCTATAATGCCTCTAAACGCAAAAACCTTATTTATAAAAAATTTTCAATGTTGTACAGAGGACAGAGCTTGTATAAGCTAAACGCACTTGGACGTTGTTTAGAGCTTGTATAGAGGTGGAATAGTCGAAATGTCATTTTGACTTAACAAATTTGTCACATTTTATTTAAAATAAAATCGAAAATAAATTGGATAGTTTGTATCGATATTTTTATTTTCAATTTTTAAGACTCTACATGTATCCTTGATACGAAATATGTTCAGACACAGACAATTTAAAACAAATTTGATTTAATTTGCATAAGACCACCGGTTCATGGAGTCCCAAATCTCCCATCTTTTTCTTTTTACTTTTCCATTTTTTTATTTTTATTTGTATTTGAATTTGTATTTCCCACAAGCTGCTTAGGTTTTTTTTATCATTTCGGACAGATAAATGTAATAGATTTCTCTTTTTCAGTACTTTTTTTGACACAAGCCCTGTATAACTAGTTTGCGTGGAAAAATGTTTTATAAATAACAATTTTTGGAAGGGTGTATAAGGGCTGTATAAATTCCTATACACTGCATAACTATACAGGTGTATAAGCGTGTTTAGCAAATTCTAATAAATAAGGCTGATAGATTTTAAAAGAAAAAGAAAAGTTTTAATATGGTTAAACGTTATGCCACCAATAAAGTTAACAAAATGATATCGATTTGTTTTATTTCAAGGGCAAAGAGGGGAAATATGTATTTTTTTTTTTTAAACATGAGCTAAGTAAATAGGTAGCAAATGGGAGCATATTTATCTTAACATTCATATAGCTACGAATTTCCACAACGACAAAGATACACATCTGTCCTAAAAGTTACAATTTAAACTTGGGAAAAGTACAATCTGAAATGTTCATTTCCCATCACTGCTGTGAACATCACCAAACCGCCAAAAAAAAATGAGCAGTCCATGTAGTTCGTCGACGAAGTGAAAAGTGCGTTTTAGAGTTCGAGAAAATTTGTGGAGGTATCAAACGAAAAACGTAAATTTCTGTGTTTTTTGAATACTAACCAAATCGTTTATTGTTTTTCTGATAGGAAATTTAATTATTAATCATAAAATATTTAAAAAACACGCATTTTTTATTTTTATTTAATTATTAGATAGTGGCCGGTTACTAGAACCTAATTTTTTCAAGGTGTTCTAGTGTCCGGTCAAGGTGGCCGGGTATTAGATATTTGGTTGAAATGACATTTTTTGTTTATTTTTGGTTCAAATGAAACCAAATACTTTTCTCTTTCAGTCGATATAAATAATATGTGTTTAATATCAAAGGTTTCAGTATCCGGCCACGAAAAAACATACTGGCCGGCTCCTAATATATCCTGTTTCAGTATGCGGCCATTAGAGATAATTTGGTTTATTTTCCAATTTTCATGGGAAATAAACTAAGAAACTGAAGAATTCGGTTCAAAAAGCTTATCGCGAGCTGATAAAATTAAGCTTGCCTTCGACAAAACTATTTAAGCTACAGAAAAGCTGCTTCCAAATACAACATCCCAAAGAGTACTTTGCAAGATAGGTTGCATGGGAAAGTAGACGCGGAATGTTTAAAAAGGACCCGAATCTGTTTTGTATCCTGAAGAGGAAAAGCCGATAACTGGCTGGTGCATAGATATGGCCAAATATGGCTTTCCCCTTAAGAAAACAGCTCTTATTGACACTGCTCAATGAATTTTCAAATCCGAAAAGCGTAAGAACATGGTTAAGATCGTTTTTTTAAATCAATCCCTACCTAAGCCTTAGAGAAGCTGAAACAGTTTCAAAATGCATAGCGATTGTTACAGAAAATAGCATTTAGTGAACTATCTGACCACACCTACGTCATCAAAAAGATCGACGTTTGCCCCCATAACTTTGACCGAGCCGAACATTTTTGAAAGTCCAGGTTCCACTTTCAATTTGACCGATTTGAAATCAACTGAAAATCAACCAACTACAATAGTTCCTCTTTATATTAATAACCAGTCAATATCAGAAATATAGGATGGGCAGATTCCGTTTATCAACGATCGTCTAAACGATATCGTTTTTGAAACTTTGATCACCAAAATAAGTCATATTCTTTTCGATTTTTTTTGACAAATGTCAGCTTTCATTACATTTTTAGAAAATTAACTGGATTAAGCTCTCAAACTTATAATATTAGCACTTAGTTGCTAGTTTTGGAGGTCTATCCTTTCGACGATAGTCGTCTGAAAAGTTACGGAATGAGTGCCCAGCCTTGCAGGTCTCCTATAGCGTGATATTTTTCATTTATTTATATATTATTAAAAATGTATATCTAGGAACCTATTTTTATTATTTTACTTAATATTATTTGAATTGTCTTTGACAAGTCTTTAAAACGATTATTTATTATTTATTTTATAACTTATTTTATACCTACGGATACATGCAGGTACTGTGAGGACCTACAAGTCACGGAAGATATCTCCCACCTCTATGCGAGTGTCAAGCAAGGAAGAACCTACTTTAACAACTTAGAGGAGGTTGGTTCCTCAAATAACATTGGGGCAATAATTGAATTCTGTAGGGAAATTGACTGCTTTGGCGATTTGGTTTAGGTTTTTAACCGTATTGGTTCACTGGGGATGGCGATAGGCCGTCTTGGTGTCCTGTCTTTTGTGACAATCTCACAGCCCTAATCAACCTATACCTACATACGTCCCTTTTTAAAAAAGTGTAACTGAATTCGTATTATTTTGCTACATAATTATCTACCTACCAAAATTTTTTTTTTGTCAAGCTTATAAAATCGAATTCACCTGAACTGTATTGTGTACCAATGGATATAATATATATGATACCAAAATAAAAATGTATTTTTATTAAATAATCGATTTAAAACGAGTTTATATGTTTAATTTACTTTGTATTTGAAGTTTTTCAAAAGCAAAAATAACCTGGCCGGATACTGGTGCAAAAGTGGCCGACTACTGAATTTTGCTGGCCGGGTACTGGTGAAATTTCACTTGTTTCAAAAAATTAATTTTAATTTTAGATACAAGAACCCAATTATATTGAACTATTTTTTTTTTAAACAAAAATTGCATTTTAAGTACAAAAAAAAAGAAAAAGCATGATTAAATGGCCAGGTGAATTATATATCACGGATCAAAGTACGAAAAATAGTTAGGTGGCCGGGTACTGGTACATCTACCCTATGCTGTTTTTTTTAAAACCTGACACCAAAGTCGGTATTCCTGAGAGCAGATTCAATTAGCTGCATACAAATTGATTCACGCTGGTCTATTCCGATATTCCTCCTTTAAATGCTTGTGAAAATAACCCTGAGATGCTTAAGTCTCCACCTGTTTGAATAGGACTGCACATTGAACAGGTAGGTAGGTATTCTGGAGGCTAAATGGGTGCTGAACTTTAGTTGAGCTCAGGAGGATGACCAAGCTTTGAGAGAAGAGCAAATGACATATCCGATTTAGAATATGCCTCCAGTTTTCGCCCATGAATCTTCTACACATAATTGAAACCCTACAACACATGAGAAAACATAGGACGACTTCCTTCCCCAAGTCCCTACCCATAATATCATGCTGATTCCGATAATCCAACGAATTGAAAATTTCTCTCGCTTTAACTGCACAAATGAAGTGTCAAAAGAGTGGTGAATAATTGAAAAACGTAAAACTTTACTACACGAGAGATCTTGCTCGGTTTACTTAATTTTGTTTCTTTTGCAATAGGGAAAAAAAAGTAATTTTTAAAACGTTCGACTAGCTCTTAAATAAAATACATTTTTGAATTTGTATAGATACACGAATTTGGCACCATTTTTTGCTAAAGCAGTTTGGCATCATTGACAATCACTAGATTATAAAATACTGCCAGATCCAAAATTGGCAGCGTTACCGATGATAAATTCAAAAAGGCCCAACCACGATGAAAGAGAATGGAACGAGTGAATAAAATAGTACGCATTGGAAAGAAGCAAAACCATACTTATGGATTTTCCTTAAACGCCTTATGGAAATTAGTGACCCAAAAGTAGCCAATGTTTTTAAAAGCGCAATTCGAAAAGTCGTCGGCGAGGGCATAAGGTGAAAAAAGTAGCCAAAATGGCGACTAATATTGCCCATCGGTAACGCTGGTTGACTGACAGTAGTTGTCAATTAATTCCAAGAAACATTTGTCTATTTGCCTTGAAAAGAATATTTTCTTTAAATAAATTGTGTTTTTAATTAATTATTCAAGTAAGGTAAATAATTAAACAGTGATAGCTAGACCATTAGTGCACAGGTGAAATTACTCTCTTATTTCTACAGTTGGTCGTGTATTTTTCGAAACAAAAGTCTACTCCTACGTTAGAAAAATTTTCATTTCTATCTGCCTTCATCCAAATTAGGGAGAGGCATCGTGTCGCGTCAGTCGTCTACATTCATCATCGAGGAAATTTGAAAAATTATTTAATCCAACAATCAATATGCCACCCGTCGTTGAGTAAGCAATCATTTCAGCAACATTCTAATCCACGATCATTTTTCCAAGTACTTTTCTCTTGCTAACATTCGATAGAAAAAGAAAAGTAGGTTTCCTCACGATGGCATTCCTCACACCTTGTACGGGAGAAAAGCATTTTCCAACATACATAATTGCCTTTCGCTCTACATTCATCAAAATAAACATAACATTTCTATTTTTAAAAATGCTGCTTACTTATGTTTTGTCGTCATAACCGCACCTATCGCTTTTATATTCGACTTTTGAAGAAGTAAATTAATTTTTGCACTATGCGCCAGATGTTTTTTTCTCTCTTGTCAGATCGGTGACGTCATGTTTATTTATTATTGAATGAACGAAATGAAGTCCGGTCTGGTGATAAATTATGGGTTACCTAGGTACTATTACCATACACCACGCATTCGGTAGCACATTCTAGCAATCGCGTGCCACACAAATGTGGCTTCAGTGGATTTGTAAACAAAATGTGAGCGAAGATTCGTCGACATAAATGTTTTGGTTTGCGGAATGGGCTACGAAGTGCTAAAGAATTCGCTCTAACTGTGACTCATGTCGCTCAAGTGCTTTCCGAAGATAAGGAAAGCCCGATATTTCCTTGCTTTAAATGTGGACAGTCTTAAGCTAAAGCTGTAACGCAATTGACTGACTTTCTTTAACTAATTTCACCGTCAAAATGATGTACTCCAAAGCTGAAGTGTAATAAAACCTTTTCCATTAATATCGCTTTCATCTTTTAACACAATTGCATAACAAATGAATCAATTGGCTTTTAATTGACATATTTTTTTCAGAACTTCGGCAGCTAATATGTCCCTGGGTACAATGGAGTGCGCTCGCTGCGCTGAGGGATTCGAGCCACATGAGAAGATAGTAAACTCCAATGGAGAGCTTTGGCACACCCAGTGTTTTGTGTAAGTTGCACACGTTTAAAAAAAAATCCAGTTTTAAGTGCCTAAATCTTGTTTCAGATGTGCCCAGTGCTTCCGTCCATTCCAAGATGGAATCTTCTACGAATTCGAGGGCAGGAAATACTGTGAACGCGACTTCCATGTTCTGTTCGCTCCATGCTGTAATAAGTGTGGGGAATTCGTCATAGGACGTGTGATTAAGGCGATGTCGGCCAACTGGCATCCACACTGTTTCCGGTGTCAGATGTGTGCCAAGGAGTTGGCCGATTGCGGATTCATTCGCAATCAGAACCGTGCATTATGTCACGAGTGCAATGCACAGGTGAAAGCCGTAGGATCTGGCAAATATGTCTGCCAAAAGTGTCAGTAAGTGCAATTACTTTCCAAGGCCATCGATAAGAAAGCTAAAAAGCTTTCAATTTGCCAGTTGCATTAAGGGTTTATGTTTTTCTAATCTAATTGGGCGGATTGTTGACATTTTATTATTTGTGCGTATATTTCTTATCGAAGTAAGAGGGTAACTAGCTGTTGCCAGTGCGTCTCTGTAGTTTTCGTGTTAATTTGTTGGTAAATCGACTGTAAATCATCAAGGTCAATCCCCATAAAATTTGAAACTGACGTACGCATTTCGTCCTGGGCCTGATTTGGGAAAATGCATTTAATTTGACAAATCCACCGAACAATGGTACCGTAGGAAGAAGTAGCCGCTTGACAGAGCTCTCAACTGTATTTGTGGTCGAGTTTAGGCATAACTACCTATTCGATGAAGAAAAGGGACACAGATCTCGACAGGTCGACACATCCGTAGCTTAGCATGCAATCCAATGAAGATAGCTCAAGATCGATCTATGAAGAGCCAAGTCCCCTTTTGCAACATTTCCAAATACAGTATAATTAAAAGTTCCCCGTTTTCAGCGGCCTGATTGACGACGAACCACTTCGATTCCGTGGAGAAGCCTACCATGGCTACCACTTCAACTGTACTTCGTGCGGCAATGAATTGGATTACACCGCTCGCGAAGTTAAGAGCAGACCTGGATTCGCAGCTAACGATATGGTAAGTCATCCTTCCTCAATCGCTAAATTTACTAATTTCCTTCGCTCTAGAATGAGTTATATTGCCTTCGTTGCCATGATAAAATGGGAATTCCCATATGCGGTGCTTGCCGTCGTCCAATCGAAGAGCGTGTGGTTACTGCCTTAGGCAAACATTGGCATGTTGAGGTAAGTTTCCTTCTGTCTAATGTATGTCCCACATGCGTTAACGTCCTTCCGTTGCCCAACAGCACTTTGTCTGTGCCAAATGTGAGAAGCCCTTCTTGGGGCATCGTCACTACGAGAAACGTGGCCTGGCGTACTGTGAAACCCATTACCATCAGTTGTTTGGCAACTTGTGCTTCGTTTGCAATCAAGTCATCGCTGGAGATGGTAAATTACTTATTCTACATCTTCCCCCAATTGCAGGCTTCTAATTCATGTTGATCTTTCAGTTTTTACAGCCCTCAACAAGGCATGGTGCGTTCACCATTTTGCGTGCTCTATTTGTGACATGAAAATGACACAAAAATCCAAATTCTACGAATACGATGAGAAACCGGTTTGCAAAAAGTGCTACGAACGCTTCCCCAACGAATTGCGACGCCGTTTGCGTACCGCCCATGAAATGACCATGAAAAAGAACGTTTAACCATAAGCAAAATGTCATGCCATAGCCGCAGTCACCGTTAATGTGCCTAAAGAGCAAAGCCAATGATTGTTGTTGTTTTTGTTTTCCTTTAACTCATCCTTAAGAATTTATAGTAACAAACGAAAATTCTTTAAACAATCGCAGCTCTGCATTGTTGTCTCTCGAAAGTGTCCCCTACATGTAATAGTAAAACAAACAGGAAATTAGTGCCTACTCATAGAAAGAGCTATTTTTTATATAAATTTTATTTATATATATGTATTTGTATATCTTTTAATATACTTTTTAACATATTGCATTGCTTTTGTTTTTGTAAGCATTAACAGCTTTGGTTAATGTGTTGATTTATTTTTGTCTCTTGTTTCTTACGGTTAAACTATTTAACAAACAACAAGTTAGCATTTTGCTGCTTAAATAAAATGTTTACCTACTATATAACTACGTAATTCTATTTTTTTTAATATAATCGAGTATTTAACACTGAAAACTAATAAATAAAAATACAATAACAGAAATTAAAAGAGTTTTTGTTAAGGTTCGAGAGAAAGTGAATGCAGGGAAGTCTATCAGTTCTAGGAAGAGTAACAAATCACAAATGTTTTAACGTTTAGGAACATGGAATGAATCGAGTACTAGAGAAGCAGAGTCAGCGGTAAGGACGATGTTCCGAAAGGGTTTGAGTCAAGTTTGAGTTTAGGTACCGGTTATTTTTGCAATAGCAGTGCACTTTTAGTGAATCTTTTTCAAACGAAGGCTATAGGTGCCAAATTTACATTTCTAGGTTATAATATATATGATTATTAGCCCCACAAACAAGTTAATAAGCACAAGGTGCTAGCACTTGACTGCACATGTTAACAATTTGTAGAGAAGTAAATAATTGCCAACATTGGTCAGCTGAGAGTATCAACTTGTTTTTTTTAAATAATACTGAAGTAACGTGGTGCGGGTGGTAGCACTACTCGGACAGACTTCCATATGACATAAATGAGACCTTTTGGAAAGAAACTAATCAAATTGGTGGGCAAAACAATATTCAGTAAAATTAAGCCCAGAAACTTCCACTTCATGGTCAACGGCCATGCATACATGGAAAGGATTAGATAAATTCATTGTTTCCTGAGATACCTTTCCGATAAGAATTTCAAAACATAAAGCAAAGAAATAAATAGAACAAAAAGAAATCTCGGTTAACATACGAGTACCCTACCTACTTTTACTCGCCAAGATGTTCCAACAATGGTCCAAGTAATTCCATGTTTCTAACCGCAATCAGTCCACCGGTGTTACACTTTTCCTCCTCATCCAGATACGAAACAGGTACTGGTTCCTTTGCTTCTATGCTCTTTCGATAGTCAAATATGTCACCACCGAGGGATTTTAGGATCGCCTGTGGTGCACAAGTGTCCCATTTAAACGTTGACCCCTTGCTAAGTAGATATAAGTCTACTTCGCCGGTGATAACTTTCAACGCTTTATGACCAGCACCAGCGGAGAAGGCGAATTCATAGCCCAGTCCCATGATGGTTTGCAATAAATCCGAGTTCTCGGAGCTCGAAAAAATGCCCAAATTATTTACCCGCAGTGTGATGTCTTCGGGACAATTGTGTTCTTGCAATGATTCGAAGCATATGCCCCAAAAGAGCAAACTGTCGTAGATGTTCTCACCCATTTTCCTGTGGAACGGTTGTGAGACAATACCCATTACTGGCTGGCCCGTGGCTATACTGTACGCTCCAATAAGTACGGTTACGCAATCTAATCCAGTCGATGTAATGCCGGGAAAATCAGTGAAAATCGAGTCACCCGATATATACTCTGCGGTAGCATCTGTATGGGAAACACATTTTGTTCGCATAAACAATCGATTTTTATTTTTATCTTTTTGACTCACCTATTGGGTCGATCCAGATGCCGATGTCTGGATAGTCTACATCATCGGGTAGATCAGGAACCTCTCCAAGTGTGGCAGCGTAATTCACCTCTCTGTGTACTTCTCCGGCTAAGACTTCTGCAGCAGCCCTGTTGCCATCGAGTACTTTTTCCAAGCAATCAGCTGTACTGTCAATAGAATCGCCAATTTCAACAGACACGGTCTCACCTAAGGTGTTGGTAAACGTAGACGATTCTTCGCCTTTGATGTGCTCTTGCATTTCTGGGAACTATTTAAAGGATTAAGTGTATCGCACAAAGTGCAATAGTTCTTACCTCATTGCCGATGTCATGTCGAACAGTTTCTTGAATAAGTACATCTGCAAGTGTCTTAAAATCATGCACAAATCTGGGATTAGCTTCATCGGCAGACTTCTCTTGGACGAGCAGCGATAGGAGGTGCTCATTTGACCGACAAACTCTGGCAATATTAGCAGCTTTTTCGGATACATTTATAAGACTTCTTAGTAAGTTCCTTGACATAGCGTTTGCAGTTTTTAAAAGCAAATGTGAGGAGTTGGTCACAGCACACAAAACTATTTTACTGGCGGATGGAAATTACGCTTTGTTGGATAAAAAAAAACAACTTTAAATCCAATTAGAAACTACAGACGAGGGTGGGGAAGTACAAAAATGATAGTGCACTGGATCGGATATTGGACGTATCGGGGAAACTGTTATGAACTGAAATATGGAAAAAAATTTGTTATTCGATTAGGGGCTGTTTTTTTGTGTTGCCTTTTCACTTTAAGGGCAATGCCACATTCTCGAAAATGGTCGCGCAATCAATTCTCCGCGTCACTGATATATTAAATTTATACGAGTTGCATATCGTTGGATTAACGAAATATTTTGAAATTATTTGAGAGATTTAATTTAAATGACATGCAACTGCACCTACTTTCGCTGGCCAAAACAATTTGTGCGACCACACCGTTTAGTTTTTGGTTCTATTGCTTTTCTGAATAAGTAGATCGTACAACACACACTAAATGATGAGAAGATGATATCGCGGCATAAGCAGGTCCTGTGGCATTGGCATAAGGATTGTCATGGACGGAATTGGACTGTTATTTGCCTACTGTGCCTACTGTGGAACATGGGAGGTGCTGCCAGTATCTTAAACCTTGATAAACTTTGTCTCTTTCGTTACATATTCCTTACAGATTAACATTAAAAAAAAAATATTTTCCTAGATTTCTTAATAAAATAAAGGACTTAAAATAAGCATTTGACATTCCCTTTGTCACGCATGGCTTGGCATTCAATCATAAAATACGTTTGAGCACAAAATTGTAAAAATGAGTTCAGTTTATTGTTTTTATAGCATTGTATAAAAAAAGATTTGTCGGTCCAGTGACAGCCATACATTTCATTGCCGATAAAGTAGTTCCCGATTATTTAGATAAAAAACGCATAGGAAAACAAGAAATATATTTTAGGCAAAAGCATCGACTTGGCAATCGAAAACAAAACAAATGACTACATTTATGAAGGACTGGCATCACTATATATACTACATGTCCACCTTTAGTTTTAGTACAAAGTATTTTGAACTTGACAGTTTCCTTGAATTCAAAAAAATATATTTTTGTTGTTATGCTTTATTGATCAAACAAAATAAGTTATATCTTGTAATTTCCATACATATTTTACACGAAATGTCGAGTGATAAAACCGAAATTAACTTTGAAAAACCCAAACAGCAATCCAATGCGGAGAATAGTCAATTTATTCAAAGAGTACACGAAGAAGGTCGTCGCGACAAAATTCTAGAAGATGTTTTTATGCGGAGCACCAATGAAAATCCTTACCTCAAGAAGGTGCACTCTACCGTTGAGCTTTGTACTGAGCTCAAAGAAGAGTCACGGCAAAGATTTCTTGAGGATAAACGCCGGCAACAACTTCGTGAAAACAACCAGGAGCTGAAACTCTTGGAAGCACAGCTGCGAGCTGCGTACGTGAAGAAAGCTGTTGGAGCGCAGATATTTGAAAAAGAGGCTATAAGGTCTAAGGAAAAGGCTATAGAACATCAACAGAACATAGCGTTGGAGCAGGCTCGATTGCAACACGAAGAGGCGGTTAAAAAACTTGAAGAAAAAGAGCGATCAAAGAGAGCTGACCTCAAGAAGGAACTACAAGAACAAATGGCATGGTCGAATGCCTGTAGAATGAAAAAATACGAGCTCCTGTTGAAGGAAAAGGAAATGATTGAAGAAGTCATGAGAAAGTGCAGAGAAGATAAAGAAAAGGAAGAGCTTGAAGCGTCAAAAAGAATGATAAAAGCGAAATCAGAGATGGAGGAGTTCAAGCGAGCTCAGGAGGAATGCAAAATTGCTCAAAGTGCAGCTTCAGAACTAGAAAATGAAAGAATAATGTTGTTACTAAAGCAACGTGATTTGGCGCAAAAACAAGAAGAGGAGGAAAAGAAAGAACGTCGTCTTCGGAAGGAACAAATAAGTGAGGAAATTGGAAAGCGGATTCACGCGATCGCGGTAAGTTGGGGTCTTAAATTTATTTTTTACCTTAGCTGTATTCATACATTTATAGACTGAACAAGCAAGGGGGAGAGAATGCCTTGTGGAGCTCCTCATCGATGAGCGCCAGGCCAAAGAAGAAATGCAACTGCGCAAGGTGCTGGAACAGCAAATGCATGATCGTATCGCAACTCGTCAGGAGCTTGAGCGTGATCGTGAGGAAAAAGCACGTCGCAAGATAGAGCAGAAGAAGCTGGACGAAGAATACTTTCAAGAAGAAATGCGTATACTTGCTGAACGTGATAAATTGGACCAGTTGTCGGACGAAAAACGAAGAAGAAAACAGATGGAACACAAACGAGCGCTTCAGGAGTCGCTAAACGAAAAGAAACGCAACAAGGCTGAACACATGAAGGACTTTTTGCGAGCCAGAGAGGAGGATCTTAATGAGATCGAAAGGAAGTATGTGACGAGTTGTTGTGTTGGTGCATTTTGTCAACTTTTTTTACTCTTTCTTTCAGCCAACAACTTGTTGAGGAGGAACGCATTCGCATGATCAAGGAACATGCTTCGGGATTACTAGGGTATCTGGCACCAGGCGTATTACGCGATTCAGATAGGAAATTCCTTCCAATCCCGTCAAAGAAAATTTAACTTTTTTATTCAATAAATCATTTTCTTTACATAATACGAGTATACACTTTGAGACAACCGTGTTTTTGACCGACTGGACACAGGAGGAGGGTGATGTGTTGCGCGCCTTCTTATCCCTTCTCTTCTTTAAGCGCCCTACACAGTTGAATATTTGATCTGATCCGTTTCTTGTATAGATTCTCTTTTGTGTTTTCCATAAAAACATCTTAAAGAATTTTATCGCAAAGTTCGCAAAGTTCCTCGCAAACTTTTTATAAATTGACTAGGTATTTGCTCGATCAGCTAGGTGAGAGATAATGCCAAGCTTATTGGACTGCTATTAGCCAAAATCAATATAATGTGGCTTGCGTTTGAAACTGAAACCAAAGGAGCCATTTCTCAAGGTGCCTAATATAACATGAAAGAAAAACACTCCAAACTCGAACGTGTAAATTGTTGGCCAATCAAATAATTATTGCTTTTTATAAAATAGGTACTCACAAACGTTTTTAATTAAACCTACATTACCGATAGCACAGTCGGTATCGTCTCATCGCCTGTCCGCCACATACAGCACAGCACATTTTAGTTCTTCGGTTGTCAACTCTTCTGTCAAAGTGTCAATTCTCAATTATTTGTTGGCTGCCGCACGTGTTGTTAAGGTGAATTGCGCATATTTTGTACAATTCTAAACTTTGTGTAATATATCTTGCAAAATAATAATTAAAATGCCGCCAGTTGCAAAGAAAAATAAGAATGCAGGAAAAGCCGCCCCCAATCCGACAGCAATGTCCACTGATGTACCCAAGGAAAAGCTTGCAATCTCCGGCCAGGTAAAATCTAATTTCCTACTGTATAACCGAATGATGTTCAACCGTTTTCTTCATTACAGTTGGATAAAAAAATAAAAAAAATTCAAGCACGCATCGACAGGGAGCGTGGTGTTGTTATCATCCGGCATTTGCCTCATGGATTTTTTGAAGAACAACTGAAAAACTACTTCCAACAATTTGGAAAAGTAACAAGATTGCGTTTGGCACGTTCAAAACGTACAGGTGGCAGTAAGGGATTTGCCTTTGTTGAGTTTGAATTTCCCGAAGTTGCCAAAGTAGCTGCGGAAACAATGGATAACTATTTGATGTTCCAGCGAGTGGTAAAAGCTGCATACATACCACCAGAGCAGCAGCGGTTCAACTACTTTAGGACATCTGTGAGGAAGGTTGCCAATAAGGTGGGTTTTCAAATGTGCATCCTTCTCATCTTTGCTCATCTTTCTGATACGTATTTTCTCGCCAACTTCAGGTGGGCAAACCAATCTATGTGTCCAGTCGAACAGCATGCATTCAAAGGAAAGCCATCGAACACAACAACTGGACCGATGAAGCATATCAAAAACGCATTGCTTCAAACCTCCGCAAATTGAGGAAAATGAAGAAAAACTACGCGCATTTGGGTATCAATTTTGACAACTTCACAATTATGCCGAACTTCCAAAAAGTCACCGAAAAGGAAGAAAAACAAAAGAAAGCCGAAGAGAAACTATCCAGCGATGAAAAGCCTACACCAGGAAGTCTCCTTCTACTTAAGAAACGCAAACAACCCGTTTCAAGTGTAGAAGATTTAAAGAAATCAAAAACGGAAAAGCCCGTTAAAGTAAAAAAAGTCGAATTGAAAGACCTTCTGGGGAACACTTTAAATGATGAGGATTCTTCTGAGGATGAGGAATTCATTCCAATGGCCGCCGAGGATGATGATGATGAAGAAACTTCAGATGAGGAAAGCTATGGTATACTCAAGGATGTGGACTCCGATCAGGATGAAGAGGGAACTGGCGACGAGAATGAGGACAAACCCGAACCACCAGCACCAAAGAAAC
Source organism: Cheilosia impressa (assembly GCA_948293265.1). Lineage (NCBI taxonomy): Eukaryota > Metazoa > Arthropoda > Insecta > Diptera > Syrphidae > Cheilosia > Cheilosia impressa. Next base: position 126,651,070 of record OX411880.1, on the reverse strand, counting down.
CGTTGAAAGTCGATCGATTCGCTGAACTTATGAAGCGAAAGCCACAGCAAGGAGGTATCCAAAAGAACCTCAAAAAGTCTTCAAAAGATAAAATAAAAAGCACAAAGCCCAGCAGCCAGATGAACAAGTTAAAAGCCGCCGCAGTCAAAGAAATCAAACAACAGGGAAATATCACAAAGTTCAAGAAGGCAGACTCGAAGAAAACAAAGATAAACAAGAAGCAGAAGGTGTAGAGGTTTCCTTTTTAGTTTTATTTTATTAGGTTTAGATAATAAATTAAATTCCTTGTTTTATTGCGTCTATATCTGCAATCTGTATAATTTTTTTCCCAAAAAATAAAAACAAAGCAAAATTATGTGCGATGTTTGCTGTTTTCTTCATTGTGCAGTCGATTTACGGCTCGATTTGGTAGTTCGTGTCAGGCCAGTTTGCTCTTCCAATACGAGGCGTTTCCACTTCATGCGGCGATTCTGGAACCACACCTTTACCTGAAAAAAAGAGAAAAAAATTATAATAAGCACATTTGGCAGTAGTTTCTTACACGGGGATGTAGCTCAGATGGTAGAGCGCTCGCTTAGCATGTGAGAGGTACGGGGATCGATGCCCCGCATCTCCAGACATTTTTTTTCGCAAAACCCTCACGATTTTTGAGAAACTGAACAAATGATACAACAATATAATTTACAGCCAGTGTCCATGTTCTGAACTCATTAGGGAAGTGATATAGTTTCATTTGGGATGTTGCCTATACTCAGCAATAGCGTCGTTGCAAGAACGGAATATTGTTGTCCAACTAACGCTTATATTCTCTAAAATAGCCAAGCAAAAAGCAACAATTACCTACCTTCTGATTGGGCGAAATGACCCTAAAGTTCCAATCAGATCTGAAAGTGAGCGACGAGCCGACGAGTTAGATTTTAATTTAAGAACGAAGTAGAAAGCATGTCGGATCCTTATTGGCGGGGAAAGACAGATCGTAGGTGTACATGGAGTTATTTTTTTAGCTTTAATTTTGACTATATTCATAATTTAAACGCGAAAACTACAAAAACGAAAAAAAAAACATAATCCTACTTCATATTCTTACTACATGCTTCACTAAAACTTTTCCACAATTTTTTTCAGAAATTATTCTTCCCATTCAAGCAACAGAAATTTTAAATAAGAAAGAGAGCAAACGAGAGAACGGCAAATGTTTTTTGTTAAATGCAAATAACTAACTAATTTTGCAATTTCGTGTCTGTCTCATCAACACAATAATGCCAGGCACAAATTGAGTTTGAGTTTTGTAAAGTTTCCTGATTTTTAAGAAGTTACATTTAGGGCATCGGTTTTGCCTTAAACTTTTATATAATTGGAACCTCGAAACTTCTTTTTATTACCAGATCTTATGACAGTTCCAGTGGTTCAATTTTTAATTCGAAGTTGCGCACAAACGACTGTTATATAGAATATATAAATTATGTAGTATACATCTTTCACAAAGAACGGCACTTATATTGAGAAACAATACACAGCTTAAAAAACTGCAACCGATTTAAAGCAATATAACGAACAACACATACTTGTCTTTCTGATAAGTCCAACGCCACAGCAATCTCATATCTTCTCAGCCGTGTCAAATAGTTTGAATGCAGGAACTCTGCTTCTAGTTCTGTGATTTGATCCTTTGTGAAAGTGGTTCGTTCCTTCCGGTTTGCAGATGTTGAATTTTTATTTTCCCTCTTTGGTCCCAATGTGTCTGGCGATGTGGTTATGGTGGCTGAAAAACAAAACAAATACATTGGGAATACCCATAAATTTGAAAGTTATGACCACACAAAATATTTTCATGAATGGCCATCAGTTCTAATAATGATGTACCCATACCACTTGAAAAATATTAAAATTATGGGCATGCTATTGTTTAACAACGAGGTGTCGTCTCTTCCTGTTGAGTGTCTTTTGTTTTGTTTTTGTTTGCTATAATCCTTAAGAGGTAATTTAGAATGATTTATGGATAGTGACAGGAGTAATTTCTTAAAGCAAAAGCCTTTGCCCAACCCAAAAAATATAACTGGAACTATCAGAAAATATACAGAAAGATAAAATAAAATAAGAACTTTAATCGGAAATATTTTCAGTTTCATATAACAGCTGATAAAAATATTCTTCAGTCGAGTGAAGATGACAGGTAGCTAACAGATTAATGAACAAATTTGAATTTGAAAATTATTCACAAACACAGTTACAAATGAGGTGGTATTACATTTTGTGAGTTAAAGAGGTAAAAAAAAGAGGTAAACTCCTTGTGGCGAAATCCTTAACACAAAGCAACGTTTTGGATTTGTTTTGGTTTTGACTATAGTTTATTGTTATTTACAATTTGACAACTTGTCAGAATGTGAAGAATGACGATGAAGAAAGCTCGCTGCTCCATAAAGGTCGGAAACAATCTCACCGAGACCTTTGGTGTCAAAAAAAGGATTTAGACAAGGTGACGCGCTGTCATGTGACTATTTCAATATAATTCTTGAGAAGATTGTGCGGTCAAAACAAAATATATGCTGTCAACAAGAAGGGACACACAACATGGACGAATCGGACAGAACGTCACGATAGACAGCTTTAACTTTGAGGTAGTTCGGGGCTTTGTCTACCTCGGCTCCGCTATTAACTCTGAAAATGATACATCACCTCAGAAGAATCACACTTGCCAACCGCTGTTACATTGGTCTAAGAAGGCAATTGATTTAAGGCCTTGTCGAGAAATACTATAAGGGGACTCTATATAAGACCCTCATCATCCCAGTCCTGCTTTATGGTGCAGAAGCATGGACCCTATCAAAGTCGGATGAAGAGCTCCTTGGTCGTTTTGAACGCAAAATTCTTCGTGTGATTTTTGGTCCCGTTTGCGTTGACGGGCTCTGGAGGAGGAGATTTAACAGCGAACTCTACGAGCTGTACAGCGACATCGACCTAGTCAGAAAAGTACGTATCAGTCGTCTAAGATGGCTGGGACATGTAGAGCGAATGGACACCAACGCTCCGGCCCGAAGAGTCTTCGATTCCAACCCGTCAATTCATACCTGTCAATGTCATTTTGAACCGATTAATAAACTCTTCTCAGTCTTGAGTTGAAAGCGGTGTTCGAAGTAATAGTTGTAATTCCCTCATTCTGAATTTTACTCAGAAATTGACATTTTCTTCCTCAACGGATTCGCATTAATACTTCGCCTATGATTCGCATTTAGTTCTTCGGCACGTGTTAAGTGAATTGTCGGCGATACCTCTTTCGAAATTCGCCGGGACGCAAGTAATTCCAACGAACTTACTATCGTCTTCAAAGAGCTTGACGTAAGCTACAACACTGTTTCCTAGTCTCAACATTTTTACAGAAGAGGAAAGAAAGAGGTGGCAATCGGATCAAATTTTTTTTTTTTTTAAATTCTATGAAAGATTTAGTTCTTCTCAGATAATTTGATAGCTTTGCTGAGTAAGCACTCGACCAAATTTGTCGTTTATCTCTCTATAATTGTAGCCAATAACATGAATCTAAATAATTTAATCTGTGACCATAATCTGTCCAAGCTTCTTTTGTATTTTCAACATAACTATGTGATCGTATAGCCTATTAATGAATGCTGCGATTCGAGCTCGCATATCCTATGACCATGTGAAACAAAACCTGTGAGACCGAGTAAACTATGTATCAATGGGCATACAGGCACTCCCAATATTTATGCCTAACGTTCACCAACTTAATCCTTAAATTTCCTGCCGTACCTATATAGATCGCCTTACAAAGGTTTTAAGGTTATAAGATTTAAAAAAAAAAATTAACTCGCTGTTAACAGCGCAATTTGTTTTATTGTTCGCAAAATTTATAATCGGCGTCGGAACACACGATTTTCTGATGTTACTCAGACCTCCTTTGTAAAACGTCCTTAAAGTTAATATTCTAAATTTTGCTAAGAACCTTGGAAACTATACATATATAAATACAGTATCTTACTAAGGAGTTGTCAAGAATTATATTCGAATACAAACCTTTCGCCGGACACTTTTTTTTATCGCAATCAATTCCGGTCCACGTAGGCTTCTCAGCTTCCTGCAAATTTGGAAAACTCCCATCCACTCCGTTGTTCTCACCACCGACCTCACTTAAAAACTCCCAATCACCTCCAGACAAGCGGTAATTCAGGTCTACATCTACATCCAATTGTGCTGCACTTTCATTACAATCCTTCGGACAATCCTCACTGCCAATTGTGCTCTCGTCACTGCCGTGTTTCAAGGAGCAACTTTTATTTTGGAATAAATCCAAATAGTTTCTCAAAGTGCAGCTATCTGGGTACACACAATTCGGATTAAAATTAAAATGCGCTTGCTGTTCGCCAGAGTATCCGCATTGATTTGAAAACGTAACCGGTGGATAACTAGGATATTCATTTGTATGGGGGTAGAAATCGTTTTGGCACTTTCGCTGCGATTGAACGCCATTGTCGAAATTATTTTGAATGAACTTTTGATTGGCACGCAGGTAATAGTCGAAGGTTTCAAATTTGAAATTGTGATGACTTGAGGCGGTTGAGTACATTTTTAACACTTGCGTATATATTGTGCGAACGGATACTTCCGAATATATAAATTCACTTGCGAGAACACGACCGAGACTGTAGTACGAGTTTGTATCTGTGGTCGGTGGCGACCGACGAGATGCTGCAACTTGTCTGCTTTCTTCTGTTCAGTTTTATTTTAATGTGCACAAAGAGCCTCTCAACCAATTGCCAAGATCGGTCGCATGCTGTAGGGAGTTTGTTTTCTCTAGAACGAGTGCTGATTGGTCCGCATGGTTTTTCGATCAGTCACTTGGGGTTGGATGATGATGTTGTCAGTTGTCAATGTGTCCGATATTTATGATCTCGAGAAAAATATCCGAATTGGGAGTGTTTACTTATGACCATGGTGTTGGATGAATGAATGGCACTTTTATTCAAATAGAGATTTTCCAAGTAAATCGTTCAAATTAAAGTCACTTGCTAATTTTGTACATAATCCGCAGTTTTGCTGTAAAGAAAAACTTTCGATTTTCTTTTGATGAATCGTGAAAAAGTTGCCCGACCTAAGATGAAATGTGGTTTCGGCTTCTCATGTTGTCTGGAAAATAGCGGCTGCGACGCGAAGGTGATCCGAAGATTCTCTGTAGCTGGGTCATTAGTGTCCATTCAATTGATGTGTCCGATCAAATGTAGTTGCCGTGAATTGGTTATTTTGACTACATCCATACGTGGAGCTTCTCTGTTCGAAAAATGTAATTTTTGTGGTTAAGTAGCTGACGGTGAATATATTAAGTCTATAAAGTCGATCAGCCGGGCTAACCTCTACTATATTGGATGGTGCAACCGTGGTTCTTCATTGAATAATTACGGGTTCTCTTGCTGTATCCTTTTTCCCCCGAGCAGGGCAACTGGTACCCCAACTGGACTGAAGAAGACGTAACACTCTTGCAGTGGCTTAATGATTATGGTGTTGGATCACTAAGCGAGGGGTGCCAGGTTTGATTCCCGAAAAACACAATCTACATCTACATTACTGCGCCATCTTTCGCGAACGTCTGACAAAACATCCGAGAGCAGGGCCGGGCCAACTATATGTGCAAATGCACAGGGCGCCAAGTCCTGTGGCCGCATTGCTAGAAAAGAAAAAATTCATTTCATATATTGCGCGAAAAAATACTAACATTTGCCTTTAGGTTAGGTTAGGTTAGGTTATGTTAACCTAAAATTTGCCTTTAAAATAACAACATCCATCACACCTGTGCTGAATTATTTCTTGCACATCAACTCACATCACTTGCAATGTTGCAATTTCGATGAGAATCTAACTCAAAATATGGCAAAATAAAAAATCATTAGACCTATGCAGGCTCACAATCTCAAAATATTCCACCCTGTTCATTTAGGTATATTTCTTGCACATCAACTTACATTTTACGGAAGAATCAAGTTCAAAAATCTCAAAACAAAAAGACTAAAAAAGGGCACTTTCTGTAAATCTTGCACAGGACGCTAGTTTGGCTGGAGACGGCTCTGTCCGAGAGTATAACTCTCATGAAACTTTCATGATGAAAGAGCTCCTCAATTAGCCGTTTGGATTCTGCATAAAATAATTGTAGATTCCTACCATTCGTTTCAAAAATGAAAAACTCAAGCAAAACGATTGGTTGTGAGAAGCTCGGCCTTACGGACCTGCTGCGCCAACTATTTATATTTTTTTTTATGTACCAAAGCCAAAGTTTTTTTTATTAAAAGCGGACGTGATCTATCTAAATCACTTCTCGTGTGAAATATGGAATACCCTTGAAAAGGTTCACTTGGGCATTCCATCAAAATTGTACCGCAATTGGGGCCCGACCACATTATGGCCTCATGAAGGTATTCAGCCTCTTAATAGAAATGAAGAATTAACCTTCCTTTCTTGGTTTTGCACCTGTCTGTCTGGCGATACAGTGGACCAGTCCTATTTACCTACAAATATTCAAATAAATTCAAAACTCCAAATAAAACAGATCTTAGTTCCGTAATTGAATGTAAAAGTGTTGCGCGCGATGAAAATCACTATACACGCGGTTGACCTTGTTTACTATTTTACATTAAGTGAAATTTTTTAAGGAAAAGGGTTCAGCAACAATAACTATAAGCCTTGGCCACAATTTACCCACAAACAGATCAAAATGTCAGTATAAGTACCTAGTTCGCTGTGTAAATAAATAGTAAGGACAGTTCCTTACGAGAGAACGTCAGCGTAACGTGATTGATCTGAACTTATTTTTGACAGGGCTTCGTCTAAACCAACACAGTTTACACCAAATATACGACATCTTTGACAAAACATATACTTCTGACTTAATAAATCCCATCATTCAACTAAATTTTTGTCGGTATTGAATAATTTAGTTTTTATTTCCCATAAAGTTCCAGGTACAGAACAAAAGTTGTAAATCTCCCCCGTGAATATCCTGTATAAAACGTCACTCAACTTAGCGGTATAAATATTTTTAGAGCAAATTAAAGGCAGCAGTATGACACAGTTTGCAGATCCACTGCTTCTATTTAAAGAAAACTTAAAATTGTAGGTTTTTTCTTTTGTATAATTGTACTCGTTGACATAAGAAATTCGACGGCTATCATCAACAGCAGTCCTTTTTGTAGTAGAATAATTTTGGGATTACTTACTGTATCAAATATTTTCCTTTTATTTATATCCGAAAAGTAATTCTAAGCAAACCATAAAAGCAGCATGCATCATTGCCCTTTGTTTATGCAGACGCACTCACACAGTGAGCACATAAAAAATAAAATCACTTCTGTCACTCAAGCTCGCGACAATCTTTGACAATTGCACTGCTTGCTCTTTGATACAATATGCATGTACGATTTGTACTTAGCGCCAAAATAAATATCACGCGGCCGGCAAGATGATACACATCCGATTAAGAAAACAAATTCGTTAAATGAATGAAGTGTTTTGTCCGAAGTCAGATTTAGTACTTTGCTTGAACATGTTCCATCTGGCGCGCGAATGCCAGCCGAGTAGGTGATGCCAGTGCCCTTATTGCACTCGAATGTGGAACAAAAGGGCGTTAAGTTGATGGTAGCTCGCATAATGCAAGTTTGCCGCCAATCCAAAGAGATCCGAATCTAAACGTACTTCACAGACGCACTGGATGTTACTGCCGCGTGCCGGTTGTTATTATGTATGCCATTTCTCCTGTTCTGCATTCAACGTAAAACCGTCCGTCATCTCTTGAGGGCAGCTGCAGCGGAAGTATGCAGATTTCAGAAAAGGAAGCTGAAATGGACATTTTAATTTACCATGAAAGTTTTTATCGCACAAGTTAGCAAGAGTTGGGTGGGGTAGGTAGCAGAATTCTCTGTGGTAACACCACACTCATACAGGAAATGAGAATAGAATGACAACTGCACGATCCTAAAAGTATGCAACAGAAGTAAATTTTGCTGTGAAGTAAAATAATATAGTTTTGCCAATAGTAACCCATTCTTAGGCGCACGGTAGATGCCGCCTTCCACTTGTGTAACTTCCATCTTTACCGACAGTTTCGACATGCCCGGCTAGCTCAGTCGGTAGAGCATGAGACTCTTAATCTCAGGGTCGTGGGTTCGAGCCCCACGTTGGGCGAGCTTTTTTTTCATTATGTTGCAATAATTACTGCTTGTTGTTCATTTCGTGGAGGGCCTTGGCTCATCGAAACCGGCAAAGAACTCATATCAGCTGAGTTTTGAAAAGATCTCCGAGCGAGGGTGTGTTGAAAGACCGCTTTTTTTCGAGGAAGAAAGTGGAGTAGGTACCGTAAAAGAAGTAAAGTCCAAAGTTGATGCACTTCTTTTCGATAAAACATCTTATGCTAATGGAGCGAATGGTTGTCTTTCCAATGTGACAAGAAAACGAAAAGACGACAAATGGCCACTCGACGTGTAAAGTTTTTAATTATTTATTTCCAAGAATTTAAATACTTCTATTGCAAAACACCCACCGCAGTCGATTTTTCGAAAAACAAACAGACCCGATTTAATTTCCGGGGAAAGCCATCAAACTTCTCAGGCCTTTTTCAGCGTAATTTTCTATTAAGCTACACAATACCTTTTCAACTACCTGCACTTAGATTCACTCTTGTAGTTCTCATACTCGCAAAGTTGCCGAAATATATTGATTAGTTCACAAGAGTACTGACAACCACTTGTGTCCGGAGATTCTCTATGCGAAATTCCATCACTCTGTGGGCTGGCCTTGTCTGTGTCACACAAGTTTGACCTAATTACACCGTGTGACAAATTACCAGTCAGCTAGAAATAGAATATACCCTCTCCGCATGAAAAGAAAGCGCTACTTGGATTAAAGCCATCAAGTAACTACGTTATCCTGGCTGGATTCCGAACTTTACTGACCTAGTTTGTGCGTGTTTTTTTAAACATCAACTCTATTTTTGCCCCAAAACGGCAGGAAAACTATGCGAAGACACAACGACCCCAGTTTGAAGTAGTCTATATACCACAACCACGAACCACTTCTATACCACGTCATGATTGCGTGGCGCCGAATTGCTTTATTTGGTTCGAGCGATTTTAACCCTCTTTTCCTGACCTCTGCTTGGGTGGATTTAATGCCGGTGAAATATAGGGATCGGGATGTACATTGTACACACTTATGGTGGTGGCAGTGTCCCTTGCTCTCTTATCCGATTTATTCAAATTACAGCCGTTTACATAAATTCGTTCGAGTGATAGTGCAACTGATTGAATTGAAAGTAACAGACGATGATGACCACCATAAACTTGACAAATTGCTGGAACAACCAGACTATTGTCTCCAGCCGAAGACGAAATCGGATATTTATTACAAACTGATACCGACAATTTAGTCAATTTTATAGATCACTCTCGGGGCATGAGGTTTGAGATGGCGCTCACTGTAAATAATTTGTCGAAACATTTCGAAAGCGGCTTCCAATTTGGTTGCAAAAGTTTCTTAAAATGGCAGACAGTTTGGCTTGAAATATAGAGAATTAAAAGGGAAGAAGTGACATCGTAGCAGAGAATCGATGAGACAAGAATTGATTCGTCGATGGTCAAATGTCACTTTGATGGCCATCAATTTATTCTTTAAAGTTGTTGCTGTGGCGATGACGACATACTGTAGAAATCGGCGGTTTGATTGAGAGAACTGAAATTTGACGGCAATGAATTTTCGTTTTGATTCTTGTCGCATGAATTCTACGTCAGTGCGGCCTTCTGCCGAATTAAAGGCGTGATTAATACAAGTGGGCATTAGTTTTGAAACATATCAAATCAAATTCAGCAGAAATAAGATGATTGGATACATTTGTTATGCTCTTATGTTTTAAAAAAAAGAGATAAGCTCGTATTTGGAATTGAAGGCGGAAGGACCGCTTTATATAGCTTTGTGAAGTGGCACCTATTCCTGGGAGAGCGTAGTGCTACGATTTGAAAAAAGAGCAACAGAATTATTCATTTAATTAAATTTAATTGACGGGATTTTATTTTTTTAATTAAAAGTCATTGGAAATATGATGCAGTAGTTCAATGTTTGAATCAGTTTTACGAGCTTGTACTAAACTATTGCAAATAATGTATAAGCAAACCTTTGGGCTATGAAAATGGTTTCAGGCTGTTCCGGAATACTGTAGTACTCTTCTGTCAAAAACTTGGAAATCACAAGAATTGATGGCCTTTGAAAAGCGGTTACATTTTTTGCATTTCGAGATTTACCTTGTGCGGCTCTATGAATCGAGTTTCACCCTACACAAGTCGTTTAACGATTTTTCTTAAAAAATTGAAGTACAATTTTTTTCCTTTGCGAATGTATTATTTTGTCGTTGAAGATGTTTCTATAAATAGAAAAAGAAACTCATAACCGCGCTTAGAGCTTAGAGCTCCTAGCAAAAACAAGAAAAACAGTAAAAATACTTACATCAGTAGGGAACAAGGGGGCAAGGTGACGGCGATTTATTTTTTTACACTCGTAACTTTTAAAGTATTCCTAAGAAAGAAAAGGCCAGGTTTTTTGTTGACCTGACACAAATTTTTGTTATTTTGGTCTTTTTTTTAGTTGTAGAAGTCACTTCAAAATGTTTTCAAATGCCTACCTACTATTTTTTTTTCAAATAAAAACCTTTAAAACGTAAACCTATTACAACAATATTCTAAATTTGCAGAATATCTTCTGAAATGACATTTTTTTCTCTCACTTTAACTTTTTTTGAGACTTTTCAGAGTTCTGCAACGGTCACCCTGCTCAACCTGTTGATGGGCAATTTTGATGAGGATCGAGAGTCCTCAATCCCCATACCCTTATCAACCAAACCCATTTGAACAACTGCTGGATACAACATACCCACATTGTAAAGGGTTTTCCAATAAGAGGTGTTATTGTCAATGACCCGCTATTTCGGTAGCTGTCACTTTTGAAGCTTTTATTCTTTGACATTTGATAAGTAGAAATTACTAAAAATGGAACGATACACGCTTCAACAACGCATTGAAATTATTTAAATTCAATACAAAAATGTTGAAAAAACGTCGTGTCTTTGCTGATTGGGTCTTTGAAATGCATGGATCCGGAATTCCATAGAAAATCATCTTGACTGATGAGGCCCATTTCCACCTCAGTATGGTTACGTCAACAAGCAAACTTGTCCCATCTGGGGCTCGGAAAACCCAAGAGTTATTGTTGAGAAGCTTCTCCATCCTCAACGTGAGGCAGCCACTTTGCGATTCGGTTATGGAAAATTTCATGAAAAGGATATGGTCCTGTATGCATGCTCGTGGTGGCCATTTGGCTGATGTTGTTTTTCATTATTAACGGCATACCTTCCTCTTTATTATGAAATAAACATCCGATCATTTATCTCGAAAAATTACATTTTTCTTTGAATACCAAAATTACACCCCTTACTCGAAAACCCTTTATAAGCGCATTTCCCAGAGCACCACTTCTAATGTATTATTAAACAAAGAATATTTATTTGATTTGCAAACCTAATCAACGTAATAACGACCGCGCAATTGTTTTCTCTTTACTCATATACACTGCAATTGTTCTGTCTCCCCATCGTAAATTAAACAGTAGTTACTTACCTACATATTTCCCGCAAAAGTTTATTTGCAGAAGGCAAACACCAAAGTCTTATCAACTCCGGGCGGCATGACCTCATTGTAAACGAAACTTTTCTCACTGAAGATGACAAGTATGTGCATACATTCGCTCTAGGATGACTGTTCACGGTAAAAAGAAACACGTAATCAAGTTACATATAGGTGCATGGTTATTTATTGCTTTTCCATATGGGTTCAGCTTTAATTTGAATATAAACCCGAGACGTTGTCCTTGGATGCACCAGTTGATGACGTTCCATCAGCGCGTGATTCATTTGCAACTCTGCATGAAGTAATCCTTTCGTCAAACACCCACAATGTTTGTTTATGTGATTTCTATGAATTTATAATTCATTGCGGTGACTTAAGGCATAAGCTCTTGTGGTCATTCAAATTGAGATGAATTTGAATACGTGAAATCACAAGACAGTATACAGAACAGTGATACCATAGTTCATGAGTAATGCATTGAATGAGAACACTTAAAGTGCTGTCATAATTTGACTAACGTTTTAGGTTAAGAAAGTAATTTACATGTATGAGTCAAGAGCAGTTAGGTACACTTGGGTGTGATTGGTGGTAAATTTGAATTAATAATTTTATTTAAATTTTATCACCAATTGGCGAATTAAAAATGATGTAAAATACGTGCGCCCTAACTCTGGGTACTTCTGCCAACTATACCTAATGACGTGTCAATTTAAGCTTGATTTTGTTTGAATTCAGCTGCAATTATAGTTTCTATATATTGACAGCCGAGGGTGCAGTCCGGTGATGGATGTGAAATGTTGTTCACAAGCGCAATACGAGCAGCCGGGATTTCAACTCAAATACTGTGCGCGAGAACTTGCTGTACATATTTGTACTATACTTAAATTGGTCGACTTGTCGCACTCCTAGGAATAGTTTGCTACTTACTGGAGGACCGATCGCATTCAAATGATCCCAAAGAAGGAAGGAAATGCTTGCACAAAATAACTGCCCAACAGTTCTACTCTTTATGTTAAGGAAAAGGTTGTAAACTATGTCGAAACGAAACAATCAAAGCCCAAAATGACATCCTCAACGACATGCATGTGTGTATTTCGTAACCTTTTTTTTCTACAGGTTGGTGGAACTTATTATCGTCCTCAAGATTGAATTATATCTACATAAAGCGAAGAGGTACTCCAAGCCGAATAGCTCCACCTTCTTAATAAAGAACGGGATAAATAATTAATTTTTAATGTGGGGTATAAATTATTCCTCCAACAAGAAACATACAAAATTCTATAGTCTTGTAACACACTTTAACTACGAACAAGCAAACTTTGGAGCTCGCTTTTTAGATAATTATTTACTAACTTTTAGTGCAGAATTAACATTTACGTTTTATCCCCCTTATTAATAAACCTGCGTAAAAGTTATCAACTCTTTATTCAAAGGTTGCGTCAAATTTTTGTATGCTATCTGATGTCTACTAGCTAACTAACTTGTGCACATTTGTTTATTAATACGGGGGTATGTGTTTTACGCACCTGTTAGCGCGGGTTGTTCTCTAAAATGTGCTTACAAAAATATCTAGTGACTTATACAAAAACTCATTATTAAAGTTGATGAGGATCTGACATATACTGCCAGATACAAAAATTAGTTACAGTCAAACCGGATGATTTTGTGATAAAGTTAAGGACCATTCACATGAGAGCGGATTGCAAACTGCAAGCAAGCGTATATTCGTAGTTTTTGACAATTCATTGAAACTTTTTTTAGTAGCAGAAACCAGAAACCCGAGATTCAGTTTCATTTGTAAAGGACTATTCACATGAGAGCGAGCGAACGAATTGCTGAAACGCGAACAAACCTCTTTTGATGGATTTATGAACAGAAAATTGCACATTTTACTAATCCAAGAGGAGGATAATCAAATATCCCATCAAAATGTATTAAGAAAACAAGTTAAAAAACAGTTTAAATAACGAAATTTCGAATTCCAAACATTTTGCCGCGAACGAAAACACCCTTGCCGCGAATTGTCAAAGATTTTTCACAATCCACATCATTCAATTCGCGTTCCACAAACTATCGAATAAAACATGCGTATGAACTTCACCGCAATCTTTGGTATTTTTTTTGTACATACTTCATTAGTTGCTGATTTTTTCATTTTTCTTCCACCAAAAATAGGCTAACAATATTTTTTTTCCTTAATATAATGCGGCTACCTCTCATTTTCGAGTTTTTTTTTTTTGTTTTTAAAATAAATAGAGACAAATGACGGCGACTATCATTGGATTCGCAGGTATCTACGACAAAATAAAATGTATCATGTGAATGGACTGTCAAAACTTGCGAGTATTCGTTCGTTCGTAGGTAGTTGGTCGCTCTCATATGAATGGTCCTTAAAGGTTAAGTTCGAACGAATTTTGTATTCATGGGCTTGGCAACTGTATTATGTGGATTGTGAATAAAGTGTGACAGTTCGCGGCTAGAATTTTCCATTCGCGAGAAAATTGCTGTAATCGTAAATTTGGTTTTTATTAGATCATCAGTCCTTTTGTTGGTAGAACAAATAGAAATTATCTGTTCATAAATACAATTAAATTGATTTGTTCGCAATTCGTTTTTTTCCAATTCGCCTATTCGCAATTTGCGCTCATGTGAGTTGTGAGTATACTTCATTTGAAATAACTATTTCTAAATTACAAAATTACTAAGCCTGCGACGAAATCTTTTTTTTTTCATAAATCTAGTGACGCTGCCGAAAGTCCCCTTTTTCGATATCTCGAGATTTATGTTCATATGCTCACTGTGGGTTTTCACCGATACGATTCGTACTAATTATGATGCCACCAAAATTTGGTAGTGACGAATTTTCTCTAAAGAATTTGCCTTTTTTTTTGCTGTTTGACAAATATGAGTCAAAGTTTTAAGTGATCCTGCTAAATGCGGCTATTTTTAAACTATTTATGCTTATGATTAATAAGGCAAGCTCTTTTTAAGTGCGACTTCTGATAAGAACTGAGTTCTTCACTAGACTTTGAGCTAAGTCATTTGAGTCATTGAGGCAGTGTTTAGTATGCTTATGACATCAATATAGCGACAGACAAAACTTTACTGAAAAATACATAAAATAAACAATTTTAGACACCTGGTGAATACCAACTTGAAAAAGATTTACTGAATCAAAGAGCTGGAGATCTTTTATTAGAACATAAATTCCATTCAGTTGTTAAATTCGAATGGAATTTAAATTCTAAGCGTTCACTTTTTGTTTAGGGAGCAATAAAAGATTTGCATTTCAGAATAACAAGTTATGTAGTAGCTTACTTACTTAAAGTGGCGATACATTCCCTGGAGTATTGGGGCCTAGTTCGTAGGCACACACTTGTATTATCCATAAAAAGGAAGGTTCATCGTTGGGCGCCACTTTGATAACAGCAAACCAATTTGAATATCACGAAGAAAATACTTTGTCAGACTGTGGAGTAACACCTTTGGACAGTTGAGAGAACCAAAAAACGTACTAAAGGTCTAATTATAAAGTCTGTGTTACTGTCTTCTTTAAAGCGGGTGGTTCTCAAAGTTCAGTTCCTCCATACATCACTTATATGTTTTTTATTTTAATAACTTGCACTCTGGCAATGCTCAGCCAACAACCACAACCACACATTCCGCTCAAAACTACCGGCAATTTAGCAAACTCGTTTTCAACCCTCAGCAGAATGTGAAAAGTGACTCAAAAATGTACTCGTAAAAATGTAAACAAACCGCCCGCATCTGCAGTCCCCCCAACTAAACAGCTAATCCCGGTCTTTTCTGTAGCTGGCCCACGCAGCGTACCAAACTCAATCTTCAGCCAGCACTGCGCTGCGCAGCCAAACAACAAAAATTCTAATCCCACTGATGACGATGACACGACACACGAAGCGAACGCGACTTCGCTACTCTGTTTGCTACACTTCCACTCGAACCATTCCAATTCAGTCTGCAGCTAGACTTTGCGTCCGTCGGTCGTGTATGCGTCGCCAAGTAGTATCTTTCATTTTTTTACTCGTACAGCTTGTATCTACTATAACATTAAACGGTTTATTTTGATTCGCGTCAAGCTTGAAAAATATCTCCGTGCAGAAAGTTCTACCAATTGACATACTGTTGTCTTCCGTTTGGTGCAAGTGTCCTTAAAGAAGTGCTTCCGCTGGGTGTCCTTGTAGTCGGATGCTTAACAGTTTTGTAGATTAAACAGAGTCGTATATTTTCCGAAACAAGTGCTACAGTGGCGAAAATCTGTGAAAAATCTTTCGAAACAGTGCATGCGATCCGGCCAATTAAGTTTGTTCAGGTTGGTTACGTTCCCTTTTTCAAAAAAAAAAAAAAAACAAAAAAAAAAAAAATTAATTATACCTAAGCTCTAAAATATAATCAACTATCTTATCTGTGTATTGTATCTGTGAGTTGCATCTTTTGTGTTTTTTTCATGGGCATTTCCGACGGTTTGGTTTATGACCCTGCTTCTGGAAAGGTGAGGTAATTATTATAGTCATAGAACGGAAAGCCATTTTGATGGGGGCGCGTGTGGCCTGCGGTTAAAAAGTTAAGGGGAGTGAAATTTAAATTGCGTAGCCGGTGCATTTCACCCTTAAAGCACGAAATTGGAAAATTCAATAAACCATGAAAGTAGTTCAAAAGTTGAGTACCAACGATACCCATTTTTATCGATTTGGAAAAGGGGCAAGGACATGCTGTCGCTGCAGTGGTAGCAGTGAACGTCATCGATGTGCTGTTGTTTTTACAAAAGCAAGTGTTACACTTCTTCTTTTCTTTTTTCGGGTGTTCTTAATGTGATGTTCGGGTGCGGGATTTCGATTTGTAGCTTTCGCATTTATCCTGTTTCGTAACTGGTGGTTGCTGCAAGTGTTGCCGTATTGCACTTTGGTGGGTTTTATACTCAGAGGATGTTTTTTTTTTTTGGCTGTGGTGTAAATGTGAACTTTTGTTGAATTTCGTTAGTGTTCTCGACTAGTTCGTGAGGGTCTCAAGTTGATCGGAAAACACAAAAGTACGTCAAACATTTTTTCACAGCGTCAGATCTCATGAACGTTTGACAAACGCCCAAGAGTAGGTTTGACTGTCCTGAGAGAGCTTTGTCAATGTGAAATGACTGCCTTCTTGACTTAACGCATTGTATCAAATGCATCAAATAAGTTTTTTTTTATAATATTTGGATAATTGTTCATAGTTCAATTAGTCCGAGTGAATATCCTTCCTGTGGAGAACAAATTAGAAGAACGTAAGGGGATAATTTGAACAAAAAATTCGCAAAAACAGTGATTTAAAATTTTTATATTTTTTCTCACTCTAGAATTGGTTCTTTAGTCATTTTACAAACTATCAAACATTTTTTTGTTTTTATTGACATTTCATAAAATATTATCTGTCAAAAGAACAATTGGCCCAACCCAAAATAATTTTATTTTTTTTTAATTCCTACTGTGAGCCATTAAAATGTGCAAGGAACTTGTTTTTGCAAATAAAAATAACAGTTTTCGGAACACGTAAGCGTTCATTGCTTAAATATATTGTGAATGCGGTCTGTCAGCAATAATCTGAGGAATATATGCACCGGTTAGCTGTTACCTGTCGGTGTTTCTACGTCATTAAATATTGTCTCCGAAAGGGAAACTAACTTATTGAACTTTTCAACGAATTCTAAAGTGTTGAAGCCATTCTCTTCAATTTAAAAAAAAATTGTAGAATAGGTAAGTTCGAGTTCTTCAAGTACAAATTCACTGAGCTTCAGTGTTCTTAACAATTCCTGTCCAAATGAACACCGATTTGTATAGGAGGCTGGCTAATTTAGCATACAAATAATAGTTGAACACCGGCAAAGACTCGGAAGACTTGTCTCGCGTAGAGTTGGACAGCTAGACTACCGCAAACAAGCGGCTCTTTCAGAGGTTAGCTCAGAATCACTCCGCTTCACATTTTATGCTGGATAAGATCTCCTCCACTTTGAGCGCGTCACCAAAGGCTCTTGAGGCTTATTAACCAAATGGTTTATTTGCTTTTAAGGTAACCCCACAGAGTTTAAAAAACCTTTTTAAATAGGTAGGTAGTTGTCTTGTACACCGCATGGTTCACCTCTGAGTTATGTGTGTTGTGCGTGTCGTTTGACCAACTGCAGGTGCATTGTACATCCATTCGTCAAAAGTACCTACGAGTAAAACGACATAAATACTGTACATATTTTATTTAGCGGATCCCTCCAAATCCCATTAAATAATGAATGGCTCTCCCAACAATGGCAACAGTGCCCACTACCTATAGTACAAAGCATCGGAAGTGGTTTGTATCGCATCCTTTTTACTGTATTTTCATTCTGTTTGCCTTTGAGTTCATCTCAACTGGGACTTGTGCGCTTTATATACAGACAATGTGTGGTACATATATGCGAGAAGCAATTTAGCATTCTTTTCAATTTTATTGTGTCTGGTTGTACGGATGTGTGCTGCGTTGCGACTACTGCATTGGCAATACAGTAGGGGCAAGTGCTGTGTGCCACATGCCACACTAGTGGCGAATTGTCGCACAATTTCAGTGACATATCGGTGGGTGTGTGATGTGCGTACACAATTGCTACGAATGTTGTTGCCAACCAAAAAAGTCAAATTACATTTCTGCCCATTTCGATTGTGAAATGATGAGCAAAACTTGTATATTCCTAGTTCCTACCCTTGCGTTTGTATTTAATGTTTACCTCTGTTTCCCTTTCCATTATTAACGTTGTCCCCCTTCTGGAGTGTACTCTGAAGGATTTAATTAAATTTGCAACAAAAACGCTCGTGTTAATGGTTTGGAAAGGACTTTAATTACAGTTTGGTTGGAAACTAGCACGAAGTAGTTGACGGATATAACTGCTAAAATTGCTCACAAAAGAAACCCTGTTGTACCTACTACATCCAAGGTTTTCTTCAAGGTGAACGTTGCTTCAATTACCATTACGGCATGTTACATTATTTTGTTCTTATAATCTTCAAAAAGTTTATTTCGAATTTGAGCAGGTAAAGTTTATTAGAGAATAAAGTCCTTCAAATTACAGAAGATTTTCATTTTTTTCCTAAGCAGTCAAAAAACAATTCATGAACTTCTAACTTGTTCAAATTAAAGGGTTGAATAAACCTGAGGCTCTCTTAGCAAGCATTAGTTAAGTTCCTAAACACTTGTCTACAAAGTTAATATTTGTAAGTGCCTACTTCTAAAGTATCTACTTGAAAGAACACTTCATCTGATATATACGTATAATTGACGAATACCCAAAAACTAGTAATAAACATTCGCTTTTATTGCTCTCGTTATCTTTGCTTTTTAATTTGTTTAAATGGAGGTGCTCTCAGTGTAATTAACTTCTCAAATCATGCTAGATGCGAAATAATTACACATGCTGATGAGGTCATTCATTCCAACGGCTTTATAGACAATTTGCTTAAGAATTTAAGTAGCTATCTTATCTATGTACATTCTTGTTACTTTGACAACTTGCTTATAAGTTAGCGTGCACTGTTCAAATATTGACAAAATAAAAGCCGGTTATTCATAGGATTTTTGTAAGTTTTTCGGAGTAGCAAACGATTTCAAAGAGAACATTTTTAGTCAATCGAGATCATAGTCTTCTCTCTGGAGTTATGTATGTAATTTATACCAGTCCAATAGTTGACGGGTTCTCAGTCAGTTCAGTACTTGTATTGAAATTGGAGACCTTTTGTGAAATACTGCCCGTCCAAAAGGGAGATTTTAACTTTCAGCTAGGGAATTTTTATACCAGTAGTCTGGCAGCACTAATGATCGATTGCAGCGCAAGAGCGAATTCAACTACACCTGGCATCGCACTTTTTTTCTTTGTGGCAATTTTCATAGTGCCACAAACTGCCAAACCCCATTAAAATGTGTTTCAATTCATTAAAATACCACTCGATATACTTTGGCAAATATATTGCCTGACATATATGTCCGATTTAAATAATTGTACAATTTTCACCGACAGCGAGCACAAAAACAAGTTTTGCGCTTTTTTTTGGTCGCTGTATTGTTGGTGTGGTGATGGCGATAGTGACCGTTGTTTTGACGCATTGCCACAGTTTAGCTTCGTTCTTTTGTGACTTTGAATTAAGGTTATGGAATTAAGACCATTATTCATAAAGACACGACTTGTGATGGGAGCGTAAAGTAATGTTTCTCAATTATTGATTGATAAAGTAATGTTAAGGTGATGGCTGCACTTCTATTAATTGCTTCATTGTTGATACTGAAAGTGGTGCGTAGATTGATAATCATTTTGCAACACCCAAGTTAATGAATCTCTCAAAATGATACGTAGGCAATTTTTACAAAGGAAAAAATTTGCAGGAAAGTGCAAAAGGACTTAACAACAAACTTCAAAATAAATTAAATTGCTCTGTCGTATTTCAAATCCTTGAAATAAAAAAAATCTAGTTATAAAGATAAGAAAACGTTAGACTATCTAACGACGTGATCTGTCATTGCAATGTCAAATTATAATCGGCCTTGCTAATCAGACATGCCAAAAGAAACAAAACAAATAGGATTTAACAGCTTTAACAATAGGACAACAAATATAATTTAAATTCATAACAGATTCTATATGAAACATTCATATTCCATCTCAGATTGACATCCAGACATGCAGGCGCACCTTTATGGTACCAAACCTACGGTTCAGTCAAATCGTGAAATCTAATCGCATTAGCATTATTTATTACTGTACGTGTTCCTTCAAACATAATCCATCGTAATTTTGGTTCCCCAGTATCTGAAATCGGTAAATCCGAAAATAACAAAAAGAATCACCTCATTCTTATGATCGCACATCATATCGATTCGCATTATCATTCATTAAACGGTAAAAGGAAGGACACGTAATACTTTTGTTACCCACAGTCGAAGTTTCGAATTTCAAATAATCGACCAGGTGAATATAAATCGAATCACTGTCGGTTTTAGAAGGTAACGATAACGATACCGTTATACCCTCCTGTCATTACAAACGTTAGCCAAGCGTGAAAACCTTTTTCCTTTTTTTTTTTTTTCGTTTCTGTTTGTTTGTGCTCAATGGGAAAACCATTTTTTTTTGTTATTTATTTGTGGTAAAAAAAAGTCACTAACCACCGCTATTTTGAGAATCCCTACAAAAGCTAAGGACTTATTTTGACACCAAAGCAAACACAATACCGCATCTATGTATCATCCAAAGGTGTCCTTGTCGCGTGTGTTGACAATTTGTTTTGCGGTGGATTTGGGGCTGGGCCAGGTGGCCAAATTAAATGCGTGTCATCGCAGTGATGACATTTTTGGCATTAGCTCAGTAAAAAGTTGACAGTAGTTGACAGTAGTCACCATTCTTTGCAAACATTTTGCATCTTATTTCGCTACTTACTGTCAAAGTACAATGAATCAACTCTTGCCGAGAATAGAATCGTGCTAATTATAATAACGAAATTCTTTTGACAACACCGAGCAGAGCAGCGTCCGTAGTCCGCTTACCACAAGAATGGTGAATTGACCCAGTTTTCATTATTCATTGTGAGTAGTCCGCCCCCACTGTGTATAAGTGTGTGTTAAATGACTTTTAAATGCGAAATGACACATCACCCTTAGTTTTTTTTTCGTTTTCTTTTTAGTTCTGTCGAATTGTTTTTATTTCTCAAAAATGACATTGAATTGAATTTTACGCGAATTTTACGTTGTTAGTCGATGTCGATAGAACTGCGCAAGTGAGATAAAAATGTTTATTATTTTTTGTGTTTTACTGATGCGAAAAGAAATAAAAATTGCTAAACAACTAACGCAATAATGCGAGGAATATATTTTGTTGATCACTGAATTTGTGTACAAGATGCGATTAATGAAAAAATAAATAACTGTACCTAGCTATCAAAAAAAAGAAACAGAATTCAGCTGCAGAGGTTGAAGGTGATTTGTTGACATTTAGGGGAAATGAGAAGTTATTATTGTTGTTTATGTAATCTAAAAATAATTATGGTTTTATAGTCATGTGAGAATATACTGAAAGTTATCGCCTAATTGTATTCAATATTCAATTCGATTCGGTTGTCTTTCTGTGTCATGGAGTCATTCTGTTATGCAGTCACTTTTTCCTGATTTTTATATTATGTCATCGGCTTTGCCGTTACAGTTGCAGTCGTCAAATTCGTTCAACAATAAGCAATTGAGAGGTTTGCTATAATAAGATGTGACAGGTGTATAACATCTAAAGTGAACATCATCGATGTTGTAATAAGTCAAATGTAATTTAAAAATATATGAGAAAATTAGTACGCCTTTCAAAATTGTTTGTAACTTGTCAATTATATTCGGGTTAAGTGAGTGAAGCTTCCTGTCAGCAATGCTGCCAACAAACTTCATAAGTAGTTTATGGCGCTGGAGCTGGCCGTATCTACCTATTTCAAAAGATCTCTGCTGCTAAAGTTTGTTTTTATTTTTATTTGTTATTATAATTTGTTTGCTTTCCTGTATTTATCGTAAAGAAACAGTTGTAGTTGTAGAAAGGGTGCTTAAGTCGACCAAATTTGTCTTAATTGAATTCCTCCTAAACTCAGAAATTATAGATTGGTCGGTAACTTCAGTTTTTCCTAGTCAGCCATACAATCGTACTGTCAAGTTATTACTCAGTTAAGAAATTCGTGAAATTTGTGAGCTACACAACGGCAAATCAACTAAACGTCAAAAACTTTCTATACGCGATCATGCTGTCAATAACGAAATTCGACGATCCATGCACGGTTGTTTGCTATCACACTTAGTAAACTAGAGCCTTTAATGCACAGAAACTGAAACTTGTCACGTGGTATTCACAACGAGCAATGGAAGTGTTCTTGTTCTACTACTTTATTTGTATACGTCATTTGAATAACAACAGCAACAATTCCGTTTTGACTGCTTCCAAAATCAATTTGTCTTTTGTCAAGCCCACGTAACATTTCAGTGACACAAATTTGCAAATAAGCCAAACACCTTTTTCCATGAAGCGCCACTTGTCAGTTGCCACCTACATTAGAGGAAGCGAATCAATGTCAGTCATTTTTCATTGTAATGCCGAACAAACTTGAATTCTAATTTCAGATTCAAATATCAAATATCATTCACACAACGATCGCTCGGCGAATTAGCGTCATTACTTCGCTGCCTGACTGACAGTAGCCAAATGATGATTGATGCCAACGCTTGATTACTCAGTCAACTCATCTTCAATATCGCTCCTCTCGGACTTTTTGATCCGTCTGGTGTAAACCCATTCGTGTGAGGGAGCGTTGCTACAGAGTGTTACTAAAGGCATTTCCGTCATTTAGACGTATGCATTTCAAACGAATTTCACACAAAGACGCCCTCGTTGTATTTCATTTGACAAGCAACTGTCATAACTTGTTTGTCGTGCTTGACCACCCGGCACACACTGTTTCTCTCCAGTAGGTGTGAACGACTAATCCATTTTGTTCAAGTGACAAATGGCCGGCATGGTCTAGCTGTCAGGTGGCCATATGATGAGGCCTATGTTAAGAAATGATAAATGGTACCTACGAAGAAAACACTTTCACTGGAGAGTGCAGGTACTCATGCGTATTAAGATGATAATCTACCGTTGCAAAGTTGTTTATTAAAAAAGAATTCAAGCTATATATGTTTCTTATTTTGTACTTATACAGTGTCAAGTTGTTGACATACGCTGAGAACTCGTTGTGAATGGCTGCGTTTTCGAGTGGACGTATCTCCGGGGAATATATTAAAATTATAAAACCCGTCCATTAACCCCAGTAGACACGATCGAAAACCCATTCATTTTACCTACATTTGTTCATACTCTCTATATCAATTCTGTGTATTTGACGTCATTTCGATCGCCACCCACGCAATAAAACTTGACAATAAAACTCAGCTCCGCAAACACAAATGGTAACTACTGGTATTCGGTTTAAATATAATATAACTCAATATGGTATATCCGCTTTATCTATGCGATCGCACTACAGAAGACGTGTTGTACAACACACAAGTTCAAAGCTCTTTTTAGCGTGATAAAACGACTGCCGCGGTAATGTCAAATACCCCGAATGGTATAACTGTTCGCAATTGAGAACTTTCTGATCAATTAAGTGAACGTGAGCGAAATTAAATAACAAATGCGTCGCTCGGTTGGGGATACTTAAAAATTCCCTCACGACTATCAAGATTAGTCATATTTGCCACAGAATCAGACGACAAAAAAAATGGCCACGCTTAAAGATGGGCAGTTGAAGAAAATTGTGGATCACAAAATGACAAACATTTTTTCGATATAGTGGACTGAGAATGAGACACACATCTGGCAAGTTGACATTTAATTGTTGCACTAAACGTATAGTGGAAGTAAACAGTGTTCGTGCCAATTCTTTTTTTCTTTTATTCCTCAAATTGAGCAACGTCACGCAATGGCAAATAAACAAATAGAAATAGAGCAGTAGACGAGGTTCCTATTCCCATATTATTTTAGTTATTATGATGGTGGTGGCAGTGGGAGTCAGAGACAATACTGAGACCACCAACTTCGACCGATTTCCCGTTACTTAGCCTACAAGCTATATTTCTATGGGGTGGCACACGCTAAGTGCGCTTGTATTGTACATAGAAATTCGTATTGACAAATGTCACGAAACTTCAGAAACAAATACACTCGCACCTTGCATATGCCACTTCCGCTTTGGGCAAAGTGGCTTGCAGCGTTCATAGAATTTTATCCGTTAAATTTGAAATTGTGCGTTACGTGTGAATAATATTTTTTTTTAGGAAAAAGTGTACATTTGCTTAAAATATTTGCGAAAAATTAAGAATGTAGGTTGGTTGAGGGAAAATGAAAACATTTTGAGCAAATTTTCTTTCTTATTTAAGAAAAATTTACAGACGAAATCGAAGTTAATTATATCCAAAAGCGGGAAATACACAACCATATTTGTCCTAGTATATTTCTAGTATGTAAAACATCTAATTTAGATAGTTTTATTAACCACACAAATCAAATTATTCACCTTCAAAAAATTTATAATTACTAACCAATGGCATTCAGTTATGCTAAAATGTGGTATTCCCGAACTCTTTCACATTTCCCCATGGTTGCCGAGGTTGGTAGCATTTATTTTTGTATTTTTTGTATGTTTTTGCATGTCACACGGATTCATATTTGACATAACACCGATAGGAATACAAAATGGCGAATTTGAAAAAAAACTGAGGGGGCCAGCGGCAAGAGGATTGTGAGTTGGGGGTCTCAGTATGGTTTGTCTATGGTGGGAGTTGTATGTGCTACGAAAGAGCACCTTTGGGTGCTCCGTAAGGGTAAGAGCACATTGTGTGTATTTCCATTAACTTCTCGGTTACATAGCTTAATTTTTAAGTAGGTAATTGTCAATTTGGCGTCAACCTTGTTAAGGGAACTAATTGATTAAAAACTCTGTTTGCCTTTCTTCTATGCAAACAAAACTAATTGCTATGTAAGCACGGTACAAAATGGCAAGGTCAACGTACCTGGAGAATTACAGTCTGTTGTGGTTATTGAACTTTTTAAGCTGAATAAGGTTGTGGCTGCGGCGTCTTTCGATGGATTTTTGCAACAAATGAAAGCACTTTTGAACAATTTCCGTTGTTTATATAAATCATTTGGACAGAAGAATATTTGATGGACTTGAAACGAGGGATCTTTCCAATTAATTAAAAAAAATATATGAATGACATAAAAGCTTCTTCTACTTTTATTTAAAATAAAGGGAATGGACATACACAATTGTGAAGCTGTGTGCACATTTTTCTTCTTTCAATGTCATTCATCAAAGCGCTTTTTAATAAAACGCAAATAAGTGAGTCAATCACTCAAGTCTTAGTTTTACTGGAAGATTGCGTTAACTGGGTGAAACTTTTTTAAACCTCTTTAGTTATTACTTTACAACATGTCATCATCATCAACCGAGTATTGATGCGATACAACATAAAAATGTATTCTTGAATATAGTACCCATTTATTTTCTCTTTACAAATTGATATAAATTTCTTTTAAATTGCTGTCACTGCGACTTTAGTCATTACATCTTAACTAAGAAAGAATCATTCGAAAGCTTACATTTTTATCTATTGACACAAATTCCAATACAATCCACGAGCACCAGCTTATTTTTATTAGAAGTTAAAAGCCAACATCACTTAAATTGGCCCACAGTAACTACTAACTACAATGATTGATGACAATGACAATACAATGTCGCAGGCGAACAATTATTTATGTCCCATCAGACGGCAATGATTGAATGGGGTTTCTCGCCCTCTAGATCTCACGCAAAATCTTGATATCATTACTTTATTTAAATTCCCGCCGATCAGAGTGAGTGAATTTCTACAAACATCCATCATCGGATTTTCATTCATCAGAACAATTGTTGGCTCCATGCGGAAAGAGCAAGTTCAACCTACTCACTCTCACAGTATCACATGCGACGCGAATTTTTGAGGTTAAATTCAACTCGCTGACGTAATGGAATGTCAAAGTAATTACATTCTCTGTGAAATGGTCCCCCATCACTGTGGATGGTGCGTGTTGTATATGTTATTGGCCATCTCCCGAATGCCGCATGGGGGGAAGTCATGGAGAAGTTCATCGCTGATTTTGGGGTTCTATTTCATCCAATTAAACATGTCGAATAGAAATTTGTCATCGTGTGGTTAATAATACTATTTTCGTTGTATAATTGTATAAATCGCGAGGGGGGTGATTGAATACGCCCTCGTCGTAACATATTGTGCTATTACGTAGCATTGGCTTTTGTTTTTCTTTCTAGAAGCTGATAATCCGTTTGCTACATTTGAGTAGGTGGATATTAGTTGGCATTTTTAAATTAAAACTATTTAGTCATCACCTTTGTTAAATCCACGAGAAGGTGTTGACACCTACGCTGCTTTCGATATTCTCCGGAAGCAGAAATTTGTTTAGTCTGATTGGAAAAATAATTAATAACATGTGGAGCCTACCTTAATCAACAAATTGTCCCACCACTTGTCAACAAGTAAATATAATTTAAAAAACTAGAACAGATGGTAAATCGTAATGCATCAGGTAACACTTAAATGATATGAGTATAGATGTACCTACGACTCCATGTTTACATCTGTCATAACAAGAGCAATAAAGCAAGAGAGGGAAATAAATTGACTCTCTAGTTAAATCAGTGGAATGAATGAACGAGCAATATACTTCGAGACTGAATATGTACTCGTATTTAGTCGAATGTCAAGAACTGCAAACAATATCGGTAAATTTGTGTCAGTTTTCAATGTGACTCTGGAATTTCAGTTGCGTTCCATTTAATCAAATCTCAAACTACTTGATGGGTACTCGAACTCGTATGTATTAGATTTGTCGAATCAGTTCAGATCCACACAATATCTGTAATTAACTAAATGGTAGTTAGGTAACTGTTGAAATCGTACAGTCACTCAAATACCAATTAACATTTTATGTAACCCAGTAAATTTTGTTATTCAAATTCTATAATCGTAGCTGCACCATTGCTAAGTACAACTTTGACACTTGTGACAGTTCAAAAAAGGGAAATCCAACACCAGACGGAAGAGTGTGCTGTCAACCTAACTTACTTTTGCCTACTCTTTACAAATGAGTGCTGTTGAGCCCGAACATGGACGTGTCGTTGAATATTATTTCTGACATTGAAGTAACAAAAGCTCTCGCAAGTACCAAAATGTATAACTTAATAACGGAAACAGCCGTCGTTCTTTATAGTTGACATATTTAAACAAACTATGAATGCAACTCTGTATCAAATTACTATAATCGAAATGACTGTTGTAAATGTCATATTTGAAGTTTGTATAAGAAATGTATTAAGTAAAGTAGAAAGCCATCAACCTCGCATAACTGAAGAAATGTAAAATTTTGAGTTTTAAAAAAGTTGTCATTGTTTAAAAATACAGAACAGGATCCATTGTCAATAGATATTTTGTGCTTGCGTCATTATTCCCTAGCAGAAGGTGTAATTTTCGTTTATAATCACGAATGACGTTCGTAGTTCATTAACTTAAAAAGCACAAAACTTTACACAATACGACAACAAAATATTGTCAAAATGAACAACTTGTAGGTACATATTTGTACCAATGAAACCTTTTAAGCCTTTTAACAATTTCACAATTTAATCTAATTGCGCCCATTCATGCCACTCTAAAACCATACAACTCAACATCTTGGTGCACCCGTGCCGGTAAATGTTCCAATAAACATTTCAATTTAAATGTTTTTAATTCTTAAAATTCGAACGAACGTATTTTAGCAGGCTCGTATATTATACTTCCGCAGCGAAGGTGACCGAAATAAATTCAACGGTTTGTTTGCACCACACTTCTTAGAAAAGTCCCATTCAAACAAACGATACCCATAAATATTAAAAAAAAAATTAAGAATTTCCTGGAATAAGTATGATATAATACGGAATATTTATAAAAGCTCTAGAAATGCATGTGTACACACTTTTCATATGTTTGGCAGAAAAATTGTTGCTTCGCAGTCTCTTCAAATTTATAAAAACTTTTAAGTGGAGATGACAATTTATCAACCATAAATTGGTTATCATTTAAGAAAAACCTTCTTTTGTATTTTTTTCTTTCTTTCTTTCTTTATCTATCGTCAATTGGCATATAAACTAAAATAAATAAAAACGGCATTTGGTTTATTGATGGCATCTTCAAATCAAAGTGAATCACATGGTTGCTGCTTCGATTTCAACAAACAAAAAGTGTGGCGGCGGTTTTTTTTCTACCCGACACAGTTTTTTTACTGCGTTCCATTTTTGTGCCTAAATTAGTTTCTTCCCTCATGCCTTGATATACCGATTTCGACTTTATCTGATGATAATATTTCTGGGTGCATTGGCTCTTTAAAGAGTTGATGGTTATAAAATACAGGAATAGTTTGGAGTCAAGAACGCTTAAGAGAAACACAAGAAATTTTGGCGAAGAACTACTTGTAAATTTACAATTTATCTCCGGGCTACGACGGAACGAACTTCGTAAGGGTAAACATGGAACCCCAGAACTTTCTTGTTTGGAAACTTATTAATTCCTTTCCGGCGGTGGATGAATTTTTTTTGAAAATCGAAGGCTAACGTGGTTTTCTCAGTGTGGTTTTCTCAACTTAATTTCCCCAGTAAGTCTTTTTTCAGTTCGTGTTTCTATGAATGAACTTTATACTTGGTTGTACCTAAAAATGGCGTAGAGTTGGAAAACTTTCAAAATAAATGAGCCAAGGATTACTATCAGCGAAACGAAATAAACGATGAGCTGTTATCTTAAATAAAGCAAGTCAGTTTTGACAATACGAATTTTGGAAAAAGCAAAATTAAATATAAAGCTGTGACAACCCTGTAAAACTGCATAATCTTCCAAACTGTTCTTTCGCGTGGGTTCTGGCGATTCGCCGGCGAATCTTCCATCGGTATTTACCGCAACTTTACCATTTTACGCAACAAAAAAATTAAGTATTGCCCGGAATTTTCAGATAAACCTCCACCTTTCCTTGAACTTTAAGGGAACGGAATGCAAACTGGTTCGTTAAGTATATGAGAACTTCCTATACCTATCTCCAGTTTCGCTCGCCTTTTTTGGCTAATGTCTTCTTTTAGCTGGGCGTGATAAAGTCGTGTAGTCTACGCTGCTGTGCTGTGCCCGCTTCGTCGGTTCTCTTAAAATGCTTTTTAAAATGGACTCATTTTGACCTCTCTCAGTTTTCTATAAGACTGTGTTGAACTGACACACGGCGCAAGAACTTGTATTTCTTTCGTCCAATCCGAATGCTCTCATCATTATGTGATAAACAATTTTTTCACCTACATTCTTAAATCCGTTTTGTACGGCGCTTACTCATTAGGTGTGCAGTTGCACTAGAGAAAATTCAAAGAAATTCACCTACTTATTGAACTGCGTCATCTCTTAAAATATCCGCACAAAAGATCAAACGCTTCGTGTGTTGTCATCCACCGAATTGGAATTATTTCTCTTGAAACAATAACTGCAACCACATGGAATAGGTGAACAGGACCCCAAAATAGATGCACAAACGAGTAGATATGCAATGGGAGATTTTCCTCTTGATCTCCATTTGGCAATCGACCTTCCCCCATCATAAACTTGGAAACACTACTCAGAGTATACACAGAAATCGCTGCCAGATTACACACGATAGGTCTTATAATACAGAATGCAAATGTCAAGGCAGACCCATCATAGCCAAGAAGATGTGATTCGGCCTGCTATATGCACACAGTCGCAAAGAAAATCCTAAAAATAAAGCGCGCGAAAAGCGCTATTTTTATGGGTGCCTTCGCGGAAACGATCATGACAGCGAATTAATGTTTGAATTTAAAATCCGTTTTGAGACGATTGACGGCGTGTGCATGACTGCATCTACGAGAACGAGTATATGATGATAACATAATGTTGATGTGCATTTTTTCTGCTTCTTCTCTTTCCAGGTTCTATTACAACATTGTGACCGCAAAAACGATTGCTTCTGGATGGAGTAGGTACATACCAACCACAGGAATAGGGTCAAATTAACTTGGAAGCACCATTAATAGTTGGGGACACACACCATTGTCATGTATCTATCACGGTTGGGAGCATCATGAAATCTGATGGGTTTCTAAATCGAAGGGATCGAGTTTATCTGCTGCAAATTCAGTCAAAGTAAATTATATACCTGTTGCATTTGGAGCAACAAAATTGTGCGGAAATACAATTTGAAGTGAGTGCGTGTGTGTTTTTTTTTTTTTTAAAAAGTGTTCGAGTGCAATTACCCCGGTTAGATATTTTTAAATTCAGTTTTGCCTGTGCCACTTTGGCTGTGCAACTGAATCCAGCGGCGGAGTGTGTATCTGCAGTGACATCCCCGCAACAAGTCAAGCAGAAACGTCGTATCGTAGTCGTATTGTATTACAAGAGGAAGCGCAACAGTAGACAGCCACACATAGAGTGCATTTACAAGAGGCGTAGATACTCGCATACTTCACAATGGATGGAGGATACATAAACGAAGGTAAGCTGAATGTCGTTGACAATATTTTTTTTTTATCGATGATTAGATCTTGTAGGACTTTTATTCTTTTTGTTGCCAGTTTTGCATGCATTCACGATTTTTGTTTGTTGTTGGACATTGTGTTGCAAAGGGGAGATACCCAATGATGAAGAATGAGAGGGCTTGTCAGTTGTACATAGATAGATACTTGCGTTCAGGTATAGGGTCAACAATCTTTCTGTTGGGGTTTGGCTATTAATCTTTGTTATAGCGATTTTGCGATCTAAGTTGTTGATAATAGGTTTTGAGAAGGGCTTTTGAGGCGCGATTGCTTTGGTTTAACAAGTGGATTTTTGGTTAGAGAATATTTTACAAAGTCTTCTGCGGAAAGTCCCGAAGAAGGATTAGATCATTAGATTATGAGTTGCAGGAGCGGTCGTGTACACACTCGGCTTTTATAAAAGAGTGCTGGCGGTTTTTATTCTAAACTTCCGACAACGTGACAGCCTTTTGAATGCTTCCCGAAATGTAGTATAGCTGAGGACATTTAGTTGACGTGAGATTCGTAACTAAGCTTATTAAAATTCAACATTTTCATTTTTAATTTGACTGTGTAATGTGAGCTTTAACAATCACAGTGGTTGCCGTGGATGGCCTGCGATCGCGACGCCGTCAGTGGCATATTCAAAATTATAGAATTCCTAATCCATTTTTTTTAATACCTATAAAAATTGTTGAAATTTGAAATTGGAAAATATTCTGCAAACAAATTGTAAAAATTGTTTAAAATATACTCAGAAAAATCTATTAGTTTCCATTGCTCTTCTTAACGCATCTACGCTCTCTAGCTCAAGCTTACTTGTCCTCGGTATCAGTTTTTGCACACCTGTTCGATTAAATAAGTTTATTTAAAAATTATTTAGGCATTATAAAAGAGTCAGCCTCACCTCAATCATTAGTCGCATTTCATTCTGATTTTATTATAAACTGAGAGCATTTGTTTGTCGAAAAACTGCAAACGCAAAGTGAAATAATTTTCGTAAACATTCATCCGCTTCTAGTTATCCTTCATTTATCATTTAAAATGGTGCAGTTCTGTCAGTGGGTTGCCATACAGCCACACTTTTATGAGTCATTTATTTAAGAATCCATTTTGTAGGTGTGCTTGTATTGAACGCATTTTGAAACTTACTTTTAATTGGCAGCGCATTATTTTACACATGTGCTTGTGCATGGTAAACAAATTGTTCATTTTATTTGAAACATTGTTAACATAAATGAATATTTTTAGAAGTCTATTGTTACTAATTGTAAATTATATATATCCCATTAATGCTAACACCAAAAAGAGGATTCAGATGCTATTATTGGAGTGGACAGTCCAGGTACGGATTTTTGTTACTTAGAGTGGAAAATAATTAAAAAAGCTAACTTATCGATAAGTTCTAGTTTTACATTTATATAAAATTCACCAAATATAGAAATGGCAATTAAATTTAAATCAACGCCCATTGCGTGCTTCAGTTGTTGCAGTAAAAGAGGTTGTAGGTAGGTAGTTGAATATATATTTTAAATAAATTATCGGAAACTGTATTACCGACATGTGCAAGAAATATCTAATGGAGTCGGTAAAAATTGTTCATTAATTGAAATTTATTTGTCGTTTCAGTCAAATGTTACCAATATTTACGTATACTTTATGTTCACAAGATGTTACCGCAGAAACTAAGTATTAAATTATTACTCATAAATAATTTAATACTTAGTTTATGCGGTAACGTCTTGTGAGCATAAAGTACGTAAATATTGCAAACAATTGACTGAAACGACAACTTATTTTGATTTTCTCAAATAATTTCAATTTATGAGCAGTTTTTATTGGGCGAAAACTTTCTACCACGACAGAATATGAAATATCTTGTCTAATAAGTCTGACAGCTGGCTGACTTGATTTGTTTCAGTTTTGATTGGCCTAGATCGATCACATGAACAGTTTTCTTTCCAGTTGACGTTTATGGAGGTGTAGCCGCCAAATATAGTCAAGAATTTCGTAACTGAGTACTTAGTTGACAGTTCGTTTATGTGGCTGAAGTTTGACAAGGGACGCTACCGAACACTTTAGTTTAAGCGTTTAGTTGGTACAGAAAATTTTAGTTGACTGAAGATAGCTAGATTTTCGAATGATCTAGGGTGCTCTAGGTTTTTTTCCTTTGCGGAAACTGGCGCCCGTTCTTCTTCTTAAACATGTGGCCTTTCCAGTTACAATATGTCTCCAAACAAACATAATACATTTGCGCTGAATGGGCAAAATGTATTTCCCCTTCATGACTTGGGGTTACACTAAACACGCATCGGCCATAAATAATGTAAAATTTTAAGCTGCGTGCTGGTATATATGACTTTCCCTTCGTTACGCAATTAATTTTATTTTTCAAACTTCAATGAAATGCCTTTATTAATCATCCGCCACACGACTTCAAATTTAAACTGCTTCTTCATACTCATACTAGTATCGAAATTAGACACGTTCACATGCACATCTAATTAGGTCCCGCGTGTATTTCCAATAATGATGGCAATTAATTTAAATTCAATAATTGCAAAGCGATTCAATTTTCTTATGTGTTTCTCTCAGTCTGTCACTCAACGAAATGATTAAATGATAATAAACTATTTAATTGTTTGAAAAATAATTTTATTGTTTCCGCTTTTGCGTACAGTTTCGATTGATGGAATTTCAATGAATCGGACACCAAGTGGCGTGCGTCAAGTATCAAATTTACAGCTGACGACGACGCCCGGGAAAAGTGTACGCGATACAACACATCAATGATGTAATTTATTCGAAGAACAGTGTCACATGAAGCTGAAACTTCGAAAGTTTTGCATGTCGCACGATCCGACAGCCACGAAACCGATGCATTTTTTTTGTGGCGCTCGCCAAGTGTATGACAAATGCCAATTGGTATTAAATTGCTGAGCAATGGGGTTCTTAATGACGTGATGTCATCTCCATTTGTCTCGGAACGTTGTGCATTTCTTAGAATGTCTAGAGGTTTTCGATTTCGGTTACTAAACTGACAGTTGCTAATTTAAAGTTAGAAGGATTCTGTTGAACTATGCGGTCGGCTTTTATCTCATTTGTAGTCCAAAAAAAAACCTCTCCGGGGGACAACATCTTTTTCTGCGAAACTCGAAGCGAATTAAAATTAAATTTACTTGGTGGTAATTTGATTATTCGGCTTTATAGAATATATTTTCTTGGATACATGTATTTTTCAATAAAGTGAATATCTTTTGACCCACATCGTCATTGCTTATCGTTCTCAAGTCTCTCCATTATAATCTCTAACTGACTCCCATCTTCATACTGAATTCCGCACTGTGCATGCCACTTGGGATACTTGACGCAGCTTTGTAACCGGTTGATAACTTTCGCTCACCGTTTATTAATACCAACGTCAATATATTACAGATTGAGCCATCACATAATGATATAAAATATAGTCCCTACAACCAGCCTTTGATGCGCAAGTCCGCCCCGGACTGTAGCGCCATCCAAAGCCAAATAAGTAACCCCTTAGTAAGCCATCAAACAATATAATTGTTACTCTTTCACTTTTAGTCTGGCTTACACATTTTAATTCCTCTTGACACCATCCTACGGTACACAAAACACACAGAAAAGCCCTTTATGAATAGCTCTTCCTATGCATCGACACTCGGTCTTAAATAACCCTCTTAGCTTATCTCTAATGACCGCTCGCCAAAGTAGTAGATTTCCCATGGCACCTTCTCCGGTTACAAGAGCGAATAACGTGTTCTTTTGTAGAGGATTTGAAGTGTTTAAACAAGTTTACATTCGTTTTCCACGCTAGAATGCACCGTTGCATGGTAAAGTACAGAGACGGTTGAGACTTAAAGGCGCCGTTGCACTTACAGCGATTGCTTTTGTTTCGCTTTTAAAATGGTTTTATTACTATTGAACTGTTTTATGGTAATTGATTTTGCAATTGCAATGGAATCAGGAGAAGGGGTCACTTTGTTATTTGTCATAAATATGTTGAATAATTTAAAATTTATTAATTCTGACTGACACAAGTTCCTACTTTGTAGTCGGTGTTTTGTTACATGATAAATTACTCGTATATTTATAGAACACGTTTTGTGTGAAAGTACATAGTCTGTGTTCCAAGTTCCGAGCTGCGTAGTACGAACTCGTACCTCATTGCAAAATGGGGAAAAATGCACATGGCGTCGGAATTGAAGTGTGAACGCATTTAAGTGAAGAACATAGGTGACAGGTGTCACTGGAATAAAGATGGCATTGCTGAAAAATCAGTTCAACTATCAAGGTGCGTTCGTTTAAAAATAAATCCAATTTTACACATGAACCAAAGTTAATAAAGTGAGCACAATTCTTAACCTAAAACTTGATTGATAAACTAAAACTTATTTAGTGGTGCAGTTTACAAGAAATACATCGCATAAGCTGATTGTTGTTTCATTATATCGTGCGTGTAACTAGTGAGGGAAACAAGTTTTGCTGCAATTTACTCCAAAATACAATTCTTTTGTTTATTACAAAATACCTTACATAAAAAAATATCTACAATTACGCCATCGCACAAGATTCTGCCCAATTTCGTCACACTTAGATTCGCCGACGCGGTCTTTTTGACTTTGTAGTCACCGTCTTATCTGAAAACACAGTCTGTGATTATTGTTTACAAACTGTCAGTATAGCAGTGTTACCGCTGTCACTTTTATCAAGCTTCCTTTGCTTCAGCTGCAAATCTGCTAATGGTGACTGAGCCTCAACTCTATTTGGACTTATGAGTTTTTGACTAGAAGAAGTTAATTTCCTAGCACTCTTCTGACCTTTTTCATAATTCCGCGCACTTTTCGGCATGCGATTACTGCGAATAGAAACGAATTAGCCGGATCAACAGGGTGTGAAATTTGCAAATTATACCGCACATCAGCAAAGTAGGAATGACGCTCCAATTTGGTAGAGTCAATACGAGTGTCGGGCAAGTAATTTATACACGCCATAAGAACATTCAGGCCCAACTTACTAAGATTAGGCAATAGCGTCGCCAAATTCACAGAATCCTCTTTCGGAAACACTAAATTCACTTTTCTGAAACAGCATTGGAAAACAGTTGATCGACGCGTATCCGTTCCCATGTATACACTTACAAGTGTCGAAATCTCCTCAAAACACAAGCACTCGGAGAGCCCAGAATTTTGTGAATCCTACTCAACTGATCTAGTTCGGTGTCTCCAGGGAATAACGGTCTCAATGTAAGCATTTCATAAAATATACAGCCACTTGACCAAACATCGAGTTTGGGACCATAGAAGCCTGCTGTGATTATACATTCAGGAGCCCGATACCACCTGGTGGCCACGTAGTCAGTTTGGGGGAACTCCATTTCGGTGCTCCTTACCGAACCAAAGTCTGCTATTTTAAGCGTCGCAAGCTTGAACTCCTGAAACGCGAGAAAGTCACTCAACAAGTGAACGGCAAGAGATTTTGTACATGCCTGTGAAATACCCTTGGCGGTTTTCGGAAACCTTAACAGCACATTCTCTGGTTTGATGTCGCGGTGAAAAATTCCATTTCTATGTAAATGCTGTACGCCGCAAATAATTTGATAGAAAAATATCCTCGCAACCGACTCGGAGAGAGGTTTTTGTTTGTCCCTTAGAAATTCATACAGATTCATGTCCATTAATTCGAAAACGAGGACAATGTGGCATGGAAAGGACTCACTGGAAAAAAAAACCAACGAGTGTCTGTTTCTGTCATGCTGCTTGCTTACCAAATTATGTCCTTCAAATTGAGTATGTTGGGATGGTCTTCGATGCGCTTCATGACGTTGATCTCCATGCAGCTTATTATGTCCTGCTTTCTAAAGGGGATTCGCTTTTTGTGTGGGCGCAGTTTTGCAACAGTTTCTTAGGACTTACCGCTTAAACACCCTTTTCAGATACTTCCCAGCCAGCTGAATCCCACTGAGTTTGTGCTGAATTTTGAAGACTCTCGAAAATGATCCCTCACCCAAAATTCCTTGTATAATGTAGTCTGAAATGCAATTTTTTATAAGGAACTCCAGAGGATCAGGTTAAATAAATTCACCAACCATTTGCCAGCATCGCCATTATTTACGTTTGGGCGTTGACAGTGGAACAACAAAATAAACGATGTTCAAAATAATTGACAGATATGTGTATTGAATTAAAAAAAATACGAAAAATGTGTCAAGTAAATTAGCCGAGCGGGTGTTTTCTGCTGCAAATAATGGGGACGTTCATGGCGCATTTACACGGAAAATTAAAGGTATGCTAAATACTAAATAGACGTGTGATTGAAAGGGACGGCATTACCTACCAGCTACCACGCAAAAGTACGTGACAATTATTTTGGTCGGCCATCTTGTTGACGTGGTAGGAATTATGGGAAAGTTCAGTATGTTGATATTTTTATAGCGATGGCTTACGAAATTACGCTTTCCTATAAAACAACATGGCTGCCGTAAGTGATGAATGAACAACCATTTCTTTATTTCGTATAATTGATTAATGAATTATTGGTCTCTTTTTCTCTTTTGCCATATTTAAATCACATGTGGAAACGATTTTCAAGTGATTGCAGAAATATTGGTCGCCGGAAACTTTTTTTACTTCCGTTTTATATATATTAATTATGGGTAGTACATCGATGGCACTTAAGGCGTCTGATTTGTGATCTCATTCTTATGATTTTATTGGCGTTGCGCCGTATATAATTTAACCATGGATCGTCTTACAAATGAACAACGCTTGCAAATTATTGAATTTTACTATCAAAATTCGTGCTCGGTTCGAAATGTTCATCGCGCGCTTTTTTATCGAAAAATTGTGTTCAGCGATGAGGCTCATTTTTGGTTGAATGGGTACGCAAATAAGCAAAATTGCCGCATTTGGAGTGAAGATCAGCCAGAAGCATTGCAACAGCTACCAATGCATCCCGAAAAAGCCACTGTTTGGTGCGGTTTATGGGCCGGCGGCATTATTGGGCCATATTTCTTCAAAGATGATGCGAATCGCAGCGTTACTGTCAATGGTGAACGCTACCGAGCGATGATAACAAACTTTTTTTTGCCCGAAATGGAAGTTCTTGACTTGCATGATATGTGGTTTCAACAAGACGGTGCCACATGCCACACAGCACGCGAAACAATGGCGCAATTGCGAGGCGAGTTTGGTGAACAGTTAATTTCACGTTTCGGGCCGGTCAATTGGCCGCCTAGATCGTGCGATTTGACACCATTAGATTATTTTTTGTGGGGGTATGCCAAGGCTAATGTGTAAAGGGACAATCCCGCTTCGATTGACGCACTGCAAGCCAACATCCATGCATTCATTCGTGAGATACCGGCCGATATGTGTGAAAGAGTATGCCAAAATTGGACTCAGCGGATGGGCTACCTGAGACGCAGCCGCGGTCAACATTTGCATGAAATTATCTTTAAACATTAAATTGCAAGGTTCAAACTATCGATTCAAATAAATATTTCATTCATTTTTTCGAATTTTTTGTGTTTTTTTTTTAAAAAAAGTTCTAAACCTCTTAAAAAATCACCCTTTACTAATAACAAATTATAGTCTCGATTTTAAATTTACGTAATCTCACAATTTATTGAAAAAAGAATTATGTAAAAAAAAATATAGTCCCAGCAAACTATACTAAACTTTAGAGTCGAAACTGAAAACGTTTATTGGTAAGGCCCATTGACTGCGGACAAACGGATTTCTCTGCCCGGAATTCTGCAAAAATGCATGTGCGTGATTTTTCAAGCTCTTGGCTATTTTTTTCTAAAAACACAGTTTCAGTAAACAACTCTTTTTAAATTTATACATACTTTATGAGCTATGAAAAATTATGAATTGAATTCAACATTAAACAAAAATCCATTCAAATCATATATAGGTAATGCACGATGGATCTTACACCGCAAATCTGAGCAGGATCTTACTTAATACCTTTTCTTTATTTCGAATGAGAAAAACTTATCTTTAAAGGAAACATTTCCTTCCTTTCTATACTCCGATTGAAGAAGATGTGTTGGCGGCATTCAACACACGGATTCCATTTGCTGACACACCCACTTTGAGACTGTGTATAAAATAAATTAATGCACAAGACAACTTAACCCACTAATCCATAATCACATCCTTAATTAAGTTCACTGTCAGCGGTCCAAATTTCTTGTTCGAAAGTTATGACTTTTAGCGTATCCCACTTCATAAGTTATGTCAGACCTATACTTCTTGAACGCGCAATGAAAAAATCAAGAATGAGTCATAATTGCAAACTCCAAAGTGTATCTGTCTAAATAACATTTACACAGTCAGTAACGTTGTGCGAATTTATGGTTGTCTACTTTTAGCTTTGAAGAACCATAAAATTTCGGCTGACGTTATCCCTGAGCAAAGACGAAATTATCTATTTAGCATCTTTCCAACGCGACCGCGACATTGAAAAACAAATAAAATCAAATCTATATTTACACAGGTAGGTTGAAAGATATACACCGCTAAAAGCTGTACAAAATTGCGATAGCAAATTCTGTGACATCATCTAATCGGATGCCTTATCTGCTAAATGAGAGTTTCAAGTTTGCCCTCAGATATAGAAAAACAATAGACAAGACTAATTTCCGCATAGATTTGAGGCACACACGCTATTTACCTACTAAAAATAAAAGTTCGCAGCAAACCTTCCATACCTATGATTTAATATTTTAGCCATATACGCATAACGATAAGATAAAACGAGTGTTAAAAGTGCGTAAACATTGAACTTAATCCACTTCTGGAATTTTCTATTATTCACCATCAACGGTCGAAATAAAAAGAGAAAGATCGTGTAATTTGACCATTTTTATGGGCTCCATTTAACCTACAATCAAAAGAATAATACTAAATCGTTGAAGTGTTATTGTCCATAATTTAAAAATAATCGAGTTACTATTTTTAGATGCAAGGAAACCGTGCAAACAGTTGAACTACCTTCGCCAAAGCTGCTGATCAGCAGAGTGAGATCTGGGAATCTTATTTCTAATTGGCACTAATCCAAATCGAATATTTTATTCACACTTAGTTCAGCGCCACTCGATCAAGGTC
The DNA here is from genome assembly GCA_948293265.1 of Cheilosia impressa. NCBI lineage: Eukaryota > Metazoa > Arthropoda > Insecta > Diptera > Syrphidae > Cheilosia > Cheilosia impressa. The sequence continues at coordinate 126,611,107 of OX411880.1, read as the reverse complement.
AAGTTTAGAAGTGCCGGAGGAGATAGAATTCTACTCTGCTTGTGTGAAGATAAGCGAATTTCTGTAAAATAAAATATCACTTCTGTCGCACATCTTCGGGACCCAATAAATTGTGCCGCAAAAAGATAAACAAAATAGACACGAGGGAAGTGATATTTGCGGCACAGTTTGTTGGGTAGATATAACGCGTAAAACGCCCCTTGTTATTGTTTGCTATAAATTTCAATTTATGCATCGTTGGAGGATGATATCAGCTTCAGCGCTGTCAGTCTGAAGTTTTATAATGCCACTTTGCTGCCAGGTGCATGTTTTCATGAGTACAATGTACTAGAAATTTACTGACGCGATAGCAGGTTGTCATGTGATCTTTTAGTTAGAGAGTGTGCAGCATGGGAAAGTACACACGAATTAATGAAGGTTATCCGCAGCAAATTCAATCGGAAGTATAAGTGTGTGTCTATGCCAGAGAAGGTCGCTCAAAAACAATCAGACAAGAACGGTGCCTCTGAGCAGTTTATAGTTTTGTTTTTACAAATATCTGAACAAATCAGAATTCAAAAAAATATACCAAACTTGGGATTTTGACTGTCACAATTTTACTATTAATTAAAGAAGTCTACATTTTAACCGAGGTGATTTTGAACGTATTATTTGATCCTTTAAACGTCATATCTGATTACTCGGAAAATATCTATTTTTAAAGTGACAAATACGTACGTCAAAATGAGAACAGAAACCTGAAAATGTAGGCCTTCCAAAAGCATGACACCTTCATACTATATCCCTCTTTTATTTAGGTGCTGATGACCATCTAAACGAGCACCTTAACACTGTATTGCTTAGGCCTCGAAAAATGAATTATTTAACTAATCTAGATTAATCCACATTTTTTGTACTAAACGGATAATAATGTTGTAATTTTATACTCGAAAGTTTTATCGCCATATTTATGTCAAAAATCAATTTGTCAATCTGACAGTTAGCTGAGAAACAAGAAAGTGAGTGAAAGTATGAATAAGTACCATACATTTGTGCATTTTCGCACACTCTTTCCCTATGTGCTCACAAAATTCAGAACGTGACACATTTTTTGGTCGGCCATCTTGTTTACGTGGTAGGAATTATGGGAAAGCTATGGATGTTGATATTTTTATAGCGACGGCTCACGAAATTTCGCTTTCCTATAAAACGAAATGATTTCCGGAAGTGATGAACCGACAATTATTTATTAATTTCGTATAACTGATTGATGCATTTTTGGTTTAATTTACTGAAACTTAAAATCGCTCTCATTTCACATGTTTTAAATCAGAAATAGAAATATTTTCAAGTGATTACAGAAATTATATTCACCGGAACTTGTGTTTATTTTCGTTTTACGTATCTAAAATTATGGGCAGCACATCCACGACACATGAGAATCGCCAGAGATTCTCAAACGAGTTTTTATTCGCTGCCAGTTCCCCGGAAGAAGATTTCGTTCGCCGGGGAATACATCTAGGAAACTAATGCGAATGCGTATTATGGAAGATTGTGCGATTTTCAGTGGTCGATAATCTAACTATTCCCAGTGAGTTTTGAGACAGACAATTCTACTTAAGCTGCTCTAAGTTCCAGTCGGCGCAACCTTGCCACCCAAGTTTGTTTTGCATTGTTTATTAGTCCACCTTTTCCGATTGCAAATAGAAACCAATTCTGCAACTTTGTTCTGTTTTATTGTGATAACGGACGATGCCTTCGCCTTTTTCTTCACTTGACAATGTAATACAATTCCTTGCAGTCTATGGCGTCTTTGTTTATTCAGCTGAAATGATTTCTATTTGCCACTTACGCCCGCAATTCGCACTCAGTCATCTATGTCTACTTACTTCCACAGCGAATGTAAACAAATGCTGCTACCCAATACTCGTTTGTATGGCTAACGTCATCTGCGACAGACAAAGCATTTTTGTCTACCCAGCACCAACACCGGCCGGCCTGAAAGCATCAATAAATTAAGATCATGTTGAGCAGACGAAAAAACAACAACTTGCAACCGCCCTGCAGTGTCTGCCTAAAAGGTGGGGCCACATGTTTCTTCTTTAAACATTTAACCCCAAATTTGCGAAATTCTAAACAAGGATCCGTTTTTGACCATTTTTCATTTGGCATGCACGTAAGGCGTTTAATGTGAGGAAGCCTTTTTTTCCTCTTTGGCACTTCCACGAACTACTGATCTCATCAGCGGAATATCTTGTTTCTACCTAACCTATACCATCCGTACGCTGGCAATCTGATCAGCGGACTTAATTAACTCAATAGAAAGAGAATCTTCAGCGACAATCATAAAATACGATACGAAACGACACTCTCATCATAGAACAGCATTTGATATCCACTTCCTGCCGTCGGGTTTCAATAAAGTCGCAAACAGACCACAGAGAGTGTTGTAGTTGCAGAAGTCTGCGATTTTGCACATACAGTGTGTAAAAAGATATTCCGTATGCAATTTCAACTCCTTTGGGATTTTGTTACAGCTGCAAGTGTTTTTAATTTCCTTGTCAAATTGACAAGGGAACAAGTTGAGACGTCAAATGTTAAATCAAAAAATGGCTGACTTATATCCAACAGAAACATTATTCTTTTTGGTTCGTGCTGTGGCTATCAAACTTAAAGTAAGCACAGCTGACAGCACAGCTCTTTCCAATTTAGATCGGAATCAAATAGTCCAAAAGTCGCCGTCGATTTTTAAAGCAATAAAGCTACTTGTCAAAAATCTCTGTCAACCCTGTCCACCGAGTCAAATCTTAATCACTGTACTTTTCGTGGTGGGTATGCAAGTTGGTTTGCAATTAATTGGTATTCACTTGAGCCTAGCATGTCCCACCTAGAATTTCAAATGCGCGTTCTAACATCCATTGGACATTCGCTAAATTTGTCGTCTGATAATTTGCAGAGCACCTTAAATGGCGAACGTGTATACGCGTCCGTAGCTGTGTCGCACCAAGTTGAGTGTAGGAATCATTCAACATCAAACCGAGTATATTCCAATGTTGACACAGACTTATTGACTCACGGTGACAGTGGCAGTACGCCTGCATAGCACCACGCAACGATGCAGCGCGAATGTTAATTGTTAAATCGATGCGAATCAATTTGTCCAGTTGGTGCGCAGTTTCTTAGTTTTTTTTTAAATATGAAAGAGTGGTCATTGTTGCCATTGGCGCCAGACAATTATCCTCTCTGGGCTTTTATAGATTAAATTTGCATTCGGATTAGTCCCACATAATAAATGCTTAGCCTCGTTTTGCTAAAGCTTATACATTGTCGGTGTCGTAGTTCAACGCGCGCCGCCATCAACCAATGCCGCCTGCACTTCATTAGATGTGCACTAACCGTGTAATGGAACTAGATGGCGGGCCGGTTCGATGACGGCGTTTGAGATGGGGCTTTGCATTTTTGAATGGTTTTATTTATCGTATAGTTGAAACTGGATTCGGTAAATTGAGCAACTATTTTGCATTTGGCGTGCGGTGCATGATGAATAGGAAAATCGTTTTAGACAGTTGAATTCAATTGGCGGACATTCGCAAACGAGATGTTTTAGTTGATTTCCATAAAAGTGCATCCAAATTTGTATACAAAATGCAACATTCTATAATATGTTAGCTCAGTTTCAGTTGGAAGTCACATTGAAACAATGGTAGAAGTTAGAGGGTTAAGTGTAAAATCACAATAATGTTCTTTCAATCGATATAAATCGATCGCCATCACACAAAGTCCATATCTACACGTTCTCATCAAAAATTACAGAAAAAGAGAAAATTAGCAAAATAACGAGTAACGACTAACGAGCAGTTCCTCTCTTATCTTTAACCAGCTCAGAGAAATTCAATTGGCAAGTATGTCAAATGCGCGAAATTGACAGGAAATAAATTCGAAAGCCGTTTTAAAAATCAATTGCACGCAAAGATAAAATCTCCGAAAAATCAGGAAAGTTCGATGGTGGATGAATGTTCTCCTAGAACGTTTCATACGTATATTGCAAAAAGGTAATGTCATAAATTTATTTGTGATATGGATTGACTGTCAAAGATGTAAGTGCTAAGTGGCTTAAAGTAGCTCGAAGTCTGTGCACTCTTTTTGGAGTATATTTTCAGCTCTCTGAGAGTTACGCTCAATTTTTCGAGTTTGATTTTTGATACATTTTTAGTGCTTCTGAAACGCAAAAGCACGCGAATATACCTAATGAAAATTATATATTTATATAAGAACTGTCACTTTTCGGAGTTTTTGAACAAAGTCACACATATACGAACTGTCAACTTAGTACTTCGTCACGAAATTCTTGACTAGAATTACTACATTACAATTGTTGAGCACGGAAATTTTGATGATCTTCCCGAAAAAAAAACGAAAAACTTTAATTGATATTTTGTATAATATATTTTTATTAAAGTATTTTTGTTTTTATGGTCGATGGTCGACGATAGATTGTCAAATTCGGTTGATAAAAATACCAGGAAGAGTACCTACCTATGCCAGGAAAATCGAAAGCAAGCAGCTTAGAGAAATAGTACTAGATTATTACAAAATGAACCAAATATGGCCTGAGGGGCAGCTTACATTAATGATTTGTTTTATAGCATGACTTGGAAAGCAAGTTCAGCTAAACAACAATAATATTATTACCATTTTTAGTCAATCAACTAGTTCACACTTCATTGAAAATCTCTTTTAGGGAAGAAAGGCAAAGTAAAGGAATATGTACTCACAAAACCAATTTAGGGCATCTTGCTACGAATAAGCCTGTTGGTATGCAAGCATTTATGCTAAAGTGCAGCAAGCTATGTAGTTATTTTGGCGCAAATATGTCCCAATTATTTTTTATAGTTCATTCTGCATTCTCTTAGTTCTTGCTTGCTGAAATGTTAAACCTTCAACCTTTGTCGAACTCTCTCGAAAACGCAAGACTGCTTATAATTTTTATTCGCAAGTAAATGAAGCCGTTAAAGAAGTCTATGAACTAAAAAATTGTACGACAAAGGTTTTTTTGTTAAAATTGGTTTTATGAACCATTTAAGTAAGAGATGCCCTAAATCATCGACATATAAAGTCATTACTGAACTAAATCCCTTGACTGTGCTGGTCGCCTTGTCGGTTTTAATTTACACATTCGTAGTCATCATTGAATTAGTCCTCAATTACAATACAAATGTATAACAAAATAAATCTATAAGCTAACTGTGCACAGCACTATGAGTTCCACTGTTTAAAAGTCACATGTAAAAATCGTCGTTTATGGAAATTTAATCAGCGGTCAGCACATATTTCGATAGGCTTCCTGGTGCTATAAAAACCAGAAACAAGTTGGATCTAAATGCGATCAGTTCAACCCAAACATGGCCATATTTTCTGAGTCCAAAATTGAGGTGTGTAAATAGATTTACATATTTCTTTATAAAAGTGTTTTCCCCCCGGGAACTCTCCAGTATAAACTTTAACTCAAAACATATAGCCCTATTTATTTCCTCTCATTGAACAGCTCGGTGAGTGCGTTTCATTAACTCGATTTTAAGCACCAACATAATTGCCCAATAAAACAGCAATAACTCATAGAAACGTGCCTTTCAAGTGACCCATCTTATCACCATGTAAAATGGCAGTTTTCCCGGCTCTCAAAAAATCCATTTTAATTGCCACCACAACGTCTGTTAATCTGTTATCCATTATCGGCAATCATTTGTTGGTAATAAAAACATTAATCCACATACAAGTCCGGCATGGTATACACAATCAGAACTTTAAACAGGTGTTTCCATCTCGTATACTCATTTGCATAACAAAGGTCGGTTGACACACATTTGCTTTTGGAAATTTCTTCACGAAACACCATTCAAACTTCAGGCAGCAGTCTCAGGTTTCATGTTTAATCCGCATTAACTTTCATGCAACTGCAGGTCCCCTGGAGAGCGCTCCGTTCCGAACCACGAATTGTTGCACGCGTTAGCAGCGCCCAATTCATTTAAAAAACAATCAAACACAAGTGAAAATTCCAATATTCGGAATAATTAGCCGAATTATCGTTACTGCTGCTGTGCATCGGATAGTTGAGATGGTAATTTGTCGAAAGTGTTGGCGGCAGATTCAAAAAAACAAAATGCCGAGCACTTTTCTCTTGGTTTATATTATAATGCGCAACAGAAAGCTTTGGGGGCTTCCCGTAGTAACTCGGATGATGCATCAAACTCATGATGAAATATTTTTATTTTTAGATGTAAGGGCAGCCATAGCCAGTTGAGGCAAATACACTCATTGGCAATAATATAACGAGTACGAGAAGACGAGCACCCCAGGTGTCCGAGTCCGACTGTGAAGTGTAGGAACGAATAATAATTACAGTTAACAGAATCGTTTTGGCACGTTGCTACTGTAGAAAGCCAAAAGTAGCTGGTTAACATGACCAAGTGGGAGCGATAGGAGGCGCCATGATTGTTCTTAAAAGTGCGTATGAGTCACGCGAAGCGCGGAATAGGGAAAAGTTAACGTACTTGATGATATGTTTATAATTAATTTGAATTCAACGAGTAGCTTGTATTTTATACGAGTCTTGCGATGAAATTAAGTTCTACATGTTGGGATTGGGATATAGTGAAGTAACTGTGTACCTTAGGTAGGTAGGTCGTTTCTGTTGGTACATATTCTGGAAATACAAAGGAGAGGTACCTACCTACGATTTGATAATTGATACCCTATATACTATTTGTGTTTGGTAGTATATATAGCGCTATAACGCTATTTGATTTAATTGTTTTGTCCTTGCATTTCACAGATTCTCCACCAGCGTTGCCAGATTTACTTAAATTGGGAAAACCTCATTTTGTATTCTGTCCGAATGTTTATAGTTTCCTTAAGTAAATCTTGATTTTGATTATGACCACGAGGCTTATTTAGTAACGACTTTGAACTAGTTTTTCTGCAAAACCCCAGGCCAAAATTATCTTACTTTTCAGATGATCGTTGTTTAAATGACTCTCAACTTCAAGTTTCAAATGTGGACCAGCCCGTCCAACATTTTCGACTGCCTGCATTAGTCGTTGGGCCAAAGACCTGAAATCGTCATTTCATTGATTGGTTACAAAATTGATTCATATATTTTTTTTAAATGACCAAAAACTAAAAATGGCTAAAAAAATATAAACCAAGATCAAGTATCTAGTTTAGTAAGTCTGTCATCTGTCTGACTAGATGTATCTCGGCTCTGATTGATTTAGATCGGTTATATAAATACTTGTTTCAGTTGACGTGTATGGAGGGGAAGCCGACGAATCTAGTCAAGAAATTCGTGACTGATTACTAAGTTGACAGTTCGCAGACGTAGAAAAAGTCACGTTTCCGAGATCTAGTTTTTGCGTTCAGGTTCTATCTCATTCGGACCAATCTAGTCCACTTAAGATAAGTAGGTTCTGAATGTGCCCACTGATTTCATTTTTAGTACCTATACCTATCCTTTACCCATTTCCCCACACATATGGCAACGCTGATTCTGCTCTGTCTCTCTCCATCTCCAGTCACCACTTTCACGACGAAAAAGTAAATTTGAAATTATTTTGAGGAAATTTGATTTTTTCTTTTTTTAATGAAGTCAATTGTAAATAATCTCAGAGGAAACAACCAAATTCATCTATTACAATTACGCAAAGTGCTGACGGAAAACGTCAAAGTACTAATTTGATAGAGAAATCAATGGGAACGTTCGGAAAACGTTATCTAGATTTGTTTGGACTAGGTATACGAATGTAACTTGCATTGTTTTTGTACTCTCGCGGTTTATTTTGAATTTTGATACTTCGAAATGTCAAATGATTATGAAAGCATAATCCACAAAACTCAACTGAAAAAGTTATTCACGTGACCAATCTGGCCCAATAAAGACTGAAATCTATCAAGTTAGTCAGCTGTCAGACTTACTAAACTAGAAAGCCGAACTCCACCAAAAATACGGCGATCCATTGTGTCAACTTGATGTCAAATACAAACAAATTTCATTCAAATTTTGCATTCAAAATGAGGCATTCAATTAAGCCATCTCTCTTAATATGAATTTTGCATTTAAATTACACATTTCTAGACAATCGATGAAACCGTCCTTAGCAAGCAGCAATAAACTGACGAAAGTTTTTATTTTCCGTCAGCTGATGCCTAACGGCGAGTTTCGCTCTGTCAGACTTTGACATTGCTTTGCTGTTGGGATAAAATTGCGTAGCACGATTTTGATTCACATTTACATGACTAATGTGCTAACATGCGTGAAGTGTGACGCAGTCAACAGTCAAATCAACATAAATACGTAGTTGACATTTTATTTCACAATCGATTACAATTTGATGTTTTAAAATACATTTTCCATTAATTTTTCCATTTTTCCGTTTGGAAAAGTTCTGGAATTCAGATGCTTAATGCACTCGTTCAAATTTCAATCACATTTCAGTTACTTGATGGCAATTCGAACAAAAAATGTCTTCTAAGGGAAATGGACTCTCCATTTTCATTTTCCATTTTCTCCAAAATTCAACGGGGGGTAGATTCCGTATAACAATAATCGTCGGGACGTTTTTTTGAAACTTTAATGACCGTAAGAAGTAATATTCTGCCCGATTTTGTTTTACTATCGCCAGCTTTCACTACATTTGTGGAAAATGAATTGGATTAAGGTCTCAAACTCGTAATTTTGGCACTTAGTTGCTGCTTTTGGAGGTCTATCGTTTCGACGATAATCGTCTGAAAAATTACGGAATGAGTGCCCTGTTCAAACGAGTGCTTTTTTGTTAGGAGTCTGATAATGATAATGAATTAGTTGTGTGGCTTGAAATATCTGTACTTCCAAATCGACAACAATTTCCAACACAAAATTGACTGTTGCATTTCACTTTTTCCTTCGAAAGTAAAAGATTTTAAAAATACCTAAGGACTTTTGGCAACTTTCTGTTTAGCAACATTTACGGAATGACCTATTTCTCCATCAAAGGCAGTCGAGTGATATGGGATTTCCGGAAAGTAAAGAGAAGCGATGTTTCACGTGTGCTAGCAACATTAGAACATTATTTGTTTGAGACCAACATAACCCCATATAATCCAAACAGCCTACAGAACATACACATTTACGATTTTCTGTTGACCAACCAACGTCCGCGTCTTGCAGAATTTATTGCCGGCTTGCATTCCACCTTAACAAGAGATTTTTATGCCTTTTCTGGACCACTAAAACAGCACTTGCCGTTGGGCAATAAACAATAAACCGCCTGCCCACAGGAATCGAAACATTCCCTTCGACCAATTTTATGGCACAAACTTCAAAGCGCATTCATAATCGCATAAATTACTCCTAAGAGTTCCGGTGCGCGGTTTGGGCCCTCGTATCTCATTATCATAAAAATCTAAACCATCCAAGGAATCCTGAAGCACTCTTCGCCAAGTATCTAACCACGAACTCGATCATCTTATCATGTGCCAGTCCAACTATTTTCCGCGTACATACGGACCCAGGAAATCGAAGGCACTAGACCGTAGCTAAATAAATTGCTCTCTGTTGTAGGTACCTACTGGTGGCAGCTATAATTCATCTCTTCAGCTCTGGGGTGCGCATATTCTTTGAAGATGCTGCCGATAGTGACGATGGTGGTTGATACTGATGTCGTCAGCATTTTGCAACTTTTTACGATGGAATTAAGCGTTCTTTGAACATAAATAGTAACATGGAACTTATGCGGTTGGCTTCATAATGGAACAGGATTAAATGTTTCTCCAGCGATGTCAAGTCGAGAGCCTGAGTGACAATGATGGTTTATTTGTTCCAGTTTAATGTGAAATCCAAGCGGAAAATGTTTGTGGTTTTTTCCTCACGCAGAAGTAGCTAATTCAACTGCATGTCGTTATGGGAAATTCAATACCAAGAGTATCTGCCATACAAGCGCTGATGGTGAAGAGATCGATTTTGCGGTGCACTCTGCACACTGAAAGTCATTGAACTATTTATTGGCAAAATGGTGGACAGTGACACTTTGGTTAATTGGGTGCACTTATAATTTCTGTCTCAATTGGTGTAGAGTGACAGTTAAAACTTAAAATATGATTTCGCTCTAGAAAAGAAAACCTTCCTCAACTCATTCAAACTTCAAATGAGTCAGCCTTTGCATAGAAATAAACACTCCAGTTTATAATTTATAGGCCAGACGCACACAAGTTGTACAATTCTTTGGATTTCTCAAATCGTTTACGTTTCGAAGGGCTACTTCGTCAGCCATTTCAAAGGCGAGAACTATTTATAGCCCATTCAGTACTAGACTGACCTTGTACGCTTGCCACTATACTTTGGTACTGCTGGCTTATGCTGTTTCTCCATTTCATTAATTAAAATTGTAAATTCGCATTCGAAATGACTTTTGACATGAACTTGTAAACTATTTTCCAAGATGTGGGAACAGATACTTGCCATATGCCTTTAATACGGCGAGCGTGTTCAAACTCAAGGATTTTGATGCCTGCCCCTCCCGCAAACATTTTAATTTGCAATATATCTCCACCGCTTCAATAGACTTAATGAAAGTATTTCCAGTTACCTATTGTTAATTTCTTCTTTCTATTTATTGAATGTTAACATTAAGTCGATTAGTTTCGTGGGAGATTTACGCACCTCCTTTAAATGAAGTAAACAATTTATTACACATACCAAAATGACCGCTGACGTTATGTTTGACTCATGTCATGAAGCCAAATAATATCTACAAGATTTGCGATTGTTTTCGTCGTATATATTGACAGCTTGTCGACAGCTCAGAGTGTTAGAAATTGCAAAACTGCTTTTACTAGTTATCTGAGGTCGACTTGATTGGTCGGGAACGTCACTTTTTCTGCGTCAGCTACATATGAGAACTGTCAACTTAGTACTCAGTCACGAATTTCTTGACTAGATTCGTCGGCTACCTCTCCATAAACGTCAACTGAAACAGCTGCTCATTTGACCAATTTCCCCCAATCAAAACCGAGATACACTTAGTGAGAGAGCTGTCAGACTCACTAAACTAGATACTTGAACGTCCCCAATTAAAAAATCACGCATCCATTCCGATCTTTGAATGACATATGGTTGCGTTCATTATTAGTTTTATTTGTTAATAATGGTTCAGTTCACATGGTAAATCGTTGTTTCCACTTAACTTAAGTAAGACCAAAACGGTGTTACATAAGTCTTTCTGGCTGTTCTAGTACAAAAATATCTATATTTTATTTTTAAGTAATAACATGCTGAAGCTCTCCATTCGTGAGTCCCAAAATAAGAGGCTTCAATTGCTGAACAGACTCATTGTGTAATGTGAAATCTATTACCAATATTTTTGTAACAGTTCTTCTTTCTGTACATAATTACCTTCGTAAGGCCGCTTGCGCATAATTATATCACGCTAAAAAATATTTTCTGCGTTTAATCTGTTTTACCAAATTGCTAAAACTTTTTGACAATCTACTTCACTTTTCAGCAACAGTTTTTGGCAGATTGGAACCCTTGTTAGGTTATCAAATTCAGTTTCTGTTTTGAAGTCTGAAATTGAACGGATTTTGTTGCAATTTTGTTTATATTCATATATTAAATTATAGTAGTTTATTATTCGATTTACTTGCACCACAAAAACAAGATATTATAGGTTAGGTCTTTTTTCATCTTGTTTTTGCCGGCAAACTGACTTAATTGGTATAAAAACACGGCTCGTATGTAGTGGCATAAAAATTAAGAATTTATTACTTTTTGTTCATCCTGTTTATCAGTGGAATAATGTGAACAATGTCCAAAGAGTACTTTCAAGTTCCAAGCAATCGAAGTCAACTTTGTTCAAAAACTTAACGTCAACAATAAAACAGAAGAAAGCAAAAAAAAAAAAAACAATTAATTAGAATATTCACAGTAACTAGCGATGGTACTAGAATTGAAAATCATAAACATTGAACGAGTACATGCATTGCTCGCTCGATCTTTGGATCACCCACCACACCACAGTGCCCATTAGCTGTCAACATAAAGCACTAGCATTAGCCATAATGCCTCTTCAATGTTCAACATGACATAACGCAACGACTACCGCAAAGGCCAGTTGTATGTCACACTATACATTCATTGCTTGGACGTTGCGCATTCGAGTATGTATGTATTATGCACATACTTGTAATAAAGTTAATTTTTATGAATGAATTTAATTGCTATAGGCATAGCCGTACGTAACGTGGCGACGCGCCGCTTGATGGCGGCCGCCAGCGGCAGGGCAGCTATGAAAATGATACCTATACACAATGAGAATGACACATGAGGTTGCCAGCGGATTACCATATAAATCGGCCACTTCGCTGTTAGCTTTACAGTAGCGGTCTTGCACACTTTCTATCTCTCTTTCCCCGTCGCCTGTCATTATATCACTGGTTCAATTTACTCGTCTGACAGCTGACACTATACTTCTTGGTTGGAATTGGAATTCTGTTTTTGTTTTGGTTAAGCCTACGCAGACACAGTTCGCATATTCGTATAGATATTATGACCGCCAAAAAGCAGGAATGCACTGCGATGGATTGTCGTTATCTTTCATAAGAAGAGCGGGTGTGGTGCAAGTGTCTGCGCCGCCCTTGAGCGACCTAAGATATGTTAATAAACATAAATAAAACTAATTTAATAGTTTTATTCTGTCTGGGGGATTTTCGGAGAACACTATGCAAATGGAATACAATTGCTGACAAACCTGTGTCGTTGTCGCACGCGAAGATAATTTATTCAGAACTGAGACATGTAGGTGGCATTGAATCCAGTTCCAGATCCGATGTAACGTATTCAATTTGGAAATGCAGTATCTCACACGCAGACATAACTTACTCGCTTGCTTCAATGCAGAGGCGTTGAATGGCTTCACCTGACGACGATGCTATAGCGACGATGTGGGTATTCTAATTCTATTACTAGTTTAATCAATGCCGTAGAGAATTGTCTGGAATATCGACTAGACTTCAGAGTTATTATGATAAAGGGAGTTAGAGTAGAGATGCTGTTTTCCTTTTCTTCCTATTATAAAGAAAACCAGATATGCCAGTCTTTGGGATAAGAGAAGATATTTTACACATCTCTTTAAGTTTGTTATTTTTGTGTCAAAAGATTCATCATGCCAATTTTAATCCATGTATCCTTATTTACCTTTTTATGTAGTAAGTAATTACCTAAGTTTAAACCGCCTTTTAATCTTAACCTCAAAAAGTGAATTATGTAGGTGCCTATAGTAAATTTGTCCATAACTTCATCTTGACAGATCAAGCAGATATTTAATAAAGAAAAAAACAAACAAAACAGAAGCTGTCAAAGTGAAGCGAGCTTTAAGCAAGGTGGTGAAGAGCAAAGTTGTAAAAGGTGCTTCATTTAAGCTTTCCTGTGAACAGCTTTAAGCCACACTCGGAGAATTGTGCTAGCATATTTAATGGCGAGCTGTATTATATTGATTTTTAGATTTTCTTCATTTTCGTTCGATACCTCAATTATTTACTAGCTATCCGTTAACATTGATTTGGTTGCTAGACAAAACTCCAGAAAAAAGACGAGCAAATTGAAAACAAGTTGCAATGAACCAAATTTTTGATTTACTACATTACCGACATTTGCGTAACTTTTAAGGAAAAGGCTTTTTTATCAATCCAACGCAACTGCGAAGTGCACTCGCATTGAATACTATAAACGGAACATTTTAAAAACAAGGTTACGGGGAATACATTAAAAGGTTTAAATTGTAAAGATCTGGTCCTCCGCCTACAATTTAAGGCTAAAGAAGTCTATAACAACACAAATTTGATTAAGAAACAAACAACTTTAAAAACTTAAAAAAAAGAGATACCCATGTATGTATTTATTACCATTTAAGTACCTTATCACCAGTTGGTAGGTAAACCCGATCCAGTTCTCCCACTCATGACTAAATAAATGTTTGGCGCTTTATCGGAAGTATAATTTCTTAAATATCTATGTAAATTCACACTAAAAAAGATGCCGTGCATAAATTCATCAATAAAACGATATCTGTTTCTTATTTATGTATAAAATTACAGATACCTTTCTAGATGTTCAATCATAGCATGCTTATCGGTTAATTAAAATTTACTATGCATCTTTTAATTAAACACAGTCGATATCTATTCAAATTTTATTCTCTGGTGGTAATTGGACACGAATCGGTATTTGTAGGTAGGTATATGCATTTCTCCAATGGAAAAGCATTCCGTTTCTGAGAAATGTTAATGCATGTGGGCTCATAATGAAATGCATGCATTTTCTCCATAAACATGCTTTAATCCTCATATGTAACCCATATCAACAAGTTTGTCGAATGTTTGAGTGGAACTTTCATGATGAAGTGCGTTCAGTTGATTTGGACGTAGGCGGTTATTGAAATGAGAAGTGTGTTACTAGAAAATCGGCTATTTATTAAATCGTGAAACAGAGCCACTGTTTAAGCGATACCAACATACAAAATGCGGGGGTATTTGAGTGTGTACATCAACAGATATTGTAGGTAGTTGACTAATTAGACACACCACCGCCCACCAGGGAAATCCGGTCCCAACTGATCAATCGCTTATTTTTCTTTTTTGTTTACAATTGAAGATGTATGTTCCTACAAGATTTAAGTTTTAAGTCGACGTCAAATTTATTGTATGAAATTAGTTCGAGCAAAATGTCATTGCAATTCCAGCCTAAAAAATAGGGAACAGTTGCATCGAAAGAGAAATCTGCTTTGGTGAAGTTAAGCAGGTGGAAATAGTTAATTTATCATTTCCTTAAAGTTTCTACTGCAAAAAAAAAATTGTTTAACATGAAAATTATGATGGCGACAATTGCGACAGATGCCAAAGCTAAACAAGCTTAATGGCGTATGTCACAAATACAGGCTGAAGTACTAAATAAAAAAACACTCAAAGGTAACCCTGTTAGTCCCAAACAATTTGAATGAACATCTTAATCTGCATACGCATTTCACTCTAAACGACAACTGACAGAGATGTGAAAGATGCGTTCTTATAATTAAGTCAGACACACAATTTAATTCTGAATGAATTGAATTGCGCGACTAAACCATTATTGGATTAACAAAGGCGAACGCATTCATGTTTGTCAACAAATTTAATTCGCTGCGAGATGTGAGCAGGCAAAACTAAATAAACCATTATTAAGGATGAACAAATGGCTATTGTCGTGGCTGTATAAATTTAACAATCGGTAGGTTACACTTACGCATCAGCAGAGTACACTGCACATGCCTGGTGTATATACAGAGTTTTCAGGGTTGAATCATGCAGATGCATCAGTAAGAGTTTACATAAATTACTCCTGAGCATGTTTTACAATAATATTACCTATTCATTCATATTCATATCCATATTTACAATACGTGATTCGTAATAAGAACTTAAAATTATGCCAAAAAAAAATATGCCATAGCCGTACCAATAAAGGGAAAATGCTTAATTTGAACGTTCTGTACATGTTTTTTTTTTTGGGTTTTGCTTAGATAGAAATTTTAAGGCAGTTAGATCAAGTGAAACGTTGTATCATACTTATGGCTTGAATACTCTTCGTAGGGCACAGCCTGATTATATTTTTATGCGCAATGCTCACAATAATGTCTCAGAAGAGAGTTGGATAAAGCCTCAAATAGTAATTTCTTCAGGGGCTTAAGCGTACTTAAATCTGTCGTTGGTATACCCATACTTTGGAGACTGTCTCCCTTTTTTTTTATCAGCAAAAGCATTACTTTTACCCAAAATTCGGAAAAATCTCCTAAGTGAAATTTGCACTTGTTTTCTATTGGAAAATTACAAAATGTAACCGTGTTTATTAGCAAGTTTAAAATAAGCATATAACATAAAAATATACAAAAATAATAAAGGGTTTTCCAATAAGAGGTGTTATTTTGGTATTCAAAGAAAAATGTAATTTTTTGAGATAAATGAACGGATGTTTATTTCATAATAAAGAGGAAGGTATGTCGTTAATAATGAAAAACAACATCAGCCAAATGGCCACCACGAGCACGCATACAGGACCATATCCTTTTCATGAAATTTTCCATAACCAAATCGTAAAGTGGCTGTCCTATGTCCTCGATAGCCTCTCGAATTTTATCTTTGAGGTCTTGAATCGACGCTGGGCTTTTGGCGTAGACCTTATCTTTCACGTGGCCCCAAAGGAAGAAGTCACAAGGTGTTAAATCACAAGATCTCGGTGGCCAATTGTGATCACCTCTTCGAGAGATAACACGGTCCGGAAACTTTTCCCGTAAAAGATCAATGGTTTCGTTGCTTGTGTGGCACGTAGCGCCCTCTTGTTGAAAGTAAACGTTGTCCAGATCAATACCATCCAACTCCGACCATAAAAATGGTTTGTGGAATGCCCAAAGAACGACGAGGAATGGACAAACCTGGGTTTTCTTCAACACTTTGGGCTACAGCAGCAATATTCTCAGTTGTTCTTGAGCGACGTGCACGGGTTTTATTCTTCACATCACTAACTTGTCCCAACGGCTTGAATTTTTCCACCAATTTCTGTATTGCGGTCCGACAAGGTGCTTCACGAAGAAATGCTTTAGTTTTGCGAACTGTGACTGCAAGATTTTCACCATTTTTGTAGTGAATTTTAATAATTTCAATGCGTTGTTGTTGAAGCGCGTATCGTTCCATTTTTAGTAGTTTCTATGTACTTGCCAAATGTCAAAGTATAAAAGCTTTAAAAGTGACAGCTACCGAAATAGCGGGTCATTCACAATAATACCTCTCATTGGAAAACCCTTTACAGCAATTTCATTTTATACTATATTTACATAAGCCTGTTTTTTGAGCTTCAATCTCAGCAAAGCAAAGTAAAGTAAGATTTTCACAGCACGCAATTACAACAACTACACTCTACTTGACACTTGGAGACTCGCAGTAGTTGCAATCGCGTGCTGAAAATCTTACTTTACTTTGCTTTGCTGGAATCAAAGCTAAAAAAAAATACGCCTATAATATCAACACGAGTAAATGCATTCAGATACACAAAAACTCTTACGTAGGCGTTCGATGGGCGGTATTCTTTCATGTTTAATTCGAACAATTCATTCTTTGAAATTTTTTGGTAATCAAAATACTTTTTAGATTTTTCTCCTTTTTAAGCCTCTCCCTCGTCTTCCCCTTTTTCATTTAAAAAGCGCCAAAATTGTAGCTCTTCCCCTTAATCTGGGATCACTGGGTAGATATACCTAATGGATAACCAATATCCCTAAAATAATTAAAGCGCGTGTTAAGCCCCAACCATATTTTTCAGCACTCATAGCGCGATACTAAGAATTATCATTTTTAGTGTCCAGGCTAAATTAGATCTCAAAATGGCGAAATTTTCCATACAAAATTGCATATTTTGACAATATAAATATATAAGGTGAAGATTAAAAATGATTATTAGTAAGGCCCAATATCTATTATTTGATTAACGACTAATGCTTTGTTTTTCTTTCATATCTTTGCAGGTAAATATTTCACAATAACAAGAGTGCAAATACCGAATTCGACGGTAACGTATGGAATTCATTACGGAATCCAAATGTAATATTCATATTTTGCACTGTAAGCTTGAGCGTACGCCCCATAAAACAGCGGTGCACTTAACGAAAATTCACAAACAACACGCCTCTGTTAATCTTTTTTCCCCATATAGGTGCATTTTTAGGTCACAATAATAATGATAACAAGAGCTTGTCAACTCGAATGAGTCATTTGAGAGCTTTATTGCATATGGAAAATTAAACACTCGTACATTGTTTAAATATTTGTCATTTACAGTGCAACAACCTCTTCAGTATGAACGAAAAGTTTCGCAATACTGGCAGACTTGATGGATAGCCGGTGTGACATAAATACTCGTATTTTTATCAGCGCGTTGATATTTGATACAGTATAATCAGTATAATCGATATTCAGCTGTAGGCTTCAATCTTATCTGTGATTGGGTGTAAATAAAAGCAGATTTGTTATGAGAAGGGCACTTATTAGAAATAGAAATTCTTTGGTTAGATGTGGATATTAATATTGTGTTGATCAAAGGTCAGTTTCTTTAAACAGCTGTCATCGACAAAGTGACTGATAGGCAAATTATATCAACGTCGATGGAATTCGTGGCTAAAAACATGATTACTACCTTTTGATCTGTTCGATAAATATGTATGTATTTCCGTATACCATTTTGCGATTTCCGTCAAAAAAGGAAACAAACCCTCCCTTTTTTGTAAGACTGTTAATCTATGCACCAGACATTATGAAGATGTCCCTTGCATTCTTCCAAAAATTGCCCAGTTTATTCACCCCTCATTAAAAAAAACATTTCCTCCAGAACCGCTTTCAGTTCTTAAAACAAATGTGGCTTTTACTCGTACTCTTGGTCTGTTACATCTATTCAGGCCAAATACTTCCTCAATTTATAGCAGCAAAAACACACATAATGACAGAGAAAAAGCGCCCATAATGACAGATGAACTTCGAGCCACACACAAAACAAAGCAATGCCGAACAACAGCCACGACCACGACACCCGACAATGCCAAGAGTGTAACCGCACATGGCTTCCATGTTCCATGGCCCATGGGTTCCTTTTCCATTTCCATGTTGCTAGTATCTGCCGCACCGTCTGCGTCTGTTCGCCATTATTTGTGTTTGTTGATTCTTGTCACACTGTGGAAGTCTGGAATTCCAAATAATGTGGATTTTAAAGTTGCTCAACAAAAAGTGCGAATAACAATAACTAATCCAACAGACAGAAAACATGCAGCGCGCAGAAGGCGCATCTATTGCATGCATTTTCATTGCATTGCTAACAAATTGCTCTGACCAGAGTTGAACGCTCGCAAAGAACGCACTTTTTGTGTAGCGTGTTTCTGTTTTTCGTTTTTTTTTTCTATGAAATGTACAATTTATCTTTCGATAGAGTACTTGCGTTTAACAATTCTTTTTATTGATTTGTATCTTTTTATCGGGCCAACCCCTTTTTGGGAGTGTGCCTATGCCTATAATGTTTTGATGCCTTGACGTTTGGAAAGGGATTTTGCTTTCAAACTTGCAACTAATGAGCAGATAAGATATAGCGAATACTTCAATCAATTGTCACGACTACTGTGAGGAATTTTTATCAGATGCGTTTTGTCAATCTGCCAACAGATGGCGATTTATTATTATTTTCTACGGCTGGTAGTCGTGTCACGTATTTTTGTATTGAATTAATACCGTTGATGTTTCGTGTCACGTCATCATAACCACACTGAGTTGATATTCCCTGGAGATGATAGCTTGAAAATCCTGTTGATGTTGAGGTAAAAACTGTGACATCTGACATCTAAGGGAACAAAGAAAACCGATGCTATTGGCATGAAGGACTACGTCAAGCACAGGAGGTTTATGCACGTGTCTAAAACGACAGTGTTGGTATAAATAATTCTGATTTGTAGGATAAAACGAAATGATTCCTTTGCCGTTTGTTATAATATTATTTTCTTGTGATGGAGTGACGGACCGCATTTTGCATTAAAAACATCTTTTGACAGCTTAGGTAGAGTGGCATATAAAGTTACGTTCAACCGTAAAAACAAAAAGTTTTGAGTGTATAAATTTAAACTTTGATTTGGGTTGAAATGCCATGCAATGGAGAATAGTTTTTTCAGCGTAGAAGCTACGAATATTCGCAATTCGCTCTCAAGTGAATTGTCCTTTAGGGATGAACCTGAAACCTTTCTTAGTAGTTCCACACATTTGCTTGCTTTAATTGTTTAACATGTTTTTTAAACTTCATAAATAAACGTGAATAATTTTTTATATTGTGATTGGTGATTGTAGCACATCACCCTAAATTTGGAAGGGAAATTGAAATTCTTGCAAATTTTTTATAATAAAATTAGATATGCCCACTGCGCGCCCAAGAAGGTGTTTCTAAAGTTTTACGAGAGCGGACATTATTTTTGTCAGCGTTGTCACTGCTAAATTTTTTTGATTTTATTATATTTGCAGCTAGTAGAACCGTAAAAAAAGCAATAATGATTTAAATTTTACGATCTAATTTTATCTAAACGTGACATATTTGTCTGATGGAACTGGTTTTAAAAATACAAATTAACTCTTTGCAAAAACAAAAAACCTTCTAAGTGACTTTGAGGAGTTTAAATTTAAACAAATCTTGGTATAATTGAATCAAATGGTAAATGGATAGGGAGCTCCGATTTAAAAGAACTTTCTACGTAACACGTTTTTAAAATGAGTTAATGAGTGTTTTAAAAGAAGTTCTTAAACAGGTCGGATGAATCACTCTATAGCTATGCATTGGGCGAAATGCTCAAATTAAAAAGGCGCCAGCTTTGGTTTGTGTTGCTAAATAGATAAAGCTATACATCGTGTCGGTCGGATGGAAGGCGTCAACTAATTGACCGCTTAGAGAAAAAAGTGTTAGATCAAGTGTGGGTTCAACCAGTTTTTTTTCGATAGCCAATTCATGTTGTTCTATATAATCGTATATCGCCTTTGATAGTTGTATTCTTTTGTTTTGGCTTGCTGATATAAAGACGGATTCTAACGATGATTGCCCTCAACTTTTCATTTTTAAATGAATGTTTTTCATTTCTGCGACCAAAAGGAGTTGTATTTCTGAACCCTTTATTGCGAGCGTTTTTCAATTGCTTACTGCGCCACTGCTTCCGATATTTCTACCCTTTTGAAAGATCCCGATGTAATCAGCGGTATTTTCCACTTGAACATTAACGTACCTACTCATAGATCTTGAAAATTTAACGAAGTTTAAGCCAGATTACGAACTTCTTTAAGCCATTTAAAACCACTTTGTATCAGGGGCGATTCCTCTCAGTTAGCTAGTTTAGCGGCGCTAAACCAAGAAAATAAATTGAAATACATATACGCAAAATACAGCAAATAACATGGTAAAAGTAATTATGCAGATTAATAATTGCAATAATCAATGACATACTAAGCAACAAAACTATCATTTACAAATAATATTTGCCTACACAAACACACAACACAATACTCCCATGCAATAAGTTTCACTTGAAATACTCTTTAGCGTTACAACTTGCGATACCGCAAATTCCCTGCCTGCACGCACACACAATCTAAAACTCCCATAGAAAAGTCTCCTGCTTGTAGCATTTTAGCGTAAAAAAGTTGCGCTACCGAATTTCCTCCACTCTGTATAAGTGTGGAATTTGACTATACCTCTACCAGTCGTAAGCAAAGCACAGGAAAATATACGGAAGGGTAAGCGCAAAACAAATGCGATAAAACTTGAAAGTAGAGTGTTAGTGTAAGCAAGCAGGTATATTTTGCGCGTTATCTTTTTTTGTACTTCTGTGTGTTTCTCTTTCTAGTCAAATTGCAGTAAGAATGTGTCGATTGATTCTTATTTGACTGAATTAATAGTCTTATTGAATTCCATACCAAAAGTAAAGTGCGATTTATAATTTTATATTTGCGTGGATTATAAATGTGAGTAAATACATAATAATTATTTTTGTCGTGCTTTTAAAATATGAGAGTGAGCTTTTTTTTTTTTTTTTTTGTGAGAAGTGAGCACGTAGCTAACCCAATGCTTAAGACCAGGAATCGCCACTGCTTTGTATAGGGTGCACCAAAATTCTGTAGAAGGGTACGAGCTTTTCTTTTTACCTCTCCATATACAACTTGATCTTGATAGACATCTATCTCTCGTGGAGGGCACTCTCAAGATAAATTTAATCAACATGCAAATTTTATCAAACAAATTCGCTGTTTATTAGACAAGTTCGCCATATCGCATCAGTGCTGGGAAATACTTTGTTAGCACTCACCTAACCGGTCTGCGTTTAAAGTTTATTTCTTGCCGATCGCAAAACGTGACTAGACACCGAACCGACTTCACCGTCATCGCTATCATCGATCGCAACCTAAACCACCAGACTAGGTAAAAGCAACACACACCTACTCTTCCCAGAGTTGCTGAGTGGTACGGTCGAAATGGAAATACTGAACGTTGCCCAGTGGTGGCGTTGCTTCTATCATATGATAAATAGACACATTTGCCGTCTGTTGAACTTGAACTGATGACAAATGATTCGTAGCCATGAGTGACTTGTTCAGTTTGTCTGAAGCTGAATCACAGTATGTATTGTGAACTGTTTTTTTTTTAACGGGTCGTCAAGGTCAAGAATAGTTTTTCGGTGATATTTTGATGATGGGAGGTATTTTTTTTTTAAATGCCTTGTGAGCAGTCAGGCAAAACAGCGTTAACCTCAATGAAAGTGAAACTGAATATTTTTGGTTTGGGTTTTGAATGTTTTTCTATTGCTGAGCGAGGAGTGCGGAGCTATGCCAACAAGTATGTAATTGCAAGTTGAGTGGAAATAAGTGTCAGCTCTTTATTTGGTTAAGCAATTAGGTAGTTTGTCTTCAGTGACTGTCATTACAAATCAAGCGGTGAATTCGTAATTAGGGACCACCCAGTTGAAGCTCATTACTCATTGTATAGCAATTTAGGTGCTGTAACTGTTATTTGAACGCGCTGGAACTTAAGACGTGCCGTCGATGAAAATAAACGCGAACCGTGCAATGCTTTTATCAGCTGACTCGAAATTTATTAGATATTAAGTCCAAAGGGGAAGCGTTGCCGCAAGAGCTCACAATGATTTCCAATGATTTCGCCTCATCGCGATGAATGTGAATCCCGTTCTGTCTAAAGAAATATAGGTAAAAAAGGATGTCAATAATTAAAAAATGACAGAAAACAACTTATATTACTGTTGTCCGTCATGATCTGCCTTAGGTTTCTCGTCCTATGATCATAGGACGGAGTTGGCTTGCCTGATATTTTTACTTAGCGCCTTTTATGCTTAAAATTTGGACGGCATTTCCAAGTATTGTCGCTTTTTCTATTTTTAATATCGCTTCAACTATTTTTGATCACTTTCTGACGTTTCTCTATCCCATTTCCTATATTTGAATGAGACTTCGCCAACAACATTCTTGTTCTTAACAACAATGCCTTGTTGACACCTTTGTAGTAAACGTAGAATTTTTTTGATCGGAAGCAATAAGCTACCTAATAAGATAAATACGTTTTTTTCTATTAAAAATTACCCGCATAAATGTAGGTAAACATATTCATCACTTCGCATGTGACTTAAAGTGGCATAAAAGGTTTGTGATTTATCTTGACGTTCAGCAAGAAGACAATTCAAGGATATTATATAATCGTCAGATTAAAATGCCAACAGTGTTATAATAATTTATTCTTACACAACTACCTGTAAGGTTTGCACGTCAACTTGTTTGAATACTCACAACTCTGACAGCTGTCATAAGCGTGAAGTTAGACCTGAAATCAGCTGGCAAAGTGAGACATTTTAATTACGTAAAATGTATACCTAACAATGTAATTGTATGGCTTTGTAGAACTATTCGATAGCATTCACATTCAGCGAATGTCATTAACAAATAAATCGCTACAGTGAATACAAAATAAGCGACACCGACTCATGCTCTGCCGCCGGCCTTGACCAACTTTTTTATACAGTTCTTTTGCAATAAATTATCACAATAAAACAAAAATAAAAAAAACCGGCTTATGCCTCTCCAAAAAATCACCACCACCTTAATGTTAAAAATATCCAATTCCACTCAACCTCACTAAGTAAAACACGGGCCGTCCGAAAATTCTACAAAAAAATCCACAATCCCCAAAGCGTGAAACTCATTTCGCCCCCCGAAATAAGTTGGGTAAAATTGTTTACACAAAACAAAATAAGAAAAATTCCTCACTTAATTGTTTATAACGTGAGCAGCGTGTGTTAGTTTTACCTTTTTACGCGCCTGCATTTCGTTTTGTTTTATGGAAATGGAAACACAAACGATGAATTCTCTGTAATTAGACAGATTCTTATCGAAAAGCTCATTAAAGGAGTGGAAAAGGTGTGAGAACCGAGCGTGCATTTTATAATCGAGTATGAAGGTGTAAATCAGTTCAAACGGAAATAATCATAATTTCGAATGCACCTCATATCTTGCCATACAATGACGTGTTAGATCATCAACAATGATAATTTAAAAAAAAGGTGGCAATAGGTAGCTAGAGCTATTATCTAAACACCGCACGGAAAGTGGGTGAATTACTTTTGGCGCGAGAGCGATGTACTTTAAAAGTCAGACTCTGTGGGTCGATAATCCGCACTGAATGCAATCAATCGATGGGTGGCATCACTTACTGGCACAGTACACCTAGAGAGTGCAGTGACAGTGACAGTTGACAAATAAATTCGCACATTCGACGGGGTCGACACACATATGCAAGTGTCAAACAGCTGTCGTCGTTTCAATGCAAATGGCATGAGGATTATATTATTTGTGCACAATATGTCATTGGTTAGCATATATGCAAACACAGGTGCTATTTAGGGCGACTGTAAGTCACATGCACTCTGTGACGTAATTTCCTGCGATATCATTGTCTTAATGGATGGTTTTTGTTTTATTTGTTGTCTCTCTGTTCAATTGCATTCGAGTTAATGAAGTTCATTCGAAGGCAATTGTGTTTTTGTTGATCAATTTGCGGCTTATTGCAGTTGCATTTATAGTGTTCGGCATGACGGCAAAACATACTTGGGAAACATCTGGCTAACAGACTGTCTGGGTCTATTGTTTATGTACGGCAAACCTATACACAGTACGAAAACCATAATGCACTGAAGATTATGGCAGTACACTTGAACATTTTCTACAAACTGGTTTCGAAAGGGTCATGTTTTTACAATTTAATGAGCATATTGTTTCTTTATAATGTTGAGCTGAATGCTGAAGAAATAGCTGCCGCGGAGGAGATGTGTTGCGACATTGTTGTATTTTTACTTGGCCAACAATACTAAATTTAGACGATAACATCAGGGAAGGCACACGAGAGCTTTCTAGTGCCAGGGGTATCAATAGGTTTGCCTATTTTATGAGTTTGCAAAGTACTTTGTTAGACGCAAAGCAGGAAATATTTGAAATTAATATGGTTGCTTGAATTGTTGCTGAAAAATAGTTGACAGATGGAAAAGAGAAGGACAACATTTTTAATTATAACATTCCAGCGGAACATCTTTGTTCCAATTATTGAAATGTCATCGACTTGGAGAACGCAGTACGACAATCGCTTAAGAAGAGACGCCAAATCAAATATAAGACCCCCCTGTTTAATAGTGCCCCTAAATTAATTTCATTTATGTACATGGTTAATTAAATATGTCTCTTGTTTCCCGCACTACATTTATTTTCAGCAGCGCAATCACCCGCACTCACTGTCCACAGTAAATATTGAGTTTCTGCGCACTCCCGCACTAAGTTTCTTGTCAGAATATAGAGTTACGAATGCATGCACCGCGTCCTGTCACACAATTATGTGCTACCTTTCCATTTAAATCGTTATCACCAAAAACTATCGACTCAC
This sequence comes from Cheilosia impressa, assembly GCA_948293265.1. Classification (NCBI taxonomy): domain Eukaryota; kingdom Metazoa; phylum Arthropoda; class Insecta; order Diptera; family Syrphidae; genus Cheilosia; species Cheilosia impressa. The sequence continues at coordinate 126,585,573 of OX411880.1, read as the reverse complement.
TTTTCATTCATTTCAGCCATAACTAGCAATAGTAACAGCGAAAAGCCCCCATCATCATCTACATCATCGAAGGGCATATTCTCATTGAAAAAACTCGACGAATGGTTTCAAGTTGAATTATTTTCCAAGGATTCTTCGGGTATGTGTGTCCTCATTATCATCTCAATTCCTTTTCAAAATTCTTGTTGGTTGGTGTTGTGTTATCGTAAAAGTGTTGTGTAACTTCTATTGTTAATTCGTAGTGAATTGCCTAACGTGTCTAATTGTTTGTTGTATCTGCATGAATTTATTTATTTTGCACTCGGTTTTTTGTTTTGTTTATTATTCCATGCACGAGATACGAGTATGTATTTGTGTATTTATTTGTTATATTTAAATTTTTCTCCCGCTCGATGTAAACAAATTGGGTAGGTGGACGTTAACCCGGATGATTTTATATTTTTTTGGAAAATGTGTAGCACATTTTTGTACACGAACAAAAAATTCGGCTCGCCATGTTCAATTGGTGTCATCGTAGCGTCTGGTTAACCGAATTCGATTACGCCTACGAACAATCGTACAAGAGTTCATAGATCAATGGATTCCTTGAACATTCAAATGAAGATCGCCTAACACAGAGCGAGCGACGCATGGCGCGGCGTATAACGAGAGACGTGTGACCCAACAATAAACACGCACAGTTTATGAGAAAATGTTTCTTTCGGATGCATATTCGGTTTGGTTCATAATTTTTTAAGAGTTTTTTTTTCTGTTTGATAATAAACTTGGAGCAGGTCATTGGGCAAACCAAACCACCAACGATGTCTTATGTTTTGTTTATGAATTAATTTCCAATCAAACTTAGACGGGACACAGGCGGTGGGTGTTGGTATTAGACGCGTGATAAGAATTTATAAAACATCAAAGTTTTGTCTGATGGGTGGAGAGAGACAAACGGAATTTTTTTTTAACAACGCGCTGCATTTGCGCACCCAAGGACATGGAGATGTATTTTTTGTAAGTACATACATATACTGTAACATGTTGGGATATAAAACATCTTCTCTCCGATAGATTTCACTCGTTTCTATGTTGCAACTGCAGCGTTCAAACCACAAAAGTCAATTATTTGACAGGCAATAGTCGCACCTTGACTTACGGTGCAGCGCTTAGAATTTCATCACGTTTTGGGGTTTTATTCAATTTAGTATTTTACGAGCAGCTCACCGCTGCGAAATATATTAAATTTTCTTATTATTAACAATTTTACGACCTACATAAGTCGCACACGGCGATGAAGACTGCCATAGGTATAAAATTGGAATTACTTTTCTATGTGACAGCGGCATTGATGGGTTGAGACTTTGTTGGTTGAAGAGTTAAAAAACTCTTTGACGTTTGTCCATACCTGTGGCGAACGGCTATTTCTGAATGCTGTGTTTCTTTTCTTTATTATTCCAATTAAACCTTAGTTTGTTCAAGAATATAGAGTAGGCAGTAGGGGAATGAGGAAGTTTGTTAATTCAGAAAATTCCAATTGAAGATTAGGCGAAACTGTCACTTGTCATTGATTATATTCGTTTTCGAGAAATTGGGCACATTCAACAATTTAGTTATCTGAGTTATCTGGACTAGATGTCCCGTGAACACAAAAACTAGATTGGTCGGAAACGTCACTTTTCCTTCGTCAGGCACATATGCGAACTGTCATCTAAGTATGCAGTATGAATTTCCTGACTAGATTCGTCGACCACCCCTCCAAAAACGTCAACTGAAACAGCTATTCATATGGCCTTTCTAAACCAATCAAAATCAAGATACATCAGCTGTCGGAATTACTAAACTAAATACTTGATTATCTCCATAGTTGGCTAGATTCCCTCCATAAACATTTAACATTTATTAAAGAAAAATGTCGCTGAATGGCGAATGGCTTTGTAATATTATTTTGAATTCTGAAGCAAATTTGTCGGCTCTGAAAATTGTTTACTAATTGTGCAATAAAATTGTTCAATTAAACTCAATCTTACACATTTTCTTAACAGAAACCACCGAAATGTGGGAAAAAAACGAACGAATTCCTTAGCGGACTGAAAACCCAAAGTGTGCACGTTTCGCGCCCTTTGCGAATGCGTTCCACGAGTGCATGTGCATAAGAAAAATTAATGCACACCGTACCGCCACATCTATACCAACTTAACGCACATTGAAGAAATGTATGCCGCCAACATATGTGGCATCATGAAATTACATTTGCAGATGACAAATGTCAGCGGTCCGATTCCGATGGTTTATTTGTGCTACTGTACATGAATTGCCCCCCACATTGTGGCGATGGGGATGCATCATGCATGCGTAAAATGCGAATGCTGTTGGCCTCCTCTGATCTTGATAAAATCTGGTGGATAATATTGAGAAATTCTGCGAAATTAATTAATTTCTTTTCGTACTTTTACATTTTCTGTGTCAGTTTTCTTTTTGTGGACTTTTTACTTTGAACCACAAAATGATGAATCGCTATACTACTGCCGTCAATCATAAATGTTTCATATAAGGCTTAAGGCAATGGGATGATTTTAATATGAGAAACGTGTCCCACATACGAACAAGGTGCGGAACAGCTTTTATCATAATGACACAGGTGCTATGATTTTATTCATTTCCGTTTGTGAACGCAGTCATTTGCATTTTAATGGCGTAGTTGCAATTAAAAGCGCTAGTCCGCTAGTGCACTACATTACTGCGGGAATGATTTGAAAACTATTTGATGAACATATTTGGGGGGTAATTCAATGTGCCGAATGGAAAGACAATGGTAATGATTGATACTTTATAGTTATATGAATCATTCGACAAGAGCTTGGGGGAATCAAATTGCGTTTTTATTGTCGTTCCAATTGAAATTATTGGAAACAGTCCAATTTGTTTTGGTTCTGGTTTTCGCGGTATTCTTTGATTGGCTCGCTTAAAGCTCAATAAGTAACGAGCTGATTTAGTATTGGTCAGTTCGGTATTCGTTTTGACTGATTTCACTGAAAGATGACAGTTAATTTTTATTCGTTGGTGTTGGTGAGGTATTACATACAATGTGTAAGTAACCTAGGAGGAACGTTATGCTCAGTTGCGATAAGGCCGAGGCCGAAAACTTGACCATCAATTGAAGTTGTTTAAATTCAAGAAGACAGTTTTCTCTCTCTTTTGCTGAAGGAATCCTTAATTGACTGCATTGTGGCTTGGCAGATTCTGCAAATTAAATCACTTTTGCTGTCAAAAATTTAACAAAAAGACCAAATTTTGGGTGTGACAGTTTTTAGTTTATTGAAGATGAGCGGTATCTTAGTATATCATATCGGCATCAGATGGGGAAGAAAACCAATTGATTTGAGAAAGCAATTTCGATTTTTTTTTCTATCATGTTGCATCGTTTTTATATTTAAATTTAGGTCGAATGTTTGTATATGATCGGCAATTCGACAAACTGTCTTAACGGTTTTAACATTCGGATGCTATCAGCAGTAGTAGTAGTTTGAAGATGGACTTTAAAAAATTACAATATTGGTAGGTACCTTGTTTGGACAGTTAAATGTATATTTCCAATGTTTTTATGCGATGAATGTGACAAACAGTCGGAGAGCGGATTTATGACAGATATCTTTTAATCATCTCCAAGAAGAAACGGATTATTTATGATTTAAATAATTTAGCGAAATAACGAGTAAATTTCCCTCTTGACACATGCCTACCAGCTCAGAAAGTTTCTTCTGGCATTGTGTATTGACGTTTGGAACACAACTTTACACAACATAATCGCTTGTCAAATTTTATGACATATAAGTTATAATTGTACAAAATCTTTAAAACTTACTTATTAGTAAACAAATTATAATACCATTTCTGTCAATTAAAGTGAACATTTCTCTTTTTGCAGGCGGTCAACTGAAAACCAAAAATGGTCAAAAGTACGTCCTTAATGGAAAGCCAGAGAGAATGACAAGATCATTTGCCATCTTGTCTGTATTGGTTATGTTGCTGGCGATTCTCATCGCGTGTCTAATCACATATTTCATCACAGCTAGTGCATATGCATCAAAGAGGTAAGTACTTACTTGTTAGAGTATTAAAAGAGGACAACATTTCAGGAAGTAGAATATTTGTAAAATCGATTGAAAGGGCATTGGAAGATTTTTTCCAGTCGACCACTGTCATCGCCTGACTGAAATGCAGAAAGGGTTATCAACGTATATTGTTTGCTTCTATACTTTTGACAGTGACAATGTGCCATGAACTTTTGATTTTCATTCGGCCAGTTTTAAAGTACAAAATTGCAAACCGGCGACGCTATCGAACCAAAGCAGTGCAGCCATACCTGTGCAGGATAACTTTTTAAAAATGTATTCACCACACTTCTGTCAAAAAAATTGGCGAAGAAAATTGTCGCCACTCGGCCTTGGTCTAAAAATTAGTGAGTCCATTGGCTATAAGAAGACCTACCTTTCATTCTCTCAATATTGCGTTAAGGGGGATATACCTTTTATGCTAAAAGCGATATTTATTACAAAATACGACTTAATTAACACACCTCTTTGGGTCAATAAATCAACCATAGGAAAGCCAATTGAAAATGGATTTTCCCAACACTTCCCATCCTTTTTTAGATTTTTGTTCAACCAAAAATTGCTTTTTTCGCTCAGACTATGAGGGCCAAGCCTTTCGTTTTCGCGCAAACAACTCAGATAATCTATCGCAAATTTACATGACCCGTTCTACGGAACTCGTAAATAAAGGAAGGCAATCAGTTAACGAGGTGCGGTCGACTTGGTCTGCATTACTAACTGCCCTTTGAGAAGGTTGACCCACATTTGAATACCTACTACTGCCTGGACTTGCTGGCTGTGACCTAGTTAAGATTTTGGCAGGAAATACGAATTTCCTTTGAAATTTTGTTGCCAATGGGTTATGAGTTGGTGCCGGTTAGGTGAGGGTGTGGACTCTGGAATCGTATAACAACACACTGCGTGTTGGCTATTTATCTTCGGTTTTATTATACTCCTTAGTGCATAAGGGAATTTTGTTGATATTTTGGGTCTCCAGTGTTACAACCCTAATTAGAGCGATTGCTAGAGGAAACACTGGCTTCACTTCGAATGACATTTACCAATAAAGATAACTTTTGTTGAGGAGGTTAATTGAGCAAATATTACGCAGGTCAAAAACTTTGCAACGTAAGGCTGAAATTACGACTCAGTAGCTTACTTAGGTTTTCCCTGGAATATTTAAGCGGAAAATGCTTTTAAGTCGTACTCGAAAATTGCTTCAAAACGATCACTGATCATCAGTAATAATAAATGATCGCTTTTGGTCGAGAAATGCCATCGTGCTGTATTTATTAATGATAGCTTAAGGTTCGTTTATCGTCGTTTATCTATTGCAATAACTTAGTCGAATATGTGGGACCGGCGCGTAAATGATCAGCTAGACGGTAATTCCCAGTATTTTCGCGAGACGTGACGTTAAATCGAACGCAAAGTAAGGACTTGCTTTTTGCACGATTTCATATTGAGATTCACAGAAACAATTTTGTTGCTTCTTCATAGCAAACTTAAAATGGAATTGCTGCAAATAAAAATTTAATTTTATTAATGATAGGGAAGAAGCCGCTTGGCTCAATCATTATACGTTTTATTGTAGCTTAGTTTTAAAGGAAGGAATGAAGTCACAAATAATTACTGTACGAGTGATAAGAAGATGTACATAAGAGTTATGTTTTTAAAAGTTTTTGACAACCTATTGTGGACGTACTGTTTCCTCGAAGCTTATCGTTGTTAAGAGACTTTTTCAAAGTTCGCTTTCCATTTAAAACAACCGCTAAGCTCTCTAGGACAGTGGAACAAATAGGACATTTTAACGTTTACTTTTTTATATCCATACACCTATTTTCAGTTTTACCTCCAAATTTAAGTACCTAATTCAGGGTCCATATTCAGCAATTAACACATCGATATATTTATCGCTAAACCAATCCTTAGTTTTCGGTTAAGATTTTGGTAAATTTAAAGTAATTTAAAGTATTGAACGCAATAAAGCCATTTTGTAGGCCTTGTGGTAGCCATTTTTATTTTATTTTTTGCACCGATGAATAATTTTTCCGGCAGTTTAATCTGTTTAAGTTATTGGGTGCGTTCAAAATGGTGCATTCGAACATTATTTTGGGAGCTTTTACATTTTACATTCCACAACTTGCAACGCGTTCCACGACACTGCTGTTGAATAAATAAGGGCCTATTTGCAGGGCAACCAACTACTTACGACCTAACGAATATTCGCTAGTTTGGAAGGTTCATTCACGTGATACATTAAATTTGATCTGAGGTACTCGTGATGAACGAATACAATGAATTCGCAAATAAATTGCATTGGTACTATATCGATTTGGAGGTTAAGATCAAACGAATTATTGCATTCGCTATTTTGTGGAATGCGTTTAATTATTGTGAATTTTGTGAACTGATTTTATTCGCGAACTAAGGAGTAGGAGTATTCATATTGAGAGCGAATTTCGAACATTCGAACATTCGTAGTTTCTGAAATTTTATTCGCATTTCTTTTCGTCGCAGATATCCGCGATTCAGTTTCATTTTGAAAAGTTATAAGTTCAAACGAATTTATCAGTCGTGGGCTTGTTTATTGTGACTGTTTTGTGTGGATTGTGAATAAAGTCTGACAGTTCGCGGAAAATTGCTGTTTGTTAATTTCGCTATTTTAATCAATTACAACTGAGTTTTTTCTTAGATTGTATGTTAGATTAATTAAATATAATGTTTTTGTGGCAGAACAAATAACAATTTTCAACTTATAAATGCAGTTAAATTGATTTGTTCGCAAATGGCCTATTCGCAATTCGCTCTCATATGAATAGTCCTAGTCTTGCCTGACAGTTCGCTGCAAGAGAATTTAAATTCGAGGGAAATTTAAACATTAAATAATTCTAACCTTAGTAATGATGACAATTTGTTGTTTACACATTACAATTGATTCATTCTCAGTTCGTTTATTCGCAATTCGTGGCCCGAAAGAAATGTGTTTTAACCTTAAAAAACAGGACAGAAAATCACGTAAATCTGCTCATATCCATTCAGTCGCATAAATAGTATCACTCAAACAACAATTGATGAAAAGTGTCAATGAACTTTCAACGTCGATAATACAAACCACTTTACGTACAGCTTGCTTACTATCCTTTTCTCTGTTTGTATAGAACTAATTTATATATTTTTTCTCCCTCTCTTTTTGGCTCAATTCCAGTTGTACAAATGGCAATAGTGCAGCCAATTACAACAATCATGGTGAAAACTTCAGCGCAACGATAGCCAGTGCAAGTACCTTGGGCGTACTATCACGCGGACCGGGTGTTACCGCCAGTGGACCTGACCCATTTCCCAATGAGTTCAGCCACAATGACGAGATTCCTAGAGCTATCGATCGAAAGTTGCAGTTATACGAGGGATGGACGCCCGAGTTGTACAAGTAAGTTGCTTTATGAAATTATTGTTACAAACCTGAATCTTTTCAACTGTCACGTGCCCTTTCACTATTTACTCCGAGATGTCAACATCTCATTCTCATAGAAAGTGAGACGCATGACTATTTTGAACAATGAAAAAAAAAAAGAATACAAAATAAAACTTTTTAGTGCATAACCAATTGAATTTCTGAGGATACTACATAATTTCTGGAGATGACATCACTCGTTGGTTTCTTGGAGACTCGTGCTGGTTAAAGAAAAAGGTTGCCCGGCTCGTTGGCCTCGTTTCGTGTGTGAGTGTGGTATGCTGCAGCGCAGACCGCAGAGTCACTCTTAATATAAATAAAGCAGTTCGCCTCGTTTCATTGTTGTTTAGTGGAGCGAGATTCAATGAGCTTATAGTGATAAAGTCATCATCAAACTGGAAGGAGAACCATTTTTACGACGTCCACAGGCCAACACAACTCCTGTGAATGCTGTGGTGCATGGACTTGAGCCGAACTATACATAGTTTGCAATAATTGCATAAGTTATTGACAAATTCTCGCGCGCTAAAATGTTTATGACAATTTTATTGGCTAGAGGAGGCTAATAGCTTTGGATGCTTATATAGCTCGCTGTCAATAGTAAAATCAATATCGAACGGGTTACAAAGTCTTGCTGTTCTATTTGTCAGTAGACATCTTTAAGTGGACTATTTGTCGGCTGTTGCTGGCATCCATGATTGTGGCTGCACTCTGTTTAAAGCTCATCAAGCGTGACTTTTAATACTTTGAAGTCCTAGAATTTAAAAGCACTGGCGACAAACTTATCAACTGACATTGTCGCTCCCCATGTTTGTGCATTGGTGTATTCTTTGACGGTTTACAATCAAAATGTTTACAAGAGAAAGCCATTAAGATGTTTATTGTGACAACAATAAAAAATGTATTTTGTGTTGAATTCAATGTTCCGTGAAATTTTGTTACATAACTTTGTATACAATGTAACAGTGGCTCAATATTAAAGAAGTAGGTTAACCCATTATTTGTTATATATTTGTTTTGCAACTGTAACAATGTCTCAAGTGAATGAAAACCGAGCCATTCTTTTCACGCTACGAGCTTTTACAAATTGATCTGCTGCGCAACATCAAAAAACTCTTGAGACAAGTTAAGTCCTTCTGTTTTATGTCGAAATCAATATGTCAAAATTATTGGGAAGACTTAATGGGCACGTTCAATTATCTAGTTTAGTAAGTCTGACAGCTCTCTGACTAGATGTAAAATGAGCTGCTGTTTCAGTTGACGTTTATAGAGGGGTAGCCGACGAATCTGAAGAATCAAGAATTTCGTGGTGGAGTAGGAGTACTAAGTTGACAGTTCTCATATGTAGCTGACGCAGAAAAAGTGACGTTCCCGACCATTCTAGTTTTTGCGTTCAGGTTGCATCTCATCCAGACCAATCTAGTCGACTTAAGATGACTCATATGTACCTGACGCAGAAAAAGTGACGTTCCCGATTTAACTAGTTTTTGCATTCAGGTTACATCTCATCCAGACCAATCTAGTCGAATTAAGATAACTAGATTCTTGAATGCGGCTAATTTCTATAACATCACTTAACTGACTTCAATTATATCGAATTACATATTTTAAAACTTGACGTCTATCTGTCTTTTGCTTGTCTGCTTATAAAGCGAGGACCACTTATTCAATTTGTTTGTTTATTTTCGTAGTTGATAGATCTACTAACGGGTTGGGTTTAAATATATGTTTGGTTGCGGTGCGATTCGTAATTAAAATATCACTACGTTCCCACAGTTGCAACTCAACTAGGATTTAAAATCAAACTATTTTCTACTGAATTCGACCTTGTTTCAGCAGAAAATAACAATTTATCCCTTCTGGGGGTTGAACCGGAACCTCTCGCTCAGTAGTTCTGCGCACTACAAACTCCGATTCACATTACAATTTTGGGTGCATACACAATATCCTTTCGAAAATTCCAATTTTATCCGAAACGATTACCAGCAGTCCATCTTCGTCCGTCAAATCGCTATACGCTTCTCATCCCGATTTGTTTTGCTTCGAGTGTAACCTACTGTTTAGTGTTATTCGTGCAACAAATAATCAACAAATGCCACAAGCAATTGAGGAATCAATATTTCAATACTCGCTGGCATGCACCCAGCAAGTCGGCCATATTCCGCGGGGGGCCATGGCTTTTCCTTTCCAAATCGTTGCGCCTCTTTATCTGATCTCCTTAGGCTGGTTATTAATAAGTGTGATTACCAAGACAAACAAGTCAATTCATTCCATCATTCATGGCCGGTTTCCACACAAAAATGCACGCCCAAGCCACATGGAGTAGGAGACTGATGGCGGCACAATTATTTTCGCAATTTTCCCTCGGCTACAGGGGGTGAAGTATAGTTTACGCATTGTGTCGGAAAAGTGCACTGTACACGGTGCCAGTAAGTGGTATTGTTTATCGGGTACCGTATGGCAAAGTAGAAATTAATTACTCGATGGGTTCCATCTTGAGGAGGAGAGTGCGGCGCACTCGTACCTCCAATGAGTTCACATAGCAATAAAGCAAACTCACATGTGAGACAGAATTCGATGAACGGAATTCCGAAAATAGTTTGCAAGCGTCTATTTTCGAAATCGAAATGCCAGCAAGGAATTTGAAATGACACAGTTCACGTTTGCCATTTCAAAAGTGCGGCACAGTGCATTTTTCTTGCAGTGGATGTAGACTTCCAGTCGGAAGTACATTCCAATAACTCGATTTTAAATGTCGTTCAATGCCACCTTGTGCGAGTAGCCCAATGAACAGTTTTTCGCTTGTGTATCGTTAACACCAGAGACAATACTGAGACCACCAACTTCGACCGATTTCCCGTTACTTAGCCTACAAGCTATATTTCTATGGGGTGGCACATGCTAAGTGCGCTTGTATTGTACATAGAAATTCGTATTGACAAATGTCACGAAACTTCAGAAACAAATACACTCGCACCTTGCATATGCCACTTCCGCTTTGGGCAAAGTGGCTTGCAGCGTTCATAGAATTTTATCCGTTAAATTTGAAATTGTTCGTTACTTGTGAATAATAATTATTTTTAGGAAAAAGTGAACATTTGGTTAAAATATTTACGAAAAATTAAGAATGTAGGTTGGTTGAGGGAAAATAAAAACATTTTGAGTAAATTTTCATTATTATTTAAGAAAAATTTACACACGAAATCGAAGTTAATTATATCCAAAAGCGGGAAATACGCAACCATATTTTTCCTAGTATTTTCTAGTATGTAAAACATCTAATTTAGATAGTTTTATGAACCACACAAATCAAATTATTCAGCTTAAAAAAATTTATAATTAATAACCAATGGCATTCAGTTATGCTAAAATGTGGTATTCCCGAACTCTTGCACATTTCTCCACGGTTGCCGCGGTTGGCAGCATTTATTTTTGTATTTTTTGTATGTTTTTGCATGTCACACGGATTCCCAATTGACAGAACACCGATAGGAATACAAAATGGCGAATTTGAAAAAAAACTGAGGGGGCCAGCGGCAAGAGGATTGTGAGTTGGGGGTCTCAGTATGGTTTGTCTATGGTTAACACTTTCTTGGAAAGAATGCTCAATGGCGATTAACAACAATTGGGTCATTCGCATACGAATTGATATTTGCAAGCTAAAATCTATTTCTTAATAAAAGCTAAATAAGATAAACAAGAAATCGATATAAGCCCAGCAAATAATCTGACGCAATTTTCAATTGACAAACATCTTCCGCGAAAAAACATTTAATTTCTTTTTGCTTTTAAATGCAGATTAAGCGAATTGCTGCTCTCAATTAATACTATTTGTGTCAATTATCAGTTGAAGCTACAAAATCAAAATAGAATGCAACGAGAAGTCACATTCAAGTGTCAGCTGAGGTAAAAGCAAGTGCTGCCAACATTACACGAGCCAAAGTGAGAGTACGCTGTCATAGCGGTTTGAATTGTATTTTTAAATGCTAATTAAGAGCTGACACCCTATTGAGAGTTTCAGGAGCTGGCTTTGTCATTGTTTGGTTACGCAAAAATGGCTGGGGCGCCGGCGGCAGCGTCGCGTCGCTTTGCTGGTTATCACTTAATTAAAGGAAGGCGCGACAAAACAAACAGCATTAATAGATGTATAATTAGCCTTGAATATATTAATGTGTTTATTTTTAAGAAAAGTTGCACGGTAGTGTTACGAATGCGGGATTGATAGGACATACGATAAACGACAGAATAAGCCAAAGGGAAGAGTATTGGATAGTTAAGTGGTTCTTGACAGATATTTAATGTCATGCAGGGTGTTGCCAAATGATTTTATTTATAAATGTTATTTATAAGGCAACTTTTTTGCAATGTCTATGTGAACATGTTATTGTGTTGACGCCGACGGCAGAAGATGACATTTCCATTTGTAAAAAGCCTTTGACAGATAAATTGGTATGAATTTATTTTTAATAAATCGAAGCATATCAATTTATAGCATTAAACACTTATTTTAAATTGGGGGCGTTCAAAACTCTAGTTTACTTAATCTGATACTGATTTACCAGCAGCCATTGTAAGTCAAAATGGGCATTATTTAAAATTCTAGCTATGCAATTTAAGTCGACTAGATTGCTCTTGGCTACATGTACCCTGAACGTAAGAACCTAATTGATCCGTAACGTCACCTCTTCTACGTCAGGCACTTAATTGAATTGTACTTAGTAATGAAATTGAAATTTTTGACAAGATTTGTCGGCTACACTTCGGCAGACGTCAACTGAAATAAAACTGTTTGTATGACCAATCTAGTACAATAAAATCAAGTAAGACAGCTGTCAGACTTACTAAACTGGGATTCTTGAACTGAACTGTGTTTCCAGTTGACGTTTTTCCAGGGGCAGTCGGACAAATCTAGTCCAAAATTTGATAAAATGAAAGGTACTTCTTATGCCACAGTCGTCGAACGAAAGAGAAAAAAACACATAAAACTAGGAGAAACTATACATACCGTACAAAGTTGGGCACATGATTGCTTATAACACGATTCCTACTACTAAGTTGTACAGAAACCAATAAATCTTTTCGATTATGCGCATGTGCATTCGGCAATGACAAGTGTGTACAACTCAGTTAAAGTACCCCACGTCTGTTTACAAGAGCAACATTTCATAAAAATATGATTTAACAACGAAACCAATAAGCCGCACTAGACACATGTTATTGCCATTTTCGTGAGCTCGCTTTAGAAAGGCGTCTCAAAGAATTCCTGCGCCGAAAGACACACACAAGCACGCATCTCAGTGGAGTGCTAAAATCGATTTGTTCAATAAACAAATTGATTAGGTCCACTATTAACTATAATAATTGAAATGCAATCACCGCTAACGATACCCGCACTACACACGTCTTCAATTTAAGCCGCACATTGAAGCACCTGCACTTAACTGTTAAAACCCCATTAGGAGAATAAATATTTTCATTCGTGCGTCAAAGATGCTTGCCCATCAATTAAAGTATCAACAGTCCAGCGGCGTCACGCTCAATCGCAATGATGGCATAATATTTGCAGAAGCTTGCAAAAAGAGAAAATCACATTCTCAACACGAATCTATTACAAACCCCCAGCAACTGGCTCAAGATTACCACCCATTATCTGCGAATTGAAGTCGGTGGTTAAATTAATTACATAACCGCACGCAATTCTTTTGCGCGCAAACTCCATTCCATTGCGCCGACATTTTGCAGCAGATGTTCGAATGAATTACGAAATTTATGCGAGGCGCGACCCATGATCTCTTCCTGGTCGTCAGTCGTCACTATGGTCGCCTTGCTCACTCGAAGATGCGTGTGTCTTGTGTTTGAATCGTCCTCGTTGACTTCTGGTCTTGCAGACTGCAATCGATTGCGTGCCGAATGAATCGATGCCACAGTGCAGTAAGTGGTAGGCTTCATCAAGAACCTGAATCATAATTGAGAATTGTGGGCGATGCGAGAATGGAGCGCCCCAGGCACTACCACAGTCCACAGCTAAGTATGGATTCTCATCTCGTTTACTGCAGCGGATGCAATGCATACACCATACAGTAGGCCAACATTCAGCGAACGTCATCTAATTGCTTCATCTTGAATGGAGCGGCAATTGATTATGACGCCTGGTGTGGACTCCAATGAGTGGTGCTGTGATGTCGCTTGTCCGTTTGTTCTGATTTTACAAAAATGACGTAACCCTCGCTTCGACTCAAGCAATGTGGGTTCCTTCGAGACACCTTGAAGTCTGCATGGGTACAAAATTAATTTATGCAAAGCATCGCATAAATCATTAGCGCGGTGAGTACCAGCGTTTGTAGGTTTAATGTTGTTAGCTTGGAATTGGAGTTGGTTTGCACATAAATCGATTGGAATTCGATTGGCGCCAAGGTTTTTTTTTACAGCACGTTTGAACTTTACGCCAGCCGATAGCAGATTTTACTATGTTGGTGACATTTGGATTTTTTCCTTCATCATTATTTAAAATTTTACTCGCAGTTATTCGTTGATGTCACTGTTAACAGAAGAGGATGCTCTAGGGGAGTATGGGAATTAAAAAGACCGCTGCGCAAATTAAATCACAAGGTGAAATAGATTTTGTGACAATAAACCAGTGATGCCAAGTAAGACGAGAACGAACCAAAATATGATTAGGTGGACATTGATCTAGTGACAAAAATGTTCGGCACCACTTACCCTATAAAATTTCATGCATTCAACGTTACTTAAGTTGGATCACTCCAAGGGAATACAATCAAGTTTCCATTTCTCCCTTTGGGCTGCTTGTGAAATGACAGTTTCTGTTTAACTTCTCAGTCAACTCACAAAAATGGAACAAATCGTTCCACTAAACCAATCGTTCCACTAAATGTTAACTTTATAGTTACAAAAAATGTAAGTAACTAGGTAGGTAGGCATTTTAAATTGTGATCTTACAATGCAATTTATAATTACGAATGACTTTTAATAATGATAAATAATTATACAGCACTTAATGAATGCACACCAATGGCAATCAAGCTAACACTACAATTGCTGACACATTCCTGAAAATAACATGAAATCGCCGTCAATCATATTTAAAATACCACCACTTTAAGTAGATAACATTAATTCACCAATTAAGTCATCCAAGCACAATAATAATTCGAGAGTGTTTACAAGCCCGTATTTGTCAAACACAACTCCGTACAAACCCCATTGAACGCGGAATCAATTAGCACGTCCATATGTGAAACCAAATAGCAAAATCTATTTAAACACTGTAAACGTCAATTTGTGTTTGCTGTCTTTGCAAACATTGGATCATTCGAAAAGGAAAATTCAGTCTCAGATACTGCTTACATTCAGCGTGGAGCATCCCCAGAACATACGGTTTTCTTGAGTTTGTTTATTTAAAAAAAAAGAAGATTGTTTCATTGCCACACGTCGTTGCCTTCCTATTCATCACTTTATAATTGAAACAATAATCATTCTTTAATTAATGGATGCACAATTTTGAAATTCATATCCTCGGCCACACGTTGTATACACAGAGAAGCAGAAGCACACCCGCCTAACCTAACACAATTCATAAATTGTTTAACCCCAAATGCTATTTATACAATTCAAAAAATAAGATACAAATTTAGAACAAAAACAAAAACACAGATCAATTTTAAAAAAGGAAACTGTGCGAAAAGGCTGTTCCTCATTTTGGTGTATAAATCATGAATGTGTGTAAGGGGGCGCTCGGCGCTGTAGCCGCTCTTCTTGACAAGGCAATGTCCGTCTTGCATTTTATTTGTTTTTCCATGATTGCGGGCACCTTTGGAAAATGAGTGCATTCAACCTGCACTAAACTTTGCGGTTAAAATGGGGGCCGTTGACTTTGATTTAAGACGTCTTGAAGGTGGAAACAGAACTTTTGTATATTTTTACTTATTTTGTTTTATTTTTCCGCAGGCTGCTCATCGAACCAAATTTGAGTACTTCCACAAATAACGGAACGGTGTCGATCGCAGTTGTACGTGACAACAAAGTCAAAGGCTTGCAGCCGATCGTTCTGGATGTCAACAATATCACAATTTCGAATGTTCGAGTTGTGAGAGATGGCGCTGATTTGGATTTCGAAAGTGACTACGGAGATGACAATGCGACATTTGTCATAAAAGTACAGAAGGATGTGGCCGAAGAAAAAAACTTGAAACTCATCGTATATTTGGACTTTGTCAGCCAAATTACAAGCACATTGCAGGGAATCTACAAGACAAGTTACATCAATTCGGAAACACTGCAAACAGAGTAAGTAAAGGTCATATTCGTTTTATCTTAAGGAAGATACTTTTCGCGCTTAAAATGAGCGTCGATGCAAGGAATATTATGTAAGCATTAATTCTAAGATCCATTAGGTACCTACTTTCTATGGAGAAAATAAATTTGAAAATTAGACCATGCCTGCCTTGTGTTGGTTGTAATAAAAATAATGTAGTAGAATAAATCGTAAAATTTAAAATGCAGAATTTTTGTGCAAAAATGCGGATGACAAACATAGCACTGCCCTATATTGGGTAAGCAACTACGTCCGCCTTTGCATCATCTTTCCGAGTTCATCCGCTCTATACTCTCAACATGTAGAGCGGTCTCAATCGAACATTATTCTATACCCGTCGTAGTAACGTAGGTATATATTTAAGTTCTTCGATTATTTTATCAATTTTACACGACTTACAATAACTTTAATCTTCTTTTCCTCCAGGTGGATGATTAGCACCCAATTCTCACCAATTGACGCCCGACGTGCGTTCCCCTGCTTCGACCGACCCGACAAAAAGGCCAACTTCTCCATCAGCATTGTCAACGAGAAGTCCAAGAGGGCTCTGTCAAATATGCCTTCATACCGCAGAACGTGAGTAAACATACAGTATTCACTATTTGAAATTGAAAACATTTTTTCGACCTTTATATCATTTTTAGAATATACCGTCCCGGTTTTATAAGGGACGATTTCGAGACATCGCCCAAAATGCCAACATACCTTGTCGCCTTTATCGTCTCGAATCTGGTGAAAGCCAACTACTCCCTGACGGACCGAACCAATCCACGCATCGAGTTCTACGTACGTTCCGAAAGTGTTGACATGACAAACTATGCCTACGATGTCACCCGCAAGGTGTTGCCATACCTAGAGGCGTACTTTGGAATCAGAAACAATCTCACCAAAATCGACATGATTTCGGTGCCAGATTTCGGTTTCGGTGCAATGGAAAATTGGGGCCTGATTACATTTAGGTGAGTGTGACACAGAAATATGGTTGCGTTCGGATCTTTAGTTGATGAAGTGACTTAGTCAATCTTTGGCTAAAAAAATATGTAGTCGATAAATCTAGTCATGTGTCAAATTTACTCAGTAATTCGAAATACTGTCGGCGTTCTTTTGAGCAGTGGGAAATTGACAACAAACTATATAAAAAAAAAAACTGACCATCTAATCACAATCATTTGTGACAGATGTCTTTTTTATATAGAGTTTTGCACTAATTTCCCATGCGGCTAGCCATCTAGCGGTCAGTGGATAATGGAACGCGGCCAATGGGTTTCTGAAGTAAACAGAACTGGAGAAAACAAGCAAAAACGAGAGTATATATAAAATTCGGAAAAATGGTTTAAATTATGTGTTCACATCTTCATTAGTTTTTGACAAAATGTGACAGGAAATTTACAGTGCGATACAGTTTATTTTCGCCAACAAATCCCGCTTAACTTTTACCAATCTACAGATCCGAACCACTTACCCAATTATCATATAGGTAGCCCGCATATTTTGACATTTACCCCTTTTGTCGTGTTTGTTGTTTGCCGACAAAACAGTACATGTACAACTACAGCCCATAACTGCCAATTGCAACGTCAATTAAGATGTCAAATGGGAGAATCATGTCTAATTGTGGTGGGAATTGTTTAATTTTATATTTCCGAATTTCCAGAGATTCATCACTTCTGGTTCCAGAGGATCGATTAAAAACCTCTTCAGCCGAGCACACCGAATTCGTGGCAACCATTGTCTCTCACGAACTGGCCCATCAGTGGTTTGGCAACTTGGTCACACCCAAGTGGTGGGATGATTTATGGCTAAAGGAAGGCTTCGCCACTTACATGAGCTACATAGCCACGAATTTCATTCATCCCGAATGGAAAGTCATGGACAGCTTTACTGTATACGATTTCCAAGCATCAATGGACAAGGACTCAGACAAGAGCTCACATCCGATAACATTCGACGTAGCTACGGTTAGCGATATTCGACGAATTTTCGACCCGATCTCCTATTCAAAAGGCGCCATTCTGTTGCGCATGTTGAACTCCATTATTGGAGCGGACGCATTCCGAGATGCCACCAGGGAAATGGTGAAAGTCTTTCAATACAAAAACGCCGATCGCAATGACCTGTGGAGCTTCATGACATTCCACGGTCATGCTAAGCGCACCCTGCCAGTTGACATGCACATCAAAGACATCATGAACCCATGGATCTCCCAGGCCGGATACCCAGTAGTGACAGTCGAGCGAAGTGACACTAATCTCATCATCACACAGCAGCGATATATGTTGCCGCAGAAGAACAGTACAGACGACACGCGCTGGTTCATTCCGATAACTTTTGAAACCGATGAGACAAGAAAGGGTGATGACATCCCCACACACTGGATGTCAGTGAACGACAGACAGATAATGATCGAGGACGTTTTCAGCAGTGACAACAATTCGGAGAATGTCGTGTATGTGAACCTTAATCGACAGGGATACTACCGGGTGAACTATGACCATGCTTCTTGGATTGTGCTGAAGAAAAAGTTCGGCGTCCTGCCGGCGATTACAAGAGCGCAACTGTTGGACGACTCGTTTCACTTGGCACGAGCTGAATATTTGACCTATGATATTCCGCTAACCTTCCTTCTGGAATTGGTGACAGCTGTTGAGGATGAGTTGATGTGGTCATCGGCACAGCGTGGACTGGACTATATTGTTCGTATGTTGCACAGGGAACCGGCCTATGAGACATTAAGGGTAGGTTTGTG
Source organism: Cheilosia impressa (assembly GCA_948293265.1). NCBI lineage: Eukaryota > Metazoa > Arthropoda > Insecta > Diptera > Syrphidae > Cheilosia > Cheilosia impressa. Next base: position 126,566,965 of record OX411880.1, on the reverse strand, counting down.
ACATATTCGAAATCAGTGGATGTGGTTGATGAGTGTATTTCGTTTCAGGCTTTTATGCGGTATATTGTTCGTCCAGTTTTCGATCACTACGGACTGAACGAACCCGATGATGAATCGCATACGCAGTTGATGCACAGATCTAGAATTGTTCGCATGGCCTGCAAATTCAACTACGACAGGTGTACGAATGCAGCTCAATTGAAGTACAGGGAATGGATGGCCAATAAAACAAATCTGTGAGTATGATATTCATAAAAACCGACAACGTCCTTTGTGACCATGCGAAATAATATTTCAAATGTCAACCAATTGACACGTCACTAGCAGCGTGTCATTTTCCTATCGGTGGGAGATTTGGCTGATAACACTCATGTGAGTGTTGCCCAAACCTTTTCATGTGCTAACGTAATGTTGCCAAAGGTGAAATTCAAAGTTGTTCGCACAAAGTGCCCTCTGTCAGTAGTAATGACAGGTTCTATGTGCTGAATTTTCAACAGCGGTATATTAAATCCTCTAGTTATGAACTTTTAGTTGGTTAAGGTGAACTTTTACTTTTCTAAATTGGTCAGAACTTTTCAACCCTAGTGTATCTGTGCAATGAAAACCCGAATGTGCCATCTGCTTGGCAGCTGCCCGGCTAGCTCAGTCGGTAGAGCATGAGACTCTTAATCTCAGGGTCGTGGGTTCGAGCCCCACGTTGGGCGAATATGCTTTTTTGATTTTAATTGTGGTGGTTTGTCATGTATTAATTTTCTTCCACGCAGGATCCAGCCAAACCTCAAGGAAACTATTTATTGCACCGCGTTATTAGAGGGTTCATTCCACGAATGGTATTTCGCTTACAAGCAGTACAAACGCACAACAAGCGCGTCGGAGAAAGAGCAGATTCTAATGGCCCTTGGATGCACAAACCGACCATGGTTGCTGTCAAAGTAAGTAAAATTAGATGAAAGAGAGAAAAATAAAAGGCACAGGTTCTACCGAGATTTGAACTCGGATCGCTGGATTCAAAGTCCAGAGTGCTAACCATTACACCATAGAACCTCCTGTCAACCGGTGGTCAAAAACTATATTTCTCGCGATAACGCATTTTTATTGAAATTGCATCTGAAATCGCGTTTCTTATTCATTGAAGCAGTGTTGTCGTTTGAGTTTGTTTGAGAGAAAATTAAAAAAAAAACAAACAAGTCTTAAGTTGGACTAAATTTAACTCTGAATGTTATCAAAAAAAATATCCCTGTTCGTTGCAACAAATATATAGAATTTTTCCTGTCTTTTTATAGGTACCTAAACATGACCATCGACCCCACTTCCAGGATTCTGAAACAGGACGGTGCGCTTGCATTCAGTGCCGTCGCCCGAAATCCAATTGGTTTTGAACTTGCATTGGACTTCCTCATAACGAATATAAAAGAGATCTCTGAATAGTAAGTTAATATTCCCTTGACACGAGCGAGCAAAAACCTTAAGAAATCATTTTCCTTTCAGTTTTGGAGACGGTTTCTCGACGCTCTCCAAGATGATTGATTCAATCACCTCGTACATGAATAAGGACTATCACAAGGAACAACTGGAGCGTTTTGCCATACGCGTCCGCAAGTTGGGCCTTACATCCGTAGAGAACACTATAAACCTCGCAATGGAACAAGTGAATAATAATATTTTCTGGAGAAATCGATCCTACTACAGTCTCAAGGGATTTCTGGAGGCGATAGTCAGTGAATTTCGCATAAATATGTTTTAAACCGGCGTTTTTATATTTTGAAAAAAACTTTCTTTTCTTTCGTTCTAAGTGTATTTAGTTGTATAAGAATTTTAGTTCATGAAAGGTTCTAGACAGCCGCAACAGGATAATGAATAGGAAGATTAGATATATGATTTGCAAACAAGTGATATAAATTTTAAGAGTAATTTTCGAAGCTCGCAACGAGTTTGTTGGCCTTTTGTAAGATTTTGTTTTTATTTTATTTTTGTTCTTTTCCGTTGTAGGTGCAAATTGCATTTTTTTCCCCCAATTTTAAGAATATTAAGACTTGAAGTTCCTATGATGCATTCGGATGCATTCGTCTTATTTTTATTTGTATTTACTTGCTATAATTGTCTGCTCTTGTTGAGGACATTCCAAAGAAGTGCGAGGGAAAGTTTGATTTTCCTTTGTCGATGATCGTTTTCAAACTACATTTGCACCTACAAACGTTTTGTTTTCTAACGTGAACCTATCTATGTAAGCAGCCACTAAGTCAGATATAAAAATGAAGTCGAGAGAATAAAATAACATATATCTAAGAAAACTGCCTAAGTAAAAATAAATAAGAGTGTTCCGCCAAAATTTTATCAACTACACTGAAATATACAAAAATCTAATCCTACGATTTATAATTTTTAAAAACATATTTTACAAGCGTTTATTCTCAACTTAGATTTATGTAAACTTCACCTTAACAAAACAGAAAACTAAAACCGTCTCAAAAAGGTATAATCACGCACTTAAGTAGACTTAATAAATTATATATGAAAATAGAATACCGAAGGGAAACTTTGAATTAAGAAGGAATTTTCGTGAAAGAAAACGATTTGACTTACATTTTTATTTAGCAAATAACCATTAAAAGTATTTATCTCCTTTTCATCAGAAAGTTGTTACCTAACTTAATCATACCTACTTACCATAGCAACAAGTTTGTTTCAGCCATACTTTTCATCATTCTAAAATATAATTTGTGTAAGTTGTTTGTCCTTAAATATAAATTATTTATGATTTACATGCCTTAAACAATTTAAAGGGAGAGGAATGCATTGTGCAGAAAAAGCCTTAAAATGAGTGCCCTTAATCAGATGTTAAAATTGTAAGCTATAAGATTGAACTAAATTAAAATGAAGTGCCGTCACAGGAAACATTAGAGAACAGTAACAGGTTTTTTTGGCAATTCAAATTTGTATAGAACAGAAAAGAATTTTATATTTAAAACAGACAAGTAGTATTAAAATCATCCATCATGTTATTTATCTATTATCAATAATTATTATTATTAAATATGTGTAGACAACGGAACTTGTTTGATTTTTGTCGTTTTGACAGTACCCTTTTTTACTGAGATGGACACATTTGAATCGGATCGTTCCTGACCTACTATTGAGTTTGACTGCTTGAGAAATTCTGATCTGCAGACGCAACTAAAGCACCGCAAGCCTTATTTCTGGTGAATGAATGAACCAATATGTTTTTGTTCGTCAAAGATGGAGACTCGAATTCATATTTCATACCCCTATTCTGTTGGCGTTAGGGGTTCGCAAGTCACAAATCACTAGCTCTAATGCGGTAATTTCTTGTGGTACCTAGAGAAATCAGTCGAGTTAAGTGATTGAGCACTTAAATTATTGAAAGTTGATCTATTTTATACCCACTGTCAAACTTTGTTCAAACAAAATTGTCGCAATTGAAGATAGAAAAATGTTTATAAAAATATCCAAAAAATGTGCTCTGAAACGTTTCCTTGATATAGATCTTTTCCTTGTTTCCAAAGGTGCTTGCACATGACCTGCAACGCTTGCTTTGAGTATTGCAGTTCTTCGTTTAAACTTTAACCACACCCACACGTTTTACATCGAAATCAGAAGTGGGTTTTTGAGATAAACTGGGCTCCAATGCACCTCAAAATTTCAGTGGAAAACGACCGACGAGTACCTATGCATTTTGATCACAAACGTTAAAACAGTTTGCATCTGCATTTTGGGAATATAGTTTTTGTACAAGATTCTAATTTTTGGCATTAAAAGGAATGACCAAATTACCTTATTATAAAACAAAATTTCCATTAAACTCGCACGTATACAATAACCGCTTTCAAAGAAAAGCCATCATTTCTATTTGAATTTATATTTTAATAGAATATAATATTTAAATCTATTTAAACAAAGGCCTACACTAAAAATCACACTTCCTTTTCCTATACCCATAGTTAAAAGACTTTTCCACACGAGCGAAGTTCGAGCTGCGAACGAGCCAGTATTTTTGTTAATTTTGACATTTCCTTCACAAAAACTTTTTACAGTTTAAAAATTTCAGAATTCACACAGTTTCTAGTTACAATTTCTAATTTGAGGTTAAGTGTGAACGAATTTTTCATTCGGATTGTTAGATATCATTCGTATACAACCTCTGGAAGCCACACTAGCAATGCAACAAATGAAACTTATGCTGGTCCTACCTACCACTCGTATCTTATGGCTCAGATTGCATATACCTAATGCCTTGGAGTCCGAGACCGTAGTTGGAAAGGGGACATGCATTTAACTTTTAACGTGAGCTAAAAACCTCTTCGAGACGACGAGGAAGACCGAACCTCCGTTTCAAAGACCAAGCCATCGCGGATGCCAGAGCGCTTGGTCTGGATAATTGGAAGCAGCGTGCCCGGGATCGCAGAGGATGGAAGGCTACAGTGTTTCAGGCAGAGACTCTCCACGGGTCGGGAGCCCGTTAAGTAAAGTAGTAAAAACCTCTTAGTCCGAAGAAGTAGCTGGTCGACATTGATCGCAACTCACGTATTCTGGTGTTCTCCTTAAAAGACGGGAGCCAGAGCAGTTTGCGATCCATCTTTTTTCGTCCCCTCAAATTGTTTGCAGTTTGCAAGAAAGCGAAAGCACCAATTGGGTCGATAGCAAATCTACACACGAGTCTTTCATTTCTCGAAATTTCGCTTATGGGGTGTAAATTAGGTGAAGAACATTGTTATTGGTTGTTCACCACGGTTTGGTGGTGAATTTTGTAAGCTACGATTACACATGGCATTTTTCGCTAATTTTGACATGCTGACGTCCCAAAAATTCGGCCATTGGGTTGTGACTTGTGTGTCTTTCGTGAGAGTCCGCTGCGACAGCCCACGTGACCAGACGCTTGACAGGCGATCACACGCAGTGACAAATTTAGGACAAATGTCGAAAAGTAGCATGTGTAATCTGAGCTTTAGAACTTACTTGCCGGGAACTGTCACACTTTATTCACTATCCACATAATTCAGTCACTATCAATAAACACACGAATTAATTCGTTCAAACTTAACCTTTGAAAAAGAAACTGAATTGCGGGTATCTGCGACTTAAAAACTTTTCAATTGAATGAAATGTCAGAAAATGCGAATATTCGCTTGTTCGCAATTCTTACCTAATCCCTCTCATATCCTTCAGTTATCACAGTTTATTTCAATTTTAGGAAACTCACTTCGGACTGTACTAATATAACTTAGTGGATACATTCTCTACATATCAATTACAACCACCCAAAGAATGTTTACAAGAAAATCCACCACCCATCTACCATTTTATCTGACTTCTGACTCCGAAGAAGTAATTCCAATAGGAATAAGTGAAAAGAAAATTCACCACACCGAAAACACGTCAAACTCTGGTGCTAGATTTCCAACAGGGGATGTAGCTCAGATGGTAGAGCGCTCGCTTAGCATGTGAGAGGTACGGGGATCGATGCCCCGCATCTCCAATAATCTTTTTTTATTTTGCAAATAATTTTAAACAATTTATTTTTGCTGCCAAATTTTTTAAACAAAATTGTACGTATGCAACTGATTTTATTTAACGATTCTCCCAACTAAAACATCACAATTCTTGAATCAAGCATTTCGCCCCTTGGACTCCTTTCGCGGGCTCCGAAATCGACAGCTTAATCTCTGACGGCGCAGTGCCTTGGAAATCAGCCTTCTTACCATTCTCGGCTGATGGTTTTGCCTTTGCGCCCTTAGACGGCGGAATTTTCGCCAAACCCTCCATTGTCTTGGCCAACTTGCTCTTCACCAGCTTATTTGGTCTGATCAGCTCGACTAGATCATAGTCTTCGACAGGTTTCGCTTTCTGCATCGACGATTGTTTCGGTTCATCAACATCTGAAATCGCAATCCTTGTAGCATGCGAGGGAGCAACCTCTCCCAATTCACTGCGGAGATTGCCCAACGCCTTAGCTGCAATTGAATTTGCAGGTTCAATCAGAATGACCTGTTCATATACTTGAAAAGCATCGACTTTCCTATCCAATTTCAGCAACGCTTCAGCTTTGCGCAGCAATGCTTTTAGATTTGTTGGTTCGAGTCGCAAACACTCATCGCAATCTGACACTGCACTGGCATATCTCATAAGTTTTATATCTGAAATAAAAGCGTTGTATGTATGAAGTGGAATTATTGTCATAAATGCCACCAGTGTACATACTTGTGATTGCTCTGTTATTATAGCCAGCTGGTGTTGGTTTTACATGAATGCAACGCGTGTAATTTTCTAGGGCGTTGGTGTACTCCTTCACCTTGTAGCACTCATTTCCAAGAATTTTGTAACTAAAAAAAAACAGTTGAAAAATAAGTTGCACAATGGTGTGTTGTGTGTTCTGTGTTTGTGTGTGATGTGACTGCGTCACGTTGGCTGTATTTGAGAAATAAACTAGGAAATGTGTGAATCCCCTGACTGCAAGTGCATCAGTCGGAGATTAAAATGTTTAGAACAGCAATTTGAGTTTGGAAGGGCAAATACTCAAATGACAAAATCGGCGTAGGTATCTAAGGGCCGTTTGCTGATGCGACTCATAGCGAATTAAGTTCCACATAAACTCTTATGTGACAGTTTATGACCTGAAAAAAGTATTCCATAAGAATTTAAGGGAATTATTTAATAGAATGCAATGTAGCGGAGTGAAGTGAGTGTTGCGTTAATGACCGCATTCTTTTGACTGTAACTATCACAAATCAGAATGTCAAAATCTATAGGGTAGTTCGCGACAACGTCAGTGTCAAATGAGAAGAAGAAAAATCCAAGTGACAGCTCAAAAACTTGTGGGAAAACAAAACGGATTTTGTATGGATGTAGTCTAATTATTTTAAAAAATTACTGAAAAGTGCAAAAAACAAGATAAAAGCATTGTTGAATTAAAAAATTATGTTTATCAAACGTATTTGGTAACAACTGAGAAGTTAAAGTAATGGCAATTGTGCGCTTTTCAACAATATTTGAACCAAACACTACTCTGGCCATTATAAACCAGCTTTGTTATCCTACAGGTTTTTTTGACGTTTGAGCAAAAAAGATAGCCCATATGTGAACGGATGGGCTTCACGAAATACTCTATTGTGTACAAAATGCGCATTTTATTATTTGCTCTCAACACGAATTGTAAAATTTTTCAGTCGAATGCAAAACTTTTGACATTGTGAAAAATTGATCTGTCAATTCAACAAGAAACAAGATTGGAAAGTCAAATAAAAGTGAGTTCGTCAATACAATTGGGAATAAAGTGAACAATTAATAAATTAAATTTTCTTATTGAAAATCAGTTTATTTTTGGACTAAAGGGAAAGATAAATGCAGCGTAGTGTGATTCTTTATTCGCTGGCGCTAAAGCTCGAGCGAGCGTCTCAATGTCTAGCGGTCAATGAAACGCTGCATATATTTTTGTAAGTCCAGTCGGAGAGAAAGCTATGGTTCGGGAACGATCAGCGTTGCCAGACGGTCAAAATATTTATCCCCAGATAAATCTGAAAACGCCCAATTTGGCCTTTCCGGCAGAAAACCCACAATTTAAATATTTAATTATTTTTTTACACGTCTTATATAGGTACGACTTAAAAATATGAATTTTGAGTTTTCACCTGCAACATGTAAATGCAGTATGTATTGCGAATGCAAAAGTTTGTTCTTGGACTGCCTGAAAAGCTGCAATTAATTTGTAAAATGTTTTAAAGCCTTCTTTTTGAAGAAAATTTTGCCTTGCCTTTACAAATCTTGCAGATGGGGGGTTCTCAAATACAGAAAAAAGAAACAACATATTATGTATTACAAAAAGTAACGAAATCTATAACGTTTTCCGAGTGAAAGAGGTAGGTATTCCATTATTTTTGAAGACTTGCTTTTCAATAGTTCATAGCTATTAGAAAAAAAAATTTTTACTGGCAAATACAGTCTTGGAAAAATGTCTAGGAAGGATACCTATACACAATAAGAAAATATGAATAAAATAGTATTCAAAAAACCCAGATTTCCCCTTAAACACTTTCCCGTCCCAGATTTCCCCCCATTGACAAAAAAAAAAACGCTAAATCCGGGGCAACTCTGGGCACGTTGAATATGGATGACGGACGGACGGACAGTCGTAGTTATAGGTTAACTATGGCGGTTGAGTAAATATAACGGCAACTTTCTTTACTCTCTCATTTGAGTTATCTTGTTTGAAATTTCACAAATGGGAATAGGGTTCAGAAGAACATAAAACAAAAAATATCGCAATGAGTGCACTTTAGTACCGACTTTGGATTTAATTATAGGTAGGTAGTCCCAATAACAATATTTTTCGGACAAATTCCGCACTTGCAGGCTTCCATTGATTAAAAGTTGAACTAGAAATTTTTATTCGTACGCAATATTTGATAAAACTTACTCTTCCGACAGTTTCTCCTTCTCGATTGACGTTAGTTGTGCGTAAGCATTGAGCCTCTCATCGTTTTTATCACTATCCGTTGCGGATTTTTCCTGATTTATGCGATTCATCCGTTCGACATGCTCCTTAACTCGTTCTTCCTGCAAATCCATCTTGAGTAGTTCCGCATCTGCATCATACTTGTCCCACTGACTGTAATCAGTTGACGCAACATGAGTGGAACGACCACCATCTGGTGTTGCTGATGGATTTGTTTTCTGCTCCTTTTTCGAGGTGACTCTGCCACCCTTCCTTATCGGTGGGAGTTCTATTTCCAAAGGCTTTTCGGAGTTCTCCTCAATCGATGATAAGATCGTATCCTTATTCTTGATTTCCGTCGACCACTCCTATAAAAAGGAAATATTAAAAATGCACCCGAGGTCGACACAAGTTTGCTATTACAATTATTGGAGCAGTGTGCTGCTCCCATTCCTGGCGACTAAAAGAGCCCTTGGTGAGGATACGCTCTTCGGTGCGCAGCACTCTGCTATTCGGCTTGAGTTCGCTGAGCTTTTCTTCTGCACATTTCATCAAATCTGGATAGTAACCCTCCTCTCCAGATCTTAGAATGGCAACAATCCTTTCAATCTCCTTGGAATCCTTGCACTTTTTCACATAATCAAAGTCTAGATGGGAAACTGGTATTTCGTATTTTTGTAAAAGTGTTCGCTTCTCCATTTCTCTTCGTTTTCTTTTGACAGGCAGTTCCAGACTCGAAAAATTTATTGATCAAACGTTTCCATGAGGAACAGGTGCGTGAAAAATGAACACAAAGTCGTTTTGTCGATTTTGTAAACAAAGTGTTGTGAGGCGAATCGACCTTGGAAGGTCCACAAAAATACAATTTCCAATTGACACATGAGTAGAATAAGAACGGGATTGACATGTTGTGTTGATGAGGTAAAGGTTACAAACTGAATAGGAACAAAGACCGTTCCAAAGCTGGACACGGACATTTCAGTGATTCATGTGGATATTTGAAATCACTGTTCTTCAATAAATAACTCAACTCAATCTGCATTCGAAGGAAAATATTATATATTATATAAAATATGAAAGACAATACACTACAGCAAAAAGAAGATTCAACGTACAAATTTCATTTAGGACTACAAGTTAACGAACAAGTTTACTTAAAAGATTTATGCGATTGATCGGGACAGGCCATTTGATAAAGAAACTGTATCAGAGTCCTTGTCGGTCGTCCAGTCATCCGATTACGAAGGAGATATGGAATCGTGCCGTCTTTGGTAATCATACCCACACCCCTTATATCCAAGTGTGCCCAGTCAGCGTTGGGCACAAATTGCTGTAAAAAGCCCATTAGTACAAGAACAAATTAAGATTTAAGTTTCTTAGTTACATGCAGGGCGGCAGCTGCTAAACAGGACGATGCAAGTCCACTGCCAGTGTTGCTGATGTCATAACTGACACTATCTGAAAGTACCAAGTGTTTATTATTAGTTTACATTAGTCAAGACAGCTCGGCGATAGCAATATGCTTTGCAATCGGTATTTCAATTCAAGCAATGCGGCAAGAAAAGCAAACGATTTTACTTCATCAAAAGTGAGAACAGTTCAGAGCAACGAAAACGCCCCGAAATGGGTAGTAGCAAATACTACTTACTTGTGACATGTTTCTTATAATACTTCCACAGTGGCATCCGCCACACTCTGTCGCCGGTTATGGATCCCGCCTTCTGCAGCTGCTTCCAGAGGTAGTGCGAGTTGGAAAATACGCCCGCCGCGCCACTGCCCAAGCCCTTTTTAATGCCGTTGCCCATTGTAGCGACATCTATGACCAGACGGGGCTTGTAAGCATTTTGCGCATATGACAGTGGATCGGCCATGACAACGACTCCAGCTTTGTTGGTTTGCTACACATAAAATCACTGCGATTATACAATCGCAATTTATAAATGACCTAGTATAACAACTCACCTCGATCGCCATTAGTTTACCATTCAAACACGTGATGACATCGCCGGGCTTACACGACATACCTGATGGCATATTTTCGCACAAGGGAATTACAGCTGCAATATTTATGGGAAGCGAGAGTGCGGCTGCCGCCCGAATAGCAGCTACAACAACTGCAGCTCCAGCCATTGAGCCGCGATATTGATCCATACGATCCCTGCGCCTTAGCGATATTCCGCCGCTGGAATTTTAACGTAGTACAAATTTTAGACTTCCCTTCACAGAGGCTATAATATGCAATTTTATATTTTTAGATTCCCTAAAACAAGCAGGCAAGTGGAAGCACAAAACTCTGCGATCTATTCGTTAGTAGTTTATACTCTCGACCACAGATGGCGACATGGTGCAATCGGACAATTTAGAGCCGCCACCAAATAGCAGAGCTTTCACGCAGTTGATATATAACTGAAAACGCGTGCTAGTTTTGGCGATCTATTGCAAAGAAGTACAAAACATTTGCAACTAAATTCAGAGACAAAACTTGGTTAACCTCGTCAAAACGGTATAAATGAGTTAGTCTAACAATATTCCTATAGGCGATTCCCTTGTAATTTCGCGCTAGTTTCTGCTCCGTACCAGTAACCAATTTTAGTTTCGACTTTGGCTCACAATTGCAAAAGTTTTCACGGTGAACTACACTTAAATTTGAAGCTAAAAGTGTTTATTGGTAAGGCCCTCTGTCAATAAAAGAGTGGCTATAACGATGGCAGTTTCAGAAATTGAGGGACGTCCTTTTACACAGGTAGCATAAGAAACTTCAAGGCCTATTTGGAGTCTTGCCTTAGGCCTTTTAAGTGTAGTTCTTCCTTAAATGACTGTTTTCGGTCAGCTTTTAAAGCTTAAATATGCAGCTACTGACAGTTTTGAAGCAGGGACCTGTATTTCTACGAGTCGAGGATGATGAACAAGCGTAATAGTCGTGACCGATTTAAGCCTCGAAGAGGTATCTAAGTGAATTGTAATAGCTCAAATAAGGTCTCAAAATCGTTTCTGAACCGCGACCACAACCTTCAACAAGGCCGCACAAAAACATTATACCAACCTGTTAAAAGTGATGCCCTTTCCGACAAGCAAAATGGGCTTGTCCTCCGGAGCTGTGCCGCAGTAGTTGATTTCCAGCAAAACTGGCGGCTCGCAAGATCCCTTTGCAATGTACAAAAACGAATTCAGATGATTCTGCTGAATCCAGTCCATAGCTCGGATTTCCACGGTCATTCCGCACGGACATAGCGCATCGACAGTCGCCTGGGCGAACATTGTCGGAGTCATTTGATTGCTCGGAGCATCAGTCAGCCGCCTGGCCAAGTTTTGTGCGTCCGCCTTGAAAATGCCACGCGTCCAAGCATCCGTTTCGGATGAATCATACAGCTCCAACTTTGGCACATTGGTCTTTTGGTTTTTCTTCTTATTATCCTGGTACCGGTAGACAGCCATAGCACTTCCCTCGGCCGCCTGCTCCGGATAGTCCATGGAGTCTACGAAAACCTCAACGCAACTCTGCATTTGAAGTTTACGTGCGCCAACGGCAGCCGCCACTCTAACGTTTTCCTAAAAACTCAATAGGTTACATTCGAACCACAACAAAATATCGCATACCATTCCTTCGTCGAGCATTTCGAGCTCATTGAAACCAGCTCCCTCGCGTCCGAGTCCAACTACTGCCACCGATCGATACTCGGAATCGATATTGTTAAACACACTACCACTGCCGAGTTTTCCCCCCAAATCATACCTGAAAGGACAAAGGATTTAGGTGAAGACCCCGAAAAGATTCCGAGCGAAATCCACGCACTGCTTTATCAGCTGGGAGAGCTGCCCCTGAAGTTTACTGTCGAATTTTTCTCCACTTGCTGTTAGCTTGGCAGCCTTGTCGCCTTCTTTCTCATACAAACCAACCACTAAGCCTTTCTGCAAATTAAAACCCGTACAAGGATGCTGACAAATGTGAGGAGTTGTAATACCGAAAATTTATGCTGATCGTCAGAGGAGAGATAGCGGCGAAAATTTTTCACAAGTCCCCGGGTTTTTCCGATGCAGTGACACGTTGCTCGATATGCCATTTTTTGTTTACCCGCAACTAGACCAAATTTAAACAAAAAAAAAACCTTAAGCTTTGATTGACTCGAATATTTTTAAGCGAAGAAATGTAAAAATGTTCGTTTAATGAATTATGTTCTCGATTGAAGTGAAATTCCAAGGCTTGTTTGAAAAAACTCGAAAGACCTTGAATTTGCAGTTGGGCGGTACTCCAAGCTTTGCTGATTTAAGTAGGTATCTGCAACCAGCTGTAGGTATTCAGGATCATGTGTTGGTATATGTGATACAGATTGTGAAAATGCTGGAGGAATGAAATGGGACTCCGAAAATCCTCTCAATAGTTTGGAACCTGCGCGGAACTGAAATAATGATGCCAACTTGGCTATGAACTTAAGCATGTTACAATAACGCAAGTGTTGTTTGATAAGGTCAGCGTTTTCCTTAGCCCCATGTTTTTAGCAGGCATTCTACGACCTTTGACAAGAATTTCACAAAAGATACAGTCTGACCAGAAGATTCCTAGAACAAATGGCGGACAACGACCTAGAACACTTTCCAGCTTTCAAGCCTTTCAGTAAAGTGTTTGTGTTTGTGCATATTTTACAAAGACCCTTTTTGGAATGTCATAGACTGCCATAAGATCAAAGGCCTTTGGTGCGAGGGGAAACTGGCGCAGCTGTAGCACAAGACACGTACAGCAATGGAAGGATATTGAGCCCGAAATGTGTCAAATTCTATGCATATAGAAAAAAGCTGTCAGTTCAAGGCGATCGAAAATCGGAACAAGATCTGTAGATTTGATGGCAAAGCCAAGCATCTTCAGGTAAGGCCTTCAAATAGTCAAAGAGATCTTAGAAAATGTGTGTGTGTGCAAACGGATATAGTGAATGAACTCTGCACCTAGTCAAAGTCAAACAGCAAGGCCGCCGAATGTGGTAGCTAACCAGCGGATCTCTTTAAAAAAGGGTTGGCTATTTTGGTAAGGCACCAATGAGGGTTGGACCAAAGCAAACTCGAGGAATGTCAGGAGCACATATATCAAGTCGAGGATCGCCACCTTTTCATCGAATTTTCAACTGCATATAAAATTTTTTCGCCAGGCTCAAGAGCTACATTGAGCTTAGCTAAGTTTGAGTAGCCAACCAACTAAAGTGATCTTTGTATCCTTCAGCATAGCTATCAGTATTTCGAAGCGATGATGTTCATTTTGCTATACATGTCCAAGTCATTTTAGATCTCTGATTAAGGTGTACCAACGAAGTTCTTCGGTAGATGCGCCTTACTAAAAAGTTGCTTTCTATAAGTTTGTCTACAAAGAAAAAGTTTTAATTTTTAATTTTTATATGTGAACAAAATTTATAAAATTATAGCTGCTACCCAGTCTTCTTCTACTTGAGATAAATTCCAAGTGTGAATCTCGGTAGAACTGTCAAAGAATTTGCGTCTTTCAATTCCACTTTACTTTATGCTGTGATGAGAAAAAATTATCTTTAGGACATGCCTGCTCTTATTTATCGTCAACGTTCACGAGCGCTCAGTCGGATACGCAAAGAGTTTGACTAATATTTTTATTTTCATAACTCCTAAATCATTTTGGTGGTAAGAACTTTGTCACATCATTTGTAGCTTAGCAAGATGTAAGATACAAAATGCTTACATCACTCCTACGTCGGGCATAGACAATTTAAACATATTTTTGGAAGCGATCCAAAATGCGCTCTCTTACAAACAACTTATCTCTAAATTATTAGCCGCTAGATTGTTTTCGAATTTTGTATGCATCCACAAATTTCCTGGATATTAAGGATTGATTTCTCAAAAGAAAATAGCTCATGTTGGTCGTATAGGTATTATTACGAACTCTGGCAATCATGGATCGTTATATTTCCTAGCGCATGTGCAAGCGCAAAGCTCATAGGAATTGCATTGATGCGCTGCCCTCTGTCTATATAAGCAGGGTTCGCAGTCGCTTTACACTTACTCAGTGGAAAATCTTTGCACCGTACGGATAAGATACAGTAGTACAGTACAAAAATAAACTATAAATAAAATCAACTCGCAAAAAGTGAGAGAACGTAGAACAGCGACGAGACTACAGAAGACGACCACGCCTATCTTTTAGTCGATATCAGCGAACAGTAGGAGACGGATCGCACAATTGGTAACGTTGCTCCTTTAAATACTTCCGGCTTTTGGGGGTTAAGGTTAGGAAAATGCTTGTCATAGCTCTTGTCATATAGAGAACTACTTGTGGGGGCGCGCGTGACGTCACGACATGTGTTATTTTTTAAGGAAGTAAACGACTTAATTTGTAGATAAAAACGAAATCATTTTTTGACTTTAAACGAAGCCACGTGACTATAGGTGGGTTTGGCCAAAATAGACTCATTTCTGTTCTGATTTCGATCAAGTGTGAGAGGCAACAGTTGGGCGCAGTCTACAGGCCAGCCCCTGTGCCAAAGTGACAAATAATTAAACGAAAGTTCTTGATATTACGTTGGTATCTTTAAGTGGATTACATTCGAATCAGAATATAATTATAATGGCTTTAGGTCTATAATGGTGAATAAATAAACGGATGATGGGTTTTCCCCACAAAAGAACTTTATTTTGATGACAACCGACAAGTGGCAAGTGGCAAGTGATTAGATCCCAGCCGAAAGTGGAAGGGGATTGTGCGTGGATTTGCAAATAGGTATAGGTACCTGCGAACTTAATCTGTGAAGCCTTACGCATTTTTTTTGTTCAGATAAGTGTCCCCTTGTGGGAGAAGATTCACATGCAACCAGAAAATTCAAATTCGGCAAGTGTGCTTAATGACCGAATGGCTGTGTGGGTTGATGCGTTCCTTCTGCTTGTCTATCACAGAAGCCTCTGTCAGAACCAATTTGTGAAAAGCGTCGACGAGTCTCTTCTTCGGAGCTAGCTAAGTTGAGTTTGCTTTGCCATACATTTTTCTTCATTCAATGGAAGGAGTCCTTCACAGATTATTGTAATCAAACGCAAACAATCCTTTTGGTACTTCAGAGCCATTTAAAGAGCGTAGTACAAACAAAATCTTATGTATAAATAGGCGAAGGGAAATAGCTAAGAGCCACTTTTACGGTCTTAAACACAACATGTTCGCTTGGTTTTTGTTTGCCGGAATGGTTGTGAAGAGATGCAATGATGTGTTCAATTTCACCAATTTCCCAAAATATTATATATAAGCCAGTTCACTAGAATGGTAGAGTTTGTACCACTGGACGAACTCTAGTAAATATAAAATAGCAACTAATTATAGTTTTCACTGAGCTTTTCTGCTAAAGCATTTCGCCATTAGAAACACTTCGTAATTGTAACTTATCGTTACGATTAACACGTGAGTAATTGAGATTATAATCTGACGTATCCACTACAATGATGCAGCTCGCTGAAAAATGGCAACTTAAAGCAATTCGCTATAGGGAATAGGAAAGATACCGAGTGGGGGCGGATATCACTTAATTTATCTCGGGATCTCTGGCTGCTGGGCGATTCGATGAACAGCTTCAACTGGCATAACTTGGCCAAAGTAGTCAGCTGTACAGTAAACCTGCCAGTGGGCCAAAGACACTTTTTCCATTACTCCTCTTTCTTCTCTTTAAGACGAAAACAAGAAGCTGGCTCTAAAAAATAAGCTGCACTATTACATTGCCTTGACAAACTCTCATAGGTACTTTAATATCCGTTTTAACTAGTTACACAGTAAAGCTATTATTAAAATTTGCAACACAAAGAATACCTAAAGATATGAATAAATTGTTGCAAAAAAATAAAGCAAACAACTTTAAATTTCCTTTAAAGTAAGCTCTGGCTGCAGCACTTGTAACCGACAAAAGAGAATTAGGTTTTAAGGGTGCTACAAAATGGGTCAATTGGCGTGCGTTTTGTTTGTTCAATTTTCCATTTACAAACACGAGCACTTGTTTCTGTACGTGATTCCCGATTGCTTCCGTTACAAATAACGCAAGCGAAATATACCTTATGGGCCTGAGTCACCTCTGCTGCATCTGATGTAATTATTCTAGAAATACACGCCAATTGATGTACGCAGAACAATGTTTATTGAAAAGGAATAAAACAGGCAGCAAAGCGTTCGAAGTTTTAGCTACACTCAGTCGTCAAGACGATAGTACGTGACATTTCAATGCAAAGTAGAAGTAAAAGACTGCAATATGGAATTTTTAATAAAATTCACTCACTTTTAACATTTATAAATCACACTTTCAGGTACACAAACGCAAACCCCCAGGACCAACCTACAATGAATCCAAAGCAGTAAGAAAATCCTTAACCATTTAGTTGGCTGCCTTTCATTGATCACAGCTTTTATTTAGAAATATACCTCTGCCCAATAAGCACCTGGAAGAAATCGACTCCGATTTTCTCTACCACCTCGGCTATGACAACCGGGGTAGCAACCTTGAAGAGTCCTTCGGAGACGTCAAGGTCAGTTTTACATGCAGCATTGCCGCAGCTGTTTGAAGAGACAAACTATTCACATTTTTCAGTTTGTTTGCATGGGCGGAACTAGGAACCGTATGTACCAACTGGCCAAATACATTCAACAGATCTTGGGCCTGACTGGTGAGCTGACTGACCTCTGCGAGAAGGCCCATCGCTATGCAGTTTTTAAAGTGAGTATTCGAAGGAACCCAGTCTATCAGAGTTGTATGCGCTAAAGTCGTCCAAAGGTGGGTCCGGTTATATGTGCCAGCCATGGCATTGGGATGCCTTCGATGAGCATTCTACTGCACGAGATGATCAAGTTGGTGACATACGCCAAGTGCAAGGATCCCATATTTCTTAGGATAGGCACATCAGGCGGGCTTGGTCTGCCCGTTGGCACTGTTGTCGTCACAAGAGACGCCTACAATGGTTATATTAAGAATGAGCACGAACTTGTAAGTTTATCCGATAATCACCCCCAAAGAAGATGCAATGTCAATAGCGGAAAATAGGCGCCAACTAAATAGAGGTTGCACTTTCTTTGGTATGGGGCGCTTCAAGTTATGGAAGGTATTCAGTTTCGGTGTCTCATCTAGGCCATCCTCGGGGAACGAGTGTGCCGACCTGCGAAATTCAACGAAGAAGTCTACAATAGCCTTCTCAAATGCGGCAAGGCCACTGACGACTTCGAGACTCTTCTCGGCAACACAATGGCCAGTGACGACTTTTACGAAGGTAGGTTTGAACACACGAGCTATATGTTACAGAGCACATCTTTAACGTTCAATTTTTAACTACAGGCCAAGGCCGGCTTGATGGCGCCATCTGTTTGCACAGCGAGCAGGATAAGATGGAATTCTTGAGGAAGCTGCACGAGCACGGTGTCCGAAACATCGAAATGGAAGCCACGATGTTTTCTTCGCTGACATACCACGTCGGCATTAAGGCCGGCGAGGTATGCGTCACACTAGTAGACCGACTGAAGGGTGACCAAGTGAGTTCAGTGGTGCACTGGTGCACTTCCGCAAACTAATTCATTGTCCATTACAGGTGACACAAGCCAAACTACCCAAAGAGACTCTGGAACAGAGACCGCTGATCATAGTCGGACGTTATATCAAGAAAGTGTTGGCTGCGTAACGACGAGCACATAGTTTCTGTTTCATTCCCGTTTTCTCATCATTTTAAACAAATCATCCGAGAACAAGATATACTCATACTCGCTCAATTGCTGGTTGTTCGAGATTTCCGTTTATATTTTGTTAATAATTCAAAACTTAAATAGGGTACTGTCTCAAATATGTTGCACACCTGTTGGTTGTACATGGGCTCCATTTTTTATTTATAACTCGATTGACAACCTAGTGCGTCCGAGTATATCTTGTTTTCATACCGACTTAATGAATGCTTTGAATTAGTAATGTACACCCCTGTTGGGAATAATATTTTGTTTGGAATGTTTTCTATTCACCGATCTGACATTGCTGACAAGGGAAACATTTCCATCGGAGTTTGTACCTCGTAATTTATTCCAACTTGGCAGTGATTGAGCTTTATTTCACTTTGTTGTAATGTACTGCGTGTCCAGCCCATACCAATCTTATATTCTATAGACTGTAATAAAAGTATCATGCATGCCTTTCTGACGAAGCGCGTGCCTACATTCCTACAATGGGACTTGGTGTCTTTTTATTTTTTTTTTATCAGGTGTGCACCTAGAGGTGACCTAAAGAAAAAATGGAGTTCATATTTTGGATACCTACAACTTGGGCGGGTAAGCAACCTTCGTCTTTGAAAGAAGTCTTGGCCATTTAACATCCAATATCACCATGATGAAAGGAGTTGCCTTTTTGATCTCACATCTTAACTTTCTCATGATAAATTGTTACCGCTAATGTTGAAGGTATTGGCCATAGATGGTGCATCTAGTGCGGAGTTTTTTTTTATTTTAAATAAGTCCCAAACGTTCTTAGAGCTCATGACAGGCTAAAATTTGTATCACGGCTTTAATTTAGGACTCTTGTGCAAATTTGCACCTTTGAAGAAATCCAAATAGACGCTGCTTCTGTTGGCTGCATCGATCACCCTTGTTAATATCATATTTGTGAACCTTCTGCAAACTGGCCCAGTTGGACAAGAACGCGGCTCCAACGTCAGTATTTACAAAAAAGTTTAAAAAAAAAGATGGTAAATCTAGAATGCTAGGAGTTAGAAGTGAGACTTCAGGAAGGTCGATAAAGTTTTAAATGAGAATGACTATTAGTGAGAAGTACTTTCTCAGTTGTGCATAACCTCAATTACTTCGACAGAACATATGAAATGGATAAATAAAAAATGGTGGACTGAGTTTTATCGGAACTCTATCGCCTAACGAGCCATGCGAAATGTGATCGCACAAAAATCTCAAAACTCAAAATCGAAAGTTTGAAACAAATTCGTCGTGGAAAAGACATTATTTACCGTCACAGCCGGGACAGCGCCTCAGAAGAATAATCTTGGCCCTCTCCTGTATGACTTGCAACTACAAAATTGTACTCAAGCGTCAAAATCAAAAATAATGAAAGAGTTCAACCTGTTTCGTGGAAAAACAATTAAGTCGAAAATGTATGAATTTTTTGAGGGCTGGTTTAGGTTTCACCCCTAAACTATTTTTCCTGTTAGTTAAAAATAATACAAAGTAGTTTGTTTGCGTACAATGGGTAGGTATGTCCGAAAGTTGCAAGAGTGTCGCTTTGTGCTTAAATCAAACTATTTTAATTAAAATTGAAACAATAGAACTAAAAGCATACAAAAGTTAGCTTAAAAATATATCTTTTGAGAATTGTGGACAAAAAAGGAATAAAATCTGTTTAAAACTGTTCAAACAAATACGTAAAATGTTATTAAAAAAATTAAACTGAATCTTTTAAATTATGAATACTCACTTCGCCATTTCTTTTTGATTATCTTACAAAATCATATGCAGCTTGATCTTGAAATAGCAAGATCAGCGTGCTTCGTCAAAAGATGCTGATCTTAGAAGTTGGGACGTGCTTCTCTATCATTTACCCTATTTTTCTTTTGCTTTTTAAAATATTTATATCCCTTGCCCTGATGGCTGACACTGCCAATGGGGAAAAGTTATTCTAAGAGACGTGTGACCTCCCTGATGAAGGCCAATAAGTCCTCAGTAGCAGAGTTCATTAAATTTACTGGTGTACGACGAGTCTCTCTATTAAAGACACGTTTTCTTAACCGATGAAAAGCCTAACAGTCACAGAAGATGTGTTCAGAGGATTCGACATCCTCCAGACAGAGTCTACATTCTGTATCCGGACAAAGGTTCATTTTGTTGAGGTGTCCTATAGGACATATTGATCAGGAATAATTTCTGACAAATATGTCCCTAAACAGCAGCAAATCAATAAAGTTATGTCGCTGTTTGGAGTCTATACGTTCTCATTAATAAGGGAAGGACAAAGGACTACGATATGGCATCTCTAAAATATAGGCAAACAATTGTATAGCGTTAAGTGGGAGCCGTGACACTGACATCTGAGCTACTTGAACTCGGACCATTGATGCCTTGATTATTCAACCGGAAAAAGGAGCCTCATGAAAAAGAAGATTATTCACAGAATACTCAATTATGTGCTTAAGCTGAGAAGGACGTGAGTGTGGTCAAAAATCCGTATTGACTTGATTTTAGAAAATAGACCCAATTTTGTTGAGGAGAAAGTATTTATTGATGTACCTTACGCGGTTTTTGAAGTATTTTTTGGATCGTTTTTGGTATGTTATTTATTTTTTTGCTTGTAATCGACGAAATTTTTTTCTGCAACAATTTTTTGGTGGGTCTGGTAGTATATTGCATTGTATTTGCGCCGCTACTTCGATTGGATAAAGATTGCTTACCCGATTACACGGTGGCGTCCAGCTTCATTTTCGTGTCATAAGTAGGTATACTACCCAAAATTTAGGTCACCCCTAGGTGCACACCTGATAAAAAAATAAAAATAAAGACACCAAGTCCCATTGTAGGAATGTAGGCACGTACTTCGTCAGAAAGGCATGCATGATACTTTTATTACAGTCTATAGAATATAAGATTTTTATGGGCTGGACACGCAGTACATTACGACAAAGTGAAATAAAGCTCAATCACTGCCAAGTTAGAATAAATTACGTTGTATAAACTCCGATAGAAATGTTTCGCTTGTCAGCAATGTAAATCAGATCGCTGAATAGAAAACATTCCAAACAAAATATTATTCCCAACAGGGGTGTACATTACTAATTCAAAGCATTCATTAAGTCGGTATGAAAACAAGATATACTCGGACTCATTAGCTGTCCAATCGAGTTGGAAATAAAAAATGGAGCCCATGTACAACCAACTGGTGTGCAACATATTTGAGACAGTACCCTATTTAAGTTTTGAATTATTAACAAAATATAACAGAAATCTCGGACAACCAGCAATTGAGCGAGTATGAGTATATCTTGTTCTCGGATGATTTGTTTAAAATGATGAGAAAACGGGAATGAAACAGAAACTATGTGCTCGTCGTTACGCAGCCAACACTTTCTTGATATAACGTCCGACTATGATCAGCGGTCTCTGTTCCAGAGTCTCTTTGGGTAGTTTGGCTTGTGTCACCTGAAATGGACAATGCATTAGTTTGCGGAAGTGCACCAGTGCACCACTGAACTCACTTGGTCACCCTTCAGTCGGTCTACTAGTGTGACGCATACCTCGCCGGCCTTAATGCCGACGTGGTATGTCAGCGAAGAAAACATCGTGGCTTCCATTTCGATGTTTCGGACACCGTGCTCGTGCAGCTTCCTCAAGAATTCCATCTTATCCTGCTCGCTGTGCAAACAGATGGCGCCATCAAGCCGGCCTTGGCCTGTAGTTAAAAATTGAACGTTAAAGATGTGCTCTGTAACATATAGCTCGTGTGTTCAAACCTACCTTCGTAAAAGTCGTCACTGGCCATTGTGTTGCCGAGAAGAGTCTCGAAGTCGTCAGTGGCCTTGCCGCATTTGAGAAGGCTATTGTAGACTTCTTCGTTGAATTTCGCAGGTCGGCACACTCGTTCCCCGAGGATGGCCTAGATGAGACACCGAAACTGAATACCTTCCATAACTTGAAGCGCCCCATACCAAAGAAAGTGCAACCTCTATTTAGTTGGCGCCTATTTTCCGCTATTGACATTGCATCTTCTTTGGGGGTGATTATCGGATAAACTTACAAGTTCGTGCTCATTCTTAATATAACCATTGTAGGCGTCTCTTGTGACGACAACAGTGCCAACGGGCAGACCAAGCCCGCCTGATGTGCCTATCCTAAGAAATATGGGATCCTTGCACTTGGCGTATGTCACCAACTTGATCATCTCGTGCAGTAGAATGCTCATCGAAGGCATCCCAATGCCATGGCTGGCACATATAACCGGACCCACCTTTGGACGACTTTAGCGCATACAACTCTGATAGACTGGGTTCCTTCGAATACTCACTTTAAAAACTGCATAGCGATGGGCCTTCTCGCAGAGGTCAGTCAGCTCACCAGTCAGGCCCAAGATCTGTTGAATGTATTTGGCCAGTTGGTACATACGGTTCCTAGTTCCGCCCATGCAAACAAACTGAAAAATGTGAATAGTTTGTCTCTTCAAACAGCTGCGGCAATGCTGCATGTAAAACTGACCTTGACGTCTCCGAAGGACTCTTCAAGGTTGCTACCCCGGTTGTCATAGCCGAGGTGGTAGAGAAAATCGGAGTCGATTTCTTCCAGGTGCTTATTGGGCAGAGGTATATTTCTAAATAAAAGCTGTGATCAATGAAAGGCAGCCAACTAAATGGTTAAGGATTTTCTTACTGCTTTGGATTCATTGTAGGTTGGTCCTGGGGGTTTGCGTTTGTGTACCTGAAAGTGTGATTTATAAATGTTAAAAGTGAGTGAATTTTATTAAAAATTCCATATTGCAGTCTTTTACTTCTACTTTGCATTGAAATGTCACGTACTATCGTCTTGACGACTGAGTGTAGCTAAAACTTCGAACGCTTTGCTGCCTGTTTTATTCCTTTTCAATAAACATTGTTCTGCGTACATCAATTGGCGTGTATTTCTAGAATAATTACATCAGATGCAGCAGAGGTGACTCAGGCCCATAAGGTATATTTCGCTTGCGTTATTTGTAACGGAAGCAATCGGGAATCACGTACAGAAACAAGTGCTCGTGTTTGTAAATGGAAAATTGAACAAACAAAACGCACGCCAATTGACCCATTTTGTAGCACCCTTAAAACCTAATTCTCTTTTGTCGGTTACAAGTGCTGCAGCCAGAGCTTACTTTAAAGGAAATTTAAAGTTGTTTGCTTTATTTTTTTGCAACAATTTATTCATATCTTTAGGTATTCTTTGTGTTGCAAATTTTAATAATAGCTTTACTGTGTAACTAGTTAAAACGGATATTAAAGTACCTATGAGAGTTTGTCAAGGCAATGTAATAGTGCAGCTTATTTTTTAGAGCCAGCTTCTTGTTTTCGTCTTAAAGAGAAGAAAGAGGAGTAATGGAAAAAGTGTCTTTGGCCCACTGGCAGGTTTACTGTACAGCTGACTACTTTGGCCAAGTTATGCCAGTTGAAGCTGTTCATCGAATCGCCCAGCAGCCAGAGATCCCGAGATAAATTAAGTGATATCCGCCCCCACTCGGTATCTTTCCTATTCCCTATAGCGAATTGCTTTAAGTTGCCATTTTTCAGCGAGCTGCATCATTGTAGTGGATACGTCAGATTATAATCTCAATTACTCACGTGTTAATCGTAACGATAAGTTACAATTACGAAGTGTTTCTAATGGCGAAATGCTTTAGCAGAAAAGCTCAGTGAAAACTATAATTAGTTGCTATTTTATATTTACTAGAGTTCGTCCAGTGGTACAAACTCTACCATTCTAGTGAACTGGCTTATATATAATATTTTGGGAAATTGGTGAAATTGAACACATCATTGCATCTCTTCACAACCATTCCGGCAAACAAAAACCAAGCGAACATGTTGTGTTTAAGACCGTAAAAGTGGCTCTTAGCTATTTCCCTTCGCCTATTTATACATAAGATTTTGTTTGTACTACGCTCTTTAAATGGCTCTGAAGTACCAAAAGGATTGTTTGCGTTTGATTACAATAATCTGTGAAGGACTCCTTCCAGTGAATGAAGAAAAATGTATGGCAAAGCAAACTCAATTTAGCTAGCTCCGAAGAGGAGATTTGTCGACGCTTTTCACCAATTGGTTCTGACAGAAGCTTGTGTGACAGCCAAGCAGAAGGAACGCATCAACCCACACAGCCATTCGGTCATTAAGCACACTTGCCGAATTTGAATTTTCTGGTTGCATGTGAATCTTCTCCCACAAGGGGACACTTATCTGAACAAAAAAAATGCGTAAGGCTTCACAGATTAAGTTCGCAGGTACCTATACCTATTTGCAAATCCACGCACAATCCCCTTCCACTTTCGGCTGGGATCTAATCACTTGCCACTTGCCACTTGTCGGTTGTCATCAAAATAAAGTTCTTTTGTGGGGAAAACCCATCATCCGTTTATTTATTCACCATTATAGACCTAAAGCCATTATAATTATATTCTGATTCGAATGTAATCCACTTAAAGATACCAACGTAATATCAAGAACTTTCGTTTAATTATTTGTCACTTTGGCACAGGGGCTGGCCTGTAGACTGCGCCCAACTGTTGCCTCTCACACTTGATCGAAATCAGAACAGAAATGAGTCTATTTTGGCCAAACCCACCTATAGTCACGTGGCTTCGTTTAAAGTCAAAAAATGATTTCGTTTTTATCTACAAATTAAGTCGTTTACTTCCTTAAAAAATAACACATGTCGTGACGTCACGCGCGCCCCCACAAGTAGTTCTCTATATGACAAGAGCTATGACAAGCATTTTCCTAACCTTAACCCCCAAAAGCCGGAAGTATTTAAAGGAGCAACGTTACCAATTGTGCGATCCGTCTCCTACTGTTCGCTGATATCGACTAAAAGATACGCGTGGTCGTCTTCTGTAGTCTCGTCGTTGTTCTCTTAGGCTTGGTAAGTTGATTTTATTTTTAGTTTATTGCTATCGTATACGTATTGTAGCGTACGTTGTACGCTGTCACACTGACCAAGTAGTGTCCACTCCACTGTTTGTAGAAACTAAAAGCAAATAATGTCAAAGTCAGATAGTAGACAAAGTTTTTTATCTGATATAGCTATAGGATACGAAAAGGCACTTGAACGTTATCAATATTGATACGTGCTGTCCGGCAAGTTGCGTGGGGTCTTGGCGCTACTTGCTCAGAATGAACTGAGTGCAATGCATACGTTGGTTGACGTCGCATTTATTGCAATGTGCCAAGCTCATGCGCGTAAAAATGTGTTCATTGTTTAGGCTTGCCATACTATATTTTGATGTTTTATTTTCACATCCAGCTGTAGTCCAACGGCTTTTTTTAGATTGAAAGCAATTAACTAAAATCCATCGCGATTTATCCATGGCTTAAAAAATAACAGAAAAAAACTAAAAATCCCAATGTAACGAGTAACGAGCAATTAGCAATGTTCGATTAACAAAGGCTAGCATTGACTTACCTATCGCACCGAAGCGAACAATTTGACGCAACACATAAATACAAGTAAAACTTTAGCGATTGGTTTGTGAAGAAAAAATCGAATTAAAGTTTTTATCTTAGAAAAACCAGAGATTTAAGTTTCCGCTTCTTTATTGATTCGTTTCTCGTCCGAAATCAAAATCGTTGGGATTCGAAAAAACAGGTTTTGCTAAAAATTAAGTTTGTTTTCAATAAAACGCACACAATTTTTATATTATTTATGTTTATTTAAAATGTCTGAATATAATGCATTATGTAAAGCTTACATTATATAGAAATCACAACAACAAATACAGAGTGCGTTCAATAATCACTTGCGAACAAAGTTTACGAGAAAATCAAGAGTAAAATTAAATGGAAAGAATTCATTTTAACGACTGCATTTGCAGCCATCTATAACAATGTAATTTCAGCAATTACTTCATATTTTCTTGAACTAATTATCTTTGCGGTAACAATTAACAGTATTTTCTATATTGTACTAAAATTGTTTGTGAAAACTTGTTGGCCATAATGTAGTTAAATGCTTTTAGTGTTCTGAATGAACATTATAAAATTTGGATATGTAAAAATGGAAATCCTTGTAGGTAACCAGCTTCTTGTTTTATATATAGATAAGCAAAGGATGAATGCTTGTAAAATGTTAAATATAGGTAATTAGTTTTTAGTAGCCATCAAAGTTGAGATTTTTAACTTTTTTTCTTCATCAAAATTCACCCAAAAAAGTTGAAATAACTAAATTCATAAAATTCAGGGTGGCGTGCATTTGCCTTTGATTAATGATTTTTGTTTAGAAAATCGGTAATGGAAATGTAGTGGTAAATCCGAAAATGCATCAGTAGTCGCTTTTCAAACTAGTACAATTTGATACGGTGGAAATAAATTAACATTAGAGGGAGAGAGAGAGAGAGAAGCAGGTAAATATACCGAAAAAGACTTTGTTGGAGTTTAAATACATTAGACCAAAATGTCTGACTCTGGTTTGGACAGCATTTGACACTAAATCTAGCTCAATGTGATGTTTCAGTTTTATATAGGCGAAGCAGCACAAAAACGTATATAATTTCGATAAAAAATCTATTCAATGTTCGAATGAAATACAATTCGGTAGTAGTTCGAAGTTCGAAGAAACAGTGACAGTTTTGGCCGCAATTGGCATTGCGCTAAATATTTATCATCGAATGATTTGTTGACATAACTGATTTTGACGAATCTATTCAAAAGAGAAGTTGCATTTTTTGGAACAGAAATTTCTCTTTTAATCAATTGAAATTCAGTGTTCTTGTTCTCGTAAGCAAAATGAAACTTCAAGAGGATAATTTATGGGTAGCTACCCCAGCCCGGAACACTTTTCAAGACTTTCTCACATCGATAGGGTAAGAAAATTAGCCAATGACAATTATTTAGTGCAACAAGCATACGGCCTTAAGCTAAACCATTTCATTCGAAGTCGAATCCATTTGCCAACTGTGCCCATCTGGAAAATAATCCAGCCAATTGGTTGCGAAACTTCTTGTGAGTTTTGAGTCACAATTTCAATAACAAAATTATTAAGTAAGTGCTCAACAAGTGAGGACACTTTCATAGTGTAACATGAATGCAAAGCTGTCAAGAGCAATGCAAAGATGCCACAATAGATGGCGCATTTTAAATCGGTATCCTTTAAATTATGCCGCTGTCCACCGCCTTAAGTTAGTTAAAAAAAACACTTATCGATCTGCAACTATCTGCACTGTAGAGACAGAGTTTGAGGGTGAATGAGCTTGGTTACCTCAAAAAGTCCCAAAGCATTTAAGTGAATAGTACATCTGTCCATTCATCGAAGGTTTTATATGACATGTGCCTATCTCCACTTGAATTAAGCTCCTCTAGCCTCTTAAATAAACCTCAAAAGGTACATTGACAGAAAAGAAACTTCAATTGGGCATGATCTTGCTATGTTCCCTCAATGGAAAAGCCTTGCTATTCTCTCTATTCTAGTAGACCAATATACTCGTACTATTTCACTTGTACCTTAGCCAACTACGATATAAACGGTATAGCTCAAGCTTTGTTAAGAAAAAGATCGAGGCTATTTAACACCATGGCCCATGGAGGTTTATTCCCAAATGCGCTGCGGATCCATCCGACCACTTTTTTTATTAGGTCCGCAAACAATCCGCCAGCAATCCGTCACCTAAACACCCATCGCTTTCAATGCAATCACAAAATGATGACCATTATGGTCGAATGGAAATACAAAAAATCAAATCCGCATCAAAAGCGATTTGGGAATAACCCCCCTGTAATAACTTAATCAGGTTTGTCCTTCTAGAATTGTATATCAAAGTTTGTAAAACGAACAACAAAATTGTCTCAGCTCCAAAGCAATTTGTATAATGTTTTAATTTTTTTTTGTTAAGAATCTCTATAAACAACAATGACTACAGCAAAATATTCCAATTAATATATTTTTGTTGCTATTTATATTGAAAAGCTATTTTTACAATGAAACCTGACAAAAGCCAAACAAAAAAATTAATGATTGGCCCAGTCAAGTTGGATATGATCAAAATTAGATCTTCGTTCATGTTTTTAAGGCTTTTAGTTTTTTTTTGTTATCTCTCTCTTTCGGAAGACTTCAACTTTGGGCTTTGATATTTGAATTTTCTTTGTCTGATAATAAACAAATTTTTATGGGCACAAAATGTGAGTACACCGAAAACGTTCTTTCTTCGTATTTTTTTTTATTTAAATAATATAATAAAAATATTCATTAAAAATTAATATTAAAATAAAATAGAAATAGAAACCATAAATTATCTAGCATGGTTAAAAAAATAAACATAAATCTATATAATGCATTTAAATGTGCGTGCACCAGTAAACAATTTCACAAATAGGTAGGTACCTACGTAACATGTATACATACAGTTATACAATAAAAAATAATATTAGTTACATCTAATGTCATGAGTTAAGCGAACGTTTTCTTGTGTTGGACTTGGAGCACAGATGACAAGAATTCCAAATGGGAATGTTAGTTCAGTCCATCCAAAGTCACAATTTTGGCAGACGCCTTCGATGAACTTTTTTTTTGTTGTTTATATTTAAACTTATATTTTGTGGTTAGGATTTTATATGAGAATTTTTGTTGAAATTTATTCATGAGCTTGAGACTCCTGCTGCACCAGTTTCAACCGTCGTGGGGATTTGATCGAATCTGGATGATCGGAGCCCAATCGTAGTTTCTTTTGCGAAAGAACCTTACGTATGTAGCGTGAGACAAGTATTTGTGGCCGCTCCTGCCATTCCAGCATGACCTCTTTGGGCGAGTTGACCTGAAAATGAAGAAAATTTTATTTTCTAATTATGTCTCATAACAAATATCAAAATAGCAAGGCGCTTTATAAGCAAAATTGTCTTAGAAAGGGAAGTTAGTAAACCAACCAAACTGAGGTAGAACATAATTCGCCAATGACTCCCCTAACAACTAATTGCACAGGGGTCTGTGGTCTGTGTTTGTGTAAACACCCGATGGTTGACATACCTGATCACCATTCAATCGATTCAGCAAAGCAACGCAGACAACAGCTGCTTTGATTCCGGCATGATGTGTCAGCGCTGCAAATATGGTGCTCTCCATTTCAATATTTACAACACCATTAGTGCGCAACGTTTGCAAATATTCCAGCTTATCACTCTCGGTGTAATCACAGAACGCTCCATCCAATCGTCCTTGTCCTACAAAAGAAAAGTTGTTTGCGAACAATCCATCACAGTCACCCTCATGTACCCACCTTCATAGAAATCATTTGTACACAGGGTCTTGCCAATAACCGTGTCATATGGATCGTCTACACTGGCTAGGGCTTTCAGTTCGCGGGCTACCTTCCTATCTAGTTTGGCTGGACGATGGACAGTCTTACCCAGAATTGTCTGCAAATTGAACGAATAAATTTTATTTAGATGCCATTCTCACCGGCTTTGAAAGAACTGCGAGTACTTACGAATTCCTGCGAATTTCTCAACTGTCCATCGAGGGCATCTTCAGTGATGACCACCGTACCACCTTCGATTCCGATTCCGCCACATGTGCCGATGCGAATAAATATCGGATCCTGGCATTTGGCGTGGAACATCAACTTGATCAGCTCGTGCATAAGGATACTGACAGATGGCACACCCATGCCATGACTAACGGCCAGCACTGGCCCAACCTGAAATTGGATTTCACCCTTTAGAATATGCACCACTTCGTTAGCCAGACACGACCGGTACATACCTTGTACATCGAGTATCGGTAGGAGAACTCGCTGATATCCTGCAGCTGGGTGCCAACGGGCAGTGTATAGTCAATCTCCTTCATAATGTAGTGGGCAAATTGCTCCATACGTCTGGGGGTGCCACCCATGCAAACGAACTGCAAGAACAAATAAAAAATTGAATCCAATAAACAGGAAAATGTGTTGCATACTTTTGAGCGTTAGGCGCATTTATATTGATAACTTAATTCTACACACATTATCACTGCCATTCCGGGAGGCAGGACAGCAATTGTTCCGGTCGCTTCTGCGAAGCAAATTACATTTACATATTTATGCCGTAGACTGTGGGGTGGTTTTGTGCCACGTAACAAATTTGCATGTGGTCTCACGCAAATTGCAGAAATTAATTTATTGCTGATGCAAATCTTGTTGTGCAGATTGCATAATTGAATTGTTGCGAGACTTAACGCCTTTAGTTATAAATAGTTTTCAGATACAGTGCAGAAATGTGCTACAGAGTTAGATCTTCTTTTACAGAATATAGACTGTATAAATGCTGGCGAGTATACAACATG
The DNA here is from genome assembly GCA_948293265.1 of Cheilosia impressa. NCBI lineage: Eukaryota > Metazoa > Arthropoda > Insecta > Diptera > Syrphidae > Cheilosia > Cheilosia impressa. Next base: position 126,536,537 of record OX411880.1, on the reverse strand, counting down.
CAACATATGTACATACAACATCTTGCCACAACTGAACTGAGCATAAATAAATACCAGTCAATGAAACATTGGACTATTTCCCTTTATTTCTTTTTTATATGAATTGTGACAGCGGGCGACCGATTTCGACATCTCCCCTCTTTCGAAAAGCTTTAAATTCTTACACCTAGACCTACCTATTCTTCTAAATGCCCGATTGCAATGAAACCAACTTAATGTTGATCCTTGTTGCCTTATGTGTTTATGAGAAGTCGATACATATTGGGCGAACAGTTTTAACGCGATGCGTGGACATTGCACATACAAAACTCATTTGTGCAGGCGTTGTCCTTGCAAAACTCGAAAAGCAGTCGTTAAATTAACTTGAAATTTTGACACAGCGTTGCATTCGAATACGCGGGTGTTTTTAATAGTAAAATGATATAAAATGTTAAAAGAGGCGTGGCATCTACTCAGTAATGCCAAAGCCTTTTAGGCCAAATCCGATGCTAGGAATAATTTTTAGAAAATTTTCATAATTTTTCGTCAATTGTTCCTACAATTACAATCAATTCATTCAAATAAATTTTAAATTTGGAAATCTGGTACATTCCTTGATCAAAATTGCGTCACTAATATCTATTTAGGTACTTACAACTGGGCTGGGCATCATGCTTACTTTCCAATTCTCTACTTGACTAAGTCACCAAATCCAAACCTCTGATCACAGAGATCAAAAAAGATTTAATTTCCTATCGATCGACAAATATTCTTCTAACAAATTTTAATAATTTTTTTACTATAGAGGCGTCATTATTTAAAAAAATGCATAATTTTTTCGGTTTTACACTTAAAACCTTCGATTCAGGTTGGCATCACTGCACGTAATTTAACAAAAAAAAAACAAGAAAAAGTGTTATCATCGGCCTGGCCGATGCTTTTTACCCTCCACTGGTATGTGAGGTACCAGAACTACTTGACCGACATAGCCCAATTGTAAAATCAACCTGGCGACGATAAAAAGAAGTCCTTTCACCAAACTTCATTTGCCTAGGTTGATTCCTTTGGACGCTATCGTGCTTTCAACAGACAGACGGACATGGCTAAATCGATTCAGAATGTGATAATGACTCAGTATAGATGTACTTTATGAGGTCTCCGGTGACTCCTTCTTGGCGTTACAAATGTAATGACAAAGTGACTATACCTTCCTGTGGAGGGTATAAAAATTCAAACGCTGTTTGAAGTAAAATTTTGAACATCGATGTGCGACGGGCGAGCACGCGCAAGAGCTACTATGTCTGAAAAAAATCAAGTATAAAACTTTGTCCTTTGAAAACAACTGGTGGTCTTTCGAATGGCCCTAGAGCACTCGAAAATTACTAAAATAACAAACTAATTGTGCCCCGTAGGCACAAATAATAATAAACAATAAGAAGCACTCAAAAGTTGGACGAAACTTTGAGATTGAATTTACTCGCCCAAATGCTGCAAGTCCCATTGGATAGTTCGCTGCTTTAAGCACACACACACACAGGTCAGAGGTCTTGTAGTGATGACTATTGAATTTAATTAACCGCAACATTGATTTTCGCCAAAGAATTTACTTATGCCCAAAAACCAAGTAGCGAAGTTTTACTTGACTAAGGACGTGGAGGTTGAAAACTTGCAAACTTATCTTCAAACTCATCCAGCAAAGTTATATCCTTTTGTTTATCAAACTTTTATGCGAGAAGGCATCAAATGCGAATCATCAACATGATAGTAAACATTTCGTTCTTCTTCGGTTCGATGGGAGAAGTTCAGTTTTGGGTCAAGAACAGAAGATAGCACCGTTGATGGTACCCGCTTTTTCGTATACTCGTACCTCCCCAAGGGAGCTAGTTGATTACGTATTCACAGCGCTGATAATTTGTTCAGTGTGACAGGTTCACGGTCAAGTTTTATAGTCATGTTCGTGTATCAATTGATAACGAGATTAGCGAAGATTAATTTTATATTCATCGCATGGACCTTTATCTGTCTATTAATGATCTAAGTACAGATGCACTTGTGACTTTTCGTCGGCCAGCTGTCTTGCTTGTTTTTTTTTTAGTTGATGCGAATTGATTTTTTTATATGACACCACCGAAAGGAAATATACTTTTAACAGTTCTAGTAAAAAAATACATTCCTGTACCTTTTTCAAATAAGACCTCTGTTTAACTTTTTAGCTTACTGTGCCTGATAAGCTTCAAGCTATTTTTCGTCTGGGAGACTGCACTGCTTATAATTATGAAGGGATCATTCGAATCGGTGAGCTGGACCGTTTTGAAATTGCAACCAAATCAAAATTGCCTTCCAAAAGACCTCTTATATCAGCAAAAGATCTCAGCCAGCCAGCGTGTCCCAAAATTTAAGAGACAAAAATCTTCGATAAACCACGACTAATCGGATTAGCTTTATAAGGATTCTCGGAATTGACTTTCCATGATGCTGTGAATTCACACAAGCTCGTTTCCATAGAGGTAATCCGATTTAAACTTCGTGTCTGTTAATAGCTTCTCAAAAAAAAAACACGTTCTCGCTTGTTCACTTGGGCTATACCTTATCAATATTCAAAAGGCTGTTGCCTTAGGGCACATACGAGCAATCCTGACTTTCCGCAGCAAGAAGTGATGCGAAATCAATAAAGTCTAGGTACATAAAACTTGGTGTCGTTTTGATGGTTGGTTGGGGCCATTTGAATGGGAATGGGAAGTTGACTCTACCTCCTATTCCCAGTGTGACCACATTGAAAGATACCTATTTGCACAAACGATATGTGTTTGTGGACATCTGGCTGACGACAATGTGAGGCAATTTTGCATCAATATGCAAATTTTTACCCGAACGGGTATATCATAAAAGTGAATTGTTACGAACTACACTCAGAGAAAGACATTGTAATGCCAGAAAATTCTGTAAGTTTCTTAGTTTAAAATTTTTGATTTAAGAATAAAATTGTGGGCAATGATGTAAGAAAATTGTGATGGAAAGTGTATTATTCTTACGCTGAATACTTGATTCTTGAGAACGAGTTCTTGTTATCAAAAATAAAATTTAAAACAAGCACTTTTAGCTTACAATTTCATAAAAATCGTCGCTTAACGATCTTTTGTTTTTCTGAGTGTAGGGCAAATACCTGTATAGCGTTTTGTTTTCTTGTTGCTTTTACTCCAAGAAGAGGTTAGCACGTGCCTTTGTGAACAGAAACTATTTCGGAATAATATCTTGTAAAGTACAGGAAACATTTGCAAATTTGGGGCATTTTACTTCAGGACAGGTTTTTATGGAAATTTTAACATTTCGCAAAGCCTTAGGCTGCTTTCTTGGCAGTCACGGCAATGACCATCGAATCTTAGTGAAACAAACTTTTTAAACCAAAAAAAATTTCTACGATTCGAAATTCAGTTTAAATACTTAATTTGGAGGCAAGAACGACAACAAAAAGTGCTTTAACCTTAAAAACATGTAAAATTAGTATCCCTTCGTTCTTTTGCAGACCAACATGAAATTTTGCAGCGGCCGGCGGATGCAGTCGCAGGTTTAAAATGTCACTGATCGAAGAAAGGTATGTTTCGGTATGTAGTGCGTTTTATGTGGTATTCGATTGGGCTTCTTCAGATTTGCCCTCAGATTTCAGATTTCGTGTGGCTAATCGAACACAAAAACGTCACTTGCTCTTTTCTTTGTTGATATTTGTGCGACTGCAATATGTGTATCCTTCGACACTTTTCTAAGCGTTTTCTATTCACTGGTTAAATTTTATATGAAAACATTCAAAATGATCACCCAAATTGATTTCTAAACATTTGTATATAAATAATTAACAAAAATAGATCCACCCGATGCAATGCATTTCTTTGCAGTTGAAAAATTTCACTAAAATGTAAACAAACTCCACTAGTTGTCAAACTCGAACGCACGTGTATTGGTAAATCTGAAGCAAATCTGAGAAAATATCCAGATTCGCAAAAGTGCTCTGAAATCTGAAAAAGATTGCTTTTTTTTGTACCAAACGAACATAAAAACTGCTCTGAGAGCAAAAAAAGTGCTCTGAGAGCGCCCAATCGAATACCACATTAATGAACATGTTTAAGGTGCGCACAGAATCTCTTTTTTACTTCTATTAACATTACCTACTTTCTAAAGAAAACAAGCTCGAACAGAAGTTCGTTCTGATTTTTTAAACGCACTGTACGAATATTGTTGAGTTGCTAAATTTGCCGGTAGTCTTAAAAATAATTTTTTTTTGTTCTACCAACTGCTACAAAAATACGAACTATAAATTCTTATTTTATGAATAAAAAAATGTCGTCTTACTTCGTAAATAAATATGAACAAATAAAATTGACTGAAAATGATTTTCTGTCCTGAAATGTCCAAAATTCATACATTTTAATAAAGAGTTCTATCAGCTGTCAAAAATAAACTAGTGCCAGATTTTAATTGTGTTTTTTTTTTAAAGAACTGACATTTTTGATGATGTCATACCGTTGATAATGACTTCTTTAAAATGTGTGCAGTTTGGTTAGGTTTTCTCAGAAGTGTTTTTCCTTTTCTGTGTTTATTTTCACTATTAGCTACACATTTACGAAATCGTTTCCAAATGTTCATACCAACTACCGAATTCTGACATATTCTACATTATGATACTAATTATGAAGTATTTTATTTGGCCTTTTTTTCTCTTCCATTGTCCATGCATAAATAATCAACATTCACAAGCAATAGCAACTAGTGTCCCGAACAGCAAAATTGTGTGTGAAAAGGGAGAGATGTGACGTTTACATACGAAACAAATAAAATCTAGTACAATATACCTAAGCCGTGTCATTTTTATGTGAAAATTTTCGTTTTTCAGCACCAACGCTTCAAACCCTGTAAGTCGACAAAAACAATCCGTCTAGTGTCCTCTTTCAGGAGGATGCGAACAAATAAATGATTTTTTCTTATTTTAACCAAGTATGACGATATCAATAAAATATTTCAAGGCCAATATGTAAATTATTTTCGCTCAAACTGGAAATGCTCGATTTTACCATAAGTGCTAGTCGTTGAATTGGTTTGCATCTTAATCAAACAATTTATTCGTTATAATTGATGCCCAAATCAGGCTTCGACCGGTAAATTGTAACTTAAACAAAAACAAACCAGTGGTCGTGCAATGTTTCAATTTATTTCCAAATCTAGTTCGAATATTAAATAACGAAAACAAACAATTTATTTTTTGTCGCGTTTCTATTATGTATTCGAAAGTATTTCCCTTTATGGTCGAGTGTTAAACTCGTTGATACAGTGTATTTAATGTCGGTTTTTGTGCGATAAGATAACGAAATTAATCACTTAATAGTAGCTTCTAATTTACGTATCAATATCGCAATTAGTGAATTCTTTTTTTGACGTTCTAAGGCTCGTATCAATGAAAATTAATAAAAATATTCCTACACAACCCGAGTTCAAAGGGGAAGTTTATTTACAAACGAATTTACGTCACATTTTTAAAATTTAAACTATTCCCAATTATTGATAAAACTGATTGGCAGCACTCATATATTTAAAGTGGTGATCCTCAATTTCTGTCAAAAATAAAAATAAAAACGGTTCGTAAGTAAAATACGTAAATGTAAGCTCACCTTAACATCGTGGAACATCTCGTATAGATCATGACTTTCACTCCCTAACGCCAAATGGTACAAAATATCCTGATCCATCAGCTCAATGTTTGAATTGCGCAGTTTGACACATCCATCGGAATATCTGCAAGAAAATCAATGTAGAAAGTGTTTAGTAAATGAAGTTAGCAAGCAATTTATCATTCTAAAAATAATTAATATCGATTGAAAAGGAAAGCAACACCGAACACGCTCCCAAAAAGTAGGCGTGGCATTTTCCAAATACCCCATAGCTTTCTTTGAGTCGTGAGACGTGCAAATTTTAATAAACTTGCTAAATCAAATCGAGGGCTTAGTACCTTTCACACAACTAACAGTGAGTGCCGCAAATAATCGATTTTAAGGTCCAATTCCACCTTCAATTTTACAAAATCAGAAAGACTTAACTTTTATATAAAATTAAGTACACATACCTAAAATATTAAAAGTAAAAGCCAAACAAAATTTTTAGCAAGTCATGTAGATCTCGCGTTAGTTTTGTGCCCCCCGACAATAACACATTTTTGTGCTTTGACTAACTAAATCCGTGAATGTGATGTAAATTAAAAACAAATAGGGAACATTTGATAAAGGCCTTCTGAACCGGTCTCCAAGCCTTCCTCCAGTCATTGAGGTATACAATGATTGATGGTGTTCCTCTTGTGAACCCTGATGTGATTGTTTAACCAATATCCAATGTCTGCCAAACTGACGTTTAAATTACTTCCCAAATGACAGAGAAAAAGTCCTTGTCAAATGTGGAGCAAAAGTCAATAAGTTCTACACAACAAAAACCACAAATAAGATTGATGAACTTGACTGCGCGAAAATAATATCCACTTGACATTTCAAATATTGCTCGTACCAATGCCAAACATTCCCGCAACACACCCACACGCAAATATAATGAACGAGGATTTTCCGACACTTTAACTCATAATGGGATTACAATCAGTATTCATAATGAAGCTGCAGCCACAAAGCCACTTGGCATCACTTTGATCGAAGAGATGATTTAATTGGTTTAGCTTGAAACATTTTTATTTGGTTGAAGAAAATCTTCTAATTGAGAAAAACTGAAACTCGGTCAGGAGCTCAGCACTTTCCGAACAGAACCGCTAATGCGATTTTTGTAATTTCCTTGCTGTCTCTTATGGAAAATAATTACAAAGTCCTCCCGCACCAGCCTTAACCTCTTAACCCTGAAAAGGCGACATCATCTGGTTCAACATGCGACAGTGTAAGCCCCACTTTAGGTATGGGGATTTCTGTTTTATTGAAATGCGTCCGCCGCGCGAAACGAAACACATTATTTTGATATGTCTTACATGTCAGAGCTCAGAGGACTTCATGTGCCAAGTGGGTATAACTGTGCAGCATAACACAAACGCACACACTAAGGAAGCGACTTTTTGATTAAAAACTGGTATGCTATGCCATTAATTTTCATTCAAATCTATCCAAGCAAGTGTGTTTAAGACGGGTTATTCTATAAAGCGAGGGCTTCCCATCCCAAGCCAGTTGGCAAATTTATGGAGAATACGGTGGTGATTTGGTTATTTTTAAAATGCTCTTGACACTCATTTGTATCCATTGTCGATGAAAAGCAGTCTTAGATTGAGCAGAATTTCAATTTCTAGCTAAATGGTAACATGATTTGTTTGTATTTATGGAACTGGATCTTGTCTTTCGGTTATTTTAAGGTCAATAATTTAAATTAAATTATTCCTCATCGGATTATTAACTTTCCCAGCAAGAGTTACCTACGAATAAGATTTAGAGCCAAATTCACTTATTCATTTAAAAATAAATGTGTCAATCAAAGGGCGCCCAAACGGAGGCAGAAATTATTTAATTATTAAGTTAACGAATTAGTTAGTGGGTAGATATTTTTGAATAAACTCCCTGCATTCGCATTTGACAAATGAAGTTGCCGAAACCAAATAAAGAGGTGTTGCATGTACAAAAATTTAAGAAAATACGAATATTGTCGAGTGAGGGAAATTTTTGTCTTCGTTGGGAATATTTAATAAAAAGTACCTACTTAAACGGTATAATATTTTGAGGACATTTTTTCAAGTATCTAGACGGGAATATTTGTTTTAATTGACTGTGGCAAACACTTCGCAATGGAAATTTCTTTGAAAGGATCTAGGAGGCCTTTGTTTGTATAGGTGAAATTTTTGATCACTTTAATTTTTTCAAAATTTCCCTAATAGAAAAGCATTTTAGGAAACTCTTGTAAATTGTAGGTTTCACAGGAATAGACCTAATATTTTGGAATTTTGACTACATTTTGTTAGCTAGATAAATGAAGGGTTACCGTGTGTAAGAGTAAACCATTTTGCTTTCTTTTAATTGGGTTAAATTTAAGAGACAGTTGTTTTTTTGATAAAAAGTAATTAGTTTATTATTATATTCGTGTGTCGCATGTGAGAAACTATACCCTTACCGTGCCTACAACTGTGATGACACTTTGACAGGTTGTCAATTAAGTGCTGGTCGACTACGTGCTAAATATGCAAAGTAGAAAACTTAATGCCCCACAGGTGTCGCAAGAATCATATATTTATTTGGCCAAACAATTTTTACATTAAATTTTTTTAAACCTTTCGCTGACATACTTTTGCAAGATAAGTACCATCTTACTCCAATATCACCTGCTTTAGAAAATCAAATTTGAAAAACTTCTTTTGTTTTGTTTTTTTTTTCTAAAACTCAATACATTTAAATAACATATCTAGCCTACGTCAATAATTCGGAAAACGTAAGGTTTCATCTGTGACAAACAGTAAAAATAAATAGACCTATAAATAGATCGGCATCTGTGTTTGTTTACTATCGTACCACAAAAATCGACATACTGATATCGGTTGTTTCCTGTTTAGAACAAAAAAATCGCTAATTGCTTGTTCTAGTAATAGAAATCCATATCATAAACGTTCGATTGAGTATAGCTTTTCGTAACGAAAATACTCGTACATGGACATTGCCTTAATTTTCACAGAGACAAATGAATAGGTAAGTGATACCAGCAACAAACGACCGGATGTAGGAAACAATAACTATTATTCACTATAAATGCTGATGGTTTGTGCGAGTATCCGCACCACATATAAACGGAATTGGAACAGGATCTGGAAACCATTTGACAATCGTTTTGGATTTTTTATATTTTCGCTGAAAGAACATATCCATGAGTACATAAAACATTGCACGATTTACATACTGTCAGCTGTTTCCTTTGGCCAGTTAATTTTGCCCAGTAGCTTTGTAAAAAATATGCGCAGAAATTAAAATGAATAATGTAAAATATCAACACAAAGCAAATATTGCATTTGCGAAGCAGGATGTCAGTAAAAAAAAAAACATTCTTTCCGAATCAAATCATAGAGTCGATCATTTTGGTTTCTTTTATTTTTTGGTACCTTTCAGATTTAATTTCATTCACTTTGTATTCAAACATTGCTGATAGCTCCTAACCAGGATTTGTTTTCATTTAATTATTATATCCTGTTCCCAAAATAACTGCATTCTCCAAGAGTCAAAAGTAAACAAAATTTTCAATCGATATCTTTGCGCGACATTGATTAAGTTTCTGTGTAAAATTTTCTACGGTTAAGCTTAGTACGCCACTCGAGCTAGATTTTAGCTTTTATACGAAATTCACTCCAAGATTTAGCTGAACTAAATTTAAGCGAATCCCTTTAGGCGAGTGGTACGCAGCTCGATCTAAAAAATCAGAATAAACTGGATCTATCTGTCAAAATTTATTGTATCCATTTAATGGGTCGGCACATTTGCTCAAGCTAAATTGTGACAGATCGTTGGATTCTGTTGCGGACAAATATGCAAGGATAAGCTTATTTAATTATCACATGGACGAGAAGTACCTTGAAATTTTTAATACTTGAAATAGGAGAGAATTAAATTTTTGAAGGAAGTTTGTTAAAGACCACTGTTTTGTCAAAATTTAGCTAGGATTTTTGCTACTGTTTGGAGAGAAAAGTTAAAAAGCAGCTTAAATTTAGCAACGTTATAATTTTCAGATCAATTTGTATATCTGGTGCAATACTCGAACACTTGTTTTTCAAAATTAAGCTCATGAAAATTTCCAGCAATTATTATCCGAACTAAACTTTTAAAGATATTTATGTACAGTCCGACGAGAAAGTTGTTGATTAAATCTTGTCCTGATGTAAAATGTTTCAGGCTCTGTGAATTTTTCTCTAAATTTAACCAAAAACCTTGGCTACATTTTGACATAATAAAGCGTTTTGGCCAAATAATGTTAGTTAGTTTGATAAAAATGTTGGCAGTGACATCGAATATTTAATTTTTTTAACAAATCGACTTAAAAGTTTGGTCAAGTTTTGAAGAACTTTCAGTACGAGATTTTTAATTAAACTGTGTCCTTCACATTTCTGCCAAAAGCTCTTCAAAGCTGTGTAGTTAATGCCATTTTATTTGTCAATACTTAAAATTTATATCCAGTTACTAGACATTTTTGCAGTTTTAATAAATTAAATTGCATTTACCGTCGATTTCAATTTATTTACTGCTGTTGCATATGAATAGTAATATTAAATGAATGGGTTTATTGGTTTATTTTAAACTAGTAGGTTATTTAAATGAGTGGTAGCCATGAATCTTGTTTAAATATTTTTAAACGGACAGTCAACTATGTTAAAAGAGATAATTTATTTTAAATGCAAAACGTAAAGTGATTGGTACCCACAGCTGTGTTACCTACCACTTTGAAATTCAATCAATGTCGGCAACAAATTGGAATTTGCAATTGTAAACATCAGAATTCAATGTTCTGCAGACTTTTCTTTCTGTATGGGTTCAAAGACTTGACTAGTGGACCACAAATGGGACAGGGTACATCGACACGTATGTCGGTAGGTTTATTTAAACAAAAAAAATCTCTTGGCAAAAATTGGAGAAACATCATCCATAACTTTATTTAGAAAGAAAAGTGTTTATTTCTATCTTTATACCTTGTTAACTTTTGGACGCAGTTATCACTGCAAAAGTCTATCTCATCTCGGCTCTCATCTGCACACTTGCACCTGTTCACAGTCTCACAATGATTTCTTGAGCTTTGCTCTTCAATTACAATTCCAGTCGGTGGCATTTTTTTTTTAAATCACAAGCCAAATATATTATATAACTTTTCACGGGAAATAATATAAAATTTTATAAAAGTTGTTAATTTTATTTTCTTTAAGTCAAACAAACCGGCAAACCGAAGAAACGAACACACGATCCGAACACAACAAATGCTGGAATTTCACTGAATCCAAACCGCCTAACTAGGGCTCTTTTATGAATTCCAATACCGATTCTCCAGCAAAACCCAAGCACTCAAGCAGTTGTCTGATTTGGCATGCCGCAGGCTTGTAGTGGTCGCAATTGTTTTATGTTTGGCTCAACCTATACCTACAGTCGCATCCAATTTACGAGTAACTCGTAGTTTCTCGTACCACTACCATGTATCTTCCTTCGATCGAGATACACATAAACCGGCTACTCTGGTCAAGTCTATACCCATTTAAGACACTTAAATGATGCTGATGGTATCTGAGCTGAAATTTCGCAATTCGTGTCAAATAATAATCTGCGCAGCGAATTCTAAATACACTGCTGGCAATTGTTTGCTATGTTTTTTGATTGTATTGTGTTTCGATAAGAAAAGGGGCTCGACTGTTATAATACAATTTGGTGGTGCGAGAACGTGTGTGGGGATGTATTTTTCAACACTTGTTTGATGGCGAAGGCAAAGCAAACGGAAATAGCAGCAGTTGATGGTTGATATGATGACGAGTGGTACCACTGAAGTGTTACTCTGAAATATACTCACACATGCATACCAAATGTAAGTAGGGTGATGGAGCTCCCTTATTTGTTATTGGCGAGGACATTCTTAGCAACATCTGTTGTTTATTTAAAATTTTGCTCACCTTTAACGCAAACCGTGTAAAACACAGGTTATTTATTTTTTGACGACTAAGGCTTAGTACGCTGCTCGAGCTAAATTTTCACTCCCATTTGAAATTCTCTCCAAAATTTAGATGACCAAAATTTAAGCGAACTTTTAGCTGAGTGGTAAGCAGCTCGAGCTAAATAATCAAACTTTTGGTTCAGAATGTACTTTGTGTCTGTCAAAACTTAGAGCGTCCATTTAATGGGTCGCCACATTTTCTCAAGCCAAATTGTGACAGATTGTATGCAAGATGTATGCAAGGATGAATTTTTTTAATTATTACATAGACGAGAAGTACCTACAATCAGAAATAATTAAAATAAGAGAAAATCAACTTTTTGAAGAAATCTTTTTCAAAGAACAACTGTTTTTTGTGACACTTATCCACGGCATACTCTGTGTCAAAATCTAGCTAGGACTTTAGCTGATGTTTGGAGAGAAAATTTGGAGACCAGATAAAATTAAGTTAAGCTCGAGCAGCGTACTACGCTTAAAGGGAGAAAGTACGATTGACCGAAGTTCATTTAAATTCAGCTCATATTTCAGACAAGCCTAAGACATGCCAACCAATGTTCAAACTTAACACCCCGTTTCCACAGGAGATAATTTCTCTCAAAATGCTTATCATGACATGACATATCTCGTCGAGTCACTGTATTTCATCTCATGATTGGATCTCAGAGATCGCTCTCTGCAATTATTTCTTGACATGGATGTCTGACATAAATTTGACAGATGCTTGTTTTTTGTTGCTTTTCGTTTGGAAATGACATTTTTTACACCTAAAACCTCTCTTGCTGTTGCGATGCGAATTGAAATGCCATGGCATGATTTGCCCAGCACAGATATGAGAAAATTGTAGATGTCAGACATTTAGTTGGAGAGATATGTCTCTAGTGGAGTCGGCGTGTAAGAGCCGTGTTTTTATTTTTCGGTAAATTCGACATGTTTGAAATGTTTTCTATAGCAAAAACGTAGGTATAATTGGAATAGTAAACAAGTGAACAACTAGAAATCTAGTCATTTAATTCGTTTCGCTTTTATAAAACTGCTTTGATCGAAACTAAAAATCCATTTAATCATAAAAGCTCGTAGTCTAAAGCATCGACAAACGAATCAAGATCACCAACCAGGGTTACCGTTGCAATAAAAAGTTGCCAAACAAATTTGTGCGTTTTGATTAGTAATTAATAAAATAATAAAAAAAATATGTCAGGGCGGCAGGTATGAATGGATATTCTTCCTTATCCGGAAAATTATTTTTCTCAATAAATACGTATAATATAATAAATACGTATATTCATATCGAATTGCATTCCCATTCATCAAAACAAATGACAACCCTGCCCAAGTAGGTTCAAGAAGTGTCTGACGTCTGACCTTTTCATTACTTCAAAACTGATAATTCTGCTCTATTACATCAGACGTGCATTTGAATTGACTGACATCCGACAAGAAAGAATGCAATAGTTCCTGCCAACAAGTTCTACTGTCAATCACGTGGCATTAGCTAATAAATTATTCCAAAACACAAACCAAAACGCCTTGAACTTGAATTTGAACACTATATGAAGCATTTGCCATTCATAAGCAACCTCGCCCAAGTTCAGGAATCTTAGGTAATAGGCTTTTGTGCACAGCAGAGTACTGTATGTTATGAGTCGCTTTTTAATTGAAGTACTATATCATTGGGACAACAAATTCGCGTGGCACGGATGAAAAAATGTATATAAACAACACGTAAGACTTTGCTCGTTGATTGAGAGAGATGTTGGATTAGGCGCACAACACACTATTCAAATTTGCACTTTGATGCGTTTTTTTGTTAATTAAATGTAAACCACTTTTTTTTTAAAAAACCGCTTGGAGGCGCTGCCGACGAATCTGTTCAGGAATTTAGTGATTGAGGTAAGCTGTCAGTTCGTATATATGGCTGACCGAATTATCAGCTCTTGCGTTCAGGGTACATCTATTCGCTTTAAGAAGACAAAATTTTTGAATATGGCCATACTATGTTAGCCTGTTAATTGACGTTTCACGGTTTCAGTTGTGGAAAACCAGAGGGCGTGCAGCTGCATTTCTGTTTTTTATTTAAAACATGAATAAGTAACGATAAATGCTCGATGCTTTTGTGAAAAGAAAAAAAACATCGATTACCGCAGAGCACGATTGCTCTCAACCATTTAGTTAAAATCGACATAGTTGTTGTTTAAAAACGCTTTCTTTAAAATATTAATCAAACTCTGCAAATTTTTTGAAATTGAAGCGAAGATCTGGGTTCAGATTCTGTAAGGCGAAACGATCAAACGTTTTCGTGAGCACGAATGATTTACCCTATGTTACGCAGCAAATGTCTTTATGTATACAAAGACGTTTGAACGTTTCGCCTTACTAAATGCCAACCCAGGTTTCTTTTATTCACAAGTCGGGTATGCCAACAAAAGTTGTAGTGTGTTGCGGGTCTTAGTCTTAACCTATTACATGCAACTGGATGTTGTTTTGCCATATTGCATCTTAATTGAATGGATTTGCATAGATATGTGTATGTACCGACGGGGGAGATATGTGTGAATATACAGTACCGTTGGATAACAATTATAATCAGTTTGTACCATTAATAGTTTTGTCTATGTAAACTATATGTATCTATACATTGCCCCATGCTACGTATATTGGCTTGGATTTATTTTTAGTTATGCCACTCCAGTTATAAGGTCCTTTTTTGTTTTTATTAGACGGGTTTCATGGAATTTTTATGCAGTAATTATTATCGCACAATGTTTGGAACTATTTTTAGCAGTCTTCCTCAATTTCGGTAATTGACGTGTAGGAGGTGCTTGTTTGTCGGGTTAATCATAATAACAATAGGGTTCTGATTGATGTAATTTTGTTTCATTTGTTATTTAGTATCCATCTTTGGCTAAATGTGTTTGGATAAAGGCCAGGGAGAATAATTCGTATACGGAAATAATTATGTTAGTAGATTCCATCGCGTTTTGATGGGTGTAATAATAAGTTGCCTATGGATATTGGAAGTGAAAATAAAGCCAATTGTTTTTCTGTTATCATTAAATCAATCGGAGGACTTTCGTTTCTGCAGTTCCTGCTTCCTTAAGTTTCCCACTTGATCTGTACGAATACATCAGAAGGAACTTGTTCCTAGAAAGCTTACAGACTTTGTATTTCTGGTTTTAAGACTTTTCTGCCACAGTAAGCCCAACAATTTTTGCATTCGCTGCAACACTTATTGCGTAATCATTAAAAATTAAAATTGACCCTTAAATTTAATTGAATCATTTTGCAATCGATATTCGATTACTGACAAGTAAAAGTTCTATCTCCATAGGAATAATTAATACAACCCGCACTGCCGCAGTCAACATTATTTGTTGGTATAGTAACAATTAAGTTTGTTTAATAGTGCATTCGAAGTATAGAAAAAGCAACAGTTGTTGAAGTACTTATACGTGGAAAGCTAATTCAAGTACGTATTTTCTTATGTAAAATAGTAATGAATAATGATGCATTTATCATTTCCATTCAGGGTATTCCCCGTTTATTGTCTCACTGAATTGCCCTTAGTTGTGTTAAGACGTGCTTTAGGTACTTCAATAAAAACTGTCAAATGACAGCTTTATGCAACTACTGAACTAGAAACATAAGGTTTGTTCGTTTACTTTTGTAGTAAGAACGGATGAGACTATCAAATGGCGGAGGTGGTGACAAATTCTCTCACAGAGAGAGACACTTACAAAAAAGTAAGGGAACGCTTTTCCAGTAGGTAATTTACGAAAAAATTAGAAAAATTCAGCCCTATCGAGGTATCCGTTCGGAAAAATTTCCGATCGAAAAGTTAAATCTGATCGGAACTCAAATTTCGTTTTAAGTATCCGTTTCGGAACAAAATAAATGAAGCGTATAAACGCGTTCATTTCACATTAAAATATTCCGCAGCAATTAGTTGTCGGAGAGCTTTGGAAAAAATGTACTGTGTAGCTGTCAATAGTTAGTCGTATAACGCAGTTCCACGCAATGCGACAAGGTGCGCTACACATCATCGGAGAATTTTTCCGAAAGCTAAATCGGAACGGAAAATTCCGTAAAATGTCTGGCTAATTTTTATTTATTAACAATATTAGTTGATTCATCTAGTGATGAAAGTTATTCGGAATTAATCCAACTTCTTTTTCATCAAGCTGAGTATGTTAGTACCTACCTATTGAACTAGAAGCATTCGATAAGAAGCAAAAGCGATACTGCATTCAAAATTACGTGGAGAAGAATGTCAATTCTTACAGGAAAGAAGATTTTCATCGCCACTTTCGAGAAGAATCTTGAGGAGAACATTTAATTTTATTTTGCCGCCTGTTGCTACCACTTTAATACGCATCAGGAATAAAAAAAAATGCACTCATATTTATATCAAATAGGACAACAAATTTCAAATCAACTGATTATAAGGTGACTGCTAGCTCTTTTTAATTCTTATACCTATTAATTTGTTGAAGAAAAATTCATAAGATTCTCAGTGGAAGGGTAATATCTTGCTCTCTCGATGACGCTCTCTTTTATAATTTGTTTGAATTAACAAAATCGTAGTTCGTAAAGGAACATACCTACCTATAGTTTCACTTTTTGACGTATGGACTGTCAATTTCATAACAAAAAAAAGTTTTGAGGAGAGTGTTTCAAATATACAAGTTATCGCTGTTATAGGGACTAGTGCCGATTTCAGAACAACAACTGGAGTTTTGAAAATCACTCATTTTCCTGAGCTTAAGCTTTCTTTTTTTAATACGTTTTTTCATTAAGTATTAGATGAGGGTTACGTCTTTCATGTATGAAGGTAAATAAATAAATCTCCAAAGTGACAATCTTGCGCCAACCATATTTAAATATTAAATATGTGCTTTTTATTTCAATTTTATTACCAGTTCTTATAGTTTAAGATTAAACAAAATTACTTAAGGGATCTTCATCAGATTAAAAATATGTATTGGTTTTTAAAATTTTTAATAACTTCATCTCAAACCGGACCACCCTGCATCTAAGCGCAAGCAAACTCCTTCCATCCTTGATGTAGTAGAAACAAATAAATTAACTTTTACATACACAACCCATCTGGAGGACATGCAATTAGTTGCGCCATTCAATTAAGGTCACCTGAGCTCGTTCGCTCATAAATTATCTTGGTTCCGAACCATTTGATTGTAGTACATTGTATTATTTACACCTCGCACTTGGTCGCGTAATTGTTGTTCATCCAAGGGCCCAGCATCATAAATAAAAGTCTTACTTTTCTATAATCACGCTATTTTTAAATTGGAAACTTAATACGCAATGTGAATTGCCAGGACGGCGCGGCGTCACTGCGGGTGAAAAGCGAATAAATGAGCTGTGGGGGTGGCGTAATTATTTCGCAGTCATTTTCAATTTGTTGCCACTTCTGCTGGTTTAGTCAAGGATACAGTTAGGTTTTATTGGTAACATTTTGGGTAAATAACTTTTCTATAGACAAGCCTTCTAATAGGATTAATTTGTTAGCGTCAAGTTTAGTACTATGTGACGCCATGTTTGCTTTTGCGGACATTTCTTTCAGTGATTCATTACAAAAATAACCAACTTTAATGCGATTTAAGGTAATGCGCAAATGCTTCCAATAAAAATACTGTCATTAAGCATCATCTTATCTGTTCTGATTTTGAAATTTGATTTAAAAAATCAATTTTTCTATACGATTGCTATCAACAAACACGAAGTTTGTAATATAAATATTTATTTTTGTAGGTAGGTATATATTGTTTTCGGTATAACGTGACAGCTAATGCGATGATACAAATAGACTTAATCATATAAGCGGTCGCATTAGGTAAACACAGAACTATATGAGAGACCTTGAATGAGGCTAACGAAAGCGACGCAAAAATATGTAAACATTATCTCGTTGTTTTAGCTCGCAAAATAACAATCACATAAAAAATATGTAACGCGATAGTCCTTCATATGGCACTGTAAAAAACAAACAGTGAAATTGACGTTTGTGATATATATCATGATATATATTGAGGCATAACTAATAAATCGACCTGAGTGCAACATGTCTGTCTAGCTGTGTGTCGTTTATACGTGTCTAGAATCTTTATTCGATTTTGAATCACTGGAACTCTGAACACTCGTGTTTGGAAATTGACAGTAGGCTCATTCGAAGCGTTTCCTTTTAGTTTCGACTTTTAATTTAGAAGAAGACTCCACAACAGCTTCATATATAACATTCGCTTGATAGCATTCATGCCCAAAGAAGAGGATAATTTTGACGCAAGATGAGAAAAGAATAACATTATAGGTAGGTTGGCCAATACGAGAATACGACACCACCTGGTAATGAACTGATACCAAAATTCATACGAAGAATCAATGTTTCTTTGAGCTGAAAAGGAACTTAACCCTTTTCCAGAACAACTAACGAGGCTCTGTCTGTAAGACCTTGTTCCATAGATAAAATAATGGCGTTTTCGATTCAAGATCCGAGAGAATTGCCCCGAAGTTCAGAATTGCTCTTTTCAATAAAATTCGTTGGAGCACTTTTGCAACAGTGGTAGACACCATATGTGTGATTAGATTTTCTGTTGTTACTTGTTTTTTTGTTTTTTACAGTAAATAAAGGGTGATTTTTTAAGAGGTTTAGAACTTTTTAAAAAAAAAAAACACAAAAAAATCGAAAAAATGAATGAAATATTTATTTGAATCGATAGTTTGAACCTTGCAATTTAATGTTTAAAGATAATTTCATGCAAATGTTGACCGCGGCTGCGTCTCAGGTAGCCCATCCGCTGAGTCCAATTTTGGCATACTCTTTCACACATATCGGCCGGTATCTCACGAATGAATGCATGGATGTTGGCTTCCAGTGCGTCAATCGAAGCGGGCTTGTCCCTATACACATTAGCCTTGGCATACCCCCACAAAAAATAATCTAATGGTGTCAAATCGCACGATCTAGGCGGCCAATTGACCGGCCCGAAACGTGAAATTAACTGTTCACCAAACTCGCCTCGCAATTGCGCCATTGTTTCGCGTGCTGTGTGGCATGTGGCACCGTCTTGTTGAAACCACATATCATGCAAGTCAAGAACTTCCATTTCGGGCAAAAAAAAGTTTGTTATCATCGCTCGGTAGCGTTCACCATTGACAGTAACGCTGCGATTCGCATCATCTTTGAAGAAATATGGCCCAATAATGCCGCCGGCCCATAAACCGCACCAAACAGTGGCTTTTTCGGGATGCATTGGTAGCTGTTGCAATGCTTCTGGCTGATCTTCACTCCAAATGCGGCAATTTTGCTTATTTACGTACCCATTCAACCAAATATGAGCCTCATCGCTGAACACAATTTTTCGATAAAAAAGCGGATCCTCGGCTCGGATGAACATTTCGAACCGAGCACGAATTTTGATAGTAAAATTCAATAATTTGCAAGCGTTGTTCATTTGTAAGACGATCCATGGTTAAATTGCAAACCAAACTGAAGCTGTTTGACAGTGACACAAGGTACTAAACACACGTCAGCTGTCAAAACCAGTGTTGCCAAAACCAAACCAGCTAAAAAATCACCCTTTATAAATGTTTTAATAGGCCAAATCAATATATTTCAATTTCAGTTTACATTTTGCACGCGTAATTGTATATTTTCGGATCAAAAGCGAAAAATTTGTTTCTAATAACACAACAAACATTTAAATCTGACACTTTGCTAGTGTGTGTTGGTGAGTTCAGGGCAATTCTCTCAAAATATTCCGGACGCTTCTTTCGTGTTAAGAATTGACCTGGAAGTGCACTTTTTTTTGAATGAAACATAGAAAACATAGAAAGAGCACTTCTAGATTTGATCTTTTCATAGAAAGGGCACTTCTTTTCTTTAATCGAAAACGCCATAAAGCAAAGCAGTTGAGCCGAACAGCACTCAGTTCGCAACTACTGTTTACAGAAAGTTTACTCAATATTTAAGGTGGCAAATAAATGAACCACAACATAATGCTAACAGATGCAGAGGATTACTAAAAACGTGATGTAGAAAAAAGAAGTGAAATACCATCGAAATCACCAAACGGATGATGTACTAGCCGGCTGAACTTTGAGCCAAAATTAACCAAACTCTGAAGTTTAGCTTAACTGGGGGCCAACGTGCCAAGCTTAAAATCAAAACAAGGTCGTTACCTACCAATATTTAGTAGATTAAGTTTGTACCCACAGTCATGATTAAATCAAGGTAGTTAATGCCTGTGGCTATGGTTTCGATACCATGGTATCGAGATGAACCACATTTCTGTCCGGGTTTGAGCGTGGTATCAATACTAGGGTTTTTTGCGTGGTTTAGCCACCTCCCTAGCGAAAGCAGCGCCACTATTATGAAGTGGAGAATAGTTTTACTTAAACTGCCTGCCATTTTCATAGAAAATCTTATAGAATTCACACCAGGGTCTCTATACTAGGTGTGTGTCACGGGTTTTATTGTCTGTCGGGGCATTACAACTGTCAAACTATCCTAAGTTGTACAGTCTGTCAGCAAGCATTGTATCGAAATCATTATGTGTCTCACATTCATAAAACTACGTTTTCATTAAGGATCATTTATATTTTGAATTGCCAAAATTAAAGTGTTCCATTTCTACAATGTTCACTAAATATTGGTTAAGAAGAGCAATGCATTATAAAGCCCTTAAGCAGACATTAATGGCTTTAAATCAGTATTCCTTCCTTTGGCGGCGTAACAAAAGCATGTACGAAGCAATTGTTCTTCTAAAAAGATAGATGAATAGATACCTCAACCAAGTATGTACGCACTTAAAAACAAATTAATACGAAAACACCTGAGTAATATTTTATCTTCAATCAAGTCCTTTACGACAAAGGACCAAGGATTTATTATATTTGTCGCAATTTTCCGCGACGCTCATTTCTCATGTAGCACCTGTTTAGGATTTAAATACTCTCGTGGGACAGAAGAAATATTTGATGCTGGCAAAATGTTGAAAAACAAAAATCATTATATTGCCTAAGTACACAAACAAACCCTTAAATGATTACGTGACAGAATTTGTGCACAAAGTGTTTTGTTTTTTATTTTTAATACGAGTATATCTCATAATGTATTCTTTTTCCTGTCCTTTGTTTAATTATTCCTGATTCTTGGTCAGAGGTTCTTCTATTTACAAAAATGACATAAATTAGAAAAGAATACTGTACTACAGAAAATATTAAAAAAAATTGGGTTATTTTGAATGTGGGGAAGCCAGACGTAGCGTTATGTTAATCGCTTGAATTGCGGAGCGGCCCTTGGCATTTTCTGTGGAAAATAGCATTTTCGGGTTTTTATTATTTAAGTGTTTTCTCTTGTCTGAGAGGACAACAACTTGTTTGCATACACTGAGGTTGAAATTATAGCAAATGAAAGACCGCACATCGAACTAATAAAACAAGGATTCTCCACTTCGTTATAAAAATAAATTCAACAAGAAAGTTTATGTCTCGGGTGAAAGTACAAAGGCACACAAATGGGGGCGTTCCAAACTCAATAGTTTAGTAAGTCTGACGTTTATTGTTAGGTAGCCGCTAAATCTTGACAAGTTTGTGTGATTGATGTACTAAAAACATTAACGAACTATCTAGTTTTGGCTTTTAGTCCTGACCAATCTAGTCGACTTAAGATAACTTGATTTTTGAATGTGTCCATTCATTACTGACGCTTCTGTCACTGTCACACGACATTTGAAGTTAGCCTTACAAAACCAGACCGCGTTTACACATGTGAAGTTAATTGAAATTGAATGGTCTTGCTTAATTTCCCGTAAAAAGTTAAATGGACTTCATTAAAATTTAAGCAAAAATCATTCAAAAGTCAAACTTCATTTTTCAGTCCAAAGAACGCAATTTGATACAAATTATCTGCTCTATAAATCATTAACTAGGAACCAATCGTAAATACATTTTTCGTTGATTAGATAATATACAATCGCAAGAGTGACTTTATAACCATGTGAAATGCCGTTCTCAAAGAAGACATGAAATTTATTGATGTAATCGGATAATGCAATAATTGGGTGTAGGTGTACACTGAAAAGTATATGACGCAAATGTATGAGCGGCTTTTTCTTTATCACAAAACGATGATTAAAGAGGTGTCATATACCTATTGGTATTGGTATTGCGCCCCCGGTATACTTTATCTCCTTTGAGGAATGGACCTTGATAGTGAAATAACTGTCAGAATTGTCCTTTTTAAATTCAAAGAAATCATTGGAGTCAATAGCCTACCGGAGTTTTAAAAAAAAGCTAATAACCATTGAAAGATGTAGCAAGCAAAACATCGAATTAATAGGGCGGCCACAAACCTCTTCAATCTTTCTAGTCTAGCAGCTAGGAATTTCAATTTGCATTTCTGTTTCTGTCAAGACTGCTGAACGTAAAATTGTTGATGGTCGTCGAAGCCGCCTTGTGCACCTTAAGGATTCCATTCGAAGAACTGTCAAGCGATGTTGTCAATTGGTTTCCTTAGTGTGTGAACAACCCAACGACGTAAAAGTTACTTAATCGCGACGTCGCACAGCTGCTGACTAGCTTTTCAATGCCATTCCTCGTGGTGCAGTATATTTTGGGGCCACAAGCTGTTAAAAAAGGCCTGCAGCATTCTTTTCAAATTTGTCGAGGCTTTCCAAAATTCACATCCATTCATGGAGCAGTCACGTCGAATTTAGTTGATTTCAGATGCTTCCTGGTGAGCGCCGCTGTACACCTGTCAAACGTTATTGAAGACTTGCAAGTAACAGTGACGGTCACTTACAACGTCGGTCGCCGCGCTTTTTTCTTTACAAAGTTAATTACATAATGACTTCCTTCACTAGGTGGTATTCGGTAATAATGTTTTTACTTTGACTACGAGAGACGAGACACCCAGGCAACCGTATATGAGAGGTCTTATGCGATAATAAGATCCAATTCAACACATACCGATGTGTGTTTTAAAAGTCAGTAGCCAATGTCATTTCGTGCTCTCATACGCCTCGGATTAGGCACTAATCTTATTATGTTTGCGATGTTACATTGAATTTCAATGGTATACAGGGTGGCGCAAGAAAAAATCATTCAAATTAGATTTTTTCCTTGCATAATTTGGCAAATAAGACTTGAGGAGTTGAATGTAGAACAATGCACAGCAAAACAGCAAACACTGTTTCAAATGCTCAAAGCAGAAATAGGTCGCCATTTGTTCACTGTATTTATTATTAATTTAAAAATTCAATTTCCTGCTAAAAAAAATATATAGAATATAATAAAATTAAATTAGAGTGTTCTTTTCAGCCACACTGTATTATTTTCCGAAGTATATGTGCAAAGCACCCGACGGACGATTTCTTTGATTCACAGGAATCATTACCACTTATTAGGTGTGCAACTAAGTAAACAGGTATTCTTCGGAAACGTCTTCAAACATTTGAGTTGAAAATCATCCTTCAAAGAGAACAAACAGATCCTCTTTAAATATTGTTCAGTTGATAGCTTTTCTAAAACCACCAACAACGTTCATAACAAGATAGAAGAACAAATATTTAATTTAAAACCACAGCATACGGCATTCTGATGGTGAATACCTACACATACAATATAGATGCCGTTGACATAAATATGAAAATGAATAACAAACACGCAATCGTGTTTTCCTTCCTTCTTCTTAATGCATTTTCCCATTCAGAGTGCATTCAGGATTCTTAAACGCTGGTATGCATTTAGATTTTTTTACAATTTCCAGTGGTCCTGCCTAGTGACCTATAAAGGCTGTTCAAGAGTTTCATTAAAGTGTCCAACTGCTGGATAAATGCAATTAACTCCATTTCTTTTTCAATGTTTTAAAGAGTGCTGAGTTTCCTTCGGTTGTACTGTGTCTGGAGGACTTTAACGGGAAAATACTGTTGAAGACAGTTCACCGACCTATTCCTTTCTCACAAAGGCAACTAGCTCTCAGGCGCGATGCTAATGAATAGGGATCGGATTTCCATGCAAATGCATGTTTTTTTATGAACGCCTTGGATGCAAGGCAACTTATTATGTATACGTATCATGAAATTTCCTTTAAAATGGCATTTAACCGTTAGTGCATATTTATAGACAGTAAAAAAATATCCTCTTTATGTCAGTGCAAACGAAGCTTAAAACTATTATCTTTTTCTTTTGTTCATTTCACAATCTTGAACGATATTCCAACCCCACAATATAATGCACTATATAAACAAAGCTGCTTGACTAGATTGTGGCGGCAAAACATTGAAATGAAAAAAAAAGGCTGTTTGCCTGGGACTGTATGAATGAGATCGAAATTTAAACGATACCCAAAAGCTCCAAAATGGCTACGAAAAGCTTCCGACGACACAAAGCTAAGCAAAATGAAAGTGTGTAAATACAACGTGCTAAAGCTTAAAGCTAAATTGTCTGCGTACAATGGTGTAGCTGCAGCAGTAGCCAGTAGTACGTAGCACTGTCAAAGTAAATGTCAAAAAAGCAGTTCATGATCTATGCAAATAAAACTTTTCAAAATGAATTAAGGAATTTGTTTTTAATTATTTATTTTTTTTAAACAAAGGAAGACGTTAACTGTGTTTTTGTTTTTTTTTTATTAAATATTGATCTCGTTTTAAGTTATAATTTTATTAAATAATAAAAATAAAAAATTTAACGTATTCTTATAGACTGAAGAAAATGTGTTTCTAAATTGAACCGAAATTAAGTTTATCTAATTTTAAGTGCATATTTTAAATGCATATTTTGCATTTTTAAGCGCATATTTTAAGCGCATATTTTGAGATCTTTAGTGCATGAAAATCCGAACCCTACTAATGAATTATTGAACCTATAAGTACATAATTAATGTTTTAGCGCGACCAATTAAGGACAGTAGTTTTAATTGAATATAAAAACAACATTCTGCAGGGAGACTCATTTTGATTTTCTGTGGTCGTATCCAACCAGAGACAATTAATTATTCCAGCCACTTAAAATATTTAATTATACCTCTGACGAAGTTCCATTATTCAGTTAGGTAATTTAAAGGAGCAATCAAATCATTGAGGGAATCAGCCAAAGTGGGAGTCGAAAGGCGAGGGGAACCTTATTGCATTTTGCCACTTTGGCTACCCACAAAGACCGCAAATAGTTGTTGTTTTCCCAGATGAATAAATATTAAGGTAACCACTTAACCTTTAAAAGGGATTTGAATTGGGAAATTTTCAGCAATTTTCCCACCATTTTTAATTGGGTACCAGGGACGGCATTGATTTATATTTTGATATTCGCATTCCGCTTTAGAAAATTAGAGACTTTATTCGAAATTGATGATAAGGATGACACTAACGTAACAGCTGTCAGTTTATGTATGACAAGTCATACAAGCTCTCAATTGCCTGTCATTTCTGTCAATTCGTTCGTGATTTTTAATTTCAAAAGTGACACTTTCATAACCCACCATATCAATTAGTACATTCAGTATTAAAACATAAATACAACCGTATTGTGGTGACACTCGGAATTGCAGAACCGCAATTTAAAATCGCCAAATCTCATTAGAACATTTTTATCGATTGAAACTGAAAACCTCATCGACTGCCATAAGCCCATAACAGGTACACCGTCGCACATCCTTCAAATACACACTCGCAGTTCATTATTATAATAAAAGAACTCAAAAAAAGTTCAATTCAACGACATGACAAGTGGATACAATGTGACATGTGTCATCAGCAGATAAAGTGTCACATTTGCCAGCATTGCATTTTGTTGTTGACGACAACAGCAACAATTCACTGAATTCACTACAAAAGCAAAGGAGAAAAAAAATCTGAAAAAATATCTTACCCCCCTGCAAGAAAGTTAAAAAGAAAATCAATACATTTATGATTTTTTTTTCACGCCTTGCGTATTTTTCTTCGACAATAGGATTTTTGTTTTTTTGTTCGTATTCTATAATAATATCGATACTCTCGTCGGACGCAAATCTGATATTTCCAGAAATAAACAAAATTATGTTCAATACTTACTCATCTAACTCATCCTCGGATAGGGAGAGACCGTTTTTGTTTGCCAACATTTTGTAAATATCTTTCTGTCTGTGGCTGCAAATAGAAAATAAGGGCTATCAATGTTATTTGAATGTTATTTTTACAGATAGGATATATTTTATATGTACATAAATATAAATAGATTTTCGATCGTTTTATTCGGTCGAAAATACTTGTGATAATACGAACTGACAAGTTAACTGTCAAAATCATGGCAGTGCTAGATATGTTTTCATAGGGGTTTTTATTAATAACATCCATATGACAGGAGGTGTTTTTGTATTATGTATACATATTGTAGTTACAGTAATGTCGTTTTCCATTGGGACCACCAAATATCTTTTTCAGATTTCAGATTTATCGCGGCTCATGGAACATGCAACGAAATTGATTTGCTTTTGTGAATGGATTAGTGCTTTATTTGACAACAAAATCAGCTGTTCAAATTGCATTTGCTTTTGCAAAAATCAGCTATGGATATCGACTTGAAAAATGTTTCCCCTGTTGTAGACACAAATGGAATAGTTTCGGTGATTCGTAGTTTCCAGATGATGAGGAAGACAATAAAGATAATAATTCCTCCAACATTATATCAATTGCTTTTTATGTATTTCTTTATTTTGCTTTTCACCAAACTTTGCGCATTTGTTTTCAAAGCAAACTTCTTGCAATGACGTAAAACAGCTGTGGGTATTTGTGGCAGTATGTGTAAATCTGAAAAATTATCGAGATCTGCAAAAAGTGATCCGAATCGAAAAAAGATTGATTTTTTTGCCCAATGGAACGCGAAAAGAGATTTAGATCAAAAAAAAGATTGATTTTTTGTCCCAATGGAAAACCACATAAGACTTTCCGAGTACAACAATAATCTGCTGACAATGACAATCAATGTGAATATGTTTGAGTATACTTACATAGTTAAGTGGGACTCCCAATGTCATGACATCAGTATCAGATAAAAATTACATTTTTGGACGCTGATGCTTTATGTTTAATTACCATTTCAGTTAATTAAAAGTAGTTAACCGACTTTATGACAGGCTTACGTGACGGATTCCACATTCAGTCAGAGTGGTTTTAACCCAAAAGTGATGTTTGCCTAGCAAATTCAGTACACAAATTGATATTTCAATGAAAGTGGCGCAAAGTAGCACAATGTGTAGTTCTGGGGATAGCCGCAAGCGAAGTACATTTCGCGCTCTTTCAGAGAGTTTCACTCAATAATTTGAATTTAAGTTTACCAGATATTTAGGGCTTGAACTTGACTCGAAAAAGTAGGCAAATGTAATCGCACTCTTTTGTCCACGGGAAGTGTGGGATTGGGTGGACTTTTTCTTTTGGACTATGCTGACAATGTATATTCAAACTTCAGAACTGAGTGATCAGTAATAAAGCTGATTGCTTGCAGGATGGCGCATGTTTATGGACACTGAAAATGCCATGGGTACACATTCACTATAAAAGACATGGATGTTCCTATCAACAAAATTTAGTTTTTGCAAAGCATAAAACACTGAAAAGGTATCTCTAAAAGAATTTTCCGAAAGACGGAGACCTCACCCATTTGTAAGCTTTTCGCGTCTCTAATCTAATCAAAAAAATAGCTTCCCTAAAAATAGCGTGCATAGTCACGTACCAAATTCGATTCGAATTCACAAGCCACAAGTATAAAAGATCCGCATCTCTAAGTTAGTTATTGGTATGCAGCCGCAATGAAAAGGCAAAAGGTCAGCCTCATGACAGATGACACCCTTGGGCTATACTCTCGCGTCCTACCTCCTATTTGGTGTTGTTATTCGAGACGAAAAAATATTTGCTCAGCACTTACGAGCATTCGTGATTAACATGCGCCAAGCTGCAGAAAACGAGCATTCGTGATTAACATGCGCCAAGCTGCAGAAAACCTCACGGGAAAATTAGCTCTGCTGGACATTTTACCAACCCTTGAGCTAAGGGTTACAGAAATGCAACTGTCTTCATGGTTGGAGGAATAGACACTCTTTACTTATTTCACATTTCAGTATCAGCTGGCATTCTTATTTGAATCATTGCTGGGAGAACAAATTGGATCTACCTAAATTCCCTGCCTTGGTTAAAACGTAGGGTCATCGATAGAAGATCACATCACCCAACTGAGAGTTCTAAGAACTTCACACTCTCCAGTAACCACTTAAGGGACTTGTCGTCTTCCACCATTCTGGTTCGGTACAGATTAATGAATCATAACCACAGTGTCTGAGGGATTTTTCACTGCCATAGCAAATTCAAAAATAAAACATTTATTCTGAACGATGATAGATCACATTTTGCTGCAAGCAAGGTTTAGAGACACAATATACCAGAGAACCCCTTGTGGGACCATTTTCTGTTCTACGGAGGCAAAACAAAACAACACAGAAGAAAGGACACGCTAGAGATAGGAGCAGGATATGCATACTCGTAATTCCCCCAACTGATGTTCACTTCAAGTATATAGTCGTGTGTGTACGGGAGGAGGATATGAATGTCCTTGAGTGCGGGTGATAAATTAATTTTCATCTTCTGTTAGGCGCACATAAATACACAAAGAATGCCAAGAATGAAAGGAGTTAGCTGTAGAAAATGCGAAAATTATTTTCTCGCTGTTTTGTTCGTACATCCTATATTTGGAGTGTCATTCACTTGCTCTTGTTGAGAACAAAAATTGTGAAGAATTATATAGAGTTTTGGGTCATTTCCTTGTTTTTATGAATCATATTTATATTTTGTGACAGCTTAAGCTGCAACAGCTATGAAAAATTGGGTCCGTTCGGTATGACAAATGGGTTGGTTACCCCATCAAAGACGCGTGTCATTTGTTATTTTAAATTATATATATGAACCAGGGTGCAGTCGACAAGAATTCGAGCTATTTTTTCACCAACTGCAAGTGGAAACTTGAAGGTCCCTCTCTGCCAGGGTGACCGCTGCAGAATTCTCAAAAGTCGCAAGACTGACATTTCTAAAGCATTTTGGCACGATATTTAATAACAGTGTTGTGATTGACAGCTGCGTTGCATTTTGAAGGTTTTTATTTGGAAATGACAGCTTTTGCAAAATCTGCAATGTGCCTTTTTCAAGTAAAAAAGGGCAAAAATATTATGCCAGGCTCTCGAAGAAAGTGGCCAATTGCAACTTTAGTCGCACAACAGTCACGCGCGTTGCGAAAACAAAAACGCACACAAATGAAGACCTGGGGTTTTATAAATGTAGCACATATTAATTTGTTTATTATACCTACGTATTGTTAGTATGCACTTATGTAAAATGAAACAGTTGTTGCCCAATCAAGTTTTCATTTGTGTCGACCGCTAAAGCTGTTAGATTTACTGTATCCTTTAAACCCTTGCAGTTTCTAAAACTAGTTATTTTTATTTGTAGGTACGCTTAGAGTGTACGCCATCTTTACCGTTTCCACTATTCGGTCATAACACCTGAAACTTTGGCATTATTTCTGTCACAAAAACAAAAACAGACAATGAGTGCTGAAAAAGTTAAGACGACAGAATATACTCGCACGCACCGTATAGATACGTTTAACCTATGAAACATTTCACATCTAGTACAAAGTTTAACAGCTGCTACAGTTATATGTACTATATGTACAAATGTGTGTGAAAGTTTAATCATATTTTACCTTTTGTCACTTTTTGCCTGCAGGTGCTCGTTGTGCTAATGTATTTAGGTATAAACAAACTTTGAAATGAAATGTTTGTCAAGTTTTCACTTAGTTAACTGTTTCATTGAAAGTTTACTAAAAGTATTATCAAAAGAAGGGGAATGCAATGTACAGTTGTTTGCACTGGAGTATGTATACAAATAGATTTTTTGTGAGACATGTTACATGAAGTTAAATCGATCTGCTTTTGTAGTTGTATTTCTCTGCTAATTACGAGCTCCACAGCTCATACTTTACTTCTATTTGATTGCTCATGAAACATAAAAAGTGATCTAGATCAGAAAAAATTATTGATTTTTTGCCCCAATAATAAATTACATTATTTAACTAGAAATCCGAACGTCCGGAAGCGTCCCCAAACCAGATTTATAAATGAATATTCGAGCATTAAAAGAAAATTAATTAACAGTTGCCTACGCAATTTTTTAGCACAACCTCGTGAAGAGAAAACTTATTGTTGGCCTCTTATAAAAATCGAACGTACCTGTTACAAGACAAAGTTTAATTTAAATATCACACTGTATCCGGATATTGAACTCGGTAAGGTAGTGTGCTGGTTATTGTGTGAAAATTGGAAAAATGCTTATAACCAAATTTGTAAATTCAGCTTTTTGTATTTTTGATCCAGATCAAGTCCGATCAGAGCACGATGGATTGGATTCGTGTTGGAACTATTACTATTTTATGAAATGCTGTTTTTTTAAGAATACCCAGGCCTATGTTATTGGTGATTTGAATCTTGCAGAATAGGACTCTGTTTGTCAAGCTGCCTGAAGTTTGGCCATTTATTCTTTCCGACTACATACCAAGTAACGATATAGTATAATTGTGTCAGCACTTCACCTGTGCAGTGAATGTTATGATAGCAATTATCACGCCATAAACACCTGTGTGAGTTAGTAGAACTGTGCACGCAACCTTCAAGTACAGCCCAATGTTTAGAATAATAGTGCGATTGCGTGCACAGTTCAAAGAACTGTTAAAATGTATATCTATTTCTTTATGTTGCTTAAGGAATCCACTGCATTTTGATTAGTAGGTTAAATCAAAGTGAATAATATTGGACAAAAGTTGGGACGTTGTCATACCTACGTGGTCGAAGTCTTATCATTTGCGGTGTTCTCTTTCTTTCCTTTTTCGAAGAAGACTGTACAAGACTGTTTTCACATGTTTTACATTTCGTTAACAAAATTTTGAGAGGCATTTAGCTTACCCACCACATGTGGTCTGAAGCGCTGTTTAGCACACACTTAATCTTCACGGGCTATAGGTCAGAGCAAGGTTTTGTATGTAGGTACCTTCTTATATTTGATAGAGTGACGCGAAGCTGCGAAAGCCATTCGTTAAGAGATAAAAAACACTGTAAAAATAAGTTTCTGATGACAGCCTATAACGGAAAGCTCTGTCTATTGAACTCGCAAACACGAACGATTTTAGAGATTCTTCAATTTCAACTGCCAAATTAAGATTATCACAGAAAGTGTTTAACAAGTAAACACCACTCTCCTGAAATATCACTCAAAGTGCCTAAGTTATATCATTGCGCCTTACTAATAACAAATTTTATTCTTGGCTTTAAATTAACGGAAGTTCACAATTTCGAAATTTGTATGGAAAATATAGCCACTGTGAACTACTTAAAAGTTAGTGTTTAAAAATGTTTATTGGCAAGGCCGATTGACTGTAAAGAGCGTCCAGTTGTAGGAAAAATACTAAAGATCAGTAACTGCATGCCAAATAGTTTAATCCGGGGCTGTAACATGAGCTTTTTAACACACCTTTTAATAACTAATCAATGCCAGATCTTATAATATCTGGTGGACAAATTTAAGAGAAAAATCAAAGAGGAAATTATCTTTCTTTTGGACCCTCGGTCGCCTCGATCGGCTGTGCGTTAGATATAGCAATCTATAAATAATAGAGCTGAACCCGGAGTAACTCAGTTTTGCCCGCAACATTAACTGAGAGACACTTCAACCAAAATATCTATCGCCTGGGAATCGCAGAAGAACTAGGAGACGACATGATATTCTTTCTGAATTGAAATCACATCTAAAAATTCAAAATTTCTCGCAATGAATCCAAAAAAGTGTTATGGGTATTACTTAAGTCTGGAGGTTCTTCAGAAGGTGTATAGAGGGCATTCCAATGTTAGAATGACAAACGCCCAAACACGAACATGAAGTAAGTGTCCTTCGACCGTTTTCTATACTTCAGTTCGTCCCTAAGGAACTTTTGCATGAGTAAGTATGTCATTATTTAAAATACCGTATTGACAGCGACATCTATGCGTGTAACTTGGAACTGTGTCGTTCGTATATTGAGCATGCTACCATAGTGTGATAGATACCTACTATACCGCAGTAAAACATCCAAGTAACAGGTAATTTTCAAGCCAAATGTGGATGGACATTTGACCAACTAATTTTTTCAAAATTATCTGACAGCATTCGCCATATTGTTTCGAATTCAACTTCCTATTCTGCTTCACTTAATTCGTTTAATCAAAACCAGGAAATTATCTTGAGAGTTAATTGAAAATAAATTGGAAAACTTGCGTAAACTTGAATGAAAAAGAAAAAACACATTTCTCTTATCCCGTACTGGATTCCCTGAGGGTAATAAAAAGCTTCAGGGCTCAGCTGGTTTATACTGGATTTCAATCAGCCGACCCAATTTTAATTTTCGCTCTACGGAGCCACACCATCCGGCATTTATTAATGACTATTGACTACCCTACCCTACTACCCCTTTCGGTCTTAATTAACCTCTATTTAACTTTTTCCAAACTATCGAACCGTTGACATCAGTCAGATTCAGTCACGGTTGATGGCATTCAGACGTCGAAAACAACTTTTTTATTCGCACACATGCCAACAATTGGCTCCAATTAAGCCCTTTGGGTCATCCACCATGAGGGCAGCCACCACCCTTCGCGATAAAATAGACAGACTTCGAAGCAACCTTCACTGAAAGGACGATAGCTTCAAGGCGAAAGACAAACAAGTACACAGCTCTTCAATCCGTCAA
The DNA here is from genome assembly GCA_948293265.1 of Cheilosia impressa. Classification (NCBI taxonomy): domain Eukaryota; kingdom Metazoa; phylum Arthropoda; class Insecta; order Diptera; family Syrphidae; genus Cheilosia; species Cheilosia impressa. Next base: position 126,504,065 of record OX411880.1, on the reverse strand, counting down.
GAAAACATAGTTTTAAGTAATATTTTCCTTGTGTAAACAGTTATAACTCCTTATGGCACTTATCTACATGGATACATACCTTTTTGTGGGAACCGAAGAGCTGCTCTTTTGCTATCAAAATTAACCACTAAAACCGACCTTTTATTGATTTTCCTTGCTCTCTTTACTTGCAGGTGCCTTTGTCCTGATTATTTGTAAAAAAAAAATTTCCTCACTTTTGCAGTTCTGGACTGAGCTACTTCGGTGACACGAAATCGAACGAGAAACTTTGACCGGACAAGTGAAAAAAACTATCAAGGAAACCGAATATTTAGAGAAATGTAAAAAAATTTGTTGAAAGATTCTTGGAGAGAAAAGTAGGAGAAAAGTTTACACTACAGCACAGGGGCGCTGAATATGAGCGTGTCCTGATAACTTTGTTAAGAAGGATTCGAAGCTACCAACACGTTTAAACGTCGAGCACAAACTGATACTGAATTTGTCAGCCGCGTTTGGCCAAACATAAAGTTTCTGTTACATGAGACTTAAAGCCACTGGAAGACACTCGACTCAATTCTCCAAATATAACTCAAAAAAATTAATAGAAAATCCGAGTGGAGTCGAATTCGCTTCTCTCCTAAAATCAAACAAGTTAAAAATGCGTAAGATGTTATCTATGTTCTATTTCTATTGAAGATTTGCACTCAACCCTTAGAATAAAAATCTATACACGACTATGCGTATAGAATTCATTATACAGAAGCAGTAGATATAGATATTTAAAACTGTATAGTGCTTGACTGCTGCTATACTTACCCAACACCTACTGGCCTGGCTCACAGTGTATTGGTATTCATTTCGTATGAAGGAGCTTCAAATTGCGGATTCATAGAAGATTATCTAATTTCTAGTGAAAGAAAGAACGACTGCTTGGTTGGGGTGCGGAACGAGCACAACATGTGTGCGTACAGGTACACATTTCGGAAATGAACCCCCTTCTTTGAACTGAGGTGCCGATTGTTTGTTTATTTTTTTTTTGGAAATGAGATACCAAGGTTAGAGATACAAATACAATACAATTTAGCAAAGGCATGGCAATTACCTAAATATTTATGAACAGCTCTTTTTCGGAGGGTGTGGCCAATTTGCGGAAGACAACTATTTCCTAAATTTATTTTGTTTGTATGGTATTTTTTTTATGGGGGGTATAAGGAGGGCAACAAGTGTCTTCTTTAACTTGGCACAGAAAGGAGCTTTGCTTTGTGACTGCTTTTCTTATGATTTCATTCAACTATTTGCCGCTCATTAAAGACTTGTTGGCGTTCAATGATCTTTGGCAAGTCTTTTGGCAAGCATAATTTTTGTTACTTTTGACTTGGAAAATAAGAAGGCAGTCGTCAGGGCAGACCCATCTAAAGTAAAGGCTAACGTGTGCCAAGTTTTGGGGGCATAAAATCAAAAACTCATCAATAATGCAATTGTGACAACACTGCCGGCGGCCAAAGATAAATCTTTGGATACAGGGAGACAGCTACATTTAATCGCATTATACCTACTATCTATTTGATATGTAGGAAGGCATCTATTGTTAGATATCTGCTACAGTCGGGGCAAGAAGAGAGTTATAGGGAAATGTTTCTATTGATCTTCTTTCAATAGAATGCAATGCTGGGTACAACGAACAACTTTAAAGTCATCGGCACACATCAATCACAGGATAGGAAATGAAAATATAAACTGAATCAGAAAAGGACCGACAACGCTGCCCTGTGGGACTCCAGATGAAACACAAACCGTGCGATCGCACTATGAATACGGTTCAGTTTGTTTGCATTGATACTGCTGCATTAGTGAATGATCTTTATACTTCACGTGTCATTTTTCGTGGTAAATTTTGGCATGCTGATGTCACAAAAATTCGGCCATTCGGTGGTCACCCGTGTGCCTTTCGGAAGACTGCGTAACAACAGCCCGCGTGACCAGACGCTTGACAGGCGATCACTTGTAGTGAAAAATTTAGGATAAATAGGTTTGTTCGACCTGGGCCCTGGTGCGCACTAGTGCTCACCGTGCCACTGAAAACCTGTGTTTGACATGGCTTTTAGGGCACCCTAGTTGTCTGTGTGGGGCCAAGAATTCAGTGCTGAGTTTTGCTCTCATTTCGCTTGCTGTCATTCATTTTCAAACTCGTCATCTACATTGCGAACACTTTTATCAACTATTTGCATTATGGCAAACCCAAATTCAGATTTTAGTTCACTCATTTTTAACAATAAACGGGAAAAGGTGTTACCAAAAGATAAATATTTGTCAATATCAACAGCTGACAGACTTTAGGGCAACATTTTGCGTTCGATATAGAATTCGAATTTTCAGGGTTGTGCAGGGTTTTGGACAGGCGTGAAAATTAGCTGACACTTCTCAGTGCGCACTAGTGCCATAAACTAACTATTAAATAGACTGACAGCTTCAGCCAAAAAAGAGAAATTGCCTACAAGCTGAATTTGACCTTGATGTAGCCCAGTTTGAATTCATGTATTAGTGCCAATGTTAATCAAAGGGACTCACTCATACTTGAAAAAAACCAGCCTACACACTTCCGGTTTAGACCGGATGTCGATAACCTGAGGTGGGGGGTCATTTCATTATCGTGTGTTGCGGCTGTGTTGGGCAAATTAAAGTTGTTCTTAGTTCCTGTTCGAATTCGTTAGTTATATTTTGAACGTCATTAAAGCATAATTATATACAAATATTCGACTTGCTTATATTTTCGTTGGTATCAAGTTATTATATTATTTTAGAACACCATGATATAAACAATTGTTGTAACCAACGAAACTATATTAGTCAAAAGATAAAATTTCAATTCAATGCCAATTTTTGTTTGTTCTTGAGACCTTTTCCGGTGTATGTAATAACAAAATACTTATTGCAATTAATTTATCACCGACCGATTTCTTTTTATTGTTATCATTATTGATATTTGAATTTCGCCATCACTTTTTCCATAAATTTTTTCCTCACATTTTTTCTTGAATATTCGCTAGTGATTCCTCTGGCTATTTAAATGTTTTGAAAAGTCAGCGCTGTGTAAAAGAGACTAAAGGTGTATTAAGAAAGCCGCAAATTTTCAAACCTTTATTTTCATATAATATTAAAATGTCAAAAATAAGCTGCCAGCAGCTGGAAAATATAATTTGAATGTATTTTTTGATGTGTCTACATTAATAAAATTGGTGTGTACGCACTCACTCCATTGGGAATTTTAGTTTTAATTTTTCGTACTGCTCTAGTTTCATTTTAAAAGCAAAAAAAATGGAAAAAAAAGAGTGTCATATGGGCTTTACTAATATGAAACATCTAGTAATCAGACATTTTGAATGTGATGTAGGTAAAACTGCATTTACACGATCACGCACGCGCATTTTTGCACGAGACGTGAGAGAGAAATCCGTTTTTCCCAAGTCAATGCTAGTAAAGGAGTAAGAATGAGATCACAAATCAGACGCCTAAAGTGTCATGGATGTGTTGCCCATAATTATAGGTACGTAAAACGGAAATAAACCCAATTTCCGGAGAATATAATTTCTGTAATCACTTGAAAATATTTCTATTTCTGATTTAAAACATCTGAAATGAGAGCGATTTTAAGTTTCAGTAAATTTAACCAAAAATGCATCAATCAGTTGTACGAAATTTATAAATAATTGTCCGCTCATCACTTCCGGAAGGCATTTTGTTTTATAGGAAAGCGAAATTTCGTGAGCCGTCGCTATAAAAATATCAACATGCATAGCTTTCCCATAATTCCTACCACGTAAACTAGATGGGCGACGAAAAAACGTGTCACGTTTTTTTGCGTGTTAGGTAATGCCGTCCCTTTCAGTCACACGGCTATTTAGTATTTAGCATCCCTTTAATCTTCCGTGATAGGAATGTGTGACTGTTTAAATGCGGCATAATTCGTATGCATTTTTTTTTGCTTTCCGTAATAAAAAGGGAGTCTTCACGAAAAGATCATTACTAAAAAATATTTCGAATCTTAATATTCGTATTCAATTCTTCTTTTTAAATTCTTCGGACATTACTGCGGAGTAATTTTTCGCCAAAAACAACAAACGAAAACAGACTCAATTATAATTATAGGAACAAAAATATTTTATTTGAGCGAATGAATTTTTTCCTTTATTATTTATATTGATTACATTCGTTATTATACAATTTGTAGAATATGAGCATTTATTCGTTGTGAAATAAAACAACGAATTTGAACTCTCAGAACGCATCCAGCAGCAGACAGAAATCACCAAACACACAAACTATCAGTCAGTGTTCTTAGACGTCTCTCTATATTTTTCCCACGAAGTGTGTTCATTTTCCTTTTTCACTAAACTTATATTAAATAAAAGTAAAATTTGTATTGTTCGGACAAAAATCACACTTAATTAATCTTCAGTATAAAAATCGGAATTTGCTAACACTTTAATGATTATTTTTTGGTACTAGAAATTGTTGCTATTGGCAAATCTTCTTTTTATATGCATTTAGTGCGTTTTTATTCATGGTCAAATGTGGCCCACAATTTTGAGGTTTTTTTCCTTTTACGCACAAAAAGTTTTTCGAAAATATTAAATTCCCTCAAAAAGGTTGAGATACATCGATGTATGAACACTGCTGAGTTCACACGTATTCACAGACAGTAAAATTGCGAGCGGGAGGGAGGAGCTTAAATTAAAAAAAATTTGCGGGGGGAATCGGTGAGACGTAGTAAAGCTGTCAGTCTATTTCATACTTAGTTTATGACTAGTGCTAGCAATGCCAAACAAACCTAATATTTACGCCATAATGACGTCGGCATGTCAAAATTTGAAATAGCATTTGTAATCGTAGCTTTACTGCTCAAGTTGATTCACTCTTGTCATTCACATCCGATGTTTTTTTCATTATTTTTTGGAATTTGCAGGAGTCCGTTGCAAGTTTCAATCCTTGCCTTGATGTTCGTGTAAAGAAACCTAAGATCGCGCTTAATCGTTTAGATCAAAGTCAAAAAATTATGCACTATACTCTGTTAATTTTATATTTTCAGTACAGGCCTTATGGGAAGCTCTTTTTTCTACCAATGGTGCCTGCAGATACTCTCACGGCACTCAATCACAATAATTGCCACTTAAACAAAAACCAAGCCAAGCTCACTATGACAACCATGGGAGAGCTTTAAAATGGAGACAGCTTATTAAAATCCATGATAGTAAGGGTGAAAGGCAAATAGCCTATCTTCCCTGTACTGAAAATATAAATTGAAGAGAGTACCTACCTATAGTAAATTAAAAAGTCGTAGAAAAGTGTCAAAGGCTACACATATTAAAGTCACACGAAAATCAACAAAAATGAGAGCAAGTGACGTTCTTATGGTCAATTAGACAAGACACACGAAATTTCATTTTTTACTAATAATAAACACAACCCGTAGCCGCACATTGGAAAATTATCTAGGTAATCCCAGGAATCAAAACTAATGCATTCGATAACAATTTATAGGTACCTAGTTAAAGTGAAACTGAGAAATTAGCCAGGAGATACCTACTTAAATAATAGTTTTGCTGAGGAAATCATTCCAGGAAATCAGAGCGCTTCGAGTTCACCGGAAAAAGAGTTCGTTGTTCGTTCATCGGCGAGTTTGCGGCAGAAGTCTGTGCAAATTCATAGAGGGAGAATAATGCAAATTTCATCCAAAACATATGCGAATTTATGAGAGTTAATTTTGTGAGATTGGACTAGCTCATTCAAAATGCCTTCCACATAGTACCTACCTAAATGTAAAATGAAAGTAAACACTTACCCCCGTATTAATAATCAAATGTGCACAAGTTAGTTAGCTAGTAGACATCAGATAGCGTACAAAAATTTGACGTAACTTCTGAATAACGAGTTGATAACTTTTACGCAGCGTTTATTAATAAGGGGGTTACTGTTTTGGTTTGCTTATATTATTATTTTATGGAAAAAGAAAACACTCGAATAGATTAGGTACAAATAATTTGATATTGACTCTCAAGTCTCAACCTAGAAATGACATTCTAGACGAGAGTCGGAACTATCCTTCTCACAATCAAATATAATTTATCCAAGGGTTTCTTTTTTTTCAATTCAATTATACATGTGCAAACAATGTCCACCGACATTGTTGATTCCTTGATCCAATAACTTATAAGGAAAGTGACCTGACAAAGAAAAATCCCCAATCACCACCCCTCTCGCATGGCATTAGCTTTGGCTAGGCATTTTCCAAATCCAACATAGATGCTTGTTTCGATTGTAGAGAAGAGAGTTGAGGTTATATAACATACATAACAGACAGGAGACAGCTCCCTCCCAGTTCCCAGAGTGAAACCCATCTTCCAGTGGGAGAATAAGCTTTTCCGCACATGCGAAGTTGGCAACTTTGATGTGAGTGCAAAATTTACTCACTCGCCTACTTGAGTCCAACTCAAAGTAGATATTTTCTAACACTCTGTCTCCACTTGCGATGAATTCAAAGCAAAGAGCAACAGTAAACAAAAAAAGCAAACAGCAGAGTAGCTATCAAATTTCGTTCGTTGGGCATTTCATAGCATACTTTTTTAGTAAAGAAGACAATGCCAACGAACACGCACAAAGAGTATCTTTGCGCTGAAAGCTTTAAAACAGCTAGCAAAATTGCAAAAAAAAAGAAGGCATAGATTTTGGGTTAATCCCTTTTTAAAAAAATTATTTATAGTATTTAATTTTGAATTTCAACGGCACACTTTCAATTTCAAAATTAATTGACAGCAAAATGACAGCTATTCTGTGTTTATAGTATGCGATATATGGTATGCTATAAAAGCATGCTTTCTATAGCAAACTATGGAAATAAAGCTGCTATAATGGTCTCCACTTGTGATATTGAAAGCATGCTTTATCGCATACTCTGAATTCATAGCAAGTGGAGACAGCGTGTAAAAATTCAATTTGATTGGAAAGTGTGCGAGGAGGAAGGATTTTTTAATATCATATGCGTGTACTGGGTTATCGATCCAATTTAGAATGATTTCAAGCTAAGCTTCCAATCGGTGAGCGAGAATGCGTACCTATTTGATGCATAAAAGGTGAATTTTTCTCTCACGATGTGAAATCTGTTAATACCACATGGGTGGTATTGGGCGAGTCTCAAAGATAGGTTACGACTTACGAGTGTATAGTAAGACTTTACAGTAAATAAAACTTGTTTATTTAAACCACTGTACCAACAAAACCCTAGTTTTGCATTTCCAAATCCTTCTCCTCGCAACAGAGATCTTGACTTGCAATTAAATACCTACCTACGTCTTCCATTTTATGCACAAGCTAATCCTACAGTCACATATCCTATACCAACAATGAATAGTGAAATCCAATTAAAAAGACACACTCTGAATTTGGAGCATAGTAAATATATTTCATAAAAAATTTAAATACAGCACAGTAATATATTAAAAAAAATCGTTCGTTCGCCATTTATTCTAAATCTCCACTTCTGTGTATTTAGCAAACTTCACCTGAACCTCTACTTTGATATCGCCGCAAAGAAGTATACCATTATTTTCCATAATGATTTCGCACGAAACAGCATCCATACCAAATGTAGTTAACTTTCCAGTTCCTTCTTTGCAATCTTCATAAGATATGTGTCTCCACTTTTCAATGATAAAATTTTTATTCCCTTTTTTGCAGAGAGCCAGAAATTCCGAGAAATGAGAAATAGACTGTGGAATAACGGCCGTGCAAACGCACTCCTTATGTTGTTCAATGATTATGTCCAATTTTGCTCCCGGCCATGGCCGCCTAATTAAATCTAGTTTTTCGCGCAAAAAAGCTGTTGCATACATATTTGCACACATTATAAGAAACATGCCATCTTTGTAGTGATATCCAAGAAATCTTGGATGGATTTTATCCGTTTGTAGGGATTTCTTTACCACATCTGTAAACACTCTAACAAGATCTGGAACGTTTTTGGGGTTGATCTGTCCGTTCTTACAATTGCGATCGAAGAGAATCACTTGAACGGGTTTCGTCTTGTTGTATCTTTTGGAATTGTGCTTTCTTGCGCGACAATTAAGTTTTTCAAGTTGGCTTTCACCACTAGTGTTGGGCGGAGGCTCTGTCTTTGGCTGGGGTTTGGGAAAAGATTCAAATCGAAAGTTTCTCTTATCCGAAAAATTTTCATCTTTTCTTTCGTTCGTGTCATTCCTACTTCTACTGCGATCACGATTTTTAAGATCTTCTTCTAGTTTACTTTGTTTACGGGGAATGCGGAAGGACTTTGTTTTTGTAGCATCAGTTTCGGATGCTCCAGGCCGAGATGTTAGTGACTGGATAACTTTCTGCGATTTGAAGTAGCTGTCCATTAGACTCTTCTCGTTGCCGGAGGTATTATTTGAACTGTGTGCGTCTCGGTGGGAAGCGTTGGCTTCTCTCCTTCTTTCGTCTATCCTCAGTCGGTCTCGACGATTCATTGTAATTTCTACATAATAAAAATCTTAAATATAGGAAATGAAGCAGTTAAACAATCAAGAAATTTACTACCTTACTAATTGTAACTAGTGTATGTAGAATAAGCATGCAAGATAATTAATATTGCGTGAACTTATATTTTGGCACAGTTGTTATTGATGAAGTTCATAAAATCTAATAGCTACTTTGCAAAATCTTTCTCGCATGTAAACAAATTTATATAAATGAAAATGACAGCGGGAGCACGCCGGACAAAAACATACCATTGACCTACGTTCAGTAAAACGCATCGCTTCGAATGATTCCTCTGTTGAGCGCTACATCAATTTGCAACACATCGGCATCGGCATAGTTGCTTTCAATTTTTTTTTTCGCAGTTCCTGCGCTGTTAATACAAGTTACATAGCGTTTATCTATTTAGTGAGTAAGTGGGTACGTAGTAAATCCGTCCTATAAATAAAAACGTCATTTGCGGCTCAGTGTAAAAAAAATCTTATCGATTGGTACCTAGTCCCATTCCAAATGAATGAAAAATCATTCCCAGCTTTTCTTTTGTTGTCATTATTTATTCATGTTTTAAAGCTATTCGCTCCTCACTTCAAAGTCAAATAGATATTAATATATTTATTTATAAGATTAATGTATGTTCGTTCAATTCGGCAACCTAGTTGGCCGGTGTTTTTTTTTATTGATAGCGCTGATATATATATTCATTTCTTAAATTCAATATAAATTTATATTAGGCCTGTTTTTTCAGCTTGAATCTCAGCAAAGCAAGGTAAAGTAGGATTTACAGCACACAATTACGACAACAACTTGACACTTCGAGGACTCACAGTAGTTGTTGCGTACTGAGAATCCTACTTTACTTTGCTTTGCTGAGATCGATGCTCAAAAAAACACGCTTATTGTCCGAATCTCTGCTTGTAAAATGAAAGAACTTTTAACTCTCGCACTTGTTGCTGTTTGGTTTGTTTTACTTCATTCGGTATAATCAATTGCCCCTGGTACATCCCTGTTATTTTAAACATTGTCAAACGTCAAAAAAGTTTAGTTCTATTTTCAATCAAGTACAAACTGAAGTTCCGTATTATTGTTTATATTCTTGATTTCCTTCAATTCATTAAACAAGCATTTTTCTGAAAAGGTTCTGGTAATGCATAGATACAGTTCTACAAATTGTTTTAATCCTATTACTTACAAATTTTCAGGAAACATCTTTAGTCGAAATGAACATGCACAACCAAAAGCAATACTCGATGCGTCCTAGAACCAGACAAGCAGGTCGCCATGAAGGGGAATACAATAACTCTGGGCTAGATGGCAGCCAATCCGCAGACAATATGTCGAATACTTCAGGAAATGCAAAACAAAGCCTTAGCACAAATAACACTCGAGTGTCTATTTTTGATCGAAGCGCAGCAGATTCCAAAATATCAAATAACAAGAAAGCGCTTCTTGAGCAAGCTTTATTTGAAATGATGTACCGAGAATTAATGTCGAATGATGATATCATTCCAAGATTCAAGGAGAACCAATACGTCCATGGTCACTATAGAGCTATCGCTATTGGAGTGTCATCAGCAGCATTCCTTAAGGATAGAGTTGAAAAAATGCCACCACCATGGGACGGTGCCCGGCTTGAAGTAGTTTATAGGGGCATGCAAAAAAATAATGAACTTGTGGAGCCAAAGCGAAGTAATATTGAACCAAAGCGAGCAAATATTCAGCCACAGCGAGTTAATACCGAGCAGTCGCACTTTAATGTCGAGGCGTATGTACCGGGGCAACTTATTTCAACTGAGTACTTGTTTGATGTTATAACACAGTTCGAAAGAAATATTTCAACCTCAAAGTGGCAGCAATATAAAGTTCGTCCCCATGGTCAAGGACACGTTTTTACCTTTAACATTGATGGTGACTCGTATCACCAGTTGGATGCACTCAACGGATTCATTCCGTATTTCAATAGTGGAATCGAGTTTCGAGTACTTAAAGATGAATATTTGTAGGCGTTCTAGACTTAAGAGTTAAATAAAGAAATTGAATTGGAAGGCATGGTTTATTTGGTAAAAACATTTATTTACTGAAGTGAAACAGAACTTTATTCTACAGAACTAGATCCGTAGACTGACAGCCACTATTAACATCAAGTTTAAAGAATAAGAAGTTATCGACAGTAATGTCGCTAACTCATAAATTGAATTACATATACTTTGAACAACAAAATAAATGTGTAGTCTGTGCGTTGAGCATTTTGGCACTGAATGACAGAATCTCAATTAGCCCGTCATCATTACATAACTTGCTTGATATACTCCAGGACCTTTTTATCGGCCAGAATGCTCATATGATCCGCACCTCGAACCTCCAGCAACGAGACGTTTGCGCGCTGATAGCCCTTCCAGTGCATGCAAGCCTTCAGAGATCTGGCATTTACGGTGCCATCGCCGTCGCCCTTAATTAATGTTGGCGTCGAGCCGAGTATGTCGTCTTTTTTGTAGACCAACTTTTCCACGGTGTCAATTTCAGAGCCGTACAGGCAATGGATTTCGACGTCTGGCGGGGCAAAGTTTAACGAATATTTAACATTGTCCTTGCGCATTTCCCATCCGATTTGGTAGTTGATATCCGTAAAAAACTGATCCAGTTGTGACATCGTATACTTTCTGGACGGAGTTTCCACTAGCACCTCGGAGCTTTTCCAAAACAAAGGCGACGGCAGGAGAAATGCCGTCGAGGGTGTTGAAATTTGTTGTTCACGCATTGTTTTGCCACTTAATGCAAAAGAATCCAGATCATCGCCCATGGCGAATACTTTGACAGCCTTTGCACTGCCAGCCCAAGCACCGGCAAGACTTATGACTCGGGCGACATATTTCGCCTTCCACTTTTGAGTCTGTTCCTGCAGAAATATCAGCGTCATTGGGCTGCCCATGCTGTGCGTTATGAATGTTATGGGCGTCTGTTGATTCATTTCGTAAGCACCCTCCACCAGTGTTTTCAGGTTGACAAACCAGGGCTTATTCTCATTTGGTCCTCTTCGGAAATCATAGGGTGCTCCGAAAATAGACTTCTTCCGCACATAACCGAGCTCGGTGAGTTGATTGGCAATGTCTTTGAAATAAGCTCCCGCCTTTGCGTGCGTCGGATCTATCCATTCGACAACTTCTGAGTCACCCCAGCCGGGTATGCGAGTTTGGACACCTGCAGTATTGTGCGTAGTCCTAGTTATATTGTCATAGTGCAGCTTCACGTTGTCAATCCAACAATCAATAGCACCTGGAATGAGAAGTTCCAGATTCAACCAAATGTTAAACCAATCTGCGTGTTTTACGCAATATATATGAACGCTGGAAGTCTTATTTAGTTGTGCGTCTATTTGGCTGCCACCATCACCGGGAACGAATATAACTGGAGACAAAGGACCCCTGTCGACAGTAGTTGCTGCCCTTGGGAAGACGGGACTTATGAATAATATGAGAACGATTGCGAGTATGCACTTGGTCATTGTTACAAATGATAATCTAATCTCTAATGTCGCACTCTTATAGAATAATAGAAATAAGTACAGTGGTCGCCACTGTGCCTACTACTCATTGACCATAAACACGTATATTTATCAGTTTTACTGCTGACGATTAAAAATTAGTAAAAAACTCTATTAACTTGATCCGATAAATGTGACGGCACTCTATTTTCTTTGTTTGTTGCGAAAAATATTGACAGCTGATTGTAGTTGCTCTAATCAGCGGCAGAGGCCATACCTCCACTTCTAGCTTTGTTCGAAATAAGCCATCGGTCGCACGGTAATACCCTATTCACATCGTAACATCGTGAACTGAACGCGTTATTTTGCAAGTGAAATCGACGTAAAATCGCTCATGTGAAATGTTGGTGTAGCCTTTGCCTTTAGCATTAGTCTCATATTTTTTATGGACAGTACATAAATTGCTAAATAGATTCTTATTATTCCAAAAGCGTCGTCTAAGGCTTTAGAGTTAGAGCGACCAATTTCCAAGTTTTGACAGTCCATTTACATTTCATTTGGTCGCAGCCAAGACAATATTATGTAGGTACAAACACATTGCAATGGCATTCCGAGCGCGCTCTGAAGCGAACGTGATCAGATTGTTCTGAGGTATTTATGAAACACACTTGAGCACATAATTGTCATAAATGCATAAATTAAAATTTATTTATTGTTATTTATTAAATTGGTTAATTTTCAGTTCCAAAACAACAAGGTTCGTCCACCATTTCAACTATTTTGCTTATCCTGTGTTTTTTTTTTTCTGTCAAATGTGACAGAATTTATTCTGAGCTCATCGAGCGCGCTCTGATAAGGCTCTGAACGAAAAAAGAAATACAAATTCTGAGCTCTGATGTATCTGAGCTAAAAAGAAACACGAACATTTTGTATAACAGTTCAGGTTGTGCTCTGAACTAAAAAAGAAAAACGCCTATTAGGTCAGCCAACATGTTTGATTGAGGTGATTTATGGGAAGGTTCTGCATGGTAATGACAAAATGTCTTCCGGAAGTTGTTACTGGTAATGATTTGTTTGCTTCGTTCGATTTATCGCGAATTTAAGCAAAGTATTTATCGCCCTATCCGACGAAACGTTTTCAAGTTTTCCACTTCCGAAAGCAAAAAATCTTAATTACGTAGGCAATCGCTATAAAAATACATCAAAAATATCGACTTTGTGCTGCGCTATTAGCACGTGAGTTCCCAATAATCTAATCGTTGCACTGGGTCGCATTCATCAGCGGGCAATACGTCATTCAGTCACAAAGCACTCGTTCACTGATGCTGTAACTCGGCCCCTGTATGGCACCGTGTTGTTATATATCGCTCAAACGAACAATTAACTTAAGCGGAGCCGTTTCATTTAAAGACGTTATATTTCAATCACAGCACAGAATACAAAGAATAATATGTTTTTATTTGTTGGTTTGCTTATCGGTTATTACTTTCAAAACTCGCTAAAAATTGCTTTCCAATTGTTATTCCTCTCATAAATAATAACATTTATGTATATTTCGATATAATTTACCATAATCTATGTGTATCATATATGAATCAGTGGAATAGATAGACAAGTCAAGAGATCTACTGCGTAAGAGGATAGTACATCTCGTTGACTAATTTAGCTTTTTCCTGTTTGTAGGTAAATACGTAGCAACCAATATTGAAACTACATTCTAAGGCTAACATAAACACACAATATATATCTAGAAAACGTCTCTAGCGAAACGATATAACTGAACTTCTAAGGAACAACAGAATGACTTGGTTGTGTGTAGAATTAAAGACTTAAAACGAAACACCGAGAGGCTGGTAGTTGCCATCAAGTTATAAATAAAATATAAAAAAACTTATGTTAATTTTGTAAAACACAGTACAGCTCATAAATAATCTCAGAAATTTGTAAAACTAAAATAAACAGACCATCGGTCATTTGGTCGACATAGATTAATCATCAGCCTTTGTAGAGGTTGCCTTTAGCGTAGACTGCTCGAATGCTTCACCACTGAGTAAGGTCGTCTTAGTACAGGTAGTTGCTGGCAGGAAAAACAGCACGAGCGGGTAAGTAACCAGGATCCTGTTGATTTCTATAACGACGAGCCAGGAATACAGCTAGAACCTGTAACAAGTGAATGTTTGAAATTTCAAATGCTTCAAGTGCAACAAGGAAGCGAACAAACAAAAATGTGACAAACACTAATTCAACGACTAGAACTAAAATGTTGACACAAAAGCAAAGCAAACAAGTTATGACATCGAAACAGCTCACCTATTCAAACACGTTCCCTAGATATTCATGCCTAGATTGGAAAAAAACGCTCCACCGCGAAATAAAGTGTTAATCGTCCTTAAAGTAGTTACGTTGATAGCTTTAGATGGAGATAGTCGTCACAAGCACAAACCCAAATAAATATGAATGATTATTGTGTCGTCTAAATAATACTTTCGGTTAAATATGGAAGCGTGTACAGCACGCTTTTAAATGGAATTATTTGTTTTCTTTAAACACACGCACGCAAACACACACTCTGCCTCCAATTTTAGCAGCGCACTCCTTCTTAAGCTAAGAGCAATGATTAAAACTGGAGATGAGATGAAGGAAAATAATGGAAATTTCTTTTTTAAAGGAATGCACTTGGCAAACCACGTGGATCCTTTTGATTTCTATAACGAACTGTTAACCATACACCAACAAACTGTTAAGTAGAATTAGTAAATGGACTTGTGAGATTAGTATGCGGCCGTTTTAAAGTTTGGAAAAGCTTTCAAAATACTTGTTTGTACTTACCTCGGTGAAGCTAAAGAAAATTCCGACACCACCGCATAATTTAAACGCATAATCGATCTTGTCCTCAAGCATTGGTAGGCACGGGGGACACTGGCAGTTTTGATCGAACGAGCCGATGCAACATTGTTTGTTTATGATATCACATGAAGCGTCTTCTGTTGAAATGGTTGTCGAATTGAAACCACAACAGAAGAAGGTGTCCTGTACCTCCTTTCGGATGGAGTCTGGTACATTGTTCCATCCTTGTTCGGCGAATTCTTGTTGTTGCGCTGAATTAACTGCAAGGCATGAGCTGGCAATTGAGAATTGGATCAGGAACAAAAGGAACAAGATGATCATGTACTATTAATCGGCGAGTTAAGGAAAATTATTGTTCAAATGAAGATTGCGGTTTTGTTTCCTAAAATAAACAATAGATTCATTTGAGCTCTTGCCAAGTTGGGCGATCTAAATTCCTATTGGATTGTAGGATTTTGCACTCGAATTCGAAATGGAAGGACATTTTGGTACCTAACCTTGTCTGCTTACTACTACTTTTATCTGGGCATGCATATTGTGTCTGTCTCCCTCCCTTCACACACAAATTCCATAAACCTCATCCAGATGAACAAACATTCACAAATGACTATAAAAACAGTTGACCTTGTCTTCGTTTCAATTGTTTTACCTTCACGGACAACTAAGCATCTGTTTGTGAGTCTATGAAGATATTCCATTGAGTAGTAATACTCCGCCAAAGCCCTGTGACAATTTCTCACATTCCCAGACCTGTGTTATCACACAAAGCATAATAAACAATAGCAAATTGTAACATCTCCAGACACAAAGCCGAGTGTTATAGGTACCTACAAGGCCAACAGTTGCTCTTTTTTAACCGATTTACCATTATGACTCATCTTAGCTAGTACAAAATTCATATTTATGCCCAGCGTTTGCCAGGAAGTGGAACTGCTTCACAAAGAACTCGTTTATGAAACAAAAAAACTATTGCGGATAAATATGGATTGGGTAATGACGAACTAAATCTAATTTGTTTACTGTAAGCAATTGCGAAACAATATATTTTTGAACAAAAAAAAAAAAAAACAAAAGCTTCCAAATTAACCTGTATACCTACTCTCGTCAATTTAAATCATATCAAATAAAAGTAGTGCTTCCGATTGCTATACTAGTTTAACTAGGAATTAAAATCTGTGACGTAAACCCATAAAACTGATAAGGAGATTTACCACAGACCACAAACCTACTATCAGTTCACAATGTTTGTCTACTTAGCATGTGACTTAATCTGCGCACTATCAAATCCATTTAGGTATAATTATTTTTCACTTGTTTGAAAAAGGATACAAAGAACAGCATAACTTGATGATGTTTTACAGCTCCTGCCAGTCCCAGCATGGATATCAAAATCAGGATAATTCCACATGCCAGTATTCCACCAACAATAGGAAGATTCGTAACTATGGAAGCAGCACGTCCATACACACCAACTCCAATCAGCAGGAAGCCCACTAGCTGTAGATTGATTAAATTCATTAAGGATGAAAAGCATTTCTTTTTGCGAGGGAAATGTCCCATTCGTGGAAAACAAATAATGAAAAATCAATAGGCTATCAAAACCCCTTGGTATGCCTTACCACATAGAGGATGTTAAGCGCAATCAGTGCGTTTTTCGAGCACGTAAATCCCCCACACATCGTTGATTTTTCCACTTCCGTTGTTAATTAAGATACTGGCACACAATTAGGAAATACGAATTACACTTTGTTTAAAATGTTTGATGGAATTTAACTGGACAAAAACTACTTTACTTTGATGTGCAACCAATTTTCTTCTTTATTTCAACAACTCTCTCGATGCACTGGCATGGCAATTGGCAACTCTCACTTTTGTTTTACATAAAAAAAAATTCATATGTCAGATTGTCAGTTTCATCAGACAACAGAAACTGGATGAGTGAGTGAGATAAATAGCAGTGCACAAACTGCTTTCGAAATAATGTAGGAATATAGTTTTTTTTTTTTAATATTGACCAATAGATGGCGGAGGCAGAGAATGAGAGATTAACCTGTAGTTAGGTCTTATGTTGCTAGTCCATCACTTGGACTGTTTACGAGAAGTGTGGACATAGAGGAAGTTCCTCTATGAGTGTGGAATTCTATGAGTCATATTAGGCACAAGCGAATTATATTTTAGCTATATTGTTTTGATTTTAGCTATATATTTCGGACTAATAAAATAATTCAAGAGTTAAAAGAAAAACAATGGTGGGTCACTAATTCGATTCGGGTCTTATGTCTCACTTAAGTGATAAAGCTGCGATTACGCGTGTCATTTTCATGTCAAATGTTGAGCCGCAGTAAAAAAGCAGTTCACGAAGAGGGTTTAGTATTGAACGTGAGATCAATGCATGTTTTTGTTACCCTTATCAAGCAAACGACTATATTGATTGGAAATGGACGCATCTAGCAATCATTATCATAAATAAAAACCTTTTCTGCTAAAAAAAAACCTTTACACTATGATAAAGGCTGAATTCCAAATTAAAATGGAAACGCCATAAACCTCTAAATGCGCTCCATACGCAGGTAAGTGCCACCCTTTGCAGCAAGCATATGCTTTGGTGTATCAATCTCCAACGGATTCGGTAGTGCAACCTGTAGTTCTTCAGCAACATCGCCAGCAGAGACAAATCATACTTGTCTTGTCATAGTATTGTCTCTGATCGCCAGTCCTATATAGGTTTGCCTCTTCCCAAATCTCAGTCCAATGCAGTTTCTGGGTCCACCGCCGAAAGGCAGCCACGTGCCCGGGTGGCGTTTTAATGTCTTCTCTAAACCGCTCTGGATCGAACTTCTATGGGTCACGATGAATCGCATCGGCTAGAATTATCACCAGAGTGCCCTTCGAAATTGTGTGTTGCAGTCCTTTCATATTGCAGGCCAGAAAGTGGGGATCATCGTGTGCACGACGTTTCCAGAACGACAGACGCCGCTTAAACCAGAACAGCACCGGGGATACTAGGACTATGGCAAGGGAAGTCAAAGCCCCTAAAAATCGACATAACGACAGTTTATAGAAACACACTGCCCGCGAAAGCTAACAGTCGACTCTCGACTAATTGAACAAATCAGTATGAGGCGGTCCCAGACAGCTAAGGCAGAGGCTATCGCAAAAGCTTTCTGTCTGTCCTTGTATTAGGTACCAACAATAAAAGTTCATAACAAAAAAAAAAAAAAAAACGGATTGATAATATAGAAAATATGATTGTGGGCATTCTCGAATGCAGGAAAACAAACTCAATTTGTTAGCAAAGTCCAGTGATTAGCACTGCATATTCCAATCGGCTTTCAAATAGTCTGATATCGCCTTGTGATACTCAGTTTTAAGAGGTTTTGATTTATGCATCTTCTTTCATTCAATTGGGCTTCTCAGGTTCTGTTTCAGATTTTAGTGTTCAAATCCGAATTTCTCTCTTTAATGTTGGTATTCGTGCACTCGACATTAAATTCAATAAATTTTATTTATAAATGTTTTCTATTGACTGGTTAACTTTTAAATTTCAACTTTAATGGGTACAATAATACTGCCCTCAGGCGACTTTTTGGATAACTTTTCTTTATAAACAGTACGCTCGCGAAAACGTGAACAGTGATATTTAAAGCTGATTCACATTTGCGGAAATATTCATATTTGCGAATGCTTAAAATTTTAGTGGAACAACATAATACTTACATTGTGCAAACATTTCAACTAGAGCAATGATAACATTAGGTCTGTTCCCTTACTTTCCAATCTTACGAATTTGTACTAATTCGTACGAATTTTACTCAATGTCGTTCCTTAACTCGAAAAATTCGCAAAAGAGAGCGTCATCGAGAGAGCAAGCTATTACCCCTCCACTGAGAATCTTACGAATTTTTACTCAACAAATTTCTTGGTGTAGAATTGAAAAAGCTGTCAGTCACCTTTCAACTAACAGCTGATTTGAAATTTGTTGTCATATGAGTACATTTGTTTTGATTCCTTACGTATTTAAATGGTATCAACAGGCGGGAAAATAAAATTGAATGTTCTCCTTAGATTCTTTTCGAAAGTGGCGACGAAATTCTTCCTCGCTGTGAGGATTAAGAAAGGACAATCTCCTCCACGTAATTTCTAATGCTGTGTCGCTTTTTCCCCTTCTCGAATGCTTGTAGTTCAATCATTACAAACTCTTCCGCATACTCGGATTCTTCAAAAAGAAGAACGTTTTATTCACTTTCACTTTCATCTGTAGATGAATCAACTAATCTTGTTAGTTAGTTAGCAAAATTCTTCGTTTATCAGATATTTTAACGGCTTTTTGTGACACTTTTTGAATTTTTTAATTATGTATCTGTCATTATTCGTAGTTTACTACAAAAGCGTTCCCTAACTTTTTCGTAAGTGTCTCTCTCCGTGAGAGCATTTATCCCCACCACTGCCGTTTTGACAGTCTTTTCCATTTTACTACAAAAGTAAGGGAACAGACCTATTATGTTGCCAACTATAAATTGTACCAGAGTGGCTCATTTTACTGATGCCCACAAATTTTACATGTTTTCGAAAATCTACGTAAAGTGAAAACCCAGCATTAAGTTGCATTTTCTGTATGTATCGCGCTGTCAAATTAAATTTGTACACACAAAAAATGCTATGCTAAACTCGATGCGCGCCAAAAGTTGGTAGCATGGGCTAATGTGACAATGGGTTTCGAACACGACACTTCGTTTTGATTGTCTGTAATTTTGACAGACCGAAGCGGCTCTGAATAAGTAGAAAAATTTCAAAGTTTCAGAACACCTAGTAGAATAAATGATGTTGGGCCACATCCACATCAAATACTTCTGTGATAAATTATTAAATAAAAAAAATCTTCGCCCAACGTGGGGCTCGAACCCACGACCCTGAGATTAAGAGTCTCATGCTCTACCGACTGAGCTAGCCGGGCATATTGACCATGTCCGTATTATAAAATTTAGCACTGGGAACGATCGTTGATGAAAAGTAACCGCCTTATTAATAAACGCTGCGTAAAAGTTATCAACTCTTTATTCAGATGTTACGCTAACTAACTTGTGCACATTTGTTTATTAATACATGCAATACTCGTATTTACGAATAATATTAAATAAATAAAACCACTAAAAACTGCTTTAAAAAATTGTGTTTTTATTTTTATTTCATTACTGAGTAGTATGTACACATATTTATGCGAAAGTGTGATTTCAATCAAATTACTTAAGTACAGAATGTACACTATTTATTATCAAATATAATACAGTACGGTCTTGTTAAACAAATATAGGTACAGTGTTCACATTTGTGACACATCTAACCAACTTACTCCCCCACTAAAGAAAAAAGAAAAGTTCCCATTTACATAAAATATCATAATATCAACTTAACAGCTACGACATCTTAGACTAAAGTGTTATGACAGATGTATATATAGACAGCTTATATAGATTGAATGATTTAGAATGCATCCCTCGTGCACAGCCCTGCTTAGGAGCACCAACACATCGCGCGTTCATTTCATTCTACGCAATGCTTGCGAAAATAAATTAAGAAAACTTGAGGTAACGCATTTCTGTAAATTTGTAGCTTTTTTTTGTCATATTTTATTATACTTCTGACATTGACCGTTCCACTTCCGCCAGTCAGTGGCACTCAGCTGGGTGCATTTCAGTGTGACAAAAATGGTTAACAGCCGGCAATTGCTGATCAAACTAGTTGTCGCACTTACTTGAAGCTAATTGCAATGCAAAAAAAAAAAATGCCAAAGAAGCCTCAGCTATGCAGCTGTATTACATTCGTCTTAGAGAGGACGTAAATGTCACGTTACGTAACAAAAAAAAACAACTTATACCTATTTTAGAAAATATCATAATAAATATCTTACCTAGTACGTGCATTTTAGAAGACATGTCAGCCCAAATTAAAATACCTACAGAAACATGTTAATCTTATGTGTGACTTGTTTTCGTTTGTTTCTCTAATACTACTATAGTTAACACAAACCATATGCAGGTGTGGTGTGAGTTCGTGTTACACTGCCAGTTGCTTCGTTGGCGGTGAGTAATTTTTTTCTTTCAGCAGTTCATCTAGATTTTCCTCGTGGTAGTAGACGGTGAAGTCTGCAGGTGTTAGGCTCTCAAAGATGGCGCACACACTCGGCTTAAGGTTGTAGAAGAACAAAAGTTGGCCGCGGCTGGCAAAGTCATTGAACAGCGACTCAATGACAGTTGCTGCTGTGAAATCGGCACCGTACACGTGTGATGCGTCGATGACCACCGGCAGTTTTTGCCGTATGGAATGTTTGGTAACAAGGTTGCGAACATAGTCGACTGATGGGAAGATAAGGCAACGATCGGGAGTGATCATGAGATATTCCACTCCGCCGGGAGTGGTTAGGTTTTCGGTTGTCAGTTTTGGCCGAGCGGTGTGATAGAGTATAAAGAGAACATTTAAGCCTATCCCAAGGAGTATTCCAATTTCTAGCGGTAGAACTAGGCATGCAAGAAATGCACCCAAACCAGGAACGAGATCAGCTTCTGCAATAATAAGATTTTAAATTATTACAAGGATTTGGTATTAAAAAAAAATGTTGCCGGAAATAACGATTTCACAAACAAACACACCCAATTCACACTTAACACTAAAACAGGAAATTTGTCAATTGGAGTTGGTTTTTGCTGTATAATTAATGAAATAATTTGATTTAGATAAATAAAAAGCCTCCAAGATTAACTAACTAACAGATTTAGCTTGTCGGAAAATCAGGCCTATAAATGAGAACAACTAGAAGGAACAGAGAGAAATAATTTGGGGAATTCCGCAATCCAAACGGCTGCTCTTTTTTGGATTTTCAATAAGTCAGTCTAAACGAAACTTTAGAGTTGCATTCAACCATTAAAAAAATCAACCGTCCACTTAACTTCGAATACATAACGTAACTCTAAAGCTGAACAACTTTTGACCACCAACGTGCCATTTCGCAAAACCACGGAGGATATCTTTTAATCTGTTGATCAGTGCATGAATTGGGTGCTAAAGATCCATAATTTCGGTACCACACCCGCCAATGAATTACACATTCACTGTGCGAAGTGGCATTCAAAGCTGCCGACAAAAACTAAAGACGCGTTCATCCATCAAAATGATCGGCAAACAACAATAAAACTGTCATACTCACTTTTAGCTCTCCACATCGGTTTTACGACTTTCACTTCCACCATAAACACTACAGCGGCAATTATGATCGCGGCCAGCGTAGCCTTCGGAATGTATGAAAAGCACGGCGTGAAGAACATCAACGCCAGGATAACCAGAGCGCCGGAGTATACATTTCCCATTGGAGTGCGAACGCCGCTTGCATGGTTTACAGCACCTCTACTGAGAGCACCGGTCCCAGGGAATCCTTGAACAAAAGAATTCACAATATTGCCAGCACCGATCGCAATAAGTTCCTGAGTGGCATCCACTGGTTTTCCATTTGCTGAAGAATATTACATTCGTTACCTTTCTTTGGATGGAATTCGTCGCAACTTACCAAAAGCCTTGCAGATTGCAATGTTCTCCATAAGTGATATTAGTGGAACAACAATCAGTCCAGATCCCATGCTGCTGATGAGATCAAGAAGCGACTCCGTTTTCAAGCCATCGGTTGTGTTAGTGGTAAGTGAAAATGGAGGCAACTGAAACGTTGGCAAGCCAGGCGGAATGTACCCAATGACCTTGAATGGCGTTTCATTGTCCGCACTGGTGAGAAAGTACCCCATCGCTCCACAAGCTATCACCAAGATCGCATTTCTCGACGTTCCGATTATCCAAAAGATCTTGTTGATGCATTTCTGTGACTTGGACCAGAGGGTTTCATCTTTTGGACCAATTTTAAACGACGCCAAAAGCTGAGAAATGAATAAGAATTTTGGTTGCAAAAATCAAAAGTGGAAACCACACTTACCCTCATCGCCAGAAGGATCACAATGCACGTGATCCCCAGGACTGTGTCTGAAACACGGATACCCTTGATATTCTCAAAGATGTGCTTCCAGATTTGAATGAATGTTGAACCCTTCGCTGGAATCCCAAAGACGTCCTTAATCTGGCTCGTTACAATTATCAATGATACCGCCGATGTGAAGCCCGAAGAAACTGGCCCGGAAACGAAATCGATCAGGAAACCCAGGCCAAGGAGGCCCATCAACAGCTCTACTATTCCACAAAGTAGGCAGAGTAGGACCGATTTCTCCCATGAACCCTGGGCTGTCTGAAATGTGAGGAGGGCCGCAATAGCTGTTGGACCAATAGGAACGTCCTTACAGCTGCCGAGAAAGATGTACACAAAACAGCCAAGGAATGAACCATACAAACCGAACTGTGGAAGCAAACATATTTAGGTATAGCCTTTCTATTTCCAAGCGCTTAGTCACTTACGGCTGCTGGAAGACCAGCGATACCGGAATAGGCCAGGGCTTGAGGTATCACAGTCAGGCCGACGGTTATTCCAGCAACAAGATCACCGATCGCATCTTCCCCGGAATATTTGGGCAACCATTGCAGGATGGGTATTCGTCTGTGCAGCATCTTTTTGGTAAATGCTCGCTTCGTTCTGTCTCTTACCCAACTCTTTGCGCAGGCTAAGGGCTTAGTGGGCGGAATGATTTTCTTGCCATCTTCTGTCACTAGAAAGAGAAAGGATGCAAACTATTTAGGGACAAACGTACGTCTCGATAAATATTGTATTCAACAACTATTATAAAAAAAGTTGCGTATACGCCACAGTGAAATATTAATTATGTCAATTTTGTGGATAAGTCTGATGGCCGTTAGCAAACGCTTTTATTATGAAAGCTCCCGTCTAGAATAAAGGGTGCTTTACCTACTTCATACACTTGAAATACCAACTGTGACATATTTTGCTGAGGTAAGCAATATATTTTTAAACGAGTTTTTTTGTTGTATCATTGGTTACTCTCTTAGTTATGTACTCCAATTACATTCGGTCAGAATTGCACCTGAAGTAGAGATCTAGTTAATGTCAAAAAAGGGACAATTGTCAATTTGGAGACTACTGAAAAACACAGTGCCGTAGGAGCAAGGAAATAGGCTGAAGTTTTGCTCCCCCTTGTGGGTTTTGAACCTCCATAATGAATGGTTTCTGAAAATAAGATTAACCCTCTCTCACTTTTTTCCAATCTACTGTGACACCTCCTCAACTATTTTGCTTCGTACACCTTAGGTTGACCTGACTTTCTGGCATCTACCGATGGTGATTGAATTTTATTTTACTGCGTTTGCCGCTTTTTGAAATATTTGTTATTAACACAGGTGTTGCAGTAATTGTCTTCATTTTTGAAGTCGTATTTGCGATTTGTATTGAACGTAGTATCTGATTAAAAAAAAGGAAGAATGAAGGAATCGCCTATTCAAAAGGTCCTCTTCTACAATTTAGTACAATTTTTGGTTTTAAATCTGTATGATGCTCTCTCGCTCATGAACACTTTCCACTCAATCATTGATGAAGTAATTCAATTCCCCTATAGAATGACAATAATTATGCTAACAAAATGAAATGACCCATTCGCGTATTTGGTTAAGCAGGAACAGCCCATATCCCAAATATTCCGATCATGGGAAATCACTTTTCATAAATACCGAGCCAATTTCCAAACGTGAATCACATTACATTCTTAAACAAAATGTAAACAAGATTCGCGAACCGCGCGTTATTAACTCAAAAAGTTATTACATATCGTGAAAGTGGCCAACCGTTTAGACGATTTTAAAGACGAATTGACACCTCCATGTGTGCCATTTAATTAACACACATTAACTGGTTTTTTACATAACATGTGTCAGACGTCAACTGCGCTATAGCACTATTTAAATATACATCATCGTCATTCACATCATTGAATTGGTACATTTGTCGTTCTCGTTTACAGTGCACCTGTTCTTTATTTTACACCTACATATACACAATTTATACATTGCCATCTGTATGACACAATCAAAAGTGCTTAAATTGTAAAAAAATCATCCGCATTGTCATTGCCAGGGAATTCGTTGACCAGCAACAGAAGTAATTCCCACTCTTTCGTTTTCGATGGACCGACAAATACTACAAATTATCGAAGTAAGCTAAAAGTGAAATAGATGCGCTGCGCATGAGCGATTTAAATTTTGCGATTGAAGTCATCATGAAGTATGTGGGTGGTGACGAAGATTTATTTACAGTTTTGTTAGTAATAATACTGTTGGAGTTAATTGAAAATGAACTCACAGGTGAGGAAATTAGAATTCTTTTTTGAAGCTAATGAAACATTTGAAGGCCGTTTTGTCATTTCAGTTAATTAATTGTTAATAGAAAAACAGACTTTGTCAAAATTGAATTTGGGCTGCTTTACGCTTTGATTTCAATTAGTTATATGCGGTGATAAACGATAACTTGCAGTTGCATTTCTTTCTAACAGCGTATAACAACTGTCATCGGGGAAAAAGATGGCAACGCAAACATTTGGTTGACACCCCGCAAGTTTGGTGTAAATTTTAATTATTAAAGTAATTTTCATTCCATAAATTAATGAATACGATTTATTTTGTCGTGTTTTTCACAGAACTAAACTTTTGTTGAAACGTCCCCTCTTCAAAACACCACATTTGTGATATTTCTATACAAGTTATCGATAACATATACCTAACAAATTATGCCAATTTCACTTTTCTTTACTTGTTATCGAATTTAAGTCTTTCAAGTATTTTACCTTCATATAATTTGCTGACACAGACAGAGAAAAACCACAGCTAGGTCAGCAAATAAGCCAAGGATAATTATTAGACGGATTATTAACACACAGCCTCAATAAAAAGAGCTAACAATACCAAAAACAAGTTTAAGGTTAATTTTTATATATTTTGCTAAGACTGGGGTTAAGAACTCACATATGAATTCATTTGATCCTTGGGACCCACCGTTTTGGTCAGCATTTGTTGTAATACTGTATGATGAGCATTTGAATCCATCGTTAAAGTAGACATGATCGGATGCTGGGTTCATCTTCATAATGGCGGCGGTGAGTGGTCCCTGCCCGGGACGCTATTGCTCACGCAGATCTCCTGAGTGTTAAATTAATCAACTAATTGTTGGTGGGGTTTTCTAAAAAAGAAAAAAGTATAGAATTTAAATTTTGTTTTGGTTGTAACGCATAAAATTAATTATTGTCATCTTAAATAACTTAATTTGTGCTATTACACGTATATATGCTTTTTTGAAGAGGCTTTGAATTACATATTTACATTTAGCTGATTGACAGAAAACAATATCGCCTTGTGGGCTAAACTTATGTGTAGGATAAATACGTGTTGAGATAAAGAAAAGAAGAAGACCCTCACAGACCGATAAAACTTTGTAATCAACAAACAAATAATGCATTGGGGTTGTCATCATCTCCATTGAATTCACAATTTGAGACCTTGTCCGAAATTCAAAGGCGGTAGTTGAATTGACGGAAATGTTCACTTCCCGATTGGAGAAAGAGAAATATACAGAGAATTGACAGGCAGATTTACCTGTTCAAAAAATGATTCTTACGAATTTGGAATATATTTCGAAATAGCCATCAATGACAAAGTTTCTTAAAGAGTGACAGTTCTGTGCCTACAAGCTCAAACTATAAGGAACATTCTTACTAAAACGGAAATGTAACTATCATACTCATTACCCATGAAATGTCAAAAAACGTATAATTCTAACATATTTGCAGACTAAAATTTGAGAAAACAAAATGGCTGACTTTGTTGAACGCCACACGGATTTCCGGAATAGGTGGAGTACAATAAGAGATTTTTTCAGTTGAACTACCGACTAAATCCAGTCCAAAATCTCTCGACTGAGTATGTGCATTCAGTGTACTATTCTGACGTTGACACTTCCACCTAACCCAACATAACCTGAAACGACCTTATGACTAGTTACACAATAAATGAATTTGATTTTTCTTTCTTTTAAATGGATTTATTAAACTACGTTGCCAAATGATTGTCGTTCAACAACCTAATGCAAACAAATAAAATTCAACTCGATTGATCGCCATTATAGTCCTCGTCAAATAAATTGAATATCTTACAACTGGTTCAATAAGGCGCCGTATTTTGATTGAATTTCTAAATCAAATTAAATTGAAAAAAAAACGCTGACTATCTCATGCAAATTATTTTATCAATTATTGAATTGTTATTTTCACTTTAAAAACAATTGAAATATGCAACAAGTTTGCATGCTAATTTCTACCGGCTATAGCCCTTATTGATTTCAAGTCGGGCAACATGCAATCTGCATTCAATTGTGTGGAATGACCCTGGTGGGCGGATCGAACGCAATTATATAGCTTAAGATGTTAATTACTTGAAGAAATTGTACTAAAACAGTTCATCTGTAGCTGTCAAATTGAAACCAGTTTATAGACTAAACCAAAATGCACCGGTTTATAATCGAAAAGTTTATTTCATCGGAATACAATAAAAATGCAAATTGGTGACTTTAAGTAAGGTTATAAAACTGCCCAATTATTTAAATCTTGTACGTTTACGTCTTTGCTACCAACTTGACTGGGTTTGACATCTATTTAGCTAATTTATTCATAAAGATCGTAGTTTCTAAGATGAATTAAATACCTTTTCCTTATAGAGAAAATGCGTGTGTTATTTCGGCTTGGCATTTATGGTGGCTGTTAAGAGCGGTTGGCATAATAAATCGAGACGAAAAATGTATTAATTTAAAATTTTCACACATTCTACAAACAAAGATAAGTGTAAACAGTTCTCCAGAGAGAGCTTTTCGATTCCGTTACATTTTCTATTGAGGTGCGACATCAACGATTGTTAAGAAATAGACATGCCCCAGAGCACTTTTTTGAATGAGTTTACTACGTAAAAAAACTATCCCAGTCATGGAAAATATTTAGTTTAATGTAAACAGTATTACTTTTTTATTGCAATTAACATTGAGTAGTAATTGGGATAATTGGTTTACAAATTAATTGAGAAACAACGAAGTTATGGAAGTCCTCATAAATGAAGTAAAAATTAATATTTATAAAGGCATTTCTTTTTTTGCGCAATATTCGTATTTTGATTTTAAGCATTTAACAATTTATTGCATTAAAAACTTTAAAAAAGACAAAGCTATTATAGTCTTCCTCCAAATATGGCTAGTGAGTGCTTAGAAAATATCGAGCTGAGCATAATTCTGTCAAGTAAATCATTCTGTAGAAAGTGTAAATAATATTTCGTTCCAAATGCCTCCCCAAGACATTCGCTTTGTGGTCTTCCGCGTAAGTTTGGCGAATCACAGCCGACCCTTCCACCGGCATTTGCCGTTACTTCACTCACAAATTGTTTAATGCGTAGCTAAATTAATAGCTACAGACTTTTAATTTCTATTTTCGGTTATGAAGTAAATCGAAAATTGTTAAATTATGCAAATTTACAAATTTTTACAGGTGACTTTGATAACGAAAAACTGCTGTTAAAACGATGCGACAATTAAAATATGAATCGAATCGAGAGTTCACCCGATTAGTAGAATGGGCCTGATTATTTTCGTACACAATGAACTCAAGATATTTATCAATTATGACATAATGGTGATAGGTATGAGACTCTCGATCGAACTTATCTACCCGCCAGAGGCGGAGGTCTACAGCCTTACCAGTTAGATGGACTCGTTGTTGATTTATGCTCGACAAGTGATGTCACAGTCATTGACACACCTTGTCAGTGATATCAGTGTAAGCGTCTTCTTGTCTTCTAAAGACTTTGGCGGTTATCAAAAATGTTGTCTGTAGTGTCTAGCTAGAAAATTAATATCACACTAATTTTTTACTATTGAAGTTTCTAGGTAAGGGCAGAGCACAGACAACTTCTTATATTTCTGCTAACTAGTGCTTACTTTTGAATATTGGAATGATGGGTGGTCCTCTACTACTTAGTACTAGCATTGATTAGCAACTATACGCATAGCTGAAATCAAGCACAATCAAATACACGTTAGAACGATTTTACGAATAGGTTTTTTCAAACGAGACTATTTTGAATTACATTTAAGGACATTTACGTATTTTATAGTTGATTAAATAATACTTTATAGAAAGTCAAGTAACAATATGTTCATCTGGAGTTAATTTTGTATTGGACTAGAAGAAAGTGTGCCAATGCTGCACCAGAATCTATTTTCCCTCACCATACATTTGTATTTCCAAGTGTTTGATGACTCTTTCGTATTTTAAATTTACTCTTGATCTATTAATTTGCAGATTATTTATATCATTCGAAACTGCGAATCACTCTTGTAATATAAGCTTCAACAAATGGATACTGCCACTACGAAGGATCTATTACAGAAAGCAGATCAGTGCTTACACTCTGAACTTGACTACGCAATAGGCATCATGGGCGTCTTAAATTCTCCAAACGTCTTGTAACCGGTATAACATTAGCAATAACTGGTAAAATCCACTTGAAAAGAAATCAAGCAATCATTTAGTTGTCACAATCCGAAAGCAACACTTGACATAAGAACTCAGTTACTCTTGAATAAATTGAAGCGACAGCATCGACAGCGTAGATTCGACACGCGCTCGCAAATCTTCAAATAGAAAAAGCGGAAATAGCGCGTACTAGTGCCATCTTCAATTGAGTAATGGCTGACACTTTGTTCTATAATGTCAGCTAATGTCAGTCATTTACTATCTTTTTTTTATTGCACTACAAGCTTAATTGACTTTCATCAATCCCAGTAGTAGATGATGTGTTGTGCGGAATTGCACTTCATAAGTAGAAATAAATCCATTTTGCACTGCAAGTAAATTTGTTTGTTTTAGTTCCAAAAATAAAACTCACCACATATTGTTGTGATTATTTTCCTTTTATAGGTTAAGTAGGTTATATCTTGTTTTTATAAAATACTTCCTCCGTTTCTTATTTTAGGTGCAGGTAGTATTGCCCAAAGTTAACAATTATTCAGAAATATACTTGGTGAACGTTTTGATTGTTAAATTTATAAATACAATTTTACTTCCCCCTGTTCCACTGTCGTTCCATTTATCGTGAAAAAATATAAATTGTTGGTTAAAAATAGAATATGTTTCATATATAATGGCAATATTGATCCGTTTTATAGTCATATTAACAAAAGCAAACAGAGTCACCAGCGCCAGCCACAAAATAATAGCGTTCACATAAACGTTAATAAAATTTCCTCCATTTTTGGAGAAAATGATGACATTTGAAATGAAAATACACAGATACATATATGTGCCGTCAAGCATTCCGTATGCCATGCCAAACTGAGGTTTACCGTTTGAACGGGAATTCTCAGAATGTAACCACAATGGTGACATCATTTCAAGTTTTAATTGTTACAAGTGAAACTTATTGAAATTATTTATTCGTTGCCGCGAAACGGATCTGCCATCAATCTTTCGATAGTTTGTTTTTAAACAAATACTTTCTATCCACAAAATAAAAAAATGATGTAAAAATTGTCAGCCAGACCCAGAATGTTCTAAATACGCGCACTCCTTGCTGTCAACTATATGCAAATATTCCTACACCGCAAACAACGGTAGCGTGGTAAGGTACTGAATGTTTTGATTACTAATCTAGCGCCATTGGCGTCGCGATCGCAACTGCTGTAAAATTACCATAACTGAAGAAAACCTACTTTCTATGGCGCTGGCGACAGTTACATGCATTATGCGCCCACCTGCTAATTACCACCTAAGACGCACTTAATAAATATGATTAACCAGCTACTGGATAGTGTACGAATCCTTCAAGTAAAACATTCACCTTTTTGGCGCATGCGTAGCCGGCTGCGGCGCCAAACTGTAGTCACGTGATCGGAGACGACTGGCATAAAACTTGATCGTGGATTTCAAGTTCACGCTTGATCTCGGTCATCGTCACACGGAGTGCTATCGGCGCGAGAACGTTCCGCCGCTGTCATTGTCGACAGACGGGTTTCGACGAGAGCTTTTTTCTTTTATTTTAATGATATAAAAATAATGAAGAAAATGACTTGATTTGATAGTCGTTTGTATGGCAGTTGGCTTTGGACAAGATTGACACATGACGATGGCGGCAATGTGGAAGCTTGATTCAAAGTGTAAGGAAGATTAATCGCTATTTGAATTAGGTATTTCCTTTGACAGAAGGTGTGCATTGTTAATACGTGCGCATCATTAGCACGTTTAAGATTTGTGTAATACACTTGATTAGACAACAATGCGAAAATTACCTACAGTGGGTAGGTATGGGTATGCAATGAGCACTCATTTGTTTTTAGAAATAAATTTGTCAATATCTGGGAATACCTTAGTGTCAAAAATATTCCGGCTGACACAGAATGTTGTTAATATTACAAGGAATCAATCACAAAATTTCAAAAGCATATTATTTAAAAAGTCTGCTTCAAAATTTTCGATCAGTTGTTAAAATGTCAGACAAACATTGCTTAAAATAGAGAACACACAGCGTTTTACTTTTGAGTCAAAATGGAGACTATGGTGCGAAATAAATACTGCCAACAGCAGCGGTAGATCAACCACTCTGCTCACATTAGTTAAACAATTTTTTTTTACTTTGGACGCTCGTTATGTAGTGACAGAGCATAATTTAGTATGTAGCTCGATAAGAGCACAAAACGAAACAGTTAACAAAGTTAACGAACCAGTCCTGTTAACAACCCTGCCAACCTAAAAAAAAAAGATCACACAGTCTTACAATTAAGAACTAGCATTCTTCCATGCTTTACTTCATTCAATTTAAGGTTACTATATCTGCTACAACATAAAAAGAAGAAACTAAAAGTACGTATTAATTAATTATGTATTTAAAGTAAACAATTCAAATTTAACAGGAATTTTGTAACAAGTGAAAAGACAACAAATGCCGACTGAATTTATTTCACTCGTGTCTTATTTCATTTACAAAATCTGAAAGTGGTTGCCCGGGTCGGCAACAAGTCCATTCGGTTTAGTACTTTTAAATAAAACCTACTACATACTACATACCTGAATGCTTGTATTGTATTTTTTTTTTTGACATTTCTCCTTTTTGAATCGCAATATTCCGTTCAGTTGTTGGCGCGCTTGACTCAACGCTACATGGTACGAGAAGTAAAAGAAAATAGAACAAGTTTCTTTTTTGCACGTGTGCTTACTGCTTATTGCGTTCACTCAGTAGTACTTTTCAAGCCAACGCATATTCTCTTTTCTTTTAAACGCTAATTTCGAATTCAGGGGGCAATTAGAATGATTTTTATAACTTGAATTTGCAAGTTGCAACCAAAGAAAAGAAAAATGATGACAACACTTATTGCAAATTTATTTTCCTTGATGTTATTGGGCACATTCAAGAATGTAGTTATCTTAAGTCGACTAGACTGGTCTGAATAAGATGTAACCTGAGCGCAAAAACTAATATGGTCGGGAACATAACTTTTGCTACGTCAGCCACCTATGCGAACTGTCAACTTAGTACCCAGTCACGAATTTCTTGACTAGATTCTTCGGCTACCCCTAAATAAACGTCAACTGACCGATTTCAGCCAATCAAAACTGAGATAAATCTATCTGTCAGACTTACTAAACAGACACGTGAACGTCCCCCATTGTCTTCTAAGGTTAAGCGAATTTGAAAGCTTTTTTGTGCTGTGTTTTTGTATTCTTTTCGGAATTAATTTTTCTGTCCTGTTCTAAGCCAATCGTTTTGTGTTTGGTTTGCATCGAAAGAGGTTATCGGAAAATCCCATGCAATGCATGTTTTGTATACAGTAGTGGGTATCGCTGATATTGTCGGAGAAAGAATCAACTGCGATCCAACAAAGTACACGCAAAAGCATGCAAGACAGTTTGTTGTTCAAACTTCGTAGGGAACATTTATTCTTATCGATTTGTTGTAACCTTTATACCCACAGCTTTCATTTATTGGTGGTCGACTGATTTTGTTGCTATTCTCGGCGGTAACCCTGGTAGTGCTAAATATGGCCGCTTGTCATACGTGTTCTTTTTGTCATTTAAAGAAAATGATGTTTGTTTGTTTTTTTCTAAACCCATACCGCCAAAGTTACAAAAGACTCAACTAATTTCTTGGCAGTTTGCACTTTGTCCAACTCACTACTACATAAACTAATGCGTTGTGTAAACAAGAAATACGGTCACAACAACTTCATGGTCTTCCTAACTACAAAAACAGATTTAATATTAATTAAAATTTTTTAATGAAACCACTACACTTACCGCAATTGCACAAACTCGTTTGATGTCTTTCAGTTTTACTGATTGCAACACCTTGTGTCTGATAATTTCAATAATTGAATTTTGCCGTGTGACCATAAATGCCGTTGTATGATATAAGAACCAAAAATAAAGAAAAACTACCAGTACTTGTATCTCGTGCCTTTGAATTCAAAATGAGCGTGCGGACAGTAGTTATTCATAATGCCGGCTGTCAAAACATTTAATGCAACATTGCTCACTCTTGTGATTTACATAAGTGCATAGAGTATATGCAAGTGAAAGTTTTTCTCATACGACATCAAGTTGTGCGCAACAAAGAACTCTTGCTTGTCATAAGATGAATAAAGAAATATATCAGATGGTTATGTAATTTTGTTTACAAGGAACCAAGTTTCAAGTTGTTAAATTATCGTTTTGTTATTGATGTGAAATGAAATTGACACTTTGTTTGTGTAATTGATAAATAAAACTTACCAACTTTATTTCGTTTGCCCAGTTATACAGAAAGACACAAACGGAGCAGCTGTAAAAAGAAATAGGAAATACACATTAGTTATGATACACATTAAAATATGTATGTTGGTATTAAGTGCAAATAGAAGTCATACTCACTTAAAACAAAGTAAAAGCGAGCCAGAGCTAGATGAGAGTAGGTTTCCATGCACGAGCTTTGCGTGTCGGTTGAAAGTCGAGAAGAAGAGAACAGTTTCCGATACGTGGAAAGTATTACTCATTCACGCATGAGACCATTTGGCCACAAATAAAAATTGTTTGCAGATTTTCATCTTATCAAAGGTTCTAGCAGCAACTCTACTACAATTCACAACAAATTAAGTGACTCTATTATAGCCTAAATAATTTCCGATTTTCTTTGTCTGAATGTTTAGCAATTGTCGAAAAAGGTTCTGCTTATTTATTTCAAACATTAATAGTTTAATACTTTCAATATCAATTCATAAAATAAAACTCTACTACGTTCTGTCTGTTTGCCCAAAGCTATGTCGTTTTCAGCCACTTTAACTTTTTGGGAGCGTTATTGACCTATTCTTGTCAGACTTCATTTCTTTTAATCTGTCATCACTCAAAAAACTCTTAATCAGCACAAAAGCGAAAATAAAAACTCAAGAGAGCTAGACTTTTTTTTTCAATTTTTAAGCTTAGAAGCTGAGCTACCGACCAAAATCTGACGCAAGTTTATTTTGACGTATCAAGAAATACATATATATGGGTATATGCAACGATTCTTGTTGGTTGTAGATTCTGCTTTGGATTGATAATCGCGGGCGTACATCGGAGGCTTTGTGTGTCGGAGCGGAAAGAAGAAGAAGAAAAGAAGGCAGGTGATGATGATGACGAGACACCTAGACTTGTGGTTAAATACAAATTGGCAGCATCGTTGGCCATATTTATGTAGTCTCAAAAAAATTGTCAATGAGGACGTTCGAGTATCTAGTTTATTAAGATTGACAGCTGAATGACTTCTCTATTTTTCAGTTGATGTTTATGGAGGTGTAGCCGACGAATCTAGTCTAGAAATGTAGCTGACGTAGAAAAAGTGACGTTCGCGACGAATCTAATTTTTGCGTTCAACTAATCCAGACCAATCTAGATAATTAAATTTTTTAATGGTCCCAATTGGAAAAGCCATTTTTGGCGGTTAAGGTTAGCAATAACTTTTAGCTGTGCTTTATCGAAATAATGTAGTAGTTTTTTTTTTTCTGTAAAAGAAAAAGGAAATGGTTGTCAATTTTGACAAGCAATTCCGTAATGACTGTTAATAAACGCTGCCATATATTTTAATGTTAACTTACCGCTGCTTGATAGTGGGTCTTATATAGATCTAAAAGCTTTGCTTAATAGTAAGCCCCATTGATTTAAGCACACACCTAAAAAACGACTGCGATTGATCGCATATCGTATTGAATAAAATGCTAGTTTCATTCAACACTCCAGCAGTTGTAGAATCGGTTAACTCATTCTTAATTTGGTATTTTTTTGTTGTTGCTAACGATCGGTTAACTAATAACAATATAAACGGAATTGCGCGCTTATATTACCCACATTTTTGCCATTCTTCCCTTTGTTTGTAGATAGATATACAAAACATGCCAAGCTTGCTAAGCATGAACCAATAAATGTGGGTGTAATTTTCATTTGTGAATTGATGGTGAATCGTTTTTAAAATCATCGTACCTTAAATCGTTGCTAATAATATGTTGATTCAAATAGGCTGTGAGAAAAAGTACCATGCAAATTCGTAATTCACAGTGGAAGTATTTAAAAGCAATTTTTAAATTAGATGCTTACCCGACAATAGAGCTTTTTTTCAATTTTAAGAACTTTAGGTTCCACGGCGGTAATTTCATTGCTAATTATAATTAGATACTTTAATGTGTACATGCCATAAACTCAATTTATTTTACCCTGCGCGAACTCATCAAGCGCCTTTGAAAGTCAGATAAGAACTGCGATCTTAACTCAAAACGTCTGACTCACTTGACGAGCTACATTGTGCAGTAATACTCGTATACTAATACTTTAATTCCTTTGAGCAGGAGGGATTTCCCTGCTCAATGAAGCTGTACCTGCTTTGCAGGGTAACAATGTTAAAAATGTAAAAGATACTCCAACTCTGTGACAGTAGTGCTGTAGCGTAGGTGCAAGTGCTTGAAATTGACTGCAGCTTACAGTTGTGAAGTTTGTACTGAAAATATATTTATTGTGAATTTCTTTGTTTGAAAATCGCAGTTACTCGGTTTCATCGCTGAAGTTGGACCTCATTGCAGACAGCGTATTTCATTAACTTGAAATAATATCTGTCGATTGTTATGTTATGCATTCACTCGGCCGGGTTTATTACATTGCTTTAAAGTTAACCCAGCAAAGTTCGTACCGATCCCGGTGTAATGTAGTCAGACTGAGGACACTTTCCTCGTTAGTTCACCATCAGAATGTGATTAATGTGCACTGAGATCGACTCGCTTCAGAATAAGACAAGAGGCTGCAGAACGCATAAGTGCATCGATATAATAAATGCAATGCTTTCGCCAATAACCCTTAACTTTTCCTCACCGATATAACATAACCTATGCATTTCAGATTCCAACCGCATGCATCTGCTCATTACTACTTTCGCGGCCGCGACCTTGTAAAAATCCGGCATCAATGTACGAACTAATGGCACCAAGGTGAGCTCACATCTCAAACTTGAACATTCTTCGAACTTTTTTTTTTCAACATCTGCCGCCATACTTAGATGAAATGTCACGTAAATTCAGGTTTGTCACGGATTCATTGCCTGCTTATGTAAAAGCATTCAGAACTTTCGTAAGTTACCAAAGAATTCAATTCGTTCAACCTTGTGTTGAAAAGAAAGTGTCAATCTTCGATTGTGCAAACCCTTTCTAAATACTCGACTTTCAGTCATAAATTACAATTAAAAATGAAAGCACTATTAGTACACGCATACGCACAGGGAGAAAATATCAAAATACAATTCAATTAACTGCTTGCACACTCCTGTCTAACATTTGCTCTAGCCGATCTGTCTTACTGAAGCATGCTGTGTGATCGTGCCACATCGCGAACTTGTGGTCGCCTCGCCGTTACTCTCCCCCATTTAATAAATCGGATGCCCCGAGCACCGAGCCGCAATTAATTGTCAGTGATTTAGTCAGCTGGCTGACTACAAGTAAATAATACACGCATCCGCTTGAGGCGTTGAGGCAATTGACTGAGTCTCACAAATGAAGACAAATACAAAGCTCATGAATAAAAATGCGATCCGTAATTTTCTAATTACAACGATCGCACCTCTTGGACACGTGCCTTGCGCGACAGTGCAGCCAGCGGTGTGTTGGTGGTTCCGTTTTACTGGTTGACCAAGCGTTAACAAGTTTTGATTTCCATTACCGCTGTCCGTAAATGTAGATTTGTACTTTTGTTTCTAGAACCGATGTCGTTTATGGAGAAAAAAAAGCCATTTCTGTGGGAAGCAATAATTGCAATCGATTCGAGTGACAGATTAAATGGCCGCAATTTTTGACTTAATTGCATTGCTATCGGAAGGGAGGTTTGAATTCCAGGCGAATCAATATTATGATTACAAAATGCTTAGGGTGCTTTGCAATTACACTCGAAGCTGGTGGAGATAAAGGGAACCCCCGACATTTGTGGGAGATGCGTTCCGCTAGATCGATTTTTAGTCGGTTTTTTAAAATGACGCTGATTAATTGAAGGAAACTTTGCTATAATGAACTAAGCCCCCAAATAGTTAAAAACGTCTTTGTTGGCCATACAAAGTTGAAGGAATTTACTAATACGTCAAGGGGAGTGAACAACTCTAAGCAAATGGGTGCGTTCAAAACACTTGTCTACCTAGCGCTTTGTCTAGTTTTCATTGGCTGTGAGTTGATGTGGACTTGAAAGAAAACGTGCAACTTATTTATGGCGAATTTACATTTTTGCTTTTTAACAAAATAAAATTTTGAATTGTTTACTATTAAAAATGACAATTATTAATTGAAAAAGAAATTTCGCTGACGTTATGTCAGTAATATGCTGTCATACGAAACTATAAAAATCCAAGGTTTCAGTTAAATATTTATAAATCTGTTTGACGTGAACTAGACTGCACTAGTGCGGATATTGATGGTATTTGCACTTCGTTCGTACCTTCATCCTCATTTGAATAGCTCTTATCTTTGTTTCAATACTATGAATACACCTTTGCCTATTTAACACTCATTACAGAGTAACTATTGTACAGTCATGCACTACTGTCACTTGTCACTTAATGACCAATTCATTATGATACTCTCGGGTATAAATCGCTTTTCCAGTTGATATAACAAAGGTGACAGGTGTCATTTTTCATTCCACTTAACGTATTCGTTAAGTCAACTCACCATTATCAGTCAAAACACTCTCCGCACTAGGGAATGTGGGTGCTTTTGTTTTGGTATATAACAATTAAATCATTAGCATATAATTATTGTTAATTTATGTTAACATGTAATATTTTTTAATGCGATTTCTAGGTTGTCTGCCATGATTCACAAGACTCTGCCAATTCATTGTTTGTCAGCACGTTCATTGATTTTATAATTTTATTTATCCCATTTACGGTAGTCAAATGGTTAAGTCTAAGTCTAAACAAACAATATTTGTGACTTCCTTAACAGATTATGTGAACTTGTATTTGCCGAAAATGAATCTATTTTATGAATTGTCACTTGTCAGTAGTTGTTTAATGGTTTGTTATGCCAAATTTACTTGCAGAGGCTGATAATGGTACTTTTTTCTCAATGAACGGATTTTATTGAAATCGAGGTCGAGACATATATGTTTAATTGTAAAACATTTACTGCTCTAGTTTAAATTTGACCAACCTGTTAGCGAGGTGATTTAATTGTTGTAAGCACATTTACCTCGATATCGGCAGCAGAAGGTAAATCGCGGCTTTTCGTTTTTGTATGTGAGAAACGGTAAATATTTTTGTCTGCCCGTCTGTCATATTGAAAAGTCAATAATCACCCTTATTCCGAGTGGCGTTTTACTTTCACGACGTTTGTCGTTTTTTGAGGCGTTTCATTTTAGAAGACTTATTCCCTAACTTCCACGACAGGGTAAAACGTTGTCGGTAAGTAGTTCACATTCCACATACGATCCACACCCGCTGATATGTGCAAATGACAGATAAATGGCGGTATCAGTTTATGGTGTTTGTATATTTGAAAGAAATTTGTAAGTTGTATCCTAAAAATTAATAGTGCAGCAACGTTTTGGAGTAGTGAAAGTGATGACGACGATAAAATATAAGAAAAACTGAACCCATACGCATCCGGAAACAGATAAGGATAAAATCCAATCAATTGGATCTACCAGATACAAAGTTAGGAACAAAAATTAATTTAAATAAATCAATTTAAACAAGTATTGCCACTCTCTTGATGGTGGCCTTAAGCTATAAAGGGTTAGAGCAATGGAATCCTATTCAACTTTGGTATCAACATTTAAGACTCTCCTTTGAAATGCCTTTGCCAGCGAAGGTTTTTTTTCCATTATTTCGACCAGTCTTAAATTGTTTCTGGTTGCTTATTTTTATCCCAGAAATTAATCTTATTTAGTCTAGTCATTTGAATAAATTAGCAATTTAAGAAAACTTACATTTTCAGCCGTTGTTCACTACTTGTCGTTCAGTATCTTGTAAACGACAAATATCGTCGTTTTTCTTTTCGTTTTGTGGCGTTCAACGCCTTACAGAATGGCAGTGAAGTTTCTCACATGACGTTCGTCGTACGCCAATAAGTTCCACATGATGTTCAGTGACAAATGGCGTTCAACGACTCAAAAACGCCACTCGTAATTCCAAATTCAATTTGGCGATTCATAAATCGTCGTAAACGCCACTCGGAATAAGGGTGAATATTCTTCATACTCATTCAGGAAAAATATTCTTTGCCGGCGAAGGTCAACCTTGATATGGGCAGTAGAATCGGAAAATAAACTTCGATTGCTAGTCTGCATAATAATTTACGAACGCGATAATATAAGTCATGCGAATTTTGACAGATTACATCATTTTCTGATCTTCATACTTTATATTTAATAATGCATGAGTACTTTAAAGAAATATACTTACGAAATACCACAAAGACAGGTGTACTTAGTGTACAAACAAATCACTTGTAAAAATGAATAGTCGCAGCTCTCAAAGCAAAGAATCATAAAGATTCTTTTATTTTGGAAGCCAAATGCGTTCAATGAGTGCATTCAGACATTCTAATTTGTGAATTTTTCGTTATTATCGTATAAAGGGCTATTATGAGATCTCTGACTGAAACATTAGACAAAACGACGAGAGTATCAATAAATTAGAATTTTTTACGTATATGGTACATTTTCCGATATCATGTACAGTAGAATCTCGGAAAAGTTAACCCCGAATCGCGTAGCTTCCCCTTATAAAGTTAGTGACTTTATTAAATAAATGGTGTCAACACTCTTTTGATATGTTACAAGTTTGACAGAGAAACCTACGGGAATATACGTGTTTTATTGGCAGACAGTACATTTGCAAATGACAGATCAGTAAAAATTATATCAAGGGTGCGTTGTTTCTGTAATGTGTATTCTCCATTCCGTTTTGTAACACTTTTCTTAATAAGACAAATTTCCCTATTTATTTGCATAACTTCTTTAGTAAACGCTCGAATGCCGCATAGTAATCATTTTTCATAAATCTCTCGAGTGTTTCAATCTGGGAACGAAAAATCTCTTAATTATCGTCTATATACAAATTTAAGCATTTAGCAGCCAAGCATGAGATTTTCAGGAAATGAGATGGATTTTATTAAGTCTCAGACTCAGACCTGTTGCATTGTCTCAAGAATGGAACGTTTTCACACGACATTGCATTCTGCTACTGATATGGATATCGTGTATACTGTTCGCGTTATGTAGGTATTAATTAGCATTTACATCTTTCAATGAACTTGTATTAATAATTTATTATTATTGTTTTATGTTTATGTTATGTATGTGATTTAAAGAAGAGATTTCAAATTTGTAAAGGAATTTCATTCTCATTTATCTCGACTTGACTGTAATAGTTACTTAAAAAAAAAAAAAGGTTTAAATGTGGTGATGTGGTACCCGGCTTAAGGCGCTTATTTAAGGATTCGTCGGCAAAAGAAAGCTCAAATTGTATGACCCCTGTTAATTAAGAAATGTCATAAATTACCATAGCACGCAACTCATACGACTTGAGGCTTAACCTAGTAAATTAATTGGAAAAGTCTTTTATTTAACTTCCACTTTCCTTTTTTTTTTAAATGCGGCTTTCAAATTGCTTAACCCTCGTTCAAACTGACACTTGTAGGATTTTCGCTACGAATTGTTACAAAACTGCGAAACTGTTGCGAACTCTCTTCTCTCTTGACGAATGAATAGACAGACCTTGTCCATCTATTATTTATTTAATATGTGCAATGATTTTCATAATTTGTACTTCGTTATTGTTATTACTTGAAGTTTACTTATAAAGACATCTTATTTAATTTTACTTCTTTCTTTTCCTAAATAAGACTTGGCGAGCCTGGGTGTTAACTTGTTCGTGTTGCGCTGCTGGAATATGACAAGAAACGAAGAGGCGGAATGGCAGTCTTCTAGCACGCTCTAGTACCTCGAAAGGTTCCTACTTGTAGTACATTTTTTAGCGTTGCCAACAAAGAACTTTGAATATATTCCATTAACTAAGTAATTTGACTTAATAACTTGCGTGTTATAGTGAAAAGTTTCCCAAGTGTTTAAAAACTTGGAAAATTTGTGCCTTTAGGTTACGTCTTTTAAATACTAGGTTGTAGGTTCCGATTATATCTTCCTCTTTTGCATTCGGCAAACTAGGTAATTCTCAAAGAATACTTCTATTAAGCCTCCGACACTTAAATTAATTTTTATTGGCACTTGCCCAACCGAAATAGCTACAGCAATAGAACACTATCCCATTGTGCTTCTATGAAGTACGCCACACGCATCTAAGCTGAATTTATATAAAAATTTCGCATGCTTATAATAATTTACGATCTCGTCCAAATTAAAAGTAAGTATTCCTAAAGCTTAGAGAAGATTGCTCCAATTTCCAGCTTAATTTGATCACAACACCGAATCGTAGAGAAAATTCAAATGACAGCTGAGATCATCGGTTAAGTACCTACGTATGATATTTTCGCGAATCTACTTTTTTTATGGTCACAGTTAATTATTTTAGTAGAGAACAAAATGAAAATGTAAAAATGTACTTGTTGAGGTGTTTCAGTTCAGAATTTAGAAAGCATTCTCTCTTTCTCCCTGCCTTGGCTTGTCATCGCGATATCTGTGCTCTGTGATTGTATGCCACAAATGAGATAACAAGCTAAATGGACGCTTAACGAACGAGATTTTATCCAACAGATTTATTCAAAAATAGAATGCTAAAAATATGCAGATAAGGTTGTCAGGTCAATGGCATATTGTATTTTAAGTTTACTCGCACTTTCTCTTTCAATAACGACAGTTGGTCTAACTTCTTTAACACAATTGTAACTGCTGTCAACTGATGGGGGTAATTCACTGAAGCAGTTTGAATGAAAGAAGGAAACGAAATATACAGTGGAACATCCGTCAAGGGGCAAATTTTGATGTATTTAATTGTTTGGTGACATTGTTTTTGACTGTCAGGTTTTCGGTTAAAGTGCGATCTGTCACTAAACGTCATTGTGCTATAGAAAGCATTGGTTCTTAATAGATGATCGAGTTTAATAATTCCGAGATGACGTCTAAGAATTTGACATGCATTTGTCAAGAGATTGATTGTCAATATGATAAGTTGACAAACCTTATTGTTTTTCACATGGTAGCAATTGGACTTAATATATTCCTGTATCTTAGTAAGAGGGATTAAGGCCCTTCCGCTTCATCCTCACTGTGAATCGTTGGCTTGATCTAAACAAATATCATCGATTAGTGAGCCAATGAAATACTGTTGTTGCTTTTATTTCTAGGACTACCTTTATTCCGTACATAGGAAAACTGATTATAATTGATAATGAAGCGTAGATTATAAGCGGGTTATCGCGAATAAATTCCGATGAAAATGTTTCCCTTGTCAGCAATGTAAATCAGATTGCTGAATAGAAAACATTACCAGGGAAATTTTATTCCCGATAGGGTTGAAGAAATAGTCTACGAATTTGGCAGACAAGACCATGAGTCCATGGGAATGGAAACACTTTCTCAACGGAACTAAATATCTCTAAATCTCAACGGCTTGAATGCCAAACTGCTTGCCAATAGTCTGATAGAACCATTGTCAATCGTTTTTCGAAATTGAAAAGTGTAAACACTGATAGATATTTATATTGTAACTTCGGGTTTTGATACTAAAGACAAAGAGGTAGGTGGCATATAGGTAGATAACTGCGGTATTTTGCAGAAAGAACACCTTTCCCAGATTTCATTGCTATAGAGTTGTTAACTGTCATACACAAGAGTACAATTTAACCAAAGCTTACCCAATTTATACAAACACCAAGGAAAAGGCGCATTTTAAGCAGGATTTAATGCTGACCGACAACGAAAATTATTACGCAAGAGCAATTAAATCTGACAGCATAGTGAAACAAGTACGACACCATCGGAATGGTCTAAATGTGTCGCCTCGACAGCCACTCCAACCTTTTCTAACCTAAAACTAAACAAGTTGTTACAATAATACTAAAGTACAAATATTTGCCTGCAACAATATCGTATAATCCAAACTGAACAAAAACTCCACACGACAGTTGTATTCTCTAAAATGACACTCACTTGTCACCGATAAAACAACCGCAAACAAATCGCAATTCATCGCAATCAAATCACAAATCATGACAACAAACGCGGCTTTGCATTTAAAAATTATCGATCGACAGCCACTCAGGCGCAGGTAGCTGAAAACGTTTCCAATTGAAAGGAACCACAAATTTTGAAGTCTAATCAGCATCGGCGAAAAAACAGTCGACTCTTTCATCGGTTACGTAAAATAAAAACAACAATTATTCAAATTACACGCATCGATGGAATGCAATAACCAGGTTTCGTGTTTGTCACCGTGCACCCCACCGATCGATCTTCGAAATTACGTTTCAAGACTGTTTTCTGTTACTGTTACCGGACGGAACTTGAACACAAAACAGTTTATTTAATGTCACCACAATCGAGATCGATCGTCGAGATGCAGAGCAATAATGTAAAACTAATAACTTACCTTTGTAGCGGCACAAAAAAAAATGTCCGGAAGTCGATCACAGCTGTACGATCGGTTCTGATTTTAAATTCAATATGATTTTCACAAGGGGGGAGTTGAAGCTTGTTTTGTTTTCTTTTCTTCGATTTTTAATTAAACTGATCACCAGGGTGAGATTTTTTTTTTTAACACACAACGGCTACTCAAAACTCGACTTTGAGGTGTGCAAATATTTTACGTATTTTTTTTTTTGCGAAATTTCCACGAAACACACAAATTCTAAGAATTCTTCAAATCGAATACAAAGGAGCGGTAACGAGAGACCAATAAAAAAAAATAAAAAATAAACACGAAACCGTTTCAAGCTGACTTTCTACCTTCGTCGCTCAATCTGCTGTGTACCTAGAGTGCGCGTCCGAACCAGACTGAAAAAGCTCCCGACTGCAGTTGTATTTATTGTGTGAATGTGAAGTCTGAACTCTGAAGTAGCAGATAGGTTTTTCGTTTTTTTTTTTTTTTATTCGCGGTGATAGTGACCTGTATTTTTTGAAATGTGGCTGGTGGCTATTATTTCCGACAGAGTCACGCTTAAAGCCTGTAAGGGATGAAAAATGAACTGTGTGGACTGTAACTAAATCTTAGTTCCGATTGTATTTTTTTGGGCTCAATTGTATTTTTTGCTTTCTTGTATACGAGTAGGAGTAAGATATCGTTTTCGTACAAAATTTCAAATAATTTCAAGTGGTTTTTAATTATATGTAATGCCACGCATTTTCGTCCCTTAGTCTGTATGTCGGCTTCTGTGGCTTACAGCTAGGCGGATTTGTTTCAAACCTCGTTTTTAAAGTTTATGGGCTTCAAGTTCGGAGCCTTTTTTTTGCACGATAATTTTAAATTTTGGATTTTTCTCGAAAACGG
The DNA here is from genome assembly GCA_948293265.1 of Cheilosia impressa. NCBI lineage: Eukaryota > Metazoa > Arthropoda > Insecta > Diptera > Syrphidae > Cheilosia > Cheilosia impressa. Next base: position 126,459,241 of record OX411880.1, on the reverse strand, counting down.
TATATATCAAATAAATACATATACATAATTTCTTGGGTGGAATACTTTTCGGGCGAAACTCACAATAAGGCTGATTAACAAAATTATGTTTTAAATGTAATATGATCATTTTTAACTTAATTGCAATCAACGCTTTTTTTCTAAAGCATCGTATACCGTATAATCTAAATTATTTTGTTTGTTTTTTTATAGGCTACATGAAAACACAAATTTTATCCAAAATGCATGTAAAACTTCCAATTTTTTTTTAAATGATGGCATTTTTCGTTTACCTCACGAATTTAACAATAACGGTACTTTAAGCAACGACTCGTATTTCGGAAAACATAATTTCGATTTTGATAAAAATAATTTGGAAGGTGATATTGCATTTTCAACAATACTCTTTACTTAAAATTTTAACAAGTGTAAATGCAAGTAATACCTTTCACATTATTTGCGATCACACACTTTCATTCCTATATTTCTTATTACAGTTTAAAGTATGAATATTTTATCAACGGAAACACTTAATTTGATATCGAAATTGAAAGAAACCCCTGGATTCGGAATAGTGTACATTCAAATAAATTTGCTGTTCCTTAATTTCATCAAACGGTTATTTTCGTTTATGTTTGTATTTGAAACTGCTATATACAATTCTCAAAGCAAACAAATTGAAAGTTCGCTAAAACCCCTGAAGTTGACTTTTAGCTTTTGTCAAAGATACCTGTTTTTAATAATTAACTTTAACAAGTAAAAGTGTTATCATCGGAATGGCCGATGCTTTGATACCCTACACCAGAGACAATACTGAGACCACCAACTTCGGCCGATTTCCCGTTACTTAGCCTACAAGCTATATTTTTCGGAGTGGTCACGATTTACTGCGCTAGTATTGATACATAGAAATTCGTATTGACAAATGTCACGTAACTTCAAAAGTTCTGAGTCACCAATACACTCCCAAAAAATATGAGCCACTTCCGCTTTGGGCAAAGTGGCTTGCAGCGTTCATAGAATTTTATCAGTTAAATTTGAAATTGTTCGTTACGTGTGAATAATATTTTTTTTTGGGAAAAAGTGTACATTTGCTTAAAATATTTACGAAAAATTAAGAATGTATGTTGGTTGAGGGAAAATAAAAACATTTTGACCAAATTTTCTTTATTATTTAAGAAAAAATTACACACGAAACCGAAGTTAATTTTATCCAAAAGCGGGAAATACACAACCATATTTGTCCCAATATATTTCTAGTATATAAAACATCTCCTTTAGATAGTTTTATAAACCACACAAATCAAATTATTCACCTTCAAAAAATTTATAATTACTAACCAATGGCATTCAGTTATGGTAAAATGTGGTATTCCCGAACTCTTTCACATTTCCCCACGGCTGCCGAGGTTGGCAGCATTTATTTTTGTATTTTTTGTATGTTTTTGCATGTCATTCGGATTCATTCGGATTCCGAATTGATATAACACCGATAGGAATACAAAATGGCGAATTTGAAAAAAAACTGAGGGGGCCAGCGGCAAGAGGATTGTGAGTTGGGGGTCTCAGTATGGTTTGTCTATGCCCTACACTGTCATGCAAAATTGCAAAACTGGTTTTGTATGGGAGGTACCGGAACTACTTGACCAATATACGAGTAGTCAACATAATATCAACCTGACGACGATAGAAATAAGTCCTTTCACCGAATTTCATTCGCCTATGTCAATTCCATTGGGTGCTATCGTGCTTTCAACAGACAGACAGGCAGACGGACATAAATCGATTCCGAATGTGATCCTGATTCAGAATATATATACTTTATGAGGTCTCTGGTGACTCCTTCTTGGCGTTACAAATGTAATGACAAAGTGAATATACAGGGTTGGCCAAAAGAAGTCATCTGATGTTGTTTGGCTCTCAGTTTTTTTCGAAATGAAAAATTTCGATTCTGTTTTTTGATTATGTTTACTTGAACCTTTAGAATTTTATTGGTCAAGCCGAGAAGATGATATCGGCCAAACGGGGTCCGTCACAATTGATTGCTAAGCTGTTCCATCTTTCATATGTTTTGTCAAGCACTTCGCTTGTTTGTAAGAGGAAGTTAACATTATGTTCTACAGTGGAATTTGTTGCGTTCGTATAGCAATTATGGATAAACGAATACAAAAAATTGTAATAATTTATTGTATTAAATAATATGCGTTATTGCAATTTTTCAAAATAAAAAAATACTCTTTGAGTGTAACTTTTTCGGAGCGATTGTATTTTGTATTTTTTCAAAGTCCATTGTAACTTAAAAGTTACGATCGTAACACGTTTGTCAACCCTGTAACAGATACTTTTTTATTCTCTTAACCGGCGCCGGGGATCTCTTTGGCGCTTGTTATGCTTTTCATGTTGCCTCCATCGAGTTTCATTTCATAAATACTTGATATACGTCGGATCGGAATTCGAGCACGTGACTTTGTTATTGTTTACTCTTGTAAAGCCGTGGATGGCAGTCACTCTAATTGATTTGTTTCTTCGCTGAGTGGTCAATGGCTAAGGGCACGATTATTATATGGAGCTTGAATGATTTCGAGGGAGATTTTCTTATGTGACAATATCATTTAATTATATTGTTTGCTTGTCAATTAAAATATGAGAAAACTGTGATGGATAGATCACGATGCATTTACGAAACCGTGAACCCTTAGCCCCAATTTCGGGCGTTAATTTGGAGTTGGAAATAAAACCATCACATCCATCGGAGTTTTGATTTTTTTCTTAAGGAAACGATGCGAAGCGGGAAAATGCGCTAGTTTTATGTTGCTAGGTAGTATGGCGGTTTCATGGCGTAATGGGTTCAGATTTAGTGTATGATGAAGATTTTTCATTGGCAGCAAACGAAATATTTTGGAAGATCAGAAGGCCTACAAGATCTATTTGAATTCCTGAAAAACTAGGATTTAGCGCCAAGAATCGCAAGTTAAATAAAAACATTTAGGGCCGGTCTGTTCGGAGCTGGTCAAATCCTTGGTTAGGTTACCATCGATTTGGCGTTTGTTCACAGTTTTTTCCACTTCGGTTACCAAACCATTGATTTGCGATAAATCGTTCCATTGTTCCAGTTCATTTGTCAATTCAGTGATTAGCCGAATCTATGGTTACATTTTTTTCTGGCTTCTTCTGTTTTTGTCTAGGTAATTAAATAATGAATATAAATTTTCACTTTTTTTATATAGCTCGATCAGCGTACTACGCTTGAAGCGTAATTTACAATAGAATAGAGCTTAACTAAATTTTAAATGGTCTCCAACTTTTCTCTCCAAACATCAGCTAAAGTCCTAGCTAAATTTTGACATAGAGTATGCCGTGGATAAGGTGTCAGGGAAAACAGCTGTTCTTTGAAAAAAAAAATTCTTTCAAAAATTTAATTCTCTCTTATTTTAACTATTTCCGATTCTAAGTACTTCTCGGTCATGAAATAATTAAAAAAGCTCATCCTTGCATACTTTTCCGCAAAAGAACAACAAATCTGTCACAATTTAGCTTGAGAAAATGTGCCGACCCATTAAATGGGAGCGCTAAATTTTGACAGACACATAAAGTACATTCTGAAACAAAAGTTTGATTATTTAGCTCGAGCTGCGTACCACTCAGCTAAATGGGTTCGCTTAGATTTAGCTCAGCTAAATTTTGGAGAGAATTTTGTATGGGAGCGAAAATTTAGCTCGAGCAGCGTACTAAGCTTGAGTACATAACTGCCAAAATCAAATGATGCAGGAATTTTTTAAAGACAGAGGAATAAAATCTTTTTGGTCTGAGACGAAAAGCTACTAATTGAGAACAAAACTGAATCAGTACAACAACCAATAAAAATTGTAAGTCCCGTATTGGGGCCTTATCTCAATTTCTTCTACGAACTTCGCAATAATTTTTCTCGTTCCCGCAATATTTCCGCAATTTATGAGAACTGTCAAAGGACAAAACTGTAGAAAGTAATCAAAATTCATCCGGCTGAAGTTGTAAACCAGTCTGTCCCCTCACCTATAGAATGGCGGACAATGTATTGTATACATCTGTCAGTTGAAAACCTTAACTTAACCGAACGGATTTTATTGGTCAGGGCCTTTGCTCCATCTTGCGTAATAAGTTCACTTATTCTATTTTTTGCGGACTCAAGGTGTTTCCGCCTTTAACAAAATTATTTTGTACCAAAATGTACCTACCTGTCAAATGTAATTTTTGTTGCAATGTCATATGTCAAGCTTTAAGTTTATTGTATTTCTGTAAGCCAAGTAAGGAGGATACAATAAGTTCAGTTTTTTGAGTGTATATGTATTTCCCATTTCATTACTTCTTTGTAAATTTCTTAGGAAATATAAACGTGCATACCAGAAGAATTGTGGAGTTTTTATTTATCGCGCCATCCATTGCAGAACACAATCAACACTATTATTTGTATTTTTTTTCGCACAAGATTGCCCGCAATTATCTACAAAAAGTTGTTGTGCAGATACGTCAAAATAAAATAAAATAATAAACGAAATTCTAGAAAATCATTGGCTAAATCTCGTTAACCGCGCAAAATTGGTTGGTTATGGATTTCTTGGGTAAACTAATCAAACCGTAGATTCTATGGTAAAAAATTTGTTGAACAAAAACATTCGATGACTACCAGCTGGAATAACCGATGATTAAAGATAACCAAGATTGAACAAACCGGCCCTTAGAGTAACAATGCGTACTAATCTTTTGTTGAACAGACGTTAATTAGCTAATCAATGTTGAAAGTTAATACTACACAAATGTCGTATGGCGTATACGTACTTTTCAATTGGTACTTTACTTAATCGATTTTTAATATCGTTTCTAAAACGCAAATAATTATTCAATACCATTGAGGGCAAATCTAAGTAAATACTTGACATCAAAGCGTTTTAAAAGAAATGTAAATTATAATTACGGCGATAGACGATTTCGATCATGTTCCCTTTGGAATTATGATTGAAAAGCTTTCAACAGTCAGCACGATTTGAGTTTTAGATCAAACTATAAAAAGTTTTCTGTCACATTGCGTCACACTTGGGTTCTTATTATACCCAACGACCATACGCTATTTAATCACAAATTGAATCCGTTTCATAAGACACCAATAATGCATTCAATATTCAATGAATATAGAGAAATATTCACATAAATTTGTTTCGTTTTTCAAGCACTACACTCTAGTATTCAACTTATCCCGACGACGTATGCAGTTGACTGAGCATGATCGCATTATTATTCGCATCTACAGATACGTCATTTAACCCCTACAACTACTCCTTTCCTACCAACAACATGAATATCCCTTCAAATACCCATGAGCCTGAGCAGATGTCGCATATCCTGCAAGTGATTTAACTTCTTGTGTTTATTTATGAATGAACCCCGTTTCATATTTCTTTCGATTTCAATCCCTCAGCTCTCTCCTGGTGTTTTATTGCGAACATTCCTGACTGTCGTGTGCGCATTTGCATCTTTCTGCTGCTGCCAAACAATTATGCAACTGCGCGTTTGTAAATCACGTGCGAATTTCTTTACCCTGCTGCAGGCGAAGGGATCTGGTATCACCAAAATAGTGTCAATCTTATTGCGACTTATTTTACATATCTTAGGAATGCTTCTTCACGTCGCTTTGTGATTGTTTTCCCTTATTTAGGTCCAGTTACACCACTTGAAGAGGTTCCGCGGTGAAAGAGCGAAGCCACTTACCCGTGCTCCTGCAGAACGCAAACATTATACCCATGCATACATATATGTAGGTTTTTTATTGCTTACTTAAGAACTTGCCTTTGCTGCTATAAAGATGTTGAGAGACCAAATCATTTCAATGGTTCTTCGTTATCCCTGCTGTCAGAGAAAAGAAGGGGAGAATAATGTTTCCTTTTAATTGTTCCAGGAGTCAGCGGAATGGTATTTTATATCAGTCTGGACTAGTAATATACATAGGGCCCTATTAATAATCAGTTTTAACCTTCACACTTAATATTTTTTAGGTTACATTGGGTAATTTTACACGGAAAATAAAAACGCAATTTTTACTGACAGCGGAAAACTTTCGTGACACTTTGTAACTATAGGGGCCAATGAATTATACACTTCAAAAATACGACGATTGAAACAAATCGCATTTGTCAAGTCTTTCATTAAGGACTTGACAGCTACTTTTTTAAATATAATGCAAATTACTTGAGATATCTCAAAAAAAAATTATTAACTTGAACTACTATCAAAACATTTATGAATGGAATTCGACAGTTCATATGTCCACCATGTACTTGAAAGACCCCTTACATACGAACTCAACGACGATTTAAAGTTTTAAAACTATGGCCGCATTTAAGAATCTAGTTATCTTAATTCGACTACATTGGTCTAGATTGGTCGGGAACGTCACTTTTTCTGCGTCAGCTACATATGAGAACTGTCAACTCAGTACTCAGTCACGAATTTCTTGACTAGATTCGTCGGCTACCCCTCCATAAACGACAACTGAAACAGCTGCTCACATGACCGATTTCTACCAATCAAAACCGAGATACACTTAGTGAGGGAGCTGTCAGACTTACTAAACTAGATAATTGAACGTCCCCAATATCTAATTGCATTCATGTAAATGAGCATAATCAATCCCTCACATACATATCTGTTTAAAACTGTCAGAACAATTTTTCGCGTTTTTTTTTTTTGTGTAAATAACTTAAACCATTTGACAATAAAATGATCTTGTAGTCTTAACCTAAACTTTGCTTTATTGCAGACTAAACTAGATTATACATAAATGTCGCTTTTATTAAGTCAGACACACAATCTAAATGTCAACTGAGTCGAGAAATTATTAAATAGATGTGATCTACGCAAGTCAAAAATCTCAGACACACGACATCAGATTTAATAAGTTACCTTTGTATTATAAACAAATCCAGCTAGTAGACGTCAGAAAGCCTACAAATATTTGACGTAACCGCTGAGTGACGAGTTGATAACTTTTATGCGGTGTTTGTTAATACGGGGGTAGAGCTTTAAATGTCCCTAGTCACTACTGTATAAGAATCGTTTCCTTCGAACTCCACGCTGTCAAAATTAAAAAAAACAACAACACCCAAGTACTACGATCTTGAAGCACACTGGGCTGTTCTGAATGTTAACATTTAATGAACATACCTAATAAACATTTTAATTACAAACGCATTAAAAATTATTTATTATTTCAATAAAAAATGCGCATTAAACGAAAATAGGTTCACCGAAAAGATGACAATTACCGCTCTGCTTCGTCAATCCCATAACAAACAAATTTAATTACAAATACGGTAGTGTCTATCTTATTGGTTCATCATCATTTCTTGAACATTTGGAGAAATAATTAAATAGGTAATCAAATTTGAAAAACATAGAGATGAGAATAAATAAATTTAATTAGTTTAAGATTACAGCATCATTAACATTCAGACTATGTACGGGAATGTGATTATTTAATAGGCCTTACTTATTGAGTACGATGAAGCATCCAGATTAAAAGAATATTAAAAACCGATTAAAGGCTTGTTCCCACGAAAGCTCCCAATTAGCACTTTTTTTGTTGTTTGCTTTGTAACAATTTAATTGTCGCGCAATCAAAAATGTATAAACATGAATCAAGTCTACTACTATTAGTAAGCCTGCGGATGTTTTTATTGACATACATGGGGTACGTTTAGAATGTGATCTTCTTTATGAAAGCCACTGCCATGCTGGCTTGTGAAATGGACGTGTTAAGCCAGCGCCAATGTGTACCTGAATGTGACTGCGCAAAAACTTATTTCTTCCTCAGGCTTAAGATCGGCATTAGGCCTGTTTTTTGAGTTTCGATCTCAGAAAAGCAAAGTTAAGTAGGATTTTCAGCACGCAATTACAACAACTACGCTCTACTTGGCACTTCGAGACTCGCAGTAGTTGTTGTAATAAGTGTGCTGAAAATTCTACTTTACTTTGCTGAGATCGAAGCTCAAACCATATTCTTTTTTTTTAATCTTGACAAAACCGAAAACTACCGGTAATTACTCATATCGCATAATCATATGGGAAGAGTGAAGTTTGCTAATAAAGCAGTCATTTCATTACACGAGTCAATTAAAGGGCGAACCCGACAATTGCAAAATGATTAGAAATACTTATCAAACAAATTCTTATCATTCTGCGATTTAAATTAATTCATAACTTTGACGGGTTATTCGGTAACATCAACGAACTTTAACACTTACCTTATAGTTGTATGGGGGAACCCATGTACTTTTATTAAAAAATAAAAGCTGTGCTCATGCATGTGATGGCTGAAGTCTCATATTGTTCTTAGCCTTTGGCAGCATGCAATATGTATCCTTTTTTTTACAAATATATAAATCTATTACTCAATTATTGATTGGCTGAATGTTTAGGAATAATTTCATAATGCGTGCACCAAGACTGCAATATAAATGCATCTGTTAAAATATTTTGAGATAAGAAATGAATTCTATTGCATATTTGCCATTTGAGAAGAGTTTTATTTTGTTACAGTGAACATGATATAAAAAGAATAGAATCTGATAGAAAATGTCAACGAAATTAAGTTGGGAGACACGCAGCTTTTCGTTGCGAGCTCCGAGACACATACGCTCTTAAATTCAATTTCTTCCTTTCGTTCTATACAAAATATATGTAGATTGCATGGTTTATTGTATTAAACCTTGTTTTTATAAATCAATATAATATTTTCGATTTGTTTGGATTTGACAGCTGTTACTCAAAATATCGGAGACATTTCTAGGTCCTTTAACTTTTAGTTTAGAGAATTCTTGGTAATTGTAACTAATTCTGAACCCCAAGAGCTAAGCTAGGTTGAGTTACGAGGAGGCGTCCTAACCAAAATACTGTTTTTTCCATCATTAGTTCTTTATATTTGTAAGCAGATCATTCTTTCATACACAATACATCTTTTCACAAGTAGTGTAATAATTAACCCGTCTCCCAATTTAAAGTTCAAATGTTTTCAAGTTGAAAATCTATTTTTAACTGTGGGCTTGTCAGCGCCACCTGCTAACAACTAGCACCCGTGCAAACAAAATAAAAATACGTCCCTTAGTGTACTCAATGCACGTGTTGATAGCTGTCATCCGGGCCGCAGTTTGACGTCCGCATTTGTGTTCATTCATTCAATAAAAGAGGCTGTGCAAAGTATTTCTTAAACACCGCCACTTTAAAGTATTTATTACAAAAAAACTCCATTAATAGCCGCTGCCAACCAAAATGAAACGACTGAGTGACGAAAGAGCGAAAATTCTCTTCGAGAAGCTGTCCAAATAGTAAGTACAAACTTCTCGAAACCATTTCAAAGTGGTAACATTTTTCCTTCACCTTTTGCAGTGTCGGCGACAACGTTAAGCAATTGATTGACCGCCCAGATGGGACCTACTGCTTCCGTGAACACAGAGATCGTGTTTACTACGTTTCCGAACGTATTCTCAAACTTTCCGAATGCTTTGGCCCAGACAAACTAATCTGCGTTGGGACGTGTTTCGGCAAATTCTCAAAAACTAACAAACTAAAGTTCCACATCACCGCCTTGTACTACCTAGCGCCCTATGCACAGTATAAAGTCTGGGTGAAGCCATCATTCGAACAGCAATATTTGTACGGAAATCACGTTCCGAAGTCCGGGCTCGGCCGTATCACTGAAAACACTGGTCAATACCAAGGTGTTGTTGTCTATTCGATGAATGACTTGCCCCTTGGATTTGGTGTAACTGCGCGATCAACAACCGAATGTAAAACCGCAGATCCACTGGTGACTGTGTGTTTCCATCAGTCGGATATTGGCGAGTACATACGATCGGAAGATACGCTATTTTAGATGATTTTTAACTCTTAAGTAAGTTAGTTATGGCAAGAATACAAAAATAAAAATTGTTTTATTAAAATGTTTCTACAAAAAGGTGTTTTATTCAAAAGTTTACTGTAGGGAGGTCACATAAAGTCCGGGTTGTTACAAATTATGTGGGGAGTGGAGCCGTCTTTTTTACACCTTGTGTTCCATCGCACGTTAACGTATGCTAGATTGTGCTGACGTTTCCAGACATGGCCTATTATGATGCGATTTTCCCTCCGCATTAACATGCTTGAATGTTATTTTGAAATTTAGAAAGCCAGGGTCAGTTGGTTGAGGCCGTGGTCCACCCCGGACTGTAAGCGCCACCAAAAGTATGTAAGGACCAGTAGATGGTAGTCTTACGGCAAAGAGGCTTTTCCAACTGCAGCGATTATTTTCCATTGGTCGAACGACAAAACACCTAACTAACGACAATTGAAGCTGTCAAGGTAAATCAGTGATGTTTTAAATTGAAATATTAGGTAGATAGCAACTCCATAAACTACTGGTCAATTCGTGCAAGTCGTTGCATTCCGTTCAAGCCCACACCTCCCTCTTGTAAGTTTTTAAACGATTGCATACTTCCACAGGTTATGGCTAAAAAATTTCGCTCTTAGCGTAGAGGAATGCTGTCACCGGTAAGTATATGAAATAGCAAAAATGATAAGGAATGGAGTTGAACCACAAATTTGCAAGCCGTGGTTTTTTCGTAAGCGGTTAAATTCAAATATCAGCAGAACAAATTACAATTCCGTATCAATAGCTTTTGCACTAGGTATAAAAATGTTCTTCTTTTCATTTCAAATCATTTCTGTATGGCTGATGCTATTCGCACAACGTCAGGGGCACGGCAGGGGTTAGGGGCACATAGGGGTAATGTGGCTCGCTTCGCTCGCTTAAAGGGATCCAAACTCCAGTATTTCATTTTCGGGCACAAACCTGTAAATTTTAAGGCCCAACTTATTTCTTAAAATACTATTTTTAATTATTAGGTTACATCAAATACGTTGCCGTCGCCCTAAGCCGTGTCCCTAACGTCGTTTCTGTATATTTAGGTATCACAAATTTTTATTTTTATGCGTGATCAAAAGTAATTATGATAAATGCCGCAGAATTGGTCTTTACCAAGTACCTAGATCTCCAAAAAAGGATCACAATAAAAAATTAGACATATAATTTGCCCAACAAAAAAATGATCGAGATAAAAAATATAATTTTTCCAATTGAAAATTTCAAAAAAAAAATATGTAACTGCTGTTCTGAGTCAATCAAACAAAAGCCAGAAGAGTGGAGTGAGGTTCACTCATCCGTCTGTGATTATGAATTTGTAATCAACAGTTTGATAGCAACTGGTGAAGAGTGAAGACTGAAGACGCTCCAGTCCAGCATTTGAATTTTGACACTTCTCGCACTTCGTCTCAATTGAAAACAAAACTATGTACACAAAAAAACGACATTCATGTCGTTTTCCATTGGGACCACTAAAAATCTTTTTCAGATCTCAGATTTATCGCGGTTCATGGAACGTGCAACGAAATTGATCTGCTTTTGTGAATGGATTAGTGCGTATTTGACAGCAAAATCAGCTGTTCAAATTGCATTCGCTTTTTCAAAAATCTGCTATAGATATCGACTTGAAATATGTTTCCCCTGCTGTAGACACAAATGGAATAGTTTCGGTGATTCGTAGTTTCCAGATGATGAGGAAGATAATAAAGATAATAATTCCTCCAACATTATATCAATTGCTTTTTATGTATTTCTTTATTTTGCTTTTCACGAAACTTTGCGCATTTGTTTTCAAAGCAAACTTCTTGCAATGACGTAAAACAGCTGTGGGTATTTGTGGCAGTATGTGTAAATCTGAAAAATTATCGAGATCTGCAAAAAGTGCTCCGAATCGAAAAAAAGATTGATTTTTTTTCCCAATGGAACGCGAAAAGTGATTTAGATCAAAAAAAAGATTGGTTTTTTGTCCCAATGGAAAACCACATCAAGCAAATATCAACAATCACAATCAACAAACCAAACAAGTTCCACCAGATGATCCGCTTCGACTGGTATATCATTCGACAGATTTTGAGACCAGTCAATTTAGTTCCTTCATGAATATAAAGAATTCGCAAATTTATTAATTTTATCATTATCCAACTACGTACAGACATACACCAACTACGTACACGTGTCGAAACATAGGTGGATTTCTTTGGTTCTCTAAAGTCTAAAGTCCATTCTGTCCATCTGTGAGTTCACATTTCTATCAAGTGGTTTTGCTTTATTTCTTTGACTAATTATATTCTTATTTTAGCAGCTGGCAAGTCACTTGGTTAGGTAGGGGAGGCTCGTGGTCACAGAATACATTCACTGTGTAGTATCAGTCAGTGCGGATTTTATATCGGTACACTGATAACAAGTTGTACTGGTTATCAGTTATAGCATTGTTGCAAGAGGAGAACCATAATTAATACTAAGCCAGACATTGGTGAGTCGTTGTCGTAGTATTTCTTAGGAGGTCTACATTGTAGTTTAGTCTTGCACCGACGTTATAACCGATTTAGACGATATAGTATCAGGTAAGTGCAAAGTGCAATTGTATGTGCTGTGGTTAAAAAATAGAAGTAGGGTCTATGGTACTGAATTTTAAGCGCACTAGCCATTTTGCAATGGTAATTTTATAGTTTTTGTTTACATGCAGGGCTCATAGGTTGTCTCCGATCTCCATTACTCGATAATCTATTCCTACAATGACTCGGTTCCGCCAGTAATTGCTATGCATTTCGTTGGATAACTATCTATTAAAAACACAGAACTTGGTACTTCAAATGAAGTACGCTTATCTGAAGAGAAGGGGTTCAACGAACGTGTAAATACCACTTTGGACTTTAATCTTGTGTCGAAATATGTACACATATCCATATTCTAATTGATTGAACAAAATTTTGTAGGGTTATCGTGCACACTAATATAATCGGTTTTATTTTTCGAATGTTGGTGGCTATCTTATGGTAAAGTTGTGGTACACTCTTCTTAGTCGACCGGTGCTTTTACGAAGCTTTATTAGGTGACGCATGCAAACAAGTCTGGTTTGATTTTTAAACTTCTTGTAACATATTCTCAAATTGAATTCTTTTGCAGAAAATGGACCGTGCTAGCATTTACATCTCCAAGGAGGGTGAACCATCCACCTATGCATTTGATGAAGATCTTCCCCCACTGCCTCTGCCAAATTTGACTGATACCCTTGTTCGTTACTACGAAAGCCTTAAACCATTCGGTACGGAAGAAGAATTGACCAACAGTCGTAAGATCATCGATGAGTTTAGCAAAGGAATTGGCGCCGAACTTCATAAGAAACTCGCTGAACGAGCTTCCAAGATGAAGAATTGGCTGGACGTGTGGTGGGATGTGTATGCTTATCATACTTTAAGATTCCCGCTACATCCGTATATTGCCATGTCAATGCCATTGAAACTGGATTGCCTTGGAATCACGGAGTCCAAGGAAAACTCCCTTCAACTGATGGCAAGAATAATGTATCATACATTTGAATATTGGGAGCTGATTCGCACCGAACGAATGAAACCAGCTTCGTCTGGCGGTGGTAAAATAAAGTATTGTTCTGCTCTGTTGAAGCGATTCATGTCGACGACCCGTGTTCCCGGTGAAACTGTTGATAAGGTGGTTAGCCACTTAAAAATTGGTAAGAAATGTTCCCGTTGCACACAAATTAGAATCATTCGAGGCTCCCACTTTGTGTTTAGCTAGCGAAGGCGATAGTCCTCATCATGGAATGTTGGTGGGCAAAGGCCGAATTTTTATGTTTGACTGCGTCAATGAAGACGGCTCAATCTTATCGCCGCAACAAATATTGGTTATCATAGAGCGAGTGAATGGTATCTTAGGATACAAAGGTACAGGTGATTGTGTCCCTGTATTAACGCACGACGAAAGAACTTCGTGGGCGCATGTAAGCGTATATAGTTGTAGGAAGGAAATGCAACATTTAATGTACTGCTTCTTACAGAATCGTCAACGGTTGCTCGAGATCTCACCGAAGAACAAAGATTACCTGGAACTTGTGGAAAGTTCCGTCATTGTAGCCGTTTTGGATGACAACGAACCGAAAGACTATGCAGAGGTTAGCGCAATCGCCGTTAACGGTGATTACCACTCGAAGTGGGCGGACAGAAGCAGCATATTTGTTGCTTACAGAAATGGAAAGTTTGCTCTTGTCGGAGAGGTACTGCAATTGAGGTTCGAGAGAGAATTGAATGTTGAAACATTTATTTTCAGCACTCTGCCTACGACGGAACGATAAGTGTACATTTTGCCTTCTTCATTCATCTCAGTCTGATGGAGTGCGGTGAACCTGACTGGAGCGCTGAGCCAAAGACTGCGCTGCCCGTAACAGAAATTGAATTCGATCTGGACGATACTTTGAGGAGCGAAATTCAGAGAGTATTGACGGAATGTGATGCTCGGGTAAGTGTTTACATTTGGAATATGATTGTTTGCATAGTTATGTAATTCTTAAATTGAATTTCAGCGAACGGACGTGCATGTTACAGACGTTACTTTCGACGGCTTTGGCAAGGACTACATCAAGACTTTACAACTCCATCCAGACTCATTCATTCAAATTGTTATTCAGTGGGTATACTACGTGATTCACGGAGAGTAAGTATTTTTTAACCCACCTACCTAAGGTGCAGTGTTGCCCACTCTACTGTTACTGTCTCTCTATATAAGCTTTTCACTCAATCTGTGATTAATCATTTCCAGATTAGCACCAATTTACGAAACCGCTCTCATGCGGCAATACTACAACGGTCGCACAGAAACACTACGGTCTTGCACCTTAGACGTTGTTAATTTTATACAGCTTGCGAGTAACCCGAATGCCAGCAAACAAAGTGTCGTAGATGCCTTCCGCAAAGCAGTAAAGGGCAACACGTTTATGATGAACGAAGCGCGCGAAGGCCGAGGTGTGGATCGACATTTGTTCGGATTATGGTGTGTAGCCTACGAAGCTGATATTGAGATTCCTGCTATCTATTCCGATCCTTTGTACGCCAAGAGTGGAGGTGGTGGTAATTTTGTCCTTTCAACCAGTACATTGGGCTACACGATCAACAACGGATTTGTAGCGCCAATGGTTACAGACGGCTATGGAGTCTTCTACAGCATTGTGTCTAATGCGTAAGTTAACATTTTTAAAGTTTAGGCATGTATTTCGTAAATTTTCTGTTTTTCAGTGTAAATTTCCATACAACAGTCTTCCGAGACAGCCAAAAAACAAGCGCACACAAGTTCAATAAAAAGCTGGCTGAAATAATGGCACTTGTAAAGGATTTGTTCGACAATGTGTCCTCTGCTAAGTTATAAACGTTTAGGGTTAAGTGTAAAAACTGTGTGTCAATAGATAGTCCTGATTTTGAATTTGTTTCTAAATAAATATGTGATAACTGCTTATAAATACATGGGGTGATCTATGCCCTTTGGCTTTGGTAGTAGAAAACGTGTTTAAATTTAGCGACTATCACAGCGATTATCACCTTACATAGAGCAAAAAATCGTGTTAAAAAAATCGTCAACTGTTATAAATTACCTTAAGTGATGTATTGATAATCTCAATCATCGTTTTTGCTCTTTGTAATTAATTGGTAGGTAGTCACCGATCCGTGATTACCGCTTTTTTGTGTGACAGCTTCCTATGAATACCACTTTCGTTCGCTGCCATTGAACTTCCGATGTGTATTTAGTTAAATGCCATGTTCACATCGATGTTATTATTATTTAACAAATTCAAGAGACTGTAAGCATAATTATGACGACAATAGTTCTTGAATTGGTAAGTCCAATGTGGGGAGAAAAAAGCCGAATAATCGAGATTTATATTACAAGCCAGCGCTTACGCTGCAGCTCTAAAGCCTTTCTGACAACTATGACTGGCAAGCAGCCCGGTTTCGCAAAGAATTGATATCTACAGGCTGAAGTAAGAGTATGGAAGTTATGAGATGACAACGTGTTAATAACCAATGGTAAAAAACGCGTAAGAATGAGATCACAAAACAGACTCCTAAAGTGATCCATGATCCATGACACTTTCTCTACCCATTATTATGGATATGCAAAACGGAAATAAACACAAGTTCCGGCGACTTTCAGCAACCCCAACATTTCCATTACTGATTTTAATCATGTCAAAATGAAAGTGGTAATAAATTTCAGTAAATTTAACCCATTATTCATCAATAAGTTATACGGAATAGAAAGATGATTGTCCTTATATCTCTTCCGGAAGCCATTTCCTTTTGTAGGAAAGCGAAATTCCCTAAAAATATTAACACGCTGAACTTTCCCATAATTTCTAACACGTAAACAAGATGGCCGACATTTGCCATTACGTACATTTTCGTGCTAGTTGGTGCTGTCCCTTTTAGCCAGACGCCTATTTAGTAGGTATGCGTAAGTCCACCATTATTCTGCACAAGTTTCCAAACCAACCAAAAGAAATTCCACTTTAATTCAGTGTTGCCACTTTTTGTAGCGCTCGTCGCATAAACAAATTGGTATATTTATTGCTGCCGCCATTTATTGGTTATCCCATTATTTGTCAGTAATAAAAGAGTTCATTTACATGCTTTTCTACAAATACATCTTTAGAATAGTTTGTTTTTCATAATAATTCGCTTAAATTTATACAATACGAAAATAATTGTCGCTTCGATAATAATAATTGCTTAAGTGTTAAAAATTAAACCGTTTCTCTTGGGTTTTGGTTTTGTGTGAAAACTTCGTTTTACATAAATAAATATGAAAAGATATACAATACTAGCGGATTGCTTTTAATACATACAACGTACATGTGTTTCATTTTTATATATTTAATATTATAAAAAGATATCGAAAACTCTATTTAATGAAAAGAAAAACAAAAATCGTTTCAAATAATACAGTGTCTCTAAAAAAATAATAATTATACAGTCTCTTTCTATTTAGAACGTGATTTGATATTAATTTCAATCTCTGAAAGAGTTCAGGTCCAATCACGTACACCTGCGGAACACCTACACATTCATGTAGTTGTGATCCTCGTCGCCGGCAATGCTGTCACTTGTAAGACTGCCATTTGGTAAATTCTGATACACCTCCGCTGCGATTACCTCCTTCTTTACTTGGGGTGCAGCCTGTGGCTTAAACGAACTGCACACATCCTTTGGTAGGGCTTTGGTCAACTTTCCGTAGATTATGTTCGATCTATCGTTGAGTGTTTGTACTTTAATCGGCTGCACAGTGACGCCATTTTGATAGTTGTGCTCATTCTCTTTGGCCTCGACAATGGTATTCAGATAGCCATTGCTATTGAGTGACGATGAGATGGACTGATCATTTGGCGATGGAAATACTGGAAGGTTCGATGGAAACATGTAGTAATGATCACTGTTGCCGTTCGCGGCCGGACTAGGACTGGTTGGTGTGAGAACTCGTGGATGGTGGGGGAAGACGAGTCTTTCCTTTTCCTCGCCTGGGGTTGAACTGGGTGTTAGAACTGGCCTTGGGGGTGGGGGAACTAAATAGTTGTCCATAAGACTACCCGGCGAACCGATTCGGCACATACCGAAACGACGATCTTCGTGATCAGAATGGGTACCGCTGTCACCAAGGCTTGCACCACTGCAAGCACTTCCAGTGCTCAGTCGTCCCGAAGAGGACGAAGACGAGACACTCTGGAGGCTGAGGGTACTTATGGGACGCTGACTTGACTGGAAGGAGGAAGCGATCGACGATTTTGTCTCATCGGGACTTTCGACAGTCACCTTGTGCACGGGAGGCTTATGTCGCGAGAACAGTTTTTTGATCTTTTCGAAAGGAGTTTCACGCTTCAGTTTGGACTTGATTTGTACTTGAATCCTTTCGTACTCCTGCCTTAGGACCTCAATTTGTTCTTGCTTCTCTTTAAAGCTTTGCTTGACATCATTGCGGTGTTTCCACTTCTCGACGAGCTGCTCCACATCACGAATCGACAGAACGTTATTTTTGAAATCGTTCATTATCTCCACGAGCTCATCGTCGGCATTCGCCTTGCTACTCGAGGCATCGCTGCCTGTTCTCTTGAGCGTACCCAACTTAGTGGTGGAGCCCATTCTGGTCAAGCTCAAACGGGATTGGTGAATTTCTTCAACCGGGAGCTTCTCAATTTCGACAGGCTTGTTGGAAGGCTGGAATAGGTAGTTGCCATCATCCTCGGTAGTGGGTTGAACAGGAATATTCGACGGTTGAAGCATATAGTCCAGCATTGATGCGTTGCAATTTTCCAAAACATTTGAGCACTCCTGACTGAATTTGTCCGTCTGATAGGGGGACACCTGCAGGTTACTTTTATTCTTCTCGTCAGACTGGTAATAAGGTGGCTCACTGATCTTGAGCTCATTTGTTGTGACCTCGGCCTCGGCAATGATTTTCATTTGATCGAAATTCTTCGTCATTTCGCCGGAGCTCTGAAGATTGTCGTCTTCTGTTTCGACGCTGATGTAGTTCAGATTTGACACTGCCATTGTGGTAACTGTGCTGGATGAAGATGCCACTGGGCAGGGCGAATTGTCTCGATCACTTCCACTGCTCATCTCCATGTATTCGGCCTGCGGAGGCTCCTTTGGTTCCTGTGACTTATGCTTGCCCACAGTCTTCTTCGGGGATTCCCCTCCAGCTTTGGCCTCGATCATGACCTTATTTTTGTTGGCTGCGTCACCTTGAATTCCCTTGAAGTAGTGATACATAGTAGTGAGTTCATGGAATTCTGAGAAACTACTGATGCTTTGGGCGAGCTTGTGGAATCCTTCAAGATCTGCCAGTTCTGCGGGAGTTTTGCCGACGCAGTTGCGTATACCACAGGCGGTATCACCTCCTGGACACTCCATTAGCTGCATGCAGAGCCGCTCGAAGCCAAATCGTGCTGCAAAATGCAGTAGAGTTGGATACTCCTCAGGACTGGACTCGCGGATGGTAAGAAAGTGATGCTGTTTCTCGAATGGTCCCGTCAGCAGATGGAAATTCGGGGGCATATTCTTCTGGAAACATTGCAGCAGATGGAGATCCAGTGAGTCACGATCCGTAGGCCCGATTCCCAGTGCATGGCACATGAACTCAATAGGAGAGTCTTCCGTGCGCAGCAGCTGTTCCAGCTCGCGCAGGCGACTCTCACACTTGACGGGTCGACTTCCGAGACTTTTCTCATTTTTCTCGATGCGGATCTCTACCATGGTCGAAATTTCCATACACGATTCTGCAACGAGCGACAAAGAAAAGTCAGGCAAGGTCTAGAAAACTTATATTCATGCAGACACTTACCCGGAATAGTAAATTGCAGAGTAAACGGATTCCTATGCTTGAAGTTGCGAACCTCAATCAGTTCACCGGACTTCTCGATTACAATTTTCACCACATCGTCCTTGTCCAGCGGTTCGTTTAGCATGGCCACGACTTTATTTTGTCCAACTTTAACCTTCCGCGGCAGCACGGTGAATCCTTCGGAACTACTAAAGCTTTTCGTTTGACTTGTATTCATATCCTGACATGGAGGTCGTTGGCACAGTGCCCTTCCCAGAATGTCCGTAGCAATACCAAGAATGTTTCCAATTTGCGATTGATCATTATCACGCACTACACAGCGGCGCCATTTACGGAATGATGGAAGAGCTGCAGAAGATTCAAAATGAATTCTGTGCTAAAAATATGAGAATTTTTTTCCGTTTAACTTACCACTCTTGTGAAATTCGAGGACCTTCTCCTCACTGACATCCAATAATATTGCCAGAACCTTATCGATTTTCAGAATGGCCGAAAGTTGCGATTGCAGAAACGAATGTGATATAGCCAACAGAGCCGGGCACAGGATGACGATCTGCAGCGCGGTACCTTGATATTTACGGGCAAGGTCCTCACTGAACGGACCATCGTCGATTTTGATGTGAAGGAAACTGAAAGGAAAAGGGTTTTCATTAATTTGGCTCGAATAGACAACTTTCGATCTTGAACACAGCCGTTGCTCACTTCAGGGCAATTCTTTAAAAATATCCCGGACACTTCTGTCGTGTTAAGAATTGACCTGGAAGTGCACTTTATTTTTCAATAAAACATAGAAAACATAGAAAGAACACTTCTAGATTTGCTCTTTTCATAGAAAGGGCAATTCTTTTCTTCAATCGATATTATAAAGGAGGGCCTTTGTGTTGAGTGAAGTGACAGAAAGCAGTGCCAAGGAATGGTTGATAGAAAGTTCTTCTCCGCGAATGAAAAATAATTACAAATTCATTTCGGTTTATAGGCCTGTTTTTTTCAGCTTCGATCTCAGCAAAGCAAAGTAAAGTAGGATTTTCAGCACGCAATAACAACAACTGCGCTTGACACTTCGAGACTCACAGTAGAGTTGTTGTTATCGCGTGCTGAAAATAGTACTTTACTTTGCTTTGCTGAGATCGAAGCTCAAAAAAACACGCGTTATACGCAGGAACTGTCACTCTGGCTGAATTGTTTCATTAAACATTCGTCTACAATTTTACTTTTTTTGTGTTCAATAAAACAGAATTATTTTTTTTTTATGTTATGAAACCAGAAAAGAATAGCAAAAATGTCAAACTACTAATTTAGCAGAAACATCTGTAAAGGTCTACGGCTAAACAGAAATTTGGAAGGACGTTGCAATGTTTTCTATGTTAGTGCAATTGTTTTACTAGCTTCTAGATTATTTGACACATTGAAAGTCTAGGGCATTGCGTCTTAGGTTTAGAATTGTAGTAGAGAAACATGCATAGCTAGCATTTTACCAACTTTTAGTTTTAATTGCTTCATTTAAAGTTCATTTAAGCCGTGAACATTTCAAGCGGCTAAAATAATTTACAAACAACTGAGCTTTGACGTTTGTCAAAAAGTATTATATTGACAAGTGCAGGTCAATAGTGAATTCTTCCCAAATATCTTGGACTATTCTTTCGTGATTGACCTGGAATTGCAATCTTTTTCTCAATAACAAAATAGAAAACAAAGAACTGTTACTAGAAATTGCTGATTTTATAAGGACAGCTATTGTTTCTTTAATCGAAAACGTCAAGTAAGGTTTGAAATTTATTTATTTCTATTTAACGTTAATTTTGAGCGTGTAATATAATTTTCGTTTAAACTAATGAAAACTAAAAACAACTTTAACACTCACTTGAAGGGTTTCCGGCCGCGTTGCTTTGTGATTTTATCAAAGTGATTTTTTAGAAAATTCGCTCGTAATATTGCCCGTTCACTGTGCTTAGCTGTTATGATCAGGATGTCGTCCATATTCGAACTGGTGCCACAGTTATCTGGAAGTAAAAAATAAGCATTTTGTTGTAGAAAATGAATTTGAAACATCCTTATCGATATATAGATTTGAATAAATATTTGCTTAGGACATTTTGCCAACTACTTGAAAAATGTTATCTCACCTTGCGGAGAACCTAACCTAATGCAATGTGGTTGTGAAAAATAAACACCGCCCTCGTATTTGCGCGCAACTGGAGGGCTTCCTTTTTCACATTTGTCTTTGAGCTAATAATAAAGATACACGCGCGCGTATTCTATTTAAAAAGTACCTCTTTCCATCTCTTCCACTATAATAAATGATTGCAGCAGATCAAACAGAACAAAGAGGTCGAGGATCTGTGCTTGTCTGCGTGGTTAGTTGTCTGCAGAACAAGGGAGTAGGGAGCACCATACAGCACTTGTCTGTTAGAATTATTAATATGAGTCCTTGAGAGTACGCGACGGATGATGGATTTTTGAAAAAAAGACCAAGAGACCAGAGACGCGACACCGACCGCAACGAACAAGAAAACCACATCAGAATGTTGTCGTTGATGTGCGATTGTCTGGTGAAGCGACATGGATACATAATTTCATGCAAAAAAAAAGCAAAACCTACCCAATCGCTTAAAATTGTCGCGACGGATGTTTTGTTGTTACTTCTGACTTTTATTTTCTGATTTAGTATACATATCTGGTAGCAATATGTATGACGAAGATGACAAGGCCAGAAGTCTACAATAAGAACAACATTAGATTTTGCCTTAATGGCTTCTATGGTAGTATTCTATTTAATCTGGGATAACATCATCGGAGGGGACGAAATAAATTAAAAAAAAACTTCATCGACGAAAAAAAACATTCTTTCTGCATAACGTCTGTGAATACGTAATAAATTTGGCATACATTTGCCTGACTGTGAGAACGGTCAGTGGAACACGAAAAGAATACGTGATGGAAAATTTAAAAAAGTTTTAAAATTAAAATGGAGCTGAGGATTAATTTGCAGTGCAGGTGCACCATTTACAGGTGTATTATTGGCAGTTTACGTCAGTGACCTGATTTCGTTCTTCGCCATTTAATCAAATATATTGACGAATATTTACCGAGCGACAGACTAAGAAGTTCAGAGGCGGACATAATTAGCTGAGCGTGTTTGAATGGACTTAAATCTAATCAGCAGTAATGGTACTTTTGACAGACGTTTAGAGGTTAAATTGAAAATAAAATAAAGCGATTTAAGAAGAATGAAGATTTCGCGAAACAGATATAAAGTTTTGCAACTCCAACAGTGTGCCAACTGGTCCATGGAGCAGTTCCGAACGAATGAGAACAGTTGCATGCTGAAGATCGAACCTTTAACAGTCGGATCGGAATCAAGCACAATATCAACTTCACCATACATAAATTCATCAGCTATTCCTGTAGATTTGAATTTTCTTTTATGGATAAGTTCTAATTCAACTCAAGTGCAGTGCTGCCACAAGGGAAAAAATTTGCGTAGCAAATTTGCGTAGCAAAACTTAATTTGTGTAGCAAAACTCAAAACTCCAAAATATAAATTTTTTTTCGAAAACAAACAAAAAACACTTAATTCTTTATTCAAAGTAAATATTTTTTTAAGGACTAGTACAAGTATAGTTGGTAAACTATATATTTTACAAAACTATAATCAAACAAAAAAAAAAAAAAAAACATTAAAAACTTCACTTAAAAGGCGCTTTGCATGTAAGCATTGCCTTAATTACAAGATTTTTGTTCTCATTTCGTGCTTAAAAAAAAAGTAGCAAAATAGGCGTTTTTAGGGAGAGTGCGTAGCAGCGTAGCAAACGGGCAATTGCGTAGCAGTTTTGCTACGATCGTAGCAAAGTGGCAGCGCTGCTCAAGTGTCGAAAATTATACCAGCAACATCTGACATTTTTAAACACATTACCTAGTAGCTATAGCTAGTTACTTTTGTTTCAGTAGAGGAAAGCGGAGTTCCCCAAGGCTGTGTGCTTTCACCTATACTGCTCGCATTTGCATTTTCATTTGAAAATTCCCCAGGACTACTGTTTAGCAATTGCGAACTCGTCATTGAAAATCGTTCAAATGAACTCTACGTCATAGTCTGTTTTAGAACTCTTCTTTGAAGTACTAAATGGTGGTAAAAAAATTGTACTACTTATAAAAATACTCGAAGATTATGACGTGAACGAGAACGAAAGAAAATTATATCGAAAGTGGGGGTATTTATTTTATTGGTTCAAAAAAGGCCGAAGAGAAATATGACTATGACTAGGTAGGTATCTTATTCGATACAGCTACAGATATGTGCGCATTAATACAAAAATAATGTACTAGACTCTGAAAGCAGACGTTTTGTTCAACACGATCGACGATGTGGGAACCACATTATTCACTTACATATTTCAACAAAAAAAGCAAAGCGAACTTGTCTGCTCCGCTTACTCCCGTAAGTTATAAAACACAAAAGTCAAATTACTTAATCACCTTTTAACTTTGGCATATTTCCAGGATTTTTATTCACCCCACAACAGCCACTGCAACTCATTTATTATTATTGTAAGCACATATTATATTGTCTTTCCAACACACTGCTCTGATCCAAAAACAAAGACACTTCAGGGAGAAGCTATTAGCTTTCTTGATTTCCACTTAATTCGATCAAACACGACACCGCCAAGGAAACGTATTTCATCCCAATCCGATCTTTATGGCCACTAAATCGCTACTACTGCTCCTACTATTTCCGTGGAATGAAAAATGCGACCTCGTGTTGCACACCAGCCAAAGAAACACCATCGACGACGATGCGGTCTCGTCAAAAATCCGCTCAACCAAGCCAGATGCAGCGAATACGTTTTTTTTTTTATTTGGTTTTCTTAAATATTTTGATTCTCTCGCTCTCCGAGTTTTGAGTTTTATTTGTTCGTATATTGAAATTTTAAAAATAAAAACATCAACTCTCCATCTAACCGACTTCAAAAAAGAAAGGCCAAATAGAAGAAAAATGTGGCGCCCAACGGGGGACACTGGAGAGAGGATGCATGCGCAAGAAAATCCAGAGGATCGATTTGAGGTCGACAGCAAAACGAGTCAAGATAAAAAAAAGAAGACAGATTGCAAGTAGGTACGTTGTAAATTTGGGGGGCAGCCAGAGGCGGAAAATTACTTCTGCCGTTTGGCAAGATCTACCATCCACACTCAAAGCTTTTGTAGCATACGCAGTGGCATTTTAGTTCACTTGGGACATCTGCTAAGTGTTATGTCTTTGCCAAAAGAAATACAAAAAAATAAATGCATCTGCCACTGTCACTGCCATCAACCCCATCAGACTGAAGAGAGCTCGGCATCTTGAGGGTTGATCGCTGATTCATTTTGCATAAAGAACGTGATCGCGATCGTGACGGCCGGCGAATGTTGCAGATATAATAATGTTTTCTGCATCTGCACTTGGGCTTGTCTTATGATTTATTTTCGTGTCGTATCGATTGCAATCGAACTAAAAAAAGCGACTAAAAGTTCAAGGACCTGTGAAGATCACTGATGGTCGTGTTATCTAAATTTAGTTACCGAAGTAATAAGGAATTGAGGACAAAGGAATTTATATTCACTTGTGCGACACTACTCTCCCGTGATCAACGCTAGACCGACAATTAGTAAACTGAGTAGAAAAATTGAATTTGATTAAGGAATCTCTTTCCATTCCATTTCAGCTTTGAAATTAATTAAATCATCACTTCATGTCCGCATGTTTAATGTTTTGTGATGCCCACTCTCGAAGTGTGTCTCTGCTGGCGCGATCAATTAAAATCCGTTCCACAACTGAGTCGACGGGGAACATAATGCGAAGAGTATGTAGCGATTGTGTCTTAAATGTGAAGGAATTAATGAAAAAATGTCATTGTCCATTTGAGATTTCGGAATTTCGGTCAATCAGATCAAGTCGCAAAATTATTTCGTCATTTATCAGCATTTATAAGAAATGCTTCTTTTTCCCGCATAAATTGAACGATTATCCTTTTGTTTTTCTCGTTTGGCTTGCGTACCCTATAAGGGCATCTCACACTGGACATTGTATGCATTCAATTGACGACCGTGTGCACCAATGCAGACTTCAAAATACAATAATTGTCAACTTCCGGAAAGTTAAACGATTGTGGCATTCAAACGAGGGAGAGGCCAATCGGCTCGGCTTGTGGATAGAGGGTGCATGGCGTAGGGCCCTTAACCAAACGTTGTGCGTGGTGGAGAGTGAACACACTTCCGGTAGTACGTTTTTCATATTCAATTGTATACATGAATTGCATTTTTTCCGTTTCTAGCCTTAACGGTGACCACCCAATGTGGTGAAGTAGCAACTCTGCCTGTAGTTAAAAATATCTCCAGGCACGCATTAAGACATTTAAAGTTTCAGTTTTATTTGCGATTATTTAACAATTTGTACTAGATTATGGCTTTTTTTGGGTAAAGCGCAACTCGATTGTATTTTTAAGTTTGAACCAAATTTAGGACAAATGTGGTCAAAGGAATGCCCAGTCTTTTTTCAAAACCTAATTTTTATCTGTTTTAATAAAAAATGTAAGATTTGTAAGGTTATTCTTAAACATAACAGAAAAATATTGCTAATATTGCTATGCAAACAACTAACTTGCACGCAATAGGTCAAAGTACTAAAGTACTTCTGTCAGTTTTGTTGATGGCTCTAATGAAAAAACTTGTCAATTTTTTAGGAAGCATAAACTACTTTTTTGGACTGCGTTTAAAGAACATTTGCAATAAAAATTTTTTTTCTTAATGCATTTTTTAAAACACATACCAATTAAAAACAAAAATTGGGTTTGCGCAACATTATACAAAACAACTGTTATGTCACCCGCATGCTTTTAAATTACCGCATCCAAAGGTGATATGCATTTTTAACAAGCTACATGCACAATATCATCTAATCCTGATCCGAATTCCAAGCCTTACTCCTATTTTCATCCCGTATATAACAAGAGCGACATGGCTTTCGACTTCGACACACAAATGTCAATTAAACGTCACGCAGACTGAATGACGTTTGCATGTCGCCACACAAAATGCATAATGAAAACATGACACTTGACGTGCTTTTATTTGTACCGTTCGCATTGACAGCTATTGTATAAAGAAAGTGACAGCGGCAATCAGGGTACAAAATTGTAATTCTGTATTGTATTTATTAATAAATAGTAGGCGCAACAGGTCCATATAGGACCCCACTTTCCATAACCATTTGTTTTGTTTGTTTATTTATATTTTAGATGAATGGGACATTAGTAGAGTAGGTTGTAAATTGCCAAACTTCAAATTTTGCAGTTGAAATTCTTGTGAAATGCTTAAATGTTTGAAAGCGACATATTCTATGTGTGAGTGTAAGTGTGTGAACTTGCATACAGAACCAAAATTATCTTTTTTATCATATATCACCTCAAGGAACTGTATAATACATGTTTTGCAAAATTTATGTTCACAAATACCGGTGACAGCTGACAGATGCTTATTCGTGACAGAAAAAGAAGTGGTGATAAAACGTGTAGTAGATAATAAAGAAATGCAAAAATATTACCTACAAAAATGTAGGTAATAGATTTCACATTTATTTATAATAGTATTCAGCAAAATATCCCAAAACCAAAATATTTGTACAATTAAAATTAAAGGCGAAAATAGAAAAAAAAATGCTTAAATTTGTTGCACTAATATCATCTGTCAGTAAATATAAAACAGTTACTCCCATCCATATTTACGCACCATTCCACTTAACCTTACTACATCATAACCTTTTTCCCTTGAACTGGGTGGCGGCTAAAAAAGTAATGAGGTAAATACCGCACCGTCACTCAATGGGGACGAACTTCCCTCACAGGGTCAAAAAAAAAACTGCAACAAGCCCATCTGCAGCAGCGTGCAGTCATTCATATCGCGTGGAGGTTATTCACCACTTCAAGAATAGGAAACGGAAAATTGAAATTGAACTTGAATGAGTGCCCATCGACAGACTCACTTCAACATAGCCATTTCGATCGTTATGTCTCGCCTGCTCGCTATACACATTAGAGGGAGGCTAATATCTAGCATCCGGTTTGGTCTAGCGAAACATAACGGAACATTAGCTATCTCTGCAGATGTTGCATACTCGCTGCATCTGCGAAATATTTAGATACATCCAACTTTATTTAAAAACCGTATATACCGAACAGGAGGAGCTGTAAAAATGTGTAGCACATTCCCGTCGGAGTGAAATCACGCGTGCTTTCCTATAATTTATAGGATTCTTCGGAGGAGCTACTATTCAAAATGAGCTACGAAGTGAAATTTATGAAGACATTTTTATTATTAGATGCTTTTCCTTTTACTGCTTCTCCAAGAGTGGGAAGGAATTTGGTTTAAGTTCCGTCTAAAGGTGAGCGAACGACAGAAAAATTCCTGTTAGGAGATTCAACTTTGAGTCTAAAATTGGATTCAAATGTGATTTTGATTGATGGACAATAAAGCGCAATGGACTGTTGTCACTGCCACGGTTACGGGGCTAGATTAATTGACGTTTTATTTAGAAGAGACTTTTCCCTTTATTAAACAGAAAGGGGAACGGAACATTTAGGTTACATTAGTGTCAACTAAAAGTTCTTCTGTAAACATATGTGTACTGTGAATATAAAATATGATGGGAGTTTTGAGGTTATCGAAAGGGGACGAAAATGTTTGGAATGTGATATCGAGATTCATATTAAAATGTAAGGTTATGTGTATTTTATGAGGTGACATAGAGCATAATTTGGTTCATCTCTCAGGGGGTACAATTCTTTAAGGAATTTATTTTCTGAGTAATATGTTCTTGGTAGTTTTGCTGACTTCTAATTCGAAGGGAAGTTTCCTCGTGGGATCATTATCTAAGAGTTATTTAAGATATTCTTTGTCCCATGAAATGGAAACGACTTCAAAGCTTCGCCTGGGGTCAAAATGTCTGCCACATGATCGAATTCCGTTACGTATCGAGCGAACGAAGTTGCTGTGATCATGGCAATGCTCAGGAAATGTGATTCTCCTGAGATTGTACTAGATGATCGATTTCTGATTTATTGTTGTTGATTAGTAGTCGCAAATGGGGAAGTACAAATTATGTCTTTGTAGATACAAAAAATATTCCGCCATCATTTCTGTGAAATAACATTGATAGGTTTATAACTGAAGTTTCGTAAAAAAAAAATTGTTAACTGACTCGTTAAAAAAAACACAATTCCAAAAAAAATTCAGCTTCTACGCGATACAATCGTCAAGTGGGATCATCTAGTCTATCTATTTTTTGATAAATTTCTCTAGGTGCAAATGCTGTCAGTTGTATTGTCAACATTTTGAACTTTGACTCTTTAATGTAAATGCGAGACAACTTAAAATAAATGAAATGAATGAATGACTGGCTATTTGAGAGCGCTTGGCATAAATAGAATTGGCGTTATACGAGCATTAGACAATGCGATCAAGAGCGATTCACCAGTCGAAGCTGTACAACTGTTGTGGGGTTTTCAACTGAATGGCACCTGCACCGTTCACAAAGCATGTACAGTAAACGTTTGCCATTTTATGAATTGCACATTTTACATGATGCGATGAGATGAGTTGAAAGTTTTTAGAATAGAAATGCATTTACAAAAATGTACTAGATTTTCCCTGAACACAAAAACTAGATTGGATGTTAACGTCACTTTTAATGCGTCAGACTCAAAATAATCGAAGCTTTTCCTCGGAACGACTTTGCACGGAATAGGCTCTCCTAAAGCAATCAAAATACACATTATGGAACCCACTTACCATTTTAAGTTGCAGCCACACGCATGCATTCAAAGGTAAACAGAGACGACATTCACTCGCTACAGCATTGACAATGAAATCTCGCAAGTACGACTCTGCAGTACGTGTACTACTTTTACAAAACACTATTTTCGATTTCACATTCAAGTGGCTTCGGAATATTTTCGAAAATGTGCCAATAAAACAGAGAAACTCATCCATTGTCTAAAGTGGCATTCAGAAATTCTCAAGTGCATCTTACCCCAGTCCCATCCTCAAGTGCAGTCACATTATTGTGCGGGTTTTCATCTCTAAAGACAATTGCCATTCACAAGGGCAGTTCACTTGAAAATACCCAGAATAAAAAGAAAATCCTTCACCTCACTAAATACGGGTACCATGTGTCGGCACACTGTGACTATATCAAGTGTCAATGCATGCTGTGCATACGAGTTCTATTGTCAAAGTTCGAATTCTCATGTGTGATTTTTGAGGATCTGTTTGCGAAAGTACTTAGCCGATCCTTAAGGACACCTACTATTCTTATTTTTATCCAAAAATCTGCCTGCTCACATATGGGCATTAAGTTGTCATAAATAATACTTTAAACGACATAAATCACAATCCCCCAACTGTCAAGTGATCCACGTTTGCTGACACTGTTTCGCATATGGCGCGCTTGATGATCATCATTAAAGCTGAGCGAAGAAGAAAAATACTAAAACACTGATCATGTAAATCCCGAAAATTGTTTTGTACTAATTTAGAACAGTGTGCGTAACACGAAGACCGCGATTAGCGCGTCTCCACCATACACACGAACGGACTAACGAAATTCCATCGAATTAAATGAATAAAGCATTATGACTATGAGGGTCTCATATACTATAATTTGTGTCTTTTTCATTGAAAGCGATTTTACAGTGTGGGCCCCAACGAAAGGAACATCTGTGGCGGGAACACATAGCTGGACTCCAACGTACACAGACACGTATAGTGCACGTAAACAAGCGATTTCCTGTCGTTTCTAATCTAGAAATAGGGAAGAGAACACGCGCTCTACATATATGGATCGCGTCTTCTCGCACAGTGTCCCCTCTGACTTTAAACAGCCTTTGCTGCTGCTGAAGCTGATATCTCGATTTAGAAAAAATAAAAAATTAAAATCAGTTCACGGAAAAAACAAAATTCGTTCATTAAATGAAAATTAACGCGTGTTGCATTGAAAGATTGAAGATCGTGCGACGGAGAGAGGTGAGGATCGGCGCATGCATATTATGGAAATTGGAATCCTAAATTAGACAAGCAGAGTGTGCTGTCTGTTTTGTGCTGCACTGTGCAGCAGTGTGCTTGCTCCAGTAGGTGTCCATGTGTCCAAAAACGGGGAATACTTTAATTTTTTGTTTTTGTTTGGATGAGCTTGTAACGTGTTCTTGGAAAATGCTCGAAGAGGAAGAAGAATGCTGTTGAACATGATTGTTGGAATTTCTGAAAATGGTATACTGAGCAGGAGCTGATGGTAAACAGGTGCTGGGCTATTTTCGATTTGCTATTGATGAATGGATCACTGAACTATAGGAAAAACAAACCGAATCGGGATTTATTTCAGTGATGAATGGTCTATTATGCTTTTGAGTGGTGACACCGGAGATTTACGCGGTTTTCTACGGCGCCGAGTGTTTGGTATTCGACTCGTAACTCTGTATCCTTTAAGTGATGGTTGTTGAGGGAAATATTGGGCTATGGAGATTCGATTTGGCGAGCCTTTTTTAAGGCGAGTGCAACTTTACTTTGCACGAAGTTCGACTATTGATTGACGTGTCACTAGTCATCTAGCCAATGGAACGTTGCTGCAAAAGAAAAACCAAAGATTCTCTAAATTCTGTGAATACAAGAAGATGTTTTAAAAACATGCAAATGAGCTGCAAAATCAAATCGAATACGA
This sequence comes from Cheilosia impressa, assembly GCA_948293265.1. Lineage (NCBI taxonomy): Eukaryota > Metazoa > Arthropoda > Insecta > Diptera > Syrphidae > Cheilosia > Cheilosia impressa. The sequence continues at coordinate 126,428,252 of OX411880.1, read as the reverse complement.
ATTCTGTATATGAATCACAATATTTTTAGGATTTGAACGCAAAATTCACAAGAAAAAGTGACGGGGAGTGGGCTTAGCCTTGTGGTAAGCCACAATTCGATAAGCAGACAAAGCCAAGAAGATCTACTGATACTTTTAACATTTTAAGGATTCGAAGGAAGCATCCATAGACACGATTGGTTTTGACATCGCTTCAAACTTGTCTGAGAAGCGCGGTTGAAGACACTCTTTGTGATTTCGAAATTCACTAAGACGGCTAAAACGTGAAGATTGCAAGTTAACAAACACCACTCTGACATATGACATTTTGCAATGTTTTTTTTGCACGCATGTGGCGCAATTGCTATGCATGTAAATTACATAGTAATGTGATTTTCGTTGATGGCAAACCACCTTTTTCGGACTGGACTTATACTTTTTCTGTGAAAAGCTCTGTGGCACATTCGTTCACTGCAAACTACAGTGAAAGGCCTAGTTCTCTGCCAAAAATATATCAAAGAACCGCAGCTCCTAGCCTTACGCACTCATTTGTTTACTTGGTGACAATGTTTATAAAGATTGTATCCGTGTTTACATTCAAGCTCAAAACACTAAAACAAACTCTTCCAATCGATATAGGCATTTCCGATTTTCCAATATGTGTCTCACCGTCCAGACATGTGCCCCCTTTCGTCCGTTCCCAATTTCCGATTCAAAACACCACCGAACGAAACCAAACAACCATCGATCGTGCGACATACTCTTCTAAGACCAAACAATGTAACAAATTGGTTTATGTTCAAATTCAAATAAACAATCGACGTGATTCGAATAAAAGTATGTTAGTCATGTACGGCGGAGGTGCTGCTGCCGCCCATTCATTTTGGCATTAGTTCGAGGCGATAGTTGGCATAAAGAACCGGCGACTTCTGCCACTGATGTATAGGTGGAGTAAAAAGATAACCCAACAAAAACTTGCACAGGAAATGCCAACAACTTGTTACTCCCCATAGAGCCACATAAACTTCCGGAGAAAATAATTATTATTGTTTAGGGAAAATCCTTTGATACCTAATTGTTTTCTTTCATTTTTTGCTTTTTTTTAAACAGAAAGGAAACACGAGCCAGTTATGAGTTTTGAGGTCTCGGAAAAGAAAACAGGGGGACGGCGAACTATTCAGATGCACCCTCTTTTTTCGAATGCAGACAGAACAGATGCGTTAAAGGTACGACAGGAAATCCAACAGATTAAATATCTCCAAAGGCGAACCACGACGTAACTCTTTCGTTTTTCCATTTTGATTGCACTATAGGTACTTTGAAAGAACTACTATATACACACGCACGAAACTCATCTCCTGTGCTCAAGTGGAATTATGAATGAAAAATGACATGCACTGGGGTAGATTTTACTACCCTCGTGCATCAGAGAACGGCAGCGGGACTTTGTCGGCGTGATGCTGTAGAAATTGTCTCATCAAGTGCGTACTATATGTACATTATCACTTTACATCATTACTCGAGTGGAGTGGATACCTTTTAGTGTATTGCTGTTGGAAGCATTTATCTATCTGCACTGCAATCGTTTGACCCGATCCCATCTCTCATATCATCACTGGCAGTGGAGTGGAGATTTTTCTATTTAAATCTGAAGCATTCGGTGGAAGACTATACAATGAAGATTATCGTGAAGATGATGATCGGTGATGTCGTAGCCTGACACCACTTTAAATTGAAATTACACATTCAATTTTTCGCCGAGTGAAAATCTCTGCTGTTGGATGTAAATTTCCCATACCACTTACATACAGATGGCAGCGATATGTGTAAGAGGAATATAGCGATAGTGCATAAGTCAGTGGGAAAATGAGGTTAGGAAACTGTGAACGTGCCAATGGGCGTATTATGATTGAAAACACTTGGAAATCAGTTCTTTTCTATGTGAATTTTATAGGTCAAACCAAAACCACCCATTCACGTTAATTAAGAAAAACGAGCAACAAAAGAGTGAGTATCGCGCGATCCAGTAGTAGACCAGAGATGACTTTTAAAAAGGAGAGTATTGTTTTGTGACAACTGCGAGAATTTCTGCGCATCGGCATACAAAAGTGAGGAAGTGTACTGAGTTCAGAAGGGAGCTGGGGCTTGACCACCCCTGAATATACATCATGTACGAAAGAAACTTCGAATGGGGTTACAAGTTGAAAGTTGGTCGAGATGGTGATCTATTTATAAGAAAATGTCATTATAAGGAAAGTACCTACAAAACTGTTAAGCATTTAGAAAAGTAGACAGAAAGAAATGATTATCATTAGTACATGACCGTACTTTCAGCAACAAATACCATTCAATAAATTCGTCAGCTCTACGGACGTGCCCGCGAAATTAATGTAACGTCTCTCTTGAAATGCATATATATAAATAGCTGGCCCAACTTTTAACTTGTTTTCCTGTCATATTTTCTCTGGAAAAATATGATTTTGCGTACAACATTTGCAGAAACATTAAAAAGCTCCAATTGGGTTTTGAATTCTATAAATTATTTCGAATTGCTCAGCATTTTAACAAACTAGGTATATATACCTAGACAGAATTTTCTGTTATAAATTTAGTATCAGCCTTATTGTGAGTTTCGCCCGAACAATATTCCACCCGAAAATATGTGGAAAAAAATAAATAAATAAATAGTTGGCGCTACAGGTCGAGGGACCCTGGGCCTAGCTTCTCGCAACCATTCGTTTTGTGTGAGTTTTTCATTTTTGGGACGAATGGAAGGGATCTACAATTTTATGACGAGTCCAAACGGCTACTTGACAAGCTTCTTCATGACAGTTATACTCTCGGATGTTTGTCAGACGTTCGCGAGAGGTGGCGCAGTGGAAAAAAACCTTGAGTTGAAATTTGGGTTTTCTCGGGATTCGAACCTGGGACCCCTCGCTTAGTAGTCCAACACATTAACCACTAAGCCACTGCGCCGAAAATATGTGGAATATTGTTCTGAAATGTAATTTTTTCCGGGTGGAATATTGTTCGGGCGAAACTCAAAATAAGGCTGTATATTTATTTAGAAATATGTACTGATCTAATCCACTAAAAGCGTTAGTTTTGTACATGTTACTAGCTTCGCTCCGTACAATAAGCCTGATAAGAAAAATAAACTCAGTGTTTACTGGCTGTCGGAATCTAAAGCAATTTGCACCGATAAAACTCACGAAAGCATAAGAAACTAATTTCGTTAACAAATTGTCAGAATCTCATTCGGTACTAGATCGGTAACTAACAAATCTAGTCAAGTCTTATTTAATTGTCATCTGTTTGTTACTCCTAGTCCGGCATTTAAATTGCAAGTGTATTTTTAACCAAGAAGATGTTAGGTACACTACTTCCAAAAACATGAGGAAATCATAAACAGGCAGCATTAATAAAAAAAAAATAATTTCAGCAATTCATAAATCAATTTATTCATTGTTACAATTTTTAAATATTGTTTGCACTTGTTATGAACATGTTTCCGTTTTATTACAACAAAAATAAAATGTCCTCAACTACCAGTAGGTATATTCACAATATATGAGCATCAATTGTATGAAAAGCTACTAGCTTGATCTTTAAAAATGTAAAACACGACAATTTCAATTTTTGTTTATGAAAAAATCACAGCCTCACAGGAAAAAAAACTTACCACAACAGAAAGCCTTCATTTCCATTTCCTCTACTTTAGTCATTTTGAAAGAATGGGATGAAAATGTTTCTCACTTTCGAACAACTCTCAAAGGCTTTCGAAAACAATTAAGAAAACACTCAGCTAACACTGTCAGTTAATAATGAACATTTCTATTTTCTATTAGTCACCTTTGCATTTCTAATGCATATTGCACTTTATTTCAAAAACAACAACAACTGCAAAAATAACGCTGCAATTTTTGCTTGCCAAAACCGACAAGTCCGCGAAAAATGTATTTTCCCAACACGGTCCAATCGCTTGACTATCGTTCCGATATCTGTTAGCCATGCAGCTAAACAGCAGCAATACACTGGCCAGAGACAACGCGAATGACAGTAGCGAGTGCAAAAAACCCGACGTGTTAAAATATCACCATCAAACAGGAAAAAAAACGAAACGAATCACTACTAAATAAAATGGAGAATCGAAAGAATAACTACAATAAAAAAAAAATGAAGTTGACGAACAAACAGCAAAAGACAACACACGCAACAACGTCAAACTCAAAAATTATGGCAATGATAGCCATATCATATAAGCCCATCACAGTCAAAGAAGTAGGTACCTATCTCTATATTATTATTGGTATTCTCCACTCTCCAAAACAAAACCATAAAGAAGGTGAATGAAAAAAACTGACAAAATATTAATAACTTTTATGAATAAACAATAATGGCCGATGAAGACCGAAAATGATGATGAACAGCGACAGGAAAATATTCGAAATTAAAAATGCAACATATGATTGTCCGTGATTGACAACGGATCAAAATACCCGGGGACCTGGGAGTCAACAGAGGAAGCCAATTCAGTGGGCACTTGATTAAATTATTTTATTTTTATTATTTTGTAAGGAGTTGAGAGAAAAAAAAAAGGAAACACTTTTCCCGTGGAAACGTGACTTGTTGACATAATGTCGATATGCGTATGCACGCGCATGCAAAGTTCGAAATCACCCCCACAGATATACTTATACAGCGAGGGGTCTTCGTGTCGGATAGGATCTCTCGGAATTAGTTATTCTGAAGGGATCTACAACCGACCGAACAAATAAAGGGCTTAAGGACGAAACGTATTCTTCTATTTTTTTTACGATTCAGTAATGGTTGTCACGATATTTTGGCATTAAGCGGCTTAAAATGAGAATTCAAATGAACAAAACAAAATGTTACGAATCAAGTGAGAGATGGTCAAAGGAAAGCCGACTCTGTTGTGCTTGCGCTAAAGGATTTCTTTTAAGCGCAACTGTGTTTGATCGGCCGAGATACTGGAAAAGAATAATGTGATACTTACACGACCCAATACACCTTGATGAGAACGTTGAAGAATGCCAACGCAGTCTCAGTGTTACGTATGCCTTAAGAATGTAAGTGAACATGAAATAATACAGAGATACGGGATTCTTCACACGGCCTTCAAATTTAAGGAAATTTTTATTGTAAACTGACACAGGTACAAATTTTCAGCGGGAAATACTTTACTCCGTAAGGTATACTTTTAATTTGTTGTACTCCGATGCATTCACTTGGACGAAATTAGGCCCAATGTGTCTCCACACATATGCGGTTCTCTCACTACATCTGTCACTTTAGATAGAATGATTTTGAGTGACAGATTTTAAATAAAATGTGAAAAAATGTAGTAAGTTTATGGGTTATTAAAAATGCATGATCACTCAAACTCCGAAACAACTTTCTTGGAAAACTTCAAGTGACAGAAAATTAGCCGAGAATAATCATTCAACACACAGCTTAAACGTCAGTGTTTATTGTAAATCATTCTAGCCGGATAAATGCCACTTCGGGTAACTAAACATGGTGGCACAAATTGTGGCCGTTGCGAATAGTACTAGTTGGATGACGATGAGTTTCGTTCGAATTGAAATTCGTGTGGATTTCAAATTTCAATTGTGTTAAAGACTGTTCTCTTTTTGGTTAGTTCGCTGGCACTTTTCAAATCTGTTTCTAATTATGATATAAACATATTCAGCCTTATTTATTAGAATTTGCTAAACAAGCTTATACACCTGTATAGTTATGCAGTGTATAAGAATTTATACAGCCCTTATACACCCTTCCAAAAATTCTTATTTATAAAACATTTTTCCACGCATACTAGTTATACAGGGCTTGTGTCAAAAAAAGTACTGAAAAAGAGAAATCTATTACATTTATCTGTCCGAAATGATTAAAAAAACCTAAGCAGCTTGTGGGAAATGCAAATTCAAATACAAATAAAAATAAAAAAATGGAAAAGTAAAAAGAAAAAGATGGGATATTTGGGACTCCATGAGCCGGTAGTCTTATCAAATTAAGACAAATATATATAGCGATTAAAAATATCTCATGTCCGCCCATATTTCTAAGCTAACTTATCGAGGATACTTGCAAAATCTGAATTGAAAATAAAAACGTCGATACATCGAATTTATTTTTGATTTCATTTAAAATAAAATGTGACAAATTATTTAAGTCAAAATGACATTTCGACTATTCCACCTCTATACAGGCTCTAAACAACGTCCAAGTGCGTTTAGTTTATATTTACAAGCTCTGTACAACGTTGAAAATTTTTTATAAATAACGTTTTTGCGTTTAGAGGCGTGCATATCTTTATACACTCTTTATAATACGTTTATAAATAAGGCTGATTATATATGAAACAAAATTCTAGTACAAATACCTTTCACTCTGCAGATGTCAACTTTGCCTTCAACGATGTGATTTCGTTCCGGCAACACGAACTCTCTAAGCACGAGAATCACAAAAAAAAGGAATGCATTCTGGAATGCAGGTTTTACGTCAATGTCAATTTTTAGATATTTTCGCAAGAGTCTCCCTCGTCCCTCTATCAAATCGCGATTTACGCCATGAATACTAAGTGCAGGCAAATAACAATTAAATGCTTCGAAAACGTTTTCTTGCCGTCGTCAGTGCGCTCATTATTATTACAAAATCGTAAGCACATCTAATCATTTGACACCTTAAAACATACAAGTCGACTCCTAAACATATCGTAACCACCTTCATACAGCCGGTAGCAGTTCCCTGTCAAACTGACGCCAGTCCTCACTCAAACAAGGAATCGCATCTTTTTCAGTCTCCAAGAATGTGCATCCATTATAGAGTTGGAGCGAAGCAACCCCTCCTTAAACATTAAATCAATCATTTGCCATTCACTATCCAACCCTCGCGCCAAATCTATAAAAAAGCCCCATTACATCACACTGTCTAATCTCCGTCATGCGTCGCTGCCGTCGCCGTTGAAGTCGTTGCCGATACATATACATATAATATATACCTGATGAGGATGGTGATTTGAGACCGTATTAGTTCGGTTTAAGCTTCGTTTAAAAACAACTCTATTCGCATTTATTTCGTATTTATTCACAATTTTCTCGACAAATTGTCGTAATAACTCTGGGTAGTGAAGCCCCGCACGCCATTTGCTGTGGCGCCAATTCCCCAGCTACGTGAGTCGTGTTCTCAAGCAAAGTGGAACATAGTGCAACGCTGTCATTGTCTTTGTCTCAGGTTCAAAATTTAAATCATTTATGTTTATAAATGATTGCAAATGAACGGCTTAACGGTTGCAATTACAAGGATATGCCATACGAAAGTGAGAGTTATCCGCTGAATGATTTCATTCATCTTATGGCGGCGGGTCTCCTTTTGACGCACAAATTTATGAGACGACTTTGAAACTTTGTATTCAAAGTGACTTTTCGTTTCGCAATCAAACCACACCTTGCGATATAAATATAGCGGGAGGTCAGTGTTAAACAAGAACGAAGAACGAAACAGAGTACGAAGTGCGTTACCGTAATAATTGTCAACTGCAGTTTCCGGTTAACGTTAAGCATTCTCCATTCTATATGCTTGCCACTGCAATCACAACAGAGTACTAGAATAATAATTATTTAATTTTCATTTATAGTTCCTGTTACGTTGGTGGCTGTCCAAATGTCAGGAAGGGAGTTTATAGCTGTGCCTGTGCTCCAAAAACAGGAACTCTTTGCAGTTGTTGTGGCACGTGCCCTCTGCTTCGGTATAGCATAACATTACCATCGGGGTAATGTGTTTACATTTGCATTCTGAAAATGGGGAAGAGAAACCGTTCTGTACAAAAACGACAAATAAAAGAATTAATCGACAGGCAGCCATTTTTGTTTTGTTTTTAATATACAGCGAGACCGACACCGATGGACTAAATTGTTTTTTTTTTGTCGTGCGTCGTAAATGCGTTTTGAGCAGTTTAAAACCCTTTCAGTGGTAAAACAGTTGTGATTTCCAAGTTATGAGTTGGAATGTCGATCAGTATGATGCGCGAGCTGTCAAATATGGAGAACATGTGTAAGAAGTCATCGATTGTTTGGGTTGTCTTGTCGGATCGGTTTTTTAGGAAGCAGCTCTGTGTATTATTTTTGTAATGCGCAACGGAATGGGAAAGTTGCTCGTAAAGTTTTTTTTTCTGGAATGAGTTCCCAAAATAGAAAGCAATTCAGGGTAAAGCAACTGAAGTTGGGACTTCCGTGTTTGCTTTGGAGGGGTATTTCGTTCTCGCGTGGTTACCTATTTTTTTTTTGACTCAGGTGCAGGTAATGGGAATTTTGAACTTTTAATCATATTCGGTTCTCGGGGAACTGCTTACTTTTGCTTTAGATTTGGGGATCTCGAAGAGAGGTTACTAAACGGTCGCTCCTACTCCCACGTATTTAGCGACGTGAATGATTTTGAAAGTTTTGGGGTGAGAAACGCGCACCTAACGAACATTACTCTTGACGAAGTTGAAGTTGTTTTGTTTTCTGTGGCGAACATCAAAGCAGAGAACTATTTTGTTCGGGCTACGCTCCTAAGGAGTAGATATGTCTTTGCTAACTACTTTTTTCGAGATCTGTTAAAATTCAGTCAACGATTTTGTACCGCGCAACCTAAATTGTTGTGGAGACATATCTGACAATAAATAACTGGAAGAAGTGAAATTATAGATACCGCAAACCGCCGTGAATCAGTAGGTAAGTTTCATTAAGATTAAATATGTGTCTGCGTTCAGGGCTGCACTTTTACAACTGCTGTATAAATGTCTTAGGTGTTGACTGCATTGAATATGGTCAAATATATCGAGATATTAAAACACATTTTTCGTTCTCTGTAATGGAATGTTTTGGTAAACAACAAAACTAGATTCTTTTAAGTGTTAAGTTTTAAACAAACTTCATCTGCTTTTCATTTATTGCAATTATTTTCTGCATTTGTAGTTACTTTTTTGGACCATTTCTGTTGTTATAATTTTTGTATATTCGTTTTTCAATGAAAATAATGCTCGCTGACTGATTCGTACTTCCCATTAAGTTCCTTATTCGGCCGTCGTCAAAAGCAATACGAGAAATATTTTTGTTATCGCTCTCTCACCTTCGTATTTTAAGGAATATGACAGTAAATTGCGCTTCAAACTGAATTCCGAACGCTTCGTTTTGCAAATGCATAACTTTACCTCCTATAGTAAGGGTGCTATAAAATGGACGCACTAAAATGACTGGCACCGGTCACATTAAGAAATCTAATTATTCGAATATATAGGTCTGTACTAGATGTACCCTGAACGCAAAAACAAGATGGGGCGGCAACGTATTTCTTTTGCTACGTCAGCTACATAATACAAACTGACAACTTAGTACATACTGTGTCTCGAAAATCTTAACTAGATTCGTCGGCTGACCGATCGATAGGCCAATCAAAACTTATGTGCTTTTCCACTGAGACAAAAAATCAAGAAGACCACATAAGACACATTGGGGACGTTCAAGTATCTAGTTTAGTAAGTCTGACAGCTCCCTCACTAAGTGTATCTCGGTTTTGATTGGTAGAAATCGGTCATGTGAGCAGCTGTTTCAGTTGTCGTTTATGGAGGGGTAGCCAACGAATCTAGTCAAGAAATTCGTGACTGAGTACTGAGTTGACAATTCTCATATGTAGCTGACGCAGAAAAAGTGACGTTCCCGACCAATCTAGTTTTTGCGCTCAGGTTACATCTCATCTCATCTAGTCAATCTAGCCAATCTAGTCGACTTAAGATAACTAGATTCTTGAATGCGGCCATTAATTCAGCTCTGTCAGACTTACTAAACAAAATTCTTCAACGTCCATATTGACTTCCAAGTTCCAAGCAATTAGACAGATGATTCCTGAAGGCGATAATATATTTTTTCTTGAGGTATAAACCTTTGGAAGCGGTATTCGTTTTTGCATTTTGATTTAATGAATGGAAGGCCCATTATCCATAAGCGTTTCCAACTAATTTATATTTCGTATAAAGTTAAGAAACCGTTGTCTAAAAACCGAATTTTTAAGTTTACTTTCATAGCGTGGCTCGTGGCTACCACAAATCTACTTCGAAAAAACGCTCTGAGTATAGGTACCTACTTAGTATTTCAAGAAGAACGGTGTTTTAAAAGCAACAACCTCTTAGGTACCTTCTCCTCTACCTTTCTGTTGGTTGTGCCTAAACCAGTCATGCATGGAAACTTATACAAACAAAGCTAAACCCATAAAATATAAAATACGTAAAGGGGGTAAACAAGTCAAGAAGTTAGCCTATTATTGTGTATTATCCACATCCAATATATAAATAGGCGAAGGAATGTAGTTTAGAACCACTTTCACTGCCTTAAACACAACAAAAATGCGCCTGATTTTTTTGTTGGGAAGCTTCAGCAGAGATGCAATGCTCGGTGTAGTTTGTTTTTCAGTATGTTACTGCAATGGTCGAATTTCTACCATTGGCGAATTCTAGTAAAACTAAACCTACTTCACAAATAACAACTCTGCCTAAATTTATTTCAAAAATGCCCTCGGAATGACAGCTAAAAATTATTTGCCAACATCAAACTCACCCCTTCGACGACCACTGGTGCCGCGATACCTGCTTGGTGATACAACTGGCGGTCTTGGCGCAATCATATTCGGAACCTCATCTGGCGATGTTGGACTCTTGAATCGGTCCCGATGACTGAAGTTACCAATTGAATGCCTTCGTGATCCATGGCAGGGCATTGTATGGTGGTTTTTGCTGTAAACAAAATCAGTTTTACCAGGGAATTAAATGAATTGTACTCGTTACGACTTACCTCAGCGGCGATGAATTAAATACATCATCATTATCAGGATTATATGTTGCCGATTCATTGTAAGAACCTAATCTTTCGCGATATGATTCAGCGGCATTCAAACGACGCAGGAATGGTCCATTCACGCTCGTTGGCGAGCCCATTTCAAATGCCTAAATATGAAAAGGATCCCTTTTTGTGAATATGTCAACTGATGAGAAGATTCAGCTCAACTTACATGCATACATCCTCCGCCGGCGGAATATGAGCCCAATGATCCAAAACTTCCACGAGGGCTGCCCAAAATCGATGCAGCCGAATCGAGATTGGCTGAATTAATGGGGCGTATCTTGTCGGGAATTGTTACCCGCGGGCTGTTACCCTTTGAGTTTCTCCGCTTAAATATGGAGAACCCCTTACTGGAAGTGGTTGAGTCTGGGGTTTTCGGCGATGTTTTGTCATTGTAAAAATAATATGGATTATCTGAAAGGACGAAAAGAAAAGAAAAATTAATACGTTGTCAACAATTAGGTTAAATCAAAAAAAAAATAATAGTGGGCCTAAAATATTTGTGTGTCACAATGAGTAGTTTTGTGTGGCAAATTTCGCCATTGTGAGATCGTAAAATCTATCAACCACACTAAATTAAATTATTATAGTAGCGCGTATTGTGGTAAGAGCTTTAACTTATTTAGAATTGTATGAATAAAGCCTTAAGTTAGTAAAAAACATAATTTGTGTTTCGGGTAAAGGTTGACTTGATCAAAACTGGCAGGTTTATTAATAAGTATATTTGAGTAAAAGCAATCCACAAGACTCCATTACATTCAGATGAATGCACCGACCTATTGATGATTTATGGAAATAAACCTCTCAATTGACTTTGAAGATTGTGCGGTTTTGCGTCTTCCGGATTATTTTCCGTTGGGCTATGTTAAATTCTATAGGCATTTTTGTTAATGCTGATAAACTCCAAGCAATTGACAATAGTGTCCAAAAATAAGCAGAATATATTCGACAAGTAAATAAGAACATGACACAAGACACACAAGATCGAAATCGAAACCCTGTTTAGGAGATGATTCAATTCATTGGAACGAAATTTAATTAAACAAAAAGTCACTTCAAAGGATCACTGAAGGGCAAATCCGAAGCACATTTTGTACTGGGCTTATGTCATGATTACGAGTAAGAACTCAGATCACTGACGTAAGATCACATAACACTTAAAGCGTTCCTTTATTTTATCTTGATTCTCTAAGATAATTTTTCCTTATGAATTTATGTTACACTTTGCAAATTTCAGTCCAAAACCTTTGAATAAGAACAACTAGAAAATTAAATAAGGATATTACTGCGGATCTACACATTTATGGACATATGACAATATTGTGTTATTGTGTACGTATACATTGCTGCTCAACTTTATGTTCACTTCCTTTGTACCGTATTTTAATTGTACATTTTGTTCAAATTGCAAAATAACCGCCCTATTTTAAGAAAAAGTATATGTACTGTAAATAAACCACAAAGATGAAATATAGTGAAATTAGACTTTTCAATGGAACTCCGTATATAAGTTTTTATAATATAGAAATCAAGCCCTTAAACTGGTGTAAAATCAGAAAATAAACCTTCAAATTTGACATGTCTTAAAATGCTTGTAGTTTTCTACAGTGTGCCATTCAATAAGGAAGTGTCACCTGCAACTTTAGACAAAAGATGGACAAATGTTTCCATTATCTGTACAAGGGTATACTGTTTTCTCATATCCAATTCCAGTTGCATCTACAGCTACAACTCATTGTCAGAGGTCAGAGCTCTACAGGTTCAAGCCTCGACTGTAAGTGTTAGCCAACCGATATAGAGAGTTATGTAAGTTAGAAACGTTTCAAAAAAAAGTCGCAAAAGTTTACTTAAATGACTAAACTCTTATACCTAAGTAGGTGTCGTTCGCAAAAACTTAACTTGTCTATTCTTCAAGAAAATTTATGATAAATATCCTGAAGGTCAATTGATATTTTGTTTTTGTAAAATACTAATGGCGTTTCTAAAATGTTTGTCTATTCGGACGATTAAGAAGCTAATCTCGACAGGAAAGGTAAACACTCATAAAGTGTTAGCTTCCCAACTAAGGGTTTTCAAAATTCGTACTCATTCGATCCTTGAGAAGATGTTTTATTTGCTTGCAGCAGAGTATCCTTCAAAGGATTATTATACCCCGCAATATGTTCCCTTTCTCTGCTACCTTAGTTGGGTTCTATCTTTATTACAACTATTATCATCTCAAAATTTAAAATTTTTTATGAAAATAATCCCCCATTTCAAATCCTTCCACTCACCTGATATAAAAGAACTGGTATTATCCACAGTAACAAACATTGCAATATTTTTCGTTCCCTTCTCTCACTTGACAATAGAACACAATAATTCAAACACTCTACAGAGTTCGTTTTTGTTTATCTGCCAATAAATTGCAAAAGACTCATGTTTATCAAACTAATCAAACAGAAAAACGGCTGACACTCATATCCCTTGGATTCGTATTCCAATCACTTTCACTATCGTGGTCGTGCCAAAACAGAATAACTTCCAAACAAACAACAACCATACATAAACTCAAAACGAAAAACGTACAAAAACGCACAATAAAAACAACAAAACACAATCTCCACTTGAAGAGATAGACGACGACGTCATTCGATTAAAAACGCACTAAATGCACTGAACAAACGAGGACGGGTCACATCGTCATGTACCCTTAGAAGTTCCGAAGTAAGAAAATTCCAAAAACAATATGTGCCTATACGCGCAGATACCCTACGCTACGCATACCACTTTGTGTATAGTTCGCGTTGCACCATACCGCCGCACCGCCACGGGCTGAAAAACGAAAGAAAACCATTGAAATGTGCATAGCACCGGCCTGCCGAGTCCCGAGTCCCTCCTTGTTCCTCCCGGTTGGACGTAATTATCCCATATTGCACCCACTCCATACCTACGATGAGAACATGAACAGCAGCACCAGCAGAAGTGGCACACACGCCGCTGCTGAGTGTGTGGAAAATCTGTTAAAATTTTCTTTCCCTTGCACACACACGCTGGCGGGCGGGAAAATGTCACTTAGTTTTTTATTCGGCATTTTGAGTGTGGCAACGTTGACCGGGAATAGGGGGTGCGATCATACTTGTTGCAGTTGCATCGTTGTGTGATCGATGGAAATTTTCTTGATTGAGGATTCGGGTGGGTTTGGTACGGGTTCTGTTTGTCTGCGTCACTGCGGTAAGTCCACATTATTGCTTTTTTTCAACCAGCAGATCAAATTTTGGACAATCAAAGCAGATACGCTTTTTCAGGCTGTTTCGTTCTATGCCTAATGACAGCTAGCGACATGTCAAACTTAATACACGATACTAGAGATTCAACCATTCTAGCACGTAATGCGGAATTCGAATTTCCCTTTCCACTGTATTACAAACTTTTTAGTAAACCGTATAATTATGCTGCAGCCATTTAAATCGTTTTTTGTTTTTTGGCTGTCACTTGGTTTTTTCTTCTTCTTATTTGACACTGACTTTGTCGCGAACTACCCTATCTAGCGCAAAACTACGTAAGCTTGATAGAAAGTGAGGGAAAAAAAAGGGCTGTCATAAATCGATTTGGAAGTAAATTTGCAAAATTAAACAAAAACGGAGATAGAGTTTTTTGACACATTTTGGAATAGGTTAATTAAAGACTTACCGCCGTATTAATAAACGCTGCGTAAACGTTATCAACTCGTTATTCAGCATACATCAAATTTTTGTATGCTATCTGATGTCTGCTAGGTAACTTACTTGTGCACATTTGTTTATTAATACAGGGTTTAAAGAATTGTTTTTTATGGGAAACAATATTACTTGTTTATGGTAAGGAAACGTAAACAAAACCAATTGCCATTTCTATTCTGCTAGCGGTAGATCTCTAAGGGGCGATCTTACATCTTGAATTTTATCGGATAATGTGAAAATGATACCACTGCTCTGTCATGTTGTCATGTCTCAACTGAAGGTAGTGAATTCTTCTTTCTGCGCCAGAATAGTCATAGCCTTACGCAAAATAAAGGTCAAGTCTTCCGAGTCTTTAAAGTCCACAACTCTTACTGTATGTCATGCAATAGAATTTTTGAACAATTTGTAAACGAAGCCAAAATAAGAAACAATATAGAGATGTAAATTTGTGCTTGTCAGTGAATTACTAAAGCTGCCATAATTGAGTGACCATTACAAAATGGTGATTTAGTGCTACAATTTCAGTTGGAGAACATTTCGTTCACCCGCGAATTCATCTGCGAATCCCAGGCGATATATCGAGTTAATTGCTTCACTACTTGACACATCAGAACTCAACTGCATTTGGTGGATCTGGATATAATTTACTACGTAACGTTGTAGCTGCACTTATCACTTCCATCACTAGAATTCGCAACAACAACTCCCCTTCACGTGACATATCGATCTTAGAGCTGATATTAAGCATTGATTCGTAAATCTGTATATCTGTATGGGGTTTTTGTGTATTCTAAACGTATTCTATGCATTCTAACGATTTTCACTAAGGTAGATGGTCCAAATAAGGCCCATAACCTAATAAGGCCCAGTGTGCAAAAAATGGCATAGCCGACAAGCAACAGGATTTATATTTTAAATGTGTTTGTGGACACCTATGTCTACATTAAAATCTCTGAAATTTTTCGTCTAACGCAATCGTGTTTTTTTTTACAGTCGATACAAGTTAGTGAATGTGCACGCACGCACTTTTTTATAAGAAAGTGATTTTTTGTAACTGATTTTATTGCAAATAATAATTCGGGTAAGTCTAGTTTTCACACTAAATATACCACATATAAAACTAAGGTTTAGTATGGTTTAAGCATTTTTTTAATTCTTTGAGTAGATTTTCCTTAAAATTTTTGCAAAGAAAAGTTTTTCATGTTCCTAAAAAGGCCCACCGAAAATATATATATATAATTATATAAATTAGGGAACAGAAAGCGGCCAGAATGGTTGTCAGATGATATCCTAACATTAAATGTTATTCTTAATAAAAATCTCCTTATTTTAAATTAATTTGTTGAAGTCAAATTTATTCTTTTTTTTTATTTTAATTTTTCTTCCTAGTCAAGAAGGTTGTGCTTAATTTTTGTTTTGTATTAATAAATAATATTATAATATATATCTAAATAATAAACTACGTTGTTTTATTTGTTTCATGACAAAGGACTTCTTATTTTAGCAGGATAACCAAAGTAACTGAACAAAATTATGTATGGGCCTTATTCGGAACAGGTGTTCATAATAAGGCCCAAGGTAAGGTTTTTTTAAATGTTGTGAAAATATATTTCAAATTAGGTTTTAACAAATAAATGTTGTGTTTTTATATAGATAACTAAACTAAGGCTTATGCTTATGTCAATTTAGTAATTTTCTATTAGGCGTTTGCAAGTTATTAACGAAAAACTATAAGGTGGGCCTTATTTGGGCCACCTACCTTAGTTAGGGGAGCAACCCATACTAGACAGCAATAAGTTCTCTCGAAAAATCGTTAATATGCGGGCTGGCACTAATTCTTTCCGCAGTTCCTGGAAACGATTTTAATTACAGTGATCATCGATACCTGCTGCTACATCAATGTACCCACATTAATGCGCAACTCGCTGGTTTATTTGAAAGCGACCACACACAAGGGAAAGAACTTCAAAATTCTAGGTCTGGATCATATACCTATGTGCAATATTTAAAACCCAACCAGCGCAAGAGGGATAACGTATAATTTAAACAAAGCATGTTCGCGCCTTGCTTCCGGAATCCCCTCAGACAAACCGATATAGGCCTAGGTGGAACGATTTCCGAAATTTCCAATCTTTCACCGTTTCTATGGCAAACAACAATCGGCCATATAGCAACACCCTCCCCTATACACAGAAGCTTGGCCACGTCCGTGCCTTATTGTGTCCCCCACATTTGGTGCATTTTTCGATTCAATATTCCGTCATCATCATCATCGTCGCCGTCGTAGTCGTCATAATCACAATAATCACAAATTCAATACGACCTCTTCCTGTTTTCTATTTCAATAATAGATTTTTATAGGGCTCGCTGCACACGAGAACCCAAGCCCTAGAGCGAAAGAGAGATGGTGAGTGCAAGTGTAGCCCCTCTGGCGGAGTAACATTCAACGAGGAGTGCCTATAGGGTACAAGTGCGGAACGAACGACCATCGCAAACAACCCTAGCTGCATGTATGCTGTCACCACTGCAAGACAATAATGTCCATGGCTTGGAATTGGAATTGTGCTCCGGTGCATCTTAATTGCGCTGAAGGGGTAAAAGGGCTTTACCGGCTATGCCATCTCACTGCCATCAGCAATCATGTGAAACGTCCTGTTTATTTGAATTGTGTGCAGTTGTTGCGCGTGAATCTATACGCGGGTGGATGGAGATGCTTCTGTTTCTGTGCGTTGAAACGCTGCTGTCCTTTGCCAATTGTTTATATTTTAGTGCGTTAACTTGTTGTCGTGTCAGGCGGGCGTGTAAAACGATTTGACCGTTAAACGTTATTTGCGCGTGGGGAAGTGCGCACTAGCCAAAGGAATGTGTTGATGATGAACAAGGCTGGTGCGCGCTGTTTCTAAAGAAATGACTGGTCGACGTTCTCTACGGCGAATAAGCCTTCCACCTAATGTGAGGGAATCTTACGTTGAATGAGCGACGTGAGTTTGGAATAGGCCAGACACTTTTGTGTGAGATTCAGGTATGGTTCATTGTTTTTCCCAGATAAACCAGCTTGCAATTTGTACATCAGCGCTTTTAAGTTAGACATGTCCATCGTTTGGAAAAGTCTAACACCAAACCGACTACCTGCCTGAACGCAGTGGACTTTGCAGATCCATGAGCTGTGAAGTATTGAGTAGAAACGAAACGAAACGAAACAAAACGAAACGAACCTTGTTTTTGAACGAAACGCAGCTGCATACAGAAAAGCTAAATATAGGTTTAAATGTTTTTTTTTTAGAAAACATAAAACAACTTCAGTCGCGTCTGCTTCTTTTAATAATAATAATTGCTATTAGAATCCGACCTTAATGTTTAAACCAAATACAAATTTAGGGACGCTTAAAAGTAATTTTGACTCATTTTTGACAGCCTGGGCTCCGGACTCATCTATTTGAAAATTAGTGAATTCGTACTCATTTTAAAGTCCAAAAAGTACCCAGGTACCACCTATGGGTCGTTGAGGGTTAAAAATGTAGAACGTTTCAAAATTTTTTTAGTCTATTTAGTTGGATTTGAAGGATTTTTTTTTTACCTGAATTTAAATTAGAATTAACAGTGTGTTTCTTAAAAAAAAGTTAAAGAAAAGAAAATATAAAGATCGGAATGGGACTCTTTCTGAAAATTTTCCGAGGTAACATCACCGGCCACGCCCAAATTTTGGGAGTGTTTTTGACCAAAATGCTGTTTTTTCCTATTTTCTAATTTTATTTTAAAGTAAATTACTTAAGCAATACCAACTTAATCAATAACAAGTAAAAGTGTTATCATCGGCCCGGCCGATGCTTTGATACCCTCCACTGCATACATACAAGTCATGCAAAATACCAGAACTACTTGACCGACATAGCCCATTTTTAATACCAACCAGACGACGATAAAATAAGTCCTTTCACAAAACTTCATTCAACTATTTATGTTGATTCCTTTGGACGCTATCGTGTTTTCAACGGAAAGAGGGACACATGGGTCTAATATTGGTTTTGTATGGGAGGTACCAGAACTACTTGACCGACATAGCCCGTTTTCTATACCAACCAGACGACGATAAAAATAAGTCCTTTCACCGAATTTCATTTACCTACGTCAATTACTTTGGGCGATATCGTGCTTTCATCAGACAGACAGACAGACAGACAGACGGACATGGCTTAATCGATTCAGAATGTGATCCTGATTCAGAATATATATACTTTATGAGGTCTCCGGTGACTCCTTCTTGGCGTTACAAATGCATTGGCAAAGTGAATATATATACCTTCCTGTGGAGGGTATAAAAACAAAGAATGCTTAAGGAAGAAAATATTTGCAGCTGTCATTCGGCTTTCTGAATCACACAGGAGTTGAGTTGCAGACCAAAATCTGGCACGATCAAATTAAGTTAATCTCTGTATATCCAAAAATATCAGCATTAATTGGCCTTATTACTTTTTGGGAAAGCGGTCTTAAGGCCAAATTTTAGTTCCTGGCTTTATGTTGTCTTCCCAAAGAGTCATAATGCGAAACTGCTTTGAGACATAAGATCAAATATAGTTATTCATATTAAATATGAACAACAAATTTTGTTTAATAACAATAATAAAAAAATGAAACTTTTTCGCCTCAAAAATTCTGGTGAAAATTTGTGCGATTAGTCCAACATGTATGCCATGTATGCAACCTCTCTGTTTGGGGTCACTGGTGGTTGAAGTAGATGCGAGGATGAGTGTATGTTATGTTGTATTTATATATTCATGTTTCGCATGCATGCAATAAGCTTCGCATATACCCATCCTTCAGAAGCGATCCCAACAAGAAGCATAACCCCTACTTATATTCCACTTATCGATCGTGCAAATTTACTTTCTAGTTATTCATAAATAAAGGAAGGGAAATTATTTCCCACTCGAGGTAAAGTAATTTCCCTGCACAGTGGAAAGTGACATAAAGCCAAATCGGCCTTATGATGCTGTGTGAAAGTGGTAAGGGAAGGCCACACATTCAAATTTTTAGATTTGGCTTTGGCGGATTTGGATTTGCCGGAACGAATGCGAAGTAACAGTTTTTGTCGGAGGAAATGGATGAAACACCCACTTTAGTAGTAAAATATAAATAAAGTTCAGGTGCTTGCAAAAATTTTGAAGAGATGCTCGAAACTTTTGAGTAAAAACTCCTTTCGTCAAGTTGAACGAAAACGTCTTCATACTCAGTCACAAAATGTTACAGAAAAAATGTTTTCTCCACTTTAGTGTTGCCACTTACCAGGTAAGTGCTTCCTTTTAGAAAAGCGTTGTCCTCCAAATAATCTATTATCTATTATAGATATTACACGACTTCAGACCGTGTAAGTATTTCTGGAAAAAGGAGAGATATCTGTATAGAAGAAGAACTGCATTCAGAAATGTGTAGCTAATTTTGTAAATCTTACTCATTATTAACGTAGGTGCATTAAAAATACCGCCTTCTCACATGAGCACTTAAAACAACAACTCGCAGGTGATTTGCGAATATACAAAACATAAAATAAGTATTCAGTCAACTTTATCACCTGCGAATGTTCCTTCTTGCAGTGTAATAAATAATTTCTTCAATTGGATAATGGGCAATTATATTTTTATTAATTTCAGTTTAAATATTTAAGTAGTACCTACATTTTTATTGTTGCCGTTAATTTTATTTAGAAGATTGGTGGTCCCTAACGCACAATGCATACGAGTTATAGGAAAGTGCGAAGAAACGTCAAGCAAATGACGAGCTAACTTAAATAGGAATCAAACCATTTACAGTTGTAGAATGTTATGACATTTATTAGTTTATTATTAAATTTTTTCGAATTGAGAAAAATATTATTTAAGACACTTTGACCATCGGTTGAGATTATACAGGGTGCGGCAAGAAAACTTGCTGATTTGTTTTTGGCGCCAAGCGGGGGGGAAGTGGTCGGATGTGGGTGGAGAGTGTCTTATTTTTTAGGGGTCTTCCTGAAGTTTCATCTACGCCGCAGTCAGTCGACATTATGCTTTATGCATTGGACGAAAGAACAACGCGCATTTGCCTGCGAGGCTTACTTTTCCAACGGTCGTTCCATGATTTCCACTCAACGTGCTTTCCGTACTCGCTTCAACATCCATCCCGCACGAACGAACGCACTGTTACGGTGAATGCAGCTCGCTACAGAGAGATGATTGAAGCATTTTTCATCCCAAAACTGTTTGAACTGGACCTTGGTGATGTGTGGTTTCAACAAGATAGCGCCACGGCCCACACAGCACGAGCATCGATGGATCTTTTGAGGGAACATTTCCCCGATGGTCTAATCTCCTTGAGGGGCGACCTTACGCCGGCGCTGGCGTAGGGGGTTACCTTAAATCCATCGTCTACACCGATCGGCCTCGCACGTTAAATCATCTAAAGCACAACATTCGTGAAGCAGCGAACATACCCATCGATATGCTTCAAAGAGTTCAGAGGATCTTCCAAAATCTAGTATCTCAGTGTATCGAAAACGGAGGCCATCACTTGTCCGATATCATCTTTAAAACCATGTAATGAAAAATTCCGATCGTGTGTAACAAGAATAAACAAGTCTTGTAACGGTATGTCCACTACTTTTGGTTTTATTTCCTTTGGAAATCAGCAAGTTTTCCTGCCGCACCCTGTACCTTAACACACTGCTTGAAGTAATTGTGTTTTTAAAAAAAAAACCTGTTTTGATCCAAATATTTGACAGTTTGACAGTTTCTAGCAATTTATTTAAGGACAGATTCTTCTTAATGTAAGCTTAAAATATAAAAATTACTAGTCAGGACAATTTTTAGAATACAAATAAAGTACCAAGCCACCCTACTTTGGTTTTTTATGTTCTTTTTATTTATTCGAGTGCCCTTCAGTTCCCTACATTATCGCTTGTTCTCGAAAGCGTGGAAATCATGCAGCCATTCATTATCGTGTAGATATCGTGTGCATTACCTTTGACGAAAAACGAACACACGACAAACTTCACGAACGACAGCGTAGCAATTTTTAATTACATATCTACCCGCAATCGGAACTAGGGACACGCTCTCCTTGTGCATATAGACTGGAAAAATAGTACGGAAACAAATCTTCCCCATTGCACAGAAGAGACAAAAATTATAATTTATTAAATTTCGAATTTGGAAAATCAACGACGCGTGCCACAAGGGGGAACCTAAAACCAACCTATTGCACCTTATTCTGTCCCCTTATGCGCACAGGGAGCTTGCCACCGAACCTGGCATTGCTAGACGTACTAAAAAAAAAAAACCGAGGATTCAACCCAAGCGTACATCTGTTGAACAGATTTCAAAACTCAAAAACAGTCCCGCTTCATTGTTGTTGTTTTTTTTATTTTATTTTTTTGTCAATTTAAGAAGACGAACACTGATGAGAGCTCCGCTGGAAATATACACCACATGCACCAAACCAAACCACCATAATTCGGTAGCAGCAAGGGATTTGTTTGAGATGAGGATTTAAAAATAACTTCAGACCGAAAGTCCCCGAAGGAATAATAAACTATTCCCAAAACCACAGGTTGACGGATGCCTCGTGAACCCGAAAATGCTCTACCGTTTACGGCGGACCCCTCGCGCATATAAGTGTCAGATTGAATTTCAAATCGCCACTAGATGGAGATGCACCATCTTTATCCCGCATGCCGATCACGATCACCATCATTATCTCAAAAGATCTATTTTATTTTCGTGTGCATGGAAGGACATTCAGCAGGATCCCGAACGCAATTCACTGTGGTGTAGGTAGCGATTCTTTATAGGAAAAACATCTCAATTATAGTATTGTCAGAGGGATGCTTGTGGGCTCGCAACGATGCGCAAATAACGGATGTGGTTGTGAAAACACGTTTCAAATTTATTGTCATCCTTTTGTTGATACAGCCTACTGGATAAACACAACGGATAAGGATCTAACTTCCTACTGCACGGATAGGAGCGATAGAGAAGCGTAGATAAGGCCCAGCAGGTATAGATGTTCCTACATAGGTATTGCCTGGCGATAGTGGCATTCACCCGAGGTGAGAATAATCCAATTAGGGTATTGAGGTGAGAGGGTCCTTGGTCATTTGTGTTAGCACGTTGACATTGAAGAAATCCTTAAGCTCAGGGGATTCTGTGAACAATGTTAGTAATGTGAGTGGTTTTCAGAATTCTTTTTGGAACAGACAAACTGCGAAATTTTCCAAAGGATGTTTTGAAATATTTCACATACTATGACCGGGTTTTTGTTCGACTTATATGGCGCTTTAAAGAGATAAGCCGCGCCCAGATAGCACACTTGGGTTATAATTTGGTACATACAACTCTTATATAACTATCAATTTATTTCCTAAGTATTGCAGTAACATTGTCACATCCACATTGTAACCAAAATAGCCGCATTTCCCCTCATATTTTGCAACAAGTTTGTTGTATTTGTGTTTTACTTAGGTTATTTTTTGTTAAATGATAATTTTTATTACGTTATTTCAACGAAAGCATGTTGCTTTTAACGTAACTCTTGAGTTGTATAAAAAATGTGTTTATAAACATTCGAGAAGTTTTAAATAAGTTATTATTAGAATGCTTTTTGAGTCTACATGTAGACAAACAAATTATGAAGTATAAAAGGAAAGGTGAATGTATTCGATCTGAAAGGCATTAATATCTAAAGCATGTTATATTGGAAGTTCGAATTTGCTGAGATTTTTGACCAAAATCTTCCAACGAATACTACTTTTGTCACGAATATTAATATTTTGGTTCCGGAAAATTCACGCGCCTTCAAAAAAGTGTGAAATAGAAGAAATGTTTAAAAATCAGAATATAAATATTAAAATTTGTATTTAAGCTTCAAAATCGCAAAAGACTTATAGAAACAAGTTTAAATATACTCTCTATATCAGTTTCCATTAAACTGGATTGTAGAAACCATGTTATGTATTGGGAAAATTTAAAGGTATTTTTCGCATCTTAAAATATGGGGTTAAATACGTACATAAAATGGTGAAAAATATGGCGGTTGTTACATGAAACTTTATTAAAACATGAACCATTATTACAACTTCAATGTTCCTTAAAATGGTATTGAAATTAAGATACAACAAAATAACAACTGAATGTTAGTAAACTGTTGTTTCCATATTTATTGGAACATCATTATAATTGACAATAAGCTTTAATAGCATTATAACTTCTTTGTAACTTACTTTGGTTTGGTCGAACACATTATAGTTTATAGCCACTGTTGCCAAACATTCTTAGAAAAACTGAATATTAGATATAACCAGGAAATATAAATAGCACGTCTGTGTTACAGTTAAAATAAATAATTATCCTCGTCAGTTATATGTCATTATCGAGGTGAGTACACTGTAAGCAATATTTTTCAAAAATCTAAGTTACATTAAACATTTTAACTTACATTTGATTGCTTACTTATATGTTGAGTTTTAAATGATAAAACTACATACATATCAGTGCTATTTTGCCTCTTCGAGGATAAAAAACCTGATCTCACTTGTACAACATATTTTTTAATTGCGAATCCTCTACGTGGATCAATATTACATTCGAGGTTATACGAGTATCTTGTTTTTGTGCATTGAAGTAACATTTTCTGGAACGTAGAATCATTGCGGAAAGCTGATTTGGCAACGCTGATTACAACCACTTGATGTTGTGAAGTATGTTTAGTTATAATGAAGTTAACATTATGAAACTTGGCGCTGACATTTCGATTTTCTTATCAACATCATTATAAGAAATTAAAAATTATTTTACTAATCAGCAGTGATTGACGACGACTGAAGCTAATAATTCCAAATGGCGTTAGAGTAGCTGTCATATAATGAAACATATTTGACTTGTTAATATAGGATTCATTGTAAAAACATATA
The DNA here is from genome assembly GCA_948293265.1 of Cheilosia impressa. Classification (NCBI taxonomy): domain Eukaryota; kingdom Metazoa; phylum Arthropoda; class Insecta; order Diptera; family Syrphidae; genus Cheilosia; species Cheilosia impressa. Next base: position 126,403,737 of record OX411880.1, on the reverse strand, counting down.
AAAAACTTATCAATGACTTTAAGTTTCTTATATAACATAATAAAAACTTTACGACTTTTGATTGTAATTAAGGTACTTCGTTGTTAAGATTCTGCTATATAAAAGTTTCATGGACTTTTTAGTTAGAGGTACCCAAAATGAAAATTTACTAAATGTAACTGCAATATATTACCAACCTGTTTAAAACTCTAACTTACGAACTTTTATGAAACTACTTTCAAACATCCCCCCTTTTTGTAAACAAATTTAAAACTTTAAAAAACGTATTTATAACATTTCGAATGACAAAGTCACAATTAGTCCATCATAAACATGAATTCAACTGATTTAGAACGGATTTTGTTACAGATTACTTAAATATAACAGAAATACAATCGAAGTTTTGTTGCAAATCACAATCTGTGCTATTCGAGCGACACCAATAATCATTTTTAGTGTCCAGTCACAATGGCGAAACTATTTGCATACTGTCACCAAGAAAATATTAAGTGTGGAGTTTAAAAATGATTATCAGGGGCAGGGTGTACCTAACCTTACAATTCAAGCAGCTCAGGTAATTTTGCATATTTGCGAGTGTTTGGAGATTCATTGTTTCGAATCCGAAATTAGCGCTATTTTTATAGACTCAAGCATCATAAGAGTTGTCCCGTAACTACTGTGGCAAATCTGTTTCGGAACAAGGCCACTTTACACCAGGCACGTCACAAGTGTAAGCTGTTATGTGACACCAAAACCGCATTGTGCACCGCAACAAGCATGAAAAACGCGTATTTAATTGAGTCCCTTGTTAGCAATTAATACCTTACACATCCGAACATCTGAACATCCGAACATCTAAAAACCTGAACAGTTCGTATCAGCAACGCCCCTTTCAACTGTAAAGTACCACCAAATCCAGCGGCATTTGGAAAATCAGTGCTAAATTTAACGTCAAACCCCCGAGACTGATTTTCTTTTCAAAACATTCATAAATCAAAATTTAGGGAGTCTCAGTACATTGACACCGGTCACTTGACAGTGCACTTTCCCATAACCATCGCCGCGCCGTTCGTAAGCAAATTTTTAAACACATTTAAGGGATCTATTAGTAGATTCGACCCTCTTTTGTGTCCCCTCAGAGCTCTCTTATGACAGTAAGATGGAAAAGTAGGCGTTTACACTGTCCATGTACAGTGCACAACAGAACGCCACCAGAAAATAGAGTTTCCCATGAAAATGCCCTCCGCCCGAGTAGCATAATAGGATCATAATCGAGCACCAGCACACATGGAATGTCTTCAATCTCAGTCGCGTATACAAAACAGCCAACTGGGGTCATCCATCAATTTGTGTTGCTCCACCATCACCGTCAGTCCGTGTATACGGATATGGGAACTGCACCAATTAATGTGTTTCATTCATATTGCTGAGCAGCAGTAGAGATTCGCATGCACTGGTCGCTGCGTGTAATCGCGTCTAATGCACTCCGTACTCCGGAGGGACAGCCCATAGAAGCAGCAATGCGACTGCAAAAGGCACATTGAATCTAATTAAGGATTTGAGTCAAGGTTTCTCATTTGTGACAATTGCTGACGTTAGCAGAGTGCATCTTCGTCCGTCGTGGTTGGGATATTAATTAATTGCTGCAGTGATTGCCTTAGATTGACCACGCCGAAGAATATAGGAACACGGAATACCTACGAGTATGTGGGAGTGTAGCATGGGCTCTGCAGAGCTTCTATTGAATTCAAATGACTCGTTGTCCATTTCGGGACAATCGCATTTGTAATAAATTATTTCACAAATCAATTATCCGGCGTATAAGTGCTGGCTGCTCCGATAATCGGGTGCGGATGGCTGTGTGCTTATTTTTGGACAGAATAAATGGAGTTTGAAAAAGGAAGGAAATACGAATAACCGTCATTGAGGGGGGGCGCGGAGCGCTTCGAAATGCAAAAGATGGTGCGCGATGGGATTCTTGTTTTTTTTTTTTTTAAATTATTGACTTACCTACAGACATCTTCGACGGAGCTGCGGATACTCTGTGTGTGTACAGTTTGGCTTCTAATGGTCTTTTGTATTCGTTCTTTCACCAAAGTTGTACTTCCGGCGGATGCATGAAGAGTTCCGTGTTGAGATTTCTTAATTTTGTTGAGTTCCCTGTGAAGAAAGACAAAAGTTTATTGAATTTCGCCTTGGATGTGAGGAATGATTGATTAATGCGAGGAATAACATGCAATTAGGGGTTTCCCTATATGGGGAGGTTTCATCCGCGAGGTTGTCATTTTGATTAGTTTAACCTTCGCAAGGGCCAACTTTTGATAGTAAAACAAAGGCGGGTACATGTTGTGCAAGTTTACAAGTATGTTTATTGGAATTTAAGCTTGTTAACGCTTTCGTGATAGAAAAGTACGTGATTGGAGTAATGGTGTGCAGATGACACAATTTTAATTGCTATCGTTCGAATTTTTATGACATGATAGCTGTGTAGGTATGAGGCAAATTGATGCCTCGATCGAACTTTATAAGTCGTGCGTTCGATAGAAAGTTGAATAATAAATCTAATAACACGTTTACGGTTGACTCCGAATAATCGTGAGCGACGACGAGTTCCCTAGATGGCGCCTGTTGTTCCAGGCAGGGCAAGTTTAATGTTTAATTATGTGGCACAACTTGGTAAAGTGCATTTAACTCACTTTTCTCTATGTTATTCTTTATGTGAAGAACAACATCATTTAGAAATAAAATGGTTATCTCTCCAAATTTATTATTTTAGCGCGAATACTTTATTTATGCTTTTGAATTGCTGGAGGTCAGTGCTGCCAGAATTTTAAAAGTTAAAGTGCTAGATTGGAAAAAAAATTCTAAAATGAAGCCAAAAATGAGCCAGTTGAAAGATAGAGTAGCCAAATCTACTACTTTTTCTTCAGGTGACAGAACTCTCCATAAATTATTTTCCGCTGCCACAAAATGGACAAACAACAGAGCCGAAAAAGTTTACTATTTTTATTAATCAATCTTACGAATTTTACCCATCAAACTTTAGTTGGTACTTCAGTTGTAAAATAAAATAAAATAAATGAACAAAGGTTTGACATATCGGAAAGTAGTTTTTAGAAAGTAATTAGATATTTACATGTCCATGATGACATATATGTCACCTGTCACATGTACCTACCCACCTCGAAGTGAAAAGAAAACATTCAGTTTCTAATTTATGTGCAATGAGTATTCCACTACACTTCGCACGACAAATACCTATGTTGCCAATAGTGAAGGACCCTGATCTAAGCCAAGTTTTGTGCAACCGCAGTAAGAAGTTTGTAAAATGCCTCCTTTATTGAATAAATCCGTTATCTCCTATTGTAATATTGACAGCTTGCCGACTTGACGTCTATCAGTTTGGATTGTCACATGATCACATGACCAGTTTTTTTTTTGTTGACGTCTATTGAAGGTACGTTGAAGGTACATCTAGCGCAGACCAATCTAGTCTCTTAAGTCGACTAGGTTTATGAATGTTCCCGAATCAAAATGGTTCTTGAGTGCTTTTATTTCTGAACCGCAGAGTAGAAAAATTTAATAAAGTACGTAATTCTCTCTGATGCATCTCGCATTGTATAACATATCTTTAGAATTTGAGATATCCATTAAAATACTTTCATGTTTTTGATTTCGTTACCAATTCCTGCGATGTGGTCGCCCAGAACTATTACATTTTAGATTCCGCAACAAGCTTCCCAAAGTCAACTTTCTTCTTCTTGGCGAGACTTGCAAACAAATGCAAGATTTGTATAAATATCTCATATATACCTATGTATTTGAAAATTGACCATTAATTATAATCAGAAATAACTTATCTGTCATCGCTAACAAGGACTAAATAAAAACGAACACGCATTTTATCGAATTGATAATTTCCTATGGGCCACAAGGATCGATAATGGTTCTTAGTGCGGATATAACTTAGTTTTCTGAAAGTTTTGCGCTTACGAATAAACTCGTTTGCATATTCACATAGAAAACCAAAGACGTTTATGCAAAAAAGTGACATTTCGGCCATTTTTGCCTATAATCGCAACTTCTTCATAGTTTAAAAATATTTTGTAATCTAAAAACTAGGTAAACTTGTCGAGCTTCAACTCGAAGGAATTGATTGCGCTCGGGATTGATGGATGCCCACTTTAAAGGCGACAATACATTTTGCCTGGACTGATCAAGAGGGCTAACTGAATATGAAATTCCGCTCGAATTCAATACCAAATCCAAAGACTAACGGACTGACCGAACGACAATTTAAGTAAAAAAAATGATCTAGTACAATTGCCATACGCTTTTTCCATATATTTTTGGTTCATTTACTTGTTTTTTGTTTTTTTTTAGGTATACTTTTCATTATAACTTTCATCACGACTCGCAATTGGAATTCGCACGTGAACTTCATTTACCGCTTTTGGTCATTCAAATTAGTATTCCGCTACCGTATTTAGAATTCTGTCATCAAAATACTTTTAACTTAATATCCCAACGTATATGTGTGGTATATCCAAATTTGTAATCCATTTTAATTGAGTGCGAATGTATTTACACGAATTACAAGCAATAACAACTTTTACTGTCTCGTTTAATTTCGAAACAGGGGTTCTTTGTTGTAAATTCGCCTGTCCGAGTTCATGGCAAAGCAATTTCTTAATAACTGTTGAAAATCAAAACTCTGCGGATTGCACAAGTGAGAATTGAACTCGTTCTTCGAAAGAAATTTAATTTTCTCACCTTTAGCTTTAGATAAACAAATTGCACGGCAAACTCATATCTGCTGAGTGAGTGAAGATATATACTTTCCACCGAAACACCTATGGGAAATAAATTTAAATCAAAGGGCTTCAACCGCGGGGTGTGCGCTGAATTGTTTTGTAAACAACTTGTAAGTTCTTAAACAATTTTTGTATTGCTGCTGGGAGATATTTTTTTGCCCAGGCAGTGCAATATTTTTTTGCTGCGCAACGAATAAACTTTGGCAGGGAAAAAAAAGAGATTCATGTTGAGTGGTATGAAATATGGTATCTTTTTGAAATTGCACATAAGACCTAGTAATATCCAAAATCATGTAATGCGTAGAACTGTAAAACACTGACTCTCCAACTAAATGTCTGATATTTATACCGCATAATTTTCTTATATCTCTGGCTCTGCTGGGCAAATTATGCCATGACATTTCATTTCGTATCGCAACAGCAAGAGAGGTGTGGAGTAAAAATGGCATTTTCAAATGAAAAACACAAAAACACAAACATCTGTCAAATTCATGTCAGACATCCATATCCATGTCAAGATATAATCGCAGCGAGTGCGATTGCTGACATCTAATCATGAGATGAAATGGAGTAACTCTACGAGATATTTCATCTCATGATAAGACATATGGGAGAAAATATCTCCTGTTGTGTAGGGGTGTAATAGAAATGGAAACAGTTGCGCATTAACATCACATTCAGTTTGAAACCTGTATAAGAATAAGCGGGAAAATTGACTACGGGTATTTCATATTTATCCATGATTAGACAACCACTTTCTTGATAGCTAAGACAATACATCAGGTTTGTACTAGATTAATCAATTTTTAAACCTTAAGATTACCTAACGTCGTTTTCCATTAGGATTTTCAGATTTTGATCTCGGATTGGAGATTTTTCGTGCCCAATGGCACATAAAAGGAGAATTTTCTTCCTTTGCATGGTGCGTGTTTTAAAAAACAGCTGTTTTCAAATTGCGATTTGAGTTTATAAAAATCTATCCAACTTATGCGGATATCCATTGCAGCGGCCAAATGTAAATTTGTCTCTATTTTTCACAGACTTGTCGTCTAAAAACGTGAGTTTGACAAATAAATATTTTTTAGACGTTAATGTCAGGAGGTGTAAATCTCGCAGAAATCGAGAATTGCAAAAATACTCTGTCGCAAAAAGTAACGAATCAGTTCAATCACTATGGCTATTGTCAGTAATGGTCAACGACCACAAGCGAGACTAGCTAGTTTGAACACAAGAATACTCACTTAACTAAAATTTATTTGACAACAACCAGATTTGCACCATATTTTACATCCCAAATTCAACTTAGCAAGACTGAGTATTTACAGCTTGTAAATAGTGTCTATCGAACGACCCTAACCCGACTAACAAAAAATAACAGCAACGGAAACTTTTCTTACTATTTCAATACACCAATCAATCAATGGAAAAAAAACTCTTTTTCTCTACGACAAAGTCAACAACTATTCCAAAAGTTCATTTAACCCTTGACCTTGACTCTTTTCGTTATACTCCAAAGGTCATATCCAACTGGGGGGCTTTACTATGAATCACAAGTGCAAGTGCAAATGCTTTCAATTAAATTCCATGTAAATAATCAACACTGAATGGATCATTGATTCTTCCGAACGTGAGATTTTTTAAAACAAAAACCAAATCCTTTCTCCTTGCCTCTGTTAACTTTGGATACAGATTGCGTCTCCCACTCTCATCAGCATAAATCGCTGCGTCAATTTTCTTAAACACTCCACATTAATACTAATAAATCTGAGCGTTCTCACATCCCAAATCATGTACGCAAATTGTTCCTCCTCTAAATAACAAGTAGCGTGCACAGAGTGGCACATAGCATCAGAATCATTTCAAAAAAAAAAAACAAAGCCTTTAAATTGCCCTATCGAAATCAGAACAACGAGAGAATGACCGCAGAACTGTGCGGTCGATCGGAGGTAACAACAGAAATTTACAGTTAATGAGATACTGGTTCATTTTCTTTTCACTCTACTCGAATAATGATCGTTTGCGTATGGTTAAACCTTTAAACACGATGGAGCAAAAGTCATCACCCTATCGGAAGATGCTATAATTTTTGCAAATGGCGGCAAATGTCAATACTAGTACTAGACACTGTGACAAGTGAAGTTAACCGATACAAATTACACTCAAATATGGCTTGCATCGCTATACTCCTATAGAACGCGGAGTAATTGTTTAGATTTGTTTGCGGAATAGTTCGTCCGTGGTGTTGGTGCAGCGCGAATTTTGGCGCAAATTTGCAGGTCGTCCGATGCCAACTGGAAAAACACTACAACGTTTAGCCGCTCACCTAGAAGAGAATGGGACAACGCGAGATGCTGCCAGGTCTGGCCGGCCCCGGAGCAGCCGTTCTGCTGAGAATATCGCAGCTGTGGCTGAAACTGTCTCAAAGAACCCCGGAGTATTAACCAGATGTAGAGCCACAAAATTGTTCGTCAATCAGCGGTCTTTACAGACAATTTTGATTGAGAGTACCCGTCAAGAATGCGAGGACCCATCTCCGGAAGTTCTGCCAAAAGTGATGGGAAATGCCATAAACCTGGCCCGAATGGTCATAGTTCTGGTAGCGGCCACTAAGTCCAAAAGAATTTCTCGAATTATTTACAACAAATAAACATATTCCAAAAGTAAATAGAACCAGAGGTTTTTATTCATAAAAAAAAAAATACGGCTACGGAACTTCAGGTGCACCACCTTGTATATTGGACTTGAGCGTTGGGCCAGAAAAGTAGGTATACTGCATTGGAGTGTATAAATGATTTGGACATTCAAATTCAAATCTAAGTAGGGTGTTGAAGTAGCCAAATGGCAGGCGGCTTAAATACATTTATGTGTACGGTTTTGTGATTGGGTTTCGAATCTTTATGCAGGTTGGCATAACTTGAGACCAAAAAAATGTTTATGGTGCCATCATCTCACTTTGGAGGTCATTGAAAGGACTATTCATTTGAGTACGAATTGCAAACTGCCAACATCCGAATATTCGTAGTTTCTGACACTTTATTCTCATTAAAACTTTTTTGGTCTCATATTTAGCATTCATTTTTGAAGGTTAAGTTCGAACAAATTTTTTGTTCGTGGGGTTGTGGATCGCGACTGTATTTAGTGGATTGCGATTGCGGAAAGAGTTTTCAATTCGCGGGAAAATTGCTGTAATTGTAAGTTATTCGCTATTTTATTCAATTAAGGCTCATTTTTTTTCTGGATAAGATGTAAGATTAACTAAATATAATGGTGGAAAAAAAAACAATTTTTAATTCATTAATGCAGTCAAATTTATGTCTTCGCAATCATGTGAATAGTCTTATCTTAATTGCTGACAAACTCGTTGCCATACAAATTTCTGTTTTAAGACTAATATTTTATCCATTATCCAGAGCCGCCCTATCACAATCGTTCACTAGCTCCTTATTGCCAAAGGGAATGTGATCGCTTGATAACTCCCCTTCCGCAACATTCTATAAACTTCTGTAGAATTGGGGACGTTCAAGTATCTAGTTTAGCATAAGTCTGACAGCTCTCTCACTAAGTCTATCTCGGTTTTAATGGGGGGAAATCGGTCAAATGAGCAGCTGTTGCAGTTGACATTTATGGAGGGATAGCCGACGAATCTAGTCAAGAAATTCGTGATTGAGTACTAAGTCGACAGTTCTCATATGTGGCTGACGCAGAAAGAGTGACGTTCCTGACCAATTTAGTTTTTCTAGTTTCTATTTCGAAAAAAAAAAAAAATAGATACACTAATATTTCAGTAAATATCTCGTCTCGTCCCTTACCCCTATACGGTGGCACTGATCAGTGTTCAGTTATAGTCGACCTATCATCATCTCTGCCGCACAAATGATGATGGCTGCGTATTTTTGCACCCCCGCTTCACTAAATTAGTATTTCCGGCGAAATGAAGACAACCAATTTTCCATTTATGAAGAAATTATGAATTATTTCCAACAAAACAATAAAAAAAAAAGAGAAAAAACAACCTCTATAAATAGGTCAACTGCATAATTTGCAAAATTTACTTAACCAATTTTCGAATAATAACTCACCATCGACATGTTTACTTGTTGCGGGGGTAAGGCGGTACTTGGCGCGGAGAAAACACACTTCCTCCCCCTCAGTCTTAATCACACGTTTATTTATATAAAGAGAGTTCGTGAAATATATTTGATGTCATATAGAACTTTTTTTTTGGGGTCGACAAAAATCACGACGAATATTTGTTTCTATTCCGCAGTGTATTTATTTATTAGGGAACAGTTCCCCTGTTTCAGCGAAATTTATTTAGAAAAGAAAATCCCAGACTGTGTAAAACTCCCACTATTTGACACACAACAAAGCGCGGGGGTTTAGTGAGTGTTTTCGAAATTCAAAAAATACATCCACTCTAGGATTTATGCCACCGTTTCACGATGGTGTCCGTGATGTTCTTCTTTAAAATGTTTCAAACGTTGTCTGGGGGAATTTCGATTTTTTATGGCCTCTCTCTAGTTTAGAGTTATTTTCAATTCCTCTTACACCTAGAGAAGGTAAATTAAATAAAAGCGAAGAACTTGTGATGAAGAAGACACGGGGCACGTACCTATAGAGCGGAGCGACTTTTTTTTTTTTTTGTACGGATCGTGTGTGCGTATCGATCGCGAATTACTACTGCTAGAGAATACTAATTGCGCGCGCGTCTTAGCGTTTTCAATCAAATACCAAATGCATATGATCAGTGAGAAATGATCGACAACACGAATGAAATCCTAAGGAAATTGTAAAAAAAGATCGCGTCTTTCACTTGGTTCAGTTTCGGGGAGCAGTTGCGCGGACAAATTTGAGTCTGCAACGACCCTTCGCGATCACTTTTGATTAGTTTGAAACAGAAAAAGAAACGAAAACGTCCTAAAGATTCATGCCACGATCATGCTCCCTTTGCACTCGCGTCTGAGTTGGTACGAGTCTACTGTCTCGAAGTATCTACAGCCAGACGGAGTATCCCAGCGCGCGAGCAAACTTTAGAGAATGAATTAAAAAAAGAAAAAAAAAACATACGCCAGCGATGGCTGAGGCTAACTGGCGGTTGGCTGGTCGGCTGGCAATGCACAGTATTTGTGTACACATTCGATTTGAATTTTCGACGAGATTTTTTTTTTAATTAATTTATTTTTATTTTTATTTTCAGCAAAGCGTATGTTCAACAGAGAGCGCGCGAGAGCACAAAAGTAGTCGCCTGTTTAGTGTTTGTGGCCTAGTATACTACTAGTGTAGTACATCGCTATTTTTACAAGTGTACCAAGAGAGGGAGCGAACACCGGATCGGGCCTCTTTGATGGCATTCCGCACGAACTTTTATTTTTCGGGACTAGGTAGTCTTCGTTTACCTAGTTGGGGACAGCTTGGAAATAGAATTTAAACTAGTTGACCTAGATCAGTTCGGATTGTGGAAGGGGGATGAGTTATTCCAGGAGCATAATACGTTTGCGGTTTCAGTTCAGATCGTAACAACTTTGCCTCTCCAAAGTTGAGGTGAATATTTTTGGAAGTTGGTCACTGCAAATAAGTCGATGTGGTAATAGCTTGGCATCTGATTGGAAGTTTGGTCTACTACTTTTGCATTCTATTCGCATCGCAATCTTAACCTTTTTTGCGGAACTTGAAAAATCTTGCGCACGATCAGATCTTCTTCCAAGGGTCGCTTATCGTTTTATTGATTCGTTCATTGATCGCACTTACATTGATATTAAAATAAAGCTATAGGTCCCTATACTTAACCTAGTCCGAGCTAAGTAAAATTGCGAATAACATGTAGGGCGAAAGGGTGTCAATGTCTTGGACCGCAGAGACGAACTTTCTAACCTAGATTTTAACACAGAGGATCAAAGCGGTACAGGAAGACCTTAATAATAATAATGGATACGTTCAAGTACCTATCTAGTTTAGTAAGTTTGACAGCTGGCAAACTTTCGGTTTGCTCCTTTACTTTTATAGAAAAAATGGAGAAGACTGTGGCAGTGGTGGGGATAAGTTCTCTCTAGGAGAGAAAAAAGTGAGGGATAGCTTTTGTAATGAAAAATGGCAGATATGCAATAAAAAAAAACTCAAAAAATGGTACGAAATGTCGTTAATATGTCTGATAAACTCGAGTAGTTTTCTAATTTTAATTTATTAATCGAACTTCTTTTTGATGAATCCGAGTATGAGGAAGAGTAATGTCGTTTTCCATTCATGGAACGTGCAACGAAATTGATCTGCTTTTGTGAATGGATTAGTGCGTATTTGACAGCAATATCAGCTGTTCAAATTGCATTTGCTTTTGCAAAAATCAGCTATGGATATCGACTTGAAAAATGTTTCCCCTGTTGTAGACACAAATGGAGTAGTTTCGGTGAATCGTAGTTTCCACATGATGAGGAAAACAATAAAGATAATAATTCCTCCAACATTATATCAATTGCTTTTTATGTATTTCTTTATTTTGCTTTTCACCAAACTTTGCGCATTTGTTTTCAAAGCAAACTTCTTTCAATGACGTGAAACAGCTGTGGGTATTTGTGGCAGTATGTGTAAATCTGAAAAATTATCGAGATCTGCAAAAAGTGCTCCGAATCGAAAAAAAGATTGATTTTTTTTCCCAATGGAACGCGAAAAGTGATTTAGATCAAAAAAAAGATTGATTTTTTGTCCCAATGGAAAACGACATAAGTGCTGATAAAAAATTACGTGGAAGACGTTGTTATGCACTCGTTAAGCCAAATAGGACAACAAATTTCAAATCATCTGTCAATACACCAAGAAATTTGTTAAGTAAAAATTCGTAAGACTCTCAGTGGAGGGGTGATGTCTTGCTCCACTCGATGACAATTTAGGTTCGTTCGCGTACGCGGTTTGAATCGAAAGCATTCGATATAAATCGATCGCAATCGCACAAAGTCTATAGACGTACTCATCAAAAATGACAGAAAAAGAGAAAATTAACAAAATAACGAGTAACGAGTAGCTCCTCTCTTGGCTCGAAACAGCTCAAAGAATTTCAACCGGCAAGTGCTGATAAAAATATGTCAAATGCACAAAGTTGCCAAGAAACAAATTCAAAATCCGTCTTAAAAATCAATTGCACAGAATAATAAAAACTGTAAATATAAAAAAATTTCGTTGGGGGTCAAATGTTCTCCTAGATCGTTTCATATGTTACAAAAAGGTGAGTTATATATTTACTTCTGATATGGATTAGATGTCAAAGATGGAAGGGGCTCAAAGTAGCTCGAAGTCTATCTTCGTTCTTCTGGCTGTTTTTTTCAATTCTCTGTTTGGCTGGGAGTACGCTAATAGACTTTTTATTTTACGAATTTTTTGAGTAAAGGAACAGCATGGAGTATAAACTCGTAAGATTTAGTAAAATTTCGTAAGATTTGAAAGTAAGGGAACAGACCTATTCTCTATGTGGCTCAGTCTTGATTGGCATAGACCGGTCATAGGTTTTTGAATGTGCCTAATGTGTAGAGATTCAGACAATGTCCAAGAATAGTTATTTATATAATAAACAATACAAAAAAACAATATTTGTTGTCGCAAAAAGTCCACAAAAGACCCTAGACTTAACTTTTCACAATAATTCGTTTCTCATTTATTTATTTTGCAGTTTTTGTGACGAATGGTAGCGACAAGGACAGTTTTATTTTTAGATTTATGTCGCATAGAACATGTAGGTACGTAATGTGTGTTCATCCGGTTTTGTATATCTACCTATTCTTCCTAAAAAGACAGACTGCTTTCTGATTATTTTTGCCTAATATTTCGAATTTGACAGATTTTTAGTGATCGACTTGAAAAACTGCAGAATTTAAACTTTTCTTAAAAGTGTGTTACAATTTGTTAAAGAAAAACAATTGATTTGGTTTCGTTTGAAAATCACCCTTCTACAAAACTTAAGCAGCAATACCTACCAAAACAGGGTCAGCGGGTTGGTTTCAATTGATATTTTGTTTTTAATTGACTACAAATGTATAAAATATTCATAGTTGACATGAGTGCGTTTTAGGTCCAAAATATTTTTATTTCTACTCCTCTTAGAACACTTGCGACTATAGATTCTTTGGATTCTACTCAAGTCCCGAGAATACATAGTCGTAGCTGCGTAGGAAAAGTTCTGGACCAATTTGGTACAAACACAAAGTCCGTTTGAAGTCGTTTTTTTTTTTTTTTAATTTAGGCAAACCCATTTGCATCATTTATTATTTATTTCTCTCAAACCACCTTCATATCTTGCATTTTTCCAAATCAAACTAGTATAACAAATTGTAATAAATTATTACCACAATTTAGGACATCGACCCTTAAATTTTCGCAAGTGTATGTATTACGCATATCGAATTTATTTACCAAACATCTGGCATATTTTTTTTATCTTCTCCTTGCTCATAAATTAAAAGCGACATAAACAAATCTAAAGTCTCTGATAAGACATCTTTGACCTTCTACGACAATTACTTGCGACATTTGTTTTACTGTATTATCTATTAAGTTTTTTTTATGTTTTACCGCCTCACAGTGATGATGGCGACGGGATCTTTCGACTTTAGTCTCAATAAAATGATCTTGCGCTCAATTCAGAAAGAAATCGTGCTGCTCGTTCCTGTAACAGCGCAAACTCAAAGTAATGAGAGTGAAAAAGTGTTGCTCCTCTCAAGACTCTGTAGCAACCCCAAGTGGATACCTTAATTTTTGTAATTTTTCTACAAATACCAACATCGCATGGTGATGATGACGACTGCCTGATTTGCAGTCTCAAACATCTGATACACATACGAGTGGCTATCTATATAAATGGAAATAAAAACAAAAAGATAAACAAGATGATTATTTCGCAAAAGTGAGATGTTCCTCATGCGGCTGGGCACGGATTTAGGTATGAGAAAGATATACCATTTCAACTGGAAAGAGGAAAAAGAAAAATACACCACTTTTAATGCAGTTTCCTGCGAATATGTCAGAAATTGCATTTCTGACAGACTTTGTCTTTTATTGTTTTTTTTTTTTTATCAAGTTTTCAACTTCATGTAATAATATCACAACATACAAAAAATTCTATTAAAACAACAGAAATAGGAGCGCATTTGCAGTTTTGTTATGCACTTTGCAGGGTGAGAATAGCTTCTTTCAATTTTGCCGGACTGTAGACGCCCATTTCCGTGATAATTCCTGTAATAAGGCTCGCTGGGGTCACGTCAAAGGCTGGATTCCAACAGTTGATGCCTGCAAAATTAAAGGAACAATATTTATTGGAGCCCAAAGAGACACGGATGGGATTGTGAGTATGGTTTTGGGAATGAATGGAACTAGAAGATATGCAGTTAAGTATGAACAGCAGTAGCATACGAAGAGGACTTTTTGAAGCGACGTCGGAGCACGGAAACAAAGCGCAACTCACCCACAGCCACGTCATGAATGGCCACCTTCTCTGCGAATATAGATTGCTAATGCGAAAACATTTTTAATGGCCTTTCGTAGCTGCAACTCACGTTGCGTAGTTGTTGTTTTTTTGTTACTACATATTTCATTCGAATGAAAACACGCAATTCTCTTTCTCGTCCGCAATCATAAAGGAACGTTGATGATTTAGAAATAAGGGTACCTAACCTTAAATGCCGCAATAGTTCAGATCCGGTGCTTAACTTAATACTGCCGGATGCAGATGAAAACAGTCGTCAGCTACAGAGATATTCTGTTCGGAGCAAGCACCCTCACAGAGAAAAGTCAACCGAAAGTCAGTCGTGAGTTAGGAGTGTATCATATTTAATTAATTACTGCGGATAGAACCCTATGATGATGTAATGCGAAACTGACAGTCATTAACCACCTAACACTAGGTCCAAGACTAATGTTAAGTATTTATAGCCTGCTTACCTGGTGCAGCTATTCTATGCTCGCCGACGTGCGTCAACTCTCGATCGGGACGCTCCTCAATTATAATATGATCGCCGCTTGGAATTTGCAAGTCTATGGAAGTCAACGGCGCTGCCACATAGAAAGGCACATCATGGTGTTTGGCCACGACAGCTATTTGGTATGTTCCGATTTTGTTTGCGGTATCACCATTGGCGGCCACCTAGAATAAATTTTACAAAAATAACGAAAAGTCCAATTAAAATCGGCTGCTATTGCGGAGGATTCTTTATGGTCGCTCTTACACGATCTGCACCCACGACAACGGCGGCGATATTTTTGGCTCGTATCAACGCTGCTACCATACTATCCAGCACTAGTGTTGCCGGAAGTTTATCATGCACCAACTCAAACGCTGTCAGACGTGCGCCCTGGTTATACGGACGCGTTTCTGTGCAGTAAACATGTTCTAAAAAAAAAAAAAAAACAGAACCGAAGCACAAAGAGACATTCTGATTGGTTAGACATTCTATCAGTAGATACAGTCTCCACTTCTCACCTAATTTCTTCATCTCGTGCAATTTCCGCACAACGCCCAGCGCCGTTCCATAGCCCGCCGTTGCCAACGAACCAGTATTGCAGTGCGTCAACACTCGAACAGATGTTTCTTTGGGATATCGCTCCAGAATGGCGGCGGCACCATTCGATCCGATGGCTTTGTTGTCGGCAATGTCTTTCTGTAGCATTGCTTCTGTGGCATTCAAGAATCTGCAAAAGAAGTATAAACAAAACCACATATAGGCAACATCTCCAAATGAGACAACAAACAGATGCAGACTCGCGTCAAGTACGTGCATGTACCTCGATTTCATGTCTTCCACAGTGCACTGCTCATCCTTTGTCAGTTCGTTTGCCAGGGCGATTAATTCGTCGGCGGCAATCTTCATGTTCACAGCTGTCGGCCGTGCTGACACGAGATAGTTCAATTTGCCCTCGATTTCTTGACGCAGCGATTTTTTCGAGTCGAATTTCTCTGGATAGATTTCAACAGCCAGCGAGAGGCATCCCACTATTGCTATAGCTGGAGCTCCTCGCACCTAGGACAAGTAAAATCCAATTATATAAGAGCACTTGCCAACTTGTCACGCGCCCGCATGGATCGACGTTCTGGCCCATACATTGCCGAGCAGCACTCTCAAGCGAGTAATTTGCAGCTAAATTTAGGAAAATTCATAAACCACACGAAGACAGGAATATATTTGTTGTTTTTATTTTTAGGCAACAAATTGCCACAAATGACAGACAGGTATTGAGGAGGTTCACCTCTGCTTGAAATTAGAAATTTCATGTTGGCGTGATGTGGTAATTGTTCGCTTTGTAGCCATATATGTGGGAATGACAGAATTAATTGATGACTTTAAGGCATTCACACAGGCTGTCCGTTGGCAAGGAGACAACATCTCATTGGGCAAACCATAAAGACACGGGGCATATAATTTGAGGAAAACCAGCTGTAAACGGTTTAATTGATATTTTGATAGGAACGTTGTAAGTGCAAGTGGTAAATGAAAAACTGCTGAAAAGCATTCGAGGGATTCGGTCGTTTGGAAACGAAATATGACCGTCTTTGTGTAGTAAGTGATTTTCACACAAGTGTGGGATTTATTTTCACAGTTTTTGCCCTTGGAAGGGGGATACTCAAATTTGACGTTCAAATTTGGAAATGTCTTGTGTAAGGAAGGGACCTTAAAGTGGGACTGATGTGCAACGTTTAAAGTCAGTGGATAACCGATGCAAGTCCCGCGATTTCGCGTGTGTGCAACTATGCCGGAGGGTTTGGTTTCCTCCCACTCGCTGCCTATTCATTTATGCTATATAAAAGAAAAAGTTCCACGGCACAAGTGTGACATATTTTGACGAAGCTATAGAAATTTGAATAAATCTGACCAACAGTACTACTCACTGCTAATACGCTTCAGAAGTAAGGTAACCTTCGACCAAATCTTTACTCTCTGGCAAACCTTAGGGTAGACAAAAACACGCTAACTTCCAGAATTTCTGCCAAACGATGGCGATAGAGTAAACTCGCTACACAACCGAGAAATTTGATGTCGAAAAACACTGCTACTGTGCGTAGACGATTCTGAACATGTTGTAATGTTGAGCTGGGATTTTTTCAGCCACTCTCCCTAACCAGTGGTTTAGCCAAATATTTTTTTTAGTCTTTCGGCAGAAGTTACATATATGCTGAATGTCAGGCAGCCATTTAAGCACCGAATCATCGAAAGTAAGGTCTAAATTGGTAAAGAACTGACGTAAGTCACTAAAATACATATCGAACAAATGCATCCTAACTCTAAGCTAGGTTCCTGACCATAGAAATCTGCCAAGACCCTTGACCAGGCCAACCAGTTGCCAAAATCAGCCCCAAAAGTGCAACACCCGACTGCGGAAGGAACGTTTTAAAGCCTATATCGCTGCCATAGGCTAACGAAAGGTGACTACTTCACGTGGAGGAAATGGTACAGTACGAGTCGTTAAGTCCACACCTGAGGGTCATACACCGCAACCAATTTGGTATACATAGGGAGACGCTTTTTGGTTGGAACCGCATGTTGTACACCGAACTGTAAATCCTTATGATTCGTATCTGTCTGTAAATGCGTCAACTCTTGCGGAAAAACACCTCATCTCTCCATCTGTCAGAAATTTGAGTTCACTGGAAGAACAAACGAATGATTATGCAAAAAATTGTTGGTATTTGGCTACCTCAAGCATACGTCATAAAACTTGATAAGCTTCTTAATAATAACAGCTCAATTTTAACTCATGTGGCAAGATAAATTTCCTAATCTATTTGCAAACATTTGTCTGTTGATAAGAACACTACACATTTTCCCACTTACCTGCATTTTGTTGATTGCTTTCCAGCCATCTTCGACTCCCTTCACCGATATAAACTTCGACTGCACGGGCAGCAATAGCTGATCCAAAATCTCCAATTTGTAATCCGCATACTTGATTGATTGCAAACTCATTTTGCTTTCAACTCTGTGTGTGTGTGTAGGTCTATGAAAAATCACTTTCTACTCCAACACTTAACTGCAATGACACAATTCAAAAGAAATCCATTAGAAACTATTAAAACACATATTGGACGAAAAGCACTAAAAAATACAGTTTAAAAAAAAAACAACAACACTGTAATTGATCAGTCATAAAAATTTATTTAACCGCAAGAGCAAAACACTTAAATATAGGAAGTGCCGCGAAAATGTCCAACGTAGACGGACTGTGAAAATGTTCTACCTTGACGCGCGAACTCAAAACAAAATTGAGATAGCTTCTGTGGTGTGAGATGGTGGTGGACTATCTCAAAAGCAGCAGTACGTCAACGACAGGGCGCTGTAACAAATTCGACGTCTGACGGCGATTGATCAGCTTCTAGCTGTGAAGAACCGAGTGAGGAAAGAAAAAAAATACGAGTCACATAGAGAGAGAGAGTAGGACGTTTCCCGAGATGCTATCAACATCATCATCAAAACACATGGCACTTGGTGCGATCACCAAAAGCGAACAGGCAAGGGGAGGACCTCGAACAACTAGCAACGTAAAGATCTTATCAATTAAAAGACGATTGTAAATCGCATAAAACCAGGCAATGATATTTGCGAAATGTCTCTAGGGTAAATGGGTGCTGTTGTGTGAAGACGATTTGAGAATTTCTGTTCACCCCTCAGCACCGCATGGCGTTAATTCCTTTAAAGATCGATACATGCAATTTATCGCACCCAATTAGTGTTCAGCGGAATTACACAATTGTTAAGGACGCTCGTTCCTTTCGTTTTTCAAAGAGGCAAGTTCACGCCGTTCCCATCATTTTTGTATTTTCTTTACTTTTCGTTATATAATGGCATAACGTAGAGATGTCTGTTCAATAATAATTAGGCGTGTAGCCAGAAAAAAACTAGGTACCTCTCACATACGTAATTGGTGTCAATATTTCATATTTTCTTTTGAACTAACAGATAAACAGTTTGAGTGCGAATTGAAGTGGAAAATTCTTCTTTTGGATTGGTTTAGGAGCAAAGTGTGTGAGATGGTGGGCTTTTTTACCAATGCTACAGTAGACTCTAGCCTGGGAATGGCGGGTGAAAGATTTAAAATAAAATCTCAATGAAGGCGGCGATACTGTCCTGTTAAAACCACGCTCTGCAAGAGTATCGTGCTCCGTCGGACTATGCCCATTTCTTGTGCGGGTGATGGAAGACAAACAAGCAAATTGTGCATAACAGTTTTTATTCATCCTCTCCTTTAAAGAACATTGTTTCTTGCTTCAGTTACAGTGAAAGGCGATAAATAAATTATGAAATAGAGCATTTAATTCCAACCTACCAACCTTGTTGGGCCTAACAGTACAGGGCGTTTAAGGCCCCCCTTTCGGTATACCGAATTCTACTACTTCTATTCCGCAATTATTATAATATACCTAGGATGGACAACCGTTAGTTACTAGTATAACCAATAAGTAATAAACATTTCGAAATGATGAACCACACCGATTAAATACTGAGTAGACTATTATCGGATGCGCTGCTTTCCCATTCCCATAATCAATGATAAGGAGGTTACAGATTTCGATTATCAACTGCTTATGTTTCTTTTTTCTTCCTCAACTGTAGATATTTAAAATTAAATTGCCTACCTCATCGACGATCACAAATATGCACACAAACCAAACCCGTGTATAGAATATAAAAATTGAAATTTATTGAAACATTCACGGCGCCAATTGGAAATTATTTCAAGAGAAATACCCACGAGGATTGCCACTTTGTCAGTGTCACAGCAATTCACACTAATAACGCTTGCCAGACAAATTTCATTTCTTAATAAACAAAACACAAAATAGTGTACACACCACAAACCACAATAGCCATAAGCGATTTGTTGTTTTTCCTTTGGAATCAACTGGTGGTTTGTCTAGCAGACAGTCGCATGTCGCACCATAACCAGCCGCAAATGACCTGACCAGACCACCATACAAAGCACTGGTAGTCGATAAATCAGAACAATATACTATTCTAATTGTTTATTGTACTGTAGAGTCGAATTGAAATATTGCCAGTCTACTTTAGTTCATGGGAACTACAGAATATTTAACAAAACTACAGCTGATCGGTGGAAATAATAAATGAACACATTTTGTGGTTATGATTACGAGTGCTGCGGAGACAGTTTTTGATTAATTTTCACCACAATGAAAACGAATTAATAATTCTGCTTACCTTGAGGCACAAGTGTAATAAATGTGTGTTTTATTTATAAACTTGTTATGGCTATTAACAAATTGGGTGATGGGTTATGAATATACGGAGATGGAAAGAAATATTTGCAGCGAAAAAATGCAGAGAAAATCCACCCGCACCGGGTTGACGTACTATGAAATTCTTTTTTTTTGTGTCATTCTTTTGAAGTTTGTTTATCATTCAACTTTAAGGTGGTTGCAAATGTGATGGGTGAATTCAAAGATCGATAGCTTTCGGTGGTATAGTAGGAGGTAGGTACCTACCGAATGCCGTTTTCCATTGGTTTCACTCGGGGATCCATTCATTCTGAAATCCAATGGAACAGCAAAACTGCTTCTGAAAGAATCCTCAAAAGTATTGGTGAAATGCCAAAAAATAATCTACGGCTGCTGTCAGCTGACTTGTATTAAATACATAAATTGCACTTGTGTGAGTGCTTCTTTAGTCGATTCTGACTTCAAATCGAGAAGCGAAATTCTCTTCTCAGAATCACCAGAAGAGTTATTTTTTGTGTCAATGGAAATGTTTTGGAAGTGATTTTTTCGATTCCGGACTCTCCCGGACGCTTCTTTTTGTCCAATGGAAAACGACATAAGTATAGGTAATTTCTTAATTATGATGGTCGATTGGAATGCTTTTACCTAGCTCATATATTAGGCTTTTTTAATTGACAATTGCTTGATTGCTACTTAATCAAGCTCTATGGAAGTAAAGCCCGTATGACACTTTATTTTTTTGAATTTTATTCTGCTTTTAAAACGACACTGGAGCAGTACGGTCATACATACCTCAGAAATAAGTTTATTAGAAAAGAAATAGGTCTATTCGCGTACTCGGTTTGAATCGAACGCAATCGATATAAATCGATCGCAATCGCACAAGGTCTATACTAAATCTATACTACGTGTATAGACTTTGTGCGATTGCGTTCGACTTCAACCGAGTACGCGAATAGACCTAATATGTATTTATATACTGGTTTAAAGGAGCTGCTGTCACTTTATGTCTAGTAGTTGTTTTAGTTTTTTACTAAAGATCCTACTTTACCTTGTTTAAAAAAATACAACTTGGGTATACAATTTTGGTCTAATTACTTTGCAGCATTTCATTTTTTTTCTACATCCATATTGTGCATACACCTTCAAAAGACTCATACTTCTAGTACATTTGCTTGAGCTCAAACCTTGTTGTAATCTACTACAAGGAGAAAGTTGAAGTGTCAAAATTGCCATTTTATTTTGAGTTTGTTTTTTCACTCTAGAAAGCCAAACCAAAAAATCAACAATAAAAAGTAAAAACTTTGAAGCAATATATTTTATAAGCATATTAAAGCAATGCATACCATAAAGGATGGTTTACCGGACCTTGGGACTCTTTGTCGCTTGTGTTTGCAACCCGATAAGGGAGCTATCAACATTTTCGAGTCGGGACAATTATCGATTCCTGTACGAATTATGGCTTGCGCTGCATTGGAAGTTCAATCCACAGATGGCCTGCCCAAGTTAATATGTGAAAAGTGTCGTTTTCAATTGGAAAAATCCTATTATTTCCGTAAAAAATGTCAAAATTCAGACGGAAAGCTTCGTAAACACATCCGTTTGCTAAATGCCGGACGAAAAAGTCGAGTCTTCTTAAAACTGAAATATGAAGACGACGACGACGACGAAGATGACGACGAGCTACAATTTATGGAATCACTTAAATTTATTCGCGAAGAAGAGAATAAAATCGAATTAGAAGAGGATGTAAGGCGATCAGAATGGATGAAAAGCCAGCAGGAACAATTTCGTAAGAATGAAAGGGTAAATCGCTTAAAATGGATGGAAGACGAGGAGCAAAATCGTCTGAAATGGATGGAAGAGCAGAAGGAAAAAATCCGCAAGGAGGAGGCCGATAAATTATTTGAGGAATTTGGACAGTTTCTAAATAGCCGGAAGCCAATAGATCGAACAGTGGCTTTAAAACGTGAAAACATAGCGTTTGAGATTAAGGAAGTTAAATCGGCAAAAGTCGAACAGCTGGTGTCTCCGACAAAGAAAGTTAAACCTAGAGTTAAATTGGTTCCCCGTAAGCAGCGTGAGCCCAGCCCAGAACCGGAAACTGATAATGAGATAACTTCCTCGGATCAAATTCCCGACGAACAGGAACAGATATTGATTTATAACGATGAGGGCGCCGAGAACGCTGACGGAGAGATCCCAACGTTTTTCCTCTACGAGAAGAACTCTGAAGAGGGCCATAGCCAGATTATCGAAATTGAAAGCGAACATTTGGACGAAGTAATGGAGGTTGATCTCCACCGCGACGAAGAGCCGGATGCTGCCGAGGAAAACAGCATGGATATTCACGCAAACGAGGAGGAAGTCGACGACGAGTTCCTCTTTGCCAGCGAATACGCGGACTGTGACAATAGGGATGACGAAGATACCGATCGTTTGGCGGTAAACATTGTGCAGTCGTATCAAAGTGAGTTGATTTGCATTTTCAACTTTGGGCCTTATGTTTTTTTTGTTAGAACTACCAGGGCATGATCTTTCATTCTAATTCTAAGTTCAATTTGGGATGTTGCTTACATTTTTTCTGTCTATTCAGTTGGGGAAAACGGCGACATTCAGTACCTAAAAGCCGAAGCACGCGTCGATACACTGTCAAACAGCGATGAGGACGATGATGCCCAGAATATGCTTGCCAATCCAGAGATACCGCAATATGAGATCGAAGAGAAAATCGAAATACCAATCTCAACACCAAAATCGGCAAGTTCCCCTAATCCCCACTTTACCATCCGTCTAACTTTAATGCTCTATAGAAAGTAAAGCGTGAAGCATCTGATTCGGGAGCCAGCACACAGGAGGACAAAAAGCATGTCACACCAACATCGATGATATCAGTGAACTGTGCCAAGATATCCACCGAGGACTTGAAAATATTCAAATGCAGTGAATGCCCGCAGTCGTTTACTCGGGAGAACTCACTGCTTCGCCACGCGTCCGCGCATAAGAAGGGCCGCCAGTACAGTTGTGACAGATGCGAAAAGTGGTTCTCGTGCAAGAGCTCACTTGACCGACACACGCGCATACATACCGGAGAGAAACCGTTCACCTGTCACGAATGCGGTAAGAGTTACATGCAGAAGGAGGTCCTGAAGCGTCATTTCGCGATTCATACCGGAGAACGACCTCACCCGTGTCCACATTGCCCAAGGGCGTTTGTGCAGAAGTTGATGCTGACGCAGCACATTAATGCGACACATTTGGCGGTGCCCCAGATTCAGAAGCACTCTTGTCACTTGTGTTCCAAGGTAAGCCAATAAAAAAAAAACCTTCTCTTGTCCATAAGCTGAATTTTCTTTTATTTTGCAGAGCTTTCTTCATGCGTCCGGCTTAAGCCGACATCTAATAACACATTCTGGAATGAAATTCCGTTGCTCCGAATGCGGGCGGGCGTTCAACGATAAGAGCTCTATCAGACGGCACTTAATGTCCGTTCACTCGAAATCCAAGGACGGTTCACCTGTTGAAGCGCCTCAGGTGTTGCCAAAGGCAGGCGATTCATTCGTAGAGTATAAGTATTGTTTAAGTGAAAATAATTAACCGTAAGTAGTTAATTTTTAGTAGAGTACAAAGAAAATATGCAATAAAGTACATAGTTCGTAGTAATTCAAATTGCGGCTGTTTTTCTCTTGAGTTTGAAGTCGATCTGTTGTTGGTGTTGCAGTGATAGGGTTGACGTTTAATGGCTGCCACTCGTTAGGACTTTTCCATCCCACTCAGAAAGATATTTCGTTTTGTTTTTAAACAGCTTACTACTCCGTCGATCACTACCAGCTGTCATATTGCTCCATCACCCCATGCTGACTGGGTTTACTCTGATGCACCTCGACGTACCACCGAGCACCGACATCAGTTTCATTATTTGCGCCGATAAAACTCACCATTTCCTTGAGCAAAAAAAGTAATTACCAGCAGCCGAATCGTCTCATACGTGACCGAGCAATACGCGACTGATTTTGCATTGTTTTCGTGGCTGCTCACTCGCAGATGAGGCTATTCGGCGTCGGCACCAATTCCAGGAACTCGTTTTCATTTCAAATAGTTTATTTTTAAATATATAAAGGTTGGCCATTCAACGGGAATTTATGTATCTATATTGTAACTTTCAATTGATTTGTTAAATGTACAATCAACTGACGTTGCACAGCACATTTTGGCCACAAAGTTCCTTGAGAGCCGCAACAAATAATCAAGTGCTGATATATATATAGTGTTTGTTTGAATGTTTATTTTATACTGATAAGTTTTTATTAGGCATGTAGTATTCGTTGGGCATGAATGTCAACACAACAAACGGATCGTTCCCCCATCTCTAGAGTCAAGGAACAGTGTTCGTCAGACAATAATCTGCGTGTACGATGAGTGATACATTTCTTATAAAATAAAACCACTAATATAATCGATAAAATGCGTGTAAAGATAACAAATATGTATAACATGCATTTGTTTTGACAAGTAGAACAAAACTATATTGGCCAGATAAAATAGCATAACATTAACAATGACACTAGACGTAGAGTAATAAATACAATAATATACAACTTATACTTTAGCGAATAACTGAGATAGAAAAGTTAATAGAAATAATAAAAGTATTTTGAACAGTCACGAGAATACATACTTGAGAGATGAAGAAATGGAAATAGAAACAGAAAAACAGGATGGCGTGCCGGGTACACACCATTTAATATCAAAAATATATTATTCGTGAGACAACTAAACTGTAAGTCCTCTTCCTCAACACAATAGACACAAGATAACAACAACAAGGAGGTAACTAAGCCTAGATTTTGCAAGTATATCACTTGGATAACTAACGGGTTTCAGAGGGGTATGTAAGAAGACGTGGCAGCTCACAGTTGCACTCAGTCGGAGTTCGTCAACGAGGAGGCCTGCGATTCGAGCGTATTTGTATCGGTGCGGTTCCGTAGCATTCGCGGTTGACTTGAGGCGAAGTTCGAAAAGTCTTTCATGACGTCCTTGTAGGTTTCGTCTTCGCCGTTGCCCTCGTCACTCAGGCCGATTTCGTCATTCAGTCGCGTTAGTCGTAACCTAACAGAAAGAAACAAGCAACAGGGTGAACAAGGTATTGTCGTTGGTCACAGTTGGGCGACTCACAATGTAACGATATCGGCATTTCGTTGATCAACAGCAATGTCCAGGGGCTTCTTGCCATCCTTCGCCACGATGTCGTACTTCGCCTTGTGCTTCAGCAGGAGGTATGCCTGAGCGATGCAGCCTTTTTGTGTCGATAAATGCAGGGCACTGTAGCCGAGGTCGTCTATCACGTCGATTGGCACTCCGTTGAGTAGGAGAAATTCACACGCCATCACTGAGCCCTGCAAGGAATAGAGTTTTTCGGAAATTAGTAAATTTCTAAACAGATAACAGATGAGTCGGGCAGTGAACTTCAATTGTTTCCACCTTTGGAGTTCCAATAAGTGTTATACACAGAGGTAATCTCTGACTTATTTTAATGACCAGAGCTCATCGCTAGCTGGTCAAAAATTGTTGGCGAAACTTAAAGGGATCGGCGACAGATCGTCAAAGAATTCGTACGTACAGCACTCAGTTGAAGAACTCTGAATCAAGTCTGACAATCGAGCTCTTTGATGGCGTTTTGCCAACTATTTATTACATATCGCACTTACCGACAACACCGCCTGGTGCAGATACGTCCGATTGGAATCATCAGTGTTTCTCCAATTCTTATCGGCTCCGAGCGCGAACGCCATGCACATGACTGGCAGATTGTGGACAGACGAAGCTTTGTACAGCAACAGATTGGCGCTGAGTTTCTCGAAGCGTTCCTCTTCAATGATGCAATCGTCTTCGCCTTCTGTAGACTCCTGATCCGAGCCAAGGATACCGGGTTGATCACACGTTTCCATTTTCAAATTGTCGCCGATTATCATTAGATCCTCGCGTGATATACTCAATGACATCGATGGAATGTTTAAAGACTCATCGTCGCCGTCCGACTTTGAACTGGATCCGTTGCGATACCGACGGCGGAACTTCTTCACGCCCCACTTGCGGGCTAGCGTCGCTTCGCCACCAATGCACTCGATGTTCTCCAATTCTTCAACTTTTGGCATACCACATATGAAGCGCTTTTCAACGTATTTCGCCTTTATCCACGCCTCTCGCACGCTAATATCACAATTCTCCGTTGCCGGCTTTAGGTCGCAGTTCTCGTCGATGTGAGCTTCGTAAATGCGATTCACTATATCGTTGCCCAGCTCCATCATGACCTTTACGTTTTCAGATTCCCATGCGTCCAGGGTTAGCGAACGCACTTTGCTGTAATGCACTCCCAGGCTACGGTGCACTCCGGAGCATTCAATGCACAAGGTGATGCCGAGATTTATCGAGGCCCATCGGGGGTCGGAGCCTCTGCAATCGGCGCACTGAGAGTTGCCAGGAATTTTCAGGAATTGCTCCCAATGACTGAAATAAGACAAAGTTGGACTTACAAATTTCAGAAGCGTATCCGATTGTACTTACATTTTCCTTCTCATATTCAATGCACTTGATGCTAGCGATGACTGTGGCCGTGAATTCAGACTGTCATGTTGGATTGCCGCTCCTATACCTCTCTGTAGGGCACTGATCCAAGCCTGTAGCATTTCCGCCGAGTCTGCCTGCAGCGTATGGGACCTGGAGTGGAATTACTTTTGAGACACGTACCGCAATTGACTAAAGCACACACAACTTACTTTGTTGGCGAGATAACTTCGAAGCAAAATCGCCGATCACCATCGCTGACCGGACGCACCGTGCATATCCGCAGGTCCTCCTCCATCACCGAGAATGAGTCTTCGTTGCATCGCTTCCTGAAACTCGTCAAATCACTTATGAGTCGCAATGAAATATTGATTGCCCCATCGCGCCCAGAGGCATGCGAATTTATTTCTCACCTATACACAAGCTGGTTGTCACTCAAGTAGAACCATCGTCGGCACCAGGTTTTGAATCCTTTTGATTTCTTCTTGAACAGATATCCCTCGAGTTTGGTTGTGGTGTTGGTGCTGTTGTCGTTGAAACTGTTCACGCTCAGATGGCGATTCTGCATTGATTTCTCTAATTGCTGGTGGTCCGTACGCAGCAGGTTTATGTCGTCGGAGAGGTTCTTGAAGAACTCATCGAAATCGTTGCAGAGATCTGAGCCTTGGTGGTAGTAGGTACCGCAAGCTTGGTAGTAATCCAACAGCTGGAGGGAAAGAAATGCATTTTACTTGAGTCGTTTTTAGCAGCAGCAGGATATAACTTAAAGGAAACACCACCAATAGAGGACTAGCTCCGTGGATCTACTATCTGAGCCGGCGTGTCAACTCCGTCATCCACGGATCGCAACAACAAAACTTAATTTTCACCACCCAAAAGTAGTTTTACTTTAATTGAAGAAACTGAAATCAAACAAACTCAGTGTTACCCTCCTCTACGATGAAAGTGCCCCCTTTCTCTACGACATCTCAAACTACCAACAAGGTATCGGGTCCCCTCAACAAAATAAGCAGAAACATTCACACGGCTGGAACCGTAGTCCAATCCCTATATAAGAAAACACTCGAAAAGACAGATGAATCAATAGACAAACATCTACCCATTAAACAACAACTTAAATCACCTGCGTGAAATCATTGCGTGACTGCCGTGTAACTATCATTGCTGCATATACATAGCTTGTTTCACTACTACAATCAAACCTCGGTTGCTTTATTTTGTACAAAACACGAACAAACCACTTTACAACTAGTTGAAGTTTGGTAAACAATATTTCATCGTCTCATGATATACCACACAGTAGAGAAGACCTACGAATTAACCGCACAACCGCGCCAACTGCCTTAAGGCCGAGCTAATTCGTTTGCCACATAAACGTCAGCAAACACTTTATCAGGTGACTAATTAATTATCGACAAGAACTATCAGCTCAGTAATTAAGAAACCAATTCCCGAAATTAGTAGAAAATCTCATGCTGCGCCCGACAATAATTGACGAACGACCCAAAGCGAAACCTTACTCTCACTGTGGCGCTTTTAATTTACCTAAAATTACGGAATCGTCGTGACCTTCAATTATTGATGCAAAACTAGTAGAATTCCCCACTAATTGGTGAAAGAGAAATTAACAACTCACCGTAGACAATATTGATGGGACCTTTCGCGATTGTACTAATGTTATGTAATTCACATAGTCTAATGCGGTATGTTGGAAGCACGATTTTGTGGCCGAGAGTATATTTGCAGCCTCTTGCACCTCTTGCGGTCGATTTTTGTTTGCCTGAAATGCGAAATGAAATCAAATCTCGATAATGAATCAT
Organism: Cheilosia impressa; assembly: GCA_948293265.1. Classification (NCBI taxonomy): domain Eukaryota; kingdom Metazoa; phylum Arthropoda; class Insecta; order Diptera; family Syrphidae; genus Cheilosia; species Cheilosia impressa. The sequence goes on along the minus strand of OX411880.1, from coordinate 126,375,358 downwards.
ACAGCAGCGCAGTTTACTTGAGCATTTTTTATGAGGGCGTTGTCATAGCTTTCGGAGACTTTTAGAAAATGCCCCCGATAGTCCTTCACTTGATTGATGTCGTCCTTGACAAATACACTCAAGTTCTTAAGTACCGTTCGACTGGCTTGATCCAATAGTATGGTATGGAATTTATTCATCTCCTAGAATTTGATAAGAGACCAATCACCATCGGTTGATAATATTTCTTTTTTTCTTTTCGACAAAAGAAAAACAAACCTGAAAGCAGTGAATGATCTTTCCCAGCGCGTTATGTGCGTTCTTATTATCAGCGAAATGCTGCTGCAGATCCCACAGCGACATGGCAAATGCACTGTAAACAAAAGAAAATAATCAATGAAAAAGAGTATTTTGTTTTGTGCATTGTGTCTATGTGGCAACTGGGTAGTGTTCCAACCTTTGATTCTTTACATATTCCTTGCCAGAGTCCACGGCCACTGTGCACAGTTTAATGATCTTTTCCAGCCGCTGTTCCAAATGTTCGATTTCAGCCTCCTCTTTGGTGATGTATTGCCTGCGGATATATGCAAGGTTTGTTTATTTATTTCGAAATCGCTGGTTTTTATCGTGTAAAATATGAGTCAGCGGGGTAATAGGAATCCGCTTCGACTTCCGCGAATTAAATTTGCATTTGCATTGTGTTCACCTGAAACGTGGAGAATCCTTGAGGCACTCTTCGAATTCTATTGAGGAACGCATTTTTTTTTTGAGTATTTTGCGTCTCCTCTGCGTTAGTTTGTTTTCTTTCGACGACTAAATTGAAAACTAATGAAGAAACAAAAAAAAAAAAAACAAGACAACACAGCAACTTCTTTTAGAACATATTCGGGTCGTTTGATGGCGTGGAGGTGGGTTTTTTCTACCGAACTATTTGACGGGATTCTGTTTATTTGTATATTCACAAACTTTAGCGGAGAGAATACGAACTATTTAGAAAAAGTTGCAAAAATATTTGCATTTGCTACACTTTCACTTGGGAAATTCTTCGGATTTGGCAAATGGAATTTTGAAAGTTGAGCTGTCAGTTTACTGTCAAACAAGTGGTAGTTGGGGTTGCGTGCGTTCAGTGGAATACTTTATCCGTAAAAACTTATCACAGATGGTGTTGTATGCAGAAGAGAGATGAATAAGACTGTGACGTGCCAAAAAGCCGTTGCAAATTATAAAATCAATTGAATTTGCCAGTGCCAGCGTCTGTTTATTATGTCGCTTTCCATTGGGCAAAAAGAAGCGTCCGGGAGAGTTCGGAATCGAAAAAATCACTTCTGAAACCGTTCCATTGTCAGAAAAAAAAAAACTCTTCTGGTGATTCTGATTCGATTCGATTTGATTTCAGAATCCACATCCACTCAAGGGGCACTCAAACAAGTGTAATTTATGTATTTTATACAAGTCAGCTGACAGCAGCCGTAGATTATTTTTTGGCATTTCACCAATACTTTTGTGGATTCTTTTAGAAGCAGTTTTGCTGTTTCATTGGATTTCAGAATGAATGGATCCCCGAGTGAAACCAATGGAAAATGGCATAATTTTATGCTATGCTTTCATTAGGGGGCAATTGAGCATATACTCAAAAGAAAATGGTTGTAGGAACTGAGAAGCCTTGAAGGGGCCCATACGAAAATACTGCGGTTTGCCAGCTTTCCAATTAATTAAACGCCCCTTCAAATTCGGTAAACCTACTCTGTTTAGTAATAGGCCTATTTTTTGAGCTTCGATACTAGCAAAAAATGTAGTATTTTCAGCACGCAATTACAACAACTCCGCTCTACTACGCTGAAAATGCTACTTTACTTTGCTTTACTAAGAACAGAGCTAAATAAAAACACAGCTACTAATAACGACCCAGAAGGAAAGAGAATGGAAACGACTTCCAGCTTATTGAATACGAATACTCAATTTATCGATATAAGCCTAGTATGCTGCTCGAGCTAAAATTAAGCCCCCATGCAAAAATGTCTCCAAAGATAAAATTAAGCAAAGCAGTACGCAGTTCAAGCTAAAATTGTTAGCCACTGTGCAAAAAATCTCTACAGCATTTAAGTAAGCGTATTAATGCAAAATACATTTTTCCACAGTTAAATTTTGACAGATCAGAGAAAATATCGGTATTCGCAACAAAATTTTAAACGAAAGCAGATTAACATTAGGAGGTCAATCAACTTTACTAACACAGTTCTTTTTTTTTACGGAACTTCACTGTCAAAATTAAGCGAAGTGGTGGAGAGAAATATTGGAGAGGCGCTTAATTTTAGCTTTGCTGGAACAGCATACTAGGCTTTAGCTCTATTATAAGCATCCGCCATAAATTTGCGTTCCGCTGGACGTCTTTGAGTACCTAATCAACAGGAAACATTAATAGCTTGGGTTTCTTATGTTATATATTCTATTGGGCTCCTCAGAGCACCTTTTTTTCTTGTTTTAACTTGAGATTGTATTTGTCAGAAACGGATGCTTGATTTTGATGATTTCGGAAATTTTATTTTTACAAAACAATTCCAATTTTGTGTAAATTGTGAAACATTTGTTATATCTTGGTATAGGTAGGTACACAGTTGACAATTCAATCTGAAATTTTGCATAGCAATCGCGATCTGCATCGTAACGTGAGAAACGTTTTCTGAATGTCATAGCTCCGCTTTTGACTATGACTGCACGATATACTTTAGCAAACTGCTTTAAAAAATTTCGCCGGACGAAGTTAACTACTTTTAGAGTGTCTCGGGCCTTGAAGGTTTTGAGCTCATCTCTCAAGGTGTGTTTCTATGTCTCACTAGAATAATTCAGGCCTTTAAAGAGTTTCTCGTTTATGTCTTTGTCTTTTTATATTTTTTTCTAACGTTTTTTTGAATGGGTCGCCTAAAATTAAAAATTCTAAAGGAAATTATTTATTCTTGCGTATGAGCTATTCCACCGCTTAAAGGAAGTAAACTAGTATTACATCAACACATCATTGCTGTCGTATATACTTTCAATCACCAATTTAGGTCAACAAGATCTCATAAAAGTCAATCGATGGCAATAAATTGTTTGACATCTTTTCGAAATTGTTATTAACTTGGTCGCCCAATATAGCGATTTTCTTAATTTATTTTGATGCCCACGTCCATGTGCAGGAAATTAAAACAAACAACATGCAATTAATGTGTCCGCAGTGTGTTTACACAAACAAAACACACAGCCAAAGCAGCAGCCTAAACGTTTCCTCCAAGGCTGACTCTTTATGGAAGAAACTAGCAGCCGCAACCATTCAGGCGAGGACCATTAATGCTCGATTCACCTCAAAAGAACTTCCATGAGCAAGAGCACCATATATGGGGCACTGACGGTTGTCGTACATAAGTAACGTACGTCTAAGCTTAAAATCAATCTTAATTGCCTGAGATAATGGTTCAGTTGCAGAGGCAATTGGACGCACCTCCGTTGATATTTTATCTGTCATTTTGGAATCTTCCCCAAAGACCGGTCATGCGGAAAATTACATTTGAGATGAATTTAATCGATTTTGCTGAATATGTGAGACAGAATTGTAACTGTAAGCTGGGTATATTGCTTATGTATATAGAATCGTCAAATGGATCATTTAAGAATGCAAATTATTTTTGAGAAATGAAAGCGTTTTTTACATTACTGTGGGATTAAAGGATTTATGATATTGAAAACGAGTTTCAGTCGGTGTCTTCTTCACGAGCTATGGAAAGAGCAAGCGATTTTTTCCTATAGGACAAGGATTATTCAGGCTGGCGGGTGAATTTGGAGACAGCTTGGACATTATGTTCTCAGGAGGATCGAGCTTGGTGTCATAGCTAAGTTATCGGTCTTTTGTTTTAACTTTTACCTATATGGTCATGAGATTTGAGAAAATTAGTGAAATGTATTTTGTTTCTTTGAGTGTGGCGAAAAGAAGTAAAGGGTTTTCCAATAAGAGGTGTTATTTTGGTATTCAAAGAAAAATGCCATTTTTTGAGATAAATTATCGGATGTTTATTTCATAAAAAGAGAAAGGTATGCCGTTAATAATGAAAGACAACATTAGGAAATGGGAATCACGAGCACACATACAGGACCATATCATTTTCATGAAATTTTCCATAATCAAATCGGAAAGTGGCTGCCCTATGTCCTCGATAGATCTTTGAGGTCTTGAATCGATGCTGGGCTGTTGGCGTAGACCTCATCTTTCACGTGGCCCCAAAGGAAGAAGTCGTAAGGTGTTAAATCACAAGAGATAACACGGTCCGGAAACTTTTCCCGTAAAAGATCAATGGTTTCGTTGCTTGTGTGGCACGTAGCGCCGTTTTGTTGAAAGTAAACGTTGTCCCGATCAATATATACCATCCAACTCCGACCATAAAAAATCATTAATCATCTCTTGGAATGCCCAATTCCAAATAACGACGAGGAATGGACAAACCTGGGTTTTCTTCTACACTTTGGGCTACAGCACCAATATTTTTAGTTGTTCTTGAGTTACAACAACTTGTCCCAACAGCTCGAATTTTTCCACCAATTTCTGTATTGCGGTCCGACAAGGTGCTTCACGACCACCAAAAAATGCTTTAGTTTTGCGAACTGTGACTGCAAGATTTTCACCATTTTTGTAGTGAATTTTAATAATTTCAATGCGTTGTTGAAGCGTGTATCGTTCCATTTTTAGTAATGGCGTAGTTTCTACTTGTCAAATGTCAAAGAATAAAAGTTTCAAAAGTGATAGCTACTGAAATAGCTGGTCATTCACAATAACACCTCACATTGGAAAACCCTTTACAACTTTACAAGTTGCAAGGAGTCTTACTTTCGATCGAGTGGGTTGTGTAATGTTTGTAGTTGTTCTTGCTCATATGCTGACCATGAGTTTTATTATTCACCTACTGTCTCTAATCTAAATTCGCTTTCGCGCTTCCTCCACAAATGACTCATCTTTGAGTGCACAAAATAAAACAACAGCCAGCTTTAAAGATTATACTCGCAAACGCATTGATTGCAGTTGACATCCAGAATATGGGTATAACCTGAAAAGGGCAGCCGCAGCGCACGCTCCAAAGATGGACAATCCCCTCTTTTTCCTATCTATAGACATAGGTACATGCACATGTGGGTACAAAACGCAATGTTGTGTGCGACCGCACTGCGTTATGCAAATGAAAATCTTATTTGTGGCTTTGTTATGCCACAAAATGACATTAACGACAATTTTATTGAAATTAATTAAACTACGTCCAAGATTCAGTTGAATTAATTAGGCGATCGCAGATGACATCGCACGACGACTATGTCTGGATGCAGTTCGTCCCTTAACCCACGTGACCCATAAACAGAAATAGTTTTAATAGGCAGGGTAGGGAGTATGAAAGTGCGTGTGGGTGTGGGAGTTCGTATTCCACATAAAAGGGGAACAAATATCTGATGCGTTGCAGGGCTTGTACTACGTAATACCGCAAACAAAACATGAGTGTTGCGTGTGCCGGCAGGAAAGGACTCATTGGAACCGGCAGTTGGACCTTCCACTCATTGCCTAAGTATGGTGAATTCAGAGTTCCAGGATAAGCTTAGTGTTAATCGGGAAAGTGGCGCTATCTCTGTATATCAAATGCAGATATAAACGATAAACTGTTGTTGTAAAATGTGGTGGGACATACGTTTGACATGAAATGCGTATGCACTTGCGTGATTAACTTTTATTAGGCCGACAAATCGTGTTCAACTTGGGTTTTCGAGCTAATTATTAAATTAAAAAACATACAGAAATATATTACCTTTGTAATTGGACACCAGCACGAAAGGGCGTAAGGATTTGTAGTTTAGAATGTGCGGTAAAAGTTTATCTTATGTTTTTAACATGCATGCTGGAAGGAGGGATCCTTGCCTATGCCACTGAGATTAATAGTAAGTCATAACAAAAAAGGTGTCGAATTTAGTTAATTAAGGGTATTTCCAAGTCCCCACCAACTTTTTTCCACCTTCGGTTGTGGTTAGGCGTGTTTTTTTTAAACTTCTGTCTACCAACTAAAATAGTAAATTGTTAAATTGTATTATTCTTTTATATTGGAAATAAATTGTAATAAGAGGGACTCCTCAACCTAAAGTTCGTGTTTCTTTGGGAAGGACCTTGGCGATCCGACGAGCTAACCTCAGCATCTATCCGAGAATATGACTGTCAAAAGAGCGCTCTAACCAAATGTCAAAAAATAGCTGATTCTTCCATTTGTATTAAGAAAGTTCGTGAAAAGGTGACGTTGCTGAAAAAGCTGACTCTATTGGACCCGTTGCGAGCTACATGTTGTTTTCAAGAGCCACCTGTGGTCCTATTTCAAGAGTACCAACTTAAGAACGCAATGTTTCCATTTTGAATAATCTGAATCCGCTTGTGCATCTGGTCAAGTACAAGTGTAAAAATACGTTGATGGAGACCTAGTCCTCAGCCAGTAAAACTTCTACATATAAGAAATCATATTCATCATTATCATGTAGCTGCTTTCTGAAAAAGCGGAGAAAGCTTAAGTTAAGTGCTTGAATAGTATTGCAATATTTGTCCATCACTTTTCAAAGTATCCCGTCACTCAAATAATAATCATAGCAATGGCAACACTTCTTCGTTCTTCCACATTTCCTCTGGATTTTCATTTCCATCAGCAGGAGCCTTCGCTCCCTATCCCCAGCCGCATAATTTAAGTCCCACCACACAAAATATTATGCAAGCAGCATTTACATATATGGATATCTGGGAATAGCGTGCATCCAACGAATATCAATCTCCTAATCCACACTATACTCAAGTCAACCGGCCGTCATCTTCTTCCAGACTTTCTGTGCGTGTTCTATCGTTCCACTGCTGCTTCTCTAAAAAGCATTTCCACATTCTATACAACAGTCTGAGGCAGGGCCCAGTTCTCAGTCCCAGCTTTAATTTCAACAACAACAACCACTACCCAAAGGAGTACTATCTACCAGTCTACCACACCATAGTGTAGTTGAACTTCAGTTCAAGTCAAATCCAATAAAAAGATACTCATTCGCCTAAGGCGGGGGCCGGTATAAAAACTCGAACACATTCTGGAAAGAATTCAGTTGAAATCCACATTTGTTGCATTGCGGACAAATTTTGCGGAGACCTCTCGTGTATTGTTCAGTCAAGAATTTGAATTTTTAAGCTCCCAACAATCAAGAGAGTTTCTCATATTGTTTATAGAAATTAATTGTACAAAAGTGTTGTTTTGTGATTGACGGTTTTCAAACAAACAACCGGCGAACTTTTAGCTGGCTCACGTGTGTTAAACATAAAAAAAAGAAACAAATCTTTTGATACTTTTCATAGACCTTTTCTACGAACAAAAATCCAATAAAAACCTAATTCATAATGGTGAGTCCTAGATATTCAATTGATTAAGTGAACAGCTGCTGAAGAGCCGGTGCCATGGATGAGAAACTTGTTTTTGGGGGTGGTCTTCATCGAAAAGATTTGGTAGAGTGAATCCTCAGTTTCTTTATTCTGGATGTGACTAATGGATGTGGATGATGATGTCACGCTGTTGTTGTCGTAGTCCTTCTTGTTTTGTCCTCCCTCGTACCGGGGTGAGCACACACCCTTTAGTCGAGGACAAAGGAGAGCTTGCACACCGTCAGATGACGACAAGAGAAGGTTTTGTGAACTGATTACCGATAGTCGTATCATAAGAATTATGAACTGAAGCCTGGATATTTTAAATTTCAAGTACTTCCTGTATTTGCATTCTTTTAAATGATACTTTCTAATAATTAAAGGGTAGAATAGGCAAATGGCGAGGCACGATCTGCAGACTTGATGGGAATTATTATTAATTATGAGGTACAGTACAAATAACGATCCCATTTGTTGTGCCGGCAAAAGCGATACGATTCGTGTTTTTGTGGCATTATTAATAAATTACTTTACTCTTTCCGACGTTGCGTGACTAAGAATATAATCAAAACGGTTCTGATATTTATTTTAGCAATGCGAACCAATTATCTTAAATGTACAGTGATTTGAACAGACTGTCAGAATAGCTGCCAATTGATTTACTCGATAAAGTACTAAATACGAACGAGAAATAGAAGGTATTTCGTCCCTTGATCGGTTTTTTTTTTTAACTCAAAGACATCTGAAATGCGACCCAGATTAAGTCAGCTGAATCTTATTTTACCGGATCCAAGATAAAACTTGCAATGGAAAAATTTAATGAGAGGGCGAATCGGATTTAAATGCAATCTCGTATTTCTCAGTAAATTGTAGGTGGTCCAGTGTAATTCGACCTACAAGTTGAGCTGACAAAACTGTTTTGCAAAACGTTTTTAACCACAATATGGCGGCTGGCAAAATCAATGGTATGTCGCTTTTGTTGCGGTTTCGTATGCGTTAAATTTCATAAAATATAAAGAAACCTAAAATCGGGAAAATTTGTAAAAGAAAAGTTAACTGAGATAGGAAATTAGGAAATTTGATAGTTCTTCTTATCTGTCAAATGTGACAAATGAACAGTCGTTTGCATAAGTTTCAGGGCGAATGATGTCACAGATTTTTTTCAAATCGTGGTTTTTAGTTATTTAATATCTCGCAAAAAACATATATCCCCACTGTTCCAATTTGAAGAGAAAGATATCTATCGAAACACCTCCTAAAATATACAAAGATCGTTTGTCTAAATCTAAATCGTTGGGCAATTTTTTTTGTATGCTTTATCTAGAAATTTATATTTTTTTTTAATTTAAAAAACAAACCCCCGTATTAATAAAGGCTGCGTAAAAGTTATCAACTCGTTATTCAGAAGTTACGTCAAATTTTTGTATGCTATCTGATGTCTACTAGCTAACTAACTTGTGCGCATTTGTTTATTAATACTAAAACTAAAAATCCTAACTAAACAGAACCCAAATGCAAACGAAATTAAATGTTTGAGATTTACCAAATAATTTGCAATGACTTAGAATTCGGACGTTGAAATCAGTGGCAACAGGATTTAGTGCTTAGAATTTCGCGTGCCTAAACATTTTTAGTAACCTTTTTTAAACTTTTCTATAAAAGTCAGCCATCGCATTTGAATTTTTAACATTAAATCGGAAAAAATTGTTGTGCGGTGATGCCATTGCGGATTTTTCTTTTATTTTCGGAATTAAGTGCTAGAGTTACAAATGGAGTAATTCAATTCAATTAAAACAGTTTATTTGAGAGTCCCACACATGTTGCGTTTGAAATTGCTGCGAATGCCGGTTGCGATTCACACACAACCCACAAGAAAGAGGAATCTTATGAGAGTGCATATAGAAACATTATTCAAACTCCATATGAAACCAAATGCAATTTTACATAAATGCGTAGTAACAGGTTTTGCCATTTCACTAATTAAATAGATATAATTCTAGAAAATTGTCCCTGCAGTGCTACCACTTTATTTTTTTCAGAGAAAATTACTTAAAAACTCAGCTAAATGTATTTGTATGAAATATTTGATCTGTTTACATCAACTACTTTCTACTTGCATTACCTATAGGTTAGCGGTGTAATTTGTTAAGAAAACCGCAGCTTTGTGTTCTTCTCCGATAAAATCCGTCAATCAGTCAAATCGATTGGAAAGTTTTTGTAGTTCTCTGCAGCCATCAATCATTTCAATTGCCTTCTCCTTTGTTCCATCTAAAATAATTCTCCTTCAATAAGAAAAAAAAAAGAAAAGAAAAGAGAGGAAAAACCAGCGAAACAGAGAACTAATCGCTCTGCGGCAAGTGGCAACCCACTTTATAATTGCACGTCAGCCAACCCAGCCCCATTCCATAAATTCATCTCTCCACCGAAATACTTGACAAGTTTTCAACAACCATCGGCGGATGGAAAACTCTTTTAATTTGTATGATGATTAAGGAATAAAAGATTTTCAAGGGAATGCAGATACCGACAGTATCTATTATAAGACGATACAGGCATTTCCATCAATGCCGCTTGGTGGGTGCTGTGGCTTCGCAACCAAGGTGCCTGCCGCTTTTTTTCATATTGTGTATTCCTATAGGGAAATTCAAAAGATGATTCATCAAATTCTTGGCACCAGCCAGACGTCTCCCAGCTGTACAACGGAATCTCAACTTGAATTTTGAGTAGGTATACCTTCAGCTTGCAGTTAGTACACGGTGAAGTCGTTATAGTCATTGCCACACCTTTGAGAGTTGTCACTTAAGACATGCAGTGCACTGTGGTACGGACGATGAAATTTTCTTCAGGGCTTCGTTTCCACTGAATGCTTTTCTTTAATAACTAATTAAGCAAACTGTTCCGATAGACAGTATGCACTTTTACCACAGCGGGGATAGGTACCAGAAGACCGCCCTATGTCGAAACCGTGTGGCTGTGGAACAACCTTGGGTAGTTAAATCAATTGAAATATGAGAGCCTGCTAAGGGCGTCGCGCACCCCATTATACTCGTAATACACTGCTTTTATTACGCAAACAATGGAAGCATGTAATGTGAGGGATATCGAATAATGTGCGCTTGGCTAAGAAGCCGTTTTTTATGGAAGGAGAATGAAGGGATAATGCCAAAAACCCCGACACAGGAAGGAAGTTCGGTCGCATTGTGCTTTGTTGTGCACGCGCTGCAACTATAGCTGGATATATCCCAAAGGATAAAAGTAAAAAGTCCTTTTAATGACTTCCCTCACTCTTCTTAATTCGAGTACCTAACGCCGGCCGTGAAGGGGAGTTTATTTTTTTGATTATTTTCCAGTTTGGTAGTACAATCTGCAATCCACTTATAAGGACTTGACTGTATATATGCAGGTACTTCAAATCTACATACTCGTACGTCCCTTTGGGCCTGTCTACCACCGATTATGGTGATTCATAACCTCGACGGGAGAAGTTTCTGTACAATTTCAGCAGTTGCAAATTTTAATCGCTTGTGGAGACGACTACTGTCTGTGGGTTGCAACTGCCGCACAACCTACACACGTTCGTTTCTTCACTGGGAGTGTGAATCGCAATAAAAAAGCACGCACTGCGCAGGCGTATATGCATTCGATTCAGTGGTGCGTGGTGCGTGGTGCCCCTTGGATGGAAAGTGAAGTGTTGTCGTCTTACATTATGCAGTCGAGATGAGTGTTTTCATTGCTAAGGCGATTTGGTAATGAAAACGAAATTTGTCATGTGTCAGTGTCATGTGGAGTGCGTCTGATCTGAAGGGTGTTTGTTTTAGATTAATTCTGACTGAGTAGATGAAGAAAATCACCCATTATTGGTAGAATTAGTTAATTAAATTAAATGCGACGTTTAGTGGCTGTATGTAGTCCAAATCGATTTATTAATTGTAGTTGTAATTGCCAGTGAGTCGTAGAAGGCTCTTTGTGAAATTATTTGGCAAATGTCATACGATATTTTGTGTTACGAGTTCAAAATGGAGAACCCTCCGATGGAAGTCGTAAGTAGACGTTTTTGGTTAGGATTGGAAAACTGTCAGATAGGTTGTTGTTTTGTTCTTTAAGACTTTTCTCGTGACAGTTAATGATATATCGCTTTAACTCCGTTACGAGATGATTGCACTTATGTAGATGTCGATTGTACGCTTGAATTCTTTGTGAGTCATCCGGAAAAATCTCACCAGACAACGAGCTCTCTAAAGTAAGCTATTTCTATAACAAAAATAGCTTTAGAAAATCGATGTCCTCGCCGTTGTTAAGTGTATCTGTACAGAAATAGACGTGGAGCTAGGTGTCAGTTTTGTAGGGCGCTCATTAGGCGTTTTTCTTTTTTAGTTCAGAGCAGAACCTGAACTGTTATAAAAAAAGTTCTTGTTTCTTTCTTAGCTCAGACTCAACAGAGCTCAGATTTGCGTTTCTTTTTTCATTCAGAGCTTGATCAGAGCGCGCTCTATGAGCTGAGAATAAATTTACTGAGCAGGCCGAATGCTGATTTCACACTTCCAGTCACATTTGACAGAAAAAAAACAGGATAATCAAAATAGTTGAAATGGTGGACGAACCTTGTTGTTTTGGAACTGAAAATTAACCAATTTAATAAATAACAATTAATAAATATTAATTTATGCATTTATGACAACTCTGTGCTCAAGTGTACCTCAGAACAATCTGAGCACACTTGGTTCAGTGCGCACTCATAATGTTCGAGCTCAGTTTAGTGCTCAGCTCTGAACTAAAAAAGAAAAACGCCTATTATTACATTTCCAGAAATAATTTCGTTAAGTAGGTTGGTACCTCGGAACAGCTGCCATGGCGGCACAGATAAAATACACAAAGATCAATCGCTTTCAGTTCGCCAGCGGTTACAGATTCGATGTTAGTGCGGGATCTCCTATCAGTCTTTGTAAGTTTAGTGAGCACATTATAACTCCGATTGAGGCAAACATACGTGAGCAGTATTCGAACTCTAATGCATCCTGTGCTTTGGGATAGATTACATTTTTGCTTTGCTCGGGTAGATGTCGTCTCCAACAGGAGTGAAATTTGCAAGTCCTAACCCAGCCAAACCAACTTTTCAATCATCTTTCGTTTTTCTTGGTTTAAGTTGCAACCGCGTTTTCGATTGAAGCTTATTTAGGAAATAGAACGTAAGCATTATTGATATTGGACCTTGGCAATATACATTTTTAGTCCCAAATTTGAATTTACAAAAGCTCAAAATTGTAAAATTTGTATGGAAAATATAGCCACGAAAATTTAGAGTCGAGACTAAAAATGTTTATTGCCCATTTAGTTTAAAATGCAAATTGAAACTTGGCAGCGAACTTTGATATTGGACAAAAATTTGAAAACCCAAAAACAGACGTAGTATCAAAATTGGCCAGAGTATTTTTTATTTATAGAAATTTTGACCAAAGAAATTACCTTCCTCTTATAGAAAAATAAATATTATAAATACCTAGTATAAATGTTTACGTGGCAGAATTTTCAGTGCTCTGAAAAAATTTATGGAATGATTGACCCCACACACTTTTGCAGAACAATTAATGGCTCAATGCTTGTTTGGCAAGCCCCACCCGAACAACTTATTCCGTACTGCAGTCTTTGTTGAAATATTCCATAATATACTACTTTTAGAGGTTATTTTTCACAAAATTGTTTAAGACGATAAAAGCTTCCTACTGCAGATCGTAAATATTGTTTCAAAATGGAAATATGTTTGGCCCAACTCAAATTTTGGTCAAAAGTAATGCCGAAATATTTAAACAGATTTACTCCTTCAAGATACAACCCAAGTAGCATTCGAATACACGTTTAAAGCCTGGCGACGTTCTGGTGTCAATTCGTGATCCCATTTAGGAACATATGTTTCGAAACAACGCAGTAACAGTTCCTTTTTTGGTTCGGAAGTGGCGCAACACAAAGTAGGAATTGTTTTTGACGCAAATCCTATATACACACAAATTGGGAAGAATGTCATACCATATAATTTGTGACGTTATGATACGTCATTCATTTTGTGTACCTGTGTTATGTACCCAAATAATATTCTCACATTTGAATAATAATATTCAAACATTTCATTATTTAACAGAAAACAACTACTCAAATTTTATGGGGAACATCATTTTGCCTTGAAATGTTACTAATGTACTTCGAAAAAAACCATGATCCTTCCAAAATATGCTATATTTAATGAAAAGTCTCTTTTGTAATTATTTGTCGTATTTTAATTGCTGATAAGGATCATTATAAAATCAGTATAAAATAAATCTACGATGTCTTTATACACATAATAGTGACATTTTAATCTATTTAATTTCACCGTATCCACCAAAACTGCAAATTTAAAATTTCTTATTTCCCATACACATTTTTTTTCCAATGCAAAATGGAAACCTAACAAAATATTCCCAATCAGGAATTCGTTCTTATTTGTGTAGTAAATAATCTATTGGGAATTGTGTTTATTCTGTGTGCCACAAACTTCCCAATCGGGAATAGCGTTTAATCTGTGTTGACAGTAAGTTTTTAGGAATTGTGTGCATGTACACACATCTCCACACATTTTACACGCTGCGGACATAATGTTTCACTGAAGAAACAATTTTGACACAATAAAGAATCTGTGTAGACATAAAATCCCTAGATTGGAATATTCCTAAATGGGAAATGTTACCTAGCATGTGTCGAAAAAGTTACTCATTGGGAATATTTTCTGGTAACAAAACCGTCTTAACGTCGTCGCTCATGACACATGACACATGAAGTCGCAAAATGCTCCTTGGGAAGATACCTTACACTGATGCTATTATTGATCAATCTTACCCAGATTGACAATCTTCTGCCTGCAGTCCTAATTATTTAGTTTACTTTTAGGAGTCCAAATTGTTCTTAAAGAACATTTAAAGGCATCTGGCCTGTTCCCACACTTTGTTTGCAAACAAAAGGCATTAATGCAACTTTTTGTCAAAGGCAGTTATTAATTGTGGGTAGAAAGAACTTTCCAGTATTCATTCATTGAAATATCTATATCCATGAGCCTAAATTGAAAAACATTGAAAAACTTTCACTACAGGCGTTGACTACAGATTTCTGCCATCACTTAGACTTTTTTGTAAGCACGCCATATATAAAAGAAGACCAATTTTTTTTTCCCCGATAAGAACATGCAATATGTAGGTTTAGGTTACTAAAGCATAAACAAAACTGTAATGTTGCTATCATGCTGGTAATTATGGCGCTGATTTTTTTCGGAATTCATGTGAAACAAATTAAGGACGACTACTAACCCAGAAAAGAAATTCCTGACTCAATTCCGAGGAATGTAAGCAAACAAAAAAAAAAAAACAAAAATTGGGTATAAGCGTTTGTTTTTGTTGAAGAGAAATGACTAATTTATTTGGATTTCACGATAACAAATATAAGTGAGTGTTCTTCGACTTCCCAATGGCTCATTTTATTCTTTTCATAGTGTACTTTGTTCTAAACAAAAAAACGGCACGCGTTCTGTATATGTTTGCATTCATATATTTAACGCAATGGGGCATTTATTGTTGTTCCCGGAAATACGTTTAAGTTGATAGTGAGTAGGTACGAGTATATCACGATAGCCACAAGAGAATCGTAAGGTTTGAATGAATTTGGTGAATATAGTTGCGTGTTTTATGCATTTTCGAGGTTAGAGTTCTAGAAATATTTTTGTCTGCATTGTGTGGTATTATTTTTGAACTCTTGAGACCAAAAAAGGGATGATTAAATATATATAGGGTTTTCCAATAAGAGGTATTATTTTGGTATTCAAAGAAAAATGACATTTTTTGAGATAAATTATCGGATGTTTATTTCATAATAAAGAGGAAGGCATGCCGTTAATAATGAAAAACAACATCAGCCAAATGGCCACCACGAGCACGCATACAGGACCATATCCTTTTTATGAAATTTTCCATAACCAAATCCCAAAGTGGCTGCCCTATGTCCTCGATAGCCTCACGTTGAGGATGGAGAGGCTTTTCAACAATAAATCTTGGGTTTCCCGAGCCCCAGATGCGACAATTTTGCTTGTTGACGTAGCCACCGAGGTGGAAATGGGCCTCATCAGTCAAGATGATTTTTCGATAGAATTCCGGATCATTTTCATGCATTTCAAGGACCCAATCAGCAAAGACACGACGTTTTTTCACCTTTTTTGTAGTGAATTTTAATAATTTCAATGCGTTGTTGAAGCGTGTATCGTTCCATTTTTAGTAATGGCGTAGTTTCTACTTGTCAAATGTCAAAGAATTTTATATATAAAAAAACACCCGAGATATACCTGTTTTGAGCAAGCTCCCCATAAGTTCGTAAATCAGCATTTTTTATGCTGATTGTGAGTCCCTTCCAAGACTAAAAAATCACACAAACGCATGGTTTAGAGAAGCTTGGAATAGGAACATTATACGGTCCTGTTGCGCCAAACATTTTTCCAGTTGAGAGCCGCTACGTTCCTATCGGGTTACCTGCTTATGATGGCATTGGACTGTTTTGAAGGAAGAAGTTTTGGGTACCTTAAGAACTGAACTATTGCACTAAGTGACATAAAAATAAAAAGAGCCTCTAGTTCGAGCAGTATTGGCAAAACTGTTCGAACTTGAGGCTCTTTTTCAGACATACTGTTTATGATTTTCACTGTAGGAACAGTGGCTTGCCCACACCTTTCAGTCCCTGGCTAATTGCAGTAGATTACCGAAGCTCTTCCTAAGGTTAAAAGGTGAATACATTTTGACCCACGAAAGTTGACATTTTTATTCCATCGCATGCCAACATAAACCTTTCAAATGTCGATGACTGATCCAAACTCCAAGTCTTCTTGTCACCAAAACCACTAAAATTGTGTATATAGTCATCATCCGGCGTTTGTGTCATTAACACCCCTGACCTGTAGCCGCAGATAAGTCAAACGAAAACCTAAGTACCTATAGAAAAATTTACTCCGACTTTAATTTGTTGTCGCTCACCCTGCATGAATACAATCAGATTGCAGACCAGACTTTCAATTTCAAAACGCAACGGCAAAGCATCACAATCTCCCGCAAGAAGAAACCATCTAATTTGCATAAAAATATTTTGAAAACTGCAAGTTCTATGAGTGTTGTTGGCAAAACTGGTTTCATGAATAAATCATAAATCGTGGTGATCATAAACAGTGGCTCTTTAAATGACTGTAGTTGTTATTCATTAAAATAAAAGGAAGAAGACAAATTAGCCTCACTGTTGCGCATACATAATGGAAAGTCAAGCCTACTCGCATTTTAAATTGATGACCTAATGATCTATTCACTAACAATACGAGTATTCATGCGCAAGAGGTCGTTAGAATTTTCTAGCTCCTGGTAACTCTTCGAGTGAATCGCTCGAAAAGTGTGCGGTAGTTAAATAAACCAAAAGAAAAAGAAAACAAAAAAAGAAACGATTTCGGTACGAAGAAGCAATTAAAGAAATACAACTTTTTTTTTCGTCTTTCATAATTCGTGAAGAAGAAGAACGTAGGTAAGTGTCTTTTGTTTACACTTTTTTTTTCTTGACCATTTAAAAACAAAAGAACAGCTCAAAGTGTGAGACTGTAACGACTTTTTAATGGACTCATATTTTGATCTGATTATACAGAGTTGGGGGCAATTTTGCTGTACCTATAATTTAAATGGTTTTGGTTTCTATATGAATAAAAAAATGTATTGTAAAATTAATAAAAACGGAGATGTCATTTTGCAAACTAAAAAGCGAGCGCGTCCGAAGTAACTGCAGTTATTGACGGCTAACTTTTCCAGAGACTATTTATTTAAACAGTGACTTGAAACCGTTTTAAAGTGTCCGCATAGCGAAACTGTGATTCAATATTGTTTCCGTAAAGTAGCCCATGACATTATAGCCGAATTTTATTGCATTTTTTCTTAAATTTGATTGTATTTATAAAATAAATAAATAAATAATAAACTCGCGACTTCAAGCTACCCAAAATCAAATCGGGGATGATTAAATCGGTCGATCTTATTGGCAATGCCAAAATTGCCAAAACGGGAGATTCTACGACCAGAAAACTTTTCCTTCACAATATTAATTGTTCTTGTGGAATACAGCGCGCCATTGCTTGTCTGTTTTATACTGCAGCTGTCTTGTTCACAAATGTCAAAAATGATTGATGTACGACGCCATTTGCTAAAACTAAAACTAATTTTGAGCCACCTTGTATATCGCCATTGGCTGTGGATCTCTAGCACAAATTGTGACATTTCCCTTATTGGGAAAAAAATTCATGTTCCTTGTTATTATTTGCTAGACGTCAACCTTGTTGTCAATAAAAAATTAAAAATTTTTGAAACATTTTTGTATGTTTCACAAAATAATTTTACTTGTAGTAATCTATGGGTGTGTTTTATTGGAAATATACGAGTATCTCAGCACAGCAAAGAAGGGCAGACTCTTAGAAGTGACGTGATAGCCATCAGATTATCTTAAAACCATTTTGAAATATGTCAACTGTTTTGATTGACGACTGCTTTCAGCGCCATTTACTTTTCGGCGAGCTAAATTCAGTAGATAAATGGAAAAAAAACGTCGAGACATACAACAAAATATACAAGCTAATAGATATATCACTTTTTTTTACAAAAATTGTTACACAAAATGTGACTTGGGCAGTTTTTTTTGTGTATTCGTTTCCTGTATAACATTACAGCGGTGTGTAAAAGAGACCAAAAGTGTATTACGAAAGGGGTAGCAATTGTTTGCAAAACAAAAAGCAAATTTTCAAACGAATTTATTTTCAAATAATCTTGAAATGTCAAAAAAGAAGCTGACGGCAGCTTAAAAATATGATTTGAATACATTTTTAATGCATGTTTTTCTGACTTATCTACATTAATGAAGTTGCTGTGTACGCACTCACTCCTATCGGGAATTTTCGTTCTAATGTTTCGTACTGCTCTAGTTTAATTTTAAAAGTGTTAAAAAATGCAAAAAAAATGTAGTGTCATACGGGCTTTAGCCCAGGCTTAGCGATTTGTTAGCAGAAGCTGATGTTTTGTTCCACCTAATTTGCGTTACTGTACAATTAAAGAAGTATATAAATATAGCTATTCCTACTGCATTGTTTTGCAATCTAATTTTTACTCGACTGGACACAGGGGGGGTTATGTTTTTCGCGCGTATCCTATGTCCGTTCCTACGTGACACCCTGAAGCCTAAACGGCTTGACCGATTTTGAAGAGTGAGGTGTCATTTGATTCGTATTTTTTCCCGGAGTGTTATAGGCCAAAGATAATTAAAAAAAAAAACAAAAAAATACCCGACTGACTGTACAAAGAATTAAAAGATATGAAAAAGACACAAACAAGTATTTATAAGTAAATATTTGACAGTCGAAGGGTGCTCATATTTTTGTTATATTCTGTGTAGGTATAGTCTCCGATTGCCAATAAGTATAAGGTATACTTGTGTCTTGTTCATATCTCTAAGTTCTTATTTTGTGCATTTATTATTTTTTATTATTTTTTGTTATTTTTTCTTATTATTTTACAAGTTTGACAGCGACTGTTCATTTCTCGATGCGGGTTAGGTCAAAGTAATTCGTTTAGTTGCTCCTTCGCTTTGGTAAACACACGGGGGGTGTTGCGGAGAAATGTATCAACCATCGCCTTGTGTAACCCTTTACTTTGACAACAACATTCAGGTCCTTCAAACACTTATCCCTAATGGATTAGAAGAGTCCCATACCCGACCCCATTACATCCATTCATTGGTGTATGCTGTATGCATGAAAAAGGATTTGCAATTTTCTTCAAATACACTTCAGTCACATAAAAGACTCGAACCAAATTACATTCTTCCCATTGTGAGGGATCGGCATTTCAGCAATCATTGCCTCCTCGCGATTCCATGTGTGCCTGATTATCGCTTCAAGCCTCATTAACCAAGTGCAAATATTTTATTTTCTGCTATCTATCTATATCTGGTGGTTGTCTTTCCTTGGCAACAGTTGAAAAAAAATCCATTATCCGAAATAGGTCTTAGCATTGGTCTGGGCGCCTTGCTGCAAACACCAGCAGATGTTTTCCACTGAAGCACTCAAGTTATACGAGTGCTGAGCACTCGTACTCTTAGTCGTGCTCATATGATCAGCTTACTGGCCAAGCAAAGCCCTCATTAAGTTGTATTTATAGATTATCTTTTTATTCATGGAACCGTGCAGCTATAGAGGAACTAAAATTGCGAATAATTTCATCATGGGCGTTGATTTTTAATTTTCATTTTCTTTCTTTTTTCCACAGAGGGAATGCATCTCAGTACATATTGGCCAGGCTGGTGTACAAATTGGTAATGCTTGTTGGGAGCTCTATTGCCTAGAACATGGCATTCAACCCGATGGACAGGTTAGTATACATTATACGTTCATATACCTAAATTATTTAGCAGCAAGTGGAATAGGACTCTATAATCTCACACCGCGCGAATGTGAATATTTATGGTGAAAATTAAAATACAAATTGCAGATGTAGATTTGTGAAACCGAAGCGAACCCTTCGTTGAGAGAGAAATTTGTTCGCCTCATGAAATATTCGTTCTTAAAATAACTGAATTGGTTTTTCGTCTTTGTCTGGGGTGGTGGTGGTGGTGTTGGTGGCTCGCGGAGGGTAAATGCATTTTAAATTAAAATGCTTACTCGAAGAGTTGAATGGAGACAGAAAAAAAAAATCATTGGGTGTCTTTGTAATGTCCTTGAATGCGATTAAAGAAGAACGTACAAGAACTCTCGTCATGTCTGCCTTTGTTTACACAAAAAGTGATGTAGTGTGTCCGTTTTTATGCCAAAGAGACTGCTTGGGAGGGATAGGCGCCAGCAAATAAATTCCAAAGAAACGTATTTAATGAAGGTACCTAATTTGAGAAGCATGCAAGTGATCAAGTCAGCAGAGTGAGGACTACTTTTTTATCAATCTGACTCTCAACTTAGTCAGCTTAGGCCAAGTTTCTCCAAGTGGATAACAGCACGAAAGTGAGCAATTCCTTCGACTTTCTTCTTGTTGGGAGAAAATGTTTTATACTGACTTTAGGAGTTGTACATACTCACCCTTAAGAAGGACCCAATCCATGGAATCCATATCAACAAAACATATTCAACTGACAGATGGATAGTGTATACGCCAGCTTCTGAAAGGTTTCCCAAAAACGCGATGGATAAAACTGCATTTACACGATCACGCACGCGCATTTTTGCACGAGACGTGAGAGAGAAATCCGTTTTTCCCCAGTCAATGCTAGTAAAGGAGTAAGAATGAGATCACAAATCAGACGCCTAAAGTGTCATGGATGTGCTGCCCATAATTATAGGTACGTAAAACGGAAATAAACCCAATTTCCGGAGAATATAAATTCTGTAATCACTTGAAAATATTTCTATTTCTGATTTAAAACATCTGAAATGAGAGCGATTTTAAGTTTCAGTAAATTTAACCAAAAATGCATCAATCAGTTGTACGAAATTTATAAATATTTGTCCGCTCATCACTTCCGGAAAGCATTTTGTTTTATAGGAAAGCGAAATTTCGTGAGCCGTCGCTATAAAAATATCAACATGCATAGCTTTCCCATAATTCCTACCACGTAAACTAGATGGGCGACGAAAAAACGTGTCACGTTTTTTTGCGTGTTAGGTAATGCCGTCCCTTTCATTCACACGGCTATTTAGTATTTAGCATCCCCTTAATCTTCCGTGATAGGAATGTGTGACTGTGTAAATGCGGCATAATGTATTTTTCTTTCTACTATTTTTGACAGTTGACAGTTTCCACAATTTCATAACTATCACAGTCAATTGTGGAAACTCTAAAGGCGATCCAATCATAAAAAATCTTGTGTGCGCATTTTTTCAGCAGGAGAATATTTTTTGCGGCCGAATTCATGCGACTGTTTCTTTCGTTAAATACGTTTATTTTAACACGACGGATTCTATGCGGCCTGCCCTGAAGTAAAAATGCTCCGTAAAAGTTATCCCCCTTTTCCATACTTATATGCGCAACATTTTGAACAACATCAGACATTTTCCAGCTAACAAACATGTGTATTTTTTACTACATATGAAAACTCATGTCAAATTTAGATATTCAACATCCTCATCACAATTGCTGTTTATTGTCATAATTTTCTTTGCATATTATTATCTCATGTAGCTCTGTTCCATCTGTCAATAAATTGAAGTGTAAAATTATTCACTTGAACGTTATAGCTTCTCTTTGTTGTTTGTTCACACTTCAGACAAAATCGCATCAGTCAATCGTAAAAAAATTGATCTCGCCATTGTCAGTTTGTCAATCAACTGCAATTGCCACCAGTACTTACTTACCGAGAGATCGATTTATTAACAAAAACAACTTATGAAGCCGTTCCAGTCTGAATGCATCCCAGCTATGCTTCATTGAATTTTAAAATTGATTTCGGAAATCGATTATGAATGCCTAGCGGCACGTCGCATCGTCTATTTGACGTAGCTTGACACAAGTTACTTAAAAGAATATGATATCAAGTAACCAGCTGATTGATTTTACTGAAGTTGAGTTGAGGTTGAGGGTGCGTTTACTGAGAGCAATGACATCATTTTAAGTGCTGCCAGTTGTTGTAAAGATTACATTTTTATTTAAATAATTTTGATTCATGGATGATTACTTATTGTTTTTGCATGTTCTATTTATTTTTGCATGAAACACCAGATGCCATCCGATAAGACCATTGGCGGCGGCGATGATTCATTCAATACATTCTTCAGTGAGACTGGCTCGGGAAAGCACGTACCAAGAGCTGTGTTTGTTGACTTGGAACCGACCGTTGTTGGTAAGTTGCATTTTAAAATTTATCCTGTTTATTTAATTATTCACCATTAATATTTATCAAGGGGGAGAGGCTCATGATCTATGAGGCTGTGTCAATAATCATATATTATCTTGACCAAATTGGTAGGTGGCTTTTATTTGTAGACTCCAATTAGCATAATCAAGGCGGATTTTGATAATTATGCTCTGGAGTTCGCATGGAATGAAGTATTTATGTTAAAATATGAAAGGTGTAAATAAAACGCAAAAACGATTAACTTCTCACTGAAACCAGAGATAAATTTGGTCAATAAATATCAATTTATGTGTTTCACGCTTCTAAAAAAGTTCGTTGGCATTTCAAGCTTTCTTTCTTTATAAAAGCTTTCCTACATTCAAAGAGTTCTGTTACGGGCATCGAGCTTTCTTACTTTTATAAATGTCAGAGACATAATACATATATCCATTATTCGTTTCTGTTCTCTGTCTTTTCTTATGTCCGTTGCCCGCTGTCTTGGAAATTGTCATCTTGACATGAAACCGCTTGACAGATGAAGTGAAGTTCAGGCGGTTAGCATTGAAGAATATGTTTTGTTTTATATTTTGCTTTAGAGAAGAACGAGTGTGAAGTTTTTGTGTCAGTTTTTTGGTCACCTGAACCAGATGCTATATAAAATTATTGCGTCTTACCTATAACAAATCTTAAATTTTAGTCTCCAGGTTCTAGGTAGCGTTAATCGCTCCTTAATAAGAGTTTATTATATTCTTTACATTGTTGATTATCAAAGCAAAGTAAAGTAGGATTTTCAGCACACATATTACAACAATTACTGCGAGTCTCGATGTGTCAAGTAGATAGTTGTTGTTGTAATTGTGTACTGAAAATCCTACTTTATTTTGCTTTGCTGAGATCGAAGCTCAAAAAAACAGGCCTAATGTTCAGGCCCTAATATTAAGCAAAATTATAGCAACCCCACCTCCACCTACCCACTAGTAGCCCTTATTATAATATTTCTTTCACTTGTCATTATCTCAATGCATATATTCTTTCTCTCACAGAAATGGTGGAGAAGTTTCTCGCTAAAAGCATCCAAACATAAAACAAAATAAAGCAATCCGCTGGCCTAACAACAGCCAGGCGCACCCCCCTCATGCACCAGCCATCAATTTAAATAACAATTTCAACAATGAATTTCTTTAATTGGAAATGAATTTGTAAAATGTATTATTGTTTAAAATAAACTTACGAGAGATATTCAATTCACATTTTTGTTAACTTTCTTTGGATGAATAATTCTTAACTCTAGTTTAGAAATCTGCACACAGCACTCTGGAATCCTTGAAAAGTTTACAATTTATTTGCAAATTAGATAACATACTTCTGCAAGATTTTCGCATTTGCTTGTTTAGTTATTGGTACAGTTTTAATGGAAGGATGTGATTCTGGCACAATATTAGGCCAACTTTATGCCTTCATCTTCACAGCCTTCATCTTCAAAATCTTAAGACGCATTTTGTGTTCCGGGCGTTGAATCTGATACCCTCCACTCACTAACCGCCACAACTGTGTCTATCACGTGCCATAACAAAAATATTAAACTTCTTGTGGCAACTGACAACATTGACTCAACACGCTTTTCGGTGTGTTCGATCAGGCATACCACCATTCACAGATTAGTGCGGAAAAGAGATTGGGGTTGGGGACGTTCAAGTTTCTACTTTATTAAGTCTGACAGCTGCCTGACATGATGCATCTCAGTTTTAATTGGCCTAGATCGGTCACATGAACAGCTTTTTCAGATGACATTTATGGAGGGGTAGTCGACGAATCAAGTCAGAAATTTGTGACTGAGTATAATAGGTTGACAGTCCGCATAAATGTGGCTGACGTAGAAAAAGTGACGTTCCCGACCAATCTTGTTTTTGCATTCAGGTTACATCTTATTCAGACCAATCTAGTCGAATAACTATCTTTTTCGTACCCATTGGTCTAGAAATATCAACATCAACAGCAACTTTGATAGTGGAATTTTTAGTTCCCTCGTTTATAGTGACTTAAAACACATTACCACAGGCACAGCAACATCGACATCGACCTTAGGCCTAGACCTTAAACTCAAATGTTGACATCTGTATTCGAATTTTGTTTCCAGCTTTCCTTGGTGCTGTCATTACAAGAGATTCTTTATGTTTATTTTTCCAAAAAGAATGTACATTTATTTAGAACTCGCCATACCACTAACAGCCCTATCCAATCCAATAAAACATCACCTCAATTATAACTGCACAACCAACTGCAATGCGAGGCAATCAATATGAAATGTCAATAACACTGTCCGTCGTTAGCAAATTTGTTTTTTTATTGTGATGAAACACTGTTGCCACATTTACTGTGCCGCCATAACAAAGATCAACAAGTTTTTGTATCTTCTTGTGTAGCACACTTCGTCCTCATATTCACTGTTTATGTGAACACGACGGGTATTGTTTATTGAATTCGCTGTATAGCGCTCGGTAGATGGCATGGAATATATGGACACGGACAGTCATAACAAGCGCCACACGCCAGACGTTCCCGTTCTTCAGTTAATAAACAACAAAGTTAATTTGTTTCCATTCTCTTGAAACTGCATGCAATAATTTAATGAACAAAATCATAATAAAACCTATCTAACATGCTACATAGTCATAGTCGGTACCAGAGTGCCACTGCAAAGCTTTTGTGTTTGTGTGCGCTGTTGTAGGTACCTACCTAGTTGTTTGCATATCAAAAAGTACAAAAGTGCATAAATCATTTTGTTCACAATATTTACACAGAGTTTTTTTTAAATTACACAAGACTTGCAACAAGCGACACTGTGTGCCTGTGGGCAAAAAGTGAGAGAAAGAAAGTGAGAAAGTTGGTTTTGACATGTTTTTGAGAACATTTCTTGTTATTTGTTAAAAATTTACAGAAATTCATATTGTTTGCTGTTTGTTATACGTTGGTGAAATCAGTGCACCTATTATTAACAAATCTGGCAGGAGCTCGCGTTTCCCCCATTTGGTATTTTTCTTTAAAAGATCAGGAACTGTCAAAAAATATATGTTACGAGTATACAAAGTACTGAGTTTGTGCTTCTTTTTTCGATCGGAGGATGATAAGAGCGAAGACAAACTGAAAACAGCTAACTTTGACAGCAAACCTTGACAGCTACCCAATAATGTTGGTACAGAAATGAAATTAAATTGTAAAAAAGTGTAGTAGATCAACAAAAAATGTATTAGATTGTTAAAATGAAACAAACACTGTTAATAAGGTACATTTTTGTGTCATATAACAGTTAGTGCGCGAAAGCGTTCTTGTTTAAATAATTGAAATCGATCTGAACACGCTCATTTTAGAATGTTTTCGGTGTGCTCAAGCTCAGCTCAGAGCTGTATGTACTCTGTAGAAGAAAATAAAAATGCGTAATGGAGATGGAGACAATGATCAGCGATTATTTGTTTCCAAATTACAGCAACATTTAATGGCAAAATGGCGGAGCAATTCGGTCTTCTACGATAAGTAAATATAGCGGAGGCGCTAGTAAATTGGCAACCAAGGTATATACTTGACCACCTGAAGGTTCGGAGGCAGCAGCAGAGCACTTGTACTTGGAATTGCGTTGAAATATTAGACTGAATAAAATAAAGCAAGAGCGTCAACCAAAATCACAATCCACTTGGTCTAACTTCAATTTCTTTTGTCAAAATCGGCAATTTTGTTTTTCTTTTAATTTACTACGTCATTTGAATTTCGAGTTTACTTAACCGAGTCAGCCATCTTGTTTTCACAAACTGTTAGTGACGAATGCGATACTGACGTTAGACATACCTACTTATTGATGTTTTGTGAGCGCATTAAACATAAAACATCTTGAGTCGAAGTACCGCATCCGTGAGCGAGCCTTACGTCACTGAATTTTGTGAATTTTACATGTGGTATAGAGTTGGTTGAAAACACAAACGTATTGTATGTCGGGGATTGTTTTGTCGCCCAGTCCACAGTTTTTTCCTGCCAAACCAGTTTTTTGTTTTTTTTTTTTTAAAATTATTGCACGAATATGTCACAGCTAAAGGACCCTAAAAGGAGACCTGAGACAGTCCGCCCAGTTGACGTATCCACATGACAACAAATTTCAACCCATCTTTCCTTCTTTTTCCCTTACAGATGAGGTTCGTACCGGCACCTATCGGCAGCTCTTCCATCCCGAACAGCTGATCACTGGTAAGGAAGATGCCGCCAACAATTACGCCCGCGGCCATTACACAATTGGCAAGGAAATCGTTGATATCGTCTTGGATCGTATTCGTAAATTGGCTGACCAATGCACTGGTCTACAAGGATTCTTGGTATTCCATTCGTTTGGTGGTGGTACCGGAAGTGGTTTCACCTCACTCCTCATGGAACGTCTCTCCGTCGATTATGGCAAGAAATCCAAACTGGAATTCTCCATCTATCCAGCGCCACAGGTAAGCATAGTAAACGGTTTCGTGAGCTAAATAGCTCTTATACATTTGAGTGTGTGGTAGATATGGTGGCATGACCAGTATCGAGGGATATTGTGGTTTATGGACACGCAACGTAAATTTATGGACTTCAGTTTTTTTGCCAGCTTAGGTCTGACTCACAGTTAGCGGCTAGCTATTGTGTATTTAATTATTAGACCAAGAGAACTGAGTTTGCTTCCCTCATTGGAGGTCAATGGCCTGGGATTTAGAATGTCGTCGACGTCGTAAAATGTGTGGTCTGTTATTACGCGATTGCATTTCTACATGGAAATCGACTCGCTTTTGATTTTAATTAGGGGTTTGATGGGATTGGAACTTACGTAGACCGACCGCCATCAACTGCGCATTTGGGGTACGAAATTGTTTCAACTTGGTTGTAATTACAGCAATTGCCTCAAAATCGAAGAGTATGGTTAAGGGCTAAATGGGGGAGCGAACTTGACAATATCTACTGCACGCACATGCATACGACCTAAAGCTATTCTAAGCCTTTTAACAAAATCTCCCTTCCCTTACAGGTGTCTACAGCCGTGGTCGAGCCATACAACTCGATTCTCACCACCCACACCACGCTGGAACATTCCGATTGCGCCTTCATGGTAGACAACGAAGCCATCTATGACATCTGTCGTCGCAACTTGGACATCGAACGTCCATCGTACACCAATCTCAACCGACTGATTGGCCAAATTGTCTCGTCCATCACCGCTTCGCTACGTTTCGATGGCGCCCTCAATGTCGATTTGACTGAATTCCAGACCAACTTGGTGCCATATCCACGCATTCATTTCCCATTGGCCACATACGCGCCGGTCATTTCCGCCGAGAAGGCCTACCACGAACAACTGACCGTAGCCGAGATCACCAACGCATGCTTCGAACCCGCCAACCAGATGGTCAAGTGCGACCCACGACATGGCAAGTACATGGCTTGCTGTATGTTGTACCGTGGCGATGTCGTACCAAAGGATGTCAATGCTGCCATTGCCACCATCAAGACCAAGAGAAGTATCCAGTTTGTGGACTGGTGTCCTACTGGTTTCAAAGTGGGCATCAACTACCAGCCACCAACTGTTGTGCCTGGCGGTGATCTTGCCAAGGTCCAACGCGCCGTCTGTATGTTGTCCAATACCACCGCCATTGCCGAGGCATGGGCTCGTCTGGATCACAAGTTCGATCTGATGTATGCCAAGCGCGCCTTCGTACACTGGTATGTCGGCGAGGGCATGGAAGAGGGCGAGTTCTCAGAGGCGCGTGAAGATTTGGCTGCCCTAGAGAAGGACTACGAGGAGGTTGGCATCGATTCAAATGAGGAAGCTGGCGAAGGAGATGAGTACTAAGGAGGAGGTCCTAATCATTCAGGAATTCAATTTGAACTGAATTTAGTTCGTGGATTTTAATTTCTCTTAAAGCTCTAAACGTTACACACTAACGTCTCTGCACATACTTATATTTTTACTACTGTTAATTTCTTAAACTCATCATCGTAAACATTGAAAACGTAGCGACTATTATTTCTTATTTGCATACACATACATCATCAAATAAAATAAAATAAAACAAAAAATGCTTTAACACGTGACATTAGAAGGAATTTGCGTTTTAATTGGTGCCAGGGATGTCACAGAGGGTGCGGACGTAACAATACAAACAATATTCGCATACCTTTTGAGCCAAGCAATGAAAATCTGTTTGAGAGAGCGGAAAATGTAGTAGAAAAGTAGAAAAGTACGCACATACACTTCGGTCCTGCTTAATGCTGCATTTTCAACATCACATGCACATAATAAAACGGAAGAATAAAGGGATGCTTAAAACTAAATAGCCATCTGACTGAAAGGAACCGCATGAGCTAACACGCGAAAATACGTGACAAGTATTTTGTTCGGCCATCTTGTTTATCTTGTGGTAGGAATTATGGGAAAGTTCAGCATGTTGATGTTTTCATATAAAACAAAATGGCTTCCGGAAGTGAAGAACGACCAATTATTTATTTGTTTTGTATTGTTGGTTTAATTTTCTGCCACTAATTACCACACTCATTTCACATGTTTTAAATCAGAAATGGAATTGTTTTAAGTGATTGCAGGAATTTTGGTCGCCGGAACTGTTTTTTATTTCCGCTTTTACGTATCTATAATCAGGCGTCTGATTTCTGATCTCACTTCAATGCCTTTATTAGAACTGACTGCGGAGAAACGGATCTCTCTGTCCCGTCTTGTGCAAAATTGCTCGTGCGTAATGTTGACACCAGTTGCAGGTTCTCAAAACCAACAACTTATTTCAACCTGTAGTATTTCATTAGTGAATAATGTATTGTATATATACTGTCACTTCTTTGTTTGTCGGAATAAATATGGTTGAGGTGTTTTGTGCCAAAATGAAAACTAAGCCTTACCCACTCGTTATTCTGCCAGTTGCTTCTTTTTTTATCATTTTTGATAAGAACGTGGCCGATTGCGATCGATTAGCGCTACATGCGTGAATGGACCCATTCAGTCTGTTACCGAATCGGTAAAATTTGGAACAAATTAAATGTGGAATTGAAAATTTAATAATGCTAATGATGACGATTCTAACCACAAATTTGCGAAATAAGTATACGTCTACTTTCCACGGTTATATTTATTTGATATGTTTCATTTCATTGGTGTACAAAAGAGTAAACAACAAATAATGAACCTAAGATGAAGACTGGGTGTAAGTTGCTCTAAATCATTATCCTCGGATAATTTTTGTATACTGATCCGAGAGCAAGATATTAAACTATTCTGTCAGGCATTTCTCAGAGTAAATAAACACTTATTACAGTTAAGTTTTAATAAAAACTGCGTAAAAGTTATCAATTTGTTACTCAGCTGCTACATTATTTGTGTATGCTTTCTGACGTCTACTAACTTACTTATACGCATTTGTTTGTTAATACGGGAGTAAATGTTTTAAAGTGCGTATTGAAGAAATCTTTGTTTTAAGATTGCAGTTTGGGGAACTTCTTCCAACACTTACGTCAGAAGATTAGCGAACGAAGATAAAAGTGACAGCGAATGGCAAGGAATTCGTTTTCTTTTGCTGCTCTGTAGATGTGCAATGTTTTCGACAGCTATACCCATAAAAATGAGTTGTTTTAAGGCAAAAGAAAATGGTCAGCGAATACAAAATCTTCTTATATTTGCTCGCTTCTGACGTCAAATTCATAAACGTCATTAAGGTGAAAATATTTTAAACGTCTTTTTTTATCGGCAGTGAAAATCAAAAAGTTCAAACGGATATTAATGTCCTTGTTCCACTTGAAGCTGGAAAGCCTTCCGCTTTTAATAGTAAAATTAAAGCAATTTATTTAAATAATACAAAAAAAACAGTGCTTATTTATAGAGACCTAATTATCAACTATTTACTGCAATATTAAATCACAAACTTATATGTACTGTTCATTGGTAATGGATTCGTGTTACGGTTTATGGTCTTGTAAAAATCAGAAAAAAAAACGTGAATAGATTTGCAAAGCCAACTAAACGTTCTTGGCATTTAGGTACACAGAGAATTTCCACCTACAAGTATGCATGTCCTCACTTCCCCATGAACTTGTTATCATTTTGATTGACGGTTTTTAAGAAATTGTCCAGCCACTTTTCGATAACTGGCAGGTTTTCATCGCTCCATTTGGCCTCCTCTTTGATATTCCTCAGGTTCTTGTCAATTATGTGTTCGGCACTGCCGAACTCACCACGACGTTCTTCTTTCAATTTCTTCACCATGTCGTAGCCTTCCTGCGTGGTGAAAATACCGGTCGCCGATCCAATCAGATTGTCCCAAAGATTGGTCTTGTTTTCGAACCTGGCAAAGAAAAGTTGTAAGAAACCGGGTAAAAGTTTTGCAGCGACCTCACCTCTGTCTGATGACCACCCAATTGTTGGACAAAAAGTTGAACAAGCTCATGTAGCCACTTGAGCCTCCGGTGAGCATGGAGAAGATCAAGAAGATATCGTTTTCGGTGAAGTTTCCATTCCCCTCCAAGATGGTGATGTTCAAAAGTCGTTCGATCTTCTCCGACTGTACGGGACAACCGGCCAGGGTCTTTAGCAGGTAAGTCCGCTCGCTTTGCACCCGAGATCTGGGGAAGTTTATGACTCGCTGCAGACCGAATTCCCACTCTTCCATGGTGCCCCACTTGAACACCGGACAAATGTACTGGTTAGGGACGCTTTGAATGGGAAAGTTGAAATTGTGTCTTCATGGCTATTTCTGTCTGGCTACTTACGGATTACCCTCGTCTGGATTTTCACTCTCCATCCACAGTTTGAAGGCTTGCTGAGCTTCCTCAATGCATGGCCGATAGCCAGCCCGGCAGAGGAAGGTCTTTGCCAGAGATCTCAAGTCCGACTTCCAGTTTTCTTCATTATCCATGGGCTGGCCTAGTTCTTCGTAGAGTGGCGTCAAAAGGACTCGAACGTAGGTCTACAGAGTGGATAGTTTTTTTTTTTATCAGAATTTTCTAAAACCTCCTACAAACCTCGAACTTTTTGTGCACAGCCGACATGTCAATGTGCCTTCCAATGTGGTCGACGAAAGTGAACACCGGGTTCCAAACAATGTGGTTCCGCTCGTACTGCATGAAGAGTGTCATATCGAAGGCTGTCGCAAAGCTCAAGTCACCGGCATAGGCCAGATTCCAGGCGTCATGAAGGAGTTTCGCTCTAGAAAGGTGACAAACTGAAAATTTCGTCAAAAAAAATATTTTCGCCATGCCTACCTTGTGTAGATCGGTATCTTTGTCCGTCCGTCTTCGGTCTGGAGGAATTTTGACAGTAAGTCCCAGTTTTTCTCATCATAGTTCACTGGAAACGGTCCAATCTCTTCCGGATTTACAATAATGAACCTATCCTTTTCCGGCAGGTCTCTCAGTGTAAGCTCTCTAGTCTTCTCCATCCAGACGTGTGGCGTTGTGTTGTTAAAGTTCAAATGGTCTTGGGAGACCAATACCAATGGGATCCACCAAAGCATTTTATCCTGCTCGGGCACATCATGTGGACGTTCTCTCAGGTAGACTTTCTGCACAACCTTAGCAGTGTTGTCGTTGTAGTTTCGCTCAATCTTAACCACGGGCAAGCGATCTTTCGTGATCCATGATCCGGCAATCTCGTTGATTGCATATTTATCATCCAGAGTATGATCTTCGTGGGCCTCCTTAGTCAGGGCGTCCCAAAGGTCATCCCCAAAGAAGGTGCTAAAGTGTCTGTCTGCTATGAATTTTCGAATACCGGTCTTAAACGTCTCACTGCTCAGTGTGTA
Source organism: Cheilosia impressa (assembly GCA_948293265.1). NCBI lineage: Eukaryota > Metazoa > Arthropoda > Insecta > Diptera > Syrphidae > Cheilosia > Cheilosia impressa. Next base: position 126,343,237 of record OX411880.1, on the reverse strand, counting down.
GTTCAGCATTCGCATCACCAGTTCCGTTTTGAATGATGTTGTCTCTTGCTTCATGCCAGTGATCCGGGAATGTGGGTATCTCTTGCTGAACTCGTAGTACAGCGAGTAGAGAACCGTCATTGGATATTTTCCATTGAACTCAACGCCATTGTCGATCTGTTTCGAAACGGATTTTATTTGGAAATTTGTTTGATCTAGCAACTTACGTCAATCACAGTATAGGAGGCCAAAAAGCTGGCTAGAGCCTTATTGACATGTGCATCACTCCACCAGTATGGTGTAACCCACGATCCCAGCCATTGATAGATGAGCTCCTGGGAGAGGCCGTAATAGCCCTTCTTGAGCAACTCGTTTTCTCTGTAAAGCGAATGGTAAGATCGATAGTGGGCTCCACTAAGCTTGAAACTTACTTGAACATCAGTACACCCCAGTTATCCGCGGGCCGTACTGATGATAGTCCGGGAATAGCCAGTACATCGATTTTGCTGAGCGGAACTGACACATTAAAGTATGCTTCCAATTGGTCGTAGACTGTTATAAGTTTAGTGTAGATTTCCTAAAAGAAACCAATTTGAGAGCATTGTGAAAGAACTGAGCATCGGTACTGGAGAGGAGGACATTAGGATCGCCATTAAACAAAACTTCATTCTCCTTGTTTAAAATGAGGTATGAATATAGATTTTTTTGAAACTTGGAGCCTGCAACCCTTATGCGTAGGCAAATCAAGAACGCAGCTAATGATGCCCCGAGAAACGATTTGCAAAAAAAGTCTTAAAAAACTGCCCTGAAAAACATTTCGAAACCCAATAGAAAATTATCCGAAAAATTCAAGTTCCAAAAGCGTTCTTAAAAAGTATTGAACAAAAAATCGCCTTACAAACATTCTAACGCTATAAAGAAAAAGGAACTTCCTTAAAAACGCCCTAAAAATGGTCAGAACACCGAAATCATAATACAAAAGGATCCAAAAAAAACGAAAGCCGAAAATGCTTAAAAAAAACACCGTAAAAGTAGCCTAAGATGGCCTAAAGTCGACGAATAATGAACCGAAAGACAAAAAAAAAATATATAATAAGTCAGAAAAACCCCTCAAAAATGCATTAAAAATCATTTCAGAAAAATTACGCAAAAACGCTCTGATAAATATTTAAAAAAACACAATAAAAGAAGCCAAAAAAGTTCTTGGAAAAACGCTTGAAAAATTCCTTGAAAGTGGTCTAAAAACGCTCTGAATAACAAACCGAAAAATCTTTTAAAAAAAAACGTTTCGACAAATTGACCCAAGAACCCTGAAAATCGATTTTAAATTACCTAAAATTTGCCCAAAAAAAGCCTGAAAAACGTTTCGAAAACACGCAAAAAAAATGTCTAAAAGAACCCAAATGGCCCCAAAAATAGCATTGAGAGGAACACCAAAAAATGTCTAAAAATTGGGGCGAAAACGCCCCGAAAAACGTTTTAAAATAACCATAAAAAATCCCGTAAAAAACGCTGAGAAAATGACTTAAAAATGTGACTCTAAAAATGCCTAAAAATAGTTGTTTTTAGACGAAAAATTTCACTTCCCAAGTCTTCATGTAGAGTCGAAAGCACCATTAAAGTACAGCATCCCCAATCCTCCTTGCAACGAGTTAAAAGTTCCACAGAAAATTATTCAAAAATCAGTGAGTGGGTCAGTGTGACTTCTGTCCAAGTTGACAGCTTATAAATGGGTTGATTGAAAATCACGGGTGTCTATAAAATCACCAAAATAATCGACTGATTGTTTGGCAAACAAACCATTTTCCAGCTAAACAATTCACAAATTCACTTGAAAGCAATTTTAATTGAACCCATTTTGAGGTCGCTTCGGATCTAGTTTCATAATGCTATAAATAAACTATTCCCGATCATGCTGAGCCGTCCAAGCTTCATGCAAAGAGTAAGCGTTTCGAATGAATTCACTTTTCACGAACCGTGCGTAGGTGCCAATGCTGGGCTGTTACGGCCCTCAAGTGAGGAAAGACAAACAACGTCGCGACTCTTCGGTCAAGCTCAAGAGGTGATCTCTTCAGATCAATCTCAGATCAAGTGGATTTGTTGGAACGTGCCAATTCATTTCAAGCTATATAGAAAGATGGAAATCAAAACAGAAAATGCGCAAGGTTATCCATTACCTACATACTCATACTTGTACTTGTACTTGTACTTGTGGTTTGTGGTTAGGTTTCATTTGGACTTCTCGCACCCAATTGATACACTTTTACTTTCTGACCCATACATACCTGAAGATCGTTGTGAATCTCGGGACGAGCCCAAATATTGATGGCAGGTCGTCTCTGCTCGGGCGCTTCAGTGCTGGGTGTCAGCTTCGTCAGCTGTGATATTACAAAGCCGAATGTGAATGACGACATTGCTGGGGTTGGCTCGAAGTGATCGACCACATAGTTGTTGGCTCTGTAAAAAGAAGAATGAAATAGAAATGGTTTCATGGTGAGTGTGGTATCTTTGAAATGAGTGTGAGAAGTCGAAGACTATTTCGACTCGATTTTGAAAAAAGTGTGATTACTCGCAATTGAGTTTTTCAAATCCAAAGATGTAAAAATACCTAAACAGCATTTCAAATACAGTTTATAATGAATGTGCTATTTATATAAGCTTCTGCCTGCAGTTAGTTATAAAGATCTTTAAAAACAAAATAAATTTCTACCGATGCACAATCCCAGGATGTGAAAGCGCACCAACTAGCTAACGCTCTAGAATCAAATTTAACTAAAATCGGGAAGTTAACGCTGTACCAAGTCTGGTTAAAATCGAGCTTAGACATTGGTGCCTAGCCTTGTGCACAACATTTTTATATTAAAGAGATCAGATCCTTTCCCAAGTCAACTGTAAAAAAACAACGTGCTTACTAACTGACACTATTTAGGAAAAATTCATAAAGCTTCACTTTCCACCCGTTCTGCATTATTTTCCAGGCAGATATCATATTCACCGAAGATTCAGTCGAGGCTTAATCTCGTAGCTGTATTGCTAGTTCTGTACAACCTTACCCTAGGTAACATTAGCTTACCAATTATATTAATAGAAAGCTAAGTTTAAAAAATGTTACGTATACGCCCCGAATATTCATAGTAACAGACCTGGGTCGGCATTTTGTAAGGCGAAACGTTCAAACGTTTTCGAGTGCACGAACGATTTGCTTCCGCAACTTACAGCAAATCATTCGTACAGAATCCGACCCCGTTCTTAGAAATGCCTGCGATCTTCTAATTCTTTTTGTTTTACCTTCGTAAAACCTTTTTATATAATGTAATAGTTCAAAGCTGCGCTGATTTTTCGTTCCATTTAATCGAAAATTTAACGGCTCTGCTGTACTTACATGTCTTCGGATCTAGTTGGTAGCGTATTGAAAAGCGTCGTATATGTGCTCGGTCTGGAGATGCTGACTGTGTACGGTACCTGCAAAGAGAAGAGCTCGGTCGATTTAGTTTTAATTGAGAAAAAAAATAAAAAATATTCTTAACCTTAAATCCAGGTTCGTCGAAGCACGGAAACAGCCTTCGCGCGTTGTGTGGCCTCATATAAGTCGCCAAATAATGCTTCTTCTCACCGTCTCCATCCTTATAGCTACCCTTAAACAACCCCTCAGTACTCTCCCATATGTCGCCACTGAATGCTATTTGCAATTCGCATTGCGTACCCTGTGCGATGGCCTCCTTAAGATAAATCACATAGACAGTCTTCTTTGGCAACCTATCGGCCCGTTGAATGGCAACATCCTCATATTCGATGGCAGCATCCGCAACGGAACCCCTTCAATGAGACGAAATTTATTTCTGACAAATTTACGAATTCAGTTCACCAGTGGCCACAACAATTTTCAAATATTTACTCTGTTCTCCGTTTGATTTTGCGCAATTTAATGTCCGACTCGTAGATGTTCAGGTCGTAGTGCGCATGCAACGAGATCTTTTTGGTCTCTTCGTTCCAGCTGAGGTTCATACGGATATTGCCGGTGAATGTGCTCTCTTCGAGATTCGGCCTTAGATTCAATATGTACGATGTGGGAATGACATCTTTCGAGAGACGAGCATCAGGTATGAGAGCATGTGATGCCGAGAGATCTATGCTGCGCTTTTGTCGTATCTGAAAGAGCGGATGTTGATGAGGGCTGTCATCAAATTGACGGAATACTTACGTCGACTATGTATCCATTGCAGAGGGATAGGATCGTTCCTAAGAGCAGGAACGATATGATTGAATTCATATCGCTGCAATTTGGCAGTCTATAAACAGAAGGAGAAGAAATTAAATGTTTTCAATTCGTCAATTTATTTTTAGCTGCGCGATTTGTTTATGTTGCGCTGTTGGTATTTCAATTTGTTTTGTGTGACTCTCGAGATTTATTGTTTTTTGTTTTTTTTTTCACAAAATTGCACGATTTCTACCCACGGTCAACTGAAAAGTTTATAGAGCGCTCAGTTAGCTGGTGGTAGATCGAAAATAAAGTTGGCAACATGAATGAATTTGTTAAAGTAAACATGCAGATGGTAGTAAGAAACGAACCCTAAAATGCTGTTTAAACGTCATTGACCGTGGAGAAATATTGGCCGCATTCAATAATCTATTCTATTATCTTATATCGACTAGATTGGTCTGGATGAGATGTAACCTGAAAGCAAAAACTAGATTACTCGGGAACGTCACTTTTTCTGCGTCAGCCACATATGAGAACTGTCAACTTAGTACTCAATTGCGAATTTCTTGACTAGATTCGTCGGCTATCCCTCCATAAACGTCAACTCAAACAGCTGCTCATTGGACCGATATCCCCCAATCAAAACCGAGTTAGAGAGCTGTCAGACTTACTGTCCGACTTACTAAACTAGATACCTACTTGCACGTCCCCATTCTCAACAACTTTTCGTGACAGTTCGGGGAAGTACTTGCTAATTTCTGATGTAGAAATTTGGGTTTAATTTTTTTATGTAGAATTCAACATCAATTAAGTACAATACTAATTATTGTAAGTAATTTTAAGACTACCTATTTTGTCTTATCTCCTCTTGTCATTTTTGCTTCTTTTCACATCCCTGGATTTATGAAATTTTTTATTATTTATCTGATATTGATCAGGTTTAGGCACTACCGCGCAAAAGTGGTATGCTTTTGCTTTATTTATTTGGAGGTTCTAACTTTCAACAGAAGATATCGCTTAACCGAATGTTTTAATCGGCAAGGCAGCGTTTAAGAAAACGAAAATTGGGAAAATTGGGACTCTTGCATTTCTCAGTACGGTTTTTCCAAACTTTGCTAGCAGTTTTTGAAAACTTATTATTCGCAAACTTTCGTAACTAAGGTCCCAATTGTTATTGTCAATCGACTCGATAATTGCTGATTGATCATCGGATTGGATTTGTTTGGTTTTTGAAAGGCCGAGTTGAAAGAAACGTCAGTTGATTTTTTTCGCATCCACTTCCCATTTCCCCTGAAAATATATGTTTTAATAACAATAGACACAATGTTGTTATTAAAAAAATTTTTTCGGTTCGCTTTTTATAACTTTTAATGTTTCTTTTCAACAATTTGTAAAAATTGATCACAAAAATAAAAACAACATCGAACGAACGTGGGTCGATAAATGTCAATCTAGAGCGACAGTTGGGATTCTCGGCTATCGATTAAGACAGTTTATCGATTGATAATCGACAATAAACTGCACCAGATCAGATCTGTAGAATGATAAAATATAACTACGGATAAAAATAGTGAAAGTTAATGTTTTTGAGGTGACTTAAACGTCCAGAGTTGCCATAACTCAAAGGGTTAGAACCGGATTAAGTATATGCTCATAAGGTGTGGTTGCTGAGAAATACTTTCATCCGACAAAATTAGAGAGTATTTCTGTAAGTTTGGTCAAACTATAAGTGTCTTTTACTTTTGACATGTTATTATAAAGTTTTACAAAAGAGGTAACCATACCAGAAATGTCGCAAAATTAAAATTAGTTAATTTTCCATAATGTCACTCTCAGTCTAGTGCTGTGCACTCCAGTCATATGTCAATGTACCATTTATCTACAGATATATTGTATTTCTTTTACACTTGACAAGGAAAACTGACAGTTATTGACCAACTGTCAATAGGCCTTGTTGTAAGCAATGGAATATGTGTGACGCTAGTCTATATTCGTCGCTGACAGGGAAAACAAAAATAACGTTTTTTCCCAAAAGACATTTACGTATTTAAAAATTGACTGTCAGAATTCAACAGTTCAAGCAATAATTAAAAAAAGTGTCCGATTGACTCGTGATGTTGTGACATGTGCATTGAATGAGATGGAATGGTTCAGCTTTCCTTCGGCAGAAACAAAACAATCAATTTGGCGTAATAGAACACAACAATCTATTTCCACACCGGTCATAGTTTAAACAAAGCACACTCATTTTGTTCGATTTTATATTAAACAAATAAACAATTAGGCAGTAGACAGACAGTCCAAATTGTTCGCATTCATATTCACAACATCCATCCATCTAACTGCATTGTTGTTTTCAATTCGAGTAAAAAGTTGTATACGAGTAGAAAATCAACACCAGTGACAGGCGAGAACGTTTGTCAATCATCAAGTCATCTTTATTGTTCAAACTCCCATCTGATTGGTTGGTGTGTGATACGCACACGTCCTTTAATCTAACACTTTGCATATCCAACGAAATCCGACTACGCTGGAATATGTAAACCAAAAACCACCGATCAACAGAAAGATGCGGTGTATCCAAATCCAATTCGATCAAAAGCCATTATGACTCTTGTTGGAGATGGTGTGTTGCGTGAAATTGATGTGTATCCCCGGTCAAACAACTGCGACGGCATATAGTGGATGCCAATCTGATTCTAGGGCCTTTACACGAGTGTCCGAATCGGAATGGTAAAACAAACAACGCTATAACTTACAGGTTAATGGCTGCGCGTATAGTTCGAAGTCGAATTGTTTTCTTAAATTGTTATATTTTTTAGTATTCTTTTTTGCGAGTTCTATCATACGGATCTGTGCCAAGTATATTCGATTCGGAACCAAAGTTTATTTTCGGGCCATGTGGATGAACTGAAAAAGTGATCAAAAACACTTCCCGTTTGAATGTAGTGTTGCCATCTGCAAGAGCACTTGAGATGTTTTATTTCCCTTTTTTTATTTTGTTTCTATTTTTTTTTCTGATTGTGCGATGTAGAGATGTTATTATTGAGGCACACCCACTTATCCTAAGCAAATAGTAGACCCTCTGTTCATTTTTATTCGATAACAATTTGGCAGATTTGACTTCGATTTGGGCATATTGATTAGACAAAATGGAGCAACGTTTTTAACTGTGGAGTGCGATGGGCACATCTCAAAAGTTGTAAGCGGAAGGCCAGGAGCTTGCGTGTGTACACACAGACTGTCGGTATTTACTAACAATTTATATATGCGTATCTTCTCGTTTATAACAGACCCAAGGTCACTTGCGTACAAAGTAAATTTACGCACATTTTACGTAGGAACGCATGTATATTGAAATTTGGTCACGTGCAAAAATATTTAATTCAATTTATTATTATAAAATATTATGGTACATTAAATCTTTTAGTTATAAGGTAAACTGTTTTAAAATTAAAGCAAGCTAAGACTAACAACAACTAATAACAACTAATAGCATAGCTGAAAGAAAACAAAATGGCTGATTCCCAGAAGAACTTAAGGGAGACCAGTGGTAAGACGATTATGAGTTTGTGGGTCTCAGAATATATTTTCTTTAGTTTATAATAGTAAGAAGCATAAAAATTAAGAATAGCGTGTGTTTTAACATTAAAAAATATTTACAAGTTTTGGAGAAAACTTCAACGCAGATTTGATTTATGAAGAGAAACCCTAAGAAGAGGCCCGCTTCACGACGGAATCGTTCAGAAATAACGACAGTAGGTACCAATATCTGCTACTACTTTTAAAGATGTAGGGTGGTATTTATCAAGCGCTTTTAAATCGATTGTTAGTTTACGAGACTCATAAATGTAAGTTTTTTCGACGTATGCACCAAGCTCTATTAGGGTTGAATCTATGTAAGTTCGAATATGCGAAAAAATAAAATTCGAATTTCCAAACGCGTTCTAAAACGAGCTTTTGAACTCTTTTTCGAAAATGTTAGTTGTCAAAATTAGTGGTGTGAATATAAACTAATTAATTTTCAATTCGTGTGTTAATATGAGCGATCTTCTTGGCACTTCGGTAGCAGTTCTTCGTCCTCGCAAACCAACTAAAGATAAAGAGGATAAAGAGGAGCTCACCAAATATTTAGATAAAGCCGCAACGTCAACAAGAAAGAAGAAAACACTTCGTGAAAGAATTGATTTGACGAAGCTGAATTCGAGAAGAGGTTTCGTTTACGAAAATATATAGTAAACGAATTGTCGAGCCGAATTGGTTCTGATCTGGGTTATTTGGACAAGACTAATTAAGGGTATTCACTTAAACGCGTAAAAGCCTCATAAGCTGCGTAAACTGCAGAAATTTACCACCTCCTAAATGAACTGTCAGATTTTGTATGGAGAATAGTTTACGCAGACCTCATAATTTTCCGCGATGTTTTAGGCTCGGAAATCAACCGCGGAAAACTGCGCAAAATCACAAATGTCAAACTTTGACAGACAGTCGCCTGTTGTTTGTTTGTTTTCAGAGTTTTTTTTTAGGAAGATCTCAAAATGCTAAGAATTTAAGTAAAAAAACAATAATTACTGCCGATTTCTCCAAGAATTTAATTAGTTTTTTTCTTTTCGCTTCCTTTCGGCATTTTGATAGTTTGAACAGCTGAGTTTGACAACCGACTTAACAGTCGATTTACACGATTTACGCCATGCTGTAACCGAGGGGTGTTCACTTAAAGCACCACAGAAGTTTATGCATTTTCGAGCTGCATAAAATTATGAGACTACCTATTTGTTTTTTTTTTCCTTAAGATTTGGCCTTCTTCCCTTCCCTTCCATTTTTAAATCGGAAGGCGATTTCGAATCTCTCTCGCCTTTTTGTATATTTTTTAAGTGTGTCTCCATAAAAAGCCAGTAAACTGACACTGGCAACGCTAGAACTCAACTTAATCGTCACACGTAAGACGCAACACATCATCAACCATCGCAAAGGCATAAAATAGTTAATTTGGGTGGCATTTCGATATCGGTAATCGGCTGTCAATCAGCATCTCGTCGAAATCAAAATAAACAAAAGAATTTTATTCCAGGAATATTTAATCGCGAAAATGCATAATTTATAAGAAAATATCTACACACCACAGCCATTGGCGGATACAAAATAGACGCAGACTGGCTGTACGGACAGGAATCCCCATGCAAAACGGCTGCCGATGACCACGACGCCAAGTGCGAAGGCATGTTTACGTTTTGCACATGCACAAGCACATGTGTGCCAGCTATGCACACAAGGCACAAAGCAAACAGCAAAAAATGGAAGAAAGAAAAAACTTTATTGAGTAATAACAATTTTACTAAGGCAGACTATGGTTATGGTTACACGATATGGTAATGAAAGTGTCAATGCATTGTTATTTGGCTGCCGGCAGGGGGCGGTAGGGGCTGGTTTATGGATAAACATTAAACATCTGTGAACAATAATCAGCACAAGTAGTCGATTTGATTATCGATGTAAGGCATCCTGTGGTATAGCAAACACATCTAAGGAATTGGCTAATAAATTCAAAGTGTAAATGTTTACATTGTAAGAATAGTGATCGTTAGTGTTGGTCGTAATTTTGAGCGAGTAGAACTCTGCAAAGTGACTGATAGTTGAGGCAAATTGTAATGGAGCGGTTGGAAAAATTCAAAATTGTAATGTACAGCAGTAGAATATTCAAGTTCAGTAGGTATCGCTGTGGCATGAATTTTATTTAAAATACTTGGGACTATAAAGCAACTGCATTAAATCATAAACAAATGAGGAAAAGTCTGATGAACAGCTGCGCACTTTAAACTTATAAATTCGCCGACATTCACCGATTGAATTCAGAGCGATTTGATTTACTCATAAAAAACCATTAGCTGTCATATGACTTTAAATGTGAACAGTATTTATTGTATTTCTTTATTCTGGTACACTTTCTGTCTGATCTACTACACTTTATTACACTCAGCTTTTTTTTCTGCACAACAGTCTGATTAACAGTCATTATGGTTAGCTGTCAAAATATTCTGTCATCTGATTGATCTGATGTAGATATCTGAGCTTAAAAAAGAAACACGAACGTCTTTCTTGACAGTTTTGCTTTGAAATAAACAAAGAAAAACGTCTTTTGGCACTGAACAATCGCATCGCTTTTCTTTCTTTAAAAGATTGCAAGCTTTAAGTGAAAGAGGGGGTGCCTGAACGGTAATTGAAAATAGAATGACATCGGTCTGAGTTATAGATAAAATCTTGAGTCCTATTCGCAGTAAATTTTTATCGTATAAAATTTGCTAAAACTTGTAAAATATTGCAGCAACTGCCAACTTCACACTTAAGATTTAGGTAGGGGAGGGGTTCCCATAAAAAAACTGCTCTTTGAAAGAAGTCGCTTTGTCGTCAGAACATATTTTGTACTATACAGAATGGAAGTGAACAGCTTTTCGGATAGTTCAAAGTGCTCCGGAAATGACACAAGTGGATATGCAGTCGCCAAACATCTTTCTGCTTCCGAGTGACTGTCTCTGTACCCCGTACGTACAGGGTGGGCCAAATGCAAGTTTCTTGTTAAAAATGCAATAAAATGAACATTATAACATTTTCTTCATGTATTATGGATTTATAAGTAAGAGCAAACGTTCCCACCCTTTATATAGGAGAGGTATGGTTACCAATGGAGAACGTTTTCGAAGTTGAATCACTTAAATTGAGCCTTCAACATGCGTTTCCTGCTGCAAAGAAACACCAGTGTGGTAAAGGAAGGTATCAATCACTACAAAGAATGGAAAGCTGTATTGTCCTTAAATCAATTGGAACAAGGCCAAAATCATGCACACGGGACACTCTGCACATCAGAGTAATATTCAGCGACTGACGCCCATATGTAAGCCACTGCCTGCGATGCAAGAAGTCTGTTCCTTTACTAGTCAAACTTCGTCTCACAAAAGTTGGGTAAAAGGGATCGAAGTTTGACTAAATTTTACTCAATGTTCGAATGCATTATCACTAGGGAGCAGACCAAAAATTTGTAAATAATGACGACACGACGCAGTCCTTTAAAAGAAATCTGCAAGTTAGGTTAGGTTGAGTGGGGTTGTGAGATCGTCACAAAAGACCAGGCACCAATACGGGCCCATCGCCATCCCCAGGAATCTGCAAGTTAATAGACCTAAAACAACAAGGACCTCAACAGCCTTGTTCAAAGCAGCCGCTCAACATAAATTGTAATAGTTAATCGATCTCCAATTACATAACCTCTCAACTTAGCTACCTGCAGTTCAAAGTTATTTCCAAATTAACACGGAAACCATATAATTGAAGCACCATAAAAGATTAATACAAAAATTCAACTTGAAAAATGAGTGCACCCAAAACAAATACTCAGCGCAAGTGTTCCAATCTTTTGCGTTGCCACTGTCGGCAGTTGTTTCTTTTGAATACAATGAAAATTAACTTAAAAGCAAATAAATCCCAAAGCAGCAAAACTCCTGACAAATTAATCTCCAACATTTCAACCGCCTGCATCATACAAGTGAGTCTGAGTACCTCAACGACTTCCCGCCCCGCACCACCCACACGACTCACCAACAAGTTATGTTTTCGTTACGCTTCTCTGTTTTGAGTTTTCGTTCATCCGATTTGCGAATATTTAAATAATGATAAGGAAAATTCTTGTTGTTGCTTCTTAAAAAAAAAAAAAAACCAAGCAATCTCAAAGCTATGCGCAACTAGCTAACACGTGAACATTCCAATAGATAGATGTTCGCGTTTCATAGATACTCGCACTTGTACTCGTACCTGCACCGCGTAGGGAGGATAGTACTGGGATGACCGCCATTGTGCCCGGCTCATTAATTTATTTCTTAGCAGTAATTAGAATAATTGACTCTCCGCGCAGCAGACACACGAAGAGAGAGCGAAAAACATATACCTAGACCGAGATCGAGAGTGGGAGATCGAAATCGAATCTAACTCAATGCGCTGAGAGATGATCGTGCCGATCTTGCTGTGTAGTTAGGTCGAGCAGAATTTTAATTATCCGACCCCAAACACTTAGTTCCGCGGTCTTATAACGTAAAGGTGTACACTGCTGGAGGTTACTTGAAGAGTTTCGTGTTTTTTCGTTTTCTTTCTCTCTGAACCGGAAGATCTCTCGAAGAAGTGAAGTTTTCGATACATTTGTCTGTGTTTTGTTTAGAGATCGGTTGGTGTATCTTTCGGTACGCGGTACCTACGCTGTTATCATGGGATATTGCGGATTATTTGGATTGGTGACGTTAATTATTCCAATCTTGGTGGCGGGTGGCGGAAGGGATCCCAGTGTATGTATTTTTAAGTCGCGCACACGATCTGCTTCTAATACGTTTTCACTTTTATCTATATTGCCAGCTCCCCTATAGTGAATGTACCAAGGAGATAAGACTGCTCGGTGATCAATTGTTTACCTGGAGGCATTCCAAGAGCAGTGAAACAGATTTTGTGATATCGGAGCCTGCGTGTGTCAGCAAAAATGGCACGATCGTTATGAGAAAATGCTCCACAGCTGAGGGCGTATGGGTGCCAAAAGATTCCCCCGAATGTGATCATTCACCGAGTACGTTCAGCAAAAATCAGGTATGTCCTGAAGATCTTATTGAAATTCCAATGAACCGGCAGGCGTTGTGCGTCAAAATATCGGAGCAACCAGAGGAGTGGAACGAACGGCCGTGCTTCGGCTCAGATGCGACGATCTTTGATTTGGATAACACCGAACGAGTGAAACTGTACGCATATCTGCGATCGCTTGGTACTGTAAAAGCATTTTGGATACCAGTACAGAGGGCCGGCAACAACAAGTACAACCCGTTGATTTGGAAGCTGCCCGGGCGGAAGTGGGGTGATCTCTTCACCAGAGTGGATTATAACGAGCTGTCTGATAAGAGTTGTTTGGTTGCAACCGTAGATCCGATACCTGTCTTCGAGATGAGTCACTGCAATGAGCGCCATCACGCGCTATGTGTTTATAGAAGTAAAAATCTGGCAATAAAATCTGTTTGTCCGAAGAACTACGGAGCGTTGAGCTACAAACCGAACATCTGTTATGGCATCGAGTGGGACGTGGAACCACATCAAGGGGCCAGGCAACTGGGCATCGGCGAGTACTTTCGAAATCGCAATGCGATCCGTCACGTTCTGAAGAAGATCGATTACGATGATGATGAGTATTTTCTGCTGAATCCGACGCACGTCGACGGTGTCAAGTACAACGTTCTGATGAATGTAAAAGAGAAGTTCAAGGTCGCTCTGGGCTACCGATCGGTGCGATACTTGGGCCAGGAAGTCGTCCAAAGTGCGAAGCGCGTGGAGATGTTTCTGAAAACCGATCACGAGTTGGATGGTGGCCTCCTGTTGACGGTCTATAATCGAAATCTGATCTGGCGGATCGGCGATGATGACGACGACGACTATGGGATCAAGTGTTTCACCAACGCCGACTACGACGAGATACGACCGGTGAAGATCAAGGACATGCTCTGGGAAAGCTTCGATCAGTCGAAGACTTTGTTCGAATTGAAACTGTATGGCAACGGACCCGGTTATTACTGGTGTGAGGCGCACACCGTGCTCGATTTTTCGATGATCCAGTCGGCAAAGATCGTTGCGTCGAAAAGGCGGAAAGGACACACGTTTGCTTTGTTCTTCGATATCCCGTGCGATGTGGAGATGTGTCAGCGAGTTCATGGCAACATGAAGAATTTCAGTAAACATGTTGAACAGACGTTGAAGCATCTGATGAATGTTCGCGGGCATAGGAGGAAGTTTGACGCGCTGCAGATGAATGACGTGCGGGTCATGAATGTGGAATCGATCAGCGACGATTTGAGCAGTATATCGGTACTGTGTCATGTATCGTGCTCTCTGAGGAATTCTGCAGTGGATAACAGCGACGAAGACAGCAGTGAGGAGGACGATGAAGCGGAGGACGATCGCGGCATCAGGCATGACACGTCAATTCGAATGGAGTTGAGGAACCTCCTCAGTGAGCTGCTCAAACTGAATAACTACAACAGCTCATCGGTGAATAGTACGGAGTTTTGTTTCCCCGAGCTACTGCCCGACAATAACAACAAACAGTGGTCGACGGCCAAACTGGGCCAGACCTCGACAACGAAGGAACTCTGCCTGCAAGCCAACGGCTTGCCAGTGACCAGACGATGCGTAGGCACGTTTCTGTATGGCGCCATTTGGGAGGACGTCACCAACAGCAAGATCACCTGCATTCAGGATATCCCTTCGAAGCTGATCACAAAAAATCTCTACGACTTAGATCACTCGAAACTATCGAAAACGGAACCAGAAAAGGCCATCAAGGATGTCAAGGCAATCATAAAGAAAAACATCGATCACCTGATCCCAGCCGATCTGTTCTACTTGAGCAGGATCCTCAACACGATATCAACAGAGATCAGCGCTGCATCGCGAAGAGTCACAGCGAATCAGACAAACAGCCAGCCTTCCTCAACATCGACAGCACACTCGAACCTACTTAACAATACAAAGGCAGCGACCAGCGACATTGTTAGCATCTACAATTACCTAATGAAAGTCAATGTGGATATAATCAAACCGTCAATTAGATTAAATTCAACAAACATCCTGCTTGACGCATTCGAAAGACTAATTGATGAGATTTCAACGACACCCCAACAGCTAGTGGTGACAGTCACCACCAATGGCAGCCGCACTGATCGTGGCGAGAATAATACCAACACCAACGATGATGGCGCGGGTGCAGATTTTGATATTATCACGGTGACCGGCGATGACGATGATGACCTAATTGAGAATATTAACTACCGCGAGGGTGTTGGAGTGAAGATAACGCCAAAACTGATCGTGTTCGTGATAGATCCCGATGTCGCCAATGTAACCGGAGTGGCGCTCTACAAAGAGGCAAGTGATAAGAGTGCCCATCGCGGGGTGTTCGAGGAGGACTTCTACAGGTTCTTGTATTCTAATCAGTCTATAGAGGATCTATTGGAGGAGGATGGTCTTCAGTTGGCCACATTTGTTCCCGCGACAATGCTAGATCGTTTGGACGAGATCACGCTTTTGTCGAAAAACGTGTCCACAGTAGAACGTCCAGCCCTTCGAATTGTGATCAAAGTCTTCACAAACGACAAACTCTTTCAAGAAGACCGCGACGTGATCGACAACAAGGTATACAGCAAGATCATCTCGATATCCATACCTGGACACGATCGGGATCTGCCAGAGTTGCTGCCGCTGATCTTGCGAACGCCGGTGAGTTCAAACGGGAGCAATGAAACGGAAACAAGCTGCCGATACTGGAACTACAAGACCTGGGCCAACGATGGGTTGGTATTTCTGGGTAGGTCCACCACTGACGATCACTTGGTCTGGTGCGGCTGTTCCCACTTGACGCCATTCGCCTACCTCATAGGAGGTTCCTATAACCTCTCGGTTTCTTCTGATGTGGTGGTTATCACTGACATTCATCGCGAAGCACTAGACATAATTACACTGCTGGGGTGCTCCCTCTCACTGATCGGCATCATTGGGATCTTCATTACGGCGATCACTTTCCAGTCGTGGCGAGAGAAGGCTTCTTCGAAGGTCCTCCTACAGCTGTCAGCCGCCATCGCCCTGCAAATGGTACTCTTCTGTTTCGTCAACACCGAGGACTACTCCATGCATCTGATCGAAAAGGAGATCTTCTCCAGCTGCGTCGCATTGGGCGCCTGTCTGCAGTACTCGGTGCTGGTTCAGTTTTGCTGGATGATGATCATAGCGTACTTGCAGTTCAAACGGTATGTCAAGGTGTTTGGCAACACCAGACCAAAGAGGTTCTTCATTAAATCCTTCCTCCTTGGCTGGGGATTGCCATTGATACCTGTGTTGCTGGTGGTCTTCCTCGATCGAGAATCGTACATTCCCCACGAGAATACCGGATCGGCGATCTGTTACCCCACCGGACAGTCGCTATACCTGGGCATAGTCCTACCCGTCGGACTGGTGATCCTCGGCAACCTGCTGATCTTCATTCTGGTGATCTACAACATACTGCGAGGACCAAATGGAGCTATCCGTCACATTGAGAAGAAAATGGCGATATCACAGATCAGGCTGTCGGTGCTGCTGTTCTTCCTGCTGGGATTCACTTGGATTTTCGGACTTCTCACCGCCATGAAGGCGGGAATCGTTTTCTCCTACCTATTCTGTCTAACTGCCACAATACAGGGATTTGTGCTGTTTGTGTATTTCATTATTTTAGACCCGGTCACGAGACACATGTGGACGGGCTGCCTGAGGAGAATGTGCGGCATAAAAGAGGAGAAGACTATGAAGGATTCCACTACAACTTTGTAGGCAACTTAAATAATATACGCGACACGGGGATAAGATCTTATTTGTTTAAATACGTACGAGTATGTAGTATATGCGGTATACCTGTACTTAACTATTTTTGTTTATTTTTAACGAACTTATGTATTTATTTATCCAATACACGAGGAATCTCGAACTGAGTTTGTGGATTTGTGTTCACTATTTTCACAGGTGCGATTATTTTTTAGCGATTGGAAAAGGGACTACACGCCGAACCGACCGTTGCAGAAAGACTGAATATTTTTCCAGCCGACCTCTGAGTCTTTGCACTCTGAGTTAGTGAGTGGGGGAGACGATTTGATTTAATCAACGGGTAGATTGATGTAGACCGATTACCTAATTTAAAATAAACTAGCTGTGCACAATTGGGTAGGAACTCGTGCGACACTCGGCGTAAGCTTATACGACGCCGTTTTAGGACGTTGACGAAGGAGAGCGTTATATTTGGAAGTAGGTGGGTAATTACTGTTTGCGCCTGTGTAGGACTGTAGTCGAAAAGCACTAGCCCAGGGAGTAAGTAACTGAAGCGGAACACCCTTCACAGTCCTATCATGATGTTTATATCCTTAGAAATGCGAGGTTCCGTCGATGTCATGGCATCAAATCACAACTTTGAAGACGATTTGATGCAATTTCACATGATCTACAAATCATCTAGGAACAAACGTATTCGTTTTTTAATTAAATACCCTTTGGGAAAGGACAATGATTCATCGTGAGATGTCGTAAAATAAAATTAAATAAAATCAACCCATCTGTCTGTGGAACCATAATCCCGCTGCATAACAATTTCATATTTATCCAAATTAGTCGACTAATACAGCAAAAGATTCAAAAAATTTTTAAACTTACAAAACAAAAATATCAGTCATACATATTTTAAAATTTCTGAACATCAAAGGCATATCGGACAGCTCAACGATTGATCGTATTTGTATACTGTTTACATTTTCGGTCATAATTGTTGATCAATAATAAAGTGTATGTTCCTCAATCCCTTTTTGACGATGTACACGCTGGAACTGGAAACAGTGCGTCCGATAACATAATTTCAGAATTCAAATATAATTTCCATTTCAAACCATTCGCTTTTAGTGAGCGAACGTTCAGAAGGTCAAACACAAAATGCACTTAAATATAATAAAACAATGGGTGGTATTCATAAACAATAGAGGGATGGACAATACTCGGAGCAGAAAGCTCAGCAAGGGCTAATTGTGAAATATTTGGGTATACATCTTAAACTTAACTTCCACTTAGTTCTGATTGCACTCCTGTATTCGTGTGGGTTATCAAAACTTAGAAATTATTCCCATACTATACAAAAATCTCGTTATTAATAATCAAATCTAAGAAGCTATTAGTTATAACTAGCAGACTTCAGATAGCATACAAAAATTTGACATAACTGCAATCTAACCTGTTAATAGATTGCAACGCCTTTTATTACTGGGTTAACTTAATAAAAACTTCTAAAGAGTTTTGAGAAGAATGTATTACGCTGGAAGTTCAAACAAATTTAGATCGTTGAGCTACATATTTTCAAGCTATCATCTGACGTGAACGTCAAAACAAGGAAAAAGATGTGTACCTACATTGGGCACAAACAAACAAAATTTGTCCAAATAGGTCTGTTCTTGTAAGGCATTTAAACAAGTCTATTCCAATTTTCGTGATTTTTGTAAGACTCTGTTACTGAATCCAATGTGGGCACTTTTAGAAGACTTTTGTTTGCTCTATGTCACTTTTTATGTTTGCGCTTTTGCGAATCTGGGAAAATATACATGAATAGATTATTAAATGAGTGCAAACAACGGTATACTACGTTTGCAACAAAAGGAAAAAAAAACTTATTTAGCACAACAAATTACATAATAAAGAGAACAAATTTAAAACACCGAATATAAAAAGAAAACGCACGAACTGCACGAACCCATCAAAGACATGTTTATTGGGTATAAAACCTAGGTACCTACCTAGGTACTAAAAAAGCAAGTATCGAGTGAATTAATTATCCATAGTACTCATTTGCAACTAGGCAGCATTTTTGTTGGCACCCTATTTATCCGAACGAAACTTTCTCGCTGAGCTCACCCATTACAAGCTGTCAGTGAATAGTAGCAACAACACACAGCTGCCATTGCGCAGGAATTGGATTTGTTTTGGTTATTTTTTATGTTTGTGTCGGCGTTGATAACAAAAGAGTGAAAAAATATATTAAATTGTTTTTTTTGTGACGCACTTGGCAGCTGGAAATTAAACACCGGTAAATACCTACTACCAAAATTATTATGTAAATATAACCTCTTTTAGACGCGTAGTTCTAAATAGAAACTTAATTTTTTACGTAGAAGTAATGTTTGCTAGAGCACGCAGTTTTCTTTGCACTCTTCTTGCTCCACCCAAGGTGCAGAAACCTCCAGCGCGACCAGAACAATTAGCTCTAGTAATGGAGGGTAGCAGGGTTTTTTGCAATGTCCCAGAAGATAATTCACTAAAAGTTGTCCATGATCTGGAAACCAAAGAATTCCATATCGAGTTTCCCAATTGCCGTGCATTTCTGCTATACGAAAAGGAAGGCAATTTGTTCCGGATAATGCACACCGAAGTACCAGAGGAATTGGGTGGACGTGGTATTGGTAAAATTTTAGCAAAGGTTGGCAACTTTTTGTAATTACAAATATTTTATTTTCATTGCTTTGCTTGATTAGATGTGTTTTTTTTCAGTAGCGGTGTATAGCATTTTATTTGTATATATTTTTGTGATCCTTGAAGCTTCTTTAATCTGGTCATGCGTTTTAACTGTGGTACAAGTTATTAAGTTAGTGTCAATTCGCCACTCACTGGTAATCCATTTGTTACGTATCAACTACCCACGTACACATGCTTTCTCATAAAACACCATCAATGAAAAATGTTAAAGGACACTTAACAGGGTTAAAGGTATTTTACAGGTGTGTGTTTGATTTATTTTGCTGTTACCATTCACATGTTGACGCTGGTTTTATCCTTGGTAAGTATGCTTCGCATATTCGTTATTTTATACGATTCATTCTCATAACGCAAAAGAAAACACTTATAAACAGTAGTTGCTTCTGTGTTTAAGTCTTTGGCTTGGAGTATTAAATTCTTTAATGACGCGTCTGTACGCTTTTGACCAGAGTAAGTAAAAAGATTATCGCATGCCCACTAATCCATCTTTGTGCATCATTTATTGTTTCGTCTCCAACTGAACCGACCTTCTACCTTCACATAAAGAAACGCACAACTTACATCTCCTTGAAAATGTATCCTTTCAGGCCGCCCTAAGGCACATTGAGCAGCACAAGTATCGTGCCGAGACCTACTGCGACTATGTCCGATACTACATTGAGACTTACGAACCAAAATACCTAAAGTATCTCGAAAACTAATAAGACTCAGCTCCACCAAACTACGATACAACACATATATATTCTAAAGAGATAAATCTCACAGTCTTAAGCATTTATAACTGTCTTATAAATAAACTCTAATTGTAGCCACATTCTTAGTGTTGCGCATTTATTTCTCTCCACATGGATGAAAACGATTTTGCTAGTCTGATCCTTTACTATGGAAGGGCAAAGTTCTTTCACTCGATGCAAAAGACGGCACTCGACGGGTTGGCAAAGTTTCCAGCCAACGCCAGTTTTCGCTTGTACAACGGCATCTCTCTGGCTCTGGGCAATCGCGTCCAAGAAGGCATTCGCGAACTGAACCCGCTGAAAAACGAATCCGACCTGGGCCTGGCTGCGATCTTGGGACTGATTTATGCTCACAAGCGATGCAATTTGGTGGACAACGATGCGCTGACCAACTTGGAGGCAAAACTCAAGGAGGAGCGAAAGAATCTGACGGCGAATTCAGCATACTTTGCTGCAGTGTTTCTGTTTCTGAGTGGCGGCAAAGTGGAAAAGGCAAGGGAATACGCCGAGAAGGCGATCAAAATCAATCCTGATCTAATGAACGCCCACGTTTTGAAGGCGTGGGCAGAGCTCAACACTGAGGGCAGGATCAGTAAGAATATCCTCATTTCGCTGGAGAGAGTTTTGAACAAGGGCAAGCATATTGATGCTTCGCTGGGGCAGGTGAAGTACTTTCAGCTAAACAGCGACTACGAAAACGCAATTGCGGTGCTGAATAAGCTTTCGGTGCGATTTCCAGAGCTGAACATCCCTCTAATTGAGAAAATGGACACGCAGTTGGCCAGTTGGAACTGGGACCATGCATACGAGACGGCTCTGCGAATTGTAAACTTGGAGCCAACGAATATATCAGCGCTAAGGGTGAAGGGGTTTTTGTTGATTTGCCGGGAGGGGAATATCCAAGCGGGCTCACAGACTCTGCAGCAGCTGGTGAATGCCGCCGAGAGGGTGGAGATGGGCAATTACAGCCTGATTCTGCAAATTTGTCAGCTGTTCTCGCGAATCTGCGGTCGCCAAAAGGACATTCTCAATATAACACAGAAGTACGTGGACAAAGTCGTCCAACTGAGCCCAGGGAATGCGGAATTTATCACCGAACTCGGCTACCAGTTCGTTCTGATGGGCAACTACAAGGAGGCCACAAAATGCTTTCGTTCAGCTACCAAAGTCGACGATAATCTCTTTTTCGCTCTGTGCGGTCTGACTCTTTGCCAGATCGTTGAGAGTGGCGTTACAGAGCAGGTGCGGCAGCAAGTCGAGTTCTTGAACGAAATCCAGGGCATCAACAAGGAGCCTATTCTGCTGCTGCTATCATCGAAAATCGCCGAGAATGGCGATCAAGCTGTGACGTGCCTCATCGAGGCGACCGAGATTCATTTCAAAAACTTGAAAACCCTCTCGTTCGGCGCTGAGTATCTCTTGCGTTTCGATCCGGATTTCTTGCTCCAGGTGACTGGCGAACTGATGCAACACTCGCCGGTTCAGGTGCAGGTGAAAGTTGGCGTTAATCTCACAAAGGACACGCTTCATATCTCACTGAAGCATTGCTTGAACATCCTAGAAGCTGTCTGTAAGGCCTGCCCCGGTTCGGTTAAGGCGATATTCATGATGGCAAAGGTCGAGTTCCTTTGTGGAGAGATCAGTTCAGCGACTACAACGCTGCAGAAGATTCTGAACGAAATCGATGCCACCTATACGGATGCTCATTTGCTGATCTCGCAAATACAAATTGAGCAGAAACAGTTTTCGAAAGCTTTGCAGTCGCTCGAAATTGGGCTATCGCACAATTTTGCCGTTCGCGAGAATCCTTTGTATCATCTGTTGATCGGCATTGTGCAGAAGAACCAACAGCAATATGTGGAGGCGCAGAAGAGCTTCTTAAACGCAATGAATTTGACCGGAAGTAAATTTAGCTCGGATGGGCCGGAGATGAATGTTGCTTCTCCGAAGCGATACCGTAAGTCGGACATTGGCAGCTTTACGCTGGCCGACAAGGTGACGCTGTACTTGCAGCTGATTGATGTGTACATTCAGTTGGGCGAGGCATACGAAAGTGAGCGCTTGCTGCAGAATGCTATAGAGGAGTTCAACGGAACATCAGAGGAAGGGCGGCTGGTGATTGCGAACGCCGACTTGGTGCTGCAAAATGGTAATGTTGGCAAGGCGATTGATTTGCTGACAGAAATACAGCCCGGACAATCGTACTATATCCAGGTGAGTAAGGGTTACATGATTGTGTATTATGAAACGCGGGTCACTTCCAAAACACAAATTATCCGCGGCGTTTCCCATCACATTTGGCTTCGCGCCGCCGAAGGTTTCTAAGTTTTTCAGTTTACATTCTATACCGTATGTTCCAGGCTAAAACACACTTGGCAAACATATATCTTCACCACCGAAAGGATCGAGTGGCTTTTGCCAAATGCTTCAAACAGTTAGTTGAGACATGCCCTGAGCCTGAGAGCTACCTCATGCTTGGTGAAGCGTACATGTCCATCCAAGGTAGGTATTCCCATTTCCACACCAATCAATCGAAAGACGCCTTTTTCTTTTCTAGAGCCCGACTTGGCTGTGGAAGCGTACACCCGAGCGCTTGAGCTTAATCCCAATGATTCACTGTTGGCCAGTAAGCTTGGCAGGGCATACGTGAAGACCCATCAGTACAAGAAAGCGATCAAGTACTATATGGAGGCTGTTCAGAATCCCGACCACTCTGGACTGAAGTTGGATCTGGCGGAACTCTATCTAAAGTTGAAACAATTCGAAAACGCTGCTGATATCCTTACGGACGAAGTCGATCAGAAGCGGATGTAAGTAGTTCTGTGTCGGTAGTTGTTGTGTGTTGATAGATGTGCTCCTTTTCAGTGACGATAACGACATCTCCGCCTTGCAACTGCGCACCAAGCAATTGTTGCTCTTAGCAAGAGTACACGAGAAGTCTGGAAACATTGCCTTTTCGCTGTCCAGGCTGAAAGAAGCCCGCGACAACCAGTATCGGGTGCAGAAGAGAATTAGCATCGACCAGTCTGGGAACTTGCAGGAGCAGAATAAAGTGCTAATCAAGTGGGTGAACGGTTTATCTCTTGAAATAATAATTACGCACTTACAAAAATCTTAGAATTTGCCTGCTCATCGCGGAACAATCGATTAGCCTTCGTGAAAACGATCAGGCTGTGAAAGTTTTCAAGGAGTCTCTTAAGTATTCACCCAACGACATTACAATTTTGGCGGCTCTGGCCAGGCTCCACCTGCAAATGAATCAAATGGACCAGTGCAAGGAGATTTGCAATCAAATCCTTCACCTGGACAGCAACAATGAAGCAGCTTCAGTTATGATGGCCGATCTCTCCTTTAGAAAGGTACACACAAACGCGCTGCAGTGCGAGCCTAATCTGTACTTTTTGTTTTTTTTTTAGATGGATTTCGAGAATGCCGCCTACCACTTTTCGCAGCTGCTTATCTCTCAACCCTGCTACTGGACTGCTTTGGCTCGCCTCACTGAAGTCATGCGCCGATCCGGCACCCTCTCGGAAGTACCTTCATTTCTTCAGCGAGCCGAGCAGGCCTCGGTGAACCCGTCACAGATCGCCGGCTACAACTACTGCAAAGGCCTCTACGAGTGGTATTGCGGAAATCCAAATGGCGCATTGCGCTTCTTTAATAACGCTCGACGCGACTACGAATGGGGACAGCAGGCGATCTTTAATATGATTGAGATTTGCATAAATCCGGACGGAGATTTGCCCAGTGCCAGCGATGCCGACTCTGTGTCGGATTCCGGTGAATTCAACGAATCTCGAATCATTGCATTACGAACCGCCGAAAGGCTGCTAAAAGAGCTTCGTCCTCGTCCTGGCGGCATGGACAACGAAGCCTTGAATCATCGCCTTTTGCATAACTTTCTGCAATTGGCGACAAAGCAGAAATTCCAAATTGAATCGGCGCTGCAGGATTTCTCAGATCTGGCCTTAAAGGATGAGTATCAGAATCTGGTTGGACCCATTCTTGGAATGGCATCTGCATTGGTAATGCTGAAACAGACGCAGCGGGCCAAAAATCAACTGAAAAGGATTTCTCGCAATGCCTGGAATTTCGAAGAGGCCGAATACTTGGAACGTAGTTGGCTGCTCTTGGCCGATATCTACATGCAGGCGAATAAACATGATGTGGCCGAGAACTTCGTCGACAAGGTCTTGGAACACAACAAGTCGTGCACAAAAGCTTTCGAGTTTGCTGGCTACATTTCGGAAAAGATTCAGAATTATAGAGAAGCCGCAAAGAACTACCATCGAGCTTGGATTTGTGGGGGCAAATCAAAACCACAGGTTGGATACAAGTTGGCCTTCAACTATATGAAGACAAAGAAATATGCGGACGCAATCGATGTCTGTCAACAGGTAATGAAGGCGCATCCGGACTATACAATCATTAAGAAGGACATTCTGGACAAGTGTAGAAACAACTTGAGGTCTTGAGTTGCGATGTGACTAGCGAGAGAGTATTATTTTTATTGTAAGCACGTTTCCGTCCATTTCCGCGGTGAATAAAAGTTGTTGTGTCGTTTTGCACTGATATAAAGAATGTTTTTTATTTTTTTGCCGAAGCAAGGGCTTTGACCAAGTATGCCGTAGGGAGGAACTAATAATTATTTTAAACGACCATTTTGCAGTAATGACGAGGCATTTTTAAATAAATTTCCGCTAAAAATGAATAAAAAGAAAACTAAAACATCGCACGTCCCAGTTTACACCTAGTTGAATTATATTTTAAAAGTTTACCATTACATTTATATAGTACAGATATTTTTAAGCTCATATTTCATATACGTAATACTTTTATTTTGAAACAGTAACAGAAACAGAAACCCTATGGAAGAAAAACAAGCGCAATGGTTCAAATAGAACTGCTTTTGATATCAGCCCTTTTGTTGTGAGAAATATGTAGATAGATAGTTGAGCACGAGTAAGCCAAGAGATGTTAGGGTCTTAAATTTGTTTTTGCTTTGCACTGTCTACCCCCTTATTCAAAGACATACTAATAAGTCAGTGCACAAGGGATCCACTCATTCTGAAATCCAATGGAACAGCAAAACTGCTTCTGAAGGAATCCACAAAAGTATTGGTGAAATGCCAAAAAAAATCTACGGCTAAGGAAGGAGCGGAGCTCCCACTTACTACAATGATTAAGAGTATTAGACCACCTACGGCCGTTGCTAAAAGAGTTGTCTTCGAGCAAATCTACAATAAAGCAGCCACAAGATGGTCACAGCTGGAAGGGCACAGGGTCTCAAAGGCACTGTGGCCCGTATTAAATAGGAAAAAGTCTGAAGAATTACTAAATCTCAGTAGAACAAAGTTAAGATTAACGGTAGGAATACTCTCTGGACATTGCCTTCTAAGAAAGCATGCCATGAGACTAGGCTTAGCTAATACGGATATATGCAGGATATATACTGTGAGGACCTACAAGCCACGGAAGATATCTCTCATTTTCTATGCGAGTGTCAAGCAATTGCTCGTAGTAGAAGGAAGCACCTAGGCAGGTACTTCTTTAACAACTTGGAGGGGGTTGTTCCTCAAACAATATAGGGGCAATAATTAAATTCTGTATGGAAATTCACGACGATCTTATAACCCCACTCAACCTAACCTAACCTAATCTACGGCTGCTATCAGCTGACTTGTAATAAGTACATAAATTCCACTTGTGTGAGTGCTTCTTGAGTGGATTCTGACTTCAAATCGAGAAGCGAAATTCCCTTCTCAGAATCACCAGAAAAGTATTTTTTGTCCCAATGGAACGGTTTCAGAAGTGATTTTTTCGATTCCGGACTCTTCTTTTTGTCCAATAGAAAACGATATTAGTTTTCTATCAAACGTCAGTTAGCACACAAACATTTGAACGTACTGCTATGTAACCTTGTGATAACTTTTGGACAGTGCTTATTAATACGGGGGTTACAATTTATAACGACGTGTCAATTAGGTACAGTATTTACTACGAGTTTACTTATAATTGTCCTGAGGAAGCTTCTCAATTCTCAGTTCAGACTCGGCATTAAAATGTACGTCCATTCCCAGTGGAAATCAATATGAATAAGCAGTCGTTATGCCAGAAAATCGAAAAAAATTATCTGATGACAGCTGTCATCATTAAATGATCAAAGAGTTTACCGTTCCTGCCATAAACAAATGTGGTTTTCCATTGGGACAAAAAATAATTTTTTTGTTGATTCGGATCACTTTTTGCAGATCTCGATATTTTTTCAGATTTACACATGCTGCCACAAAATACCAATCACTTTGCACAGCTGTTTTACGTCATTTTAAGAAGTTTGCTTTCAAAACAAATGCGCAAGGTTTCGTGAAAACCAAAATAAAGAAACACATAAATAGCAATGGATATAACTTTGGAGGAATTATAATCTTCAACGTCTTCCTCATCATCTGGAAACTACGAATCACCGAAACTACTCCATTTGTGTCTACAACAGGGGAAACATTTTTCAAGTCGACATCTGTAGATGATTTTTCAAAAAACGAATGCAATTTGAGCAGCTGAAATTGCTGTCAAATAACGCACTAATCCATTTACAAAAGCAGATGAATTTCGTTGCATGTTTCATAAACCATGAGCCGCGTTAAATCTGAGATCCGAAAAAGATTTCTGGTGGTCCCAATGGAAAACGACATAAGTATTAATAGATCAGATCCCGCGCACCTACCCAACTCCCCCCGTAAATTTTTGAAAATAAAATTCTCTCTTATGTGGTATTCGATTGGGCTTCTTCAGATTCTCTCTCAGATTTCGTGTGTCTAATCGAACATTAATGCCCAATTCACAATGTCGCGTTGACGCGCGCGTGCGTTGACAGATTATGTAGAAACAAAGCGTTCATATGCTGCCACACAAAATACAACTCCAGGCGTTGAATCGAGTTTAGATCGTAAATATCGTAAAGTTCAACGCGACGCCTGAGTAGACCTACTCTCTACTCTCACGCGCGTTTGACAATTTCAGAATTTTGAATTGTTCGATTCGATGTCGTGGGATGTGCCGTTCTTAGTTGGAGTGGCACAGAATCAATTATGTTTATCACACACATGTTTTAAAAAGCAATATGATGTTTTTTTAATGCAAATTAATTAATTTAGTGTGTGAAAATGACGAATACCTTTATTTTTTTGTTAAGTTAATACTAATTTCTTTAGATTTTCTTTGATAAAAAAAATATTAATCAATGCTCTTGTATCTTTGTTAAGATTGTTTTTGCATTTCTGTTATGAATGATTTTTTTTTATTTATTTTGGAGAATCCTTTTTTTATTCTTGCACAAAAATTACAGCCACAAGAAAAAAGAGAGTAGAATTGAAATTTGAATTCTGCTCTCTATTTGTGTACATTAGTTTAAACCAAACCGAACTTTTAATCTGGCATACTCTACTCTCTCAACGCGCATTCGCTTCAAAGCAGCATTTCGTTTTACAAAATTGTTGCTCGCGTGCTTTGGCATCTCAAATCGTAAAGTTTCGATAAAGCGTGTCAAAGCGCGCCGACGCACGCACGCGTTCAACGCGACATTGTTAATTCGGCATAAAACGTTACTTGCTCTTTTCTTTGTTGATATTCGTGCGATTGGAATATGCCTTCGACACATTTTTAAACGTTTTTCATTCATTGGTTAAATTTTATATTAAATCATTCAAAGTTTGAGCCCACATTGATTTCTAAACATTGTACATGAATAATTAACAAAAATAGGTCTTGGTCTGGACTAGATGTATAATAGCTGTTTTTTATTATCAGCTATGATCCATATAGATCATCGATTTACATGCAATTACAACAACAGCACATGATCCTGCTTCTCATCGAGATCATGTATCATGATCTGAAATTTATTTCCACTATTTCCCACTAGATGGCTTGTTTAATTTTTAAGTGTTGGTGTGCCTGCAAACGATAGCCACACAATCACGTTGCCAGACTAAAAAGTGGAAAAAAAAAATCAATTGATTTTTTCGCATTCTAGTTCCGAGTTATTTTTTTTCGTTCTTTTAAGGTATATGCAGACCAGCCAAACACTTGATAAACAACTAAATACCTACATATCTCATAAATATTTCTTAAACATTTATTAAACAAAACAATTTTTATGAAATGTTTTGCTGGTTTGAAAACATTTATAAAATATTTCACAGTTTCCCAATCGTGATGGGAAAAAATTTTTGTTTTACAAGTTACCCTGCAGAAAGAAAGTGCTGTTTTTCGATTATTTTTTTTGTAAATAAAATACAAATGTCAAGAAAAGCTTGGGATACCTACGTAATGAGAAAGTGATGAATGAACAATTATTTGGATTAAATTGCGTGCCGCGTGATTCCCTAATCTAATTATAATCCTACCACATATTTTTTTTCTTATCCAAAAAGGATGAAATTTAAATATTTCATAAACTTTTAATAAATGAATTTCAGAAATCTTTTACAAATGTATATGAAATGTGTCCGATTTGCTTCATAAACATTTCTGAAATGTTTGGCTGGTCTAGACACACCTTAATATGCCAAAATAAACTCAAGTGCTAGCTGCAAAATATTGTTCATGTGTTGCATAAGTGTAGATATATGAAATAAATTTGTTATTAAAAAAAATTTGGAAAAGATAAATTATGCAAATTCCATTAAATATGGTAACACCCCCGATATTTCAAGTGAAATGTCAAGTGCCTTGTGTGACGTCACATTGAGCAAAATATTTGCAATATGGCTGGTAGCAATATGAAGTTTGTAATACCCCTCTAGCAACTGTTGCCACAATTCAGAAATTAAACTTTTCAATGATCCGTATTGTTTTATTATCGTGATCTGATCCGGATCAGATCACGCTGATAATAAAATACGGCTAATGAAAGCAAAAACAGGTCTCAGGTCTCACATGAACAAGAACTAGATTACTTTTCCTACGTCAGCCGCATATGCGAACTTGGTACTCAGTCAGGAATTTCTTGACTAGATTCGTCGGCTACCCCTCCATAAACGTCAACTGAGGGAGTTGTTCATGTGACCGATCTACGCCAATCAAAACTGAGGCACATCAAGTCAGGCAGCTGTCGGACTTAGTCAACTAGATACTTGAACGCCCCCATTCTTTGTCCCCATCAAGACATTAGTTGCGCAACAGAAAATCGGTTTTATGCAAAACTTTCCCACAGTTGGGAATTCTTTAAATACCTAAAAGAAAACTGAGATGTTTTATTTTAAGCAAAAATTCCATCTATATCGGAGTTCGGAGCGCAGATGCTGTTCTTTCAAATGCAACAAAATCATTGGGGACGTTCAAGTATCTAGTTTAGTAAGTCTGACAGCTCTCTCACTAAGTGCATCTCGGTTTTGATTGGGGGAAATCGGTCAAAGGAGCAGCTGTTTAAGTTGACGTTTATGGAGGGATAGCCGACGAATCAAGTCAAGAAATTCGTGATTATGTACTAAGTTGACAGTTCTCATATGTGGCTGACGCAGAAAAAGTGACGTTCCCGAGTAATCTAGTTTTTGCTTTCAGGTTACATCTCATCCAGACCAATCTAGTCGACTTAAGATAATTAGATTCTTGAATGCGGCCATTGCAATCGCTGCCAGAGAAACAAAATGCCATTTCAAGTAGAATCGTCCCTAAGAAAAATTTGTTTAAAACGCAGTTGTGACTCATCAACATTTTTCAGATGTTTGAAACGACTTTTTAATCCGATAGCTTTGGGTTTATTCTGTTGCAGATTTTAGCGGAGAAGTATTGGTCTTTTGTGATGCATAGTACTCGTAAGTATATCAGCTTATTTGGGGTCTTAGCAAATATGTAGGTAGCTACTTAAAAATTAAATTAATGTACTTATCTATGATACATCGCTGATTAATATACATTATAGGTTAATAATTTAGAATTTCTAAACCCTGCCTTGGTTTTTGAGGACTCGACTTGACCAGAACATATTTTAAGGGTTCACCTACCTCCCACCATAACATCTGTCAAACCAATCTTATATGAAAAAGAGCTACGGTCTTATTTCTAACTTAGATGGAACATCGTCCTACTTATAAGTCTAAATACATAATTTGCGTGGCCGACAATGCGCCGCAGAAACTTAAAAAACTCGCTGTACTAACCACGGCTGTGGTCGTTCCCGATATCGTAACAATAGTCCCCATACAAATGGACAAAATAAATTGTGCCAAGAACACCATGCTGCTCACGATGGCGATATCAGTGCCGAGTCCTCGTACCTCAGTGCCCAACTTTGGCGATCCATCATAGTCCAATTCAAACTGCAAACAATAAACCTTACATCTGGTCGCAAATTCATCTTCAATTTGACTTACAGTTCCCTTGGCATGATAGTGCGCCACCAGTAGATACGGCATCGTAAACAGCGTTGAATACATAACACCTGCTGCCCAACTGAATACTATGACGCTCGCCTTCGCCCGCGTCATCGCCATCAAAGTCATACCGACGCAATAGAACAGCAATCCTCCAATGTACACCGGCTTAGCGCTGTTCAAAGGAGATTTGTCCAAGTCAATTAGTCGAGATGACAAATTGTCTCTCTGTCGCCGCTGCTTACCTAAATCTCTGAATGAGTTTCTCAATAATGAGCGAATAACAGGCACAGGACAGCGAGTACATAGCCATACCCCAGCAGCCGAAGCGAACACCCTCTTCGTAGAGGATTTGCGCTTCTGTACCCTCCAAAGCCTTGGGATCACCACCAAAGACGGCTTCGCCTACGAAGTCAGTAAAGTACAGCGAGTAGCAAACATGTGCCATCCAGCAGAAGAGATTTGTCAGACAGACCATCCTTAATGAGTGCGGCATGTAGACAATCGATAGCAAGTAATGCGAAAGACTTTGCACGGTCTCTGTTGGAGGTTCGCCGCCCTCTGCATTCAATGTGGGCGGAAGTTCATTGCCAGCGGCAAAGGAAGTTTCACTGATGTTCTCCCCGGGGACCGTTGTGTATTCGGATTTTCTTTCCTGCGTATTGTGGGGGAGAAGGATTTTATTTTTATATTTAGCTGATGGAAATATTACAACTTACCTCATCCAACATTGTGTCGTTGGCTTCGGTGGCGTTGACGTCATCATTGAGGGCACCGTAAGAGTGGGTATTGTCTCCAGGTCCTAGGGCATCGGATTCTCCTTTGCCGGACGTCTTGGGAGCTACCAGAGCCCACAGGGGTATTTCCTTAAAGCTGGTTATTGTAAATGACACGCACCCAATGAAAATAAAGGTAATGATGGTGAAGACCGCTTTGACGTGGCCCCCAAGCTTGCGTCCTAGAAATTGATAGATGTTTTGTAAACCGGTAGTTTTTTTTTCAACTCGGAATACAGAGAAGTTGAGTTAGCAATAATTGATTGCCCTCAATTAACAACAGAGTTCTTGATATTACATTCGAGGTATGGCATTAAGACCAAACTTATGAGTGAGTAAGTTCAGTCAAACGCTAAAAATGGGTACCATTTGTTCAAAGACATGAAATTTCAATGTAATCGCACCTTAGCTTAAGTTGGATTATTTCTAAAACTTACAAGTTATTGTGAATTGATTTGGTGGACGGTTATGGTTCCGCAAGATCTGTACGCGAAAGAAAAGCACAAAGAGAGCAAAGCCCTTTCTTCTTTAAATTCTTTTAAAACCGTCTAAACTACGGGAACAGTTACCGCAAGATTTTACGAAAGTTTGTCAAGCCGTCAAAACGGATGTCAGTTCGTTTGCTACATTTGGCAGAGGAAACTGTATGGGGCACATTCAAAAATCTAGTTATCTTAAGTCGATTAGACTAGATGTAACCTGAAAGCAAGAACTAGATTGGTTCCTACGTCAGCCACATATGCCAACTGTCAACTTAGTACTCATTCACGAATTTCTTGACTGGACTAGCCGACCGATGATAGGCCAATCACTGACTTAAGCCAATAAAAACTGAAATACATCAAGTCAAACAGCTGTCAGATTTACTAAACTAGATACTTGAACGTCGCCATTGACAGCAATTTTAGAAATTGCATCGCATACAGGAAGCCTATTAAAAAACTGACAGCTGAAGTGAATGCGATGCCTACAAAATTTGGCAGCAGAACTTCCATAACTTATAAAGACAATTTGCAAATCCGTCTCAACATAGGTAAAACGAGAACTTATATAGAAGTACGCCAGCTTAAGGCAAAGTGCGATGAATGAAATAAGCGTCGTGGCCGTCATATACGTCAAGTGACCTATTTCAAACGCTTGATTGAAGTGAATATTCGTCCAGTTGTGACCAAAATTATTGTCGATTTTAACATACATCAACTTCAACTCACCTATTGCTGTTGCATCCCAGTTGATGCCGCCCATCGAGTAGCCCATGAATCCACCCAATCCAGCCATGATCGTAAACGTCGAAAGTCCTTTTGCGTGATCCTCTACAATCATCTTACAAAATTTAGTAACAACATGTCAAAAGAACTTTACACCTCAAACCTGGCACACAGACATCCAGCAAATAAGCCCTGGCTGGACTTTGACAAGCGTCCGCATCGAAATCCAGCAACACCGTGCCCAAGATCGTAAAGAATATACCCCAGGGGTGTGCGGTCTTTTGTACAACCTGCACCTCTGTGTCTGAAGCCGACGACCGATGCGGAGAGACATTTATATTGTTATGCGTTTGATTCGCTGTTAGATTCATAGCGGCAATCTGTAAATGTGGGTCCACATCTCCAAAGGCGTAACCCAAGTCCTCGCCATTCGGCACGAGCAATAATCCTAAAAATAAGAAATCATTCTGTTTGCGTAATAGCATCCACATGTCATCCATACCCATTAGGACGCCAATTGATAGGAGAATAATAAACGGTCGCCGCCGTCCCATGTTCAATTTACAACGGTCACTCAATGATCCCAAAATGGGACAGAGAAAGAATCCAACTAAGGGGGACAGCGCCCACACCAATGTCATGTGTTGATGTTCGACTCCGATTTTCAGAAGGGTTGGCGACACAAACGCCGTCTCAGCGGCATACGAGAACTCAATACCCATGACGGCAGCTGAAACTCGAACAAGTTCCATGCGACTCTTGTGTCTGGAGGGAGAAACGTGTCAAAGGCGTTTTTTTATGAGGGGGTGGGTGCGGCTTAGCATAATTTCAATCAATTGGCGCTTTGCAAATTGAAAGGAACGGATGGGATTTGTTGGGATTATTCGGGGACTCGTGTTCTTAGCATATATCTACGTGGTGGGTGATCAAATCTATTCAGAAACAAATTGAATGTTATGGGACGTAAAGTGATGGGGAAAGAAATAATTGAAGACGTGAAAACATTAATGACAGAGCCAGACCTGTGTATGTAATTGAGTGGCAGAATCTCGTGCTGGCACATATAACAGGAAAAACTCTATTCGCTCAATATTAAATCAGACAAAAGTTGAGGTTATGTATGCAATTTTATTGGCACAAACCATAAACAAGATTTATACACATTAAGTGCAGGAAACCTTTGTCTGTTCCCGAAACGTAAACGAAACGTAGTATTCCAAAAAACAAGCGCCCGTTGCATTCCCATCAAAAATACTCTTCTGGTGATTGTGAAAAGCGAATTTCGATCCTGTCAGTTTTAAGTCAGAATCCACTAACCAGAGAAATGCAATTTTCTTAATTTTATAGAAACTAGCACGCAGCAGCCAAAAACTATGTTGCATTTCACCTATGCGGAATTCGCATTGTTGATTCGAGGAACATCTTTCTTGTTCTATTTGACTTAAGGATGAGTGGATTGCCTAGTGAAACCAATTATTTGTGCCCACGTCACAAGAGAGGTGACGGATGATCGAACTAGCGACACTTTAAACTTTAAAGTCTAAATGCGAAATTACAAAAAAAAACCTTCCGACGTAATTTTTTTTTTAAGTTTCAGTTTGTCGTGTCCTCGGAGACTGGACAAAGCCATTGACGTAAAAATTAATCTTTATGTTGGTCCTCAAGTAGACTGCGGTCTGTAACAACCGACTTTAGTGGAAAACTGTCAAATTTAATTATTTAAATTCTCTGGGAGATATGTCATTTTACCAATAATTTATAAAAATTTCAGTGCCTATAGTTGATGTGGATATATGTTCTTTGTAGACCAGTA
The DNA here is from genome assembly GCA_948293265.1 of Cheilosia impressa. Lineage (NCBI taxonomy): Eukaryota > Metazoa > Arthropoda > Insecta > Diptera > Syrphidae > Cheilosia > Cheilosia impressa. Next base: position 126,309,048 of record OX411880.1, on the reverse strand, counting down.
GGGTATTAACAACATCTGTTTGGTTGCTGTCACATTTATTAAACTAGAGGCCCGAACGGCCACAATTAAGAATATTATCATCTGTTTATAATTTCTATTTCAAGTGGCCATTGCTTTTTCTAATTAAAGGTTAAGCAAAGCATGCATTGCTTGCAACAAAACTGACAGTTCGCAGCAATAATTAAGTAAAAAGTTTGAATTGACTGATCTAAACACCGATTGCAAAATGTTTTTTCGACATTTTCAACCGGAAAAAAGCGAGAGAGCGAATTGCGAACTGTTAGGAAACGAGGACTTTTTGTGAACATTTTGACATTCATAATGAACTATTTTTTGCAAATAAAACTCGAAATTGAAAAATTTCAATAAAATTTAGCTCATCCGTTGATCTAACGGACGCAATAATCTTACCCGAAAATAACAGAAACAGATCCATTGAAAGTGACTGAACACTGTCGCAGTTTGAATCACAAAGTGACCAAAATTGAATTATGGATGTTAGGCAGTAAATATGTAAATATCGTAAGCGTCGTAAAATTTATTGTATGCACAGCTTTTTTACCTAACCATAGCTAAACCGAACAGTATATATAACAAAGAACCCGTCTTCTCATTGAAAGTTATTCACAATAAGACTTACATTTCGCTGTATGTAATTAGTTCACTCATTGTAATGATGGTAAAAAAAAATATTATTATTATTGTAATTTCGAGTAGATTCTCCTTTCCATGGGAATGCACTCATTTGCACTTGGATATTTTTCGAAAACAAACAATTTGAATTTTGTGAACACGGTTGCGACATCTGCTGCTATCCTTTTGAATTAAATTTTGACACTGACAGATTTTCGTGCTAGAAAAATTAACAGAACCACAGCAGTCACAATCACAAGTTACTTGGGAAGAGAATTTCGTATGTTCGCTGGCAGTTTCATCTGAGATTCGGCTGCGACTTGCCAGAAGAATAAAATGCGAACATCTCGACGAAACTTATGAAAATGCTTACAGGAGCATAACAACATCTGGGAGAAGGGGTTTGACTGTGTTGGTTGGCTATATGTAAATGCCGATTGAAAAAGTGTGTATTTCGAAATAATAAAATAAAGGACTATTCATATGCGAGCGAATCGAGAACTGCGAACAAGCGAATACTCGTAGTTTCTAAAATTGTATTCACATGAAAACTTTTTAGTCGCAATGCAGTCTAATTTTTGAAGGTTAAGTTCAAACGAATTTTTCATTCGTGGGGTTGAATAAAGTGTGGCAGTTCACGGTAAGAATTTTCATATCGCGGGAAAATTGCTGTAATTGTAAATTTCGCTATTTAAATCTATTACATCTATAGAACAAATAGCAATTTTCAATTGATAAATTCAGTTGAATTGATTTGTTCGCAATTCGCTCTCATGTGAGTAGTCCTTAGAAGTTTATGAAGAAAATTATCGAGATTGTCATGCTTTTCGATAAAATTGCGCAGTTATTCTGTGCGGTCGCTCAACAACATTCTCTTCGATTCCCCGAGACTGGTTTCTCTAGTTTCTGCATTCTGCATTCACTTTTGTGCCTGAAATGCTATCCTGCACCGTATTTGGAAGCAAAATGCCCTTAAAAGAGCTGGGGTATTGCCCGACGAGTTTTCCAAAGCAAATTCAGTTTCAAGGCCGATCTGAGTTGAACTGATAGCTGCTTGTTACCTAAATCCATATAATGTAGCAGTTCAATATCAACACTTTCAGAGTTATTAAATGGGGAAAAAATCGAACCTCCTATCGGAGTGTCTGTTCATTAAATTACAAGTCCATCGCCCTCCCTCGCCCGGTTTTGTTATCAGTTGACTACGTGATATCGAAGACCATAATCACATCAAAACAATATGTTAACCACATGTCATTCAATCCGCTCTGTTGATTTCCAATTTTCTAATGTGCCACATGGTGTCTGCCACTAAATTTGTTGATCAATGAAAATGGAATTCCACCACTCCGATCGATTACCAATTGGAAATGTGGAAATGTGGCGAGCGTCCCCCGCGGTTAGCCACAAATAGTCACTGACTGGATATATGTATCTTCGGATTGGGACTTGAAATCAATTTTACCTGTAAATGTGAGAAAAATCATCGCCCACAGCAGTGTTGCCCTTCATCTGATCGGAAGCTGCATTCTTAGCCATTTCCACCAGATTTTCCGGGTGCTGTTCACGAAAACTGGAGAAACGCTCACGTATGCCGTCACGCCACTCGTGGAGCCGCCCCGACCATCCCTGGTATTCATGTAGTTTTTCCATGTTTAAACTATATTCAACTGCACTTAAATTTATGGATATTTTAAACAAATCGAAAATCACACGCACGCAAACAAACGTCTAAATTTTCGACTGTGTCATAGTGCGGACACCCAACCTTCTCACACACTGGGGTTGTGTTGCAAAGGTCGACGCTATAATTTAATTAGTCCCGAGACATGATTTAACTCTTTTTGCTTGATACGAAAATTCCCAAACTGTTTTGGAATTTTGAAAATCTCTCTCTAATTCAATTGCTGGAACTTTTCACAACCAACACTGTGGCACATTATCCAGAGAATGCAGACGGCTCCCCGGGGAGTATGGGCAGATCCCGAACAGCGTAACGTATTCGTAGGTCTTCGTTGGGCGACCGTTGGGGGTGGTTCTCGCTTCGTGTGCTTGATAACTGCTCTGGGTTTCGAAACGAACTGATTGATAGTTCCAGTTTTCGATGTTGGCCTGCCTTCGGTGTGTACTGCTCGCAGGGAATTAGTGGGGTTTGTTCCATTGTCTTTTGATTCTGAACGGCAAGAGCATGCGTTGGATGCACGGTTATTGTTTCCATTCGAGCAGCTGATAGCTGTTGGATATAAACATGACCGGGTGTGGAAGGGCTACAAAAGACACTGGATGGATGTTTACATTTTTTTTTTTTTTAATAAGCGCGAGAGTGGGTGACATTGATCTACTAGCCGGTGGGTTAGGTTGGTGGACGTACAATGGGTATCTATAACAATTTTACATCGGAAGTTGTGAGTGCAACAAAATGGTGAGAATCAGCCACACAACATCCACAATCGAACTGCTGAAAGTGTGCAAAAATAACGATTCTAATTAAGTTGTAGTGAGTTCGAATTAATTGCTGTGGTGAGTTCGAATGATGGAGAATTGGTTTCGAATCGGTTTGGTCGATGTTCGATGAGTTTGACGATCAGTACGATTGCTGGTAGTATAGTTGACTGCACAGTCAGTAAATGAACAGATGTATAGCATGTTTAAATTTATCAGTTGTGGGATATGAGTATTGCTCAGTGTCGCTGAAGGTCGCCTTTAGTTCGTCGTTGAATGATCTGCATCAAAATTCGTAGCATTACGAATCCATTGTTTTTCTTTTGGAGAGTCAGCTTTATTGCGTTGTTTGGCGATGTTTTTTTTTAACAACTTTTGCCAATAAGTTCTTCGATTGTTGTCAGTGCAACATTGAGCAAGTTCGAATTTCTAGTTTGGTAAGTTTGACCGATTCGTTGGAAGTTCAGATTTCCCGATCCTAACATCGGTTTGCTGCATAACATCTGACAACTAATTATGGATAGAGGGCCTTACCAAAAAATATTTTAAGTTTCGGCTCTAAATTTTAATAGTTCACAGTGGCTTTATTTGCCATACAAATTTTGCACTTATGGGCATTCGTAAATTTAAAGTCGGAACTAAAATTTGTTATTAGTCACAAGAGTTATGTATCTAAATATATGGGAGAACTAAAAAAATCTGTCCGAAAATTGTATAACTCGCACTTAACTAGAATTTCGAGAACGTCAAATGGAAAGGTCCTTTAAGTTTTAGCCAATTCAGACCGGAATTGAAGAGCTTTCTCAGCTTTGAAAATAAGTTTAAAATAACTCCTACAGCAAAATTTCGGCGCTCAAAAACTGATTTCGAACTGTTACAGTCGCAGAAAATTGACAGGTAGCAGTTCAGTCGCAGCTAACTTTATAGTTCACAAGCTAAAAGCCTATTCCGCAGTTCCCGGAAAGTTGAAATTAAGCGCGTTTTCAATGTTTTTCTCCATCACCTTGCTCTAATATTCGCTTAATTTTGACAGTTCAAAGTTTAGAGGATTACAAAACGAGAAACTTGTTTTTTTCTACATCACCTGACCACCTGACCTGTCAAAATCGAGTTGTGGATTTTGGGAATTTGGGGAGACTTTTCGGACACTACAATTTGAAATTGAACTGGATAGGTACTGGTCGGCTGAACTACTCTGCTTGATTTTATCTTTGGAGACATTTTCGTATGGAGACTAAATTTTAGCCCGAACAACGTACCAGGCATATAAGTTGGAAGTAAAACTCAAAAGAAGGGTCTGGCTGTTTTGAATGTTGATTTTTTTTCATAGCTCTATGTGAAAGGAGACGCTAAATTTTGCCTCATACCCAGTTAAGTCTCAAACAAAATATCGACACACACAGTCCTTATCAATCATGTTAATATTTATTCATTTTTCTTTTGCATTTATTTTTTGTTTATTTTTAACTAAACCTAGTACTTGTCTTTGACAGAATATAAATAAATAAACCTGCTTATTCAATTCCAACCAGAAATAAACACTTTTTTTATTATTTTTTATTTATTTTATATTTATCAAAATCAAACGGAGGTACTCATTTTATTTATCAAAACAAATTAATCAACTACTCATCCAATTCACAAACAGACACTTGTTGCAACCAAACAAGCATATTAATTAAACAGAAAAAAAATGGTTTCTTTTTTTTTAATTTTCTTTAAGGTACTTTAAATGTATATAAATTAGATTTAGCTTTCACAATATTTTGTATAAACAATGACTAAACAATATATAAACAACCATATCAACAAGTAACAGCAATTATTCTTTACGTCGTTTCATAATACATTCACTTTTATGTTAAGTCAAGCTTAAACTTAGTTTTATTTCTATTTTGTATGTTTATTTTTTTTTTTTTGTTTGTTATTTTTCGGTTTTATTAATTTATTCTTCTTATGTTTTGCTTAAAATTAAAAATATAAGTCTTATGCTAAGGCCTCATTCCCCGTACTCGGTAGGAGAATGCACAGTATACCACTTACTGGAAGTTAAATTAAAGAAATTGCATTAGTAAAACATATTTTTGGTCGGTAAGAAATGTCACTAAAAATATCATGAGATGTGAAAATTTAAATGGATGTGAATTTTTGCAGATTGTAGTTTTGTAAATATTTCTATACTCACCAGCTAACATAAAAGCAAATATAACAATTGGTATCACGCAATTGAAGTCAATCAGGAATCCAAAAAGGAGATTTCCTAATAGCGCCCCACTGCGGCCAAATGTCATTGATAATGCTGCTGCCATTACTCTGGAAATAACGATTTTTTTTTACAAATATTAACACAATTTGATCTTAAGATGAATGACAAACTAAAAAAAAACTAATCTTAACGAATGATCTTAGACACACTTGAAGGCATTTGTTTAACGTAGTTAACAGTTAAAAGTAAAAATTAATCTTGTAAAGCCAACGCCACTTTTGACATTTATTCTGTCAACTTCTGTTTACAACTTTGCATTTGTTTGTTTCCTAAATTTGACATTTCGAGCTGTGAAGACTGAAGAGGGTGTTGACAAAAACAACTGCCATGTAATCCTAGTTTAATTTTAATTTCGAGTGAAGTAGATTACAAGAGGAGGAACATAGATAATTTACCCGGATAAATTCAGTACCAAACGATCGATTCGGTATCTTTGCCAAACGAGTTTACTACTGTAACGAGATTTATAAAATAAAAAATATTTTGTATCACTGACATAAGCTGTCAAACATTCAAACGAAAGTCCAACCAACTACTCCATCTTCTGACTGCTTCCACTTGGCAGTTATTGTTCAATAACACTTCAACTTTTGGTAAAACAATTGGGAAAATAAAAAATTCACAGATTTTTACAGAATGTCGCGCTGAATTCGAAAATGGGTGTGTTCGACATTATTTGTACTTGGACTCCATTGGCAAAATACGTAATTTACAATACATTTAAAGAAAGGAATGATAAATCTTGTGTTTTATGTTAGGAATTAGCTAAATCTTGTACTTAATGCTAAATGTCGTCAATGGAAACGTGATATACCGCTAAACAATTCATAGGAGCAGGATTGGGCATCATATGGCATCCTTGCGGCAAAAGAGTGCAACGACCAACTCGAATCAATAAGTTCCAAATAAGGTGAGTTAAACATTTATCTATTCAATTTAAAAGTCAAGAAAAGAGTGCGCAGTTGGTATACTCGGAGGACAATTGACCTGACAAATTATGACACCTTTGACGAACTGATAAGCGGACTTAAAAGAGAAGCTCATTTATCACAAGAATAAATTATAGAGTAATGGAAAAGATGTAAAATATCCTCTCGTCCGTTGTTAAAATCAATTAAAATTACCTTAAATTCGTTGGAAATAGATCAACCATGACACAGTACACTGTACTGATACTAAGCGATGTCAGAGCCTCAAAAATACACGATAATATAAGGTTCTGCATAGAATTCTTGACAAAGTACAGACCGATGGTTACTGCTGCAGCAGCTTCTAACCCAAACACTGTAAGAAAAGAAAGCTTTCAGCAAATCTTCGCATAAAACTCAATCGCATTTTGTACAGACCCAAGAAGAATTTGATTCCTAAACGATGAACACAGAGAGGAAGCCAAAAGCTTGTCGGTATGCATGCCAATCCAATGATCAAAGTCTTATGATATACTCCTTCCTGCAAACTTGAATCACAGAACTCGATTTGTTCCACTATTGTGCTATAGAGACAGGATACAAAAATATCAATGTTTAACAATTTATGAAGGTAATTTGCGCCTGCACTTACTCATTCGACGCATACACTGATGACACCGCACAGACAGATGTCGCTGCTCCAGGATTGAGCTCCTCGTAATCAGCGAAACGTTGAAATAATTCAGGAAACCACACCATAAGAGTGTAGTAGCTGCACGAGAAAATAAGCAACTTCGACTTAGGATTTATCTTTAAATACTGCAACCTCATATACTCTACCTAGATGTCAGTCCAAATTGTATCAAACAAGTGAGTATGGTGGTCCTTAGGTATGGCTTTCTGAATAGCGTTTTTGTCTGTGTCCAAATTTCTCCTATTAAAATCCTCAACTCCTTGGGTCGGCGCAGATTAAGCCTCCGTACACTGACACTATCGCCCACCAAAGTCTTCCCGCCAACCAGATTTGTGAACTAAAAAAAAAATCATTAGCTCAATTTACGTGGAAATTCCCCTGCCTCTTACCGGATAATTTTCTTGACTTTGTCCGGTATTCTTTTCAAACATGTATTTGAGGACCATCAGTGCTTTCTCAGGTTCTCCAACTTCTAATAGAAATTTTGGACTTTCAGGAAATGCAAACAGCCACAAGCCAAGAAAAAGACTGAATTCACAATTAGATGATTGTAAAGTAATTGAAAGAAATTTTTGCAACTTACCTTGGCAAAGCGCAAACTGCTACGAATAAATTCCAGCTATGGAAGATGAAATTCGGATGTGGGAACTTGATGTTGAGGGGAATAATAGCCCAGGCAATCACTGCAATTGTGAGACAGAATTTTACACAAATGTCAACAATGTAGATATTTAGTGCTGAGCCAATATAAACAGAAAACAAAGGAAGATATATGTAAGCCTCTCCCTTCTTTTATAATTGTTTTTGCGAAATTTTTCACGTAGTCAGGTGGTAAGTTTCCGAGCTTTACAAAGCCGCCATAAGAAACTGCACGACGGCAAACGGTCACCCTAATTCACCTGTCGGTATGATGGAAAAGAATATCTACTGCCCTTAAACGTTTGCTGGTAATTTTCTCCTGACTGGACAGTTGTCAGAAGTCAATGGCCGGGAACGTCACTTTTTCTGCGTCAGCCACATATGAGAACTGTCAACTTAGTACTCAGTCACGAATTTCTTGACTAGATTCGTCGGCTACCCCTCCATAAACGTCAAATGATTTCGCGTAATCAAAACCGAGACACATCTAGTCAGAGAGCTGTCAGACTTATTAAACTAGATACTTGAACGTCCCCAGTGTCACCAATGTCTGGGTGGTAGGTACTTGTGTCAACTGTCACAATTCTTTAATTGAAATGCATGGAGTCTTTCGGGGAAATACCAAGCCCACAGCTTGTTTTTGGTGTGGAAAGTAAATTAAGAAAATTAGTAAGCCTTCTATAAAAAAAATCCATGTTAATTTAAAAAAAAAAAACACTTTTGCGAGTTTTTAAATAACACCCGCTGCAAGAGGTAGCCTACCCGTTTTATTACAAAAGGTAGCAAATTTTCCCACTGTGGCAAATCCGTGCCAGAAGAATTCGATATTCGAACAAAATTTCAAAATATTTGTTAGAAGTGAAATAGATTTACAATAAAAACCTATCTTTGCGTCATTTAAAAATGTTTGTGGTTTCGAAGCTGGGTCGATATAATTTCTGTTTGCGTTTTTTTGTAAAAAGGGAATTCCCCAAGATTCAGGCTCACAAGTTTACACTTTACGTGAAGTCAATCAGTTGGGAGGAATACATATTAATATAATTAAGGTTAAGAATCGTTATTTCGTTTTGCGTCGTTTCAATGCGCGTCGTGTTTTTCTGTTCCCAATTAACGACGCAACTCGGGGTTTTGGTGTATATTAAAATACTGGATCACAAATGAAGGTTCAAGACCTTTAGGTGACGAAGTGTTTTTATCTACCTACGCATTTAAAAAGCAAAGTTGGAGTAAAATTAATATTGCATGCAGAATCGAAAAATTATACGTGCAGCGAAAAACCGACAGAGACCAGCGACAACTGCCCTCTTCCAGAAAAGTCTAAATTAGTATATCTTCAATCTTCTAGATAAGTTGGGCGAGTGCTATAAAACAAAACTAAATCCATGTTAAGCCCTACATTTTCTGCGAACACTTGCAGAGTGTTTGTCCTTTTATCCAATTATACCTTCTTCTTGCCATTTGCAATTTAAAAACTATTTCATGTACAGTAAGACTCTAAGATCTTTTTTAATAAACATTTTTTGTAATTTGAAAGTATGCTTTGATGTAAAGAAGCTCTCCCGAAGAAAGGCAGTTCAAGTGAGTAAAAAAAAAACTGAATTTAAATCCGTTTGAAGCTTCTAAGATAAGCGTGAACATACAGACACACACCTCTTGGGGACTTCCATTTATACCTAGGGTATTGCACTCACTTAAAAAACATGGAAGGGCACAAAGCTTACAAATACCTCTATAGTTGGCGACATCATTCTTAGAGAAAGACTTAAAAATTGGGATCAAAAAATTAAACCTTCTAATCATCAAGGAACCATCCCGATTCAGTCATAGTTTGAACATTTTTAGTTGCTGCTTACATTATGGAATTGCAACAACTTTAAAGGTAGTGAAGATCACATTTAATACCAATAAATCAAAGTCAATATTGGTCTACATGATTCCAATAAATTTGCAACTACGTTCTGTAAATGGAAGTTTCCAAAATATTAAAACTAAATCTACTAACAATCATTTTCAACCTTCACGCTCAATATTTCGTTGGGCACAATGGGTAATTTTATTTATTATTAAAATGATTATTAGTGTCGCGCAGAATGTTTAATGTTGATTAATATTTTAGTACTTATATCTTTCGGCTTTTAAAATGTCTGCCCAAAAAACTTTGACATCAACTATTTTTGTTTTTTAATTACCACTAAAAGGACAAAATGACTAATTTATTCATACACGCTTTTCGATGACTATAAATACATACAACCTGATTAAAATGTGTTTATGAAATATTTCCTTCCTAAATTTCTTACAAATAATTGAAAAATCCAACAAACTCCGCGCAACAACATTCAAAGCAAACAGAACGCATTTCCAGTTCACACAACAACCAAACTATTGGCTTCTCTTCTAACATCTCAATTATCCATTTGAAATGTTCCAAATTACCTGATGAACCAATCAAATATCTAACAAACTAGCTGCCTGCAAAGTGCTAATTGAATTTTTGGTCCGCTTTTCAGTACGACACGAACAAATATTTGTGCACGTCATTACGCTGAATGTCAAAATAAAATCCAGCGCCGAGCAATGACGGTTAGGACGTGTTAATGAATACCAAATTGTTATATTGCTCTAAACGAAACTATAACAATAAAAACATGTACATACACCTTTCTATGTCGAACATCAGTTGAACCTCGAACTTGTTGTTTGTGGAGCGCAATTTTGGGGCATTTTTTCAATAACAAAATAAATTTTTCGTTTCTCATTGAATGGTCGATTCTCATGATCATTTCGTTAAATTTCTGTTTACTCAAATAATCCGGCTGCAAATCGATTAAGATTCAAGTTACAAATTATTTCGAGAGTTTCTATCTGATATCTCGCAGTTGTGGGAAAGTTGGGCACCTCCTACATACATGAATAGAACAAAAGGTACATGCATGGTTTACACAAGGCGAGTGTACTTTTTGACACCTCCTGATTGAGCCATCATGTTTAAGGGCAAATTGATGTTTAACTCTAATTTGGTCTGACTGTATTTGACGTTTGTTCCTTTGGGTCGGCACTAAATGGAAAAATAAACAAAAATAACACACACGCATAAAAGTATTTCTTACATGGTAGAACGATTATCCCAATTGTCCAAAACATTTCCATCCAGCAGAGGATCTTTTCACGGTACTTTGTTGGCTGAAATTCACCCAAGTAAGGAAAACAGATTCCCATCGCTCCAGCAACACTGAAAAAAAATTAAATTTAAATTAGTTTTCCATAACCGTATTGAGTTGGTGGCGAAGGTAGTTTTCATATCCAAACGGAGAGTTCAAATTTCCCACGAAAAATATCTAAAAAAATGCCTGCAATAATTTCGCAACTAAATGATTTCCTGAAGAACAAGTCGTTATAATAATAAGGCTCCCTTTATTTAAATTTGTTCGCTCTTCTGAATGCACAAATTCTTTGATTTAAGAAGGCAAGAAAATGGTTTATGGCTTTTTAAAAGTTCTTCTAAAACCGTCAGCTTACTAAGTGCTTACGAATCATTTCTCGCGGAAAACCTAATAATATCTCAAAATCAAGCATCGAATTTAATTTCGTAGAATCACTGAAGAGTTTATGAATTTGGCACAGCTGTTATCAACACCCTGTAAAGGGCTTGGATGGCTTCCTACTTGTTTTTGCCACAGGACCAGCTTTTGAAGATCACTTAGCTTCGATCGAATGTTCAATTTTTCATTTTTATATTCTTGGGAAGCTTTGGCGAACGGCGTCAACAGCATCAAAAGAGGTCCAAAATCCAATTGTAAATAAATACTGGGTGACAGTGCCCTCTAGTGCGCACTGAAAAGTGTCAGCTAATTTTCACGCCTGTCAAAAAAGCTCAGAAAACAACTCAAAAAACTCGGCTACTACATACATTGAACGCAAAATGTTGCCCTGAAGTCTGTCAGTTTTTGACATTGAAAAATATTTATCTTTTGGTGAACGAAACGTGAAGATAATGTCACTTTTCGGTTTATTGTTAAAAATGAGTGAACTCAATTCTGATCTCGTGCTTGTCATAATTCAAATAATTGATAAAAGTGTTTGCAATATATATGAGCTTGAAAATAAATGACAGCAAACGAAATGACAGGCGAAACTCGGCACTGAATACTTTTCCCGCCAAATTCACTGGGGTCAGTTTGGGGCACAACTAAGCGCAGCTAATAGATTTGAAGTTGTAATATGGAATACGATTTTCTCTATTCATCTGACAATCTAGCTTAAAAAAATTTGCTTTCCAGTTATTGGGGATATATTTCATGTAAAACGTTAAATTTGTCTGGACTGGGTATAAGAAAGTGTTGACTAAAAAACTTGAAGTGTTTTTGCATTCTCAGCGTTACCGTTGTGCGACTAAAGTCGAAATTTGGTAATTTTTTCGAGAGCCTGCCATAATTTTTTTTGCAATTTTGCCCTTTTTTTCCAAAAACTGTTATTTCCAAATTTATACGATTAAGATGTAAGTAAGTTGCCTTTTACAATACTATTATAGAGCTATGTGAGCCGATGCTTGTTAAATATTGTGAAAAAATTCTAAATTTTCAGAGTAGCATCAGAAATGACACCTTTTTCTCTTACCGCCGTTTTTTGAACTTTTCTGAATTCTACAGCGGCCACCATATTTATTTTGAATTTGATTCTTCGAATTGTCAACTGAGTATGCAGGCGGGATGTTCTTGTGACTATCCCTCCATAAATGTCAACAATAAAACCTGAAATACATGTAGTCAGTCAGCTGTCACACTAACTAAACTAGAAATGTAAACGTGCCCATCTTATGGGATAAAGAAACTCCCATATTCATAAATAAAACCTACTTTATCTGACTTGTATTATATCCACCTGTCAGTTTAATAAGCTGACGCAACGAACACGATGGATTGCACCATCGGATTTACTTGTTTTTCTTTGGATTTTCCCAAATTTGTACAGGACATTCCCGAATCCCATGTACCAAGGTATAGAATAACCTTAAAATTCCTACAAATGTCAAATATGGAGTTCCTTCAAAATTCTTTTCAGCTTATCACTTGTTCCATTGAATTAACTTGAATAAGGTACTGATCAATGGCGATGTACCCTTTTGCTGCCAAGTGATGTATAGGACCTTAACCTCTCATACCACTTTGTAACCTAACCTAACCTTTTCGAATTTAAATTGTGGGATATTTAAACAGCAATTTCAGAGTCCGAAAAAATATTCTTTATACTCACTTGAATCCATTTAGCAGCCGTACCAACAAAAAGAACAAGAAATGCTGCGAAAATGACGATATAAACCCGCATAGAGCATCACCGAGTAGCGTTGCAATCAGCACCTTCTTACGACCCTTTGTATCGGCCAGACAGCCCCAAAAATACGACCCAATCAGCATGCCCAGCATTGGAGACGCCGTCAGCCATCCCTTATCCGATGAGGTCATTTGAAAATCACACGTTGCCACTGGCAGGACAAACGATATTATTGTAACTCCAATGGCTGTGTTCATGTAAATAAGGCCGCACAATGCCAGCAAGTTGTAATGGAACTTTCCAAAGCCGGTTTGCAGCAGAGCTTGCTCATAATCAGTAACAGTATCGTCCATAAAATCCAGCCCTGAAACACAGCCTTTTAAACAGTTGCCTTCAACGAGGACTTCGCTGCGATCCTTACCCATCTTACAACGGTAAATGTATACGTCCGCACTGGGAGGATCTTGCAAATGTGCTCTATTGCCTCCGTGCTGGTTTGGCATATAAATCCTCTTCTATGCAGTGAAATTCGGTTGCCCCGCGGCACTTAAGCAATCAAATCGAGAGCCGCTTTAATTATTTTGCAATTTTAGTTTTTCAAGTGCTTCTCGATGATATGGTAAAAAATGTCCGTCTCAGTTAAGAGCTAAGTATCGATCGTTGAGCAATCTGAAATCAGAACAACAAATGAAATGTAAATATTGTGCTAAGGGCGAGGACTTTTTTGTTTTTGGAATAAAATACATAGTTGTAATCGGGTTCATCGTTTGGAATTGAATTCATCATGCATCAACCAATTAGGTGTGTCAATATATATACGGTGAAGTAGTAAAACAGAACCACGAGGATACGGTGGATATATCAAGGATAATAAGTTTATTTTTAGAATGCGGCTATAGTTTGTTTGGTTATTTCCCTGGGGCGCGCCGCTGTTGAGTTGGAAGGTAATTTTCACACGCGACTTGATTAGTATAATTTGGCCCCATGAGGAAATGGGATATAAATAAATAAATACGTTCACATATTTGCCAGTGAAGTAATTGAAAAACGTCGAACTGCAAGTGCGAGGGACCGGACCCATGTCAGTCCGGCGTCTGAGTCTGGGTAATTTTTGCGTGGGAAGGTCAAAATATGATCGAGTGGTTGATAAAAACCAATTTTGGGATCAAGAAGAGAACTTCCTATGATGAGCCGAGGTAGGTATAACCACTTTTTCATAGGTGGGAATAAACTCGCAGTTGTCCTCGAACTGTCAGTGATAATTTAAAGACTTGGAAGTTTAAAAAATAAACCGAAAAAAATATACCTACTAAAAAACAATAATTTAAATGCATTGGGACCTTTTAAATGTGGAGTGATTTTAAAAGTCTAATCTACCATTTCACTCTTATGTACTTCAAACATCGACGTATTTGAAGCAACGAGTAAAAACACCGTCACTCTCAATTACCTCCAATTGTATGTGCAAGCATTGACCCAACAGAGAGACACCTGAGAGTCGACATCGCAAATTGTAAAATTTGCCCGAGAACGAAGTAAACTTATATCCCGCGCGGCATCAACATTTTTACGTGCTATTGATAAACGACAATGACATCAGCCCTCGATCAGAAAACTGTAGAGTCTTAATTTCATCTGAACGAGTTGGCCGATTGTGATGGAATAGAAACAAAATGTTGCTCTACGTTAAGTGCTATGTTTTTAAAAGAAATCAGACGAAATGGATCATCAGTTTGAAGATAATTAGATAAAACCACTTAATGAAAGGAATTTAAAAAAAAAAACGAATGGGCAAATAATAAGTGCAATATTCGAACTCAGATATATTCGACTCATGTGGAACATTGCGGTGAGCTTAATACTGCATTTACACCATCACTCACACGCATTTTTGCACGAGACGGGACAGAAAGATCCGTTTGTCAGCAGTCAATGCTAATAAAGGCGTAAGAATGAGATCATAAATCAGACGCCTAAAGTGTCATGGATGTCTTACTCATAATTATAGGTTCCGGGGAACAAAATTTCTACAATTACTTTAAAGCATTTTTATTTCCGGTTTAAAACATGTGAAACACGAGTGGTAATTAGTTTCATAAATTAAACCAAGATTTCATCAATCTGTTATACGAAATAGATAAATAAAATAATTGTCCGTTCATCACTTCCGGAAGCCATTTTGTTTTATAGGAAAGCGAAATTTCGTAAGCCATCGCTATAAAAATATCAACATTCATGGCTTTCCCATAGTTCCTACCACGTAAACAAGATGGCCGACAAGAAAACTTTTTTTTTTGCGTGTTAAATCCCTTTCAGTCACACAACTATTTACCCACTTATAAATAAACGCTGCGTAAAAGTTATCAACTCGTTATTCAGAAGTTACGTCAAATTTTTGTATGCTATTTGATGCCTACTAGCTAACTAACTTGTGCACATTTGTTTAATAATACGGGGGTTAGTATTTAGCATCCCTTTAATCTTTCGTGTTAGGAATGTGTGATCGTGTAAATGCGGCATAATTCGTATCATTCGATCTCATTGCCGTCAATGCTACCCAAGCTCTTCGAAAAATTTTTCGAAAACGGAAGAAAATTCATTGATACCAAACCATAAATCCGGTTCTAGGTCCACTGAATAACTAATCTAGTGGAAAAAGCTATGGAAGGGGAACAACTATGGTCTACCATAATCTTTGATGCAACACACGCTTTTGAAAAACTGTTGCACTTGTCCGACATCTCCGAACATGTTTTTCAAAATAATACGTAAAAATTCTAGAGTCACAGAGCAATGCGGCCCTCATTCGGCAAGAAAATTAGTACTTAACATTGGAGAAATATAATAGCTGAGGTACCACAGGATTGTCTGATAGGACCTGCACTGTTTCTTTTACTCAATAATGACCACCCACAAATTGAAAAAAAAATACTAATGCAGTTATATAATATTGTAGGGATGTGTATATCTTTTAATTGAAGTCTGAAATGAATGGTTGTACGAAATATTAACTGTTTCATTAAAATTTATAATAAAATTTAAATTTGTAGTCAAAAAGCTAAAATTAATTTAAAAGACGAGAAGATCCTATAAATCTTTATCTTTTTGTTGTTTTAATTTTAAAGTTTTTTTTAATTATCTACTAATACATTTTTTTAATATTTTATTAAGGTGATAGTAGAATTGAATAAAGTTTTAAAATTTAAACTGACATATGACAATGAATAATTGATCCATTTTCAATGATTATAAAATTAAGTTACTTTAGGAATAGCAGCGTAAAGTCCAACTAGACGTTCAAGAACTAAGAAAGCTCATGCACAGTTACTGTCATAAGACTTATAACACCATAATTCTTGATAAAATTGTACGAAACTCTGAAGCCAACACCATCAGGGACCTGTTCACATTCAATAACCACAACATCAGTCTTAAAACAAATCATCTGTGGTAAGCTGCAACGTTTAATAAAAAAAAGTGAAACTTTCTAATTCACTTTGTAAAACAATTCATTACAATAGATCATTAAATAGTAAATATCAATTGTATTCAAATTAAACAAAAAAAAAAGCGGTTGAGTATTTTTGAGGCCTTTGTACCGGTGACTTTTCTGGACCTTAGTCCCAGCACTGCCTCCGTAATAACATCTCGTCTGACATTATGAGTACGGTTAACATAAGAAATGTAAGTCCTCACGATGACAACGTCAAATTTGCAATGTCAAGTTTGACATATTCACACTGATGTTGCCATATCGCAAGACTTAAGTTGCAACCTCCTTAGGGTATTATTTCAGTATTTCCCTAGCAAAATTACGTTAATTTTTTTCCAGCATTAAGCACCAAACTTGACTTGCAACTCACTCTATAAAATAAAATAAAACGTCAATGCCAGTTGCGAAATGACTGAAAAACTAGTTTCCAATCAAACACAAGCTTTGACGACTTTTTAGTTCTTTAAGGAAGGAAATCGTATTCATAAGAAGCACTTAATCTACAAGCTTGATTCCTTTTCAATAGCTTAAGGTTCTGATCGAACATGCATGGTCTCCATTTAATATGCAATGTTTTCCTACTGAAATCCTTGTCACACGAACTGAATTTTGTTATTTTTTATTTCCAACTGACAAAAATAAAACACCATATCTGCCATCCACAGTTCCATATCATTTACAATATTAATTGAATTAAAACTGCAACTCACCGCTAATGATTGTGTGAATTCGAACACACATCCTTAAACGCCCAGAACAAAGAGTTCTCCAATAGTCTTTGCAAGGCGTACACTTCAGTGTTTGCATAATATATAAATGTAGACAGTACAAAAAGACGAAAACAAAAATTAAACATTAACGTTCCGCCTTGTTCTCTTGTTCGATTTTTTTTTGTCTAGCTTAAGAAAATATCCTTACACTTGAATATCTGGATTTTCTGTATATTAGTTTGCTTCTCTATGGAAAAATACTGAGGTGTCGTCATCATCTTTCCGATGTTAGTATAGACCTTGTAGGAGAATTGTGTAAAAATATGGATTTCCTATCACAAGGATTCATAAGGATAACTGTTGCAATAAAATCACTTGTTAAATTTATTAATCACTTATTTAAAATAAATAGCAGTTCTTTACAATTTGTTTTTATTGGCACCATTATTCGTATAAAAAGGATAAAGCAAGGGAAAAACCAAATTCAACACGTATTCACCACATATGGCACCTTTGCACTGTTTAATAATGTTCACGCACTCGGATGTCTCGCGTCCAAGTACTCGCCTTATTATGTCAATAAAATTAATTGTTCGTACGCACAATAATGGGCTACGCACTATTTCGATAAACAACAACAAAGTAACCGAAAAGGCGTGCAAACAAACTCACAAGTGCCATGTCCTTAATCACATAGGAAACTGACAATTTTCCATTTTTCATAATTAGTTTGGCCACTAGTAAAATGTTTGACCGCGACGCGTCCTTAAAGAAAAAAATACGTAAGTAGTATGCATATGTGTAAACCGAAAAGCGTTCTGTAGTTTATCCTTGTTAAGTGCAAGTCCGCCCTTTCGCGCTTTAGTTCACGCACACTGCTTACAGTTCAATCAATTGACCGAGACTGCGTTGCCAGGATGTGGCAGCTAGTATCTAGCACAGGTTCTCTCTATATAGTGGCAGCGAGTGTGACACAAAACAGGACATAGTCAGAGGATAGAATTTCACTATCACTATTATCTTTTCCTTGTATACCGACCATCCGTATTTGGCGAAAAACAAGGAGCCGAGGGAGAGCGGAATGGAAAACAAAAAATAACAAGATAATTTGAATGTGTGAAGGAAGCCTTGCTGCGGTGGGGCGGTGGTATGGGGTTGAAACACATGTATTCAGCAGCCCCCCCCTCCATTAGGTGTATCAGTGATCGTTGGCATGTGTGCGGTCTCGTGGACGCGACGTGAAGGTCCTTCTATCGATTTGTAGGTGGAATTTTATTAATTACTCATAAAGGAGAAACACCAAGTTCATTAACGTTATTACCTTGCTTGAACCGAGACGTTAGGTGTATAAATTAGACAACAGAGGGCAGTTGCTCCACTTGTGCATGATGCATTGGCTTGGTAAATTAAGTTGAAAACCGGATTTCCTGTTTAGGGTAATAGTTTTGTAGGTACCTGTGCTTTCATATAAGAATTTGCTTACGCATTTTTAAGCAGAATTTGCCTCTCATAACAATTAAGTCTCCCATACACGGTGCAATTCCAGATTTGGCTCAACTAGACTTCATTTGTCAGAATAAGTACGGAGTAGAGCAGGCAAATGTCGATTGTCAGATGAAGAATAGAGTAGAGTAGGCAAATGTCACTAAAAGGCCTGTTCCCTTACGATGCCTTCTAATTTCGAACACATTAGACAAATATTCGTTCCAAAAGTAATGCAAAAGAGAGTCACAAAGAGAGAACAAAACATTTCTTCCCCTATGTAAAAATTCTGCAAGTACTAACCCAAGACAATTTCTTTTGGTTAGTTGATTATGGCTGACAGATGATTGTCAAATCGTTCAATCGCTCTTTTAGAACTGACTTTTTCTTTGATTTCATTTATTGTTTGTGCTTGTGTAGCTTTTAGTATTTAAATAGATATGAGAAGGAAAGGAAGCGAACTTTTTAATTTCTGCAATAGATTTTGCAATTAAACTCTTGCTCTTAAATATAAATTTGTACTTTGTTTACTGATATTTGAATATTTCCGTCTGGAAAAATTTACAATTTCGAATTCGTGGTTCAACGCGTTTCTTTTCTTTTTGATTATTTTTCATTTCGGTAAGCGAATTCGCTCGCATTGAGAGGCATGTGACATATTTCACCAATTTTGAAGCAGAAAGTAAGGGAACGGACTTGATGCATATTTTAATTTGATTTTTGTTTTTAATTTTTGAATTATATTGTTTTCTACAAATGATTTTAATTTCAGGACTAAATTTTTTCGGGGTTCAATTTATTTATTCAATTTATTTAGCAGTAAATTGAAAAAAAAAGCGGCTGAGGGGTTTTGTGAGTTTAGTTAACTTTATTGACAGCTTCTGCTTCATTTCTAAAATAATTTCATTTCCGATTTAAAAGAACCTTTTTTTTCACATGGGCAAATAGGAATTCAAAACGCTTAGTTCACTTTTCATATCATCTGTCAAACTACCAACAGTTGACAGTTTTTTTCAATTCCTACTTTAAGACATTATTTGACAGTGGTCAGGGGTACGCTCTCTCGATGCAGTTCCTCTTTACAAATTTTGTGGGTTTGAGGAACTGCAAAGTCCTACGTTTGAATATCTAGTTTGGCAGTTTCTGTTCAGCAATTCTGTTCTTTTATTTTTGGGCAAGTCCAGACAGAAAGTATTGATCTGGAGTCACACCTTGCATTTTAGTGAGACATAGAAATACAAAGAGCATTTCTAAAGCTTCGTTTTTTTTTTGACGGAAAGATCAATTCATGATTCAGTCCATTGTATAGGTAGTGCATGCGAAAAGATAATTCATTGTTAATAATTAAAATACTAAGGCACGAGTATTTTACCTTCAACCACTAACAACGGCAAATATTCACCAATTTGTATAGGTAACAATTAAAAAAGTCATAGTCATGCAGCGAATTAAAAGTTTAATGGGTACCAGAGTAAAACTGCAAAAAAAAGCTAGTCACGATTGTAAACTTTATTTACTAAAAGCCGCTACCAACTTCACAAAATGTGTATGACCATTCAGTTTTTAACTGCGACCTTTTGGGTACCCACGCGGTCTCCTTTAAATATCCATTAAAACACATTCTTTGGATCGCACTTGAAAATGATTTCTTTGAACATTTCCAGGGACATCGCCTTGTACTTAGTCGCCGGGGAGTACGCGGTACAATTACTTAATTGGCACACACGCACACAGCAGAAACTAGTGCGAAACTTGCTATCCAATCCAACTATATTTACCAAAGGCTAACTGTTGCTCAATCATAATTTAGTTTATAATCGTTGTAGGTACTCACAGCCGCTTGCCAAGTGAGACTTATAGAAATGTTAGGTGTAGGGATGGGTCGCATGTGTTTGGTCGTTGTTTCTAATTTTATGTTTAATTTAATTGTTATTATGCGCAGTGCGAAAGCTCAACATTTGTATTTACAAAAAGATAGTATAAATTTGAATGACTGGTGAATTTTTAAGTTTTTCGCCTCACCTTGCAGATTGACTGCTTTCGACTGAGTTTATATAGTATTTAAATATGGAAAATTTAAATCAGTTTAAAAGAAAAAAAACTAAAAACCTTGTAGGCAAGGGAAAGTTTTGCCCCTTGTTTAGAAATTAATTTATTAACAATTGTTAACTTTTCTTTTCTTTTCAGACGTTAATGTCCAACATTATAACCTACTCGAACTTGTTTTACCGAATAGATAAAACCGCTTCCAATTTTCAACAAACCAATACTTCACCCTTACAGACATCAGTAAATAAGTTTAGAAGAAAGAAACGAAAGAAACAAAACAATATTATCGGAGAGAAAAACACAAGGAAAATTACAATGCAGAATGTGTGGAGACTGGAGAATATGTTCGTCCACCCACACAGAGAAAGATTGAGAGGTTTGTCCGAATTATGTGACCGTTGATAGCAGCGCTTCCTTTTGATAAAGAATTGCTGTCGAAGCTTTGAGTCAAGGACACTGCACGGTGTGTCCATATTTTTTTTTTGTCATTTTGTTTTTGGAACACGTTTCGTTCGATAAGAGATTTGTGGGTCGTGAGAGCGTAAAAACTGGGTGCAGTTAGCCGTAGGTAATAAAGTATTACCTTCGAAGGCGAAAACCTGTCTGAAACGGGGGTGTGCGGTCATATGTGGAAGAACACGCAATTCTAGCTTCGGGTGCGTTATTTGCTGATTAAAGGGTTCATGGTGTTGAACTTTGTGAGGTGTTCGCAACGTTTTAGTATGTGAGCGATAGGTTAAAGGTCAAGTCGTCATCGCCATCCATTTTCATCGGCGAACAGGAATCCTGTTGGGAACATCCGTCCCCAAAGTACAATAAAAATGGCGTAGGTTATGAGTTATAAGTTGATGACGTCTAAATGCTAAAAATATACCGCACGAATTAGGGAAATACCGGAGAACCAGGGAGTAATTATTATTTACAGCCCACATGGGTTTGACGACCTTCCCCAAAAACTATTTTCGTACCTAAGTGAAATGACACTGTACAGAGCCCGAAGTGACATTTCTCTGATGCAACTTTCAGTTGATTTAAGTTTTAAAAGTACTCCTAACTTTGAAGCGCCGATGACGTGTCATTCGTAAAACATTGTGTCTGCGGAATAAATCTGTAGAAAATATTTCATGTGACGGCTACCGATTTAATGGAACTGTGTCACCCGTTGGGTACGTTTACCTTGCCGCATCCGTCAACGCAACGGATTTTACTTTAAAGACTTCATCTGTCTGGTTAATCGCGCATGGACACAGATTTTTTTTAATACAGTCCATGAATTAATAAAAATAAAATAAAAACAAAATGGCGGACTTCGTCGACATTCATTCTACTACAGAATTCCCTTTTCTATTGTTGACACATTGTCAGCGTCGTTGATAATTACAAATACAAGTGCGATGAAAGAAAGACCTTATTGATGCATTTCTGTAGAAAAACATGTCGGTATTTATTTTAGTTCTGTAGACATTTGTACATTCAAAGACTTTGTATAATTTGAAAATCAGAAATAGAAAATTCTTCATTTGTGCATGGTGTGGTCCCAATTTCCATTGAAAAATATGCCCTTTGAAACAGTCACAACAAGTCATCAAAATAATGTCTACGAACATAATGAGACTGAGAGAATTTGTGCAATATCCGCGAAAGTCCTGAATGAATTGTATTCTTGTTTTGAACAGCTCAACATTCTGTGTTTATTTTGAGATACAAGACAAATGTCAGCGCCACGTACAAATATACCTACCTCCTTCGGTGTGGACCATAAATTTGTGCCAACTTTTTCAAAGACGTTGGCTTAGGTACCGCACAAGCATCTATTTATTTCTGTTCTCAATCCTCTTTGTGATGGGTGCTCGCACATATTCGAAACGGCAACAATGTTCAAGTTTAATGTCGGTCAATAACAAAAATGGGCGAATTTCCGCTCACATCGCCGAACAGTGGGACAGAGGTACATAAAGTGTGTCACGAAATGGACGGAAAGAATTATTTTTTTCCTATTTCTGTCGTAAATTGAATTTACCCCCGTATTAATAAACAAATGTGCAAAAGATATCATACAAAAATTTGACGTAACTGCTAAATAACGAGTTGATAACTTTAATGCAGACGGGGGTTATTTGTTTCACTCCGTTTCAGCGGTAGCATGTTTTAAAAACAATTAAGGTTTGACAGCTACGCAGTTCGCAATAGTCGCACTTGAGTGATGAGGCTGATTTCTATTTGACAATAACCATTTTGAGTGGCTACTTTTAGTCAATTAACTTATTATCAGTGCGGCCCATAAAGAAGCTACAACTTATGTTAACACCTTCAACAACACTGACTGAAAGTACAGATTTAGCAGAATAGCTATGGCTATGAACAAAGGCTAATTTAAATTATTAATCTCAAGAACAATAAGTTTCGCACTACAATTAAGGACTATTTACATGAGAGCGAATTGCGAATTGAAAACAAATCAATTTGACTGTCTTTATGAATTGAACATTGATAAAAAAAACTCCCTCTCAATTAATTTAAATAGCAAAGTTTACAATTACAGTAATTTTCCCGCGAATAGAAAATTCTTCCCGCGAGCTGTCACACTTTATTCACAATCCATTAATGCAAACCCATGAATGAAAGATTCTTTTCAACTTAACCTTCAAAGATGAAACTTAATCGCGGATATTTGCGACTAAAAAAAGTTTTCATATGAATGAATTATCAGAATCTACGAATATTAACCTGCCCGATGTTCGGAATTCGCTCTCATATTAAAAGTCCTTTAGGTGGAAACTAGATCGCAAAATCATAAAATATTTTTGGCCATCCTTTTAGAACTTCACCCCACCGTGTTGTAGCAGCTCCATTGTCCATTGTTTCGACAAGACTACAATATAAATACCTACGTTGTGTTTACCGTCGACAGCATGTATAAGGGCTGCCAACACTCACCCTCACATCGTGCCAAAACCGAGCAAGTCGAATTATATATTTAAAAGGAAAAAAAAACCAAGTGCCTGTTGCACACTAATCAGAAGAATGTAATCGATTTTTCCTCGTTTTTCGGATATAATCAAATTTTAATTGATGCTAATTGCATTCTAAAATTCGGCGAATCGCGATAGATTCACTTGTTTTCGAATATAATGCGCGATAAAAATAAATATATCCTTCGTCGTCGGTGTGATACAATGCTCATCAATCGGCGTTATGTCTTTGACTTGATGGCGACAATTATTCACTTTGAACTTGAATTAGTGTGACCTAGCGAAAACAAGTTCAGCGGGAACAGGGCGCTCATTTACGTAGGCGACTTGGTTCCGTTAATTTCCTTCAGCAAAAATCGTTGCCAATAGTTTTATTTCGACAGTTTATCACGTCAGCGAGATGTCGGAACGTGAAAGTAGATTGTGTCACAATGACTAGTGGTATTTACAAATTTGTGATTCAGTTTAGTTTCAGAACAAAAGAATAGGTAAGGTAGGAACTTATACATGTGTAGGTATTTCGAGCGTAAAACGCTGGTGCCTACTTTTCCGACTAGAATCTTTAATGGAGTACAGAATGAGGCACAAAAGAGCTCTTTGCGCTGAACGCTGTCAAATGTCTTTGAAATATAAAGCCAAACAAACTTCGTTATACCGAAATACATACTCGGAGAGATTGGTTTTACTTGCCTAAAGAGTGTGTCATCTAGTGGTTTTATTTTTAAATCATCGGTTGTTTTGACACTGACAGCTGTTTCCCACTCGAAATTTTGACAGAAAGTCAGTATCATACCGCCGCGGAACGAACAACAAGCTTTACGCTTGAACAACGGAAAATATTGAAAACTTATTGCCAAAGTGAGTGCTGTGTAGCCCAAACAGTGTGTTTTTTGAAAATAAGTTTTGGCCGAAGTGAAGCACCCACCGCGAATGCTGTACGCAAGTTATTGTGCAAAAAGTGAGACGTTGTCGTGCGGTATTCGTAGACGAGAATGTGGTTGCTGTAGCCGAGAGTGTGAGACTTAATTCACAAACATCAACAGCTCAACAATTCACGCACTAGCCTTAGGAGATTTCTGCACAAAGATCTCGGATGGAGTGACAGAATACGCTACTGCGAAGCCAGCCCAGGCAGCCACTTGAACGACGTTGTGTTCCATAATTTATGGGAATATTTGCTCTAACTAATAAAGCCAGTATACATGGAAAAAATTTAATTTTGTTCATTTTATTGCATTTTTAAAAAGAAACTTGTATTTGGCCCACCCTGTATGAGATGAGGTGTCAAACCACCAGTGGGTCTGTTGCCACGCAAACAGTTTTCATGACTTAAGTTTTTCATATGCGTTAGCGTGACGTTTGAAAGAATAGCGGTAAGTGTTATGGGACCGTAATTTGTGGGAGAAGATTTGCCTTTTTTTAGTAACAAGTTTCACAGATTCGATTCGAAAAACACTCCCAATACATGAAAAATATAACGCCACCTCATGGTTTTGGTATTCTCGTATGAAGGAGGACACGACAGGCTCACGGAGTAAACCATTTCGCTTACACAATCCAGTATCGCTGTTCAACAAGCTTGTTTCCGACATAAATTACTTCGAAGTCAAAGGGCCTTACTAATTATCATTTTTAACCTTCACACTAAATGTTTTGTAGGTCACAATGGGTATTTTTGTTTGGAATATTTCACCATTGTGAGTTCGAAAAGTGACACTAAAAATTATTATTTATTTGTTGAATAAAACGAAAGATACCGTGACCCTTATATGCGTACAGTCTAAAAAAATTACATGTCGATAGTCAATACATAAAAACAATTACCCCAAACAATTGACAATTGATATTCCTCCATCCCTAAATGACACAATAAAGAAAACAGTCACCCTCCAGGCTATTTCCCACCACCTTTGCCCTTGAATTGAATTTAAAATTCGATAATTACTATATTGATAGGAATGCCCTGTCCATGGACATAACTCAAAGTGTGCCTACATCAAGGACACTTGTTGACAAATGCGTTGTACGTTTGCTATTTGCCCCGAACCAAGTGAATAAATTCAATGCATATTAAAATATTTAAACGCGATTGCAAATGCAACTCACCAAACCCTTTTTCAGAATCCAATACGATCTGTCAGGCGGTAGCTATTTAAGTTATTTCCTCACCAGTTGCACATTCGTATTCACTGCACTTAATCGTCATTTAAAATAAATTTCTTGAATTTTTTTTAAAAATTCCGCTCCGAACAAATCATGACATCGGTTTATTTAGAAAATCTTACGAACCGACAAACTGTCAAACATACTAATTTGAATTTTAAAAGGTTTTCTCTGGCTAGAAAACTTCTATATTCAATTGAGTGATTTTTCGTTATCACGAAATTATTACGCAAACGTTACGTATACTGGTGTCAAAATTATATAAAAACTGTCAATGACTTTTGTGTTTTCGCAAATAAATTTCAATAATTTTTTGAATTCTTATTTTAGTCACAGTCCTTCACTGAGTGTCGACGCCCGAAAACAGTCGTTTCGCAACGTCCGTTTAATTCAAAAGTTTAACCGACACTGCAACCGATTTTGAACGAATTGCTTTGACTACACTACACACCTGCAGAATGAATAGCGCATACAAACGGAAATGCAAAATGACCGAGTATTGGTGAGTGGACATTAGGAAATTCCCAGAAGGAAATTTTGCAAGCGACAACGACTGAAAGCTGCACAAATATTCGCATGCGACAAAACTTTTTGTTTAACTAAAAATGTATAAAAATAAATAAATTTAAATGTCGTCTAGGAAAAAGCCATTGGCAATTGTTTGTGGGGTATAGAATACATTTTTTTTTTCAATAAACAGCAGTGGCATCTAGCGAGGGGAAGAACTTGTGTCTTTATAGTTCTGTCATCATCATCAACTGACATTGAAATTGATGTTGGGCATCAAAAAAAGCAGCGCGAAATGTCATTAAATGTACGATGTACCCATTTAAAAGTTATCTTGATCGTTACCGGTGGAGCTGGACAGCGATTTTTAAAGGGGCGACCTAATTATTAAGCTGTTTAATTATGGCGATTGGTATCGTAAATAATTTCTAATTGAGCTTGACCAGCGATGACTTGAATTTGTTTGTTCTGTTTCTGAAATGGTACTTTCTTAGAGATTTAATTATTTAGCGTGAAAATCACAACTTAAACATCAACTCGGAGCTAAAAAAAAGGTTCGTATCTGCAGAGATCGATGATCCTATTTCGAAGTTTTGGGTACTCCAGTTCAAGCCCAGAAACCAGGAGATTTGTTTTTTTTTTTCATTGCACCGGAAAAGCTTTCGATCACCTGGGTGATCCTGATCATCTGAGATTCCCAAGCGAAACCTGTGTCGGGTAAAAGAGTTGACATGAACTAACAAAATTCGTGCTTAAAGTGGAAGTTGATTGGAATTGGGAAACGATTTGTTCTGCCGTTAAAGGAGACAATGTACTAAAAATAGGTACTAACATCGCTTAATGTTCTTCCGTTTTCGAAAAATTTGCAACGATGTTTGCAGCTCGTTTACCTTTAGCACCTGTCCAGTTGTTTGCTGGAAATGGGTTTGTTTCTTTCGTTCATAGGTGACAAAAAATCATTTGGGCAACTCCAACCGTTAGAAGTTTATGTGGAAATGTCAAACGCAGTTTGTCAGCCTGACAGTCAGCCAACAAACAATTAAAAGTGACTGTCATACCTATTCAAGCCTAACTCTTTCTGCTTTCTGTAGAAGTGGATGTCCCGCAAACATATCAACTTCCTTCTCTCTGTCTCTTTTTTTTACGTTTAATGTCAGATTCGTAGACGCCATTTTCGCAAATATCTGTACAAAAAGCTGTTGTAGCTAAATGGACAACGATTGTTCTTTTATTTTTTTTTTCTCGGTGTGGCTTTTGTCTCTTATATAAGACTTAAATTTTACTGATACCCGTGGCTATGCGTGAGTGTTCTCTAAAGCAACAACTTTGAAGATGTCTTGGAATGCCGCCCAGACTTAAATGGCCATTTTCGCTAATTGTATTTTGTGCAGCGCCATTAAGATGAACGCACACCTCTACCTGTCTTTCGATCGGCTTACACCGGTTTTGCAAATCTCAGAAAAAGAAAATTCATAACCAAAAATATTAGAAAAGTCAAATCCCTAAATAAAAAAATTGCGTGGGCGGTTCGTGTCGACACTTTCTTCTCTCGTTCCATGCTCGTTCGTCAATCTCTGATTGCTAAACAAAGTATGTTGAATTTATTTTCGTTTTGTAATGGGTAGTCCTTTAAGTGAATTTTCACAATATTAAATCAAGTAGCCCCAAAGTGTGATCCGACTTGTTTTGATTGAATCATTTTTGTTGTAATCCGTACAAACAGAACTCGACAGCCATTCTAATTAATTAAGATCCATGATGCGCACTGAAATTGTTAAATTAAATTACAAGACGACGTTGAGTTGGCAAATCGCCCTATTTGTTCGAATGTTTAAGGGGTGTTTTCGGTCTTCGTGATCCGCATGCCCGCGACATGTGCTTGGCCAAATTTTGTAATAGCCCATGCGATCAGTGGCAAGTGTCTCGTGCAATACTAGACGAGACCTTGAATCACTAGCAAGCAGCAAGGATGGATTAGAGAAAGACAAACGAATGGACTTGGGCAGAGGAGCGAGTGCTCTGCTCATACTTGGACGGAATTTATTTTTAGTTTTTAATTTTAATATTTATTGGTCTTTGTACTTCTTCGAGGAGAATTGTGACAAAAATTTTGTTTTATTAGCCAAATGAGGTGGTACAGCAAATCTGACAGAAATTTATTATAAAGGTGATCGGTAGAGTCGTGGAAAAGCTCTTCAGTTCAGTTCATTAATAGATTCATATTTTAAAAGTCGCCACTTGCTAAGTCAATAGGTTATGATATTTTTGCATTCGTCCTGAGAATTGGCATAGATTCATATGCGGACCAGTTTCACCAACTATTTCTTAGAGGGTCTTTTCAAACGCGCCCTTATAAAAACCCTCTCAAAATGTATATACAAATGTATAACTTATATAACAGTGGCCCAAAGGGTGTTTTCTGTTTGCTTATGAGGGCAGACAAATACTTGGAACCGTATTCGTATTCGTTAGCTTTGAAAACGGACATATAACCGAGCTCGGTTTTGTTCTAGCGCAATAGACCTTATTTTGTTTCGGATAATTGCCATGAACTTTTTTACTTTCTCTCTTTTAGTGAATCTCTTTTGCCCAACTTTTGTCAAGGGGAACTTAGTTCTACCTAAAAAAAAAAAAAAAATTTTTAGTTCTACCTAATTCAGAAGAAATTTGTGAATATAAAATGGCAACCCCTACCTTTTGAAATTTAACCCTATAACAGTAATGACGAAACAGGTATTTTTTTATTTTTTTTGACATTTCCCCATCACTTTAAAGTTTTAACCTACTGATCCAATCCTCAGGAAAATAAGAAACCTATCATTGAGCAACATTAAATTTTTATTTCATCGCAATTTGATTTACATAAACTTTACAGTTTGAGGTGCTTACCCACAGATGTCTCTCATTGAGAACTATTTGCACGTAGGCTGATCAATTAGTTGTCGCGCTGTTTTTTTGCTTCCTTTTCGTCAAAACTTAAGGTGGGTAAGAGGGAAATAATAGAAAATGAACCTAATCGGAGCATGTCAGTGGTCAGGGTCACAGCTACTTATTTACTTCTTAAAATCGTTTATTGGCAGAAAGCACTATTACAGGTAAAATTTTTATAAATTCTCATAAATAATAACTGCTGGCAGCTATATCTATGTAGGTGCCGTGACATAAGTCCAAATATTAAAATTTTAATGTGGCTAAAAGGCCAATTTGACTTCATGTCACTTTCCACCGTGCAGGAATGAGCATTATGACTAAAAAGTAATTTCGCGCGATATTTCGAATGCGTATGGGGCTTAAGTCGGTCGACCAAATGTTTGCTGTTCCATTAAATATCTTCACTCGGTTAAATTTGATTATAATTGTTTCCGGTTGTAAACAAAAAAAAAAACTCAGAGCTTCAGCTTAGTTCAGATATTATTCATAAATGTCATATAAAAATGCATGCGTTTTTTAACTTTCGTTTCGATGTAGCTCAGGCTTAAGCTGCTTCCAATAGAGAACCAAACAGGCAATGGAAACTTACATCAAATGTCAGGGGATATAGAGCGCCAAAAATGTTTTTAGAATGAAAAGGTAAAAAAAAACCTTGTGGGAAATGAAAATTCAAATACAAATAGGAATAAAAAAATGGAAAAGTAAAAAGAAAAAGTTGTGAGATTTGTGATTCATGAAACTGTAGTCTTACGCAATTTAAAACAAATATATATAGCGATTAAAAATATCTCATGTCTGCCCATATTTCTAAGTCAACTTATCGAGGATACTTGTAGAATCTTTTAAATTGAAAATAAAAACGTGGATACATCCAATTTTTTTTTTGATTCCATTCAAAATAAAATGTGTCAAATTTTTTAAGTCGAAATAACATATCGACAATTCTACCTCTATACAAGCTCTAAACAACGTCCACGTGCGTTTAGCTTATATACCAGCTTTATACAACGTTGAAAATTTTTTATAAATAAGGTTTATGCGTTTAGGGGCATTTTAGAGAGTGCATAACTTTATACACTCTTTATAATAATTTTATAAATAAGGCTGATAGTCTATACACACCTATCGGGGAATCCGTTCGGAAAAAAATCCAACGCGAAAGTCAAATCTGATCAAAATTAAAATTGCGTTCGAAGTATTCGTTTTGTAACAAAAAAAAAGGAAGCATAACAACGCGATTATTTCACATTAAAATACTCCGCAGCAATTAGTTGTCGGTGAGCTTCGGAAAAAAATGCCGTGTAGCTGTCAAAAGTAGGTAGGTTGTATAACGCGGTTCCACTTAATGCGACAAGGTGCGATTAATATCACGGAGAATTGTTCCAAAAGTTGTATCGGAACGGACATTTCGAATGGAATTTCTCAGATTTCGTACAAATCGGAGAAAATTCCGTTCCGAACGGATAACTCGATTGGGGTGATAGATCACTGATGTCTATCGGTTACAACAACAGTTGGTATCGATTGTTTAAAATAAAAGACGCCGTTTATTCTTATATTTTTCTAATCCTTCCTTTTTTTGTTTATAGTTTTAATTCGTGTTGAAAGTTTTTGCCATTTAAAATTATTTAAAGGAGCGTATTCGAATTCACGTATTTCAAATATGCTTTGTTCCACTGACTGCAGAATAGAGGAGAACACTTTTTTACCAAACCAAACACACAAAAAGTACCTTCCCTACTTATGAACATGGCTCACATTGGAAAACCTCATGTCTTTAACTGATGAAAAGCAATATTCAAAACGAGCTTTCATGATCCTTGGCATGATCAGCCAGCTTTTATGTTTTTAATTTTTCAGTTAAAAATAGTTTATGGGAAATGCGTTAAACCTAACCTACAATCCACGAATTTTGTTTAACGATTTCTAACCGAATAACTTTAGCCGCATATTTCGAAAAAATGTGAAAAAATATAAAATCAATAAAACCATTATATAGTTTAGGACTTTCAGGAAACTCAAACTTACATGTGACTTGTTCTTAGGGATAACTGTGTTGTTCATTGCCAGCTCTCATTTCGGCACCAAACCCATAGAAATGTTTTTTTTTGTCTTTCTCTCGTTCTAGTTCGCAAAATAATTAGATTTCTGATTACAGGACTTATACATCCGTCTCGTGTTAGGACTAATTAAAATAACCAAACACATACGAGTAAACACACATTAATCCCATTACCAAATAAATATAATTCAACCCCAATGTCCGAAAACAACAAAATATCGTGTCAAACTGTGGCCAGATAGGTATAAAAGTGTATTTCACAAAAACAGAAAGGAAATATCACATCACTTGGACTTGACACTGCACAAACACTCTCTAGCGCTTGAGTGCATGTTGCGAGACAAATTTTTGTTGTTAAAACTGTTTGCACGTTCTATTTAGGACACCACGACGTAATTGTTTCAAGATCAAGTGCAACGCGGCACAGTTTTTATTTACATGAAGAGAGGAAGAGAAATAAACATTTAATAGCACCACACCAGCACCCTTCTTATTTATTGAAGAAGATGCACAAAATAAATAAATATGTTGCCAAGTAGTGGCGCAGATCACACGCAACAACACGCTACTTCCTCTAACGAAACCCACACAGCACGTTTCTCGAAATCGAAATTTGAATCACAAGCGACGTTGTAGTTGTTGTTTTTATTTTTTTATCACAGTTTTTAAATTGTTCTTAAATTTTTGCGCTGTCAGTTGTGTTGCACATTCTTCGGTCTGTTTACCACTAAAGGCGTTGCGAATAGTGTTTGCCACTTTGGACCGAAAGTCATGATGTCGCCGTAACTAACAGAATCCCTAGATGACCGTTAAAAACGGGGGGCGGTCGGTGGGAAGATGGGTTCTTTTCAGTTTCTGCCAAGAGCAAGGAATTTCGTTTGTTATCTGTGCTTTGTTGCACATAGAAATAGAAACTATAACATGGTCGAGAAGAAACAGAAAGCTTTGGTGTGATGGGCCAGTGAGTAGGTAATGTCGTTTATCAGTCAACCGTGTCTTACTGAACGGCGGCGTTTGGATTCATAATGATTATTTTTTTAATTATTGAACATGAGCAAACGCTACGTGCTGTTCTAGAAGCTATTGGGGGCAGTCGAAGACGATTAACCAGTCAGTGCGTATAGGCAACACGGGGCGTCGACCTTAGCATTTTTTAACACGAATGGTTATTTTTGTATATTGCTGTTAAATTTTTGTCAGGAAAATATTATATGACACGCAATGAACAATAGTTGTGTCTTGTTTATACGGGCTCAGTACAGTAAGAAAATAATGCGCATTTTGGTTGGAACCCTGCAAGTTGGTCCGCCAAGGTGTTCTAAACCCTTTTTGGAGCTACAAACTACTAGTACTTCTTATAGATCGCTACGCGAATTGAACCCGCTGCAGAATTTAGTCAGGCAATTTAAATTTTGTTTTTCTATTCCAACGATTTGCGTAGTTTAACAACGAGCTTTTGAGGTTATATCCGTGCGGGTCTATTTGCAAGGATATTTCGTTGGAAATTTTGAGTATCCTCTTTTTTTTAACGATTTTTCTCATTAACATAAATAAACAAATTTTGTTACCTATTAGATTTTATTGGAATACTAACTGTCAAACGAGCTGTCACACTGAGTTCGCTTTTGAACTATGCTAAGTCCTTATTTGGATCGGTGTTTTATAAATCGAACAAAACCGAACTAACATACGTTCTGCATCATATTCTCGAACGAAATCTTAACATACTGAAGAATTATAAAAAATCTGGTGCAAATTTTGTTTTAAAATCGACAAATTCAAATACTCCGTGCGAAATTTGTCATAACCCGAAGTGAACCAGTCAGTTATTTTCAATAAAAGTGTGTACATTAAAAAATCTATTTATCTTAAGTCGACTATTTAAAAAAAACAAAATTGAGCGGTAACTTCACTTTTCTTATTGTCAGCCACATACACGAACTGTCTCAGTAGGTACCCCTACCCAGTCCTAAAATTCTTGACTATATTAATCGTCTATCCCTTTATAAACGTCAATTTAAAAAACTCTTCAAATGACCGATCAAACCGAATCAAAACTGAGACAAATCAAGCTGTCAACTAAACAACTAAATAAGATATTTGAACGCTCCCAATGATTGATTGTTTTAAGCCGAGTAACTTTAATAGAAATTGGCTCAATTTAGACTGTTAACGTCACGTCACTTGGTTGTTTTTAACAGAAAGTTGATGCGTGACATCGAGCAATAAACAAAATGTCGAAAGAAGATAGGTCAAAAAAGATAGGTTATAATGCCTTGAAAATTAAAAGAAATACGTTAAAAGTTTGCGATCTAAAAAACACAACCTTTAATTTATTATAATCTGAACTCTTTCTAATTACATGCTATAACATCAATTTTTTTAACCAATTTCGAGGCCAGATTGCATTCCATTTTTGTTGGTAGTTACCTCTAGGTATGTATTTATTAGAAAAAATTGCTTCTTCAAACACTTACTTTCCATCGCAACAATGCAAAAGTTATCAATCGATTACAGAGCAGATACGTCAAAATTAACTGACGTTTGCTACTAGCCGTTCGGATTTCTAGCTTAAGTAATGCAGCATTTGTCCCAGGGCGTGAGGGCCTGTATAGATTGCGCCGCAGTAATAACAAGTGTTCTCGACTTTAAATTTACGGAAGTTCACAGTTGCGAAATTTGTATGAAAAATATAGCCACTGTGAACTACTAAAATTAAGAGTCGAAATTAAAAATGTTTATTGGTAAGGCCCATTGATTTTGTACACAATATTTCATTTGACAGCTATATGACTAGCGGTGTGTCAGACTCCGCATAAAAGAACTTACATTTTATAAATAATTGTTTGGAGTTCTAGCAAAAATTGTGAAATTTCTCTTCTAGCGAACTTTTTCAAGCCAGCAAAAAATTATCTGCTAGATTGAAAAAGTGTGAATGAGAAATTGAACTGTCAATCAAATCGAATTAAAGGTAAACAAATTGATAAAATCAGACAAATGCCATGGGGAAATGTTTTTCGCAGCCACACTTCTGAAAAATATTAAAAAGACTCGTATTAAATTATTTCTTGTTGCAACAGATGAATTTAAAACACGACCATTTCAATTATCACAATATTCCTATAATTAATTTATTTACACTGCACTTAATATTATTTTTTTCGTAGAGAACAGTTTTTAATTAATAATTGCACTCAATTGATCCTGTTCATTTCTGCCCACTTTTAAATACTTTTCAAGTGGCACCTCCGTTTGACGAAGATAAACTGCTTGCCAAGGTACTTGTCGCTCCATTACCAACAATACAAAATGGCGCCGTATAGTAGTGCTGTAAAAGAGACGGTGGTGGTTGTGCAGCTCCTGCCGCAGCTGCTAGGCCTGCTGGTGTCAGATACAAATGATTGCCATAGATACCCTGTCGTTGGGCGATTTTCAATCGGGATGTAAGCTGTTTTTTCCATTTTGTGCGACGATTCTGGAACCATGTCTTTATCTGAACCTCTGTCAGATTTAGATTTTTCGACAATTCCATTCGCTTGCTCACACTCAGGTATTTGTCCTGTTTGAACTCATTCTCCAAACGTTCAAGTTGTTTCGCACTATAGGCCTGTCTGGGCTTGCGGTCGACGCCGGGCTTTCGAAAACGTTTTCCACTTGGCTTGGGAACTAAAAAGGAACGACAAGTTATTGTCAGAAAGAAGCGCATATTAGCAGATCTTGGACCTACCCTGAAGTCCTAGTATGTAGTTTGCGGGATGAAAGTGTGACTGGGGCAAGACTTTTGAGGGGATTCCAATCCAATTACTGTATAGAAGAGCGGATGGATGTGCTCCGGGAAAATCGTGCAATAGGTGAGTAAACGGTCGAACGGCTTGCGAAAGTTTTCGCTCATAGAAATCCTCATAACTTGACAGTTCGCCCAGGAGGAGGTCGGTTTTGGTGCTTAATGCGTCGAGGACATTCGATGTTGTTGCTGAAAGTAAAATACACTTTTGAGGATACGTGCGTACATATTAAGATACGGAAAATATTTGCGAATTCGATTTGTTTCTGATATATGCGAACGATGGTGGTGAGCTCTTTTAAAACAAATAGGAACACTTTTCTGCAGAAAAGGCTTCACCACAACAAGTTTAAGGAAAAAGAAAAATATTGAAAGTGGTTAAGGACCGCAAAAATACTAAAAAAAAATGGGAAAAAATTGTCATCCTCGTTTTAACGTCTTTTAATGTTTTGGATGCAACAGTAAAAGAGTTTTCTTCCCAAGCCTTTTTTTAAGAAAAGTTAATGCCGAATCTCCTGAAGCGAGGGGCCTTAGCCTTTCGGACTCGGAATAAAATTGTAGGTTTCCTCCATTCGGCCCAAAAAAAGAAAGAAGAATCTACGCCTGTGCGCCGTCTATTTACTTTTTTAGAACTGTAATTAGATCCAAAAGTGTTACTTGAGAGTAGGAACCGCTGGAAAAAAGGTGCCAACTAAAAAAATTCGGGAACATTTGCGAATATCTGGAAGTTGCGATGAACAAAACACTTCGCTGTAAGCCACAAATGAAAAAAAGACACGTTTTCTCCTAGAAATGTTGAAGGGAAACTATTCACGTAGGTAGTTCTTTAATAAGTAAATCGCATTCCTAGGATGGATATATGGATGGAATGGAAGGGATGACCAGACCATATTTTGATTGTAAATCGCTGGGTAGAAATATTCAACCATCTTAATAACGCCGATTGCGAATAAAACGAAATGGCAACAATCGTAAGTGCAATCCATGCTTGCCAGGAACTTCAGCGTCAGCTTAACGAATATTTTCTGCAGCTAACAAAACTTGGACTTCAGACAGGACTAGGTTAGAATTGGAAACATTGAAGGTGATTCTAATTAACAAACTTAAAGTTAAGATATTCATGCGTTGATTTCTTTGAATACCTCAAAACGAAGCCGGAATTGCTTCGAAGGACAAAACAACAATCACAGAAGGAGCTACTCGTATAGAAATTGAAAAAGTAGACGAATCAGATGATGGAAATGAATGGCTCAGTGGTTAATTTGCTATCAACTTTGTCAATTGTGTCAATTTTAATTGAATAAAATGCATACTGCGCAAAATACTGTCTTTTTTTAAATCGATATTTTGCTTTTTTAATTTTTTGGTGGAATATACTGTTTTTGGCTCGAAAAAGATTGGATCGTTAGCCAAACCTGATGCACAGGAACTACGTTCTAATGTCTTATTATTAACTCCGATAGGGTGTCTAAAAAATCAAGTTCCGATGCAAGCCATTCGTCTATCGCCTCGAGTAGGTACATGAATCTGAAGTCAATTGGCAAGCCCCGGCCCGGTAAAAACATCAGTCATCCCACTTTTATGTAGGAGCATGCTTCAAGGGAAAAACTTGCAAAACTCTAAGTTCGAGCACGACATACAGTCGTAGGCTTTCAAGCCGTAGGCAGAACTCGTGATGCACGGCTGAAATAGACCAAAGTCCAAACACGATGTCAACAAACGTAGTAAGACCGGCGCTATGAAAGCCTTAAGTTTAAATGAGTCTCCCAACTCCGCTCCATGCTTAGGACTAACCCTAACATAGAAAGTCTTACAAGGTCTCTCTATAGCACAAAAAGAACGAATGTCCTGACAAAAATGTAATGCGACTTGAATATTTTTAAAATTGTCAATTGATTGAGTTTCCATTTCTAAACATCCACAACTGTCAAGTCATTCAACTGGAAGAACTTTATGATCCAATCAACGTTTGTCCTAACCATCAGTGGCCAACTACAAACGAAGTCCACCGAAAGCATGGGAAACCTTTGTCTTGTCAAACAGACTGTTCAAAATGTGAGATGTCAACAGCCAGTATATGTCCAGTTTTAATTTCCATTTGCAAGAAGTGCTAATTGCAAAAGGTATGTATCTTTCCACTAGAAACACTCTGAAAGCCAAACAAGCCTCTAGTCAAATAGAAACCCGTTTAAAGGCTCTAACTGCCTTTGCATGTTTCGTCGCTAGAACAATGGCGCGTAAAATTGACAATATTCGCGTTCGTTGACAATTCCAAATGTGCGACTTTATGCAGATTTGCACTGTTATGGGATAAAGCAAGCATTTAGCCGCGGCGCTAATTGATAGAGTAACGTTTTTACAAGTTTCATCTGCGCCTTGCACACTTACAAGTTGCCGGTGACAGGGCATTTGTTTTCACAGGTTTTGAGACATCTTTGGCCGGCATTGTGGCAGCATCTCTAGCCGTATTTTTGATTCCAAGAATGCTGTCAATGCTGAACGAACTTTGTCTGGCACTGGTTTCACTTTTCGTTTTCACCACAGTCCCTAATAACACGTCACTGTCGTCGTCACAGATGATTTCCTCCGAATCACAACTATCCGCCGACGATAGGGATGACAGGAAATTGTCATCGATATCGCTCGAAGCCCGATTTATCTCCATTTCGCGCCGGCGGCTATTTAACGAATGACCGCTTAATTATGATTTTGAGTGCTGTAGCCTGCCAGCATCCATGACAGAGCTCGATGGAAGCTCCGCCTTAAAATTAACACTGGCGTGTGAAATCGGAATGCGAGTGTGCCCGTCTGCAACCCTTAGTACACATGCGAGAGCAGGTAATGAATTTAGGACGAAGGTGAGAAAAAGAGCACATAATCGTTGGTTTTGTTATAAAAATGGCTGTCTCCCAGCATCCCTGTTGCCTGTTCCAGTTCGGGGTGGAAATCATAGTTCATAGCATGCGCGCCGAACGCCAGTATCTTGTTGTTCCACTCCAGTTGGAGAGAGAGAGATTCTATTTGGTCATTGATGTGCTAACTGGTTTTATTTCGGTTTAATTAAATCGTCAATTTTGGACGATAACTCGTGGTTTAGATGTTTTCTTCTCAATTGGTGGGAAAGCAACAACTGGCGCTGGTGTGTACAGCTCGTGATTTAGCATTTTTGGCTATTGGGGTTTTATTGTCAGTCGAATTATAACTCCATTTGCAGAGCCTATTATCGTTTGTAGTTGGCCAGCATTTGAACAACATTCCCGGAAGAATGCAAACAAATCTACAAACGATCAAAGTTGCTTGTTCAGCAAGTTAGACTCAATTTATTATTTTTTTCGATTTGTCGATTTTTTGGATTCATATGTTAGGAGGTTGAAGCAGACATGTAGCAAGGTCTCGGCAGATGTAATTTTATTGGGACGAGGATTAGTGACGCTGAACGATGGGTGGTATCACACTATGAACTTGCATAAACTTTGCTGCCACTTGGAGGTTTAATTCTTTTATTTCTCAAATCAATCTACATATATTATTAAAAATTTTGCAATTTTCTGTCACGAAACTTGGGTTTATTCTACAGCTCAGCTTGCCATAAAAGCATATTCGTTTAGGAAGGGTCGCAAAAAATCCGAGGGAAATAAAATTTGCTCTGATACAGCGAGCCAACGAGCGCAACCATTTCAGTGATGAAGAATGAATTAAAGATGTCTATTGCCTTTTCGAAGATGCATCAATTGCAGTCAATGAACGATGCCAAAAAATGCATCACATTTATTAGGTACCTACCTATTACTTGAAAGGAATACGCGCTTCATATTTTATTTATACTGTATAGTTTAGACCGTTTAAATATTTTTGAAATTAAACACGTCTTTTGAAATGGCTTTAATTGCTTCAAAAAAGCTAAGAAACCGCTCTGTTTTTTAGACGGGCGATTGCTTGAAAAATATGGATCAATTCTTCTTAGGCGTCGCTGAAATAGTCAGTTATATAGACTGCGCTCTGCCGAAATGAAATGCCACTGGTTTTGCTCTGACTTTTTAGCCATAGATTTAGCAGAATGTACTAGATGATAATACAAATATTTCAGTCTGTGAAAAATAGCTTAAAAGCTACACTTTTATACACTCATTTTAGATAAGGACTATTCGCATAGTAGCGAAATAAGAACAAACCAATTTACGAATTCAAAATTGCTATTGTTCTACCACAAAAGCATTGAATTTAATTAATCTAACACAAATCTAAGAAAAACTGCGCCTCAATTGATTAAAATAACGAAATTTTCCAGCGAGTAGAAAATCCTTCCCTCAAACTGTCAGACTTTATTTACAATCCAAATAATACAATCGCGATCCACAAAGCCACTAAAGAAAAATACGTTCGAACTTAACCATTGAAAATTAAACTGATCTTCGCCAAAAAAAAACCATTCATGTGTATGAAATGTCAGAAACTACGAATATTCGCTTCTTCGCAGTTCCCAATTCTCTCTCATATGAATAGTAAAAATTAAATAAACTCTGCTTATTTTTAGTGTATTGTTCCAAATACAAGTCAAGACAATGTAACTGTGGGCAAAACAATGGCCGCTGTCATAATGGTCATATTGTTAAATAAAATTGACAAATCTTGTAAAAATCTATGGAGTTAGAAAAGTTAAAAACATTGTTCCAAAAATACAAAGTAAAAGTACCCACCTATTTGAAAAGTCGCCTCTGAGAAAAGTGTCAAACTTAAATCGCATATATGTATACCTGTAGCACTGTAGCTGTCATTTTTATTATGGCCGTGATCGCAGTCTAGCGGTAGCTTTCGGTATCAGTTCTGTCATTATTTATATTTAAATGGCGAATACAGAAAACTGCTTATGAAATAGTTGAACAATTTTGAAATTTAAATGATTTACTTGAGGATAGAAAACTACAGGAGTTGGTTCAGAGCAGAGCCCGAACTGTCAAAAGAAAAAAGTTTCGTATTTATTTTTTATCTCAAGCTTACAAGAGGTCTGAATTGTTGTCTTTTTTCGATCAGAGCCCATTCAAAGAGTTTAGAACTTACTACCTGAGCAATCTGAGTAGAAATTTAAGCGCAGCATATTTTGACAGTTAACTAACTATAATCAGGAATGCAAGGGCTGGTGCAAGTAAGAAAGTTGATTTATGACAACTATGTGCTCAAGTGTGTTTTATAAAAACCTCAGAACAATCTGAGCACGCTCGGTTTAGACCGAATTTAGGAATTGTCGCCTTTGCTGTCACTTTAAAAGTGTAGCTCTGGTTTGGAAGATACCTCGTTTTCAAATTATTTAGACATTTTGTTTTAATCCTACAAAATGTCGGCGCCGCAACATCTTTAAAGACGTCGCCATTAATATTTATATTATGGGCATCATTAGAATAGGTTTAGAAATTTTTTAAAGACGAAATTCCAAAAAATAAAACCATTTTAGGTAATAATACTTTCTCAATGGTTGCTTATGAAATATCCAATTAAATTCCAACACCCCCAAACTATATCACCGGCAGATGTTTTCTCACCTCTTCTGTGGATAAGTGGCAGTATCATCATTACCTCGAAAGTGCTTTGAAAATGTTTCCTAAAAGGGTCATTGCAACCATTACTTATACACCCGAAAGAGACGGCGGAAAATTGATGTACGCCAGTTGAAAATTGAATCATTTCCCAAAATTTGAGCACGCAATTGTTCGGTCATGGTCCTGCTGTGCGCCTTGCGTGTCTATACCATGCCATGACCAAGTGCTACATCTCTCAAGTAGCTATTACACCTTTTAGCGAACCAGGAAAAGGAAAATTCAATACACACTTACTCGCCGAGTGCGGTGGGTGTCTCGTGTCCATGCTGACAGTCTTCTTCCAACACCTCGACCTCTGGCGGTGTTCTCAGTCCACGTGTCTGATGTATAATATGATTATTTATCATAACGAGTTTATAAAAGGATTTTTATACCCGATTCCATGATTCCGGCTGCTGCATCATGATTTTCTTCTTTTCAGTTATCTATCTGTCGACACCTTAGTGGATGCCGTGACGGTTATGGTGGTGTAAACTGATTCTTAAAAGCACTGGGAACTGTCCAGGTGCTGAACGGTCCTTCGTTGAAACGTGGCCACCACCAGCATAGTAGCACAATACATAGCCCCTGCGGTTGGTGTGGGTAAGATTTGTGGTTTATGTCGGTTATAAGGGGGAGGGTGGGAGTGTGAGATATGAATATGCATGTTGAATAGTGTTGGGCTAGGAACCAGCATAAGTTTGTGCCCCCAGGGTTTACGAATTATTTTCTTGGGTTTTTTTTTTTGAGTCGTCGTTGGACTTTTTTTTGGAGTAACGTGTGTATTAGAACAAGGACTGGAGGCTTTGCGTTTAGAGTGTAGGCAAATATTTGCCGACAAAATAAATACACTTTTGATGTCAATAATATTGCTGATGATTTCATGGGCCATGTATGGATGGGGCTACTGTCAACAGTGGACAAAAATTCACTACTGTTCAGTACAGCGCAGTGGAACAATCGTTTGAGATCTTCCAATAAGAGGCGTTATTTTGGTATTCAAAGAAAGATGTCATTTTTTCAGATAAATGATCGGATGCTTATTTCATAATGAAGAGGAAGGTATGCCGTTAATAATAAAAAACAGCATCAGCCAAATGGCCACCACGAGCACGCATACAGGATCATATCCTTTTCATGAAATTTTCCATAACCAAATCGCAAAGTGGCTGCCCTATGTCCTCGATAGCCTCACGAATTTTATCTTTGAGGTCTTGAATCGACGCTGGGCTGTTGGCGTAGACCTTATCTTTCACGTGGCTACAGCAGCAATATTCTCAGTTGTTCTTGAGCGACGTGCACGGGTTTTATTCTTCACATCACTAACTTGTCCCAACAGCTCGAATTTTTCCACCAATTTCTGTATTGCGGTCCGACAAGGTGCTTCACGACGACCAAAAAATGCTTTAGTTTTGCGAACTGTGACTGCAAGATTTTCACCGTTTTTGTAGTGAATTTTAATAATTTCAATGCGTTGTTGAAGCGTGTATCGTTCCATTTTTAGTAATGGCGTAGTTTCTACTTGTCAAATGTCAAAGAATAAAAGTTTCAAAAGTGACAGCTACCGAAATAGTGGGTCATTCACAATAACACCTCTTATTGGAAAACCCTTTAAAATCAATAATTCTGAAAAACGTCGCCCATTGTCCTGGACATTTGTGCAACCTTTTTGTTTTTCTGTAGGTAAAGAGTCACAAAAACCCATTATTTATCATAAGCTACACTTTAGGCGAAGGCTGCTACCCCTTGAACCTTTGAATAACATTTTGAAATATGA
Organism: Cheilosia impressa; assembly: GCA_948293265.1. Classification (NCBI taxonomy): domain Eukaryota; kingdom Metazoa; phylum Arthropoda; class Insecta; order Diptera; family Syrphidae; genus Cheilosia; species Cheilosia impressa. The sequence goes on along the minus strand of OX411880.1, from coordinate 126,266,692 downwards.
GTCTAAAGTGGTTATAGACGTTTTCGAATATGGCTCCTTCTTCAACATTTTTAATTTTAATTTTTAATAAACATAGCTAGTTCACAGTGGGTACATTTTCCATACAAATTTCGCAACTGTGAGCTTTCGTAAATTTAAATTTTAGACTAAAGTTTGTTATTAGCACGGCGCACTGTCTAATCGAACACGAACATAAATAAACAAACTTACCTTAACAAAAGAACTGTTTGTTTTTAGCGAGTTTAGTCATATTCTATACTAAAACTATCACTACGCATTCCAAACTGCTACGCGGTACGTACTTTTACTACCGATCACAACTAAATGTCCACAATTATGCGTGTATATCATACGTATACAAATTATGCGCAGTTTCGCGCGCAATTAAACTCCACAGAGCACATCGCCTCATTATCGGACTGTCCTGTCCTGCACTGTTGGTTTAAGCGATTTCGCACCTTTTGACCGTTTAATGATTCGTTTAGCGTTCAGGTGTTAAATTAAAATTTCCATTTACCAAATGAGTGTAGGTTTTGTCTTTGACCGACGTAAGCTGTGCGGACACAATGATCATGTCATGATTACTGATGAAGAGCATTTTGCTTAAGAAAATAAGTCAAAATCGATTTGACGGAATTCGTTTGTTTGTCTTAGCATTGCTTGAAATGGAATCGTGCTGACAGTTAACGAGCCCTGTTTGTTTGTTTGCCAACAGAAAACGAATGTGTAAACCTCCTATTCATCGAAGTGTGAAAATTCAAACATAACACTACTGGGTGCTGGTTAAAAGGAATTGCAATTCCAAGACTGTAAGTCTATAATATTTTTTGTCTTAAATTTTGTATTAACTCGTGTAACGAACTGGAATGATACATTCCTTCCCAGTCTCCGTGATAAAGAAAACACTAAAAGATCAAATGAAGCTGTTAAATTCATTATTCGCAATCTATAAACTAGAGGTTGAGCTAGTTCTGAGGTGTACTGCCTTCTTTTCCATACTTGTTGTCGTTACCTACATTTTGAGTTCCACAATCCTGTCAGGTTATGAGCATTAATCAGCAATTTCGCAAATGTTCTGCGAGTCTACGCAAAGAGCATTTCTAAAAACCAATTAAAACAATATTTGTAAAAGAATGCAGTCTTTTCGGGCCTATTTTTATGATTCGTCTGTCAGAATGATCTGTCAGTTAGACCTAGTAATAAATGGGTTCAAGAATCTCATTTAAAATATCATTTAGTAAGTCTGACAGTTGGCCGACTTGATGTGTCTCAGTTTTGCCTGACGTAGATCGGTCACATGAGCAGCTTCTTCAGTTGACGTTTATGGAGGGGTGCCGACAAATCTAGTCAAGTAATTCGTGACTGAGTACTAAGTTGACAACTCGTATATGTGACTGACGTCGGAAAAGTGACGTTACCGATGAATTTTGTTTTTGCGTTCAGTCGGGGTACATCTAGTCCAGACCAATCTAGTCGACTTAGGATAACGCGATTTTTTATTGTGCCAGCGTATTCATCTTTATACTGATTCAGATAACCTCAAGAGAACCACGTGCCCACCCTGCATTTGTGGGATTTGTCATTATGACACCACACAAATTATAGTCAATAAGTCAGCTAAAGCTTACAATTTGATAACAGTCTGCCAAACTTCTTGGCAGTTGACACTGACTTCCAGCTTATTTGGTTGCAGCTCTTAAGCTTAAACATCTTAGAGTGACATTTTAAAGCAAGAAAATGGCCTCAGCGTTCAGACTTTAGTGTACTTCTACTTATATTTATTATTCCACTTATTATAAGTGTTACAGCCGACTACATTGTACCCATTTTACTGTCAGCTATTAAGCGAGGCACGCTCTGAAAAAAATTGTATGGACTATCGCAAAATGTGGACGAAGTAAGTTAGCTGGTGGTAATAAGGGTTAGGGGTTTACTCTGGATTCCAGCGACAACTGGCTTCGATGGACAAATTGCGGATAAGAAACTTAAATTAGTTTTTTTTATGCACTACCTACTTCTGCAAACAATGGAGCATCACTCTAGCTAAGTAAACAGGCTGTAAATGTGACATACAATCACAACACCACTTCACCACATCATGCTAAATTACTTCCTGTCATGATTTTTGCGACGCGGCGCTGCACCGTCACACATCACCTCCAATCCAACCGGAGATGCGTCAGAGCAGAAACATAAGAAGTCATCGTCGCCATGGTGCTACCGTTCTTAAAATCAGTTTCATTCTAAACTTTGAATAGGCGCAATGTCTTCAAATCGGGCAGTGTTCTTCTTAGTTGCAATTACTACTACTTGCAATTTGCTGCCAGTACGTGGATCCATAGATTCCTTCCAGTTCGATGTGAATGACATTTTGAATGAGAAATTCATGCCAGCCCACCTACTGGCGCGAGAATTTGAATCTTTCCTGAAACGCTCTTCGAACGTCACACGGGAACATTTCTACAAACAGGACAATACCACTTGTAATTTTACAACGGCTTTTTCTACGATGGGTTTTCATAGGTATGTGGTATGTGGATGTGTGAGTAATATATAAAGCCCGATTCCAATGCCTAATTGCTAGGAAAATGATGAACGAATATCTGGCAACGAATTTCTTGGCAAAACAAGTTCTGACTGAATTTCCCTTGGATACTCTCACTGTGGAGCCAATTGAAAGACGCATTGGATCACCATCTCTAAATTCGACGATAGAAACGACATCTAAAGCTGAAGACAACCATCGAAGGGGAAGGTATATCCCAAACGAATTACTGGAAGATCCGGGATCTGTGAGCTATCGCAGTTGGTTGGACAAGTAAGTGGATAATGAATCTTTGAAATAAGAGTAGATATTCACAAAGTTTTGTTAGGTTTGCGTGTATACACTGACCCCCGTATTAATAAACTCTGCGTAAAAGTTATAAACTCGTTATTCAGAAGTTACGTCAAATTTTTGTATGCTATCTGATGTCTACTAGCTAACTAACTTGTGCACAACATATGTTTATTAATACGGGGGTGATTTGTTCAGGTATTCAGTCAAATATAATATTCTTCGAATTAAGGACATTATTAAAAGAAATATTTCAAAAGTAAAAGTCCGAGACAAAAATATGTCTTAGCTTTAAACCATTTCTGACAGTAGTGATTTCTTCACTCTACATTTTGTAAAATAATTAAATTTTAGTACATTATCTATATAATAATGGGACATTTATTTACAACGTTACGCATGCGATTTATTTCCTACGTGCAGAGAGAGATACATCTTTCTGTAACCAATGGTGGGAAAAGCATACGAATGAGATCGAAAATCATCAGCTTAAAGCGAAGAACTCAAAATTGAGACAAATAAAATGGAAGCAAACGCGAGTTCCGGCAAATAACATTTTTGCTTTACAATCAACTAAAGGCTTTTTGATCCTACTGATTTAAAACAAGTCAGATGAAATATGTAATTAATAGTTTCAGTAAATGGCCGCATTCAAGAATCTAGTTATCCTAAGTCGACTAGATTGGTCTGGACGAGATGCAACCTGAACGCAAAAACTAGATTGGTCGGGAACGTCACGTTTTCTACGTCAGCCATATATGAGAACTGTCAACTTAGTACTCAGTCACGAATTTTTTGACTAGATTCGTCGGCTACCCCTCCATAAACGTCAAATGATTTCCCCCCAATCAAAACCGAGATACATCTAGTCAGAGAGCTGTCAGACTTACTAAACTAGATACTCAATAATACAAAGCATACCTAGATTAATGAATTCGACAAGAGAAATTATTTATTTTGCTGTTCTACTACTTTCGGACGTCACTTTGTTTTATGGGAAAGCAAACTCTTCCGTAGTAAGTGGCGACGTTCAAGAATCTTGCTTAGTAAGTCCGACAGCTAGCTGACTGATGTGTTTCAGTTTTAATTGGCTTAGATTGCTCACGTGAGCAGTTTATTTCAAACGACATTATTTGTGGAGGGCTGCCGATAAATCTAGTCAAGAATTTTGTGACTGAGTAGGAGTACCTACTTAGTTGACATTTTGTATATGCGGCTGATGTAGGAAACGTTGCCGTTGGTCGGCAACAATTCTAGTTTTGACAAAGAAATACTCAGTTGACATTTTGATGAATGCTTTATTCGTAGTATACAACGACGTTAACGAATATCATCTAGTTATTGCGTTCGGGGATAAAACTAGTCCAGACAAATTTAGTCGACTAAATGTACTTTTATTTGTGAAAATTGTATGCATCATAAAATTGATGTCAGATTGGCCCTCGGATTTTTTATATCCACGTTTTATATAGCAATTTAAGTTTTATCGAATAAAATGGAATGTTTTGCATTGTGCAGCAATTTTAAAAGTTTATTTAACTATTAGGGGTCTCTTTCTATTCTTTATAGAACAACAACGCTGGACGATATTCAGCGTCAATTTTCAGAGAACACCAAGGCAGCAGTGAACGAATTTAAACCTTTGCAACGAGAGCCAGATATTCGTCGCAAGAGCATTGACAATGATGAGGAAAGTTTGGAAGAGGAAGACCTTGACGATGGTGATATCACTGGATATGCATATAGTGGAGGGGCTATTGATTCAGTAAGAAACTGCTCAATTTTTAGTTTTCTCCATAAACCTCCACAGAACCTATTTCTTTTGGCAAAACCTTAAAAGATCAAGTAAACTTTTTTAGGCTCCCAGCTACCAACAAGCGTTCCCTCCGTCACGGCATCATCTGGCCTTTGACGCAACAAACAATGTTCAAAATGTTCAGCCAATCTATCCGACAGCAGGAAGCAAAAACGGTAAATGAAAAACAGAATCGAGAGTAATTCTTTTTTTGATTCCCCTCCCTCCCAACACATTCAGGTTACTATCCGCCAAGCGGGCACGAGAACACAGACAACTACGGCCCGGGACACCACGTCCAATCGCAGCCTCCACACCAAATCAAAGAAATAGGCCTTAAGGACATCTTTGACATTGCTCTCACCACCCTGGCATTTCTGTCCTTCGGCATGTTCATTCTCCAGGTCCTCATGTGCATAACCATGGTGAGATTACCGATCCGATAAACTGACAGTTAACCTTTCCATTTCCATTTAGAACAAGGACGACTCCAGCAATATGATGATGATGCCAATGGAGGCGACAAACGGTAATGCGCTAGAAGCAAACACTGATGGAACCACCGAGGAAATTCGCCGCAGGAAGAGAAGCTCAGCCGGAAATCGGCGGATTGATATGGTTTGTGAATGACTTTTGGAAAGTACTTGTCTGCAATTCGTGTTAATTTCTTCAGATGAATGAACTATCTCGTCGAGTTTTGAACTCAATTGATGCCGTTCTGCTAATACCGAAGGACGACGGACGATGCCACTATCATTCTTTGTGTGAAAATAATAAATTCGCACGTCAGCAAGAGAATGGTCAAAAAGTTTGGCTGCCAGTGTGGAGGTTAGTTACGCATACTTGTGACAGGAAAATATGTTATCTGTCGACGAAATTCAATGTCGACATTTAATCGGCTGTTATCGTCATTTATTGTTGACAGAAATTTGCTATTTATTATTTGATTTTAATATTCAAAAACTTAAAAACGAAACCGAAACCCCTCAAACTATAACACAAATCGAACGCCCCTTGGACCATCAATGCTAAAATTGAAATTCCAACCCCAAACCGACAGAAATAACAAATTTTAAAGATTGGCGCATTTTTGTTTGTTTTTCTGTAATGGGAAATTGGAAAATCAAATATCCGGGTTTCCTGTTAAATACTAAGATTTTTTTTCTCTTTTTCTCAAACAGTTTGGGGATTAGCTGGTTCTCGTCTAAAATGCAATCATCCAATAACGCAACCAGTAGCACAATATTGGCCAGTTTGAAAGCCGCTGTTATTGGTCTTGGAAACGGCGACTGTAAGCGAATATATCGAAGTTGTGAACTGGAAATTACTGCAGATGAACGAAGAAAATATGAGAAAGTAGTCGTTCAATCGGGAAAAGAGAGTGATGGCGTTAATTCACAATAGAATATAGCATGTAGGAAAAATTGCAAATAAAATGCCTGGGATTTTAGGATTGTCCTGGTGAATTACGGTCCAGGGTTTTTGTTTGATTTTTTTGGGATTTCATTTTTGTCGGACGCACCGGGTTTTTCCACTTTGGTCCATGCTAAGATTAAGACTCAACTCCTAGACCGACGGAGGTAGGAATTCTTAAAAATGGTCCATTTTCGATTGTTTTTGCGGCTCAAATCAAACGTCATATCTCAGCCAAAGTGAAGTAAAACAATCAATCTCAACTCTTAAGTCAGTTTGATTGATATTTTATTTATTTTCGCGTCAGTTTGGGAAACTCGGTTTTGCTAATTTTCGCTTTTTCCGTGAGATTTCAAGCTATTGCGTTAATTCACAATAGAACAGAATATCAAGAAAACCCAAATTTTGTTATTTTTAACTCATTTTTGATCAACTAAAATGTATGAATTGGTTTGTTGCACAGCGGTTTAGCAATAGCCCTGTTTTTTTAGCCTTGATCTTAGTAAAGCAAAGTAAAGTAGGCTAAAAAAAACTTTACTTTGCTTTGCTGAGATTGAAGTTCAGAAAAACACACCTATACATGAATAAAATATGAACGTTTAGTAACCATATTAACCATGGCTGAGAAACGGAACGCACTCTCCAACCACGGATGACCTAACGCAAGAGCTGTAGCGTCAGCAAGACTTTATTCACTGTATAAATAAACGAACTGCTCATTTTAGTTAAAGTCACTCCAACTCCGCTTTTTTAAATTTGTTTACTTTTTAATGTTCTGAATAGCTTTCATCAAAGGTAATATGCGATTTTAAAACTTCAATATGGTGGATGTGGCGAAGAGTAAAACGACAAAATTAAGATTTATTTTTTAATAAAAATAAAAGATAATTTTCAATTAGACAATTGTCTAGGTGAGTAAATTTCAACCAAAAAATGACGCTCCAGGCAGTCAAATTAGTCCTTTGGCCAATTCCCTTGACATTTTCTGTTTGCCGACATTGTGCTATTTGGAAGGAAATAAAACAACTAAATTTTATTTAATCAAACATAAATACCCAATAAGATAAATAAACAAATAACGATAAAAGCTTGGCCGAATGTCTTTTCTTCAGCTTTCATACGTAATTTATGTGGAAAAAATAACTAAGTCGATATTAAACGTAGGTAGGTAATTAAAGCACCAGACTCATGAGGTACAGTTCATGAACGAACACGAAAGACAAATTTGCACCATAAGACGAACACGCCCAATGTTCCATTCCAATGCTAGGTACGTGCCCTCCCTTACCCTCCGATTATATTTCTTCGATCAATTCTAGCACTTAACCAATTGCAAAATTTCTACTGATTCGCCTCATGCGTACACGCCACCGGCATTTGTGTTCGTGCATAAATGTCGCCGCCATCTTTGGTTCCATAACCTGGCTTCTTCCGTGCGATTTTTTTTTAATCAAAAGAAGTCTAATTAAAATAATTCAAATAGAATTATTTCTATTATTCGGTTAAAATTAATTGCAAGAAGCCATTAACCGGGCAAATACCGTTCAAGTTCAGTAATCGCAACTCATTCGTCATCCATAAAAGTTAAAATAAAATTCCAATCGCATTGCGGTCGCTCATATTCAAAAGAAAAGGAAAAAAAAAGAACAAGAAGAAAAGCCAAGAAATTAAGAAAAAAAAAAATAAGAAAATAATTACGCGATTATCGGCTTGTTCAACGACGTCGCCTGCGAACGAACGAGAAGGCAGAAAGGAAAAACGTAAGAAATTTCTCCGGTGTCGGTGTGTCGATTTTCGCTCGTATGCCTATCTAACCATCTCTTTCTTGTCATCGCTAGAATTGTCAAGCACAACGTAGAGTCGCTTCGCTCTTTAGTGCCTTTTTTCGTAGTAAAAACGAAGAGGACAAATTCAAAACATCGTACACTTGCGTGCATGAGGGAGAACACCATCAATCGCAAGTATATTCGCCTCCGTCGTCGTAGTCGTCGTCGATTCTATTTCTCTTTTTTTCTTTTCTTTTCGAAAAAAGTTGTTCGTTCCGTGCGGCCGAGGAGAATAGTTTTGGAAAATAACTTTTTACGCAAAAAATACTCTTTTGCTGTTGCAAAGGCGGGCACTGCAGCAGCATAAAACGCAATAAACGAGATTTTGTGGCAACCGAAGCAGCAAGTGAAGATATCTTCCAAGTTCCGAAACCATCACCACCATCATACTCGCCAGCAGAACCATCTGCACTTGCAAGTGGCCAGGAAGAAGAATTAATGGAAGCGGATCTCTCCGCGGCCTAAGACTTCTTCCGTCGAAGTTAATATATGCTCTATTGGCCAAACCAACGGCGGCTTTATCTTGGGTGAGTCCATTTGACAGAGGCTGTGAACCATTTCTGTGCCAGCAGCATCGCTTGTGTTCAACTGAAGTCGACCACCGCAACCACATTGAATTGAGGAGGAGTCGTCCACCACATTGCGAAAATTTTATAAATCTAAGGTTAGTATTTGCAGTGACTGATAATTTTGATTTTTTTTTTTTGTGTTTTTATTTCTCTGGAAAATGCCAAATGTATTTCCACGCCAATTGGAAATTTAACAAAAACGAACAAAAAAAAATAAAAAAATATGTAAAGTTAAAGTTTCGTGTGCCGCGTTTATGTGTGTGAGGAGGAAAGTTTCACTTCACCACTCATCATCGCCCTCTGTGCTTGTGTGTCATATTCAAATTTATCGAAGAAGGCGAAATTTTTCGATGAGGACGGGCAAATATCTGCGACATATTTACGCTTTCACCGAGTTCTTTTCGATTTCGATTGATATTGAGTTTATTTTCAATTAATAAAAGAATGCCGACATTTTGGTTCAGGGGGTGACATTCAGCTCTCCCCTCCGTACGCCGCCCGCGCCTTTTGCCAAACGATCATATCGAAATCGAATGCCAGCATAAAGCACAGCAAAACATATTCATGTATGTATTATGTTGGACGTTGTTCTACAGCCAAACTGACTTGCTCGTAAACAGGTGACCACTTGTGCGTATCCGCAGCGTGTTCTTGTTCGGCCTCAGTGAGCATGAATAGCAGTGCTGAAGTGTACCCAGAATTGTCTGTGATTAGTACTCGCATGAGCTAAAGTTAACCGTTTGTCGATTATATGCCAAAGCTCTGCCTGCAGGTTTTCGTCACTTTGCAGAGAAATCGGTTTGTTTATGTTTTCGACGGGTCGTCACAGAAATGGCGAGTCCAATTCGTTTCCACTGAAGTGAAGAAAAAACGCTTACTCACTAAGTGGCTGTAGAGTTCTGCGAAACCCTATTAAATTATTGGCCCGTTTTATTGACAGGAGTTGGCATTTCAATGCATGGCTTACCGTGGCCATAATTGAGCTGTTATGAGAGAGAGATTGAAACGGCTCGACGGTGAGGCTCAATATTCTAAAGTCTTTAGGTGCTCTTTGATACAGCAGGGCCCGGAAAGGAACTGTGTGTAAATTCAAATCTGACTCCTACTTAGCTGCAAAAGTGGCTTTGTCCTTTTTATCATTGAGTCAAGTACATGGGTCTACGGTCCGCTCTGCGGAAAACACAAATTACATCTTAAAATGTTTTGCTCTGCCCTCTTTTGCGAACGTCTGGCAAGGGCCCAGGAGCTAAATTATAATAAAAAGCTCAGTTTAACCGTTCGGATACCACATCAAAGTGTAGGTCCCTTCCTTTTGTTCCAATAAGACAAATTAATGGTTGCGATTAGATAGGCTTGGAGTCTAATGTGAACTTGCTGCGGCAGCTATTTTTGTTTCAAAATAAATTACACCAAAGATCAACTTCGTTATAATACAAAGTAAAGTGCAGTTTGCTGATAGGATGGATAATGATTTCAGTTTTGCGGAAACTTCACTAAAGTGGGCCTCAAGAGTTGGTGTCTTACAAGAAGTAGAACATAAAAAAAGAACCCCACATGCAATGCTCCTCTCTGTTAGAATTTGTTACTCTTTCAATGGGTCGGCAAATTGATCACGACCTTTGCAGTTGAAGTTTGGGTAAGGTACGGCAAAAAATCGAATGTCTGTCCTTATAATTATGTTCACCCAAATTCAACATCAGGTATAACATCTTTAGACTGTCTAAAATGGAAACAGTTTACCACCAAAATTTGCTACAGACTCATCTTTACAAAGAGGGAGACCCTACTACAGTGCTCGCATTAAAACATGCCCACCCGCCGGAAAGTTAACGCAAAATGGTTTTCGGTCTGCGACAGGGCTCTGCGCCTTGGAGAATCCAACCAGGAACCAGAATCCAGGCGATTGTACATACAACACAAAAACAGGGGTCGAATCTCGTCGTCCGTGAACGAGCATGACGTGACGGAATTTGTTTTGACTTAGTTTAAGTCGACCCAGATCCCGTCAGGTATTCCCCGTTTAAAGATAACGCGACTCGATCGCTGTCGTTCATCTAAACTAAATAATGAAATTGTATTCCCACGGAGTCACGGCCATCTTGAAGTGAGTACAAGAGTGTTCTAGCCGAGATTGGCATCCTTGGGGCACCTAGCGCGGGATCTTTGGAGTATGTTTTAGGGAAATGTGCATTTCAAAGTAATAAAAGTCATAAAGCAATTAATACTGCATAGTTTTTGTCAATCAACTGATAAATAAAACAAGTTGTAGGACACTATTTCTGATTTATTAACTTTGACAGCATGAAATTGGATTGCTGTCTTATCTCGTGCACGCTTTTAATTCTCAGAGAAAACAAAATACTAATCTAAGTCGCTTGGTCATATCTTTGAGTTAATTATCTTATCTTGCCAACTACCAAAGATAAAATGACAGCAGCAAGACAGACTCTTCATAAACAATTAGTTTTGGCTAGCAAACTCGAAACGCGTATCAATCGTCCTTGTAGGCGAAAAGCAAATACAACTAGCCTTCAATGACGATTAACCAAATATTTGTATATCAGAAACTGCACTAGAAAATACAAAATAAACAAATAACACTGTTTGGCTTCGATTTGAAGTAGTAGTATCAACTTTCTCAATTGAGCACGTACGCATTCAAAATTGTAGGGCAACATGTTCTAATGTCAATCGATTCATTTGTCACCGGAAATTGTTTGGCATGTTCTTCACACTATTACGAGATCTTTTTTAACTTGCTATTTTTACATTGGCTGGGGTTTGAACTGAGCATCCAGAGCAGATGGGACATTGAAAATGATCTCGATGAGAAGCTGTCTATAAAAATTCATTACTCTCGTTGATTTTTCCAAAAATCTAGAACATTAACGCACCAGAACTATATAAATTCTGAAGGCTGACCAGATAAGAACGATAGGGAAACTAAATTAAGAAAGCAATGGTGAGGTGTAAATTTGATTCTGGTTTAATTTTGAAGCTCCATTCGTTTCAATATGTGTGGAATGGCACAAAATTTTAAATGGTCGCCGGCAGTGCTTCAAGGGTCGGTCCAGTTTTAAAATCTCGGTGCAATGGGTAAGCCGCGTTTTTGCGGCAAAATCGCCTTGAATGTGGGCCTCGAGCTCGTCCAAAGTGGTTGGCTTGTAAGCGTAGACATAGCCCCAGGGAAAATAGGAAAATATCTGATCGAGTGGTGTCAAGTCGCATGATCGCGGCAGCCAGTAATAAACGCTCGCCGTGAGATGACACAGTCGTCAAATTTCTTTTCTACAACGTTGCGTTGTATGGCATGTAGCTCTGTCTAGTTGGAACCACATGTTGTTGAGCTCAGGCTACAGAAAGTCGGTTAACATCGCTCTTTACCTGAGGGTAACGCTGTCTCCTTCCTTATTTCGAAAGAAATAAGTTTCGACGAGTCCGCCATGCCATAAACCGCAATAAATAGTCAATCTTTGTGGATGCATTGATGCTTGTTCGAACAGTTGTGGATTGTGTTTGCTCCAATAATGTTAAATTTGGCAGTTGACAAAGCACCTGAGCTAAAATTGGGCCTCGTCGGAGAAGATGACTTTTTGGGCAAAATCCTGATCTCCGGCCAACTGGCGTTGTCTAAAATTTATTTTGCACAGTCTTATATGAATGTAGGCCAAAATAAAAATTTGGCGATGCCCAATTCAGTTGATTAGCGCCGAATCTAAGGGCCTTCTTCGATACTGGCAGATACGTTTTATTCAGTTCACACCAGTCTCTAACTGCTTGGACGCTTAAGGTCTTAAAAGAGTGTGTGAAATTGTCTGCAAAGGCCATGATGGCGACCGACCTTATTCGGAATTTCGTTCACAATGCGTGAGTTACCCTGGTGGTCGAAAATGATTGCCATCTGTCGTTCCAAAGAACGAATGCTCACCAAACGAACCTAATTGGTTTGTACGAAATTGCGGTTTGTCTCTGGCTTTACGGTACGTATTCCAAGCAACAAATTAGCGTATTTATTTTTTTATTAATCACAGAAGTTGTTGGTTTCCACATTTTCCTCTGTCCAATCTGCAGTGGCTTTTGTTAGTTTAGTAACAGCAAACTAAAGTGGATTTTACAGAAAATAAAAATGATCTATCAACCAAATAAACTATCAACCAGTTTGAGCTGTGTTCCTTATCAACTTTTCACTGTTAGCCGTACTGATGTCGGACTACCTCTACAAATGGACGCCAGAATGCATCCACGCACAGTAATTTGTTTGATTTCAAATTTCATCCACTGCAGTTTAAAGGGTTCTACGACAGGAAAAAATCATGAAAACCCCATGATTTGCAATAAGCTATAAGCCCACTTAGTGAGTTTTACTTGTCGACCGACATAGGAATGGCATTGGTAACAAAAAAAAAACTGTCAACAGTCAACAGTGCGTCATGGTTTAAATAAAAAATTAACAACTTGGAACAGGCTAATCGCTGCTTTATTGAACGCATACCTTGTTCCTATCTCACATAACCTAACATCAAATCGTAGAACTGGATTTGTCAGTTTAATTGTTTGATTCCCATTTGTACACGCACGTTAAGTGTTGCACGCACTGCAATGTTGCGTCAATAGAACAATGAAAGGAAATTGTGAAGCAACATAAACGAGAATACAAGAATCGGATGGAAATTTTGCTGATTGTCCGTGTTTTTCTAACTCCCGATGTTTTATTCCATTGTGGAAATACAAAAAAGCACAAACGCTTCAAATGGAAGCGAAGCAATACTGATCTAAACAATGAAAAGGGGAACTAGAGTTTCCGCAGCTCTGTTTATGATGCCAAGACCATTCTGTTACTGTGGACTTGGTCGTAAGAGACAACATTATTAAAGGGAAACTGAAAGAAGCAGACAAGCAAACGACTTACTGTCATTTAGTTCTTATAAAAATCTGCACAACTCTTGCGACTTAGTCCAGATTCGATTGGTCGGCGATTTCCTTACCGGGCAGTGCTGCATGAAAAACACAACCGATGATAATTTGTACAGCAAGGAACTCATTTGCAGCAACGACGATGAAGAATCATCGTAAGCATAATACGTATTTTGTGACCGCAATTGTCTAAACAAAACTCTACCTCGAAGCAGCGGATACTCGTATAACTGCCAAACTGTCATTTTGGCTGAGCTTAGTTAGATGGTAGTGTTTTGCGGACAAAGTTTTGCAGCGCAGTTTGTTGCAACAGCCATTTCCGTAAGGTTTTATGAAAACGCAGCTCGTGTTGGTTGTTCAAAACACAATCTCAGCAACTGATATGGACACACAATAGCAGCCATCCATTTGAATTAGGTGGGCTGACTATTGTGCTTCGACTTTGACTTTCCCGCAAAGCACTCACATACTAAACATCTAATAATAGACGAAAGTAGTATCCCCTTGAACTAGCCCCGTGGCCAATCAATAGATACGTTCTTGTCGCCCATGTGTCTACTAAGCGAGTGGGCGTACAAACATTTGCTGACATTTTTCTGCTGAAACTCGATTTCGTGTCAGTAAGCTGTAAATTTGAAACGAACCGCTATAGCCAGTAAATAGAGCTTACATCAACTCGAAAGTGGCACGATACACCAATTCATTGACGACTACTTGCACGAGCAGCAGTCAGTGGTGGTACGATAGCGCGGAAACCCATCAACTAAGTGAATTGATTTGAGCTGGCTGTCGTTTCTTTTTAAGACATGACTCAGGCTATGCATGTTGGCGAGCAATTTTCACCTATTCCACTCGTTAATCTAAATTGTGTTGTCTTCCGCCTGCGGAAGGTTATTGTTTCCATTGAGTGTAATTGTATCACCCAAACTGATCAATAATACCCTCCTGCTCCTCCTCCACAGGCAATAGACACACAATGTTTACATTTGCCTGCATAGAAACTATGGCACGTCTGTCTTCACACTGCACTGGATTAGGGAAGTTGTCATAACCATAGATTTAAAGACACACACATACAGCATACACACTTGCATCGCATCGATTTCTTGTGCACTAAGTTTGGTACGAGCTATGAGATCTGTTTAAATTGATGTACAATAACGGCGCAAATTATTTAATAATCTGTCGTATTCTTCTTTTATTTGCAGCGATTTCTACAGGCGCAACGATTACGGTTGGCTAAAATACGCATCTAGCAGCGAAGCAGAGACCGACTCGAGTGCCACAAACAGTTGCCGATATAACGGCGTCGTCGGCCCCATCACGAACAGGAGAAAAAAAAAGTTGTTGACTGTCGCTGACATCCGAGATAAAATCAAGAGCAGCATCAACATCCCAGAAAGTAGCAGACATCGGCGAAGCACCAGTCTCGATTCACTAGAAACGATGACATTACCGAGCGCTGCACGCGTCTACACGGATGTGAATGCACACAAACCGGACGAGTATTGGGACTACGAGAACTATGTGGTCGACTGGGCTAACCAGGATGACTACCAATTGGTTCGCAAACTCGGCCGTGGCAAATACAGTGAAGTCTTCGAAGCAATCAACATAACAAACAATGAGAAGTGCGTCGTGAAAATCCTCAAGCCGGTAAAAAAGAAGAAAATCAAGCGCGAAATTAAAATCCTGGAAAATCTAAGAGGCGGCACCAATATCATAACACTTTTGGCCGTCGTCAAGGATCCCGTGTCACGTACGCCAGCTCTCATCTTCGAACATGTCAACAATACAGACTTTAAGCAACTGTATCAGACGCTGACCGACTACGAGATACGCTACTATCTGTTTGAACTGCTCAAGGCGCTCGACTACTGTCACAGCATGGGCATCATGCATCGGGATGTGAAGCCCCACAACGTGATGATCGATCACGAGAATCGTAAGCTGCGCCTTATCGATTGGGGTCTAGCGGAATTCTATCACCCCGGACAGGAGTACAATGTGCGCGTCGCCTCGCGTTATTTCAAAGGTCCGGAATTGCTTGTGGACTATCAAATGTATGACTATTCGCTGGACATGTGGTCGCTGGGCTGTATGCTCGCATCGATGATATTCCGCAAGGAGCCATTCTTCCATGGCCACGATAATTACGATCAGCTAGTGCGTATTGCCAGGGTACTGGGTACCGAGGAACTCTATGCCTATCTAGATAAATACAATATTGAGTTGGATCCGCGATTCCACGACATTTTGCAGAGGCATTCGCGCAAGCGATGGGAGCGATTTGTGCATTCGGATAATCAGCATTTGGTATCACCGGAAGCATTGGACTTTCTCGACAAATTGCTGCGCTACGATCACGTTGAGCGGCTGACTGCTCGCGAAGCTATGGCACATCCATACTTTTTGCCAATCGTTAATGGACAAATGAATTTGCATAATTCATCATCGAAAGCGAGTAGCCAACAATAGGAGCGATCAGATGGGGAACATCAGAGCGTAGTAGTAGTAGGTGTGGTAACAGTCAAACCGGAACCAGCAGATGAACAAGCAGAAGCAGTAGCAACACCAACACCATCACCACCACCACCAAGCGGAGAGCAAGTCAAAGCGATGGCGCCTGACGACAAGGATAATGCTGCTTGCAGCAGTTAGTGAACCGCTAAACCATCAGCAAAACCACCCCTCCTTGTCGTCCACACAACAGCAACAGTTGAACTACCACCACAAAAATCATTCTCAATTTTCGATACAAACAGGAACTGCTTCGAAGAAAAATAAAAAAAAGAAAGAAACACACACACATAAGATAAATTATATAAATACTATTATTTACGGCAAGAAAAATAAAACTTAAAATTTGAAAGTTTATTAACAAACCAGGAATATAAACAAAAAGAAAAAAAAAAACAAAACTAGAAACAATAAATTGTACATTTTTCTCCACTTTTACTCTAGTTTCGATTAAGATCCTTTCTCTCTCGCTCTCCTGATTTGGTTGATAAAAGGTTCCAATATATGCAATACTTTGTTTTTCGTTTTTTCCCCCGTTCTGACCACTCGCTGGCGACGAATAGAGGAGCTTAAGAGACTTGTTACGTGTTCCACACACCGAGAACGAGAGAGAAGTATATTATTGTCCTTTCCATTTTCATATACAATTTTAAAAATTCCTGTTAAACATTTTGTTTCGTTTTTTTTTTTTTTCTGTACGCGAATTAGGGCGACGACATGCCTTAGCATAAACATAAACAACAAACAATTTTCAAACAGCAGTTGACGTTTTATATTCAGTTGGTCTGCATCGAGTTTTCAAATTACACTTCCTTTGTTTTTTTGATTGTCTTCAATCACCCCCCCTTCATTTGTCTCGGCGAAATTGTAATTACTAACTACTTATGTTTCTTATATCTATATATATATTTTTTTTTTACAAATCGATAGTAAGTTGTGAAGGAGTAAATTCAAAACAACACACGCATATTCAATTGAAAATTAAGAAAAATATAAACAATATGAGAACCCATCATTATTATTATTATTATTATTATAATTATAACAGTTATTATAATTAATAAATTAAAAACAAAAAAACGAATAAAAATCTTTAAAAAAAACCAAGCAAAGGGATTTTTTTTCATTTTAAACGAAAAAACCTAAAATAATAACGAGTAACTGAAAATAAGAAGCAAACTTGTAATAAAAATAATTGTTAAACTATATATATAAAAAGGTATAATTATTATACATTAAACTAAAAAAATAAAGAATGAAAACATTTCTCTTGTTTTTAGTTTTATGTTTACCTCTTTTTTACACATGAACGAATTTTTCTCTCGTTTCGATTTGATTTGCAGTTTCTCTCTGCTCCATTGGAGGGACGAAATGTGTTTCTTTGTAGTATTACGCATTTTTTAAGTGTAGGTACATGTAGTTTCTTCCATTATTTTTATTTTAAAACAACAGAAAAACACGATTTATACGCTCGAACTTGTTTTCTTTCAAGTTGTGTTCATTGCAAATGGATTTTCCAATCATTATAAACATTAAGAAAATGCGAGGACATTGTATTATGAAACAATGATGTTTCCTGTTTTATATACATATAGAAAACATTTTTTTTTATTTTAAACAAAAATAGGAACGATACTTTTTAAGAATGAACAAAATTTAGATATCCTTTGAGGAGAAAATAAGAAAATAACTTTTTCTCTCGCTATAATAATTACAGACATAATTATAGCAACGTAGTTGTAGCGCCAGAGATGTGAAAGAACCGAAAATATACTATACCAACCAATCTATATAGAAATAACAACACACACACAGAGAGAGACACGTACACGTTTTGCGTATAGGAAATTAATTAAATAAATAAAACAAAACTAAGTATAAATGAAACCAATTGAAACATTTTTTGAATATATATATACACATATATATATATATACAAATATATGATGATGATAATAATAAACAAGAAAAATAGTGTAATAAATAAAAGGAAAAGAAAAGTAATGCTAAATATAAAAATTAAAAAAGATACCGTGCATTATGTGATTTGACGACAACTACCAGTGGCAGGCTCACTTTTGTCGATGTTTCGTCCTCTTTTTCCCTACTATATCCTCTCTAATTTTTAAGAAAAAAATGCTATTATTGTCCTCTTTTTTTCCAAAATATCGGCTGAATTCCAAAACGCACTACTTCTGAATTACCTGCTTAATCAAGAGGTCCAAAACGCAAACGGGTTACTATGGTGGAATGCATACTTTTCTAAAACGCATTGTGAACGCATCAACAGCGCAAGCAAAAGCAAACAGAGCATCGTGAATGATTATGATGCAAAGAAACTCTCCGAGTTTCTGTACTGCGGACACTCAAGCATACTTGGAATCTTTGATCGGAAGGAGCTCATGTCACTTACTGATTACGAGAAACCCAGATATGAGTTCGAGAAAAATTTCAGAATCACTATACCCAAAAGACAGGACTGGAACTCACCCAGTACCATCATTAGAGGTATATCCGTCTATACATATGGTTCAAAAACAGAAAATGGTACAGGGGCCTGCTCGGCGTATTCTCAGAAAGACTTGCTATTAACCAGTCGTTTCGACTGACTGATCGCTGTAGCGTCTTTCAAGCTGAGATCTATGCGGTTAAGAAAGCAGCACAGGCTATCTTATCGATGGGACTACCAGCAATTTAAATAACCATCTGTGTGGAGAGTCAAGCAGCACTCAAAGCAATCGGCTCCAACCTTGTTAATGCGAAATGAAATGAAATACAGATTGCCTCTTGGCACTAAGGGCTATACGTCATCACTCAGTTCTACTCTGCTGGGTTCCTGGACACGTTGGGGTGTAAGGGAACGAAAAAGCGGATGAGTTGGCCAGACACGGCTCTGATACGAACCCTCAACTTGCGGACGGAGAGGTGCTACCGCCTTTCAACACAGCTATAAGACTTTTATTGACGGCGTCACCACACAACTGGCTAAGGAACAATGGAGCAACACCATCGGTTGCGTCATAACCCGTAGTCTGTGGCCTGTGGTTGACACCAAAAGATCAAAGCTCCTGGTCTCTTTTAATAGAAGTCAAATCCGGATGATCGTCGGGGTTCTAACCGGGCACTGCACTATAGGAAACACGGCTTAAAGGCTGAGGCTTTATGCAAATGACTTCTGCAGAGACGAAGAGGATATAGAGTCCGTGGAACATCTTCTATGCCACTGCCCAGCTTTACAAGAACGCCGCTCATCCAGTATAGAAGCAAGGTTCTTCGAAAGTTTGGACGACTGGGCGAGGGTACCTCTATCAGACATAAAACTATTCCTCAACAGATCGAAGTGGTTTTGTTAGCCACATGTCCTTACATGTACAAACAGGGTATTCACAATGGGCCTGCACGGCTTCCGGGTGAAAATTTGCATCTGATGCAAAACTGCCCTCCCAACCTAACCTAACCTTACCTAACTCTTCGAGTAAACTGCATGGACGCTATCGACTTTCGCTCTACTACGATCGCACAACTATGCAAATGCGACAACCATTTTATCATAAAATTTAACCAGTGAAAGGAAAACGCTTAGTTAGTGTCAAAGGAATATCTACAAGAAAAAAAAAGCAAGTGACGTTTTTTTGTTCGATTAAACACACGAAATCTCATATCTGAGAGCGAATCTGAAGAAGCCCAATCGAATACCATATTATAAGAATCGATATAAGGTTTAAAAAAGTAGGTTGGGCTACTTTTCCTACGTCGGCCTCATATACGAACTATCAACTCAGTCATAAAATTCTTGATCATGGTCGTTTTCCATTGGACAAAAGGAAGCGTCCGGAATCGGAAAAATCACTTCTAAAACCGTTCTATTGGCACAAAAAATACTCTTCTGGTGATTCTAAGAAGAGAATTTCGCTTCTCGATCTCGATTTGAAGTCGGAATCCACTCAAGAAACACTCACACAAGTGTAATTTATGTATTTTATAAAGGGTTTTTCAGTAAGAGGTGTTATTGTGAATGACCCGCTATTTCGGTAGCTGTCACTTTTGAAGCTTTTATTCTTTGACATTTGATAAGTAGAAACTACGCCATTACTAAAAATGGTAAACGATAAACGCTTCAACAAATCATTGAAATTATTAAAATTCACTACAAAAATGGTGAAAAAACGTCGTGTCTTTGCTGATTGGGTCCTTGAAATGTATGAAAATGATCCGGAATTCCATCGAATTGGCATTTCACCAATACTTTTGTGGATTCTTTCAGAAGCAGTTTTGCTGTTCCATTAGATTTAGAATGAGTGGATCCCCGAGTGAAAGCAATGGAAAACGGCATTAGATTCGTCGGGTACCCCTCCATAAACGTCAACCATGTGACAGATCTAGGTCAATCAAAACTGATGAGGTTTTCCACTGGGGAAAAGAAAAACCAATCTTTTTTTTTGATTCGGATCACTTGTTGCAGATCTCTATATTTTTTCTGATTTACACATCATACTGCCACAAATACCAATATAGGTACTTTGCACAGCTGTTTAACGTCATTTAAAGAAGTTTGCTTTCAAAACAAATAAAGAAACATATAAATAGCAATGGATAAAACTTTGGGGGAATTGTAATCATCAGAAGACTACTACGAATCACCGAAACTACTCCATTTGTATATATTTACAACAGTAGAAACATTTTTCAAGTCGATATCCTTAGTTGATTTGACGAATGCAATTTGAACAGCTGATGTTGCTGTCAAATATCGCACTAATCCATTCACAAAAGCAGATCAATTTTGTTGCATGTTCCATGAACCATGAGCCGCTTTAAATCTGAGATCTGAAAAAGATTTTTGGTGGTCCCAATGGAAAACCACATGAGACACATCAAGTCAGCCAACAACTGTCAGACTTACTTAACTATAGACACTTTACCGTTCACATTCATTGAAATGATTGTCAGAAACAAGCGAACTGCCGAAGATGAGCTTGCAAATATTGAGCTACAATCAGCGCAAATGGATTTAGTTGTGAGTAATATTTCCCTCGGAATGTTTCCTATTTAGCAATCTGATTTACATTGCTGACAAAGAAAACATTTCCATCGGAATTTGTTCACGATACCCCTGAGTAGGTTGTTCTGTTGCAAGATGAGACACGCACAACAAAGCCTTAAAATAAAAAATAAATAGTTGGTGCTACAGGTCGGTAGGGACCCTGGGCCTAGCTTCTCGCAACCATTAGTCTTGTGTGAGTTTTTCATTTTTGGGACGAATGGAAGGGATCTACAATTTTATGCCGAGTCCAAACGGCTAATTGAGAAGCTTCTTCATGACAGTTATACTCTCGGATGTTTGTCAGACGTTCGCGAGAGGTGGCGCGCAGTGGAAAAAAACCTTGAGTTGAAATTTGGGTTTTCTCGGGATTCGAACCTGGGACCCCTCGCTTAGTAGTCCAACACACTAACCACTAAGCCACTGCGCCCGCACAACAACAGAGCCTTACCCTATATTAAATCCTTACCATGTATTCCTGCTGTGTGTGATGCATGGAGGTTTATGAATGCGGGTGCAGACAGGTGAGTAGTTAGGTAATTGGGTGCACAGCTTCACTAAGACAATCAGTTCCATCTGCTAAAGCAAATGACAGCTGGAACTATGGAATTTCTCTGACACAGCAGTTTCAAGTGTGTTGTAACTTGTTTATCCTGGTCTAATCCATGACCGAATCCAAGTGGAACACATACTTCCATCTTCCCAATGACATCCAAATTAATCAAAATCGAAATCATCAGCTCCGTTAAAGCTGAATACCATGTCCTTGTTTGTGTATTTTAACCTTGACATAAATGCCCACTCCTATTGTTATCATTTCGGTATACCTATTTCATCAGCATTGTTTCTGAAAAATGTAGTCACACGTGAGCTGTTAACAGTAACAAAACCCATCCACACAGGGTTGCCATGTGGCTTATCACTTCCTCATCAGCACAAATCTTTCAACATCATATCCACATTGAGCGTGATTGAAGCGTTCCAGCCGTGGTGCGGCCGAATGTAACACAGTTTATGGGGTTCGGAGATCCGCATTAAACCCCACACACGGATTGGAACTACTGAGTAGCAATTTCCCACTCAGAATGCTTGCATGACTCTCCTCTGAAGCGACAAATCCCGAGCACGTAGCGGTGAGCATTTTATTTGGTTTCTTTTATTTCCATCCTGCGTTCTTCATGGACCGGTACTGGTACGACATAAAATCCAAGAACTTATCTCTCGGTCCGCAGAACAAAAACAACGAAAAAAAAAGGAAAGGACTGAAAGGAAGTAACTTCATGTCCTGAACCTATGCGGAAAGTGGCATGTTAGCTGCTGCGTACTTGAGGTTGCTTTTTGCCATTAGTTAAAACTTATTATATCGTTCGTTTTATTAAAAGCCACACCGATGCACCCCAACACTGCGATGTATGTAATAATAATTATTTTAAGGGTTGCACATAGTCCGCTGCGTTGTTGCTCCCATACGGAGATCCCCACATATGTATGCTCGAGTCCTGATGAAAAATGAAAATCTCTGCATTAAGTTAAATCACGTAACTGGGGCAGAGAACTTAATTTTTGATACTGCAAATGAGGAGATGGGATTTTTACTTTTTTTTACATATTTATTTTGTCTAACTGTATAAAAGAAAAATGATATATGCAGTGTATTTAAATTTACTTTTGTGGAACGTGGTCGATGCCTGTGTGTGTGTGGGTTAACCAGCAGCGCGCACTATGAGATAGGAGAGCGGAACCATTATGGTGATTTGTTTTAATGGACTAATAATTGTGGAAAACACACTTTATGTCCTTGAGTGTGCATTAGGATTGCTGAGTGGGATCGTAAACGGTAGTGGAGCGTGCAGTTGGGTTGCGGTTGTTTTTAGATTGATTTTTTTTTCAACTTTTATTTGCGTAGGGATTTTTGTTTGTTTGTAACAATTTTAATGCGATTTCGTGGGAGGAAGGATTTCTTTTATTTTTTGCAATCCGCTAAACATTGCTTTTAATTATTCATTTTAAATGAGGCGAACGAAAAGTGTGTGGTCGCAAAGGACACGAATTCACGGTAGAATACGGTGATGGATGGGGGCTATTATTTTTTACATTTTTAATTTTGAGGAGCTTTTGTTTTGAGGCACGCATAAGCCGCTTATATTTCTGTTTGTGTTTTTTTTTTTTCAGCTGTGCAGAGTGGGGTAATGGGAAGCTCCCCAGAGTGAGTGAGCTATTCGGGAGGAAACAGAGGCATTTGGAAGTACATCTACGGAAATGCATAGATGTCTGAAGGAGATCCAAGTAATGCTCTCAACGTCGATGACATTTTGGCTTATAAAATGAAGCTGGGCTACTGGGGCGTATGTGGAATATTTTTGCTGCTATCATAGGGGATCGCAGAATCAGTGCATTTTTTGATGTTCTCTTTAAAAATCGTACCATATTTATTAATATTTGAAAAAATGTATAAATGTTTGTTCGTTTTTACGCATAGACTCGAAGAAACCATCAAATCGATTGAGCTCAAATTTGTGTGTTCCTTTAAAGTTGGGCTCAAATCGGGAAAAGGGGCGTGGCACCTACCATAAAAAATAAATTAGGCAATGCTGTAAAATTTGGAACATTCTTGTCTGTTGTTCAAACCAAGTACTACGAAATTTCAGAGGGAACTTAAGTCACGTACATATTTAAAGAGCAAAGCTCTTGGGCAAGGGGTGTAGCCGGGCGGGTTTATTCCTTAAAATTATTCATGAAGGCGGTGATTATGTATTTCAAAAATAAGTCGGTACATACAACTGCATAAGTTGGGACGCTCATTGTGGGAAGCAATGTAGTTATAGAGGAAAAATGAAAGCATCGAAAGATCGAATGTTATATTAAGACAATGGTACCCTACACTTTGAAAAACAACATCTATTAGCCCCCATCAGTTGTACGCCGACGATGCGGAGTAACAATATTGTCGACGAATTTGTAGACTGCTGAGAATATGATTCTAACTACAAGTACTTCAAGCAATATCTTGGTCAGTCAATTGTTAAAGTTAAAAGAGTGTAACGCCACGGCAACACTAACAATGACAAAAAGTAGAAACTAAGATGGAAGAGACGAACATTCTGATCCTGATACAGAAACGAACGGACGTCTGCAACTTGGCTTAATAAATTATTTTAAATAATAATAAATATAAATAAATAAATAAAGGAAGATTGACTCGTTTTGAAGTGTGTCTTCCGAAACTACAAAACGACTAAATGTCAAACGATCTGAAATAAATACTGAGTACTTTTATAATCATCAGCATTGATTGGCAAAGTATGAATTGGAACAGAGCCACGTTTAGATAACGCAACCAAACCATTTAAATTTACTATTAAATTCTGTCGTCGATCCGAGTAACTTATGAGTGAAAATTGTGTTCAGCAAGTAATGAGGTTGATTTTACTGCAACGGGTTGATTCCTATTCAACGAACGCGAACGCCTTTAAATTTATCCATTAATTTACGTTGATGCTATCATCGGATGGCCATCTGTCATCTTGACAGCAAATGGATATCAGCGCCACGCTCATTGACATACTATAATATATGAACGGCTAGTAAAATATCACTTCCATACAAGGATACAAGCGCTCTTGGTTCAAAGCGAATAAAAAGTGTAACAAATTGCCAACCATCTTGGATTTCTCCATGGAATGCTAGAGCCACCTATTGGGAGGTGGTGCTGAGTAAAACGGTTGAAATTCAAATTGTTACGGAATTTTTGACAGTAGATGTCGCATCGAAAATGTGGTAGGTAAAATTGTTAATAATTGTTTTGTTTATGGAGGAACCAACAAAATTTTAATAAAAAAACGTATTGTAGTGCATTTTTTTGCTTCATAATGCACAATTTTCGTATATTAATGGCGAATGAGTTTTGTCTCTTGCTTTACCTACATTTGTTTTTCTTTTTTGAAAAAATATGGTGCAATACCACTTTTTCATACATTTCAATCAGCAAAGCTTTCTGGACCATTTTACAAATTTTCAAATGACATTTTGGATAGATTTACAATTCTGGAAGATATACCTGAAGCTCCGAATCATCTGAACGATGGAGTTCCCTCCGAATTTTACAAATATGTGACAGGGGAGCTATTGAACAAAGTTTCCCTTGTTTGAAATGTATTCTAAGCTTTTTTTGTCTTCAATGTAATGAAGCCCATAAAACTGACTTTATTTCTGCTTCTTATAATTTGTTTTCAATTTATTTCGCTCTGTCCCAAGGTCGCTAACGCTGATGTTGCAACCAACGCGAAGTTGGCTACTAGCAGTCTATAATAAGTTTATGACCGCGCCATTGTTAGTGAAATTCTAAGTGGAAATATGAATGAAAATAATCCGAATGAAATGTGCGGTGGCAACAAGATGGCGCCGCGTACGATACGGTGACTGCAATCAAACATTGACTAATTAAGGTCGAAAAGTTATTTAAAGAAATGGGAGGCAACTAAAATTTTATTTCGGGTAACGGCTGATATGCGAAGCTCTGGCATGACAGTTATACTCTCGGATGTTTTGCAGATTTTTGCAAATAAGCTAGTAGCATAAAGTAAAACATTTTTCGTGGCGTTCCTGACATATAATCAGCTGATACCAAAATTAGGTGGCTATAATACACTTCTTCAGAAACAGTCTTTTGGGAGACAATAAACTTGGACTGCCATCTTTAAATAGACCTTCCTTTGTTAAATGAGATTTGACTCTCTTATTGTGCAAACGATCCAGCGCCATATAAGCTTCAAAAGCTACTCTGACCCATGTAACGACACAATTTCTGGTTGGATATAACTTTAGGGCAAAAATGTCTTTGGAATGTGTCTCAGACAGCTCTATTTACTCAGCCTACAAACGTCTGTGGGTCCAATGCACTATTAAATGATACAAAATATTGCGTGTATCTTAAAACAACTCTCCCTAAATAACATGTTCATGTGAGGAGCAACTTATGGGCAAATATGTTTGTCCAACCATAGACAGATCGCCTCTCCATTCACCTGCAGAGAAAGGCACTTTTCTTCTAGTCCGCTGATGGTTTAAAATATGTATCCTAATCGTAGTACAAACTTAGATAGTGGATTCAGTGTGTTTCAGAGGCAGCTTTCCAGGCCAACTGAATGTCGCCTTGGTCAAAGAGCTGTCCATGGGGCAAAACGACACTTTTTGTTTAATTTAATTCAGTGACACATCAGCCAAGTTTTTTGAAAAATTCTGTACAGTTCATTCCTAATTGGATCTTTTTTCGCATTTCATTTTCCTGATAAACGCTGTCCTTTACAGCCATCAACTGTCCGATATTCGCTTCGTACGGTTTCGGCCTCCGTTGAGCATATGTATCCTTTACCACACATCACTTCAACGAATGCAGCTGCAATTTTGTTAAGGGCCGATGCCCTGTCGTGTGGCTGTACAATTGCCACAGTGGAAGCATCCACGTCAAATTTTATTTGTCCCGGGGCGTCTTGGCACAGTTAATGACTGACCGCATCAATTCCGTCAACATCAGCACGTCCCCAGAAAGATTCCTCCTCTTTTTCATAAGACTTTTCATAAGAGATCCAAATCTAAAACCATCAAAAAAAACTGAAAATGCTTAGGACCTTTTCAAATTGCAACAAAACTTCCAACTTGGACTAATTTCTGTGACAGTGTATTTCAGATCAGAGTGTACCTCGGAATGTAAACCTACTTTCACGCTCCAATCAAGAAGCAGGTAACCTCCGAAATAGCATCCTTCCAAACCAATTTACTTTGCTCCATTTCCACCATCAATCGATTTACGAACACACACCCCAACGAATTTCGATCTAAAGCATTTCATCGAGCATTACAAGTACATACAGTCATGCTCTTTATTATCCTGCTTTGCAAGTGTCCACTTGGGCAGCTGCTGAACAACAGAGAAACACCTCTGACCTAATTAACTGCAGCACTACAAGGATTGCAGTTCTTTCCCCAACAGCCGAACTTCCTTTATTCAATGCTCAAACAGAGAAAAACATCCACCGACAAAGGATGCGACAATTAAGTTGCAAAAGGCTTTTGGCTCCTTTTGGCTCGGTCCCTTTCATCAGTTAGAATAAACTTCGACCAGGCCAACGATACCCATACAGTGGGAGGACAAAACCCTTTGTGACAGGATATCCCTCTGACAGAATAGCCCCGATATGCATTTTCAACTCAGGTGTGGGTAATTCGTTTCCTTTGTGTAAAGCATTTAATTCTGACCTCCAAACCCACTCAAGCCTTCAAGACCGACCGACACGATTGTCTGCGAGTGTGCACACAGTTCCACGTTTTAACATCTAAAATAATGCGATGTTTCTATTTGCAAAGAGAGAGAGAGAGAGAGAGAGACAGTTATCGATTTAAGGACCTGAGTGAATTGTGGATTGTCCGCGTTGGTGAAATAGTGCGCATCTCCTCTCCCGGTTCCAAGGCGGATGTGGCAGATTCCGAACGCTCTTCTCATATCTCATTGTTGATTATGCGCCGAAGAGATGAGGCTGGAGATGAAGTCAGCCAAGTCAATTGTGGGTACACACATATACTCGTACATTTATTCAAATGAATGTGCGCTCGGAAAAGAAACATTCGCCACGTGGTTTCATGGTTTACAACAATTGTGGTTCTTGCAATGCGAGTGTTAAATTTTCGAGCAGGGAGACTAATTACGACAGAGTCAGAGTCCCCCTCCACCAAGCGCAGGCTGAAATCCCAACACTTTACGGCGAATCTGTGGTCCCGACACAGCATCGGCGTTTGATTGTAATGTTCGCAGATGGTTCGCAATGGGGCAATGGGGCAATGGGGAGTTCCCAGCAAGAGGTTTATGTATAAATTAAATTGTGATTAATGGCAGTGTTATTGGAAATTATATAGGAAACAGTTAGATTGGTTATTAATGTGATTTTCGGAAGTTCCATTTGATGGTCTCTGTGGTGGGTGAAGTGCCCCCAAGGGGGACTGTGCGCTAGAGAAGGTATTTCAGAATTTGCGGGAGTGGAACTTAAGTTGGAAGTACAAAAGGACTGACTGACTTTTGGCTGTAAAGGGGTTTGTAAATAATACAGCTCAAGATGAAAGACGCCAAAGTGCCAGATTTTAAACCAAGCGAAAATCTAGGTCGTGCAGCAAGGGGATATAACCTTACTTGACCTGTGGGATTCCTGATTCGTTATTATTTGTACAGCGTACCTATATGCGAACGGAACAGAAGAATTTAAATCGATACAAGCTGCCGAAAATGCGATTTCTTCGCTGTGCTGCAGCCGTGACTTGCAGAGATCATAATAAGGAGCAGCAAAATAGGCAAAGGTGATTAAAGAGCAGCATCTAATACTCCGGAGGTTGAACGCATGATTCCAATTCAGAATTCAAGACGTGATATGGAATGCGTGCCTTTATGTCAGACCTCTGGATGAGATGTTGAAATCAAGGTCGGAATCTTGAAATTGCTCTTGATAATTTAGAATTTTTGCGTTAAAGCATTTTTTAAAACTAATGCACTTTTCGGGCCGTATTTTTGAGGTACTTTTGAGGACGTTCTTCGACGGTTGACGGTTTGTTTTGGGATATTTCGGGAGTGTTTTAAAGAATTTTGAGACGTTTTTCAATGCATCTTTGATAATTATTTTTAAATTAAGTTAGGGAGGTTTTTAATGCAATTTTTGGAACATTTTTCGATGCGCTTTTGAGGATATTTTTCTTAAAATATTGAGACAGTTTTCAAGGAAATTTTTGAATATTTCTTGGGGATTTTTTTAAAACTTTTAGGAAGTTTTTCAAGGCAATTTTTGGAACGTTTTTCAATGCGTTTTTTATATTTTTGTTTTTAAAAACATTTTAGGGAGTTTTCAAGGAAATTTCTTAGATTTTTTGGAAACTTTTTTGAGAATAATTTTTAAAAGTATTTAGGGAGGTTTTTAAGAGAATTTTTGGGACTTTTTCGATCCGTTTTTTTTAAACTTTTTAGTGAGTTTTTCATGGCAATTTTTTGAACGTTCTTCGATGCATTTTTTAAGGATTCTTTGGAGATTTTTTTGAGGCTTTGCACATTTTTCGACGTGTCTTTAGGTAACCTTTTTGGACGCGCTGTCTGTAAATTTTTTAGCACAATTTAAAATGTTTTTTTCGTCTTCGTTATTCCACACATTTATCAAATAGGTTTTGGTGCATTTTCGACGCCATTTTTAATCGTTATTTTTAGTTGTTTTTTCCTCGTTTTGAACACTTTTTATAGGTTTTTTCAAGTTTTTCCATTTCTAAAGTTTTTGACGGGCTTTTAAGTGTTTTTTTTAGCGTTTAGTATCAATTTTGGGAGTTATTTTCGGATGTTTTTTGGTGCATCTTAAAGAATTTGTTGACATTTTCTTGGAACATTTTTTGAGGAGTATTAAGTAAATTTAAATCAACATTAACTCTACGATAGAAGAGGCCAAACTGTCTGCAACCGCCGATGCAACGTGAACCTGTTTGAAACATACTGAAAATTCACCTTTTTTTTTTTTTTTTTTTTTTTTTTTTTGTCGGAGGTTGTTACTATCTGATGGAGCACTGAGACACAAACAACAGGTCCATTGTACTGCCAAACAGACACCTTACATTACTGTACTTAGTTTTCCCGTCTTTCGAAGAAAGATGAGAAGGAGCTTCAGTGATGAAGAGCTTAGATGTTCGGCACTCACCACATCAGCCCCAAAGATCCGCCACCTGATGCGAGCAAAGGCGGGACAGCTACAGAGGAAGTGTTCCGCTGTATCATCGTCCTCTCCACAAGCAGGACAGATAGTGGTGTTGCTCAAGCCCAACACATTTAAGTGTTTGGCAAAAGCTTGGTGGCCCGAAAGGACGCCCACAAGCAGTCTGCAGTCGATTCTCCTAAGAGATAGAAGGAAAGACGCGGACCTTTTGCAAATGTCCGGACGCAGTCGTTTGGCCTGCCTACACCCAGCACAGTCACGCCACCGACGCTCATGTTCACGAGAAACCCAAGTATCAATGGATGACCTAACCATAGAAGCAGGCAGACCCAACGCAGGTTCAGGTCCTGAGAAAGCCTCTTCTGAACCCCGTCTGGCAAGCTCATCAGCAATCTCATTTCCCTGGATACCAGTGTGACCTGGGACCCAAACAAGATTCACGGTGTTGAGCCTTCCGACTAAGTTCAGAGAAAGCTTGAGTTCGAGCACTAACTTGGACGAGGTAAGAGGGTTAAGCAGCGCTTTTAAAGCAGCTTGGCTATCACTGCAAACGCATATGCTTCTAGCCCTCCACTTGTTTGTCACAATATAGCGCATAGCCATAAGGATAGCGAAAATCTCCGCTTGGAAGACAGACGCATGGTTACCTAAGGGGTAGTGTAGTCTAATGTTCTCGCTTTCCACAAAGACACCAGAACCAGACCCTTGTCCGGTTTTGGAGCCATCCGTGAATACACGATGGCATTCTTTCCCAGGCTCAGAGTCTGACCGAAGCCATTCCGTTTCCTGAGGAAAGTTGACATGGTAGTTTTGTCGCAGTAGGATTTCTGGGGTCATTGCGTCAGACGGCATGTCCATAAGACAGGGGTCAAAGGACAATTCTCGCACAAGTTCCTCAAAATTCCAATGCGCGTGGTACCAAAAGCCACCTCTCTTTAACCGAGAAATGGTTTTCAGCGTACACCCCATGATAAAAATATCAAGAGGGGGGAGGTTCATCATAGCATCTAGAGCAGAGCCCGGAGTGCTAGGGAAGGCCCCTGTGCATCCAAGACAAACCGTTCTTTGAAGTCTGGCAAGAGAGGCAGTAACACGTTTCCGCGAAAGCCTGTTCCACCATACAACCGATGCGTATGAGAGAAGTGGTCTTATCATTGCCGTATAGATCCAAAGGACCCTTTTAGGAGATAAACCCCATGTCTTGCCAAAAGCGCCTTTGCACTGCCAGAAAGTTGACAGCGCCTTATCGGTTTTTGATTCGACATGCTTGGACCAAAGAAGCTTTCTATCGAGGATTACTCCCAGATATTTGACTTCATCGGATATCGGGATAGTGACGCCTTTTAGCACAAGCTGAGTCAGACCAGTGATCTTCCTCCTTCTCGTGAAGAGAACAACCGTAGTTTTAAGAGGATTCACTGAAAGCCCATTTCTTGTGCACCAATCATCGATTAGGCCCAAAGATCTCTGCGCCCGAGAGCAGACGGTCTTTAGGTCTGAACCGACGGACAGAACGGCGACATCATCCGCATAGGCTTGTGTGTAGGTTCCAGGAAGATCGAGAGCCGTTAGCAGAGAGTCCACTACCATACACCATAAAAGGGGAGACAGAACACCACCTTGAGGGCAGCCC
The DNA here is from genome assembly GCA_948293265.1 of Cheilosia impressa. Classification (NCBI taxonomy): domain Eukaryota; kingdom Metazoa; phylum Arthropoda; class Insecta; order Diptera; family Syrphidae; genus Cheilosia; species Cheilosia impressa. The sequence goes on along the minus strand of OX411880.1, from coordinate 126,235,416 downwards.
CTGTTTACCCCAGTCATGACGCATTTGCCACAATCCGCCTCGGCAACCAACGTCCTGTACATTAGCATTGCTTTAATCCACAAAACCAATGTTTCATCTACACCATGATGTCTGGCTGCATTGCACATGCTATCAAACGTCGCATTATCAAAAGCACCCTCGATATCGACGAAAATACCCAGCGCGTACTCCTTCCGATCAAGAGCACTTTCAATCCTACCAACAAGGTTTTGAAGCGCAGTTTCACAGGATTTTCCACGCTGATAGGCATGTTGCATCAAAGAAAGAGGATGCGATCGAAGAGCAACATTGCGCACGTGCAGCTCAACCACCTTAAAAAACGATCAAAAATCTTTTTGAAAATGCGTCAAAAAATGTTCAAAAATGATGCAAAAAACTTTTCGAAAAATGGGATAGCAAATGCTCAAAAATGACCCATATAACTCTTCGCAATCAACACGCCTTGGTCTGAATAACTGGAAGCAATGTGCCAACGGGATTACAGGAACGACTGTGCAGCCTTAAAGCCATTTTTTCACACTGCAATTATACGTTGGACCCACCAGAAGCAAAGAACTTTTAAGAAATTCCAAGTGATTTTGGACAGTCGCAGCCTCACTTTCATAAAATACCCAGGTAAATTACAAATCTGTTTGTTCCCCTCACCCAAACAACTGGCTCGCTGGATGTTACCACTCATTCTTCAGGCTTCACCGTGACCCTTCAACTGACTTAACAATAGCTGCTCGCCTCGCCCATACGAAAATGATCCATTTAACCGAATCTGGGCGTTTTAATTTGAAAAGTTTTGGCCCCCGAATATTCCAAACACGCTGAGCACAGCAAAATTACAAAAGTTTAAATGACTAACAAGCGTTCAGCATTCAGCCTATACACAGCCACCACCCACTCGTCCTTCCACAACAAGTTCCAAATTGAATATCGATTCGACTCGCACTTGCTGCGGAAAGATTTCCTCTTGCTCGTCCTCTTCATGTTATTACTTTCCAATGTGTTGTACACTATTCCCGCTCCACCACATACTGCACTGTCTCTCTGTAGTCTATATTCTAAACACACATGTGAGTCCTTGAAAATATGCTTACAATCGTTTCCATTTCACTAACTACTGTCCATCCGGCGACAACACAAACTACCATAATGTCGACCGTGTCCGTTGGTCACGTTGACATTTAGTGGCCGACCGAAAAATGACTGATTTTACGATTATGACCTCACTGATATACATCTTCGCTGAGAAGGAATCGAGTCAACTCCAACTCCAATTCGGACTATGTAATATATTTTTTGGCGGTGTGTGCAGGAATCCTTCGCAGCATAGGAGGCTTCAGGGACACAGCCACATCCACACAACAAGCAAATATCCGCTGCCCAAAATTCAATTGCCCCTAAAGGAAATATTGCGGAACGATGACGATTGGGGGTGGAGGGGAGATAAAGCGGCGAGCGTTTTATGCTCGATAAAGTTGATTTGTTTCCGAACGCGATACGATATATAATGCGAAGGGTGTCTGCGTCGTTATCCACCCCCCGCAGTTCTGTGCAGTGTGTGTTGGGTTTTCGTTTACAATTTGTGATATGTTCTCGAAGATATTACGCTGGCATGTTCGCAGTAATGTAACTGTCAGGATGTTTGTGCGGTCAGAGGGTATGGATACCGTAATTGATTGGAAACTTGTACATTAAAGGAAACTTTATGATGCCATCTTTTGTGTTTGGGTTCTACCAGTCAGGGGGAATAGTGGTATGGCAGCTTTGAGGGGGAGACTTTTCGATCAGGTTAATCGCTTTAGGGTAGGGTCAGAAAACAAAAGCAGGACAGTTGGTAGTTGAAGTATCTGTTCCGAAAAAAAATGCAGTCATTTTGAGAACGCTTTTCGAAACGGGGCGGTGGAGTTGAACGATCTTTTTGACAAATGCAATATTTTGGAAATGTGCGGGTTGTCGAAGCATGTTTTTTAGAACTTTTTGTCGGAGACCGACTTTGCAATTGAAGCGAAATGAAGTTGTGGCTTTATTATGCACCACATTCTATTCATTACAAAAATTAAATTGACACAAAAGGAATACGTTCTTGTGGGAAGTAGTATCCAACTATATTTTCTAGTTCTTTTGCTGGTAATTTGAGGAAGAGACACTACGACATGCGTTTGCGGCTTAGTGCAGAGGAAGCAAAACGAGCCGAACAACAGAAAATGCATCAACTGTCATATTTTTAAGAAGTGACAGACAGCAGGGTTTTTATAAATATATCAAGACTGCATTTGCTTCCACCGTAATCTTAGTAAACGAAGCTTCAAAAACCTCGTCCACAACTCATCGAAAAATGCGTCACAATGGCGTCAAAAAAGAAATCAAAACCAAAGAAAACGACTTGAAAAATGTGCCAAAAATTTTATAAAAAACTCGTTAAGATATCCCTTAAAAACACATTGAAAAGTGCGTCCAATAGGCGTCAAAAAAGCGGCAAGAAACTGTTTAAAACACGCGGAAAAATTCGCCTTAGGAAACGCTCAAAAAGTTTGTCGAAAATTCGTCAAAAAATGTTCAAAAATGATCTACAAAACCCTTTGCAAAACTTAAAGGAAAATGAGTCAAAAAATGTTCAAAAATGATCCATAAAACTCTTTGCAAAACTAAAAGGAAAATGCGTCAAAAAATGATCCATAAAACTCTTTGCAAAATTTAAAGAAAAATGCGTCAAAATATGATCAAAAATTATGCATAAAACTCATTTCGCAAAACTTCTAGAAAAAGTTTAGACCAGTTAAAAAAATTATTTAAAAAGGCGTCAAGAAACCTCTCAAAAATAATGCCCACCAAGTCAGTCGAAAAATGCGTCAAATAACGCGCTAAAAAACACTTTAAACGTACTTCAAAAAACACGCAAAACAAAAACTTGTACAAGTCGACAAAAGCGTCGAAAAGTGAGTCAAAAATTGAATCGTAAAATACGTCAAAATCATGGGTTAGAAAACTCGTTAAAAAGCGAATGAAAGAGGTGCCAGAAACGCTCCGAAAAGCAGGCCAGATAACGTTTCGGAAGACTCTCCAAAAACGATTGTTCTCTCTGCGAGCTTTTTGCAGGTGACAAAGTCATCAGTGCAAGCCATCAGAATGTTCTTTGATTTATTGAAAGCCATAGGGGGAACTAATTGCCACTAAATCCAATCTACTGCACTTTTTTTGTTTGATAAACCTTCTCTTGGACAGCTGTATAAAAATAACCGCTGTAAAGAACGTCTGAATGAAGCCAACTTACTGTGAACTTATTGTACATATAAAAGCATTAAAGTGATTATTAACATTGTTTGCAATTGATCTTTGTTTTTTTTTTGTATAATAAAAAGAAGGATCCAATCTACTGCATTTTTTAATGATCAACTGCGCTCCTTTTTTTATAGAAGTGGCAACACTCTCGTTATTTTGCTAATGTGTCTCTTAAAACGTGATTAGACTTTTTGCGATTGTGCTCGATTCACAATGGGTACGGGAAAAGACTATTCCGCACATTTGACAAATTCACAAACAGCCACTCTGTGTTGTTACCGGTGTTAGGCTTCCCCGTCACATTTTCCGAAAAGGAATAGGCCTGATTGATGACACAAAGATCAATTTACGTATTTTGTAAACGAATAGCCCCAATTTGTTGTGTTCGATATCCGTCCCCCCGAAACATATTTTCTATGTGAAATTGCCAAATCGCCCTGCCTGGAAAGATTATGATTGTCACTTCTTAATTAATCTTCTTGATCGGTTGCTGCAAAGTCACAACATATCCTTTTCTATTGAAGGTACATCGAATCAATTTGCAGCCGAGATAATCTAAATAATTTGCTCACAGCAACATGACTGCTTAGCATTATTCGTCTTCCACATTTTTTTATATATATGCTCCATTCGTTTCCATTTACACCCAAAAATTTGATTAATTATCACAAGTGACGTCTCAGCATCAGGCGTCGCTTGTACCGCACTCACGCACATTTCATCTTTTGCACCTTGATCTGCAAATGTGTGTATGCTGACTTGCTGTGAACGAAAAACCATTAAATATGCCATACACAACAAAGCTTCTCCCGAATCTGGGTTATAGCTTCAATTTATTATCCTCCGCCGCAGCACCGCAGACACATGTAGACAGGCGGCCGGGGGAGTGTTCTCCGAGAATGCAACTCACCATCAGACATCATTAAAATTGATTGATCTTCTTTTTTATGGCTGGAGAGGGGGGTGTCATTTTTATTGCGCCGCCACCTAAAAATAAAACCGTGCCACCTCGCAATCTCGTTGTGCCGCCTCATCCGTTCCTGATTAGATCAATCAAATGTCAGCCAGCCGAAGCGGGTTGTTTTGCTTTGAGAGACAGCGCACATTAATGACTATCGGCAGGGATTCCGGCCAACAAAAAAAAAAAAAAAACAGTCATCTTCATCAAAAAGGGATATCCACCGGAGAACCGGAGAACTCCTTGTCGCGAATTGCCTTCTTGGCGTTTACTTATCGTGTCAGGGCGGATACTACTTACGTAGGTGCGAATACATCTCCCGATAACGTGCCTAATGGAGTCTAAAATGCTGTCTTAAGTGATGTAGGTATTTATACTCACTTTGCCTGACGCTGGCGTGTACTTTCGATTGAATCAACCCTGACAGACATTCAAAACTCTCGACAGGGATTATAATTAAGTTTTTTTCTGCCAACAATGACACAGAGAGGGCTGTTCCTTTTTTAAATCAATAATGCCACACACAAAAAATAGGTCAGTTCGGGAGGCTTTTGTACACAAGAAGACAATAGACACAACAAACGTCCGAAAGCGTTGGCTTAACCGTCTTTTAATGGATCTAAAGGATGGAAGAAAAGGAACGGATTCTCCATACTTCCTTCCAAGGGAAGTATATGAAGACATGTCACGAGGTAACTCATGGAAATCCGCGTGACCAAAGACAGATGAAAATAAAAGCAAGCAGCTTGGAAACCTGGCCAAGGTGCACAATGTCAGATAGTTGCTGCCACTTAATGCGTAAGTACCCACAACATGTTTGCCGCAATTAGTTTCAACTGACAGCAATAACAGCAGAGAGTAGCGAAATAAGAAATGAAGAACCCAGAGGCTTAACCGCAAATTGTATGTTTTACAAGGAAAGTTACCAGTTACACTCTTCCATCCACAGTCTCTGGCAGGCAACACCTTTGCGTTACAGCCAATGGACTCTACCCCATCAATTAAGCTGTTAATTTCCACACAGCCGCAATTCCATGGAGTGTGCCCCTTCCCTCGTGTGTGTACAACACCGCAGGTTGGTGGCTCTGGCTCGTCTCGTGCAGGGAGTCGGGTGGAAAATCAACACCATTTCGACAAATCCACGGCATACACATTACGGCATTAAAATATTAACTACCCCCTATTATTTTAATGGCTGGCACCATCCCACCTGGAACGTGTGAATCCGCCACCAACGTCTACGTGATGTACTGCACTACAGGCACGAATGAAGGGCTCATGGCTGCGCTGCTGCAGTGAGCGCGGTTAAATATCGGTGGGAATATGTTCACTGGTGGCGCTGAAACTGGCAAACGTTGCAAACGCTGTCAGTGGTTGTATGAAATTTATTACAAATCACAGCAACACATTTTTCAATTTACGAGGAATTTATGAATAAATTCTGCTTTCGCAAGAGAAACTAAACGCAAGTGCTACCACCGTAGTTTGTGTATGGGTATGGCCTAAAGTGCTGCGCTGCTGATGGACTTTTAGTGGAAATTTAATGAAAATTTTGCATTAATAATGTGCAGGAGCTGGTTGAAGGGTATGGGTGACCTACATAATGGGTGGACCGTGGACCACCTATGGCACTTCGACTGTGTAGAAGTTGGAATTTTTAGCTTTTAATGACGTTGGTGTCTTCCCTTCAAAAATTGCATATTTCTTCGAAATCACTTCATCAGCGGACGCTGATCATTTCAACTCCAAAGCCATGAATACAGTATCACGAGGTATAAACGATTTCTCGGAGTTTGTTGTAAAATTTGACAGTTTATCGACACCGAAATAAATGGGATCTTCTAGTATTTTATTTACGTTCCTATTTATTTTTATTATTTTGAAGTGTGACGTAAGAGTGAATGCAAGCACTTGTGGCGGAATTTCCAATACAGGGCAACGTCACTCCACGCATATAATGTTTTCTCGTACAAATATCGAAAGCGAATGTTGAAATCTTTAATTTCCGCCATTTACAGGAAGGTGGGAGCCTACTTTTGATGGCAACTGCCCGCATTTGATTGCATATTAGGGCACATAACAGATGTCGACGCAATTCGGACAGACGAAAATTTTAGTTATCAGCAGAACCAGAAATTTACGGACGAACCTTTTTTCGAAGGAGCTCAGTATGAGCTTATTCAAATGGTCGGACTTGTAAGTTTTTGAGGCGAAAAAACTTGGTTTGAACTTTAGTTTGCCGGACTTTTAATCTTGAACATTCTGCTACTGCAATGGGCAATGCATTTCACATTGTTGAACTTGGCTTCGTGTATTTATTTAAGAACTCCATCAGGTAAGTGATTGAAAAGTAGTAAGAAATAAAGCCTAGTATGCTGCTCGCGCTTAAATTAAGCCCCCATATAAAAATGGCTCCAAAGATAAAACTAAGCAAAGCTATTAAGCCAAGCAGAACGCAGCTCAAGCTAAATTTGTTAGCCACTGTACGAAATATCTCTACAGAATTTAAGTAAGCGTATTAATGCAAAATACATTTTTTCACTGCTAAATTTTGACGGATCAGAGAAAATATCGGTATTCGCAATAAAATTTCAAACGAAATCAAATTAACAGTAGCAAGTCAATCAGCTTTACCAACACAGTTCTTTTTTTTACGAAACTTACACTGTCAAAATTAAGCAAACATTAAGCGAAGTGGTGGAGAGAAACATTGGCTTAATTTTAGCTTTCCTGGAACAGCATATTAGGCTTAAGCGAAAAATGTTTCAATCATATTGTAGCTCTACAAACAAACACACCAAGAAAAAGACAATACAAAGATGACGTTTGGATTTCTAGTTAAGTAAGTTCAAACTGACTTGATGTATGTCAGTTTTTATTGGACTATATTGGTCACCTGACTTTTTTTTTCAATTTGAAGTTTATGTAGGGCTAAAAGAAAAATCTAGTCAAGAAAATCCTGCCTGAACATTCAGTTGACATTTCGAAGTGTCAAAATTCATAAATAAATCGCGAGAATACAAAAACAATTTAAGTTGATTAGTCAACGCTTTCGTATATATCAACCAACAGACGATTTGTTGCAGCCCACTTTCAATTGATCACCAGATGACAAGCGACTTGTTAAACTGACATAAAAATTGACATCTACTACAAATTTTTAGAGCAAATGAGCACATTTAAGAATCTTGTTATCTAAAGTCGACTAAATTAGTCTGGATAAGATGTAACCTGATCGCAAAAACTAGATTGGTCGGGAACGTCACTTTTCTAAGTCAGCCACATGTGCCAACTGTCAACTTAGTACTCAGTCACGAATTTCTTGAATAGATTCGTTGGCTACATCTCCGTAAGCGTCAACTGAAGTAGCTGCTCATATGACCGATTTCAGCCAATCAAAACCGAGATTCATCTAGTCGGACAGCTGTCAGACTTACAAAACTAGATACTTGAACGTCTCCAGTGGTTAATCTTTTGTCAGGTTGTGGTTAATGGAACGTATCCGATTTTGAGTCTTGGTTTGTTTCCTCGGAACAAATCTCTCTATGAAGCTGGGAACTGTCAATTTGGGTAGCTGTCACAGTATTTTGTTGACGTAACATATTTTCCAAAATGAGGCTGGAGTTTATTGTGTTTATTTTTTATATCAGGGTGGACCAGAGCCTTAATCAATATGACACTCAAGCCAAATCGATCTATGGCTAGTTGTCTCCAGTTGATTAAAATCCAGTTTCAACTTAGGTAAGATATCTCTCCCGTGTTGTCGCTCTCTATAACCAAGCAATGTTGTTTGATTTATTTTAATCCTTTAAAGCTCGATGGCCCGCACAGTTTGTCATGGGATACAGTCGTTTAAACTCCTTTGAAACAAAGCGGACGGAGTTCCGTTGAAACCGTTGACAGTCGCCTAAAATTTAGAAATGGCACATTCGTTCTCATTGGCAGACATATCGAGTGAGAGTGAGAGAAATTATCATGGACAATAAATGAATTGAGATGAAGCGCATTCATTGGTGGCGGCTTTGAGAAGCCAATGACAAACTCGAAAAGACAAAACAGTATTTTGTCTGTGAAATAATTCAAAAAGGCTTTGGGATTGGGACTGTTCCTTTCGTTGATTATATAAAACTTGAGGTATCCACGAATACATTGGGGCTGACCCCTTCAAAACCTGTCGGACTTGTTAGTTCAATTATAAAGCCCATCCAGCTGCGCGGCAAGGGTAGTCAAACTCAGTATAAGCTCGTTAGTTCTATAATCAAAAATATCAAACCAGCATTACGACGAACTTATACCTCGTATAAGTGCAAGATAACGATAAGTAAATATTAGCACTGCTAACTGTCAAAACAAAGCATTCTAACTGCGTGTATGTATAGACATATTGTTTCTTTAGCAAGACAACTCGTATCGCAATCAATTATTTATGTATGCGATTACGAAATCGGTGTTCTGCTCACGTTCAATGTCAAGATCACAAAGAATTGCGTAGTGCACACTGCACACCCAAGACAAGAATTACTATACCCCGCCGCATACTTAAACTGAACGAATATCAGTATTCACTTTCGCAAAATTCACCGGGTATACAATACACTGCTGAGCTAATAGAGAGCGACTTTCAGTGAATTAGTTGAGCACAAGCTGCCGCGACGAACGGTTTATCAAGATGGTGCTTTCTGTGATTTTAATTTCCATGGCCATAGTGCTGGCATCGGTCGCAGTGTACACAAGGCGCAATCTGACTTACTGGAAACGACAGGGTATTCCACACGACAAGCCGGATTTTCTCATGGGCAATATGAAGGGAGTCGAAAAGACCCGCCACTTTCGTACAATCATGAAGGAGTACTACGAAAAATACAAGGGGACCGGACCGTTTGCTGGGTTCTTCTTCTTCCTCAAGCCAGGTGTGGTTGTGCTGGACCTAGACCTGGCTAAAAATATTCTCGTGAAAGACTTTCACAATTTCGCCGACCGGGGAATATTTTACAATGAAAAGGACGACCCATTGAGCGCGCACCTATTCACCTTGGATGGGGCCAAATGGAAAACCATGCGCAATAAGCTCACGCCGACTTTTACCTCGGGCAAAATGAAGTTCATGTTCCCGACAGTGGTGTCGGTTGGAGGTCACTTGGTCGAAACATTTAACCAACTCACACGACAGGAGTCTGTTATCGAAGTAAGGGACATATTGGCGCGCTTCACAACAGATGTCATTGGGACGTGTGCCTTCGGCATTGAGTGTAACAGCCTAAAGGATCCAAATGTAGAGTTCCGCACGATCGGCGCCAAAGCATTCACACTTCATCGCCATGGCAAGTTCGTTGAGGGCCTCGTGTTCTCCTTCCCGAGTTTAGCTCGACTATTGGGAATACGACAAATTCACGAGGACATTCATCAGTTCTACATGAGGGTGGTGCGGGAGACTGTGGAATACCGAGAGAGAAACAACATCAAGCGCAACGACTTCATGAATTTGCTCATCGAAACTAAGAACTCCGAGGATGGTCTGACAATCGGAGAAGTCGCTGCCCAGGCCTTCGTTTTCTTTTTGGCCGGCTTCGAGACCTCTTCCACTACGATGAGCTTTGCACTGTTCGAGTTGGCATTGAATCCCGATGTGCAGGACAGGCTGAGGGCTGAGATCAATGAGCAGCTCGAAAAGCACGACGGGAAGTTCACCTACGAGTGCATGTCTGAAATGCGTTACATGGAGAAGGTTATGAAAGGTAGGGTCCTTAACTTGGATTTAAATTAAAAAATTTAAACGTCTTTCCCTAGAAACTCTGCGAAAATATTCCATCCTGAGTATCGTCTTTCGAAAGGCGCTCAACGAATACCCAACTGGCGATCCAAAGTACACAATACCGAAGGGAGCTGTAGTGATCATTCCGACCGATGCAATTCATCGCGACCCACAAATCCATCCCGATCCGGAGCGATTTGATCCGGAGCGTTTTAGCCCGGAGGAGATGCAGAAGCGCCACCCCTGTACGTGGCTGCCATTTGGGGACGGACCGAGGAACTGCGTCGGACTGAGATTCGCAAAGATGCAAACGTACATTGGCCTCGCGATGTTGCTGAAGGACTACAAGTTCCACTACTGTGATAAGACCCCGAATCCACTGGAAATCGATGTGACCAACTCCATGCTCGCTCCCAAGGGCGGCATCTATCTGCGTGTGGAGCGCATTTGAAACTGACTGTCGTTAAATAATCTGACGAACTCGTCTTTGAGTTCCATTTGTCATATTTGGTGTCTACCTCTATTTTCCCAATGGAAATAGCTACTGCGACCTACAGCCGACTCAAGGTGAGGGCCAGAAACGACTGTCGGTACAGGCGAACTTGTTTACTTGCTGTATAATTATGGGCTCTTGTGGTGGCGGCGCTAATAAGCACCTTGGCTGTCGACATTTTTTTGTATCCAGTTTTTCTGTAATCACAAAAATTACGTGAATTCTAATGGAACACATTTCACTTGAATAAAGCCTCAGGTTTGAGGGGACACCATTATAATTAAAGCTTCCGTTTCCCTTTGAACGTGTTTAATTTGAATGAATGTGCAAAGTAGGTATCTAATAATTTCCAATGTCATCGATTGCACAGTGGCTAAGATAGTAATGTTGACAAGTTGCGATGCTGAGACTGACGGCGTCACATAAATAATTTCTCGCTTCCCGAAATGTCCACTAATTCACATCTTTCTGTTTCAAAGTGTCCCACAAGGTTCATGTTTGCGCCCACTCCTCTGTCGCTTCTAAACAAACAATTGGATGCAAACAAAGCACCATAGCAAGCTATTGGATTTCATTAATTGTTTACTTATATAAATCACCAGCAATTAAAACAGGTAACTACCAACAAGTGTGTATCTACATTTCATACACGAATCTACCTACTTACAAACACTAAAAAAGGCTCAGTGTTCATGGATTGATTCGTACAAAAGCTTAACACACCCTTAAATATTTATCTCCCGCGTCTAAAGAAACAATCGGCATAGCGCATGTCAAATCGGTCAGCGACAGTTCAATTATTGATGTCGTTCTAAAATAAGAAACTAAAAAAATTGCGTTCATAGGCGAATGAGTAATTTGGTTAGCGATAATCAAAAACAAAATGTTCTTTCTTGCTGTGGGCAGCCTCTGCCCAGACAGTATCAGCGGAGGTTGGCGGAAGCAGTTATTGTTTACTTTTTCTCTGTGTTTGTTTATACTTTTGTTCGTGAATAATCTAAATGTTAGTAATTAGTGGAAGCATGTACCTCGAAGCTCAGACGTCAGACGACCTTAGATGAGGGTTGCCATATTTTCGATTTTGTGCATATGCGCATCAGAAATTTTATTATTCGATCGTGGGATTTTTTTTTAGCTTTTTATATCTCACTCCAAAAACAATTTGTAAACAAACATTGAAGCTACTTTAAAGCCCATGCCTAGGAATTAGGAGTGATTTTGTGAACAGTTCAATTCTTAGAGTCAAACATTTCCAGAATATATTCCGATTGGGAGGACATTATGGTGTTCACCTTGTCAGGAAGTGAACTTGGGCAATTTTGTATTAAATACAACAGAGGGGATGACAATCGTAGTATTTTGAATTAGTATTTCGAACTTTTGGGGTGTCCTGTCCATGGCGTTAATACAAAATAAAGCAATTCAGAATCTTGTGCGAAATGGTATGAAAAACTTTATTGAACAAATAAATTAATGACAACAACTAGTAATAGTAATAGAATTGCGAACTGCGAATAAGCGAATAATCGCAGTTTCTGACAGTTCATTCAAATGAAAACTTTTCTAAGAGGCAGATGAACGCGATTCATTTTTTTTAGAGGTTAAGTACGAACGAGTTTTTCATTTTCATTGTGGATCGCGACTGTATTATGTGGATTGTAAATAAAGTGTGCAAAAATTTCCAATTCGCGAGTGAATTCCTGTCGATGTTAATTTCGCGATTTAAAATAATTCAGACTCATGTTTTTTTAAGCTGGGCCCTCGTTTTCCGCCTTTTCATTCAAAAAGCACCAAAATTAGTGTTTTTCCCCTCAATCTGGGATCACTGGCTGCAGACCCAAATTCAAATTACTTCACACTCCTGGCAGCATCCTTCGAGGGCGAACAATTTAAACTGCCACATTTTGAGAACGCAGCTAAATTTGTTGGAAATAAGTTCAACTTACGTCCAGGTTGAAATGAAAGTATACATTTGTTCATTGTTTCAATGAATGTATTAATTCTTCCTCAAAATTACACAGCAGACGATACATTTTTACACAAGTTTTGCAGCAAAACAAGAAAAGGTGAATTTTTCACTATTTTCCCTATTGACACGTAAAATAAGAAAAACTATTTTTTTTTCGGTTTCCATAATGTTGTAACATTTGTAGGACCTAGAGCGACTTTTCTGCAGTTTAAGGACAGTTTTCTTGATTTCCCATTTCACCTAGCACGTTGCAGATCCATGGAAGAAGATTCTGTTCGCCTTGTAGTTCATCTGAGAATCCCCAGCGATATACATACATTTCTTCTCTAATGGCTGTCGTTGTGGCGAATCTCTGCGGTCGAATGACATAATCGGGAAATAACAAAATGCAAACATCCACAAGAAAACATAAGCGAATGCATGCACGAAGATTAGGCGAACCTTCTGAGGAACATTATCAAAATTTACAATTGTAAATTATGGGATGGATGGTGAAATTCAAAACTGTTGTCGCACTTTTTTATTACCAAAGACATTATATCAATTTTTTTTAGCATTCTTATCTTAAATATCAAATTTGATAAATTTCTTTCAGTATCTGGTTTGTGGAAAGCAGATTGGTGGGAAGCCGATCGAAACGCATGCAATTCCAAAGTGTGCTTTTAATTTTCCTGTTATTGTGCTATCCACATTGATAAATATTTTTAAATAGAAAAGTTTAATAGGCTATCATAAAGTTGGCCGTTTTCTGTAGTTAGACTCTTCCAAAGTAAGAATTAACTATTGGCTTTAAAAAAATTCGTGCAGTACCTCAGACATGGCATTTACATGAACACAAGTGACGCTTGTCGAAAACAAATTCAAATTATGTTCTTGTACAATACTTACGGCGGTTTCGAGTAACGTTTTTTTCCCCCACAACTACTCGAAGCAAAACAACATTTCTGTTATCTCGTCAATAAAATCAATGGGGCTGATTAGAAAAGCTTAGCGATACGCACTGCAACAATCCGGTCTGGTAAGCCTGCCATCAATCGTACGAATGATTTCACTTTAAAGTTTCTTGTTTGAAGCCCATGTCAGCTGAAAGTAGTAGAAGTTCTGATCAGACTGCGAGCAGTCGCGCAGTCTTCAAATTGTTAACATGGCGATTTTCCCGGTTTTGATTTGTATTATCATAGCGCTGGTATCGGTGCTGGCCTACTACTTCAAACGGCACCTTTCGTACTGGAAGCTTCGTGGTATACCCCATGACGATCCGGACATTGTGTTTGGGAGCGTGAAAGGATTTGAAAAGACTCGCCATTGGCGTAGCATTTTGAAGGAATGCTACGACAAGTACAAGGGAACCGGTCCATTTGCTGGTTTTTTTTTCTTCCAAAGTCCAGCAGTGATGGCCTTGGACTTGGACCTGGTTAGGAACATTCTGATCAAGGATTTTAACAACTTTGCCGGTCGAGGGCTGTTCTATAACGAAATTGACGATCCGCTGAGCGCGCACTTATTCAGCTTGGATGGCGCCAAATGGAAGAAGATCCGCGCTAAGGTGACACCAACTTTTACCTCGGGCAAAATGAAGTTCATGTTCCCCACGGTGGTATCGGTTGGAGATCACTTGGTAGAAACTTTCAACAAACTCACTCAACAGGAGGCGGTCGTTGAAGTCAAGGACATATTGGCGCGCTTCACAACAGATGTCATTGGGACGTGTGCCTTTGGCCTCGAATGCAACAGCCTTAAGGATCCCAATGTAGAGTTTCGAACAATCGGTTCGAAAGCATTCACACTCAACCGTCACAGGAAGTTGGTTGAGGGCTTCATGTTCAGCTTCCCGAATTTGGCTAGAAAACTAAGAATGCGACTAATCCACGAGGACGTTCATCAGTTCTACATGAGGGTGGTGCGGGAGACTGTGGAATATCGAGAGAGGAACAACATCAAGCGCAACGACTTCATGAACTTGCTAATCGAAACGAAGAACTCTGCCGATGGCCTGACCATAGAGGAAGTGGCTGCGCAGGCCTTCGTTTTCTTTCTCGCCGGCTTCGAGACTTCCTCGACCACAATGGGCTTCGCAGTCTACGAGTTGGCGCTCAACCAAGATGTTCAGGACAAGCTACGAGCCGAGGTAATAGAGCAGCTCGGGAAACACGACGGCAAGTTCACCTACGAATGCATGGCTGAAATGACTTACATGGATAAGGTTATGAAAGGTAGGTTTTACTTTTCATTTGTTATTTAGAATTTCCTGGAGCGCGGTTTTTTTTTTCTAGAAACCTTGCGAAAGTACTCCGTTCTTTCTGAATTGATAAGAACTACTTTGGCGGATTACACCACCTCGAACCCAAAGTACACAATCCCAAAGGGAACACTGGTCCTGATTCCGGCCGATGCAATCCACCGTGACCCCGAAATCTACCCCGATCCGGAGAAGTTCGATCCGGAGCGCTTCAGTCCGGAGGAGACGCAGAAACGCCACCCGTGCACATGGCTGCCCTTTGGCGACGGACCGAGGAACTGTGTTGGTCTGCGGTTCGGAAAGATGCAGACCTACATCGGACTGTCCATGCTGCTGATGAATTTCAAGTTCGACAAATCCGATGAGACGCCGATTCCATTGGAAATGGACGTGAAAAACTCCATACTCTCTGCCAAGGGTGGCATTCACTTGCGTGTCGAGCGGATTGCTAAATAAACAACAAACGAAAGACTAGATGTGTTGGTTTTTGTCCAAGACACAATCAGATTCAGTGTTATTGTATATACAATAAAGATATTCTCTTCCAAAGGACCTTGCCACCACCTCTCGTCAAATGAAATAAAATCCAATTCGCTCTAATCTTCCGCTCTTCCACAAGGTTAAGCTGCTATTTCACTTGTTTTGTTTAACGTCGGAAAAATGTCATCAAAACTCAAGCACATAATACTCGTATATTTATTTAGAGGACTTCAAAGTGACATGCATAATCAAATTACTTCTCTCTCAGCAAACTCATTTCCATGGGCGCTCCATGTAGCAAACAGGATCCACATAAAGTGGGTATGAATTACATTTGGTAATTTGGGTGCTTTCATCCAAACAAACAACAAAAAGAAGAAAATTAAACTTCAATGAGTTTGAAAGGAAACTGTGCTTCAATAAGCTAAGTGACTGCTTATTTATTTTGATGAGAGCACTGGACTGATTTTGACTCAAAGAACTTTTGCTGTTGACACTTTTTAGTTTGGGCAGGAAAAAACTTCTACCTCATGCATATGTCCATTCCTCATGGTTACTATCTACTCCATCGGTACGGTTTCTGCGTCCTCTACTGTTCCACTGAAAACTGACGTTTGATTTAAAGGGTGTCCCACAATTCACGCAAAAAGTATTTTTTTTTATAGAAAATACACATTTTTCATTAGAAAGCTTACATTTTTTATTGGTTCATAAGGTTTGTTTGACGTGGCTAGCACTAGTGCGCACAGAGAAGTGTCAGCTAATTTTCACGCCTGTTAAAAACCCTGCACAACCCTGAAAATTCGACTTCTATATCGAACGCAAAATGTTGCCCTGAAGTCTGTCAGCTGTTGATATTAACAAATATTTATCTTTTTCTTTTGGTAACACTTTTCCCGTTTATTGTTAAAAATTAGTGAACTTAATTCTGAATTTGGGTTTGCCACAATGCAAATAGTTGATAAAAGTGTTCGAAATATAGATGACGAGTTTGAAAATGAATGACAGCAAGCGAAATGACAGACAGACAGCACTGAATTCTTGCTCCCACAAATTAACTGCGGTCAGTTCAGGCTTCAGGGCACAACTAGGGTGCCCTAGAAGCCATGTCAAACACAGGTTTTCAGTACCAGGGCGAGTTCAGTGCTATATCGAACGCATTAGGGTTAACCCAGTGCACACTAGTGCGCACTAGGGCCCACGTCAAACAAACCTATATAGTATACAGATTGGGGTTATGTTTTATGTATGGAATAGCTCATCGGATAAATGGCCGCCAAGGCTATGCTGGTAAGTACGTACTCTTTGATTTAAATTTTCTATGACGTTTCACATAACTCTGGCTGAATTTCATGAATACACTTCCCAATTTCCTCTTTCAAGCCGTTGGTGGTCGTGGGTTTGTTTGCATAGGCCTTTGACTTCAAAAAACCTTAAATAAAAATGGCGTTATATCGCAAGATCTGGATGGCCAATTCTTATCGCAAAAACGGCCGATTACACGATTAGAAAATGACTCAAGCAGCATATGAATTGTTTCTCTGGCTGTGTGGCACCGTCTTGTTGAAACCACATATTGGTCACATCCATATCTTGTAATTTTGGCACTAAAAACTGGGTTATCATGTCGCGATAACGAACACCATTGATTGTTACTGCCTGGCCAGCCGCCTTTTCATAACTAATGATCCGATAATGCCTCCAGCCCAAAATCCGCACCAAACAGTCACGCAGTGATCCATTTTGATGCATTTGTTTCTCAACAATTACTCGTGGGTTTTCTGAACAACAAGTGCGACAATTTTGACGGTTGACGAAGCCATCAAAATGAAAATGAGCTTCATCACTATAGGTAATTTTGTTGACAAACCTTCATTATTTCTAAAATATTGCTCGACAGTGAAAATGCCTTGTTCTTTCGAATAGCGCTCCATTTTAACTAACCCCGAACTGTCAGCTGTCACATTGTTATTTTTTTGCGTTGGCATCACTGTAGTATCAAATGGCGCAAAATTCAAATTTTTGCGTGAACTGAATGACAGTTTTAAGTTATAGGGCGAACTTGGTTTACCCTTCTAGTACCACAGTGTCAAATGAGCTAGAGACAGCACTTAAGTCGCCTTGAAAAATAGCAATGTTGAGCATTTTCTTATTTTCTGAATTTCAGCCCTTCGTAACCTTGTCCTACAAATTTTACTGCTTTACTGACTTGATCCACTTTATTCCCCACTTGGTATCTCATTCTCATTAGGTACTTACGAGTTAAATGCAAATCAGATGTATGCCAATCGATTAACGATGCCTCGCCCAACTAAGCCAATTCAACTAGTTCTATGCCTGGATGCGAAGTCCTTGGTTCATAAAAGAGAAACCCATCAGCGTGTTATGAGCTGCACTCGTAAAAAAACCACCAGCCACCGTCTTCAGCTCGACCAAATGCACAAAAGTAATAAATTTCGTAATTTAAATTTATGGTTGCGGTGGTAGTTTGGCTGCGGGGATGTCCTGCAAGCACACATTTCATTTGAAGGTTTTTCCTTTTATAATTCTTTGGTTGAGAATCTCTATAAATTTTCAGAACAACGCACGCCAGACCGACGAAAGGGGATTCCTTTCCGCAAATAGAAAGGAGAATGATGAAAAGTCCTTTAGTAGCAATCAAATATTGTTACTGTGCTCATCACGCGAGGAAACTATAATTGGTTGAGGGAGCATCTAAGGAGCGTTGCTACTAGTTGTATGGCAGTGAGCTGGTATTTAAAATGCAGTTATTTTTGGCTTTATTAAGTTGGTTTTCTTAAACTGATCCTTCTGCCTTCTGAACCCTCTTTTTGGAAAAAATTCTTTGTCTGTCTGAATGGAAACAGAACCGACTGAGCTGGGAATTTTGATGAAAAGCATTCCAAATTCGACAAAGGCAACTTACTTACTTAGGTGGCGCTGCAGTCCGGGGTGGACCTGGGCCTGAACCAATACGCCTTTCCAGTTGGTACGATCTTTGGCCAACTGCCTTCAGTTGCGCACTCCAAGCTGGTTGAGGACTCCTTCCACTTGAGCGCGCTACCTAAGGTGAGGTCTTTCTCTACTGAGTTGTCCCTCAGGCCTCCGAGAAGAAATCGAAGACTCTTCGGGTCTCCATTCGCTCTACATGTCCCAGCCATCTCAGACGTCTAATGGTCACTTTTCTGACCAGGTCCATGTCGGTGTACAGCTTTGCTGAGTTCGCTGTTTAATCTCCTTTACAAACGCTGTTGGGACCGAAAATCACTCGAAGAATTTCGCATTCGAAGCGATCTAGAAGGTCTTCATCCGCCTTTGATGATGTCCATGCTTCTGCACCACAAAGCAGGACTGGGATGTTGAGGGTCTCCTTGGTGTTTCTAGACAAGGGCTTTACCAATCAATTGACTTCTCAATCTCAGGCCCAAGTAACAGTAGCGTACGGCAGACAGTATCTTATATGCGATGTTAAGGAGACTAATGATACCTCTATAGTTGGCGCAGTTTAGAGGTTATCCTTTCTTGTGGATCGGACAATACTGGAGGCTCCTTTCATCAGGCATACTTTCCTCTAACCAAATCCTGGGACAAGTTGGTGTATGCACGGCAGGTAAGCCATCTGCTCCAGCAGCCTTTTTTGGACTTCAGCTCCTATATCTTCGCAGAAAGAAAAATAAAAAAAAATTGCATTTGCCCTAAAACCCACTCCCATTTTAAGGACACAGTAGTTTCAACGATATTTCTCTCTTTCTGTTCATCACAACAGCCGTTGAATCGAAATAATCGCATCACGCACACCGGTGGGATATTGGGTCACAGATAAAAACTCGATTAACACAGATAAAGATTAAACCAACAACAGCAAAAAGCCCTCATCCTTCCACAACACGATAATATAAATCAGCGCCAATTAACACCACCGAGCCGCAGGACGTTCAGTATAAACGACGACATCGTCCACCTTCCGAAAAAAAAGTACTCAAACAATTTGTTTGGCTGTTTTATGAAATATAAAAATGCCAACACAGCCCACCAGCAGGGACACCGGCCTGCAGATTGAATTTATTGGCCCTTGGTGACAGCCGTAATGCCCTTAATTCGCTTTTAATATGACACAGTGTGCTCACGGCCGGCCGCCTAATCTCGATCTTTTGTCAGCGCCCAGCATTCAGCATATGTGCTGAGTTTGATGAGTTTTTGCCCGTCATAAAGTGTCAGTTTTATTACCCGATTGTCACATTGTATGCGTATCCAGTACTCAGACTGTCGCCGGTCCTGCTGGGTGATTTTTATTCGCCTTGGCACACAAGTTTGCGAGTTATCCTGTCGCAGTTAAGTTTCCAAATTAAAGTCATCGTGATGGTAGCTGGTGTGCTGAACATGCCGCCAGTAATGATGAGTATCGCAGCGGAGTTGACTGCAGTCAATCAGGATCGCCGGACAGAAGCGAGAAATGAAGAATGAAGCCCACCCTCGTGTGTGCTTACACTCGTATATCTAAGCGAAGGATGGCTAAGGGTCAAATGCCTATCAGGGACATCGGCACGTTAGTCCTATCGCCTTTGCCATTTATGATTGTTGATATGATTTTTGTCCATGTAAGCAGCTGCTGGCCGAATTACAGAGATGGCAATATGCGGACAGTGTATGAAGTGTCAACAGGAATTGTGCGACATTTTGCTGCGATTTGCTCTGTCCAAATGATTAGGTAACTGCCATCATCGTAAAGTCACCTGGGTGACGGTGCCGACTGAATTTTATTGCAGAAGTTTTGTGGTATTGATTTAGGAAACCGACTTATTCATATGAATCTGTGGGCGTGGCACATTTATTTTGTGTCATCAATTTGTATTAATTTGATATTTTAGGCATGCCCCGAGGGGTATTACAGGCCATCTAGTCCATTCCTCTTCGTATGGTAGGTATCCCTTATCCAGTCCTTGCTATTGAGCGTGCAGTTACAATCTGTCTAGTTGACAGTTTGTTTTTACTATCACGGGCGTCTTTTTTTCTGTGTGGCCTGTCATTAGTTCACACCTCATATTCTTTTCAAATCGAGGATCTAACTGGCTTGCGTCGCAGTAGGTTCGTTCGCATACGCGGTTGGAATCGAACGCAATCGTACAAAGGTCTATACACGTACCCATCAAAAATGACAGAAAGAGAGAAAATTGGAAAAATAACGAGTAGCTCCTCCCTTTGCTCGAAACAGCTCAGAGATTTTCAACCTGAAATTAAATTTTAAATTTTATTTTTCTTGCGTGTAAGGGGTCACTTTTGACCTGAGTGTTTGCACGGAGTACTCTTCTTTATTTGGAGACCTGCATTTTTATTTTCTCCTTATGGTTCCCTGCTTAGGCTCCATTCTCAAAGTTATTCTTTTGGAAGGTGCAGTCTCCACGAAAACTGTATTAATTCGAGGGATGTATGTAATAAATGCTGGTCGCTCTCAAACCGAAACCCCAATCCCAATCGCTTCATTAAATCCCCAGAAGTTATCGAGTCCCATTCTCTTCTAGAAATCCAATCGAGATCCATTAAAACCGAATGGTATTTGCGGAGCAATTAAATATTCACACATCTGGTAACACTATGCTTACTGTTTGGGTACTTAAAATTTTGCGAAATTTAATTACTCCACATCGGAGCAAAACTATCATAACCATCAACTAAGTGTGGAATTTCACAAAAAGTTTGCATACTACTCTGAGTGTATTTACTTAGAGTGTCCAGAGATAGCAAGAGTTTTCAACTAAAATTCCGCACTAAGTACCTTGGTGGGGTAGTTCCCCGCACACCGCTTGCCAGGACCATCTTTCGTTTATTTTGCTCCCGCCGACAACGGTCGCCGCGCAGCGCCTATGGGTAACGAAGCATAGCGAACAAAGTGGCAATTAATCACACCCCCTTGGTCCGGTCCTCAATAAGCTTTTGGCTGGGTGGGAAACTGCTCATGTCGGACATCGTTGAGCCCTCAAGTTCGTACTCTTGTTTCATTTCATTACGTTTATCGTAGAAAATTACCTGTGCCAACAGAGGGCAGCGGGGCGTTCATAAATCAGGCTGTTTTCGTAAAAGCAACATAATACGGATTCCCATTTCCGTTCGGTGGATAATTAATATAACATTTGAGATACATCGTCGGCGTGATGGCGGATTCAGTGGAGTGGTATGCTTGCATTATGTAAACGGAGTCGATTTTGGATGCATATGTGGTTTGGGATTTTTTTTGTACATGCTACGAGTGGAAGTAAGTTTCCACTTAAAAAAAAAACATTTGTTGACACCCAAAGCCGCGTGAAATGTTTGCTGATACTATATTTCTGAGTGGGAGGACCTCTTAAATCCATTGTGTGGAGTTCTGTATAAAAAATCTCTCACAAGTCTTCGACGAATTTAAATACCTCATACGAAAAGGGTGCAAAGTTGTGAAGTATATTTCCGATGCTCCCCTCCTTTGAGTTCGTAAAATAAAATCCGCTGAATTTCCATATCATACCGCAGCAAGCTTCCAAATATTTCCTATAAGCATTCGCATAATCATTTCCTGGATTTTGTCAGTTTATCTCTGCGCGTTAGTTATGATTACAAAGAGCTCGATTTTTATGTGGCCATTCGCCGAGACGGCTACACTTTCATACCAAAAAATTATCGCCAGGGAATCAGAAATTAACTCGCTGGAAAAACCCACAGCAAAATAAATGCGAATCGCCAGATTTTTAGAGGTGAGGAATTTGACCACGACCTTGACACTTTAGGTCAATATTATCGGCCCTAGCGAGGTATCCGTTGGAACGGAAAATTCTCCGCAGCGCATACTCTGTCGGAACCTCAAATCACTTTCGCGGTGTCCGTTTTCAAAACAAATATAATTGAAATGCAAAGGCAAAAGGCAAAGATTTGACATCCTCGTACTTGTTTTTCGCTTGATCTAGCACTGGAAATACAATTTGAAGCAATAAATACAAACAAATGCGTTGCAATATTGTTTATCCTTTTTGTTGCTCACATTTTTTAACACTTCACTGCAAATCGTAAGTAAATTCCGCCACTGATTGTGGTCGCATTATATCGGAAACAATTCTTATGAAGCTGTCAAAAAATGTCACTCGAAAACAAAATTTTGATCGCACTGCAATGCAACGCAAAACGCCGGAGTGTGTGACATTTGAATCGAAACAATCCTCCGAACAGCTGTATGGAAGAATAACTAAAGGCAATAACCCTCCGAATCGCATAAAATCGGGGAATTTTTCGTTCCGACGGATGCCTCACTAGAGCCCAGTGATGCCAACTAAGGCATTCGGAATTATGCCTTAATTGGCATCACTGGGCTTGAGACATTGATGTATAATTTTCAGAAAAAAAAACATGTTTGTGAGATGTTTTCACAATCTATCCATACAAATAAATTTTGTATTTTGTAAATTTGGTATGTTGATCGATGTCGCATTACTCATTTTCATTCGCAAGTGTGCGTCCAGTTAATTTTCCAATTCTCAACTTGACTTCCTCGACGTCAAACAAAATTATATACAAAATAATTGGGACAAAGTCCTCTGTTAGCTTCTTCGAATAGAGAGAGCAAAAACAATTTAATCACCTATCGATCGACCAACATTCTGTTCACTTAATTTAAAACGAAATGGGAACAATTGGTCATTAACTTTTTATTTTCGAAATGATACATTGAACTCAACGACGAAGCAATTTTGTCAACAACAACCGATTGCATTCGGAATAACCAGCACACGCAGAGCGTTCTCAAATGTGAACTTTCTTATTTTCAATACGCTCCACGCGTAGGTAAATGCCACCCTCGGTGCAGAGTATCGAGTGCTTTACATCAATCACCAACGGGTTCGGCGTCTTATCGCAGTAGTGGAACTTGTAGTTCATGAGCAACATCGACAGCCCCACATACATTTCCATCTTTCCGAATCGCAGGCCCACGCAGTTCCTGGGTCCATCTCCAAATGGCAGCCATGCACCGGGGTGACGCTTCTGCGTCTCCTCTGGACTGAACCGCTCCGGATCGAATCTATCCGGATCTGGGTAAATGTCGGGATCCTGGTGAAAACTGTCGACCGGAATTATGACCAGAAGGCCCTTCGGAATTGTGTATTTTGGATCGGCGGTTGGGTAGTCATTGAGCGCCCTGCGGAAAAGACTCACCACAATGGAGTACTTGCGTAGAGTTTCTAAAAGCAATAAAAGTCGTAAGTCTCACAACTCTACACCGTGAAAACCTACCTTTCAAGACCTTTTCCATGTAGTGCATTTCAGACATTGCCTCGTATGTGAACTTGCCGCCATGTTTGTCGAGCTGCTCGTGTATCTCCACCCTCAACTTGTCCTGTACATCTTGATTGACGGCCAACTCAAACAGTGCGAACCCCAAGGTGGTGGAAGAAGTCTCGAAGCCTCCAAAAAATAATAAAAAAACGTTCGCTGCAACTTGCTCCATTGTCAGACCGTCGTGAGAGTTTTTCAATTCGATCAGCGAATTCATGAAGTCGTTCCGCTTGATGTTGTTCTTCTCGCGATATTCCACAGTCTCTCGCACCACCCTCATGTAGAACTGATGAACGTCCTCGTGGATTAGTCGCATTCCCAATTTGCGAGCCAAATTCGGGAAGCTAAGCACGAGGCCCTCGACCAACTTATTGTGGCGATGGAGTGTGACTGCCTTTGAACCGATTGTGCGGAACTCCACATTTGGATCCTTAAGGCTGTTGCATTCAAGGCCAAAGGCACACGTCCCAATGACATCTGTTGTGAAGCGCGCCATTATGTCCTTGACTTCAACGACCGCCGCCTTTTGAGTGAGTTCGTTGAAAGTTTCTACCAAGTGATCTCCAACCGACACCACCGTGGGTAACATGAACTTAATTTTGCCAGAGGTAAAAGATGGTGTCACCTTAGAGCGGATGTTCCTCCACTCGGCGCCATCCAAGTGGAATATGTGTGCACTCAGCGGATCGTCCTTTTCATTGTAGTATATCCCCCGATCCGTGAAGTTACTGAAGTCCCTTACCAGAATATTCCTAACCAGGTCCAAATCCAAAGGCAGTACAGCTGGAATTTGGAAGAGGAAAATCCCAGCAAACGGACCAGTTCCTTTGTACTTGTCGTAGTATTCTTTCAAAATGGTACGCCAATGGCGAGTATTTTCAATTCCTTTTACGTTGCCAGTTAGAATTTCTGGCTCGTCATGTGGAATTCCACGAAGTTTCCAGTACGAGAGGTGGCGCTTGAAATAGTACGCCAGCACCGATACCAGCGCTATGACGAGACATATCAAGACCGTGGAAACCGACATAAAAACGATTTTAAGAAAAGACAACCGCCCGCAGTCTATTCGCAGCTTGTACTAATTTTGCTGAAGTTGGCCGAACTTGCTTCCATCCGCGGTCTGTATCAACTCGAAGGCGGGTCAATGCACCAACAGCAGATTGTCGTCAAGTGAGAGATTTTTTTGTTTTTCCATTTGTTTACCAAGTTTGAATCAGGATAAGCTGAAAATCACTGCTGCAACAGAGCTTTTTACAAATTTACAAAATCAAGACATCGAGGTGAATGTACTAAAGGCAGGCAAACAAGTTAATCCATTCGTTTGTTAATCAAAAGCGATACCCTTCGAACATGCTTTTACTTTATTTCGAAATAAAACTGTAGGATTTCAAACGAAAAACTAATAACCCGCCTTTCTCCCAGGGATAGTGGCATCCCTGGTTACTTTAAGTGTTGCTTTAAATCGTCCTCAAATCGATGTCTGTGGGCGCCCAACCTTTGTTTTGACGTCCATGTCGGAGTTTGTCACTCTAACCCGCATTAGCATTCCAAACTCGGATTTATCAATTTTTTTTTTCTATATATATTTTGTCATTTCCTGCACGTCCTTCTGCAAATATATGGATAATTTAGCATTTCCTCTGAATGGGTATTTTATTTATTCGCTTTAAATCAAACGACGACCATCCACAACCACATACGAGACGAAAACGCCAGCCTACAAAAAAAAAACAAAAAACACTTTTTGTGGCACTGTTTGCCATGTTATCAAGGTAATCAAATTCCTTCTAAACCATATATCATTTCGCCGGGAGGTTGTCTCTTTTTTCTGTACCTACCGTAGGGGTATTGTGATTTATGATGGCACACGTTGCCTTTTGATACCTTTTCTTTGCATTTTACCTCGCGCCAAGTGCCACACTCTCTTCAGATGATACAGAAGGAGATTTGCTTTCGGAAAGTAACAATGAAGGGGGTAGGTGTTTTTTTTCTATTCAACACAAAATAAAAATGTCCTTTAAGACTGGATTCTATTCTTGGAAATATCCACACGTTTGAATGGTTCCATTCATGTTATGCATGTATATGTGTATCACGCTGGTGCTAGGCGAATGCAAACTTTTTAGGTGAATGGTTTAAGTTTTAAATTTTTGTTCTACTCGTGTGTACATGGATAGGAGGTGCAGTTTTGAATTTCTTTGTGAAAGGCACCTGCATGGAACTGAGTCTTCCTGGGCACTTTCGAAGTAGTTTTGTTATTTTTTTGCGGGTGATAAATTTGGGACTATATCCTGGTATCCTGCTCGCACAGTTTCCGGTGGCATAACAACCCGAACTCATCAACTTAACATTCTCAGTTACAAAAATCCTTTTCGATTATTCATATTTTCACATTCAAGTTCAATATAAAACATATTAAAAATAAGGAAAAAAATTACACCCTCTGACCTCAAATACGTTCCACACGCAAGTAGAGACCACCCTTGACAGAGAGCACCCCTTCGGTTGCGTCCATTTCCAAGGGAGTTGGTGTCCGGTCGCAACAGTGAAACCTGTAATTCCTCAGCAGCATGGTGAGCCCCACATACGTTTGCATTTTGCCGAATCTCAGTCCGATGCAGTTTCTCGGTCCATCGCCAAATGGCAACCACGCCAACGGGTGGCGCTTCTGTGTTTCCTCCAAACTGAACCGCTCCGGATCGAATATCTCCGGATCGGGGTATATTTGGGGATCCCGGTGAATAGCATCAACTGGAATCAGGACGAGACCCCCCTTTGGAATCGTGTACTTTGCATCGGAAGTCTTGTACTCGTCCCTAGCGATACGCATGATATTGATGACGACAGAATATTTCCGCAGAGTCTCTGAAAGGAACACATTCGTCTGACTGAGCCGCAAAATCAAATAAAAACCAACCTTTTACGACCTTCTCCATGTACAGCATCTCGGTCATGCACTCGTAGGTGAACTTGCCGCCGTGCTTCTCAATCTGCTCATTTATCTCGGCCCGCAATTTGTCCTGGATGTCCTGATTGGCGGCCAGCTCAAACAGAGCAAAGCCCATTGTCGTCGAAGAGGTCTCGAAGCCAGCCAAAAAGAATATGAACGACTGGGCTGCAATCTGCTCTATGGTTATGCCTGCGCCGGAGTTCTTCATCTCTATGAGGAGGTCCATGAAGTCGTTCCGCTTGATAGAGTTCTTCTCGCGGTAGTCGACGGTTTCTCTCACCACCCGCATGAAGAACTGATGGATGTCCTCGTGGATATGCCGCATGCGCATCTTCCTAGCCAAGTCCGGGAAACTGAACATAAATCCTTGAACCAGTTTTATATGCCGCGTCAGTGTTAACGTCTTCTTGCCCATGACCCGGAATTCTGCATCCGGATCCTTGAGACTGTTGCAGTCAATGCCAAAGGCGCAGGTGCCAATCACGTCTACCGTGAATCGGGACAGAATCTCCTTCACCTCAACAACCGCGTTCGTTTCCAGCATATGACCGACAGTGTCCCGCAACTCCTCACCCACTGACACTATCGTGGGGAACATGAACTTCATCTTGCCCGACGTGAATGTCGGAGATAACTTATTCCGAAGATTCCTCCATTTGGCGCCGTCCAAACCGAAGAGGTTTCCACTAAGCGGATCGTCCCGTTCGTTGTGAAACAAACCGCGGTCCGTGAAATTGTTAAAGTCCCTTATGAGAATGTTTTTGATCAAATCCAGATCGAAGACCAGCACAGCGGGTGTTAGGAAGAAGTAGAACCCCGCAAAGGGTCCGCTGCTCTTGAATTTCTCGTAGTAATCTCTCACAATGTCCCGGAGGTGGCGGGTCCTCATGAAACCTTTCATACTGCCCACGGGGAACTTCGGTTTATCGTGTGGGATGTCGCGCCCCTTCCAGAACGAGAATCGGCGTTTGACAAAAACCACCAGCAACGACACCAAGGTCGCGAAGAGGCTCACAACGATCGCAAGAAAGCCCATGATGGCGGAAGCAAATAAAATCGAACTGTCTGCCGCGCAATTGTGTAGAGAACTGACTCTTGAAGCGCACCCACGTCGGTTGAAAAGCTTTTATAGGCCAAAAATTTCACCACTCCACCAGTAATAAGTTACCTACCTCTTATCTTTTCCATTGGAATGGTCTAGAACTGTCAGTGGTATGTAGTGTCCTATGCAATGCTCACTCCGTGACCGAAATTCAGTTCCATAGGCAGATATACAAGTACACACTCCGAAAGTTCTGAATGGCTATTTTCGGGTCTACCTATCTAATCAGAGATTACCGATTCATCGCATTAGTGGTTGTAAATGTGTAATCTGTCGTATGCAATGATGTTTACCTTAAACTCCCCGGTCGGCCGGGCAGTTTTGACAATTTGAGGTACGCAATTAAGTTGCGTGATGAATGCCGAAAGGAGAATTCGGTGCTCAAAATGGGTTAAAACAGGGGAGCAATATCCAGAGGCTGTATAAAGAAGACCATCAAATGCCAAGGAAGACAAAGATCTATACAAATACAGGGTGGCGCAAAATTATTCACCCTATCAGAAGATGTTGTAATTTTTGCAAATGGCGTCGTACGTCAAACATTATTGACATTTGTGAACTCGAAGAAAGCAATGAAGCGGTATACTCCGCAAGAGTGTGGAATAATTGTGTCGATTATGTTGACCAACAATCGGTCGCAGAGTGGATTTGCATTTCCACTTAAGCGGTTACGTCAATAAGCAGGATCTTTTTTTCTGGGGCACTGAAAATCCGAGTGTGATGCACGAAGAGCCATTACATCCACTCAAAGCCACTGTTTGGTGTGGCGTTCACGCGGGAGGAGTGATTGGGCCGTATTTTTTTGAGGACGCCATCGCCAATACAGTCCCTGTTACTGGCCATGCTAAACGACTTCTTACAGCCGGAATTGGATGAGCGGGGCTTAAAGAAAATGTGGTTTCAATAAGACGGTGCAACTGCACACACAGCACGAGCCACAATGGATATTGTGAAGGAAGCGATTCCTAGTCGCGTAATCTTCCGTTTTGACGATTTGGCATGGCCAGCAAGATCGCCCGATTTAACCATCCCGGGCTTCTTTCTGTCTGTTTGGGGCTACATGAAGTCGCGGGTGGATGCCATAAAGAATCAGACAATCGCAGCCCTTAAGGAGAATATTTGACAGGAATGCGATCAGTTATCAACGGAAATCTTGCGGAAAGTCATGGAAAATGCGATAAACGGACACAAATGTGCAACAAGACTGGCGGCAGCCACTTTTACAGATATCAATTGTCCAAATAATGATCCCCATAAAAAAATTTGTTTATTTAGTAAAAATGTAGTTCAAAAACAAAATTGGATGATTAATTTTGTGAGAACCTTTACTTTTGTTCTTATTTGTACGGCCAGTGTTTTTGGAGTATTAATAAAATCCGATAGGTGGCGCTGTTAAGTGACAGCGAAAACGGGCGTCTGTCTGAATGACTGCGTATAGTGCTGATCAGGTTTGGACACAGTTTGCATTCTTTTTATCTCCATTTCTCGGAAATCTTACAGATTTTGAGTTACTTCTTCACTGATAGGAGCTGGGCATTCGAGCTGAAAGTGACAGAAAAGGTTTTTTAATTATAAATTGATGCCTCTGACAACGATTTGTTGATGGTAGTTGTCTTGGACTCATATATCTAGCATTCTTAAGGTTATAAAACCTGAAGGATAACCTAAACTTTAAAAAAAAATTAAATACGGCGTTTACAGCAATCATTCAAAATTGGAATTTTGTATGTATTTTGACTTCATCTGGCAATGCCGAAGCAACATTTGAGAAATACATTTGCCGTGTATATCAGGGACTTGCCTTCAACTTAAACGCTCTGGGTAAATCCACATAAATAATAATATTTGCAATAGGGTCTTAATCTTTAATAACATTTTGAGGTTTTTTTTTCTGAAACAACGCCTATATGCATTTATTACTTGCCCTGATCCGATGGTCTGGTTGGGTTTAGGTGTGTGCCACACTTTAGTCTATTCAATTTTATTTCGAAACGAAGGTAAGGCCTATCCGCAGGTCCTCGATTTGGATTTACAAACGAATGGACTGGACTAGGTAGTGAGTATCTTGACAGACTGGCAGGCTAAGCACTTTTGCCTGCCATTAATACATTCACCTCGACGTGTAGACTGTAGACTTTGTAAATTTGAGAAAAAGCTCTGTTGGGGCAGTATTTCTGAGCTTATACTTTTGTTGATACAAATTTGGTGCTTTTAAGTGAAAAAATCTCTCACTTGACGAAGCTCGCACACAATCTGCTATTGGTGCATTGACCCGCCTTCAATTTGATACCGACCGTGGATGGAAGCAAGTTCGGCCAACTTCAACAAAATTAGTACAAGCTGCGAATAGACCGCGAGCGGTTGTCTTTTCTTAAAATCGTTTTGATGTCGGTTTCCACGGTTTTGATATGTCTCGTCATAGCGCTGGTATCGGTGCTGGCGTACTATTTCAAGCGCCACCTTTCGTACTGGAAACTTCGTGGAATTCCACATGATGAGCCAGATATCTTTGTTGGCAATGTGAAAGGAATTGAAAGGACTCGCCATTGGGGATCAATTTTGAAAGATTACTACGACAAGTACAAGGGAACCGGTCCGTTTGCTGGCTTTTTCATCGTCCATAGTTATGCTGTGATGCTCTTGGATCTGGATTTGGTTAGGAATGTAATGATAAAGGACTTCAGTAACTTCACAGATCGGGGGATATACTATAATGAAAAAGATGATCCGCTGAGCGCGCACTTATTCCACTTGGATGGCGCCGAGTGGAAGAAGATCCGGACTAAGGTGACACCAACTTTCACCTCTGGCAAAATGAAGACCATGTTCCTCACGGTGTTATCGGTTGGAGATCACTTGGTAGAAACTTTCAACGAACTCACTCAAAAGGAGGCGGTCGTTGAAGTCAAGGACATAATGGCGCGCTTCACAACAGATGTCATTGGGACGTGTGCCTTTGGCCTTGAATGCAACAGCCTTAAGGATCCAAATGTGGAGTTCCGCACAATCGGCGCAAAAGCATTCTCACTCCACCGGCATAGTAAGTTGATTGAGGGCTTCATGTTCAGTTTCCCGAATTTGGCTCGCAAACTTGGAATGCGACAAATTCACGAGGACGTTCATGAGTTCTATATGCGCTTGGCGCGAGAAACTGTGGAATATCGAGAGAAGAACAACATCAAGCGGAACGACTTCATGAATTCTCTGATCGAACTAAAAAACTCTGACGACGGTCTGACGATGGAGCAAGTTGCTGCGCACGCTTTTTTACTGTTTTTCGCTGGTTTCGAGACCTCTTCCACCACAATGGGGTTTGCGCTGTTCGAGCTGGCCGTCAATCAAGATGTGCAGGACAAGTTGAGGGCGGAGGTACACGAGCAGCTCGAGAAACATGGCGGCGAGCTCACCTATGAGTGCGTGTCTGAAATGCAATATATGGAGAAGGTTATCAAGGGTATGTTGTCCCCTAAAGCAGTAGTGATATCTTGGAGTTAATTTTTTTTTTTTTTAGAAACCCTGCGCAAATACCCTTTTGTGGCAGGCCTCTTCCGCAGAGCGCTCAATGACTACCCAACTGCCGATCCAAAGTACACAATTCCGAAGGGAGTTCAGACCATAATTCCAATTGATGCCATTCACCACGACCCCGAAATCTACCCCGATCCGGAGAAGTTCGATCCTGAGCGTTTCAGTCCGCAGGAAATGCAGAAACGTCACCCCGTGGCATGGCTCCCCTTTGGAGATGGACCGAGAAACTGCATTGGTATGAGATTCGGAAAGATGCAAATGTGTATCGGGCTTTCGATGCTGCTAATGAATTTCAAGTTTCTCAAATCCGATAAGACGCCGAGTCCATTGGTAATGGACGTGACGAACTCCATCCTCTCTGCCAAGGGTGGTATTTATTTGCGCGTGGAGCGCGTCACAAATGAGAAATTGAAAATTTCATAATCCTCTGGCTGGCGTTGATAAAACTGAGTCGCTGTTGAGTTCAATGTCTTGTTTTGTAAATAAAATGTTAATACCCGTATTTTCGTATTTCATTAAATTAAATAAAAATTTAGTATTTCAGATTCTGCTCGCTGATTTCGTGTTTGGTTTGGTATTCGTAGATAACTTCAGATGAGCATGATGGAAAAATGTGCTTGAAGACAATCGGTGTTAGCGATTATAGAAAGCTAGAAAAATATGATTATGAGTTGCGACTAGGCTGACCAGGCGCCCTCATTTAAGAGGATAAAGAGTGTCTGGGATATTTTCGAAAAAATATGCAATTTGTCCTCTTTTTGGGATTAATTTGTCAGTTTACGGAATTTTTCGACACCAAAAAACTACAACAAAACATTTTTTCAAAACTAAATCAGAAATTTTCTGCATCTTTCTGGTGTGAACACGACCTAAAATATATTTGTACTCGAACTCATTCACTTCTGAACACAAAACAAAATTTTTGTGTTCTTTTTAACAATCAACTGAACACACCCACTCATTTGACAGCTCAATTTCTGTTTAAAGTAAATGGCCGCGTTCCACTGCCCGCTAGATGAATAGCGGCATGTCAAACTCCATATAAAAAAAATTGACATTTCACCATTTGCGCTAGACGTCTAGCACTTTTTGTGAAATATCCCTTTCAGGGAAATTTCTCAATCTAGCGCAAAATTACCCGCTGTATTGGAGAAAAAACAAAAAAAACGACCTGTCAAAGGAAATCGTTCAAACGTTTGCAAAATAAAATTAAATACGAAACCGAGCAATTGGAATTGTGATAAAATTGTTAATAACGTAAGTAAAACAGCAATTCAGATATCGTTTTTATAATACATTGTATCATTTCTTTGATTATAGCGTGGAAATAATTAGTTAAATGTCACTTTGCCGCTGGCGCTAGGGTTTTAGCGCGGACGTTCCTTCATCTGGGATATTTTGTGCTAGACATCCAGCGGGCAGTGGATCGCGGCCAATATATCGGGATGTTTTGTTTTGTTTAATTGAAAATGTAGAAACAAAATGCCAAAACGTAAAACGTGCTTAAAAAAATACGGTCAAACGACAAATATAATCAAAGTCAATAATTGAAGCAGTGCCAAAAGCGAGGGCATAAATGACGGACTTGGAAAGGCATACGAAAAAATTATCTCTTGAGTTGCTTATAATATAAAAAGAGTTCTCCCAGTGGTAGAAATTCCAAGGCTATGTTCAGATGATTGCCAGGTCAGATAATATTGTCGGGTGTACCAAAGTTTTGACAATGAGCTGCAAATGAACTGACAAAAGCGAACTATAATACTTAACCGTCAGTTCACAGTCACTTGCTTGCCCAAACTTTGACAATTTGATTGTCAGATGATTGGACATCTGAAAACGTTGTGAAATTGAAAATTGACAGCTCACACGTTTGGCAGATGCTTGGTTCAAAACAAATTAACGGATCCGTCCGTTTCGGTGCTCATATTTGGTCCCTCAGATCACATAATTTGACACCATTCGACTTTAAATTGAACGAAACTTCCTCTTTCATCAATTGTTTGGTTGCATAAAGCATTTCTTGGGTTTTAGAGTTCTATCCTAATCGAAAATGGGGTTCCCGAGATATGAACAATTTCTAAAGTTAGCGTTTTCGAATTGAAAATTATGGACGCAATTCGGACAATTGATTAACAGTTTGTACGAAAACAGTATCTATCTCTTACCACTTGATCAAGAAAGTTGAAAATCAAAAGCTTTATAGAACTTGTCTTCCTACCGTTCGCGTATGTTTTAGTAATGTTGCCCACCACAGACGCTCTTCGAAATGTCCTGCAAGTGGCCTCGTTTATAAATAGCTTTCTATGGAAATTAAATCCTGCGACGCGTTCACATAAACATATTCAACGCGTGGATATCAATATCAAGTGTGCGAAATTGGACACAACAACTAAAAACTTTCACAGTGACACTGACAGTAGAATAATGATTGATGAGTCGTGCGTCAAAGATGCCGTCGTCAATTACTCCACAGCCGTACAATGAGCGTTCCCGGCCAGAGCTTCCTCTGTCCCAAATTTTAAAGGGAATTACTTGTGCAATTTTCGTAAATTGTTATGCCATTACGGGGAACGGAGAGGACATCCATTACGATGCGGATACCATGTGCCTATTCAAAAGTGAAACATGTATAGGTACACATACAGGGGATCGATAACCCATTGTATGCCGAATGGGTACGCAACCCGAAATTTACACACATGAGCACTGTATGTAGCTGCCTTTCAATATGTATGACGGAGCATCAATCAAACTGTTAAACAGCAGGCATAGGTACCAAGCTTGAGTACCTGTGAATCCTGTAATTGCTGAAATTTAGTCTTGCGATGAATTTGCCATTTAATGGATGAGTTTGGGCATAATACCGATGATGGAGGTGACAAATTTGATACCTCGTTTGAATTTACTTCGCGGAGGCAGGCTGACACACCGGGTGGCGGTGGATTGAACTTTTCTTTGTTGCCAGGGGGATGTTATATAATAATATGTGCATGCCAAATGATTTATAGGGAAAAGGATTACTCACTCAAGGAGTTATAGGTGGTACTATAATTCCTCAATACTTTTATGTTTCTCGTTTCTCCCCTCTTGGAACTTTTTCTTCAGCCACCTCTCCTTCTCTTTCTATTCCTCACTCTCCTGCTCTTGTATTTCTTGAGTTTTATACAAGTCTTACGTAAGCTTGTTGTTTATTCCATTATTAATTATCACTTTTAACCTTCAGACTAAATATTTTGTAGGTCACATGGGCATTTTTTTTTTTTTTTTCTTGCGATTGAATATGGAAACATTGCATGAGGCACCAATGGTCCGACCTACATTGGTAGTGCCGGATTCCTACCGGCTAAAACCACCTCCCTTCCCGAACCGGCCGATTTAGGTCCCCCGCGGAACCACCGTAAGGCATTACTTCGCGGGGATCGGAATAAAGACTTAGCTTTCTCTATCATTCGCTCTGCGTTGACGCTCTAAACGCCTAAGGTCGCAGAGTATTCGAACCGCTATGTCACTTACAATCCAGTTTTCGTTATTCTGAAGCATGTGGTGTACGATATTATCGGGAGTTGGCCACTCCCCAAATTTGTCCCGTAACGTGATTCTCTCGGTTACGTATCGTGGGCAATGAAAAAATACATGTTCCGCATTTTCGGAAACGGTTTCGCAATGCGGACAGTTTGGGATGGTTTCATGTCCTCGTTTAAAGAGATATTCTCTGTAACATCCATGACCCGTCAAGAACTGAGTCAGATAGAAGTTTGTTTCGCCGTGAGCACGGTTAATCCATGCATCGATGACTGGTATGAGACGATGTGTCCATCTTCCCTTTAACGATTCGTTCCACTGCTGCTGCCAAACAGCGATGATAAGATTTTTTTCGGATTTTCTCTTTTCGTCGCCTTTTCGCCATTTCGGACTCGCTCTTAGAGCTTTCATTTCTTCAGCGAGCAAATCGGTAGGTAGCATTGAAGAAACTTCGAGTATAGCATCGTTGGAAACTATTCGAAATGCACAAGCGACTCTTAATGCGCTTAGGCGGTGGACAGATTTAATTCCCCTCACATAAGACTTAACTTTCGCGGCGCAGGACCATATTTCCACTGCGTACATAAGTATCGAACTCGCAGTTTTTGCAAGGAGTAGTCTCTTATTCTGTCTCGGACCTCCGATATTACTCATCAGCCTTGAAAGTGCACTAATAGTTTTCGACGACCTTTTGCATAATATGCTCTAGGTAGTATTTGAAGGTTAGACGTGAGTCAATAATCACTCCAAGGTACTTAATACATGGTTGAGAGACCACTACATGCCCTCCCACTCTGAACGATATCGTTTCTCGTACTTTCCTACTCGTAATAAGCACTGCTTCCGTCTTATGACGGCGATAGCTAACCAACTACGTACAGTTGCAACTGTCTCGTTACAGTGCAGTTCGATATCTTTTATCGTTTTTGCCACAACCACCACGGCGATATCGTCTGCAAAGCCGATAATTGAAGCTTCTCGTATTTTCGTCAGACTATTACGGCTGGTACGCAGCTGTTCCGGAACGAAATTTACGAACGAAAGTTGGAACGAATTCATTCGTGGACTTGTAAGTCGCGACTGTGTTTTGTGGATTGTGAATAAAGTCTGACAGTTCGCGGCAAAAATTTACAATCCGAAATTGGAAATTTTCTCTTTTTAAAAAGTCCCAGGAAAAGTGTGGCACTTTTTTTTTATTAAAAGGAAAAATGTTCAAATATATCATACTTCTACTACATTTATGTGTACTAGATATTGAGATGTTCAGAGATTATGACTTAAAAACAAAAAGAAAATCCGAACTAGCTCAGGCGAATGCAAAAACGGAAGTAAATGAAGACGTTCAAGTATCTAGTTTAGTGTCTGACAGCTGTCAAACTACCTAGACGTATCTTGGTTTTAATTGGCTGACATATGAGCAGCTGTTTCAGTTGAAGTTTATGGAGAGATAGCTGACAGGTTCAGGTTACATCTTATCCAGACCAATCTAGTCGACTTCAGACAACTAGATTCTTGAATGTGCCCAATTTATGAAAAGAATGTGAAAGGGAAAAGTGACATTTAACTTGGGATATATATAAAAGTATAAAAGGAATGTACTAGATTCTCATCACTAGAATGTATGTATGAATGTACTAGCCGTCTAACAGTAAATGGAACGCTGCGCTCATGTTTATCATACCGTTGTTATAAAGGTTTGCGGAAATGTTCGACCGATGCAGAAATGGCAACCAAATTACCATAAATGTGCTCATACATCATACACAACCCCCTCAGTGGGTTACTTATCCACATTTCATATTCAGAGGCCGGAACAATTTTTGACCTTTGATGACCGGAATGACAAGGCTCACTCAGCAGCACCACACGCACTCGTAATTATTACCAATTATATAACTCGTAGCAAACAATAAACCAGTTGTTTGTTGCCTATTTGTAAATCGTAAATTTACATTTGTGTACATGTGTGGCCCGCTGATCATATCCACTTTGGTGTGTTATCTTCAGCAGCGGCGTCTACGCCACTTGATTGAAATGTTCTGTTAAAATCAGATACCCAGGCGCGGTGCCATTGTCGATTTGTCTTCCAGCTTAAGAGGCCCCCCGCACAGGGCACTATCTGAGTTTCTGCGTAAAGATAAAACCAAGTTATAAATCCGCCGCTAGTAAACGCTTTTCAGTGGTGAAATGCCCAACAGTCTCGTATAAAAGCTCTTGCCACTGGCAAGCTACGTTCAGTTAATCAATACAATCGCTTCGCGTACGGATAGGGTTTTGAGTAATTATAGTTGCAATGGCGATTTTTGGGAGCGTGGTTTACGTTTGCATAGCACTGGTATCGGTGCTGGTGTACTACCTGAAGCGGCATCTGTCGTATTGGAAGCGTCGCGGCATTCCACACGATGAGCCACACATCATCTCCGGGAATATGCAAGGATTTATGAAGACTCGACACATGCACACCATAATAAAAGATTACTACGACAAGTACAGGGACACAGGGCCTTTAGCTGGATTCTTCTTCTTTCTTAGCAAGGCAGTAATGGTGCTGGACTTGGACCTGGCTAAAAATATCCTCATAAGGGACTTTAATAACTTCATTGATCGTGGGGTGTTCTATAACGAAAAAGACGATCCACTGAGCGCTCACCTCTTCTCTGTGGAAGGCTCGAAATGGAAAACGTTGCGCAGCAAGTTGACACCGACTTTTACGTCGGGTAAGATGAAATTCATGTTTCCCACGGTGGTGGCAGTTGGAGAGCACATGATGGACACATTTGACCAGTTGCACCAGCAGGATCCAATTCTTGAGTTAAATGATATCTTGTCGCGTTATACAACCGATGTCATTGGATCGTGTGCATTCGGCATCGAGTGTAATAGCCTTAAAGATCCACAGGCAGAGTTCCGTGTTATGGGTGGAAAGGCGTTCGAACTTACCCGCCACAGTAAGCTTGTGGATGGGCTCTTGTTCAGCTTTCCGAAATTGGCTCGTAGATTGGGCATGCGGCAAACGCACGAGGACATTCATCAGTTCTACATGAGGGTGGTGCGTGAAACCGTGGAATATCGCGAGAAGAACAACATCAATAGGAACGACTTCATGAACTTGCTGATTGAGATGAAGAACTCTCCCGATGGCTTGACCA
Source organism: Cheilosia impressa (assembly GCA_948293265.1). NCBI lineage: Eukaryota > Metazoa > Arthropoda > Insecta > Diptera > Syrphidae > Cheilosia > Cheilosia impressa. The sequence continues at coordinate 126,197,688 of OX411880.1, read as the reverse complement.
TAGAGGAGGTTGCGGCAGAGGCTTTCGTTTTCTTTGCTGCCGGCTTCGAGACCTCGTCGAGTTCAATGGGCTTCGCACTGTTCGAGTTGGCGCTGAATCAGGATGTACAGGACAAGCTGAGGGCGGAGATAAACGAGCAGCTCGAGAAGCACGAAGGGAAGTTCACCTACGAGTGCATTTCTGAAATGCGTTACATGGAGATGGTTATGAAGGGTAGGTGCTGGCCATAAAAATTTGTAGAATTTGGAACATTTTATTGTTTTTTTTTTAGAAACCCTGCGCAAGTACTCCATCGTAGTTAACCTCTTCCGAATGGCGCTCAAAGACTACCAAACTTCCGATCCAAAGTACACAATTCCTGCTGGAACAACGGTCATAATTCCAGTCAATGGTTTTCATCGCGATCCCGACATTTACCCAGATCCGGAGAAATTCGATCCGGAGCGGTTCAGTCCAGAGGAGACACATAAGCGCCACCCCATGACGTGGTTGCCGTTCGGCGAAGGACCAAGGATCTGCGTGGGACTCAGATTCGGAAAGATGCAGATGTATGTGGGGCTTGCGATGCTGCTGAAGAACTACAAGTTCCACTACTGCGATAAGACGCCGAATCCGTTGGTGATTGACCTACACAATCCGTTCCTGTCTGCCAAGGGTGGCATCTATTTGCGAATCGAGCGTCTTTGAGACTCAAATTCAAACTGGGGACAATTAAAGGATGTTTTTTTAAATTGTTGGACCTTTTCTTTCATTTTTGTATACCTACAGTTTCAACGGTGTGTATCAGAATGGTCGCTGGGTGTATAGAAGCACTCGATCTTCGGCCACCGACACCGAGAGATTTAGGACGTGATGTAACCATCTCAGAGGACATAGGTTTTGGAATCCGAGTAGGGGACATCCCTGCAGCTTGACCAAACCGCAAGACTATGCACCGCTTCTTCTTCTGCATATGTTCTTCGTATAGGTATTTGTTCTGAGCTTGTTTTTGTGTGTGGTGCGTGTTTTCAAATCAACGCAACCTTAGCACTCATTGTGAAATATTTACTTCATATCTCAAGATATGCCGTGTTTGTATTTTTTTGAAGTGATAACTTCTTTAGGCGCGTTGGGGCACTTTTGATATGGGATAAAACCATTGAACTCGCGACACCAATGTTGTGTAACCAATGTTGCCGACACCAGTGTTCGTGAAGACTCTTGAGGCGCGTTGGGCCATTGTATATAAACATTTGTTGGGAAAAACAATTCTCTTAAGTTGTCAGATCAGCGGCATCGTTGCCAGCCTTTTTTAACGAAAAACTGCCAAACTTGAAAAAGATGCCTTTTTCAATAAAAGAATGCCTAAAATATCTTTTTTTTCTGTAAAGTGAAATAGAACCTAAATCAAAAATTTAAACACACTCATAGAAAAAATAAACAAAAACTAATTTTATTTAAACAACAAACAGTTTTAAAATTTGTTTCCCAATTCATTCATCAATTCAGCTTCCACTTCAAGTAAGTTGAATCAAATTGGAAACAAATTTGAAAGCTGTTTGTTGCATAAAAAAAAATTGTTTTCGTTTATTTTTTCCATATTTTTGTTTAATTTTTGATTTACTGTTCCACTTTACCCAAAAAAAAAGAATTTTAGGAATTCTTTTTGAAAAAGGCATCCTTTTTTCAAGTTGGCAACGATGACGCCATCTCAGCCAACTTAAGAGATTTGTTTTGCCTAACTGCCAACTAATGTTTATATACAATTGCAAAACGCGCCTTAAGAGAATTTACCTACAAGTGTGTGTGTGATACCAGTGTTCGCGTTGCCATTTGCCAACTACTTTTGACGACTCAGGCAACTTAAGAGAATTTGCCTACAAGATGCTTTTGATGTTAATGTGGGGAAGTGTGTTTGCCTTTGCCATGCTAAAGTAATTTCAGACAGAATTTTATTTCTAAAATTTGCGGGGCAATCGGGTGTGCGTTTCATAAGTTTCACTGGTATTCATTTTAAAGAATACCAATTAATTTCATGCATTTGTAAATTTACGTTTAAAGCAATAGATTGCAATTTTTGTGTTTAAAATAGTCCATGCATCCACTCTATTATTATTTCTGTTTCTGTAGTAGTATATTTACCTCTTGCTGTTCACACACTCAACCAATCTTACTACATACAATTTCAGCTACGCAGTTGAGTACAAACTATGATTCAGGAAAAATAATCTTTCATTCATGCATCATGCCCGTAGCCGTAGCGCCGTAGCCGTAGCACAAAAGCCGCCACGAAAGAGAGTCAACGGCCGAAGAGAGCATAAACTAAGTATGAAATAGACTGACAGCTTTACTAGACTACGTCTCACCGATTCCCACCGCAATTTTTTTCAATATAAGCCCCTCCCTCCCGCTCGCAATTTTACTTACTGTGATCTGTGAATACGTGTGAATTCAGCAGTGTTCCTACATCGTTGTATCTCTACCTTTTTGAGGGAATTTATTATTTTCGAAAAACTTTTTGTTGACCATGAATATAAACGCACTAAATGCACATAAAAAGAAGATTTGCCTATAGCAACAATTTCTAGTACCAAAAAATAATCATTAAAGTGTTAGCAAACTGCGATTTTTATACTGAAGATTAATTAATGCCCCTATTATCGTTAGCGAGTCGAACAAAAAAAAAAGCGAATGTGACTTATTTGTATTATGGTTAGCGAATTGAACAAAATTCATTCGCCTGAACTGTCAAACCGTTGGCGAATTTAAAGTCGCCTTATTGCGGTTTGCGAATTTATGAAATATCATTCGCCTAAAACTTCAAATTTTGGCGAACAAAGCTATTGGGTGAAACCTGAGGCGAATGTAACTTATGAATGAAATTTCAAGAAAAACATATAAAACCCATTCAATTCATATTTCTACATACATATGGAACAAAACCCAGCCATAGCCAAAGGGTTGGTACAATTTGGAGCTTCAAAAAAATCCAATAAAGAATATTTCATATTAAAGGCACACAAATTTTTCATTTTGAATTAATTTTTTGTTGACATAAATGTTCGAATTGTCGTTTTGGTGCTGTCATTTTCGTTTTTATTATATAGGTAGCCTTTGATTTCTAGGCGAATGAATTAATTCGCCGACCATAATCGTACAAGGCGAGTGTTTCGACAACTGACTCGATTTAAGCGAATAATTCGACTCGCTAACGATAATAGGCCTATAGTGTGATTTTTGTCCGTACAATACAAATTTTACTTTTATTTAATTTAAATTTAGTGAAAAAGGAAAATGAACACACTTCGTGGGAAAAATAAAGAGAGACGTCTAAGAACACTGTCTGATAGTTTGTGTGTTTGGTGATTTCTGTCTGCTGATGGATGCGTTCTGAGAGTTTAAATTCGTTGTTTTATTTCACAACAAATACATGTTCATATTCTACAAATTGCATAATAACGAATGTACCTAATCAATATAAATAATAATAAAGGAAAAAATTCATTCGCTCAAATAAAATGTTTTTGTTCCTATAATTATTATTGAGTCTGTTTTCGTTTGTTGTTTTTGGCGAAAAATTACTTTTAAATTTAATAGTTAGTTTATGGAAGAGAGTTACAGTCATAGGAATCTAAGAAGGAATTTTCAAAATTTTGTGGGGAAGCGCTGTTATGTTATTTCAAAACAGTTTTGTTGACAGTTGTCCTAATATTGAAAATTTTAGACCCGATTGATATAAATATTTTTATGAGTTACTCGAAGTACTAATTCTATGCAGATGAAGTCGCGGGTATTAGCTAGTATGCTTTATTTTTCATGTATACAATAGCGCATTAAACGAAAATGAAAATTGTAGGTGGTATAGTTTTCGTAGTAGTAGTTTATAATAATGAACCAGAAAACACTTAATTTAAAAGTATTGTTGTTCAAGTTTTCACTTCTGTCGGCACTCCCGGAGTGCACTGTTTTTTTTTGTCCACCGGCAACCGCCTAACCATTGCTGCATTATGTATGCAGCGGTTTGTGCAGAGTTCACAACAATTTGGAGCTTATTGGTTTAGCTGATAAAAATAAAAAGATATGACTAACTGAATGTCGTCCATTTCAATGTTATCATGATGATAACACCTATTTATGAAAATAAGTATATGTAATCGATAACGATAACGATAACAGGAATTCCATAGGCTGATTTCGAATCCAGCAACCAGTGTTAGCTTATGCGAGCTTCTTGGACTTATTGTGGGTTATCTTTGATACAAATGCAGACTGATAGTTTGTTACAATAAGCACGAAATTTTTGACAAAATGCTGACATATGGCAACAGTAGCGGTCATAAGTCGTACGATAAATAAATGAAATGACAGGAAATGAAGTGAAATGAAATAAAATTAAATAGTCTGTCAGCTCCAAAATAAAATTCTTACTTGAATTTCCTATCTGTGAATACTGTGAAGCAGCCGAAAGCAATTCTAAATAGCGGGAGGGGTACTAAAAGGGAAAAACAGATCGAACTGTCAGGTTACTATGTGCGAGTGTATGCGAGTGGCTAATATACTTTCCCACAACCCACATAGCTTGTAGACAGTTTCTCTTAAATTGTCGGAGCTGACGGTCTATTTTTAATAAAAGGTTTTTTGTATTTTGGTATTCAAAGAAAAATGCAATTTTTTTAGATAAATGATCGGATCTTTATTTCATAATAAAGAGGAAGGTATGCCGTTAATAATGAAAAACAACATCAGCCACCACGAGCACACGCATACAGGACCATATCCTTTTCATGCAATTTTCCATAACCAAATCGCTAAGCGGCCGCCCTATGCCTCGATAGCCTCACGAATTTTATCTTTGGGGTCTTGAATCGACGCTGGGCTGTTGGCGTAGACCTTATCCCTCACGTGGCCTCAAGGCCACTCAAGGAAGAAGTCGCAAGGTGTTAAATCACAAGATCTCGGTGGCCAATTGTGATCACCTCTTCGAGAGATAACACGGTCCGGAAACTTTTCCCATAAAAGATCAATGGTTTCGTTGCTTGTGTGGCACGTAGATTGAGTTCTTGTGTTAACTGAACTTCATAAGTCTTTATGCAAAATACGGTGTAATGACGTTTGTGGAATGCCCAATTCCCAAGAACGACGAGGAATGGACAAACCTGGGTTTTCTTCAACACTTTGGGCTACAGCAGCAATATTCTCAGTGGTTCTTGAGCGACGTGCACGGGTTTAATTCTTCACATCACTAACTTGTACCAACAGCTCGAATTTTTCCACCAATTTCCACCACTGTATTGCGGTCCGACAAGGTGCTTCACGACGACCAAAAAATGCTTTAGTTTTGCGAACTGTGACTGCAAGATTTCGACGATGTGCACATAGTTTACCAGCCCGTGGATGTTGCAATAGATGACGTATACTTTTCCATACGCTGTTGAGCCAACCGACGCGACGGCTAATCTAGAGGGAGTAAATGGTTTTATATGCATTTGAGTGAGCGTAACTTATAATTCACAAAAACAAATAAACTAATCTATTACTTAACTGAAAGTGTGGCCCTACTGCTGGTGACGGTGTTGTTGTTTCGAATCGACGATACGAGAGACGATGTTTCTTATCAGCTGAGCGGTTGTGGCTGCTCATGTACATCGTTGCTGCAGTTGACGTTGCTGTTGTTGGCTATCGAAAATGTTGCCCTTGAGATTGTTCGATCTGTGTTGTTGGTGGCGATCACTGGTGTGTTTTGCTGCCGATAAAACTCACAGTTTATCGAGCGTAAATTTTGCTGATCGGTGAAGAGGGGGAGATTCATCAAGATGAATTCCTGATCGTTTCGCTGATGTACGGTTGATGAGGACGTGCTGCTGCTGGTAGAATTGTGTTCTTTCTTTTTGTTTTGCGGCTTGTTGTTGTTGCCGGTTAATAGTTTGCAGTTCTGCTTGCCGACTGGTGAGGCTCAGTGGCTGAGTGGTTAGTGTGTTGGATTACTAAGCGAGGGGTCCCAGGTTCGAATCCCGCAAAAACCTTAATTCCAACTTAAGTTTTTTTTCACTGCGCCACCTCTCGCGAACATCTGACAAGCAGCCGAGAGTATGTAACTGCCATGAAGGAAATTGTTAGATCCCTGCCATTCGTCCCAAAAATAAAAAACTCACACAAAACGATTGGTTGTCAGAAGCTAGGCCGTTCCCTACGGACCTGTTGCGATTTCTTTTTTTTTTTTAGGTGGCTTGACTAATAACAACAGAGTAAGTTCTTTAAATACTACCAAGTTAGTTTGTTATTTACGACTGAGCAAAATTTGGAGAGGAAATTGATAAATCGGTTATTTTTAACCGAGTTTCCTTAAACAAGTTGACTCGGTTATTTTTAATCCAGTAACTCTGTAGGAGCTATATTAACAGTATTACTTGGTAGTTTTTTACCGAAAGTTGATTGATTTTAAATAAGTGAATTTTCTGCGTGCATGATTTCAAATGCTGGTTCTGGTATTGCCAGTATATAACGTTGCGTGCAGCAACGTTTGGCAGCTGATTCATTTGCACAGTCTTTCAATTGCATACTATTGTGCTTTGCAGACGTGCGTTGCGATTTATTAGCATTTTTTCCAAGTTTCAGTTTGATGAAGTGCGCACACTGCGAATGGTTACATTCTTGTGCATCGACAATCAATGCAAACGTTAATTTCGGATTGTGCAATTAATTTTTAGGTGGTTTACTTTTAAAACCCGTCTATATTATTTCTGTAGTTTTGATAGATAGATGCTACTTTTGTAATAGTCAAATACTTAAGGTGATCACAAAATAGCTGTACGAATTTGGCATCACTTTGTTATTTCAAAACATAGTTTTGTTGTCTGTTGTCAATTGCACCGAAAATTCAAGGCATTTTTTGTAATAATCTTAATATTATAAATGCGAAAGTCAGATTGTTTCCTTTTCACGGTGGCCGCAAAACCAACTTTTATTCATTTTGGTACCTATAGGGACAGATGGGACCACTGAGAATAATGACATAGGATATGAATATTTTAATTGAGTTACTTGAAGTACTAATTCTGCGCAGACGAAGTCGCGGGTACCAGCTAGTTCTCTAATAAATTTAATTTTTACATTAATAAACGGAATCTTCATGAAAAGATTGGGCCTTACCAAATTTGAGTACGAGTACGGAGTAGTTCACAGTGGTAATATTTTAAATACAAATTTCGCAAATGTGAGCTTCCGGAAATTTGAAGTCGGTATTAAATTTTAAATTTGTTATGTCGTGCAATGTAACTCAAAAATCATACTCATAGAGAAATGTTTATATCGTTCCCATGGAGCATATTATTATAAATTTTAATGTTCTTAATCAATTCTTATTTTTATATTATTTTCCGTTTTTCTGTCGACATTCCCGGCGATATCATCAACAAAAAACAAACGAAAACAGGCACAATAATAATTATAGGAACAAAAATATTTTAAAAAGTAAATATCATATTGTTCGGAAAGAAAATCACATTAAATTAATCTTCAGTAAAAAAATCGCAGTTTGCTTCTGGACTTTCATAAATAGCAAAAGAAAATCGAGTGGTCTGCCGAAATCCATGCTTTATAAATGCATTGAATCTAGAGATGTTAATACGACACTAGATTTTTTTGCTAAATTCTTTCAATCTGTGTATACAAAGCCAGATACACCTAGTTTTGTACCAACTACCGAATGAAGAACTGATATCGGCCTCATCCAACTTAGTCCTCAGGATATTTTATTGGCTCTTGATAATCTTAAGCCCAATTCAATTCCAGGCCCCGATGGTAGGTATTCCTGCAATTATTTTTAAAAAGTGTTCCCAAGCTATTTCCTATCCCCTCCATCATATTTTTAACATGTCTCTGTCCTCCGGTATTTTTCTTGATGAATGGAAGTCGTCTTTTCTTATTCCAATTTTCAAATCTGGATCCAAGAACGATATTGAAAATTACAGAGGAATTTGCAAATTATCTGCTTTGCCTAAGCTTTTCGAAAGTATGGTTAAATCAAAAATTGAACTTTAAGTTAAGGAATTTTGTTGTAATACACAGCATGGCTTCGTCACAGGCAGCTCCATTACCACTAATTTAGCTTGCTTGTCTCATTATACCATCAATGCTATCGAAAATGGTTATCAAGTTGACTGTGTTTACACTGACTTCAGTAAAGCATTTGACTCCGTCAATCATCTAATTTTGCTTAGAAAACTTGAAAGATTTGGATTTCACTCAGCTATGCTTGATTGGATTAGATCTTATTTGATTGGCAGGATTCAAAGAGACAAAATTGATAATTACTTTTCTCGATCGTTTGAGTGCAGCTCGGGAGTACCACAAGGCAGTCATTTGGGTCCGCTTCTGTTTATAATTTTTATAAATGATATATCGTGTGTATTAAAATATTGCCATTGCTTGATGTATGCAGATGACTTAAAGTTGTTTCTTAAAATCAAAACTCCATTTGACTGCGAGTTTTTACAATATGATCTAAGAAACTTATCTGTCTGGTGCATCAAAAATTGTCTACACTTGAATATTAAAAAATGCTGTATAATATCGTTCTACAGAAGTTCTTATCATTTAGAGTTTCAGTACGAAATTGACACTATTGGATTAAACAGAGTCGATGAGGTGAAAGATCTTCGCATTATAATTGATTCCAGGTTCACCTTTGCATCTCATATTGATCACGTTATTGCCAAAGCAAATAAGCTTTGTGGTTTTATAAAACGTAATGGCAACGAATTTTCGGATCCTCATACGGTTATTTCGCTTTTTATTGCGTTGGTTAGATCTCTGCTTGAATATGCTGATGTTATATGGACCCCATTCTATAAAATTCACTCAGATCGCCTTGAAAAAATCCAGAGGCGTGTCACAAAATACATTTTCAGGAAAATGAGCTGTGATTTTGAAATTTCTTACCGGACTAGATGTCAATTGTTGGGCATATCAACTTTATGTTCTAGAAGAAAAGCCCATGACATCATGCTAATAAGGGATTTATTATGCTATCACATTAAATGTCCATCTCTTTTAACCTTAGTGCCAATCTATGCCCCAACCAGACCTTTAAGGGAAAGAAACCTTCTTCTTCGACCTGTTCATAGAACTAATTATGGCCATAATGAGCCCATGTCCAGAGCTATTGTTTCATTCAATGATGTTTATATTTTTGTAGATCTAAATTATTCACGCTATCGCTTCAAAAGTGTTATTCTTAATTTGGCAGCATTATCTAAGTATTAAGTACATTGTTTTATATAATTGTTATACTTTTATTGTAATCTGTATAGCTTAGCTAGTAGATGATATCAAATAAATAAATAAATAAATAAATAAATAAATTTTTTAGGTACTAACTTTTAACTTTAAAAAAGATGCCTTTTTCAAAAAGAATTCCTAAAATTCTTTTTTTTTTTAATGGATAAAGTGGAACAGTAAATAAAAAGATAAAGAGACATATAGAAAAAATAAACAAAAACAATTTTTTTTATGCAACAAACAGCTTTCAAATTTGTTTCCAATTTTATTACACTTACCTGTAGTGGAAGCTGGATTGATGAATGAAATTGGAAACAAATTTGAAAACTGTTTGTTGTTTAAATAAATAAAAATAGTTTTTTTTAGGTTCTATTTCAGTTTACAAAAAAAAATTGTTTTATGCATTCTTGTATTTGAAAAGGCATCTTTTTTTTCAAGTTTAGCAGTTTTCCGTTAAAAAAGGCTGGCAACGATGCCGCTGATCTGACAGCTTAAGAGAATTGTTTTGCCCAACAAATGTTTATATGCAATGGCCCAACGCGCCTCAAGAGTCTTTACGAACACTGGTGTCGCAACATTGGTTACACAACATTACTGTCGCGAGTTCAAGGGTTTTATCCCATATCAAACGTGCTCAACGCGCCTAAAGAAGCTATCACTTTAAAAACATCAAAACGCGCGTCCCGAAGGCTTTTATACGAGCGTGGGAAACAAAAATTTTGCGGTATGCATCGCCCTATGCCACCGTTTTTATTTCTTATTGCCTTATCATCATACCACTTCTTGGGGCGAATACATGTTACTTGCATATGCAATTCCCATTATAACCAATTTCTCCTCACAATATCTGGAAGAAACGCCGCCCACTCCGAAATAGTGGCGGTCATAGCCTAGACACCCATCATTATTACCATATTTCTAAACCAGATTAATAATTCGAAGATGAGTTTCGAATATGAAAATTACCTATATTAACTCAAGGTCTCCCCATGGAAGAGAACATAGGATTGGTTGTTGTTGCTAATTGACAAATTATGACTCATATCGATGGACACGATGGGCATGAATGCCTTTGTGAAAATGTGTTTACCGTTGGTTTGTTGTTGTTGGGAAATCGATATAATGGATGCAACCGTGAAGTGATGCATTTTTTGACTTCAATTGCGTTTTATTCAGTAACGGTTGAGTGAATTCAGAAATTTTAAATGCAGTTATTTAAGTTGGGATGTGCTTAATGCAACAGTAATTTCAAATAATTTCTGTCTATTGGAAATTCGGAGTTATAGGTGCAAACACAAATGTCACTATATCTCCGAAATAAGAAACTTTTAAGAAAACAGAATTTCACCACAAACAACTACAAACAAATGTATATCGAACAGCATTTTACGTTTTTTATTCCAGAAAAAGTGCGCACCAACTTCACATAGGTCACGCGGTGCCATTGTCGATTTGTCTTCCAGTTTTAGAGGCCCACGCAGAGGGCACTACCTGAGTTTCAGCGTAAAGATAAGACCAAGTTATAAATACTCCGCTGATAATATGCTTTTCAGTGGTGAAATTCCCAACAGTCTCGTATAAAAGCTCCTGCCACTGGCAAGCTACGTTCAGTTAATCGTTACAGTCGCCTCGCGTACGGATAGGGTTTTGAGTAATTATAGTTGCAATGGCGATTTTTGGGAGCTTGGTTTACGTTTGCATAGCACTGGTATCGGTGCTGGTGTACTACCTGAAGCGGCATCTGTCGTATTGGAAGCGTCGCGGCATTCCACACGATGAGCCACACATCATCTCCGGGAATATGCAAGGATTTATGAAGACTCGACACATGCACACCATAATAAAAGATTACTACGACAAGTACAGGGACACAGGGCCTTTAGCTGGATTCTTCTTCTTTCTTAGCAAGGCAGTAATGGTGCTGGACTTGGACCTGGCTAAAAATATCCTCATAAGGGACTTTAATAACTTCATTGATCGTGGGGTGTTCTATAACGAAAAAGACGATCCACTGAGCGCTCACCTCTTCTCTGTGGAAGGCTCGAAATGGAAAACGTTGCGCAGCAAGTTGACACCGACTTTTACGTCGGGTAAGATGAAATTCATGTTTCCCACGGTGGTGGCAGTTGGAGAGCACATGATGGACACATTTGACCAGTTGCACCAGCAGGATCCAATTCTTGAGTTAAAGGATATCTTGTCGCGTTATACAACCGATGTCATTGGATCGTGTGCATTCGGCATCGAGTGTAATAGCCTTAAAGATCCACAGGCAGAGTTCCGTGTTATGGGTGGAAAGGCGTTCGAACTTACCCGCCACGGTAAGTTTGTGGATGGGCTCATGTCCAGCTTTCCGAAATTGGCTCGTAAATTACGCATGCGGAAAACACACGAGGAAATTCATCAGTTCTATATGAGGGCGGTGCGTGAAACCGTGGAATATCGCGAGAAGAACAACATCAAGAGGAACGACTTCATGAACTTGCTGATTGAGATGAAGAACTCTCCCGATGGCTTGACCATAGAGGAGGTTGCGGCAGAGGCTTTCGTTTTCTTTGCTGCCGGCTTCGAGACCTCGTCGAGTTCAATGGGCTTCGCACTGTTCGAGTTGGCGCTGAATCAGGATGTACAGGACAAGCTGAGGGCGGAGATAAACGAGCAGCTCGAGAAGCACGAAGGGAAGTTCACCTACGAGTGCATTTCTGAAATGCGTTACATGGAGATGGTTATGAAGGGTAGGTGCTGGCCATAAAAATTTGTAGAATTTGGAACATTTTATTGATTTGTTTTTTTTTAGAAACCCTGCGCAAGTACTCCATCGTGGCTAGCCTCTTCCGAATAGCGCTCAAAGACTATCCAACTTCCGATCCAAAGTACACAATTCCTGCTGGAACAACGGTCATAATTCCAGTCAATGGTTTTCATCGCGATCCCGACATTTACCCAGATCCGGAGAAATTCGATCCGGAGCGGTTCAGTCCAGAGGAGACACATAAGCGCCACCCCATGACGTGGTTGCCGTTCGGCGAAGGACCAAGGATCTGCGTGGGACTCAGATTCGGAAAGATGCAGATGTATGTGGGGCTTGCGATGCTGCTGAAGAACTACAAGTTCCACTACTGCGATAAGACGCCGAATCCGTTGGTGATTGACCTACACAATCCGTTCCTGTCTGCCAAGGGTGGCATCTATTTGCGAATCGAGCGTCTTTGAGACTCAAATTCAAACTGGGGACAATTAAAGGATGTTTTTTTAAATTGTTGGACCTTTTCTTTCATTTTTGTATACCTACAGTTTCAACGGTGTGTATCAGAATGGTCGCTGGGTGTATAGAAGCACTCGATCTTCGGCCACCGACACCGAGAGATTTAGGACGTGATGTAACCATCTCAGAGGACATAGGTTTTGGAATCCGAGTAGGGGACATCCCTGCAGCTTGACCAAACCGCAAAACTATGCACCGCTTCTTCTTCTGTATACGTACTTCGTATTTGTTCTGTGCTTGCTTTGTGTGGTGCGTATTTTCAAATCAACGCAACCTTAGCACTCATTGTGAAATATTTACTTCATATCTCAAGATATGCCGTGTTTGTATTTTTTTGTCCACCGGCAACAGCCTAACTATTGCTGTATTAAGTACGCAGCGGTTCGTGCAGAGTTCATAACAATTTGGAGCTTATTGGTTTAGCTGATAAAAATAAAAATATATGACTAACTGAATGTCGTCCATTTCAATGTTATCATGACGATAACACCTATGTATATGTATAAAATAAGTATATGTAATCGAAAACGATAACAGGAACTCCATAGGCTGATTTCGAATCCAGGAACCGGTGTTACCTTGTAGACAGTTTCTCTTAAATTGTCGGAGCTGACGGTCTATTTTTAATAAATCGTTTATAGGTAGCAGTAAAAGATTCCATCAATTTTAAGCAGCACTAGCTGACCCCGCGAACTTCGTACCGCCTAACAGCCGATTCTTCAATTTTGTATTTTTTTTCCCGGGACACCGGGATAAGTCAACAATTACATTACGTCAAAAAATAAAAATTGTTCCATATTCACCGATCTTATCAAAAACTTTTAAAGCACGCATCAATGTTGAATCTGGCCATTCAGTAAAATTTATGAAGTACCTACATATTTTATGTAAATATGTAACCAAAAGAAGTGGATTTGGAAGAGAAGAGAATTCAAATGATGAAGTAACCCAATACCAAATGGGCCGCTATGCTAGCAATAATAAAGCATTTTGGCAAATTTTGTCTTTTCCAATTCATGAAAGAAACCCCACAGTTGTTCACTTGGCTGTGCACTTAAAAATGGACAGAGAGTGTATTTTACAGCTCAGAATGCAGTACAAAGAGCTCACCAGATTTAGTAATATTATATATGCACAGCAAAGAGACGTTTACATTTCAAGTGACATTTTACCACAAACAATTTACATTTCACCATAGATAATTTGTTTTTGAGTAATGTTACAATCGTATAAATATTGACATTAATATTTATACGATACTAATGTCACTCAATCATAGTGGCGCAGTGGCTTAGTGGTTAGTGTGTTGGAGTACTAAGCGAGGGGTCCCAGGTTCGAGTCCCGGGAAAACTCAAATTCCAGCTCAAGGTTTTTTTCCACTGCGCCACCTTTCGCGAACTTCTGACAAACATCCGAGAGTTTATACTCTGTCATGAAACAGCTTTTCAATTAGCGGTTTGGACTCGGCATAAAATTGTAGATCCCTTCCATTCGTCCCAAAAATGAAAAACTCACACAAAACGAATGGTTGTGAGAAGCTAGGCCCAGGGTTTTGCACAATACGCGTAATTGATTTAATTGTTTCCAATTGAACTGTTAGGAAACAAATAACTTTACCCTCAATTTCACAATTTCATAGTGAACACAATCCCGGTTTTAGGTTAGCGTTTGAAAGAACGTGCGCATAATAAATGTCACATGAAATTAACTGAGCAGAGTACAATGAGTATAGCTGTCAAACAATGTATCACGCACCGGCGCCATCTACTTAAAATGAAACGTACTTATTTGCGAGAGGGATACTCACACACCACGTACTGGCGCCATCTCCTTCACCACCATGCAAAACCATATTGGTTTGTAGTACATGCTATTTTTCAGAGATGGCGCTGTATGTGAAAAATGATTTTCCGTTTTCCTGCTTTTCTGTTAAAATTTTTCCAGAATTTTGTTTTTAAACCTAACGGAGCCCGATACCTTTCCAACGAATGCAAAACCGTGGCAAGCGTTCTGGAGTTATAGCGTCAGGAAGGAAAACCCGACTTATTTTTATTTTAAGCAGCATATACAATATTTTAAATTAGGATTTCCAAATTACAACATTCGTTAGTTTCTGGTGATCGTTTTAATATTTGACAGGTTGCCACGCATGGTCGTGTCACTAGTGTTTCAATTTATATTTTCCATTTTTCCAGTTTAACTTTAGGCATTTTTGTTTAGCTTCATAACTTCAGCAAAGCAAAGTAAAATAGGATTTTCAGCACGCAATTACAACTACGCTCTACTTGACACTTCGAGACTCACAGTAGTTGTTGTGATCGCATGCTGAAAATCGTACTTTAATTTGCTTTGCTGAGATCGAAGCTCAAAAAAACACGTCTTTTGTCTGGTTACGATGTGTAGTCAACAATGCCACTGAAAGATATGATCAAAAGCAACTTTTCTTCCGTTGAAGTTGTTCCTGCTGTCAAAACTGCCGTTGACATTTGCTGTTATCTGTTCCTGGCTTTATTTCCAGTTGAGCTGTCATTATGAAGTTCTTTGGGTGTGTTCAGAGTTCTGATCATCAAAGTTGTGATTTTTGGCAAGTCGTAATTTTAGCCAAATCCAAATGCCTTTCTCTTGCGGTTAAAGCCGCTCCCGGCTTTATCGTTTCGTTACAACTATTTGCCACTGAAATCGTTACGGAGATAATACCCACGACGTCGCTGTCATCTTCCCTTTTTGCATTGTTGGTATTTTTTTTACGTCTAGCAAAACTGAAGCAACCAACGCTAGATCCAAATGTAATTTTATACGCACGGTAGGTATACGCAGAACACAACGATTTCCCACTGATGGCTCGGTACATCGGGGATCAGTATGTCATTCGTTACTTTATCGTTCAGCATACACCGAGCAAATCGGGTACGACCATTTGAAGTGAACGTGCTCTAATTCTAATCTCAGTTAAGTCATTAGGTCCGTATGACACTATATCTTTTTTTTGCACTTTTCATACTTTTAAAATGAAACAAGAACAGTGCGAAAAATTAGAGCGAAAATTCCCGATAGGATTGAGTGCGTACACACAGCAATGTAGACACATAAAAAATGCATTAAAAATGTATTCAAATTCCGATGGAAGTGTTTCCTTGTCAGCAATGTAAATCAGTTTCCTGAATAGGAAACATTCCCCGATAGGGGTGATCATGTTTTTCCTCTGCTGACAGCTTTTTTGACATTTCAAGATTATTTGAAAACAAATGCGTTTGAAAATTTGTGGTTGCTTTGCAAACAACTACTACCCTTTCCGTAAAACACTTTTAGTCTCTTTTACACGCAGCTGACTTTTCAACATGATTTAGCGTGATAAAAATGAGGAAAAAATTAAAGAACAACGTAGCGTCATAAGAGCTGAATAAAGTTTGGCATTCTTTCTTCTCCAATTCAATTCAAACAAGTGAACATTTTTTCTACTAACAAATTTAATGTGAAAAATACGAGAACTACCTCCAAATTGAGCATCAACTAGAAGCAAAACGCACATCTACAAGTAAAATACAATCATCCCCGCCAAATGATGTGATTATGTAGTAAAAGCGATCAGGGCAAAGGTCAAAGCTCCGCACATCATAGCAACACCCCAAATCAACTGTTTATTGTTTTATGCCAATCAGCGTGTGTTTTCGTGTATCCGATGGTTGACTTCAGAAGCAAAACAAAAACAATCGCCTTCGTAATGGATTCCACTCCATGCCACGGTCGCCGAACGAATTGCTGCTCCAAATTATAGAGCAGAGAATTTAATTCTGTTAACGATTAAAACATAAAACAAATTGCTGGGCGTACGTATCTCCATTATGGAAGCATTTATTTATTTATTTGACCTTGGACCGATGGAGGCAATTTCAACGGACCAGCGGAGCATAGCAAATACAAAAATCATTTCTTAGATACCCAATACAAACTTCGTCCGTAAAAATGTAACCCGTTCCTGTATCCTCCTAAACACGTTCCACACGCAGGTAAATGCCACCCTTCACCGCCATCCCCGAACTGGTGGGGTCCAATTCCAGGGGATTAGGGGTCTTTTCGCTGAGGTGGAACCTGAACTTCCGCACCAACATGGTGAGCCCAATGTACGCCTGCATCTTGCCGAACCGCAGCCCAATGCAACTCCTCGGTCCATCGCCAAATGGCAGCCACGCAGTGGGGTGGCGACCCTGTGTTCCTTCTGCACTAAAGCGTTCGGGATCGAACTTCTCCGGATCAGGATAAATCTCGGGATCGCGGTGAATCGCATCAGTCGGAATTATGACCAAAGTCCCCTTTGGGATGGTGTACTTCGGATCGGCCGTTGGGTAGTCCTCCAACGATCTCCGCAGGATGACTGTGACCGCTGAATATTTTCGCAGAGTCTCTATGAAAAGTTACTCAAATGTGGATAAGAGTTCAATGAGGACCACCGAATACTTACCCTTGACGACCCTCTCCATGTAGACCATCTCATGCATGCACTCGTAGGTGAACTGCCCGTCATGCTTGGCGAGCTTCTCGTTTATCTCGGCCCTCAGCTTGTCCTGGATTTCCTGATTCAGAGCCAACTCGAATAGGGCGAAACTCATTGCCATCGACGAGGTCTCGAAGCCGGCCAAAAAGAATATAAAAGCCTGCGCCGCAATCTGCTCTATGCTAATGCCATCGTCGCCGTTCTTCATCTGTATGAGCAGATTCATAAAGTCGTTCCGCTGGAAGGAGTTCCGCTCTCGGAACTCCACAGTTTCGCGCACCACCCGCATAAAGAACTGGTGCACGTCCTCGTGAACGATCCGCATACGCAGCTTGCGGGCCAGCTCCGGAAAGCTGAACATGAATCCCTGTATCATCCTGCCGTGGCGAGATAGCGTGAATGCCTTTCCGCCCATTGTCCGAAATTCGGCATTCGGGTCATTGAGGCTGTTGCATTCGATGCCAAATGCACAAGTCCCAATAATGTCGACCGTAAACCGCGACAAAATATCCTTCACCTCCACAAGCGCGTCCGTGTCTATCGTAGTGCCAACGGTCGCCTGCAGCTCCTCACCCACTGCGACCACGGTAGGGAACATGAATTTCATCTTGCCAGACGTAAAGGTGGGCGAGAGCTTGTTGCGCAGATTTTTCCACTTGACACCGTCCAAGCCGAACAGGTTTCCAGTAAGCGGGTCGTCCCGTTCGTTGTGGAACACACCTCGATCTCTGAAGTTATGAAAGTCCTTGATCAGAATGTCTCTAACGAGGTCCAGGTCAATGACGAGCACTGCGGGTGTGAGGAAGAAAAATAAACCGGCAAACGGGCCGGTGCCCTTGAACTTGTCGTAGTAGTACTTCATGATGTCTCGAAAGTGACGGTCCTTCATGAAGCCCTTCATGCTGCCTTCGGGGAAATTCGGCTCATCGTGCGGTATTCCGCGGCGCTTCCAATGGGAAAGGTGACGTCTCGTGTAGAACACCAGCAGTGACATCAGCGCTATTGCTATGTACACAAGAGTCGCGGTAACGCCCATATCCGTCGAACTAAAACAAACGGCCGTCTATTTGGGTTTTTTTCGGAAACTAATTCCATCGAATCGAAAGCGAAAGCGAAATGAAATCGCTGCCAGTTGAATGGAAGCTTTCGTGTGGTGGGCAAACACCTGAACGAAGTATTTCACCACAGTGAATCATGGTGGACAAAAAAATTTAGATAGCCCTAGTGAGCTGCCCAAATCGATGATTGAAAGATAAACATAATTATCTACGGGAAAAGAAATAACCTGTCAGAAAAATCTTGATGAACGACTTATGGTCGACGGGGAAGAGCGAAGAACGTAGAACTAATCTTGCTTACACAGTCTGATTCCATTGAAAGCTGATAAAGGGTGTCCGAAAATCAAAATTTGTAAATAGTCCATCGGTTTGTCGGTTCATAAGGTTTACAGTGTCGAAATTGTCGAAATTGAACTAAATTTCACTGACACAGGGCTCAAATTGCTCGATGAAATCCTTTTTTCGAAGTAGCTTTTGGACAAAATGCCTATGAGCGACATTTTTCTCGTTCGTCAAAATGTTTGATCGTTTTAAACGAATGCACTGGCACCTCTTTAGGATTCTAGTTTGCGTGCTAATATTTATGTTAGTTGCTCCATTTCTTGCAGCTAGTTTGTTACCCTGTGAACCTGTCTCTAAATAATTTGTCGGAAATGCAAGGCTGGCAATGCGATACCGCATTCCCCTGTTAGTGCTCTTTCTAGATTTAAATTTGTTTTCCGTTCCAAAGAAGAGCAAATAAAAAATTTTATAATTCACTGAGCAAAAAGTGTAAGGTTCAATCCCAGGATTAAGGACAATAATTGGAAACCGAAAAGGTGGTGCATAATTGGGAGTACCACTTAAAATGTTGCACTTACAGGGTGGCGCAAAATTAATCATCCAATTTTGTTTTTTGAACTTGGTACTTTTTTCCTACTTTTTTACTAAATAAAAAAATAGTTTTTGAGTGATGGAAATCATTATTTGGATAATTTTTACCATTTTTCTGTTAAGTGGAAAATATGATATCTGTCAAAGTGCCTGCCGCCAGTCTTGATGCACATTTGTGCACGTTTATCGCATTTTCCATGACTTTCCGCAAGATTTCCGTTGATAACTGATCGCATTCCTGTCAAATATTCTCCTTAAGGGCTGCGATTGTCTGATTCTTTTTGGCATCCACCCGCGACTTCATGTAGCCCCAAACCCAAAGAAAGAAGCCTGGGATGGTTAAATCGGGCGATCTTGCTGGCCATTCCAATCGTCAAAACGGAAGATTACGCGACTAGGAATCGCTTCCTTCACAAAATCCATTGTGGCTCGTGCTGTGTGTGCAGTTGCACCGTCTTATTGAAACCACATTTTCTTTAAGCCCCGCTCATCCAATTCAGGCTGTAAGAAGTCGTTTAGCATGGCCAGTAACAGGGACTGTATTGGCGATGGCGTCCTCAAAAAAATACGGCCCAATCACTCCTCCCGCGTGAACGCCACACCAAACAGTGGCTTTGAGTGGATGTAATGGCTCTTCGTGCATCACACTCGGATTTTCAGTGCCCCAGAAGAAAAGATCCTGCTTATTGACGTAACCGCTTAAGTGGAAATGCAAATTCACTCTGCGACCGATTGTTGGTCAACATAATCGACACAATTATTGCACGCTCTTGAGGGGTATACCGCTCCATTGCCTTTTTCGAGTTCACAAATGTCAATAATGATTGACGTACGACGCGATTTGCACATCTTCGGATAGGGTGATTCGTTTCGCGCCACCTAGTACAAGCATCTGCTTGGCCTAAGTTGTTTGGTATCGAAAAAGTCCCTAATATTTTGATCCCTTAGCAAAAACAAGATTCATGATCTGGAAAGCGTGACGGTTCTTTAATAGATTAATAACTCCACTGGCTTACTTGCTTTTCTAAATAAAAGTAATTACAGTAAGTTCCTCTTAATTATACCCTCCACAGGAAGTTATATTCACTTTGCCAATACATTTGTAACGCCAAGAAGGAGTCACCGGACCCCGCATAAAGTATATATATTCCGAATCAGGATCACATTCTGAATCGATTTAGCCATGTCCGTCTGTCTGTTGAAAGCACGATAGCGCCCAAAGTAATTGACGTAGGTGAATGAAATTCGGTGAAAGGACTTATTTTTATCGGCGTCAGGTTGGTATTCAAAATGGGCTATGTCGGTCAAATAGTTCTGGTACCTCCCATACAAAACCAATATTAGACCCATGTGTCCCTCTTTCCGTTGAAAATACGATAGAGTCCAAAGAAATCAACCTAGGTGAATGAAGTTTTGTGAAATGACTTCTTTAATCGTCGTTAGGTTGGTATTAAAAATGGGCTACGTCGGTCAAGTAGTTCTGGTATTTTGCATGACTTGTATGCAGTGGAGGGTATCAAAGCATCGGCCAGGCCGATTATAACACTTTTACTTGTTTTTTTTTTCCTTTTTTAACAAACCAAACAGCATGTCTGTCTCCCTCTCCGTCACAGGAGTAAAATAGGGTTAAAAGAGATGTCAATATATTGCGCGGTTAGTATGTTTGATTTGAGAATGGAGCATAGCCACTCATGCAGGTGAAAATCGTAGAAATGTTTCAAATAGGCCTATTTATTTAAAAACCTTTTAAGTTTTCGAGTTAATGGATATCTTAAGTTGTACCCGCAGATGTCCTCTAAAAGCTATTTTTTACTGTATTTTAATGCAATTGCAAAGAAATAAGCGAAACGAAACGAAAAAACAAATTACTAATAACCCTAAATTTTCAAATTTCTCGATTTCACTAACTACACTTTGCGAACTCGCCAAGCGCCCTTCTAGATCAGATACGAACTGCGAACTTAACTCATTCCGTCTGTCTCACTTGGCGAGCTGCATGTGCAGTAAGTACACTAAGATACAAAACCTTTGAGTAGGAGGGATTTCCCTACCCAAATAAACTAAATTAAGGATACATGATTCGTGTATCGGATAACACAAAATCAGGTAGTTTTCCTCGGTTAACAGTTCGGCCATCCTATACAGCACTGTCCTCAGTGCACTGGCCTCCTAAATCAATAAATATAATTAACAAGGTTTACCACGCAGAAAACCATATCGCACGTAGCTTTTTCTTTCTGCTTTGCACGTAGCCTCTTCTGCACG
This sequence comes from Cheilosia impressa, assembly GCA_948293265.1. Taxonomy (NCBI): domain Eukaryota; kingdom Metazoa; phylum Arthropoda; class Insecta; order Diptera; family Syrphidae; genus Cheilosia; species Cheilosia impressa. The sequence goes on along the minus strand of OX411880.1, from coordinate 126,176,477 downwards.
TAGCCTCTTTATGCACACAGCCTCTTTAAGCACACAGCTTATTTACGCACACAGCTTCTTTAAGCACACAGCTTCTTTACGCACAAAGCTTTTTTAAGCACACAGCTTATTTACGCACACAGCTTCTTTAAGCACACAGCTTATTTACGCACACAGCGTCTTTACGCACACAGCTTCTTTCCGCACACAGCTTCTTTACGCACACAGCGTCTTTACGCACACAGCGTCTTTACGCACACAGCTTCTTTACGCACACAGCGTCTTTACGCACACAGCTTCTTTACGCACACAGCGTCTTTACGCACACAGCTTCTTTACGCACACAGCGTCTTTACGCACACAGCTTCTTTACGCAAACAGCGTCTTTACGCACACAGCGTCTTTACGCACACAGCTTCTTTACGCACACAGCGTCTTTATGTACAATTGTACAAATCTCCCAATACTCCCACTTTATTATATCAACTTCTGTGATTTCCACATTTCTCCTCACCTAAAATTTCTTTAAATCACGAATAAGTTTTTTTTTTTTTTATAGCTTTCGTAACATGGCTCTGCGTTCGATTAGATTGTTTTCTTCATTTTGTTCTACTCACAATACGTTTTTCCCAAGTGAATTTCCTTTCATTCACTTCCTGTGTCATAATTCTCAGAGGTCCCATCTATCCCCATATAGGTACCAAAATTAATAAAAGTTGGTTTTGCGGCCGTGAAAAGGAAACAATCTGACTTTCGCATTTATAATATTAAGATTATATCAGGGCTGCATTGAATTTTCAATTCAAATGACAGATGACAACAAAACTATGTTTCGAAACAACAAAGTGATGCCAAATTCGTACAGTCACCCTGTGATCACCTAAAGTATCTGACTATTACAAAAGTATCATCTATCACCCCACCCCACACAAAATGTTGTTTATAAACCAAGCTCCAGCGCTCCCACCCAATTCCCCCGCAAATTTTGCCGTGAACAGTGAAATGTGAAATTGTGATTTGTGAATACGTGTGAAAAGTCATAAGAGTATCATATTTTCACTATAATACTCTTATATCTGTAATCCATTTTACCGTCGACTCTCTTTCATTGCGTCGTTTGTACAGGCAGGATGAATGAAATAAAAGTATTACCCTGAATCATAGTTTGCAGCATCTGTACACAGAGTTTGCGTAGATGAAATTTAATGTAGTATAACTTAACTTTTTCAATTGTTAATATTTTCAAGAAGAAAAATAAGAACTTAGAAAATCTCTTTTTTTTTAATACGTCATTTGTTAAGATTGGTTAAGCTTGTGAACCGCAAGAGGTAAATATATTGCAAAACTACAGACATTCGGCCTTACCTACAATCAACCCCAGTCTGGAAGTTCACGCAAAGACCCCACACTTTCCAAAATCCCTCTACCAATAAACAAATATAGTTGCCAAAACATCGCCAACTGTAGGGACAAACATTAACGTTCAGAAACCCATGTTTATCTCGGGCATTAGCTAAATAAATCCTCCCGAAATGTCACCTTGAAGAGGAGTGTTGCCCAACTATCCTAAATGATGGTATGGAACCTCGTAATAGGAGCAAATCTACATACGTTGTTGTTCAGCCTGACCGTTTATAATTATAAACATAAAAAAACAATGCATTCTTGTTTTATTTCTAAACACTTACCCCCGTATTAATAAACAAAAATGTGCACAAGTAAGTAAGCCAGTAGGCATCAGATAGCACACAAAAATTGTACGTAACTGCTGAATAACGAGTTGACAACTCCTACGCAGCGCTCATTAACACTTGCGTCAAAATATGCACCTCGAACACCTTGATTAAAAGAAATAGCTAGTGCTTTTCTCTGCTCTATCTTGTTTAACCGCCAGTGCTTGCTCTATGATTGACTTTCACTTCAGCTTGCAACGAATGCATGCTAAGTAAAAATAAATTTGATATAAGTTTGGGATCCTTCCAAGACCCTCTTGAGAGCAGTCGCTAAGAGAATAAAATATCTGTTCATTTAGTATTGGACAGCTCATATCTGAATACTTTTCCTTTTTACAATTCTCAGCGGCAGGTAGATTTTGGATGAAGATCCTAATTATTGGTGTGGAAATGGTTGTTGCGAAAAGGTTGACCCCGCGGAAAATATAGATAGAAGAACCGTCAGCATTCAGCAAAATCCATGCGAAATAATAAATTCGGGAACTGCTGGAGGAATATCAGGTAGTATGTGCGAATTTAAGATATACAAAATTCTGTACTACTTGGTGCGAATTCATCTAGGAGAAAACATGACAGTTTATGTATATGTAGAAGAATGTCCAAGGCTTTATATTTTTTTCCCGAATTAGGTAACAAAGCTATGCAATTTTTAAAAAATCAAACTGTATTTATTTTCACACCTCCATATACTTTTGCAAGTACTGTTTCGCAAACGGAAATGAATAAGCAGGTTAATATTTCTTTCGAAAATATTCACTTGCTAACGATCTAAATGTGATCTCTAGACTGCCGATAAGTTTTCATTTGCATTATCAGCCAACGAATAAATCAAATCATTCCAATAAACTGTGTTCCGTCTACTGTATAATTTAAAAGAGACCTTATTACGACACAAATTCACTCACAAATCAAACGTGAAGCATTAGAAAACAAAAGAAAGCGTACTATAGAGCACCGAAAATTGTGTCCGATCGAACAATAGGGCATTACTGACTTGGCACACGATACTTGACAGAACAGCGGATATTTTGTGCATTTCCCATTTTCTGTTTTGCCTTTTGCTTATAATAAGCTTCAAAAAGCCTTTAAAAGAAATCTGTTGGGCAAATTAATTTGCAATTTAAACATTCCCCCCTTTAGAACAAAATCCTCGCCGTGAAGTAAACCATTGACCCTGTTCTTCACGAAAACAAACCATGAAATCTAAATTTTGCGATGACAAAAAATGTATTAGTTTCTAAGAAAGTTCTCGCACCAGCAAATGTGGAGGACTAATCGTTCACTGGCACCGCCTCACCAATGCTGTACATCCCTACAAAAGCCTACAACCAGCCAAACGTTGACATCAGTGTTTGACCACTAGTAAGGCCGACTGACTGGATCCTAAAAGTTAATCACCTAAAAATTAATTGCACAATCCGAATTTAACGTTTGGATGGATTGTCGATGCACACGAACATAACCATTCGCAGTGTGCACTTCATCAAACTGAACCTCCATGAAATCACTTTTCGCTGGTAATTTTCACAAAAGATCGGTTCAAAACAATGTATTTAATCAAATTGAATTACAATAACTGTCGAAAGCTGATAAAAATTAGAATGCAAAAATGATTTACTGACTTGACAACTGGTTTGGAATCGTTGACGTTGATCTGCTTGTATTTGGGTGGATTTCAATGCTTTTATAGTCGATAAAAGGTGTGGTATAGTTTTACAGCTAGTAGTAGTAAGGCTATTCTATTCATTAAAGAGCGATCTTTAATTCCCGTCACTATGTAATTTATTATCGTCTGCGTAGTTAGGTTACCCCGTTTTCCCCATTTCGAACACATAGTTCTCGATACTCTCTTCGTCGGATAATTGTCGGGATAACAACTGAAAGTGAATATCGGCATCGTCGTTCGGCGACGGAAAATCTGCCAGCAGTCGAGTTTTAAATTCACCCCAGCTCGAAATTTGACCCCTATAGCCTTGGAACCAATTTGACGATTCTTCATCAAGTCTTAATGTTGCATAAAACAATGTACTTCGATCGTCCCATTCGTACAAATGGCTTATGTTTTCCAATGTTTCAATCCATTGAGAAGCACTCACGGAATTGCTGGAGGACGGTCTGAATAACGGAACAATTTTTTTTTAACTTCATCAGACCCTAGCCTCAAGGACCTTTGTGATGCGACCGTACATTCAGATGTATTTTGATGTCTTTGGGAACGGCGATAGGTAGCTACTTCAGACTCTAACCTTTCGTTGTTTTCTTCAATTCATCTAACTCAGCTCTTAGTTCTTGAATAGATGACTCACCATATTGGCCGTCGAACAGACGCTTCGGAATTCGATGTTACCTTCTAGCCATTTTTGTTTGTTAAGAAAAAAGAATCCTTTCCATTTCACAACAGAATTTGTTCACTTCACTAAATTGTTTCTCTGGTCACTAATAAGACAACTTCTAAAATAATTTTTGCTTGTACCAACTAGTTATCTAAAACGCACTTCTCACAGAAACTTCCAGTATGAGAACAAGGAAGCGTAAGCCGTTTTTTTTCTCTTTTCTTTTTTCAGATTAAAAAAAAACGATCAGCCATAAACACACAGTTGCGCTTCTAGATTTCTTTTTTCACACAGATACGATTTACTTCCGGAGAGGACGAGAGATAAATATATAGATCGTGCACAATCCATAACATTCCTCCACACAGTTCGTTGTGCGAGAAGGAGAGAGAAATATATACGAAACACGTTCAACCCTTATACCCATTCTTGTTATCGAAAGAAGAATGGAAATACCAAAGGAAAAGCACTCACGCAATTGTATCCTTCTCATTTTGATGCGTAGGAGTGTATTACAGCAATTGATTAGCAAGAGAGAGAATACTGAATTCGCCGCTTGCATATTGGGAGTACTAAATGTGCAATTACTTACTTAAAACTCGGCATATTTTCCTCCGGCCATGATTTATTTTGTTTGCGACTTACATGAAAAATTTTTACTCCCACACACCACCAATCTGTAGGAAAGTGTTGCGATCCCACTTCTGAAATTAATAACCCTAAATTTTCAAATTTCTCGATTTCACTAACTACACTTTGCGAACTCGCCAAGCGCCCTTCTAGATCAGATACGAACTGCGAACTTAACTCATTCCGTCTGTCTCACTTGGCGAGCTGCATGTGCAGTAAGTACACTAAGATACAAAACCTTTGAGTAGGAGGGATTTCCCTACCCAAATAAACTAAATTAAGGATACATGATTCGTGTATCGGATAACACAAAATCAGGTAGTTTTCCTCGGTTAACATTACTCTTGTCCAATTTTTTCCGCAATTTTTTTTATAGAGACATAGAGTTGAAACAAAGTAGAAATTGTAGGGTTAGGTATCTCTTATAGGACTGGGTTTCTAAGATTTTTGCATTTAAGGACATATACGAGCCCAAACGCAAAATAGTTGGTCTATGCTATTTGATTACGAATAAATTCTGTTGAGAAATTCAAACTTGTTTTGTTTCTTCAAATAAAAAGTTTTGTTAATGAAAATAAATATATATTTATATTTCTGCTACAATTAAAAAGAAAGTTTAATGAACAAGTTGTAAGCATTTGAAGTTATTACTGAATAAAATATTTGGTCATCTTTCGTTTGAGCGCAAAATAGTTGGTCTAAGATTTAAAAATTACTTTTTACCACTGCGTCACATCACCTTTCTTGGATATGACTGCTTGAATTCGCTGTGGCATTGTATCCACGAGTTTTTGGAAGTCATCGGTTGTAAACGATTGCCAAATATCATTAATTGTTTGTCGTAGATCTTTGCGAGTCCTTGCTGTTTGCTGTCTTAACTTTTGCTTCATTTTGTGCCATAGAGTTTCGATGGGCGAAAGATCAGGGCTACTGGATGGCCATTCCATTAATGGAATGGCTTCAGTAGATAACCAGGCTAGAGTTGACTTTGCCGTATGACAAGATGCGCCGTCTTGCTGAAATACGTAAGCCCCCTCGGTTGACTGAAGCTGTGTTATTGATGGAAGCAGATGCTCTTGCAAGATGTCGCGATACTTTACAGAATTTACAAGGCCGTCAACAAAACATAAACTACCAACACCACGCCCAGACATGCACCCCCATATCATTTGTGATGCTGGAAACTTGATTGTTCGTTTCAGACAGTCTTTATGGAACGCTTCTTTGGAGGTGCGAAGTACACGCTTTCGCTCATCGCCAACACAAACCTCAAATCTTGATTCATCGCTCCAAATTACTTCCCGCCACTGCTGTAAGGTCCAATCCTTGTGCTGTTTAGCCCATTCAAGTCGCCTTTTCTTTTGCCTTGGTGTAAGAAGTGGCTTTTCTTTGGCCTATTAGAATGGGTTGAAAAAAACCACAATACAAAATTAACAAAAGATGTTTAAACAAACCTTGTAAAATTTATAACCCATTTTGTTCATGTTGCGTTTACAAGTGTCGACAGACATTTCTTTTTTGATGCGGCTTTTCCACTCTACAGTTACCCCAGAAGCAGTTTGACGACGATTTTCCTTAATTATTTTTTTTAATACCCTACAATCGCGGGCTGTTGCTATTGGCGGCCGCCCAGTTTTCTTCCGGGTTTTAATGTTACCCATCTTATTGAAGAGCGAAATGATATTTTGTACCGATGAACGAGGGAGATTAAAATTTTTGGCAATTTTGTAGCTTGAAAAACCATTTTCAAATGTTTTACAATCGATTCTCTGAGATCTTTAGATAGGGGAACACCACGCGAGTTAAGTATCCATAGCAAAACATATTGAGAAAAAAGATAACATTATTTGTATTCAATGATATCTTTAGTCTCTAGTACAGTCTTGCACACAACGCTACAATGATAACATATGTAAAAGAGATAATATCGTTTGTATACAATGTTGGAATATTATCTCTTCTTCATTATCAAGCAAGACGATTGTACGCTTGGGTCTCCTTGTAGATAGATAAGAAAAGTATATAAATACGACTGTATGATGAATTTATCAACAGTCTTATTGTAACTACATAGTAGCCTTAAGCTCCTTTTAGAATTAGTAAAAAGTATTTCAATAATAAAGGACATAGTTCCAAATAAATATTGTTTAATTTTAAAAGTAAGAAACAAGTGTTTTAATTGGCGATCCTGCCAGGAGGTTAAATATACTTTTTAACTTCAATCGAGCGGACCTCGGGAACAAGTAGTGAAATCTAGTATAAACAGAACACTCGCGTTACCGGTTACAAGAATTACCTAGCATAGCAGGTACAAATATAGCTTCTTCGTACGAAGCAGCAAAGCAATTCAGTGAAAGTGTATATGTGGAGAAAAAAAACACACAAATTCGACGACAACAGACACGAGTTCAAAATGGAACAACTCGCAGTATTAATGGCAAGATTAGAAGCTTTAGAAACCAGGAGCAACACAGTAACACAAACCCTAGAGCACACACGCACAGAGAATGCAAGGTTAGCAGCAATAATAACTAACCAAAATCAAATAAACACTAATTTAGAAACAAAACTAAATGAAGTAAAATCTGGATTAGGCATAGTACCAAACATACCTGTGCTAGAGGAAATAAGAACCACATATACAGATGGTAGTGAAATACAGTTAGACGCATTTAAAAGCCTACCTATTTTCAACGGCGATCAATCAAATTATCGGTCGTGGCGCGAAGAAGCATCCAGATTAATGGACAGCATTAAAAACTTCAAAACACACAGTAAGTACGCAGCAGCATTGACTATAGTGAAAAGTAAAATACAGGGTGCAGCCGCGAATGTGTTAACTAATTATAACACAATTTTTAATTTTGAGGCGATACGTAACAGATTAGATTATACGTACTCTAATCAAGAACCTCTATACGTGCTACAAGACATGATGAAAGCCATCACGCAAAAAAGAAGCACACTGTCTGAATACCACGACGAGATAAATAAAAATCTCAATTTAATAATATCAAAAATCACTATGTCAGGTGATCCGCCGAATATAATCGACAGACTAATTAAAAATGCTAACGACGACGCAGTTCGTATATTCATTGATGGTATGAGTGACAACTTTACAAGAGGATCATTATATTCAGCTACAATAAATGATCTAGAACACGCATTCGCAATTGCTCGCAGAATAGAACATGATAATGTGCACAGGCATTTACATCTCACTCAGGATAAGCACCACAAAAATATGCCACATGAACGCAGAAACGAAAGAAGACCAAATTATTCGAGCCAAACAACGAATTATCAACCCCAGAAGCAATACGATAATATGCAGCAACACAATCAAGGACCACAGCCGATGGAGATAAACTCGAGACAAATTGTACATGCACAGCGACAAAATTGGAATCAATACAACCCCAAAAGATTGTAGCTTTGCATACGAAATTTGAAAACATATACAAATATGGTAAAAACATTTGTGAAATTAACTTTGAAGAAGAAAATTGTCTTATTCCACTTTTAAAGAATATAACTTCAAAATGCAACATTAAACAAGAATACGATTACGACTTAGAAATTGAATCCGGTGTTATGTTATTAAGCGGTAAGCATAAGTTAAATAATCAAACAATTAATGGTATAAACTTAGTTACTTATGAAAATACTATAAATCTAGACGATAAAATATACAAAAACATGCATAAGCAAATTAAAGAAGTTATATTAAGAAATCATAATTCAGAGTCTTACATCGACCAAATAATTAAAGAAGATACAATGTACAAATTCGATAACATAGATACTTTAAAAAAACTAATTATTCCTTTTGAAGAAAAACCGATATTATCAACTATATACACAATTGTAACACTGATTGTTATTCTAGCATTTACGTACGTAATGATAAAAACTATACAATGTATAACAGATCGTCAAAAACAAAAAAAGATTGACGCATATAACAAAACTTATGAAAGAGAAATGTTAAAAATAGCGTCGAAAAATCGGGACGATTTCGTTTAACAAGGGGGGGAGTTAAGTATCCATAGCAAAACATATTGAGAAAAAAGATAACATTATTTGTATTCAATGATATCTTTAGTCTCTAGTACAGTCTTGCACACAACGCTACAATGATAACATATGTAAAAGAGATAATATCGTTTGTATACAATGTTGGAATATTATCTCTTCTTCATTATCAAGCAAGACGATTGTACGCTTGGGTCTCCTTGTAGATAGATAAGAAAAGTATATAAATACGACTGTATGATGAATTTATCAACAGTCTTATTGTAACTACATAGTAGCCTTAAGCTCCTTTTAGAATTAGTAAAAAGTATTTCAATAATAAAGGACATAGTTCCAAATAAATATTGTTTAATTTTAAAAGTAAGAAACAAGTGTTTTAATTCGCGCCATGATCAACCAACAACTGAATTAGAAGTAATTGCACAAGTACACTAATAAGCTGACAAAGCAAGAGTACGTTTGTTTTTGCTTAATTTTTGCTAACGGTTAACTTAATCATACGATTATGTGGAGTAGACCAACTCTTTTGCATCACGAATGACGTAGACCAACTATTTTGCACTCATTAACAAATGAGAAAGCATACAGTTTTAACGGTGCTCGTTGTAATTTTGCTTATTTTTGTCATTAATTCAATTAAAAAAGCATATTGTCTATGATATGTTTTTTGTTGTTTTTGTAAAAAAATAAATGCGTATATATGACAAACTAATAACATAGAAGCTTCCAAGTGCAAAAGTGGGTGGACCAACTATTTTGCGTGTGGGTCGTATATAAAAATTGAGCCTTAAAATTGTGTTCGATTGTCGCCGATTCACGCCTTAATGCATTAACCGATTTTAACCAAACTTTCACACGTCTTTGGTAATGGTCTATATATGATTTTTGTGAAGTTTGGTTGAAATCGGAAAACGTATGCGTGTGCTGTGAGTGCGTGATAAACACATGAATTTTAGTTAATTTTTTGGTTCTTCAACAGAGTCGATTTTGTTTCTGAAAATGTCAGAATAGTTTTGGTGGCCACACGAAAGGTGGTGCTGTCGTTCAATAGAAAGGTTTAACTATCAAAAGGGATATTAATAATTTAATCGATTTAAGGCGGTACGAAGTTCGCAGGGTCAGCTAGTTTTATTTATTTATATGATTTCAGAAATAAGTTATTGATTTAAGCAAAGTGTTTCTGGTACACAAAGTAATTCAGCAAACAGTGTCATTTAAGAAAACAAAACTTATTTTAAGAAAACAATTCTAGATGCAGAACACCTCGACCTCATTAACCATTTGATTGCTTAAATCAAGAAAAACTGTTTATTTTAGTATTTGTTTCCCGTTCTTGACTCATGAAATGAAAAAAATTAAAAATAGGAATCAATTCAATTCAAACCAATTAAGAAACTTCTAAATACTTCCAGTTCCAGTTTATAAAATCTTTTTTTTGGTGATATATTCTGAGTTCGTTTGTAGAAGCTTTCAAGTCCCCATCGGGTTCTCTCGCATCTTTCACATCCTTAGCCATGACAAACCGCACATTCGAATATCTCTAGAGTTGCGTTGGACTCAAGACCATCACTCTGATGCAGAACTCAGTCTTTAGGTGCGTAAGCATAAGTGTTTTAAAATACCTATTGCGCGATTTAGATTCTTGAAGTTAATATCCGCAAAAGGTTCCTTGTTATTGTCGAAAAACTGTTTTGCTATTACAATAATCAAAGTGGACTGTTCTCTAGTTCTGGATTTGTCCTGTTGGAAGTCCATAAAGTGGATGTCTGACAGAAAGACCAATATAAACAATTATACGTAAATCGCAAACGGGTCGGAAAGAGCAGAGTCAGCAGTACCCCATCACAGCCCCTAAGCCAATAAAATTATAAGTTTTCGAAAACGAGTTTATTGATTACCTCCAAGCTTCGTCACTATTCTCATTGCTAATATAAACAGAACGATCTGCTGGCGACATATGCGAACCATAGCTCAGTATCTATCTACAGCCGCGGCACTCACACGCCCGTTTTTTTATATGATCATTTATTTGCTTATTTGGCTTTGAGATCAGTGCCATTAAACGGCAACAAGTAGCATGAGGCATGACCATATCGTCATAATTACTATCTGACTTCGTCAACTCTAACCACCACCATCAATAAAACGATTCGATCAAAACAACAATTAGCCCCGCCGTCTGTGTTCCGATAGATACCACAACTACCACCAATTATTATCAAATAAAACCATCCAAACCAGCAAAAGTATGTAGATACGCTGTGTATTTAGGTTCTTGGGTCTTGGCGAATCTCGTTTAGAATCAAAAAAACAAAAAAAAATGCGTAGACTACTTCTCAGTAGAAGTAACTAAACAGCGTAAAAACTGAAAATCAAAAGAGCCACCTTAAGCTTTTTAAAAATACCTGTTGATAAACACTTGTTTACTGAGCAAGTACTAATTTTTTCACTACGAATGAGCTCACGACAAAAAGCTGTTGCTGAAGTGAGTTACAGTCTGCAGTTTAGTTTCATTCCAACTCCGGCTGCAGACGGTTCGCTTGCTATGGCCATATCCGCGACACTAGTTTATATTGTAATAGCGCTGGTATCGCTGCTGGTGTACCATTTCAGGCGACATCTGTTGTACTGGCAACGCCGTGGCATTCCATACGATGAGCCCGATATAGTCCTCGGCAGTATGAAAGGCTTCCGAAAGAACCGAACGTTGCAGACCATCTTGGCGGACTACTACACGCAGTTCAAGGGCACCGGGCCATTTGCGGGATTCTTCTTCTTTCTGAAGCCCGCCGTGCTAGTGCTCGACTTGGACCTGACCAAGAACATTCTCATCAAGGACTTCAATAACTTCACTGATCGCGGATTTTTCAACAACGAAAAAGACGATCCCCTGACCGGTCATCTATTCGCATTGGATGGAGCGAAATGGAAGAGTATTCGTAATAAGGTATCGCCAACTTTTACCTCGGGCAAGATGAAGTTCATGTTCCCTACGGTCTTTTCGGTGGGCGAGCATTTGATCAATAAATTCGACGAGCTGACTCAGAAGGACCCAGTTATCGAGATTAAGGATATGTTATCCCGTTTCACAGTCGACGTGATCGGAAGATGCGCCTTCGGCCTGGACTGCAACAGTCTTAAGAACCCGAATGCGGAATTTCGTGAAATCGGCAAGAGGGCGTTCACAGACACTCGCCACAGTAAGTTCGTGGACGGCCTCATCTTTAGCTTCCCGCAGTTGGCGCGAAAACTGAGAATGAGGCAAATTCACGAGGACATTCATCAGTTCTACATGAGGGTGGTGCGCGAGACCGTGGAGTACCGCGAGAAGAACAACGTCAAGCAGAAAGATTTCTTGGACATGCTGATCGAGACTAAGAACTCTCCCGATGGGATGACCATTGAGGAGGTGGCAGCACAGGCTTTTATATTCTTCCTAGCCGGCTTTGAGACCTCCTCGTCCACAATGGGCTTTGCACTGTTCGAGTTGGCCTTGCATCAGGACATCCAGGACAAGCTGAGAGCTGAAATAAATGACAAGATCAATAAACACGACGGAAAGTTCACCTACGAGTGCATGTCTGAAATGGACTACATGGAAAAGGTGGTTAAAGGTGAGTTTTTGGCTTTCTTAATGGACTTGTTGATAACTCTGATATTTTTTTGTAGAAACTCTTCGCAAGTACTCTATCGTGGGGAATCTTTTCCGCAAATCACTTGTCGACTATCCGACCTCCAACCCGAAGTACACAATTCCTGCGGGATCAATGGTCATAATTCCAGTTGACGCCATTCATCGTGATCCAGAGATTTATCCGGATCCGGAAAAGTTTGACCCTGAACGCTTCAGTCCGGAAGAGACACATAAGCGCCACCCCATGACGTGGTTGCCGTTCGGCGAAGGACCAAGGAACTGCGTGGGATTGCGTTTTGGCAAGATGCAGACATACGTTGGACTCGCAATGCTACTGAAGAACTACAAGTTCTTCTATTGCGACAAGACACCGAACCCCTTGGAAATGGATGTTAACTATTTCGTTCTTACCTCCAAGGGTGGCACTTATTTGCGAGCAGAGCGAGTCTAAGTTCTGAAAGTGTAAATAAAAGTCAAACGAGAATTTTACATTAGCTTTTTGCAAGGCGACTTTTCCTAGGTAACCAAGACATCCGTTCAAATATCTATCTGTATTTTATCCTTAAGTCCAAATTTCTAAGTAAAGCGTTTTAGTTAAACAAAAGAAAAAAAAATATAGTTTTCAATTTAGAGCCTGCGAAATATTTGGTTTATTAATTCACACATCACAACCACACTGCCAGGGCCGGACCAACCATATGTGCAATATGTGCAAATGCTCAGGGCGCCAAGTTCTGAGGGCGCATTAATAGGAAAGAACAAATACTGCCGTTTGCATTTTAAACAAAAAGCTTGTTCAAAGTCCAGAATAACTAGCACATGCAATGTTGAAACTTCAAGGAAAATCTAACTCAAAATATCGCAAAATAAAAAATAGACCCATGCAAGTTTACTTCTCACCTACATAACATCAAAATATTATACCTTGTCCATTAAGGGGTATTTCTTGCACATTCAATAACATTTTACAAAAGAATCTTAATACAAAAAAAACGAATTGAAAGTCTGCCTCCTATTTGATCTATTTGATATGGAAAAGACTTATGCATGTGTACAAATATGAAAAAAGGGCGCTTTCTGTAAATCTTGCACAGGGCGCTAGTTTGGCTTGGGCCGGCACTGCACACTGCCCTTTCGTTTTCACGTCCAACATTGTTATGGTAAAAATGTCTATGCTTTGTCATTTATTCTTTACTAACCATTGAATAATCGTAGCACTTTTAAAAGTTCTGCAGAAATGTGCTTTGAGAGATTTTGAATGTAAAAAGAAGTTCTTCGTTGGATGATAGCAATAGAGAAAACAAAATTCGACTCTGTAGACCTCTTTTGGTAGTGAACTCTAAGTCCCACCTAGAAATAGAAATGAAACAAACTTCACAAAAGACAACTTCCGTTGTTCCACCAGAGTCGAGCTTCAAGTTGTCGTTGATGTGAACTGTGGCACCCTGTATTCTCTCTAGTTGCGCAGTGACATTTGACATACCAAATTGTAATTTATAAACTACCCGCCGAACAAAATGGTCGTTCCAATTAAAAAATAAGAAAACGCGATGCGAATCAAATGAACCAAAAATTTCTTTGATTTGACAGATAAAACAATTAGAAATTTGAAAGAGTGAAAACCTTTGTGATTTGTGTTACTTTTAGTTGGTAATGCACGAACGCGTCACACTTTAGGCATTCAGAAAAATTCCTATACGTGCACAAAAAGAGTGGCAAGCCCTAAGTTCCCGAAGTAATTTATTACATTAATTTATAGTGGGAACGTCAAATTATTGGATTTGGACTCCAATCTACTATTTCCCAACTTAAAGTCAAATTAAATGCTTTGCTTCTTATAAGAGTCGGTTTTTTGACAACAGTCATATCTAAAATGTATTATTGCTAAAGCCCCTTATGACACTACATTTTTTCCTCATTTTTATCATGTTGAAAAGTCAGTGGTGTGTAAAAGAGACTGAAGGTGTATTATAAATGGGATAGGAATTGTTTGCAAAGCAACCGCAGATTTTCAAACGAATTTATTATCAAATAATCTTGAAATGTAAAGGAAATAGGTGAACAACGTAGTTTTAATACATTTGCAATGTTTTTTTTAATGTGTCTACATGTTGATTGTTGACGACGAAAATGTCAATCAATGGCCGCGTTCCACTGCCCGCTAGATGACTAGCGGCATGTCAAACTCCATATAAAAAAAATTGACATTTCACCATTTGCGCCAGACGTCTAGCACTTTTTGTGAAATATCCCTTTCAGGAAATTTTCTCAATCTAGCGCAAAATTACCCGCTGCATTGGGAGAAAAAACAAAAAAAAAACGACCTGTCAAAGGAAATCGTTCAAACGTTTGCAAAATAAAATTAAATACGAAACCGAGCAAGTGGAATTGTGATAAAATTGTTAATAACGTAAGTAAAATAGCAATTCAGATATCGTTTTTATAATATATTGTATCATTTCTTTGATTATAGCGTTGAAATAATTAGTCCTAAATGTCACTTTGCAGCTGGCGCTAGAGTTCTAGCGCGGACGTTCCTTCATCTGGAATATTTTGTGCTAGACATCTAGCGGGCAGTGGATCGCGGCCATTGACGATACACATCCACTTTAATCGAAATTTCCCTAAAAGGGAAATTCTGTCAAATTGTCTGTCATCTAATGCAAACAAAAAAACAATTAATTTATGTATAAGTTCATACATGCATATAACATAGCATTTTATACCGAAATTATCTTCTTTGTGCAAGTAACAAACAATAAAGTTGGTGTGTGCGCTCACTCACTCTTATCGGGAATTTTCGTGCTAAGGGCCAATAAGTTCTGAAAATTAAATGATTTAGAGAAAGGTAAATCAATAAACATATAAAGGGTATTCACTTAAGCGCGTAAAACCCTTATAAACTGAAATTGATCACCTCGCAAATGAACTGTCAGATTTTTCTTATGGGGAATAGTTTTCGCAGGCGTCATAATTTTTCGCGAGCAATTAGGCTCTGGGAAAGCGACTGCGAAGAGTAACGCAAATTTACAAATGTCAAATTGAGACAAGCGGTCGTGTGAATTGCTTTTTTAATTAAACAAATAGTTATTCTATTGCTTCGTCGATATTTGCAGCAAATTACGCATTGACATTTCCGAGGGGTGTTCAGTGTTCACATGAAATTTATGAATTTACGACCTGCATAAAATTATAAGTGAATACCCTTATAATAAATATAACACGCCTCAGCAACTTAAAATTTGTTAAATTGCATATATAATGCTCGGGAAAAGAACACACATATTTGGCAACTGTAAGCATTTTGTGACTGGCCATAATTTAAAACCCTTTCTCCTCTTTGTCTCGACCCTACGTGACGTTTTGATTTTTGTTCATGGCAATTTTAATATTATTTATCATTATTATTACATATATTCAATTCAATTCAATTTGGCAAATAATGTCTGTTTTTTTTTAAAAAGATTGACAGTTTGTGGTGGCCCGTTTGCCTCTTATTTGGACAAGTTACTCCACTCAAATCCATGCGAACCCAGAAAGTACTCCTTCAGCCGTTATAGAACTTACCAACATCGCTGCAAATGTTGATGTATACCTAACCGAAACTTTCAAACTCAGATTCGTTCCGCTCGCAAATAAATGCCACCCTTAGCGGACAACAAGAAACTGGTGTTGTCAAATACCAAGGGGTTCGGTGTCTTGTCGCAATAGTAGAACCTGTAGTTCTCCAACAGCATTACGAGTCCTACGAACGTCTGCATCTTGCCAAAGCGCAATCCCACGCAGTTCCTTGGTCCTTCGCCGAACGGCAACCACGTCATGGGGTGGCGCTTCTGTGTCTCTTCCGGACTGAAGCGTTCAGGGTCAAACTTTTCCGGATCCGGATAAATCTCTGGATCACGATGAATGGCGTCAATTGGAATCAAGACCGTTACTCCGGCCGGAATTGTGTACCTCGGATCGGAGGTTGGATAGTCGACAATTGATTTGCGGAAAAGACTCAACGCGATGGAGTACTTGCGAAGAGTTTCTACAAAAAAATATCAGAGTTATCAACAAGTCCATTAAGAAAGCCAAAAACTCACCTTTAACCACCTTTTCCATGTAGTCCATTTCAGACATGCACTCGTAGGTGAACTTTCCGTCGTGTTTATTGATCTTATCATTTATTTCAGCTCTCAGCTTGTCCTGGATGTCCTGATGCAAGGCCAACTCGAACAGCGCAAAGCCCATTGTGGACGAGGAGGTTTCAAAGCCGGCCACAAAGAATATAAAAGCCTCCGCTGCCACCTCCTCCATGGTCATCCCAAGTTGAGAGTTCTTAGTTTCGATCAGCAAGTCTAAGAAATCGTTGTGCTTGACGTTGTTCTTCTCGCGGTACTCCACGGTCTCCCGCACCACCCTCAAGAAGAACTGATGAATGTCCTCGTGAATTTGTCTCATTCTCAGTTTTCGCGCCAACTGTGGGAAGCTAATTATCAGGCCGTCCACGAACTTACTGTGACGAGCTTCTGTGTGTGCCCTTTGGCCGAACACACGAAACTCTGCCTGCGGATCCTTAAGACTATTGCAGTTCAGGCCGAAGGCGCATCTTCCGATTACGTCCACAGTGTAACGAGCTAAAATATCCTTCGTTTCAATAATTGCGCTCTTCAGGGTGAGCTCGTCAATTTTATTCACTAACTCCAGCCCCACTGCAGTGACCGTCGGGAACATGAACTTTATCTTTCCCGAGCTAAATGCGGGCGACACCTTACTGCGAGTAGTCTTCCATTTTGGTCCAGCCAATGCGAATAGATTAGCGGTTAAAGGATCGTCTATTTCGTTGTAAAAAGCGTCGCGATCAGGGAAGTTGTTGAAGTCCTTGATGAGTATATTTTTGGTCAGGTCCAGGTCGAGCACTACCACGGCGGGCTTTAGCAGGAAGAAGAATCCCGCAAATGGTCCGGTGCCCTTGTACTGCGTGTAGAAGTCCTGCAAGATTTTCCGTAAACTTCGGTTTTTAAGAAAACCTTTTAAATTGCCCGCGATAATATCAGGCTCATTGTATGGAATGCCGCGGCGTTGCCAGTATAAAAGGCGACGCTTGGAATAGTACACCAGCAGCGATGCCAGCGCTATTACAGTAAAGACTAGAGCCGCGGACAAAGACATAATAACCGAACCGTTCCCAGCCGAAGTTGCAAATGAACTTGTCGTCTGCGAGAGGTATGCGGTTATCAAGGCTTCTTATATTTATTCACACCGCAGTATCTTACGAGAAACAAAAATTCTTAAGAGTTCATCGCCCTTGCGATAAGCTTGCAAGTGATTAATTCTCAATTCAACGGTATCAACGTATGTCGTAACTGGCAAGGGAAAGATATTGTTTTCGGTCGAAACGTGGAATTTATCTGTCAATCTAAAACATTCCGCATAATGCACTGGCTACAGTCTAAGAAACGCGACGTTCGGTTGGTGCTCCCTTCTTTTCGTCACATCTAACATATAAAGTTGTAACACTTTTTACTGCACTGTCAACTCTTGACAGGGTGGACAAGAAATCAAATAAACTGCCACCACACCGACAGCAATAAAGCACCTAAGATAAGAGCTTGTAAATAACTCTCAACCTTTATATATTTATTTGGTTTCCCACTAAGAAATATTACATTTGTCACTGACTTTTGATGTATTGCTCCGAAATATATTTATATGTATTAAAGCTGTCAATCTTTGTTAGAAAGTTGTTTTGTAGTTTCAAAAATTTCACTCCTATGTTGACTTTTTTAATGAAAAATAAATACATGAAAGTCATATCAACCTACATCCAATTTCTTCGACAAATGTCAAAAAATCTGTCACTTTTGTTTAACATATACGTATACTACAACATTTTATACCTTTGCTGTCATAGGATGGAAGAATATAAAAAATTGTTTTAATGTTTTAGAAATGAGTTTAATAAACTCTCAAGGGAATAAGAAATTTTGCTGTAACTTTTGACATTTATATATAAAACTCGGAAAGAATTTCAATAAAATATTGCAGAAAATACTAAAATCTGTTACTTTTTGCTTTGAAGCCGGCATCGCCTATTTTTGACAGATTAGCTTCGTAAGTAAAATCATCTTACACAGTAAAAAGTCAAATTAACTGTCACAATTCCGAAATTTTTGTACAGGAACTGATGAAATATCAACCTACAATTATATTTTATCCATGTGTGTTCCAATATCCAATTATTCCTCGTGTAGTTCCACCACCTACCAACAAATCTAGTAACGAACGCACAATTATTTCGCTTGCCGCAAATTAACACAACACTCGAAATTCGAATGCACAAACAAAAATTAGTTTCACTATTTGGTTTTGTTTACAATTCGACTCCGACCAAATAATGACATTTGCTGCGAAAACATAAGCTCTACGCAGTCTCTAAACGCAAAATTTGTACTGCCCTAAAGTAACGATGCTTAGGTCCGAAAAATCTTTATAAATCGCATTTCCCTGCGTAAGGACATTTTAGGGGGTGCGTAATGTAAAGCAAGGCTGTAAGTATTTCGTTAAGTCACCAGTTAAAAATAAAAGAGACACCCTTTCATTTTCAATGCAATCCATTGAACTTCTATTACATTCTGGTGCTAGTCGGTTCGAGGATGAGCTGTAGTTCCCACAGTTGCTTTTTAAATAGTGAAGTTCGCAACAAACTCGGCTGTCCATTTAGCTAAAACATATAAGCGATTGATTTAAATCGACTAAAAACAGTTTTGATCAATTCTTTTTATAGAATAATCGATATCCAATGAAAGTTGGAACAGAACAGTCTCAACGAATCCCAGTAAAAATGGTTGACCCCTTTTCGCAACCCAGTGTCATTTGTCCTTAATAATATTATAAAAAAAAAAGTTACTCTACCTCACTCATACACACGTACACATTACAAATGTATGTATTCTATGTAATCTCGTTGATCCATTTGTTTGGGAATTTCGTAAACTCGGAACGGGACAGCATTTACATCTTATTCGCTCATTTGTTATGCAAAATGTCTAAGTAGACACTTTAGAAGGATATACCTATACAACACAGAGTTGTTGGAGATAAGCTGATTGATGACGACTCGTCGGTTTTGGTTCGTTTCAGAGGGTTGCCTGAATTTATATCCCGGCGAAAAATGTGAAACGAGACATTTATTTAAGCAGCAAAAGATTTACTAATCGCTTGCGATTTATATTTATCTCAGGACGAATTGCCTGGATTTCCGCAAAATAACATAATTACCTCGACAGTTTGGCCTTGTCCTTGAGCTGGTCGGCTTTAGTGAAAGTATTGACTGACGAAATAGCGATATGGAATGGTGCCGGTTGACGTTGTCCTTCTGTTTCTGGTCTGATATCAGTTGTTTTGTTGCGTGAATCGACACGTGGTTCAGGCATTGAATGTGCTATTTCTTATTCGATAAGAAAGGGCGTTTATTCAAGCTCGTTTTGGCTGTAGGTATTTACAGCCGTATTTATTAGTTTCTCTTACGACGCCTCTACGATGTTGTTTAGTTAAACATCGCGTAAGAATTTACGCAGCCTCTACATGGCTTTCCTGAAATTGTGATTTATAAACATTTTTCCGAGGTAACTTTACTAAACGAGGTTTGTGTCTAAATAGGTAAGAATTTCGATAAACTATTACAGAAAACACTGAAATCTATTACTTTTTGCAACTGAAACTGATCTTAGCTATGGTTGACAGATTAGCTTCGTAAGAAAATCATACATAACACAAACAAAAAGCCAAATTATCTGGGACAATTCCGAAATTTCTTTGGAGGGACTGCTGAAATATCTACCTGCAATCATATGTCGTAGCCGTAGATTATTTTTTGGCGTTTCACCAATAATTTTGTGGATTCTTTCAGAAGCAGTTTTGTTGTTCCATTGGATTTCAGAATGAGTGGATCCCCGAGTGAAACCAATGGAAAACTACAATAATCTATCAACCACCACCAAATCTGAAATTATATGTTATAATTGCATTTGCAGACGAAATTCGTTTGGTGCAAATTTACACCACATTCGAAATGATTGCACAAACAAAAATTAGTTTCACTTTTTGAAATTGTTTCCAATTCGACCACTACCAAAAATGACAATAGCTGCAAAAACATATTTACGTAGGCTCTACGCAGGCTCTAAACGCAAATTTTGGCGTTTAAGTTACGCAGCCTTAAAGCAACGTTGCTTAAGTTCGAAAAATCTTTATAAATCGCATTTCCCTGCGTAAGGGCATTTTAGATGGTGCGTAAAGTTAAGCAGACTCTACGGTGGGTTTATAAATTAGGCTGTTAGTGTCCTCAATAGGGGTTACTTGAATTCAGTTTATGAAAGATCGATACGATGTCAATGATTGGTAGGCGCGGAGACCATAATCTTTCAAATGGTAGTTAGTCTGTGGCTCTAATTTTTGCGATAATACGAGTTCGAGTATATTATGAAGGCTGCACTTAAATATCCCACAAAAGCTATCCTTGCAATGGATCAGGTCGGTTTCAAACATCTAATCGTGAGTTCGAGCTGCACATTTAAATATTATGTCGGAGCATGGTTCATGTACGGGATAGTACACCATTGTGCGATCAAAATGTGTTCATCAAAACATTCAGCTAACTGCATTTTCAGTAACCTAACACGTTGTCTCTACCTGCGATGAATTCAGAGTATGCGAAATGCGATAGAGCATGCTGTCAATATCACAAGTCAAAGCAGGGGATTTGACTGTCAAAACATAAAATTGGAAGAGGAAAAGAATTAAGAAAGGAATTAAATTTTTTAGTAAAATATCAAAAAGAAGGGACTACCAATCTGCAATTATTATCATTGGAAGATTATCAAACTCATATATGTATAAATTTAACGCCAATGCGATTATCAGAAAAATAAAACTTTTTGATTGCGCGAATAAAAGAACAACGGTCGTGTCCATAACCTACAGTTTATAAGTGACAACTTATTCTACGAATGGGTGATGTATTCAGCCACGTGGTTATTTAATCAATTGTTTATAGGTTTCTTTAGTATTTCACAACCCGTGTTATTTCAACGAAGAGTTTTTTTTTTATCTAATTATTGATAGAAAGCCGCATAAGTTGCTTATGTCAATGCTCTTACTGATAACCATAGACAAACCATACTGAGACCCCCAACTCACAATCCTCTTGCCGCTGGCCCCCTCAGTTTTTTTTCAAATTCGCCATTTTGTATTCCTATCGGTGTTATATCAATTCGGAATCCGAATAAATCCGAATGACATGCAAAAACATACAAAAAATACAAAAATAAATGCTGCCAACCTCGGCAGCCGTGGGGAAATGTGAAAGAGTTCGGGAATACCACATTTTACCATAACTGAATGCCATTGGTTAGTAATTATAAATTTTTTGAAGGTAAATAATTTGATTTGTGTGGTTAATAAAACTATCTAAAGGAGATGTTTTATATACTAGAAATATATTGGGACAAATATGGTTGTGTATTTCCCGCTTTTGGATAAAATTAACTTCGGTTTCGTGTGTAATTTTTTCTTAAATAATTAAGAAAATTTGGTCAAAATGTTTTTATTTTCCCTCAACCAACATACATTCTTAATTTTTCGTAAATATTTTAAGCAAATGTACACTTTTTCCCAAAAAAAAATATTATTCACACGTAACGAACAATTTCAAATTTAACTGATAAAATTCTATGAACGCTGCAAGCCACTTTGCCCAAAGCGGAAGTGGCTCATATTTTTTGGGAGTGTATTGGTGACTCAGAACTTTTGAAGTTACGTGACATTTGTCAATACGAATTTCTATGTATCAATACTAGCGCAGTAAATCGTGACCACTCCGAAAAATATAGCTTGTAGGCTAAGTAACGGGAAATCGGCCGAAGTTGGTGGTCTCAGTATTGTCTCTGCTGATAACATTTTTGTTTGTCAATGAGCGGAATCCCAAAAATATTTGTTTGTAATTTAATTTAAAAATGTTGATCCAAAGTAAAAAAGAACAGAGTTTAATGAGAGCGTTCATTGAACTCGAAATGCATGTATATTTTTGTTTCCATTGCCCATTATCAAGTAAACAATCGTCATAATAAAATTCTTTTCTGTCAAGGAAAAAAAAAAACGACTACCCCAAATAAAGGAAATAAGGAGTGATATTTTAAGAGTTAAGTTTTTCAGGTTGGCAGCACTGGTTAGTAATGGCGTCCAGACGTCATCTGTCAAAGTGAATAGTTTTCAATATACTCTACCATTTAATCATGGAAAGACTTATGTCGTTTTCCATTGGGACAAAAAATCAATCTTTTTTTTGATCTAAATCACTTTTCGCGTTCCATTGGGAAAAAAAATCAATCTTTTTTTCGATTCGGAGCACTTTTTGCAGATCTCGATAATTTTTCAGATTTACACATACTGCCACAAATACCCACAGCTGTTTCACGTCATTGAAAGAAGTTTGCTTTGAAAACAAATGCGCAAAGTTTGGTGAAAAGCAAAATAAAGAAATACATAAAAAGCAATTCATATAATGTTGGAGGAATTATTATCTTTATTGTCTTCCTCATCATGTGGAAACTACGATTCACCGAAACTACTCCATTTGTGTCTACAACAGGGGAAACATTTTTCAAGTCGATATCCATTGCAGATTTTTGCAAAAGCGAATGCAATTTGAACAGCTGATTTTGCTGTCAAATACGCACTAATCCATTCACAAAAGCAGATCAATTTCGTTGCACGTTCCATGAACCGCGATAAATCTGAGATCTGAAAAAGATTTTTAGTGGTCCCAATGGAAAACGACATTACAAACGAGCAACTTGAACTTGGTTGACATGTGGTTTCATCAAGACACATTCCACACAGCTCATGAAACAATGGAAATGTTCGAGAATGCAGTTGGTGAGCAGCTTATCTCTCGAAATGGCCCTGTGAGTTGGCCGCCAAGATCATGCGAATTAACGCCTCTTGATTATTTCTTGTGGGGTTATGTAAAGTCGTTAGTCTATATAGACAAGCCGAACACGATTGAAGCCTTGCAGGATAACATAACACGCGTAATTCGTGGAATACAGGCCGAAATGCTCCAAAAATGGCCAATGGACCATTTGAAATGGAGCGGCGGACAACATTTGCATGAAGTTGTCTTTAAAACGTAAATGGAAAACTTCTCGGTTCAGCACTTCGGACCCTGCATTAAATGGTAGGTGTAGGTGCCTTCCATTCGTCCCGAAAATAAAGCCTAACACCAAACGAATGATTGTAATGAGAAGCTACACGGACCCCTTGCGCCATCTACTTATTTACTTTTAAAACGGAAACTGAGTTTGTGCTGATTGAACTACAAGCATTCGAAAAGATTTAAAAACGACACTGCATTCAAAATAACAACAAATTCTAAATCATCTGTCAATTGTCAGGTGACTGACGGCTTTTCCAATTTGTTCTACTACAAGAAATTTGTTTAATTTTGCTCTCTCGAAGCCGCTTACCTGAACGCTGTCAAAGCTAAAACACGAAACAGCAACTACCTATGTCTCGCTCTTTTTGAACAGAATTTAAAGAAATTCAGTTTTCCGCCATCTTGTACCCACTCGTTGTGAATCTGACCAAAATATCATTTTGAAAATTTGTAAAACTGTTCAGCATTTTGTTGCACTCTTCATTCGCCTTTAACTAAAATATTGTCGTCATTCTTTTGCAGAGCTTGTACGGAACTGACATTTCACTGACAGTCCATAAATGTAGTACGTCAATGTGTAAATAACTCTCAATTAAACAAAGTTTAATCCAATAGGTTGAGCGCCTTGTGTGCCTATTGGCGAATAGAGAAGTTTGAAAACTCCATCTGGAGGAAAGCATCCATACTTCAGTGGACAATCTGACAGCAGGCCATGTGCGGCATGTACTTACCAAAAGAAATACACACAATTTATGTTTCATAAATGAAAGTTTTATCGCAGTTACCTCCGCAAATATGTAAAGTTTATTTTAAAAACAAAATCACCTTCTAAGCAAATTTATTTCAAAGGCTCTCAACTCGCAGGAATATACCGCCCTTGGCAGCTAGCACGGAATTCGGTATATCCATCTCCAACGGATTCGGAGTCTTCTCGCAATAGTGGAACCTGTAGTTCTTTAGCAACATCGCCAGTCCGATATAGGTTTGCATCTTTCCAAATCTCAGTCCAATGCAGTTCCTGGGTCCATCGCCAAACGGCAGCCACGAGCACGGATGACGTTTTAACGTCTCCTCTGGACTAAACCGCTCTGGATCGAACTTCTCCGGGTCCGGATAGATGTCTGGGTCACGATGAATCGCATCGGCTGGAATTATCACCAAAGCGCCCTTCGGAATTGTGTACTTTGGATCCGAAGTTGGATAATCGTTGAGCGCCTTACGGAGAAGGTTAGGCAAGACGGAATACTTGCGTAGAGTCTCTGAAAGTACACACCTTTGCTCAGTTCAGTTCAATAAATTGACAACGTTTACCTTTCATAACCTTTTCCATGTAATGCATATCGGACACGCACTCGTAGGTGAACTTCCCATCGTGCCCATCTAGCTGCTCGTTTACCTCAGCCCGCAACTTGTCCTGGATATCTTGGTTGACAGCCAACTCGAACAGTGCGAAGCCCATTGTGGTCGATGATGTTTCAAAGCCGGCCAGGAAGAAGATAAACGCCTGCGCTGCAACCTCCTCAATGGTCAAGCCATCGGCAGAGTTCTTGATTTCAATCAGTAAGTCCATAAAATCGTTCCGCTTGATATTGCTCTTCTCACGACTGTCCACAGTTTCGCGCACCACCCGCATGTAGAAGTTATGGACGTCGTCGTGAATTTGGCGCATTCCAAGTTTTCTAGCCAGGGCCGGGAAACTGAACATTAACGCATGAACCAATTTGCTATGGCGATGCAGTGTGAGCGCCTTTTCACCGACGATCCGAAACTCGTCACTCGGATCCTTGAGGCTGTTGCACTCAATGCCAAAGGCACACTTGCCGATGACATCTGTTGTGAAGCGTGCCAGTAAGTCCTTTACTTCCATGATCGAATCACTTCGGATCTGCTGGTCGATTGCATCGACTAGGTTGTCAGCAACCGACGCCACTGTGGGGAACATGAACTTCATTTTGCCCGACGTAAAAGTTGGCGTCAACTTATTGCGCATATTCTTCCATTTGGCGCCATCCAACATGAAGAGGTGCCCGCTCAACGGGTCGTCTATTTCGTTGTAGAACAAGCCACGATCGGTGAAATTGTGGAAGTCTCGAATGAAAACGTTTTTAACCAGATCCAAGTCCAGCAATATGACACCTGGAAAGAGGGAGAAGAAAAAGCCGGCAAAAGGCCCGGTGCCCTTAAACTTGTCGTAGTATTCCTTGCTGACAGTCCGCCAGTGTCGGGTGCATTGCAGTCCTTTCATATTGCCAGCCAGAAAGTGGGGAGCGTCGTGGGGAATTGCCCGGCGTTTCCAGAACGAAAGTCGCTGCTTAAGCCAGTACACCACAGAAGCTAGCACTATGGCAAGGCAAGTCAAAGTCACTGAAATTGACATGATGAGCGTCTATAAAACCACACTAACCGCCTGCCGCTAAAGCTAAGAGTCGACTAAATGAACAAACTGAGGCGGCGGAACCAGACTACCAAAACTCCAAACAGCTAAGGCAGAGGCTATCGCGAAAGCTTTCTATCTGGCTCTGGGTATGGGATGTTTTTTTTGCTTGATGGATATGGGCCTGGATTTTGATACAGTCCGAGTCAGCTGCAATTCCGAATAGCTTCCTCATTATTTGGAAAATGTTGGTTGCCATATGAAGTGATTTTAAGCAAGTGTCTGGGGCTAGATTAGGTCGTCGACAATTGACAGTCATGCGGTCGCGTCGCTGGGCGTTCAACTTTGTAGATAAAACAGATCGGTGGCTTCCTGAAACCAAAAACAGTAGATAAGACTTGCGAGTGATGCACCATTTGCACTGTTTGTGATGTGAGCACTCACAGACACAGAGTGACAGAGAATGAGAGAAACTGTCATCGGCTGTCACTAGTGTTTTTATATCGTGGGACGTCTCGCCATTTTTGTGGGAATTTCGATGTCCGAAAAGCCTTTCGTATAAAAAACTGCAAAAAAACATTCAAACTAAAATTTTGCTCAAAACACTGACAGAGAGTAGTGTTTTTGGTGAGTTTCTTTCAGCTGATGGATGCGTTCCCAGAGGTTAAATTTAAGGAAAACATTATTTTTGCAAAATGGCTAATATAACTTTGTAATCAAAATATTTAAATAAAGGAGTAAACTGCGAAATATTTATTCGTGGAACTAAGGAAAACTATTATTCGCCCAACGCGAAATGATAACCCCCACCTCTGGCCACCTGGCATCCGGCTGCAACCGGAAGTGTGTGTGCCCCCTTTGAATAACATGGACACAAATGCATGAATTCAAACTGGGCTACATCCAAGAACAAATTTAGCTTGTGGGGAATCCATCTCTTTTTGATGAAGCTGTCAGTTTAGGTCTATTTAATACTTAGTTTATGGTGAAATAAATCAAAAGTTTGTCCGCAAGGACTGAAGGTCTAGGTCGGCATTCTGTAAGGCGAAACATTCAAACGTTTGCGTGTGCACGAACGTTTTACTTCTGCAATTTAGAGCGAATCATGCGTGTGCACGAAAACGTTTCAACGCTTTCGCCTTACAGAATCTGACCCTGGCTTCTCTTAATTTGTTTATTGGTACTGTGACTTTGGGAGGTGTCACTTTAGCTGTCACACTAAAGTTGATTCATTGGTTAAACCGAAAGGAAAGCACCTCGAAGAAACGAAGGTGGTTAGGCGGCACCGCGTTAGATGGCGCCTCTATTTGCTAAAAGCATGCAAGGACAGATTCACTACAAGTCCGCGATACTAATAATCATTTTTAGTGTCCATGTCCAGTCCAGTCTAAATTTTTCGAACCTACAACGGCGAAATTTTCCACATACAAAATTCCATATTGGGACCTACACAATATTTAGTGTGGAGGTTAAAAATGATTGTCAGTAAGGCCCTGCGGGTTTAGTATAAGATCTTCCGCAATATTTTCGGTTTTTGAGGACATCTTAGAGGGTGTTTCAAGTTAGCTTGCTTTTTAATACCCCAAATATGTTCCGTAGTTTTACTGATCGCGGAAAAAATTTGTCTGATTACCTCGATCAGCGATCTTCTTATTTGTTTTTTTTTTTCATTTGCGGTGTGCTGTTGAATGCTGTCATTTTCTACCGAACTTAAAGACTATAATCGACGTACTTTCCCACAATTTTTTACGAATATAAAAACGTATATGCTAAATCAATTGTAGGTGATCTTCTAGAGCCTGATGCGGTGCGAAGCAAAGGTCTTAATTGTAAGCCCATTTACGTGGTGCAATATAAGACGAACCAAATAAAGCAATTGTACTTTAAAGCTATTTTTTTATTTTCATATGTTCTAGGGTGGCATATGAAAATAAAAAAATTAAGAATAAAGCATATTCTCGCGATCATCGCGGTCGTTTGTATTTTTCCAGCATTAAACGGACAACAAACTCCCTTTATCTCTTTACGAAAGTGATGACGAGTAGGTATGTCCGTGTTATCACTTATCAAAGGCAAACAGCCCTTGAAAATACCACAGTCAATGTACCGACTTATTATATGAGAGAATGGCGTTGATCTAGGTGACGCTCAATAACTCAAGGGCTGGCATTTGTTCAGCATTTTACACAAAAAAAAAAGAAGTAAATACTTAATAAGCTCGAAGCTCAGTTGGTACCTACTTCGGTGCAGTGGAATTGAAGCCCGCAAGTCTTTTTTTCAAAAAAAATAATAATAACCCTCGCTGACTTTATTTCTTGTTTGAAGTGTGTCTTTAGTTAAAATGCTTTCTGCTTCTTTACTTTAAATGAATACCAAAATCCTTGAACACGCCCAACTTCGCACCCAATCAAGTTATTTAACTGCACCATCTGCACTCAGAAAAAAAGATACCTAAGCGAAGAATTTTGATACTTTTGTAAAAAATTGTAAGCTAAAAGTTCTTGCTGGAACTATTATTTTTAATAACAAAAAATCATTTTTAATGCCCCTATTATCGTTAGCGAGTCGAACAAAAAAAAAAGCGAATGTGACTTATTTGTATTATGGTTAGCGAATTGAACAAAATTCATTCGCCTGAACTGTCAAACCGCTGGCGAATTTAAAGTCGCCTTATTGCCGTTTGCGAATTTATCACTGATGGACAATGTGATTCAAGCGACGATAATCAAGGGCAAATTCAAAGGAGAGGAAGTCCTTTTCCCACGACTACCGATTATTCCAAATGATCCTCCATTCCTATTCAAGCGGATGCATCCAAATGCATTCAAATAAATCACATATTATATTTCCGAACGCAACCATCAGATTGTCTTTGTTCCTTTTAATTATTATCAACAGCTGACTGTACTTCACCGGCATTGGTTGCAAAAATGAGATAAAAGTTTATTCACACCTGTGGCTAGATAACAAGGCGCTGTTTGCCACTTAGAGGCATGAAGTATTTCCAAAGACAACGACCTATCTCAACGTTAAGTACACGAGAACGAAATGTTTAAAGTTCCTTATCTAATCTTACGGCTTATCTGTTAGATTCAAACTAGGTGTATAATCAGTGGAATGCAATTTTATTGACAAGTGGTTCGTTTTAAATGCGCTCCAATCGCAAATAGATGCCACCCTTCGAGGACAGCGCCGGCTTGGGTATATCAATCATCAACGGATTTGGTGTCTTGTCGCAGTAGTGGAACTTGTAGTTCCTCAGCAGCGCCGAGAGTCCAATGGCTACCTGCATCTTTCCGAATCTCAGTCCGATGCAGTTTCTCGGTCCGTCTCCGAATGGCAGCCAGGTGGTGGGGTGACGCTTCTGAGTCTGCTCCGGACTGAAACGCTCAGGATCGAACTTTTCCGGATCGGGGTAGATCTCTGGGTCCCGATGAATCGCATCGGCTGGAATTATGACACTAGTGCCCTTCGGAATGGTGAACTTTGGATCAGAAGTGGGGTAGTCGTTGAGCGCCTTGCGATTGAGCGCAGCTACAATGGCGTATTTCCGAAGGGTTTCTGAAAACGGCGATTCAAATAATTCAATTTGTCAGACAAATATGAGCGCCAGACTTACCTTTGGTCACCATTTCCATGTAGGGCATCTCAGCCATGCTTTCGTAGGTGAATTTGCCACCATTCTTGTCATACTGCTCGTTCACTTCAGCTCGCAGCTTGTCCTGGATATCTGGGTTGACGGCCAACTCGAACAGTGCAAAGCCCATGGTAGTGGATGACGTCTCGAAGCCGGCCACAAAGAATATGAAAGCCTCCGCTGTGACTTCGTCCAAGGTCAGGCCGTTCGCTGTGTTCTTCATCTCGATAAGCGAATTCATAAAGTCGTTCCGCTTGACGTTGTTCTTCTCACGGTATTCCACAGTTTCACGCACCACGCGTGTGTAAAACTGGTGAACCTCGTCGTGAATCTGTCGCATCCCCAGTTTTCGAGCCAAGTCCGGGTAGCTGAAAATGAAGCCGTCAACCAGCCGATTGTGGCGGCTGAGGGTGAACGACTTCGCGCCCATCACATGGAACTCCGCATCGGGATCCTTAAGGCTGTTGCAGTCGAGGCCAAAGGCGCACGTGCCGATTACGTCGGCTGTGAAGCGGGACAGTATATCCTTCACCTCGACGATTTCACCCTTTTGGGTGAGCTGACCGACGGTCTCTAGTAAGTTGTCTCCCACTGACATGACAGTAGGGAACATGAACTTCATCTTGCCCGAGGTGAATGTCGGTGACAGCTTGGTGCGCATTGCTTTCCATTTTGCGCCGTCCATATTGAATATGTGCGCAGTTAGGGGATCGTCTTTTTCGTTGTAGAATAACCCACGATCGGCAAAGTTATTGAAGTCCTTTATGAGAATATTTTTGACCAGGTCCAAATCCAAGATCATCACAGCGGGACTGAGGAAGACGAAGAACCCCGCAAATGGGGCCGTGCCCTTGTACTTGTCGTAGTATTCCTTCATGATAGTGCGCCAGTGCTTCGTTGTTGAGAATCCAAGCATGTTGCCGGCGAGTATGTGGGGCTCGTCATGTGGAATACCGCGCAGTGTCCAATACGAGCGGTTGCGTTTTATAAGGTACACCAGCACCGAGGCGAGTGCTATGAAAATATACAACAGACCCAGGAAATAGCCCATGTCAACCAAAGTGTAGCACTCGAACTGTTCGCTGCGGAAGTTGGAAGTCAACTACTTAAATGAATTGAGCTTGCGTGCGGAAAGCTTTTGTACGCGAAGATCACAACAAGTTTCAATGATTTGCTATTAGTTTGTACTGGGCGGAATTTATTTCAATTGCTAGTGTCTGGTGTCTGTGGCGCACAGTGGCGCAAAGTAGCTTTTTCCGTTGCGGAAATATTTAACACAAAAAAATTATTTACTGCGTTTCTTTTTTCCTTAGTGGATTTTAAGGAAATTTTTCTGCAGATTGATTCTTAATCTCTCTAAAGACCGAAAACGTTAGAAATGTTTCCTTTTTTCAGACAAATTACTGCAATATCTCCCGAAAATGCTGCATTTGGTAAGAGATAGTTAATTTTAATTGTGCTTAACGATAATCGTCTTGAGCTTTTGTTTGAAAAATCGTGCGGGGATGTCATGGCGACCGCGCAAAGTTTGCCCAGGAAGTAAGAATCACCGTTCGGATAATTTTGTTCCCACTTCACATTCGATAATGGTGCCATAGAACTGGACTATACTTGGGCGAGTGGTCAATTTGTAAAAATGATAGCACATATACGAATAACGAACAGAATACACCTCCCTTCTTTCTACCGAGCGATATGCGTACGGCCTTCACACACATAGGCCACATATCACTTCACATATTCTTTAATGTTTGCGATCTGAGCCCACCACCACAAAATTTCATTGAAATCTGTTGAGTAGTTTCAGGGATTGACAACAGCACCACCTATCGGGTCTAAGATTATTCTATCTTCCTAGCTGGAACCAAATATGTCCAATTGTCGATCCCTAAAAATTCTATTGAAATTAGTTGCGTGGTTTCGGATATTGACAACAGCGCCACCTTTCTTGTGGCCACCGAAACTATCCTGAAATTTTCAGAAACAAAATCGACTCTGTGGAAAAACCCCAAAATGTACTGAAATTTATGTGTTTATCACGCACGCACAACACACGCATACGTTTTCCGATTTCAACCAAACTTCACAAAAATCATATATAGACAAATACCAAAGACGTGTTAAAGTTTGGTTAAAATCGGTAAATGCGTTAAGGCGTGAATCGGCGAAAATCGAACACAATTTTAAGGCTCAATTTTTATATATATAGATTATGTGATTTCTACCCCATTTTTAATTTAATATTTTTAAATTATGTATTTAGAAACAAAGGAACTAAAAAACATTTCGAAGAAATAAAATTTGTCATTCAATATGGCAAAATTTAAAACAAAAGTTGTTTTTTTATGGAAAATTTACCAATTTAAAAGCTTTTTAAATCAAACGAGTTATTTGAGACAAATATTTGTTGCTGTTTTTAAATCTATTTTTATATAGGTACTTCCATTAAAAATCAGAAAAGAACATTTTTGAATTTTGCAACGACCACAGTGCGGCGGCTCGCTCTTCACAATTTGATTTTTATACTGAATTGTTGGTACTGTACAACTCCGACAGCGTGGCTTAATATCGTAGCTACGTAATGTACGGAGCAATGACACTGAATTGTTATCGCGCAATAACATTTGAATAGTCTGACCTCTGACGTTCGTGCGGCGGTATACAAGTACTGTAAATTTGTATAAGAGCCAAGAGTTACGTCATCCCAGCCAAAAATGTCTATTTGTTTATCTGACGGATGTGTAGGCAAACTTTATGTTCTAAATTATGCATACGAATATGTTTGGGGACCGATAACCAAAGCGCCTGCGAATTTAAAATTTGACGTGACCAAGAAAAGTAGGATCACATCTGACACGCCGAATGTTATTCATTGAATTTTTAAACTGCCGAGTTTACAGGCGGTTAGCTAAGGACTGCTAATCGGCACCCCATCCGTCAGCATGGTCAACTCTAAGGCAACAATTTCGACCCACAATCAACATTTATTTCCAACGAGGAACAAATGATTAAACCTAAAATTTACAAAATTTCATCATCCCATTCAAAGGAGCCTCATTGATAAATACTTATTCCGAGCTTATCTAGTTTTGGACTTGGCTCACCAACTTCGGTTGTCAAACCGATCAATTTCTAACTAAAAGCTGTAATAACATTTGTTGCCGCGTTTTAACAACTGACAAAGTAACCAGGTTTCGGTCGCAAATGAGCTGTACAAGAAAATTGTTGATCGTGAAGGAGGCTCATCTGCTTCATTGCGGCAAATCCAACTGCAGTAGACAAATCGCATTTTTATCACAAGTGATTTAGGAATAGGGTCCTGAGAGCGAGCGAGTTTTTCGTGTCATCCGGCACCGATTTTCAGTGATTCAAGTTTTCCACTACTCGCTCTGTTAAGCTCTGTCCTTGAAGTCGAAGAGCCGACCGCGTGATGTAATAAAAAAGAGTTGTATTTAAAAGGTAAACTCGCTCATAGACCATGAAAGGTTGGCCGAATTTTTGCCCAGCGACTAAAATAATTATGCACTTCCGGTGCATTTTTACTGAGTTTTTGAGGCATGAACAAGAAGATCAAATGAGTAACCATTCGCAAGAAGGTCTGAAACATAACCTGAAGATATTGGATTGGCAGCTATAACTTTCACTTATTTTTAAAAAGTGGTAGAACGTCGAGAAAAAGCACAAAAAGTCCAAATCGATGCGCGTCATCTTTTCAGCAATTTCTTTGCCACCTACGACAGCATCTACAGAGCCATGTCTAGTTTTGATATCCCTACAAAACTGGTGCAGGATAACAGTGGAGAAAGCAATCTGCTGCAGCAAGGTCGACTTCTTCTTTAATGTCAAAATAGGCAATTTCTTTAATCTCGTACTTAAAAAGAATTGTGCGAAACTCAGAAGTCAACACATAAGGCACGACCTTTAAAAAGTGTCTTCAACTTTTACTTGCATACGCCGATGATGATCCACAGCAATTTAACGAAAATAACTATCGGCAATCGATGTTTCTTTGGGATCAGAAGGCAGTTGGTTAGTCCTTATCCCGGACATTTAACGAATTTCTCTGTAAGACCTTTATGATTCCAATTGGCGTTGAAGCTTGTACTTTGTCTTAAGCAGATAAAGATATTCCCGATCGCTTTGGGGGAATGAATATTCGTCGGAAAATGTCCGTTCCCGTTTGCATTGACGGGCTTTAGATAAGACGATTCAACAAAGAACTATACCGCGACATCGATCTGGTCAAAAAATCGCGCATCGTTCGCCTTCGATCAGAAATGCATAAAGTGATCAGATCATCATTTTTTGTAACCTATCGTCACCTTTTAGGTTTTCCAAATGGGTGTCCACCAAGAAACGAGCACAAACGCCACCGCACTCTTACTTGGTACAGGCACACCCAAAAAAAAATCCGCTGTAAATTTTACAATATGTGGCAGTCAAATTTACAATAAGTTGTATATTTGTGTATTAAACAGAAAATGCGTTCATATTCACAATTATTTGTAACTTTTACAGCGTTTGCTTTCATTTCAGCAATAAAATTGTTAAATTGATAACAATTTGTTGTTGTAAAATTGACAGCTCGTTGTCAATTTTTGTTGTATGCAGCAAGCAAAATTTGTTTACAAAATGCTGTAGAAAGTACGACGAAAGTTGCACCGCGAGGTGTTGCGAATAGTACAACCAAAATTCGTATTTAATACACATAGGTAGGTATTTCACAAAATTTGCTGTACATTCAACAAAGAATGCTGTTTTATTAACAATTTTTTTAGTTGTAAGATCTGCAACAAATGCTCTCGTTTTCATAATTTGGTTTTGGAAAGCACAATCATGTCTCTGTTAAATTTAAAGCATTGGATGTCGGGTCGATTATGACAATGAATGCGCTTGACTTAACAGCGGTTTCCAACATTTCTACAACAATTTTTTTTTTATATGCATGACTGTTTTTCTGTTAAAGAAGAACGAGAACAAACATAAAGCTTCGACGCTTATTTCTCTTATATATTTGCCATAAAAACCACCCTATTTAATTTGCATATCAATTCCTCAATTCGCATAAACGTCATCTAGATGTTCGCATTTTTGTCTCTCGCGTGGATTTTGGCGAATCGCTTCCGATTCTTCAATAGCAATTTGACATAAATTTGCAACAATTTCAAAAAATACCTCAAAGGAAATGCGAGTCGCCGGCATCAGTGATCTCAGGTTGAGGGGAAAAGCGCCAATTTTGGGGATTTTTTGATGAAAAAGGTTAAAACGATGGTCAAACTTAAAAAATGGAAAAAAACACAAATCTCTACTAAATGTAAATTGTTTACAATTCCAATTAAAACGTATTTTCATTACCAAAAAAATTCCAAAAAATTAATTGCTTATATTAAAAATGAAAGCAAACAGCCCATCGAACGCCTACGTAAGGATTTTTGTGTACTCGTATCTGGACACATTCAGTCGTTTTGATATCACCTACGTCTAATAGAAAAGGGAATTTTGCATTACATGTATATTCTTCTGTTATATGCTCATTTTAAGATTGTTAATAAATTATTTATTTATTTTATGTGAAAACAGGGATTTTTTTTTTTCAAATTTAGCGAAAACAGTCTTCAAAGTCTAGGAACACTGGCTGGCTCACTTATATAAAATAATAAAACTCTTGGTATGGTGTTGAGTAGAAGTCGAACATTTTCAAGGTAGTAGAGAACAAGCAAACTGTGCCCAGTGACAAACATGTAGGGAAAAATCCCTGCACGTAGGTATTTTCGATCTAAAAATGACACCGTAGGGAAAAAAGGACAGACTTGTATAATGTAGGGATTTTTATAATGAGAAACAATTCAGTTGATTTTTCCGAAAAATCGTACCGCGCACTCTTTTTCAGTCAAAAAATATTTATTATTTCTGTTTACCTATTTTATTTTGCTCTTACATTCGTCGATATTCGCTAGGGAATGAAATGAGATGAGTCAACAAAAAGGAAAAAATTATTTGTGGTTGAGATAGCGTATGAGAAGTTTGATTTAATTTTATTTGTGTAGGTATGCCGCAACATTTAGATCTGCTACTATTCGTCTGCTGCTACCAATGGCCTTTCGAATGCGTGATCTTTTTGATATGCGTCCATGTAACCAGCGCGTCACACCCATCTCAGCTCTCTAATTTTGAGCTGTTATCCAGGGCAGCTCCCCTCAATGTTCGTCTACTATTTTCTCACTGATTGACTTTCTAATGCGACAGCTCTTAGATGACAAATAAAAGCATCCCATTAAATTGACTAAAATGCCGAACAGTAAGCACGCTCCCATCCACAGATGTACTGACTGCTTGGCCACAAGTGCCAACTCTAACGACCCCATCAACCATTGTTAGAAGCCCATCACCTAGTTATAGCTCCAAGAGCATCTCCTCTTTGGGTATAAAAATGTATTTTGTCCTCGAAACTAATTTGCTTTATACGTTTACTCTTTAAATTCTCATTACAATACAAGTTGCTTATTATCATGGTTGGCGAAAATTTTTCCAACCAATTCTCGCATATCTACTCGTGAGCGAAAACTTTCCCCCAAAATACCAGACCACACACAACTTTTGCCATTCCTATTGATTACTTTCTGCTGCCTGTCCCTGCCGGTAATCGAATCCTATGCTGATACTATTCCGAATTCCTGTCAACGAAGCGAAACCGACCGACCAATGCACGAGGAACTTGGTTTGAAAAATGTAAACACCAAGATTAGAAGCAAATTCCACTCGAAGGAATTACGCAATCTTCCCCGGATACTTGAGTAAATCCCTCTTTCCCTCGTATTTAATACGGCAGTCGGCAGTCGGCTTCAGCATTCAGCTTCAGCTTCAGCTTATGTGCAAATTTCACTTTAGGTGCACTCTTCCCTCAATCGACTAAACTTAATCCGAACCAAAAGAAAAGAAAGAGAGAGAGAAAAAAAGAAACACTATAAGGTATCTACTTGAGAAGTTGTTGGTTAAATGAATTCGCAATCCTGAATAAACAAATGGATACAGGATACACCGAATAATACTGTATAGCAGTCCTAGTGCCATGGGCTGGGTTGCTGCAGCAGGAATCTTGAAACGGGAGCCCTATTTGTGTCTTTGCCGTTCCACCTCTTCAATGTATTAACAAGCAGATAAGTTGTTTGGTTGATGGTTAGCATTTAAGAGTAATGCCACTTGGCAAGGAGTTGAAACTTTTCCTGTGCTCAAGGACTTCCATTTGCTGCGAGTGCTCGAATTTATTTATTTATGCTTGAAGCATACGCATCTCTTGAGTTTCGAGTGACCCAAAAATCCATCAAACTGATTTGTCTATTGCGGTTTCGATGCAAGAAGAGTCTGCCTGAGCAGGTATTGTCATTTGTCAAACCTCATAAATATTTACAGTACCGACTCCAAATCATAATGCTACGTTTCCACCGGAGATTGACTCCGAGATTTGGACTAATTTCGAGATTTATCACACAAAATTTAATCCCATAAATACGAGTTAAAAATGAATCTCGAGAAACAACCTGGTTTGCATGTAGAGTCCGCACGGGACGAGATGTCAAAAATGTAAAACAAACGGAGCTGTATTTGATGCAAATGAAAAAGAAGACGTCAAAAATGGAAAAACTGTCCTCTTTCTCTGTCAATCTGTCTCTCAAATGGAAAGAGCCAGAAAGAATACGTCAACTTAATCTGCGTTTATTCGGTGGAAACCAGCGTTGCCACAAAGAAAAAGATATTGAGGCCATTTCAAAAAGTGCTACCATTCAGAGAAAAGTTTTATAAAAAAATTAGAAAAGCTATAAGGCAACACAAATATAAAGTGACAGGTGCAAGACAAAAAATACAAAGTTGAATTATTAAGACGGGTACAAAAGAAACGTCAGTCCGAATGAATGAATTTAGTGTGATGAAATAAGAAAGTGTGTTTTTGAGAATATTTTGTTTAAGGAAAAAAAAGATATGCGGGCCATTTCTTTGCACCGGGCCAAGGGACAAAATGTTCAATATTCATATAAATAATGAATTTGAGCTATCCGTAGTTGTCTAAGAGCAACGAAGTAGAGGACGAACCGATGGTGGCCGCACACTTTTGTTCATACTTATCGGTATGTGGGCGACCGAACATGAATTATCTATCCTTCGGTCCTGTACTGTGCCCTGTACTGTGTATTATTCATTCGTATTTCAACTAGCATAGGAAGCACAAATGGAATAAAGGTTTGATTTCCTTTGAATTGTCTTTTTATTTTTGTTAAAACAGTCCGCTGCAACGAAGCAAATTAATCACAAAGTAAAAAACAGGTAGCCAAATTACACGATCGAGCACATTGTGGCAACGCTGGTGGAAACAATTCAAGATCAATAATTTTGAACCTGTACTCATCAGCTTCACGCACGCTCATTTTTGCACGAGACGGAACAGAGAGAGATCCGTTAGTTCGCAGTCAATGCTAATAAAGGCGTAAGAATGAGATGTATGATCAGAAGTCTAAAGTGTCATGGATGTTCTACCCATATTGATAGATAGGTACGAGTATAACGGAAATAAGCACAAGTTCTGACGACCAATATTCCTGCAATCACTTGAAAACATTTCCATTTCTGATTTAAAACATGTGAGATGAGAGTGGTACTCGTAACTAGTGTCAGTAAATTAAGCCAACAACTCATCAATCGGTTATACGAAATATTTAAACAGTTGTCAGTTCCGGAATCCATTTTGTTTTGTAAGCCATCGCTATAAAAATATCAACATGCTGAATTTACCCATTATTCCTACCACGTCAACAAGATGGCCGACCAAAAACCGCGTCAAGTATTTCTGCGTGTTCGGTAATGCTGTCCCTTTCAGTCGCACGGCTACTTAGTATTTGGCATCCCTTAAATCTTCCATGCTAAGAATGTGTAATGTTGTAAATACAGCATTAAATTTGGCAGATGTATGTCCGGTGGAAGCAATCCACACACCGACAGAGGCTATATGTCAAACTAGTAACACCAAATTCGTTTCTTCTTTGCGGGATGACATCAACTCCTCGACGTCAACTAGTTCAAAAATAAAAACATACCCTTCTCAGGTTTGGAACCAGTCTTAGACAGCTATCTCCTGCGAGGTCCTCCTGTCACTGTAACACTCCACACCGCAGTAAATCAACTTGCTAATTCTCAAAAAATGACCAGGTGCCTACAACCGGAAAGGAGTTATCGCTTCCTGCAAATTGCCAACTTAAAAGTGTCTCCACTAATCGCATCTGACAGCAGCCATTACCACTGTGTCCCGTCAGGCAGAACTTTTATTTTCTCTTCCACTATACGTCCCATTTTTGGCTGAATGCCTAAAACTGGGTAGATCCTTTTTAAATTTTAAATTTCCCTAAAATGCTGCCAGATAATATTTGAGAACAGAGCTCGGGAAGACCACCGAAATCAAATTAGTTCCAAGAGCTAACAGCACATATGTGCGAAGTAATATTTGAGGAAAAAAAAAAAACATCCTGCAGTATCCTGATGGTACGACAAAGACGATGACGTACGTTGAGATAGACACTTTAAGATGCATATGACGAGCTAGGAAGCGAAACTGACGTACACTAGACTTTACGTTCATATCCGGCAAAGGATTTCAATAAAGCCAGGGGAAGATGGATCCAGGTGAGTAGGGATAGTGGGTATTGCTGGTGCACGTGACTATACATTTGCGGTAGTTAGGGCTTGAGAGCTTGAGACGCGGTAAGTCTATAATATAGTGAAGAAAGTGTTGCAAAAATGTTGCTACGTATGTTGGTATGGGCCAAGACGTCAAGGGAAATGAAAAAGAGTGCACAAAGTCGTTTTACCTGACTCGCACATTTGGACAGTATGTGGTGCAGGAGTCTATGCACTGTGCTGCTGTTATTTGCCGTGCATGTTTCTATGAACAGTGGTGGCGAAGACATTTTATAAAAAGTGTGGCAATTGGAATTAGACATAACCATCCTCGAAATAAAGGAATACTGCGCCACAGGCTGCTCGGCAATTTCTTTGCATGCTCATTCGAAATATAAATCAACCCCCGTATTAATAAAAGCTGTGTAAAAGTTATTTACCGGTTACCCAGCAGTAGCTTCAAATTTTCGTATACTAACTGACGTCTGCTAGCTAACTAATTTTGCAAAAAAAATGTTTATTGAAAAAGCGAAAGTTTATAAAATGCCTACAGCTCAGTGACCTCTCTGGCTTTAAGTAAAAAAACCATGGATAACTATTGTACATGAAAGTCCTACAAGGGCTACCCAGTTGTAAATAGAAATACAAATCCCAAAGATCATAAGATTGCTGGAGAGTAATTTAGTTGAGTTCCATGAAGGGTTGCTAATCAACTAACTCCCCAGATGTTTATAGCTGAATTCGTTTCTGAAACAAGGCGGCTTTAGAAGAAGGCAGAGAACGTGATTGACAACTGACTTTAATAAAATCGGTCTTGTCCTTTATATCATTAAAAACAAAGTCAAATTAGCGTTCACTTGAGACTTTCAGATTCCGATCACACTGTTGGCGTCTTCCGTGATCCTAAAGGTAACCGGGCTACTTATCTTTGCTTTAATTAAAAGTGTTCTAATCTTGAATATTTAGATCAATTGATCTATAAGTAGTCGAAACCAAAAGCTTGCTCCCAAGCCCACAAAATGTTGTTTTCACGACGTTCCTGGCTGTACTGGTGGGTGGGTTAATTGACTTGAACCCAAGTAGCTTATATGACATGGATTTTGTATTTTTTTTTGACGCGGAGGGTCTCTCTCTCTATCCAACGCGGGGAATTTGAAAAGGTTGTAAATTCTAAAATGCTAGTCCAGTCGAATTTTTCAAGGGAGTTGAAGAAAATACTAGTCCTCTTTGGTTTTTCAGAGGAATCGAAGAAAGCTTTTCCTAGAGGTCGCTGTCTTGTCCTAGCTGGTCAGGCATCAGTATGTATGGTCTGAGATGCCCAGTTTCAACCTATAGGTCAGCTGTATGGTATTCGTTGTTAGTCTGACGATATCTTTGTTGGTTGATGGTTGTTTTTCTTTCGCTAAAGTTTGGCCACATCTTTGTAAATATGATGCAACTTGTTCGTCTTCTCCATCTGAGGTTGGTCTTTTAAATGATTTTTTAGGAGACTTTTGCCTTTACCACTCTAAGCGAAATATGCACTAGAAGTGATCAGTGGAGGGCTGAGCCTCGCCTATCCAACTTGCCAGCTTGTTCGTTTTGATTAACGTTGCACTGCCCTGGAACCCCAATCAGTCTACCGGATCAAGCGAGGCCAGTTTATTCGTGAATTCTTGCATAAATTTGGAGGTTTTATATTGACTGAGACGATAGCCTTGATGGTTACCTTCTGCATGGGTGTTATATTTGTAAATTTAATGGCGCGCCTCGCTGGTGGTGTCCGAAAATTTACACATGTTAAGTGCCTCAGAAAGGCTTCGCCGCAGTCTATTTTTCCACCGTCTGTTTTGTCTTTGCAGGCTTTCTTCACCTGCGTTGATTGATGTTAAGTTTACAGTTGAACTTGGGGTCCAGGATCTGGACAGGATTGGACTGTAGCTGATGTCGGGTATTTTTGTTTTGGTGGTGAACCCAATCAGTTCGGTGACACCAAGACCACAAACTCCGATCTTCCCTAGGGCATTTTCCATATTTTCACTAAGAAAACTTTCCTGATACCAGCTTCCACATACCCGATTTTAGCTTCGAACTGCACTGTACGACTCAATACGTCTGACTCACTTGTGTAGTCGCTGACATACTCCTCAACGAGTAGGATTAAATTTCCCAGCGTGTTGGAAATGGTTTTAAGTACATGCCCACCTCCAGTGCAATCTGACACAATTTTCTCATAAAAGCCTTATACCAGTTGCAGGAGTATTTCCAAACAAAGTCGGCACTTCCTTCCCCTCCGACAGTTGCTCTTCAACTTGTCCAACATCTTCCGTTTTGCTACAAGGAGAAGGAACTGCCTGCCGGCCCGCACACATTGTCATATCCAATATATGAAATGCGTGCTCCGCATGACTAAGCAATAAGCATATGGGGGCTCAACCATCCGTCAATCGCTCCGTAATTTGAATTTCGCCAGAACTCGCCCCTTAGGCGGCAGCACGTGCTACGGAGTTTTGCTCATTAATAAATCTACGAAGCAAAGTTTTTGATGAAAGAATTTATTAGTAAGTTAGACCATCAGGGACGGTCAAAGAAAAGCGTAGGAAACTGATAGCTCTACCAATTCCATCTGACAAGGGAAATGTCTCTCACAGTGAACCCCTTCTTGTCAGACACACTTCTAGAAAAAAAACGGATATTCTTATACAGTTGACTGGCATGCATTATTGATGGGTAGGGTATATGTGCTTTGATCGACTAGAGCCGCACCGTTACGAAGCCATTTCGCGCACCTTTCCCCCGCACACCTTCGTCACTCGTGTCGTTTATTTCCATTTCACCTGTCAGCTCTAGGTCGACAATTTGAATTTCCTTTAAGACATTAAAATTTAAGGAACCCCGAGCGCCGGCACCACTTCCATTTGCAAAGGCAATCTTATGTAAATTGCACGAGCCAAGCAAATTGATATTGATGTACTCAGTGAGCCTTAGTCAGCGTATTTATCGGGCGAGCATCACTCTCCGGCCCGCGGTGAAACAACACCAGCAGTTTCCCCTCAATTTTGTTTGGCCGTCACTTTGACAGAAGAAAGCGTCAATTTAATAGAAAAATAGCAAACAAATAGAACATCGGAGACAGAGCAGATACGATTCAAAATCCAACATCCGCAGGAGTATCTGTGTACAGCACACGAACACGAACAGTCGAACATGCAGTGACCTGTTCATTTGTTAGCAAAGGTGTTATTTGCTATCCATCAGTTAGCTCGCCGAAGGAGTGCCTGTGGGCAGTGTAGAGCGGCACAGGAGATGTTCCTCATTAATCTTTGTCACCGGGCTGGATGTAGCTGGAAAGGACACTGTGTGAATTGGAATGGAAAAGCACTTCAAATTTGCTACTA
Organism: Cheilosia impressa; assembly: GCA_948293265.1. NCBI lineage: Eukaryota > Metazoa > Arthropoda > Insecta > Diptera > Syrphidae > Cheilosia > Cheilosia impressa. The sequence continues at coordinate 126,133,879 of OX411880.1, read as the reverse complement.
TAGTGCGCGGACGGACGGAGAACGCTGCTACATTCTGCCGGTGATGATGGATAACACTATTTCATAACAACACTGGCCGCCCAGACGGCAATGGCCTTTGTTACAGGGACGAGAAATGAGAAATTACTTTATGCTTCGCGCAAATGGAACGCGAGATTACCGAATGGAAAATGGAGGAGCTGTTGTTCAAGAACATTGTGCTGGCTGTTGTTTTTGTTATCCTTGCAGCGCATTTAGCTATTTGTTATTGTACGGCGGTGCAATGTGTTTTAAAGTTTGTTCTATTGTGCTCTTTGGAGGGTGGGTGTAGGGTGTTTATGAGCACCATTAGATATCTTTTGATTATGTGGGAAACATTTTTTTTTTCCAAGGGTAGGGGTATGTGTTGTCCTTTCTTCGGAGGAAGTTTGCTAAAGTCTTTCAAAGGGAAGCAGAAATGTTATCATGACCCAAAGTTTTATGTATCTGTTTCTGTTGTATGGGAGCGAAAGGGAGAGTTGATTGTCGGTGGAATGCTCGTCGTAGTTTTAAATTGTATTTTGGAGCCTTTGGAGCGTGCAAGGCAATGAAAAGTTAAGTGGTTGGGATTATCTTTTTGGAATTTGGCCAGTAATGAGCCTTGCGCAAACAGAAAGTATGAAAAGGAGAGAAAAATGGACAATTTGTGAGTAATATCTCGGCAGAGGAAACCTGTTAAAATATTTACAAAAATCGCAGTAAAATTGGATTGAAAAGCTTCAACGACACTGGAAATACTGATAAAATAACCACGACAAAAGCCAGAGCAAATATACCTCACTAAACCAGTTACTCACGAAAACTGTAACACAAACGGAAGCACACAAAAGCTGTAAATAATAACAATAGGCGGTTGAAAACACCAACACATAGAATGGGTCAAAAATGCTGCTAAAAATGAGAAAGAAAACACTTGAAATCGGGTTCGTAGAAACAAAAAAAAATAAACACATGACATATATGTCAAACTGCGCCAGTAAAAACGCGATAAAATACAAGTGAAAAAGCGGAACAATGGGCACATTAAAAAATTTAGTTACTCGTTTCTTAAGTCGAATAGATTGGACTGGACTAGGTGTAACCTGAACGCAAAAACTAGATTGGTCGGTTGCGTCACTTTTTTTACGTCAGCCACATATGCGAACTGTCAATTAAGTAATAAGTCGCGAACTTCTTGACTACAATCGTCGGCTACCGCTCCATAAATGTCAACTTAAATATATGTTGATATGACCGATTTAAGCTGACATGAAAACTGAGATACGACAAGTCGAGGTCAGACAGCTGTCAGACTTATTTACTACTTGAGCGTCCCCAATAAAATCAATAAAATTGTAAAAAAAAATAAGAAATAAAAGCAGAGCAAGTAGTCAAACCTTATAAGAAACGCAACGAAAATAGAGGCCAATGGACGGGGTCGTTCGGCTTTCTGGTTTAGTAATTCTGACAGCTGACTTTAGTTTTGATTGGCCCAGAGTGGTCACGTGAATAGTTTTTCGGCTGATGTTTATTTCAGCCTTTATTGACCCAGAGAGGTAACGTGGATACTTTTTTAGTTGACGTTGATGCAGGGGTAGCCGATAAGTCTGGTCAAGCAAATCCTGCCTGCATACTCAGCTGGCATATCCAAGTGTCAAAATTCAAAATAAATCGCGAGAGCACAAAAACAATTTAAATTGATGAGTCATGTTTCGTATACCTAGTTTAGAAAAATGTAGTTTGGCATTAGGCCTTAAGTGTGCTGAAAATATTACTTTAAACTGCATTTACACGATCACGCACGCGCATTTTTGCACGAGACGTGAGAGAGAAATCCGTTTTTCCCCAGTCAATGCTAGTAAAGGAGTAAGAATGAGATCACAAATCAGACGCCTAAAGTGTCATGGATGTGATGCCCATAATTATAGGTACGTAAAACGGAAATAAACCCAATTTCCGGAGAATATAATTTCTGTAATCACTTGAAAATATTTCTATTTCTGATTTAAAACATCTGAAATGAGAGCGATTTTAAGTTTCAGTAAATTTAACCAAAAATGCATCAATCAGTTGTACGAAATTTATAAATAATTGTCCGCTCATCACTTCCGGAAGGCATTTTGTTTTATAGGAAAGCAAAATTTCGTGAGCCGTCGCTATAAAAATATCAACATGCATAGCTTTCCCATAACTCCTACCACGTAAACTAGATGGGCGACGAAAAAACGTGTCACGTTTTTTTGCGTGTTAGGTAATGCCGTCCCTTTCATTCACACGGCTATTTAGTATTTAGCATCCCTTTAATCTTCCGTGATAGGAATGTGTGACTGTGTAAATGCGGCATTACTTTGCTTTGCTGGGATCGAAGTTCAAAGAAACACGCCTAATAAAAACGCGAAAATGTTCGTTGAAAATGAGGCGTCAAAAGCACTCCATATTTCCACAGCGAAGCAAAAGAAGGATGAAAACTCCGGTAAAAAAGATGTGATAAAGTCACAAAAGATGTGCGAAAAAACGTGACAAATGGCGCAACAAAATATGTGTCAGAAATGAGTAAAAAAATGGCGCTAAGACGACTAGGGATGTGCAACGACAAAAGTAGAGCAAGACATTTAAAAAAAAAACACAGAAGGGGGTTAAGTGTGGCTATAAGAAGCTCATACAAACCTGGAGGTAGATTCCGTATATCAACGATGGTCTAAGCGATATCGTTTTTCAAACTTTGATCGAATAAGTCATATTCAGCTCGAATGTTTTTTGACAAACGTCAGCTTTCATTATATTTGTGACATATGAACTGGATTAAGCTGTCAAACTTGTAATTTTAGCACTCAGTTGCTGGTTTTGCAGGTCTATCGTTTCGACAGATAATCGTCTAAAAAGTTACGGAATGACTGACCTGGATAACGAAACAACAAAATAATGCGTAAACAAAACACAAAAAATCGCATTAAAATCGCAAATAGAAAATAAACACAAAATGCTGTCGCAAACTTGTTTCGATAAAGTAATAACCCTAAATTTTCAAATTTCTCGAATTTAACTAACTACACTTCGCGAACTCGCCAAGCGCCATTCTAGATCAGATACGAACTGCGAACTTTACACATTTCGTCTGTCTCACTTGGCGAGCTGCATGTGCAGTAAGTACACTAAGATACAAAACCTTTGAGTAGGATGGATTTCCCTACACAAATAAACTGAATTAAGGATACATGATTCGTGTATCGGATAACACAAAGTCCGTAAATATAAACGCGTCAATGGGAAGTGAAAGAAACGTGTTTGAAGCGTAAAAATTCCAAGACCTAAATGGTGTAACAAATTCTAAAAAAAAACTCAAAACAACGCCACAAAATAGACGTACTAAAAGAAAAGACGCTTTACAAAACGCAATTGAATGTACGTCAAAAAGAAGGTTGAACTGCCATAACATAAGACATTTGACAGGAACATACAAAAACCACAAAGGAAACGACAATAAATGCATGAAAACGCGTCAAAATATTATGTCAACTCAAAATCGCCACAGAAAAGCTAGCTAACCCGAATTTTCCGTTCATGAAAAAAGATTACACCCAAAGAACATCGGGTTACAAATTTTGCGTCACCTTGTAAAATGTAAACTAAATAACATTTCGTTCCATATTTTTCGGATTTTTATTCTTATAAAAGCACATTTGTGACATTTGTGGAATTAAAACATTTCGCACCATTTTCTGACAGCTTTGGGCAAAAATTTGACGCATTACTTAAAAAAAAAAAATTCCATCCCTAAAATCAATTTAAATAATTTATTGCCTTTGGCGCACAACGTTCAAACCGTCTGCCGAGATGACCTAACAACTTACCAGCCCCATGTCCCACTTGCATTGTAAAACAAATGTATTTTGTGATAAACCTCTCTGCAATCCCAAACAGGTAGTAGCCGGCCCCACTGGACAACTTTAACATTTTCATTGCCGTATTTTAATGAGGAATACGAAACATTTCCCGAAGATGGGCTAGCAAATACAGCAAGGCAACGGCCACATCGGATAAGAGGAAAACACGCTCCCAAACTGAAACTGGTCCCCCGGAAACCCTGACAGTTGAACCATACACCCCCGAAGCATAATTTACATTTTGCAAATGAGCAAATCGATAAGCAAATCCCCGTCACGTTTCAGCTCCAGTTTGGACTATCGGCAAGAAATCAAACCGGCTAAGAAGCCCCATTTCAGCCCCCGACTACACCCCAAAGCCCCACAAGTAATTGTTACCGATTCAGTCGAAAAATCACAATCCCAAGGGGACACAAAAAAAGAAATTGAAAGCCGGGCGAAGAAAAGGAAAGGCCAAAGTCAACCTCCAACAAATTGCCAACGGTTTCTCTTATCCATCCGATTGCCTTTCATCGTCATCGTCGTCCGTCGATGCCGCTGCTGGTACTGTCAATTCAGAGCTCAATAGTCCAACTAACGATTGTCATCAGTATAATGTCGAATCCGAAATAATTTATTTATTCCGTCCTCATCCTCACCTCGCAATCCGACACACACTCTCGCTTGAGTTTTATAAATCGTCCTCGATTTCATCCACTTTCTTGTTCATATGTACTCGAAGGGGTTTCCCATTTTATTTTATTTTTTTTCTGAGAACCGAAAGAAATCTGCTCTTCTCATGGCAGTCAGTAAATGGAATCTGTATCTTACCGGAATGAATCTGTGTGAATTTTATATCCAACGACACCACCTACCTCACAATGGGCATTTTTAATGAAATTTCCCAGCCCGTTGCCGTCCGATTCGAAGAATACATCCTTGCAGACGGGCGGCCGTTGAACTTGAGTGCATTTTAAATATTGTTCGGCCGTCTGTGGGATTTATTCGAAAGGATACTCACAGCAAAACGGGTGAAATTAAATTCGTTTTAAGGGCCTCGTAACGAGGATTGGGACCGACTATACCTTCTGATGGAAAACAATTAATGACCAACCGAATGAGGTATGAATTTCATCCCTCAATGGGTGGATGACTAGGCTGCCAATATTGGACGAATTCGCCTTGAGATATACTCGTATATCGAAAAGGGATATTCGGCAAAGGGTTGCCCGCTGCTAAGTGAGGGGTCATTTAATATGCGTTTATTTAAATATACGGAGCGATTCATTCAAAAGGTTAAAACTGTTCCCTAATGTGAGGGGCATAGTTTGCATCAACTTTTCGTAATGAGTTTGAATAGTAGGTTTGCATAAAAGGGTCGCCATTAACCATTAACCAATCGGGTTATAAATAATGAAGACTGACGAACTTTGCTTCAAACTCTGGAGAGTGACTTGTTGCCGAGTCACCTCATTTTATCAATCATTTGCCTTCAACTGCAAGATCTTTTGGGACTCTTTGGACTGTGCTGATCCGTTTTTGTTTTTTGGCAGTGAAAAAGCCTCTCATGTCCCTTCGATATAAAAACGCTGAGCTATAGCTCCTCCCAGGCGAATTTTAACTACTGTTTCCATACGACGATGTTGGAGGAGTTTTTGGAAGGCCATGGGGTATGTCCTCTTCCTTAAACAGTGTCCTCTTTAAATGTGAATCCGTTTATGGTAAAGCTTAAAAATATTGGATGCTGGGCCAAAATGAGCAGCTGGTTGCAGCAAAATTTGCAAATTTTTAACGCTTGCAGGTCTTCCTGTTGTCAGATTTCACATAAAAATTTGTAATGACTGGTTAGACACCTTTTATGAATGCGACAGATCTGTCAAAATCTTAAATAAACACAGAACGAGACGGAATATGACATTTGATTTTCGAGACTTAAGCAAGACTACAACGATAAAAAATTTGAGAAAACATTTTCCCTGTATGTAGACTTTTTAAAAGGACCAGAGAGGTTTTAAAAAGGTGAATGGAAGCTCTACAGCTCTACAAATTAATAAAGAGACAGTAAGCTGCAAATTTGGAAGTCAAAAAGTGCACGTTGTACAACTTGTAGACCCTCTTAGTCCGCCCTAGGTTAATGAGCTTCTTCAGAAAAGGTAAACACGCGAAAAAGGAGTCCCGTCTTCACATAATCATAAGCTCAAGCCTTTGAGTTTTTCATGCCGGTGCTCTCTAATTTTACAGTCACAGGTTCCTTTTTGTAAACAAACTTTATGTCAGACTTTAAGTCCCGGCTCGTGGCAACTTAATTTGTCGAAAATGTTCCATTATGTTCATTCATGGTTAGAAGTCGCACCTTCTCGAGCTGCAATAAAGGTATGGAGCGGTTGACGAAAGTTGCATTCATTCTAAAGATTGACAAATATTATAACCACAACCCCAGCAAGAGTTTTCAGTCTGACAACCTTTCCGCTACAAAGCATAAAAAGCCTACACAAGCGTATTGCTTTGGGAAGTAATCCCTGCTATGAATTGTAACTTGCCGTTGAAAACGATAAGACTGGAAAACCTTGTTGATTGAACTTTTTATGAGCTCGATATCGGTAGAAGGCACCTTTAAAAATTCAACTTCCACTAGAAGGGGAATACTCTAAGCCGCCCCCAACTACAACTACAAAGCAATCGACAACAACCTTTTAGACAACTGGCTGAAAGTCCATACTTTTGCCACCTAGTGTGTCAATAATAGCTGGACGAGCCTTATAGTCCACCCGCAGGCGAGGAACACCTAACATTAGCTTGAGTGTAACTGGAAACAGGTAGCTGGAGTCTTATCCGACTAAGAGCTTGTTGTTTGAGGCCGAGGTCCACCTGGAATAGAAAGTGGATACGTTTCAATAAATATTCCTCAAACGCAAGTCGTTCTATCCAAAAAGGAGGATGGCTTTAAAGTCTAGCTGGTCCAACAGATACTTATACTAACATACTTAATCGGCTTGCTTCCTTTTAATGGCGTCACAGTCTGATCGAAACATCGAAAAGTAAGCTTCGCCAGCCAACTCCTTCAGGGACTACAATAGCGCACTTTACCTTGGTCGAGATTCATTTAGCTAACTGGGCGAGCTACCTTAAGCAAGCTCATCCTATAATGCGTCTCCGGGTTTGAACTTTTATATCCATTCGCTAAATGTGTCCTAGCGGCCTAAAAAAAATGTACATTCGGTCAAAGAATTATTAGGAGCTGAAGCCGAAGCGCATGCATTAAAACAGATACTCAAGGCCGAGTAGTCGTGGTCAAAGCTCTTTAGATATTTTCGACAGCTGCATGGCCGCAAGCTGCTTAAGTTGCAAAACTGGTAGTTGCTACTTGATGTCCCTGCGGACTCTCTTTTTCGAGATCGTAAGCATCGAGCTACATCTCCAAGCTTTAGCTTTTAAGTTAACCTTCTGCTGTAAACCTCCTGATACCGATCAAAATTTGTTCGAAGCTCTTTTGAATGCGCAAGACCTTCATTCATTGCCCCGCAGATATTTTGCAACATGTGGGATAGAAGTATTTTTCTCCATAGACGGAAGATTGCTTCATCTCTTAATTCTTATTGATCCTCTACCAAATCGCGCTCTTGATCTGCCACCCAAAAAGCGCTCTGTTAACCCGATCCTGTCTCTTCTGATCGGAAATGTAATTTTCGGACTGCTATCGCCTTTTTCTTGCATTCTTCGGTTGTAACTGCAGAGACGCATGCCAAACTGTTGCCCCACCTAAACTCAATCTTAGTTTGCAAAATAACTTGCAGATGTCCCTTAATATTTTCCTGGATCATTGCCGGGCTTTCTGGATTTGCTGGTGTTCATCATTTCCTGCAATTCCGCAAATCCATGAAAAGTAAATTACAACGTCAGCAGCGAGTAACAATAAACTAAATTTCGGAACTACCAACTTTTGCAATGTAAAGTGTCCGTCCCAACGACAGGGATAAAACAATCACCGAAATTAGTCCCCATTCGGACGCTTTTATGAGCTGTAAATGGAAAAGCTAATTAGTCCCACTATGAGGGAGTGTGGCCCACAGTTCTGACAGTTTAAATGTGATTTCATGTTTTTGTGAACTCCAGCACATGACTTTACGATCCCGATTGATGGGAACCTTTAAAACAAAAAATTCCTGAAGCATCCTTCCAAATGATGCTGCGCGACTTCACTGGTTCGCACATTTCTCTGACAAATTTTTAATTGCTCTCCCAATGGCGACACAATGAAAACACGTCCAAACAAAAACCGGATTAAGGTACAGCAAACACACAAAAAATTAAAGGGTTCAAGGATTTCACTGCAAAACTTGACAAAAGGAAATGAAAAAATCGCATTATTCTAAGCGACCAACGCCATATACGTTCGGTCATACAAAGGAATCCCCTATTACGTACCCGACCCCAAACAGCGCTCTCCCTTCAACTGTAAACGCAGTTTACACACCAAAAAGCAGGGTCACTCAGCAAAAACGTGCCACAATAAAAAAAAACAAAGCCAAACCAACAAATATGTGTGCGTGTGTTGGGTTGGCATGGTACTTTTAGAAACCGCTCTTCTACTGGCCTACTTTCGGCGTACTGTACTGGGTCACCTTATCACCAACAATAGAGTGTCTCCGTGAAGGCCGGCCGCAATCATCGCCTTCGCCTTTGTGCTAACCGCACACTCGCACAGCCCCCGTTATCAGTGCTAGGGGTATATGGAAAATCGAATTGCTGTGGCAATTTCCATGTGGCCTGGCAAACATCGTAAATCAGAGAAATCGCGTGTCCTTCGATAGATCGAAATCCCATTACAAAAGCCAAATCCATTCGGCCTCTCGCTCGGATTTTCGCCAAAGTAAGCTCATGCGTCAAAACAGCTGTTTCGGCGGGAGCTTTCCACCCCAGATGCTCGTGCCAGGATGCTTACAATCCACAGCGGCTGGCGCTTGGTCTTGGTCCTTGGAGCAGAATTCATTGGGAAAAATTCACCTCCATCTCAGTTGGTGAATGGATATCGTCGTGTACGGTTGTGACGTTCAGACACACACACAGAGACAGAAAAAAAAAAACATTTTGGGTGTTTTCTCGGAGGAAAAATAACAAAATAAAAACAACCCAAGTGACACACATTCTTCGACGCATAATAAGAGAGGACAAAGCGACAGTGCGGTGTCCTTGGGGAGGTGAAGAAAAAACAAACCCTTACACTGTTTACAGTGCACATCCTTCGAAAGGAAACATCTTAGTGCTCTCCCAGTTAATTTCTTCTCTCAATTGGCGTTTGTGTTTTTTTTTTCAGTCAGTGTTGCCATTGTCGTCGACGTCGTCTCTTTGTCTGACCTCCTGCAGTGAATCATTGAGTAAAGTGAATCCGCACCGCATAGTGCCTTCATTCATGCAGTTGTCCTGTGACGCGTCGCTACTGCACAACGCGCTGCTGCTCCGTTTGTAATAATTTTCGCGAGTAGTTGTTGTGTGGTGTATTTTTCCTTTCATCAATTGAAAGGATCCCTTGTGAATAGGTGTGGATTTCGTGGGCGGCGGCAGACCGCATTCAGCCATTGTCAGTGCAATAAGATTATTATCCTGCTCCTTTCGAGCACAAAACGCAAAACGACCGTGTAGTCTGCCAGAGAAAAGGACCTATACCGAGGATGAATAAAAGTGTGTAAGAAAGAAAATTATGTAACACAGCACGTTGAGGACGAATGGAAGAGGAATGTGCCAAGAAATGCGAAAAAAAATCCTCAAAAGGTGTTTTGTCCTCGCGTACACAGTGAATGAGTGAATGAATTTTTTGTTGTCTGCTACTTTCGGTGTGTCCAAGTCTTTGGAAATAAAATAGCCAGCGCTTGTCGGTGTTTGTTGCAACCGATAAAAGAGAAACCAATGTGTGCGTGAATTATAATTTTTATTTTGTTATGCAATCGCCCCTGCGGTTAAAACTGAGATACTCTTCGTATCCCTGATCACAGTTTGACGGGGGGAAAAAAAACCGCCCTTCCAGGAGCGTTATATAAGTCAGGTCAAAGGATACCGCAGTCTTTCCGTTCTGTCTCGCAATCAAAGTAAGTAAAGTGACTCGTTTTGTATTATTTTCATTCACCTCTTCCCCCTGGCACTTATGCTCTCTGGTTTACCGCGGTTATTTATGTATGTCCTCCGTACGGTGGTCCAAACATTTTCGGCGAAAACTTTGCCATCGGAAAATAATCCGACTTAATGAATAATTCACGATCTTGGTGACTGGACATTAGGCTGGGATACACCTCCACTTTATTTTGTTGGGGAAAATTAATTTTTCCCTCAATAACTCAGGAAATATGTTTCCCATCTCCGGGAAGTGGAAGGAAATTTAATTAAAAAAAAAGAAAGAAAGAAGGGAGAACCCCTTTCGCTACATTTTATGTCAAGCTATTTTAATTGGACCCGTCAGACAGTTTAAAATGAATTTCCATATCTCAGCAACGATAAAAGGGGTTTAAGCTCTGTGAAATGAAACGTTATCTGCCCTTTGCATGGCACAAACCGAATTCGGGTCGTATAGTCGTCTCGAGCCAGCTGGGGCGGATAATAATGCCATAAGCTCATGTAAACAAACATGGAATAAATTAGTTATATTTGTTATTGTTATGTAAATATCGGTTGTAAGCAGGAACAGGAAAAGCAAAAGCTCGGAAACATTCGTCTGTAAACGATTTTGCGATGTGTGTTCCTGGCGTCGTATAAGTGTATATGCGGATGCTGTTGGGTGTGTCTGATGCTTGAAAATGTGCTCCGTCAAGTGGGAGTAATTTGCTTTGAGTGTTTGGTTTCTTTTCATGTTTTGGATTTTTCCAAGATTTCAAAGAGCGCGTAATTGAATGGAAATTTTGTTTCCAAGTTTTTTCAGTGTTACATTTTTCATCATAAGCGCGGAGTCGAAGTAAGTTGGTCCTATTCCCATTTTTTCTTCAAAAAATTACCCTCGAGTAGGTGTGAAATGTAAGAAGCTTGGAGAGAATGGGCGCATTCAGGAATCTAGTTATCTTAGGTCGACTAGATTGGCCTGAATTAGATGTAACCTGAACGCAAAAGCTAGATTCGTCGGAAACGGTGTCAGCCGCATATGCAAACTGTCGATTCAGTCACGAATTTCTTGACTAGATAGAAACGTCAACTGAAACAGCTTCCCTAATGACCGATCTCAGCCAATCAAAACCGAGAGAAATCTACTCAGACAGCTGTCACTTGAACGTCCCTAATATCACAGAAGACTCGAAAAGAAGCGACCTTCAGTAGCAGTACGTCAGTTCCCTTACTTTCTGGCTCAATATTGACAATATGACATATTTCTCTCACTGCGAGAGAATTCACTCGTCGGAATGAAAGATTATCAAAAATAAAAGAAACGTTCAACGGCAAATTTGAAAATTTTGAGGCTTCCAAGGGGGTGAATATTTAAATATCAGTAGAAGAGGGGACAATTTTATATTGCAGAAAGTAAAGAGTTCACTTCTTTTCCCTCTTATAAAGGTCAAAATTGTAATTTTGCGCCATTTAATAGTATACAGTGATGCCAACGGAAAAAAGATAATAATGTGACAGCTGACAGTTCGGGGTTAGTAAAAATGAAGCGCTATACGAAAGAACAACGCATTTTCATTGTTGAGCAATTTTTTTAAAAAATAATTAAGGTTTGTCAACAAAATTGTCTATGAAGCTCATTTTAATTTTGATGGCTTCGTCAACCGTCAAAATTGTCGCATTTGGGGTTCAGAAAATCCACGAGTAATTGTTGAGAAACAAACGCTTCCACAACTCGTGACTGTTTGTTGCGGATTTCGAGCTGGAGGCATTATCGGACCATTCTTCTTTGAAAATGCGGCTGGTCCGGCAGTACCAATTAATGGTGTTCGTTATCGTGACATGATAACCCAGTTCTTATTGCCTAATTTACAAGATATGAATGTAACCAACATATGTGTTAGATAATTCAATAAATACCAACTTACCCTAAAGCACAATACATAATACATACATAATACTAACGTTACATATATGTAGCATAACTGCTATTCTAATGAATTATTATTGCTGAATTCCAATACTCACACTTTCATACCATGTGCACTTAATACCTATATAAAGTCAGAGTTACTCTAAATAAAATGCATTCTCCTTTATAACGAGTTAAGAGCCGTGTTTGATTTTTCCCTAACAAAGGTTATGGGCCCAGACCCGCAAACCTGTGAACTTTCTTAAGTGAAAATATTTTTTTTGGTATCGTGGTTGGTTAAAATAATAATAATTTTATACAATGAGCTCGTTCCTCAATATTGAAAAGCTCGACGGGCAAAACTACGACGGATGGAAGATCCAAATGAGAAGTGTACTCATTCATAATGATCTTTGGCCGTACGTCAACGGCGCTAGCACGTCAGCGACCCAAACTCCGGAGAACCAAGCAGCATGGAACCAAAAAGACGAGAAGGCCCTTGCAACGTTATTCCTCTGTGTAAAAACTTGTCAGTTAAATCACATTCGGAATTGTCGGACTTCAAAAGACGCATGGGCCAAGCTAGAAGCGCTTCATCAGCCTACTGGTCCAGCACGGAAAGTCACGCTCTATCGAAAGCTATTGTCATTGAAAATGACAGAAGGTCAACCGATTTCGGAGCACATGGACGCATTCTTGGATGTGGTTGAAAAATTAAAAGAGATAGACGTAGATCTCAAAGAGGAGCTTTTGTCTATCATCCTTCTTTCAAGCTTACCGAAGTCTTATGAAAACTTCGTTGTAGCGATAGAGACGAGGGATGAACTACCAGATCTGGCCAAACTTAAAACAAAATTGAGTGAAGAGGGACAAAGAAAAGACAGAGACAAGAATGAATCAGATGGGGAAATGGCTCTATTGGCGAAAGCCAAAGGGAAACAGCCAAACTTTCAACGACATACATATCAGCATAGCAAGCCACGCGACAACAATATGGCAAAAGGTAGATGTTTTAAGTGCAACAAAAGGGGACATTTTGCTTCTCATTGCAATGAAAGAGACAAAACTTGGTCTAAGCCAACAACTTCGTTTGCTTTGTTAAATTTAATCAATTCCGATGAGTTAAACAGAGACATATGGATTCTCGATAGCGGTGCAACATCTCATCTATGTTCGGAAAAACATTTTTTCGTAAATATCAACGTGCATATTGAGTCAATTGAACTAGCTGCAAATAAATTTCTTCATAGCACGGGAAAAGGTGACGTTATAATCGAAACTGCCTTCTATAAAATTAAACTCCGCGACGTTTTGTTTGTACCCGAGTTGAAAACAAACTTTATTTCAATTAGTAAAGCCACCGACAATAATATGAGTGTAAATTTTAATCGAGATAAAGCAATGATAAAAGACGAGCGCGGTAAATTAATTTTGTGTGGAGAAAGACAGGGTGATTTATACATTGTCAAAAATACCCTGATGTGCAGTAAAGCGTTCATATCAAAGGCCGGGAATTGTAGTGAGATCCAGCGTTGGCATATGAAATTCGGTCACTTGAATATTAAGAGCATGTCGCGTTTATCCAAAGAAAACATGGTGCGCGGTTTTAACCTAACAAATATTCCCGAGAATATCGAGAATATCCAGTGTAATATATGTTTAAAAGGCAAAATGTCACGCCAGCCTTTCTCAAAGGAACCTATAATGAAAAGTGGAAATATTTTAGATCTTATTCATAGTGACGTGTGCGGTCCTATGCGCATTCGTTCCCTTGGGGGTGCGGTTTACTTTGTGACATTTATTGATGATAAGTCAAGGAAAATTTTTGTAGAATTTTTAAAAGCCAAATCTGAAGTGTTTAACGCATTTAAAAATTTTAAACACAGAGTTGAACTCGAAACAGGTCGCAAAATCAAAATGCTTCGATGTGATAATGGCCGCGAATATTTGGGAGACGCATTCAAGAAATTTTTATGTGATCATGGAATACGACGGCAGTTTTCGGCTGAGTACACACCCCAGCAGAATGGAGTTGCTGAACGGGCAAACAGGACCCTTGTTGAAATGGCCCGATGCATGTTGTTGGGTTCTGGTCTTCCGGAAATGATGTGGGCAGAGGCAATAAATACTGCGGCCTATATAAGGAACAGATCGCCAACAAAGTCCCTCCCATCGATGACCCCATACGAGAGCTGGAGCGGTAAGAAACCTAATGTTTTCCATTTTAAATCATTTGGTTGTTTAGGCGTCATGCTAAATAAAAAACCCGGGAAATCAAAGTTCCAGGCAAAAGGGGTCGATTGTGTGATGGTTGGGTACTCAGCTGAGGCTAAAGCATACAGGGTGTACATCCCTGAACAACGAAAGGTTTTCAAAAGCCGTGATGTGAAGTTTCTCAGTATGCCCGAATTTAACAAGAATCTAGAATTGCCGGAGTTAAATCAAGCCATCGTTACAGATGATAAAGCAGCATTCGAAGGGGTGAAGAACAACGATGAACCAGGACCCGATATAAGTCAACTGAAACAAAACAATTACGATGAAGATGAAGATCATTTTGAAGACACGGTAGAAGAAATAGTAAACAAACCAGATATCTGTAATCTAGACTCGGACCGAAGTGCAGAAGAGGAAGGCGACGGTGTGGAGGGCGGCGGTTTGGAAGGTGACGTCTTATTACCAGGCATTGTCACACGAAGCAAGTCAAAAGAATTAGAGAAAAGGAACATGTTTTTCTATTTCAACAAGGCTCAGAAAATCCCGCAATCTGTTGAAGAAGCGCTACATTGTGAAGAAGCTAAACATTGGGAGCAGGCCATGAGATCGGAGTATAAGTCTTTGATTTCCAATGACACATGGACTCTCGTTGAATTGCCACCGAAAAGGAAACCAATAAAATGCAAGTGGGTGTTTAGCTTAAAAAGGGACAAAGCCGGCAGTATCGAAAGATACAAAGCTCGTTTGGTTGCCAAAGGTTGTACACAACGGCCAGGAATAGATTTCGACGAAACATTTTCACCGGTAGTTCGCTACTCTACAGTGCGGCTTATTTTTGCTTTATCCGTGAAGTACAAACTACATCTTCACCAAATGGATGTCACCAGTGCATACTTGAACGGTAGGTTAAAAGAAGAAGTGTACATGTGCCAGCCAGACGGTTTTATCAGCCCAAAGTACCCTCAGCGTGTCTGTAAACTGAACAAAGCATTATACGGACTCAAACAATCAGGACGTGAATGGAACAACAGATTGGACCAAGTTCTTAAAAAATTAGGATTTAAGAGATGCAACTACGATTCCTGTGTTTACACAAGCAACGAAAAGGGAGAAATCAATATTCTGGCAGTTTACGTGGACGACATCTTACTCGCTTGTTCGGAAAGGAGCCGTCTGAACGAAATCAAAAACATGCTAAAAAATGAGTTCATGGTAGTTGATAAGGGCAATGTGGGATATTTTCTGGGGCTGGAAGTAAAACAAAACGAAGCAAGGAACCACATTCGTATCTCACAGAAACAGGCGATTTCATCTCTACTCGAGAATTGCGAGCTGAGTGACTGCAAAGGACGATGGACACCGTTAGAACCCGGTCAAAAGTTCACCAAGTGTGAAAGCTGCGATGATTGTCAACTAGCTGATCAAAAGGAATATCAGGGCCTAATCGGCTCACTTCTGTTCATTGGGCTGGCAACTAGACCTGACATCCTACATTCGGTTAGCAAGTTGTCCCAGTTCAATTCGAACCCGCATATGCAGCATATGCTTGCAGCAAAGCATATACTCAGGTACTTAAAAAATACTACTAATTTTTCTTTGATCTATAGCAAACCAGAGGATCCATTGTGTGGATACTCCGACGCTGATTGGGCAGCGAATCATGATCGCCGATCCTATACTGGTTATGTATTCCAACTCTCTGGTGGAGCTATAACATGGGCAACGAAGAAGCAACCTACTATCGCATTATCCAGCACAGAAGCGGAATACATGGCGCTGGCGGCCGCAGCCAAAGAAGCGGTTTATTTGCGACACCTTATTTCCGAAATTGGCTTCGCGGATCTTGTAAGTCATCCACTGACAATTTTCGGCGATAACCAAAGTTCACTTTACCTTGTGAAAAATCCATCGCATCATGAACGCAGCAAACACATCGATATTCGTTTTCATTACGTAAGAGATGTCTATGAAAAGTCCCTAATTGTCCTCAAGTACATACAAACCGAAGACATGAAGGCTGACATTTTAACGAAAAATTTAATGAAAGTAAAACATATGAAATTTGTAAATCTTTTAGGCATTAATTATTAATTTTGCATTCTTATGAAATATTCCTAAAGTAAATATGATGTACATATACCTATTGCTTAATTTTGCGTTTGTATTCATTGTGGGGTAGTTTGTTAGATAATTCAATAAATACCAACTTACCCTAAAGCACAATACATAATACATACATAATACTAACGTTACATATATGTAGCATAACTGCTATTCTAATGAATTATTATTGCTGAATTCCAATACTCACACTTTCATACCATGTGCACTTAATACCTATATAAAGTCAGAGTTACTCTAAATAAAATGCATTCTCCTTTATAACGAGTTAAGAGCCGTGTTTGATTTTTCCCTAACAATATGATTTCAACAAGACGGTGCCACATGCCATTCAGCCAGAGAAACAATTCATATACTGCTTGAGTTATTTCCTAATCGTGTAGTCGGCCGTTTTTGCGATCAGAATTGGCCATCCAGATCTTGCGATTTAACGCCATTGGACTTCTTTTTTTGGGGTTTTTTGAAGTCAAAGGTCGATGCAAACAAACCCAAGACCACCAACGGCTTGAAAGAGGACTTTGGGAGGTGTATTAATGATATTTTTAGCAAAATTACATTTTGCGTGAATTATATAAATTACTAGCTGTACCCGCCCGGCTTCGCCCGTGTAAAATGTGGTTTCAGAACAGTTGATGGAAAAAAAAATAAAGAAATTTACTGTCTTCTAGGGGACATAAAAACGTATTTCTTTTGAAAATCGCTGGAAGGAAAAATCAAAAAATCCTCGAAAGGCATTGTAAAGTGAGGAAGCTTTCTTCAATAGTGAGAGACTTGAACCCGATCTAAAAAAAAACTCCCGAAGACTGAGTCTGAGTGGACAATGAAAATGAGCGAAGATAATGTTATAATGTTTAACTCACTTTTTTTTATTAATGTAACACTTCTTTGTATATTACTTCGTTTTGTTTCTATCGGCTAAGATAGTGGTATTTCCTGCATTAATTACCCTGGAGCACGCTACATATAACTGCCCGTGTGTGAAGCAATTCTTTCTTAAATAAACTCCCGATTTTCTTAAAGTTTGACCCCGTGACTTAATGATTGTCATGGCAGAAGAAACATTAATAGGAAATTGAATCCTTTTAAACTGAAATGAATAAGTGCTGGGAATTTTTGTAGGCATTCTTGTTATAAACACCGTTTTTCCTTTACCACACCCAGTTAAAATGAAAGCATCAATAAAGTTTTCCTGTAACGATATCACTCTCAATCTGGTTCCATTACAAAGATTGGGGGGATTCAAATTGCGAAGCAACATAATGGGGTCTCCAACTTTTAATTCAATTGTATAAGCAGGAAGGCCATGGGCTGTAATGCTATTTAAAAACTCGAGCGGCTAATTTACTGCCCTCGATCGCTCTTTTAGCTTTTTTTGTAAATGCAAAATACCCGCGAATTGGGTAATTACCCACGATCTAGTATCACTGATACCTATACCTATTTGACATTTCTCTTAATGTTTTTTCTTTTCCTTTTTAACCTAACAAACAGCATACAGCACACTGCCTCTATCTGTACTCCCTTACAGGAGTAAAATAATGTTAAAAGAGATGTAAATATATCGCGCAGTTAGTATGTTTGATTTGAGAGTGAAGTGCATATCAACTCACGCAGGTGAAAATCGTAGAAATGTTTAAAATTTTGCCTATTTCTTTAAAAAACCTTTTAGTTTTCGAGTTAATGGATATCCTATGTTGTACCCACAGATGTCCTCTATAAGCTGGTGTTTACTATTTTGAAATGCTCCCAGTATTTTCGAACGGAAAGCGTTACAAAGAAAAAAGCGAAACGAAACGAAAAAATAAATTACTCTTGTCCAATTTTTTACGGAATTTAAAGAGATAGAGAGTTGAAACAAAGTGAAGATTGTAGGATTAGGTATCCTCTATAGGACTAAGAAAAATGCACCAGAATATATTCAGTAGATTCTAAGATTTTTGCATTTAAAGACATGCAGTCAAATTCAATCTTAGTCGAACAGAACTACACCAATTTTATTTATATGATGATGATAAACGTTGCCACCTAAAAAGTCGTATGATACGTACTGCAAATCCAAATGCAAGTCAATACACACAGACAATTAAAAAACCAGTGGGGAACAACTTTCAGCAACGATTCTTATTTTAAATACAATTTTACAATGACAACCGCAGTCAATATAGAAAGGGTTGCCAGTTTGGGGGTTTCTCCCCCCCCCCCACCCAAGATTTAAAAAAAAAAAGTTTTTAAAAAAATCTAAAGTCAGTTTAGGTAACTAGGAAGAAGCTATACACCAAAACCTCGCTTTGCGTCATTCCGAAGTTGCGTCATTTAAAAATTATAGTGGTTTTGAAGCTGCGTCGTTTTTATTTCAGTTTGCGTCGGTCACAAAATTTTATGTTTTTGAAGTTGCGTCGATATTATTTCAGTTCGCGTTGTTGTTATTCCTTTTTTTTGCATTAATTTTTTTGTAAAAAAGGGGATTCCCCAAAATTAAGGCTCACGAGTTTACACTTTACAATTTTACATGAAGTCAATCAGTTTGGAGAATGACATATTTGCAACAGCGAAGTTTAACTTCTTTTTGCAGAATCGTTATTTCTATTCGCGTCGTGTTTTTCTGGTCCAAATCGGGCTTTTGGTGTTTTTTTTTTGTAATAGTTTCTTAAATATTTTTCCGTTTTTAAAAATAAACTCCATCTGTAAAATTTATAGACAACAATTGCATCAAAGGGCTGTGTAAATTCCTATAAGATGGTTTCGAAAAGTAGAATGAGTTCACGGGTGTATTTATTTTCCGCTCATTTTAACATTCGGAAGACCGATCTTAACACTCGATGAAGAGCACTGAAGCAGGTGTCATGTCTGCGGTTAAAATTTGAAATTTCTACTTCTAAAATAATGAAAAATAGATTTTTTTGAAAAAAAAATGCCAAATCTGGGGGGTTTTTCAGATTTATCTGTTGGAAATATTTTAACCGTCTGGCAAGGCTGAATATAGACCACAATCTAAGCTGCCAAGAATCTAGATGGCAGTAGGAATTGGGCTGTTTAAAATCTTCTGTCCCATCTTTCGCCTAGATCATGGCCTAATTTTTAATTCGTTTGTAAACATTTTGGGAAGTCTCATAAAAGTCTGTTAAATATTCTGACTTGGATTTTGAGATGCCTTTCCAGAGTTTAAATTTAAAACACTCTCAGCTGGACAAGTTCTAACTATCTACCGACATAGACAACCGAGGTACGTTTTGTTGGATAGTCTGGCTTAATCGTCGATGATATGTACCTGTCATCTTGTCATCTAAGTCGGCTAACGAACACGTGAGATTTAGTCCCAACCAAAACGAGCCGCCCGTTTGCATAGTCGACTTTCGATCGCACCAGTTTTGGCTCAGTTTTCCCAAAAAGCTGTACTCCTCACTCTGTCCTAAGAAGCTATAAACCTGATATGAAAGCACACAAAACTACGCTCCAGCCACGGAAAACCAAGGCTTGACCTCCATTCCCAAAAAGTGCTAATAACAGAAACTCTAGAAACTCAGAAACTCTCAAAATCACGGTCATTAGGAAAGTTCTATATCCGCAGTTGTTTTGGCGCCAGTCTGCTACCCAGCGGCGTCATATAAAGTGACAACAATTTGGCTATCCTGACACGATTCCTAGTCACAGTGACTATGAATCGATGTGACCTCTAAGAGGGTAGCGCGCGTAGTGCCATCTACCCGCCACCACTGCTCCCAATCTAACTAGTCTCCTTTATGCCGATCGAAAATTCGCAGCCGGAATTTATGGTTCGGCTATAGGGCCCTAGGTAGGTCACACGTCTCTTAGACTAACTTTTCCCCATTGATACAATACAGGGTGGGCCAAAAGAAGTCATCCGAGGTTGTTTGGCTCTCATTTTTTTCTACATGAAAGACTTCCATTCTGTTTTTTGATTATGTTTATCTGAAACTTCAGAATTTTATTGGGCAAGTCGAGAAGATGATATCGGCTAAATGGGCGCCGTCACAACGGATTGCCATATGGGCTCGTTTTAGCAATGGGATGTAGATCATCCAGGTCGCAGTGTCAGCCATCAGGGCATGGGACAATGAAAAAAAATAGGGCCCTATGTAGGCTTCTAAGCGAGGTGTCCCTGGTTCGAAAACGATTTTTTTTCCACTGCGCCACTGGCAAATATCCGAGAGTATAACTGCCATGAAAGAGCTTCTCGATTGACACATCATTCCCCCACTCAACACGACTCACCGGCAATTTTAATGGACGCCTCCTACCACAGCAACTAGCTTATTTCTAAACCCCACTCGTGGACTATATGTATCCAAAGCATTCCGAATGCTGCAACTGCTGACATCAGAAGGCGGACAGTATCTCCTATTCAAAATGCGACAGCCGCCAAATCGTACAGAGCCAAATTTTCACAGCGCGTCCATATAAACTCGATTTTAAATCGCAAATATTAAATAAAGCCATCTCATGGAACGCGAACAATTTGTCCCTAATCTTAAGTGATTTCAACTCAATATTTTCGCTTAAATTTTGCAAATGTCCCGACTTGTCGCTGCCTGCCGAGAACTTCTTGTGCCTCGGTTTTCCCTCAGATTGGTCTGCACACGCCCTTGATCCCATAAGCCCGTCCATTAAATATTAATATCACGCACTTCATTCATTTGCCAAGAAGAAGAAAACGAAATAAAAATAAATACGTTAACAAAGAGCAGAGACCACAATATGAATACATTCACCCTGCGCGCCCCTCCGTTTGCCATGTTCTATGGCAAAAGCAATGAGAGGATAATAAATGTTTCTATAGTCATAATCTGTTCATCATCTGAAGCAGAGGGCACATCATTATGTCGCATGTACTTGCAGCAGGACGAGATGGATACGACGGCAGGTCATCAGCTCGAGGAAGGTTGTGCTTGTGCCCTATTAAATGGGCGGACAAAGTCAAAGACGTTCCCATTCATTGCTCTCATGTATACAATTTTTTTTTTACTTACTGCAAAACTTCATGATGGAGAGCTGAAAGGAAATGGAAGCTAATATCTCACACATAGATTATTTTTTTTAGCCTGCACAATATTCTAAAGGAACGCGAAACGGCTTGCGAGAGAAAAGAACAAGCCCGCCCATTAGAGAGACTCCCTTTCTGGGACGGAGATGGAGGCGGGTTTGGGCACTGAGCACATCATCGCTGGTAACATTGTCTTTGGCATTGTAGTCACGATTATCATAATGTACACGCATTTGACGTGATGAAATGATTCTCTGGAAATAATGACATTTCTTGGAGAGAGAGAGAGAGCGAGTCCTAACAAGATGGAAGCAAACAAAAAAAATCGAAACAAAAACAGATAAAATACTCGTAGCATCCTTCCTCTGTCGGTCGGGTATTTGCAGGCAAGTCCGCACGGTCATAAGGATGATGGAACTTTAATCCAGCGATTTATCATCGTGAGATTGGGGGTGCTTGAGCAATATTTGAAATGCATGCGGTATTCACGTGATTTTGTTGCCACAGATACATTTCTCGGTAAATCCGTTTTAAATTAAAATTATTTCATGTGCGGAGCATCCATCTCGAGGGTGTACGACCTCGTGCACTCCATCATCATCAGTGCTATCGAAGTGGACAGCCATGTAGCCATTGGGAGGGATGTAATATTTGATGAATTTCTGTAAAGCAAAAAGTAATTACTTTGATGCCTCTTTCCGGGGGGGAAATTGGAAAAACTTAATCCACCTGGTGGTGGTTTTTCTTTTGTCTGCGAATGCCAGGAATCAAATTTTATTCGCCGAAAATACACGACAGGATTGGATTGCACAGGACCATCGATGATTATTACTTACGGTGATATGTGACTGTAGCAAGCG
The DNA here is from genome assembly GCA_948293265.1 of Cheilosia impressa. Lineage (NCBI taxonomy): Eukaryota > Metazoa > Arthropoda > Insecta > Diptera > Syrphidae > Cheilosia > Cheilosia impressa. The sequence continues at coordinate 126,111,826 of OX411880.1, read as the reverse complement.
AATCCCTTGGAAAAAAATTAAATAATACAGATGAACTACTGGCGCCATTCTCATGGCCTAATTTTTGGGTCTGCCAAAATCGAACAACAGCAAACTTCTGCCACATATTTGCTCAACTTTTAGTCTCAACAATTATTGTGCTCATCCTGCCAGCGCGGCACTAATCCTTCAACAAAACTTTCATCCGGTTAACATCTTGAACTTTGTCTCGTTCGCAAGCTGAAGTGTCTCCAAGTGTCTCTTCCGCAAGCAATTAGTAGTAAATCCAAGGATTACCTGCCTTAAAACTTCTTTCTCCCACAAACGTATGGACTCTCGCACAAACCAGACTCTGAAGATTACATCAATAAAAATATTCAAACATCACACATAAAAAAAACTGTGTGCATTTGGAATTTCCAAACATGAAATTTGCCAACTGCCAACGACTCTGCATGCGAGTACAATGTCGCACATCAATTGAAGATCTCTCTGCCTCTGTTTGGCCATAAAGTCCTCACATTGATGTCACTCGCACAGGCAATAAAGTTCTCATCATGCATGTTACACATGCCCTCCTCAATCTCGTGCGTACTGCCGACTGATTTATATGACAAAAATGGATAAAATATAAATCCTTGCAGTTTTGCATCGTCCTCGCAACAATTGAGAACTGACCCAGGCCAAGGTTGCCGTCAAACCGAACTGCAATATAATTTGCATGCGTGGGAGTGAGTTCTGGCTGTCAACCCCCAAGGTGATGTCAGTGCTCTAAATTTTCTGAAATATTTTAATTAAGAAATGTCACAATGGCAACTTTAGTTTCTCACGTGAACTGGAACAAAGAGCCGAGATCTCCAACTGTGAGCGCAACACCAATGTCATCGCACAGTCAGAGAGAATATTTTTGTTAATTGAAAAAAGCGAGTATACGCCCGAGTGTCTGTGCTGCACTTGGCCTCCCTCTTTCGCATTAAAGTTCGCTTTGAAATAAAACGGAAAATTAATAATTGTATGACTTTGACGTAATTAAGTGAAGTTTTGACTTTTATTGTGAATTTAATGTATTCCTGGGGTAAAAGGATTATTTTTCTTTATTAGCAGCGCTGTGTAACCTCCTCGAATGAGTTCCTTTGTACGTATTATCAAGTGACACGTTGCACTACAGATGATATGGAATGGGTGTGCTACAAAACAAAATACAAAATCAAGTGCTGTGTGCAACTGTCATGTTTATTTTGGTAGTATGAGTGTAATAAATAGAAAGGCACCTACGCGGGTATCAACGCAGCAGAGTGCGGCACTCAGAAAAAAAAACATTGTAGTGCCAAGAATTTTTACTCTATGTCAATTAATTTCGTTGGTTAAAATAAACCCAAATCAATTTTTTTTTTGGGAGCTGTCAGTTTTATATTCTACTTACTTACTTAACGGGCTGCCGACCCGTGGAGAGTCTCTGCCTGAGACACTGCAGCCTTCCATCCTCTGCGATCCCGGGCACGGTGCTTCCAGTTATCCAGACCAAGCGCTCTGACCATCCGCGATGGCTTGGTCTTTGAAACGGAGGTTCGGTCTTCCTAAGTTGTCTCGAACCTGGTGGCTGGGATTCGAAGATCCTCTTAGCTGGAGCATTATTGTCCATTCGCTCGATGTGGCCGAGCCAATGTAGTCGACGTATTTTGGCCTTTTGGACTACATCCACGTCTTGGTACAGCTCATAGAGTTCGCGGTTTTATCTTCTCCTCCATTCGCCCCCCTCGCACACATGAGTTCTATATTCATCTGATCATATTTTTCTAATCAAGTGAAGCGGGAGTTAGGTCAGAAGTGCAAGGAGTCTTAACTTCAATGTTACGACAAACTCGTCAAATTGGGTAAAAAAAAAAACAGCAAGGCGGAAACGGTCCTTTATTTAAAGATACAAAATAAATAAATATGAAAGCAGTCGCAGTATCGTGACCTGGCAACAAAAATCTAAGGAGTGCTTAAACGGAAGGGGTGTACCAGTGATCCTTACACTGTTAAATAGAGGCATATGGAAACAATATCATTTGACTCCGATTTTTTTTTTAAACTATATCAACGAATCCAAGAATTATTTTCTTCTAAATCTATGGACGACTACACTTTCGACTATTTTGTACAGACAATTGTACTGTACATCATTTGGAATGAAAGTAAACTTGGTCTTTTTTTTCCGCTGTAAAACAGTAGCGCGTCTGTATTTTTAGAATATGCGTGAGGTTGGCTACTAGCAGCCCAATTGGAAAAACATTCTGTGGCCCATTGCATCAACATAGGAATTTGTATTTTTACAAGCATTCTTTAACAAAATTAGTGTTTTTTTTTCGTTCATTCGTTTTAGCGAAACTCATTTTTAGTTGAAATTTACAAGTCGCAAATTTGTGAAAATTCGATTGAAATGTTACTGTTTGTTCTAGCAAACAAAATGAGTGAACAGAAATTCTTCTTGTGAAAATATTTCGCAAGTGACAGTGGACTTGTAAGTCCATTTACAAGTTTTTGTTACCAATGAAAGTAATAAAAATAAAAAATGCCAGGCATAGGAGTAACGTTGGAAGTAAAAGGAACGATTAGTATTTGTTTGTAAGAAAACAAATTCTCCTGTTGGAGTTACATATTTAACTTTAAAAAGAAATGTCCTCTTGAGTCGACGCAAGAGCCAGAGAAAATAACTACAGGTAATAGACGACAGACAGTCTACCCGACTGGAGCGGTAACAAAGATATTCTGTTCTTTGTTAGTTGCCAGTTGCTACAAGGCTTTCATCACGAGTTTAAACAGGACTTGTGGGTTACAAATTCAATCACAAGTCCGGTGAAACAGCAATCGTAAACATCTTGTAATCAATAATTTGTGTCCCATATTTGTTTCGCAAATTAGAGAGGTACCTTTTTGTAATTTTCTGAAATAAAGGACTTGAATATAAACTATTATTTGTGATTCACAAGTACAAATTTGTAAATGAGATTCACAAGGACAAACTTGTGGTTTGGAGTTTTGTCGAACACATCTGTGGCCTATTTCACCAAACTACAAATTACAACCACAAATTTGTACTTGTGAATCACAACTACAAACTTGTAATCAATTTTTTTGTTTCGAAAATAACATATTTATGATCCAAAAATTTGTGAGTAGAACGAAAAAAAAAATGTTGACAGCGAATTGTTGATTACAAGTGTTCAAAATAACCGTTGCACCGGATTTGTGATTGACTTGTATTGTACAAGTGTTTCTTCACAAGTTTGTTGTACGTGCGTCGGTCGTGGCAATGAATAAACAAAACAAGATCTTTGTTGCGTCTCTAATTAGAGATAAAAAAGACATTTCGTTTGGGACGTTTTCTAATACCTTAACCCACGACATAAAAATGAAAGCGTGGACAAGTATTTTAATCTCCCTGACATTTTTTTTCTTGCAATTATCACTTAATCGTCACTTTCGCTACTATCGCTACCTTCGTCAAAAGTGCTTGTAAATACAAATTTGTAAGTTGGTGAAATGGCCACAGGAGTCTAGAAAATTTCTGAAATAAAAGACTTGGTTACAAATTTTTAGTTGTGGTCGCTGGAGTGGAATTGTTGTCATTCAATTAGTGCGAGTCACCCTTTTACCAAAACACAGATTCGTTTGAAGTCCCTTTGTAATCCCACAAAGTTCCACAATAAAATGCCTCTAAAAGTGAAGACGAGTCAAAACGAAGTCTGCAAACAACAATCCTGCTAGTTCGGCCCTCTAGATGTGCTCACTTCAAGTAGGTTGGGGTCGACTTCCCGCTGTTACTCTTATGAATTTTTAAGAAAAAGGTGTATGTATGGCACTCTACCGACAAACCATCTGTATAACCCCAAAAAATTCAATTAAGTTGAAGCACACATCTGCAGCGATGTGGATTTGTCAACACACGAGCTGTATATGCTTCTCGCTCTTCAATCGGGTGAACAGCAATCGGTTGCTAATATTAAAAAATTCCATTAAAACCCAACGAATCCCCACCTAAGGTCAAACCCTTAATCAAACCTGCCTAGAAGATTGATCATAGCTCGGCAAACCCATTCATCATTGATCCACTATTTAATCAATCTAGGTCGCCCCCATCCGCCCTCGTCTAACGAGCGATAACGGAACATCATTCTCGAAAGTATCTCCGAAATGATTTATGTTTCGAAAATAATAATTTTTCACTGCACACTGTCAGAAAATGCACCATCATCTGCAGCATCGCCCAAGAAAAATCCACTACAACTATAACCATCCTTTCCAGTGGACACACACGCACACAGCTAGCTGTACTTTAAACACAAAATTCACAACTTCTCAGATGAATGCTTTAATCTCACACGCATCACCGCGTACATGCAATTGATATGCTTTAGGGAATTCGCCACCCACTTTTCGAAAGGACTGGAGCTGTTTGCTTGCGCCCAACTGTTTACTGCACCAGCAGCGTCAAGGTGAACACAATTTCGAGGAGAATTCTATGCTCACCTCTAAATATAGTTTCGTTTTATTGCCATTCAATGCGAGATAGGTACATACTTCTCCATCTTTCATACGGCAATTCGAGGAGAAGCAGACTCTCTACAGTTGGGCGGATGACGGTGGGGGGATACGGCAGGTGGAGCGAAACCCAAACCGGAAGGATAGTAGCTTCGCACTGAATATTTCAGCATTTCATTCATCCTTCCTTGTGTAGCGGCAAGGGTAACAATATTTCCTTATTGATCGGAATGTGATGTGGTACCCTACCCATGGCTATTTTTGCCGCCCACACCAGTTCTCATATTCTATTCACATGGAATTCGTAAGTAGAAGAGAAGAAGATGGGGGCTGACACAGGTCACATGGAAATCAGGCGAACAGGTAAGTTCGATTTCTAATTTTGTATACATTTCAAAAGGACGTGCATACGACTCCTTTGAGTCTTCTACGAAGGCAAACAAAATAAATTAGTTCTTTGAATTGTCGTAAGGAATGGCAGAAGGAAACTGTTTTTTTTTTTTTTTTCTGCTCCGCTTTAAAGGGAAAATAATACCTTTTAGGACTCCTTTCGCCAGGAGATGGGGTAGCTTATGCAAATTGTGACGAACAATATTTTCGCCCTCAGGCAAATAAAATGACAGATGAATGAGAGAGACGAATATTGGTTTTCTTTTGTCGCAGCTGCGTTTCAGATTGCCAGAGATACGGACAAGTAACAGGGGGGCCAACAAAGAAATCAGGTTTTCAAATATCTATCGGGGGTTTTTTTTTGTTATCAGTTCGATAAATTCCTGCGTGGAGATTGAGTCGGAAAGGTCGTTGGTTTCGGGAAGGAATTTCTATAGAATCAAGTGGAAATGGGAATTGCGTCCTTTGATGTGTGCTATAACACACTTAACCTCTTAGTGTGTTCCGGTGTTCCGGATTGGGCACATTTTTGATGGCGACGCATTTTGAGAACTTACCTTGAGCTGTATTTAGGCCTCCCACATTTTATGCTAAGTACTAGGCGGAGTTTGTGTTGACGGGCGGATTATGATCGAAAGTGATGTGGTGAGTGGGATTTGTTGTGACAGTAGAACTTTCCATAAAGTTATTATGCACTCTATTTGAATTTTCCGGGTCTTTGATTCAGTGTAGCAGATTTAAGGTAGAGAAGTTGAAAGGCGCGAGTATATGTCACAATTTGAAAGGCTTACGTTTCAAAAATTCCCAAATTTTGTAAATTAAATCGAACGTCAGACTAAGGTACTCACGGTTGGTCGGGGCGCAGTTTTATTACATATTTCGCTGAGTGGAACGTAACGTCTCTTAAATGATTTCTATTACAAAAATAAATTTAAATCAATATCAAAAGCTTAGAAATAAGACTTTAAAGGAAGACTGCTGTGACATTGAGTTGACAGTTTTATAAAAGAACGTGGAATCATATATTTAAAGCAAAATTCTGCGAAAGGAGTGGAAGGTCATACAGCATAATAATGAATTTTTTGTATGGAAGGTGGACCTCCGGGGAGTTTAAGATTACTTTGACATTTATGTAGTTTGATCTGGCTTGACTTATGTTTACTTGAGTTGGATTCATACCGCTTAACTGTGATTGACTTGGCTCAAACTGAATTGACTTGGACTAACTTGGATTCACGTCACTTAACTAAGATTGCGATGGCTTAACATGGATTGACTTGGCTTTACTAAGATGGACTTGGGATAAATTGGCTCAACTTGACTCTATCTACATTTACTGTGCTTGCGCAACACAATAGTCCTGTTTTTTTGAGCTTCGATCTCGACAAAGCAAAATAAGGTAGGATTATCAGCACGCAATAACAACAACTACGCTCTACTTGACACTTCGAGACTCGAAGTAGTTGTTGTTGTTACTTTACATTGCTTTGCTGAAAACACGCCTAATGTAGATCAACGCTAGACAATGAAACAGCAAATGTCACTGAATATTATGACACTGCGAAGTAAAACTAAAAAACTCATTAATTCATCAATCAGTTGTACGAAATAAATAAATAATGGTCCGTTCATTGCTTCCGGAAGCCATTTTGTTTTATAGGAAAGCGAAATTTCGCAAGCCATCTCTAGAAAGATATGCTGAACTTTACCATAATTCCCGCCACGTAAACAAGATGGCCGACCAAAATACGTGTCATGTTTTTTTTTCGAGATAATGCTGTCCTTTTCAGTAAGATGCCCATGGGCATCCTTTCGATCTTCCAAGTTGGATGTTAGGAATGTCGAATGTGTGATGTTGTAGATGCAGCGTTCGCATTCATACTCGTCGTTGTGTGTTCTCTATTTCGCGATTGCGAGAACTCGATGGCATTTACTTAGATGGTGAAAATTTAATATTTAAAAAATCACGTTACGTCCCACACGACGCTCGTCTAAAGTTACAAGTTAGCCAAATTACGCAAAATACATCAAAGATGAGTTTTGGATCTTGCTAACTTTTACAGGTTGCTAAATTGCATTTTACTTACGTCGCAAGACATTTCCACTGTCAACTTCTAAAATTGTCTTTAAAATATCGTTGGTCGGCAAATGTCAAAAATATTTTAAAAACATCAGCCCAATCTGGACCAAACGTACGTCAAATGTAATTGTTTCCTCACCTAAAGAGCACGTACATCAATTGAGCTCTTAATTGTTTTGTTTTAATTAGAGAGGAGATTATAATATTTCTGGATGAGACATTTCGTTGGCTTCTTTCCAACGATGCAGATGCGCATTTTCGGATTTTTTACATTTTTAGCACACTGATACACTGAAACTTCTTAGTCAAATTGCACTCATCCGCTATGTCTTACAATTTAATTTGACCCATCTGTCGATATCGATGGTTCTTTGGTGGTTACTGCCAAGTTGTTGAAATCAATAGAACACTAAAATCGCTGCGCCATAGGCCGTACTTATAATCATATTTTACGAACTCACAATGGCGAGATTTCCATATGGAATTACCCATTGTGACCTAAAAAATGTTTACTTTTAACCATTTTTAACCTAAACATTTTTATAATAGAAATTTATTTCCCAAGTTCATTTTATTGCGCCGTTGACGTTTCGAGTTCCAGCTGTCTCCCGAAATGAAAAAGAGAAAAATGCGCGTTCGCGATGACAGGTAAACTCCTCTCAATAGGACAGATGTGTCGTGCTCGATAATCGTGCAGTGCTACCAAGTCGCTACAAATTGAGCAATTGAGCCCACATCAATTTTTAAATAGAGAGAGAGCCAATGGGACCTTGTTGGTATAAAACGTCAACTAGATTTGTCTGCACTAAGCATACGAACGCGTTGACGAGTCAACTTGAATTGTTTTTGTAAAGCCTCACGAATTTTATCTTTGAGGTCTTCAATCGGCGCTGGGCTGTTGGCGCAGACCTTATCTTTCGCGTGGCCTCTCTCTCTCTCTTCGAGAGATAAAATTCGTGAGGCTATCGAGGACATCATAGGGCAGCCACTTTGCGATTTGGTTATGGAAAATTTCATGAAAAGAATATGGTCCTGTATGCGTGCTCGTGGTGGCCATTTGGCTGATGTTGTTTTTCATTATTAACGGCATACCTTCCTCTTTATTATGAAATAAACATCCGATCATTCCTATCAAAAAATGGCATTTTTCTTTGAATACCAAAATAACACCTCTTATTGGACAACCCTTTATTTTGAATTGTTTTCGTATTCTCGCGGTTTATTTTGAAATGTGGTTTGTGACACCTCGAAATGTCAACTGAGTGTGGAGGCAACATTTTTGAACGTCCCCATTTATTTTTACCAACTGAATGCCTATGACAAGTCGACTTATTTTTGTGGATTTAACTTCGTCGAACAAATTTCCTCTCTGTATGTACCCATATGTAAATTCGAGGTCATTCACAATTTTCAGATGACAAACTAATATCTAAGCTACATCCTTGTAAAATGAGTCAGCAAACTGAATTCCTTGTAGAACACAACGGACCCATGAGCTATATTCAAAGCAAAAACTCTTGTCTCAATCACCATCAATTAGAGCAGGCAGCCATTTGCACGAAGCATTATGCAGCGCTACCGATTTCGATTTTCCAGTTCAGTTAACTTAAAAGGATCACTAATAAGCATGCGACACCTCACACTTCAAAGTGTTGTTTGCACAAATCAATCGGTTTACTCTGTCATCCCAGTGCAAAATTAATTCAGGTCATTGCTATGGGATTGCTGAAATTTCACCTTTTGAATATCGTATGTTCACTGAGTGCCAAGTGGTTAATGGTGTATCATACTTGAGTTAATTGACGTCTCTAATGTCAGTCAACGTTCGAGAAGTGTACTTTCGATGGTCTGCCATCGAATGTTTTTGGTTCATTAGGGATTGGTCCTTCTTTATTTATTTATTTTTGCTGCTGTTCTCTCTTGCAGATGGCTGCTGTTGATGGTGAAATTAATGAAGTGTGTGTTTTTCCCCCGAAGAGAGGGAGAGAGATGGCGGAAGGATTCAAAGAATTCGATGTCGATGGATTTGAAAATGATATCCTCTTGCTGATAGCAGTTACTTTGGTATTTGAACGATGTATGCGGGCTTGTATGCTTCGGTGGTTTGGTTTGCTGCTTACCTACAACCTCATGTATAAAGTGACGGAGAGTGTGTCAGCAAAAGTTACAATGATGCGGGAAGCACTTTAGTATATTCAGAAGGGCAAGAGATCCCGACCTACGGAGAGGAAAATTCTCCAATTTTATACGATTCGGAGGACTTTTGCTGAGAGGCATTCTTCCGAACAGATGTTCGGAGCATTGTTCCGATTCAAATGTCACGTACTGCGGTGTGCGTTTGTTTTTGACTGTCATTTTTGACATTTTTGACTTTTATCCCGAAATGAATTTCTTAAAAAACTGCACTCGAAATTGGACAAATTTACACACAATTCCCTTGGACAGCAGCTCATTGTTTGACTCAAAGGAATCACCAACAAGAAATATCTAATTATCTAAAATAATGATTCAATAGAACTTTCACCTTCTGATTGAAAAGAATTACGGACATGTATCCTCGCAACAGATTTCTTCGTTCATTATCATAAAAGCCTGAATTATTAGAATTTCCCAGCCCTCCATCTGCATTTCATCTAATTCCCAATGGCTGCTGACCTATTTGCTCAAATTTTCGGCCAAACATTTCATGAGAGGCATCCGGGTGTACATGTACTGTACATATACCCAGTTACCCTCAAACCGAGTTGGAAGTAAAAATAATCTACACCTCCCTACCCTTTCATTACATATTTCATTAACTGAACAATCCGACACCGTTCCACTATGGGACGATGAATGTGCCGTGTACGCCTGTACCTAACTCGTTCTAAATGAATTTCACAACACACAATCTGAACTCAACCCTTCCGAGCGCCTGCATTCCGCCCTCGGATTCTACAGAGCAAACTTGCACACATTCAGGTGTGGTGCTGAGTACCTCTAGAGAACCCACCAACCGGAAGTGATGGTCGATGCTTAGGGGCAATGTTTACACAACTTATTCCCCATATGAATAGGGCTACTTCGGTCGGTTGGATCGGGGCGCGACGTGGGGGTTGACTCTTATTACCGTTGCATGGAACGTTCATAAATTATGTGTGTTTAGCAGCGGCTTCCATACCACCCGCACACATCAGAAACTGCTTCTGCACACAGAATAGAAGCAAACTTACCGCGAGGATGCTGGAAGCTCTTACCGCGGCCGTGGCTAACCCATACCGCCAACAAGTTAGTATTGAGCATTCGAATAAATTGTTGCGTAGGCTGAACCAGAGCTGCTGGCTCAGTGTGTATATGCAACCGGGTTGACCCAGAAACATTTTTGTATTGCGTAAGCATAAAAATCTAGGTAAAGTGCTGGGGAGAACTTGAAAATTATAATACGACCGAGCGGAGGCGGGACAAGGATTTGCTCTTTTTTTATTGTTTGTGAGAAATTCCTGAATGTTGAACAAAGTGTTTCCGCTGTAATTATATTTGGTTGGCAAAGAGCGAGTGCCAAGAGGTAATTATTTATGTGGAAAGTTTTTCGAAATTCGTGGATCGTTGGGGGAACGGAAGCGCTTTGTTTCCATTTTTTATGTGTCAAGAGAGAGAGAGTGGTAGAAGAATGGAAACTCAGTTCGGTGGACTTGGACACTTTCTCAAGCGAAAAAGGTGCGGAAATAGTGCAATTGATATTGCAACCAAACGAAAGCCATTCGCGTTAAGGGAACTTGGAAGTGGAGCAGATAACTGAGTGTTGCTTTTCACCTGAGAGGGCTCTTTGTAACGTATGATGCGATTACAGCAGAATTCGTAGTGGTGAATTGTGGGAATTTCAAAAAAGGTATCCATTTTTGAAACACACATTTCTCGAAAGGGAATTCACATTTGCGTTCACTTAGAAAAGGTTTCTCTCTTTAAAAATTCGCATTCTTACAGCGGTTGCCTTTTGTTGCTTAAAAAAAATTTAACGAAAATAGAACTATCTCCACCAGGAATTTCCTACTAGGAACGTGTTGTTATTGAGCTTTGTCACAATTCAAAAGTCCGAGACTGACATCGGATCTAAGCTGGGCCAGGAGGAGTACTCGAAAAATCGTTTAAAAAGGTTTAATTAACACCAATGACATCAACCACTGGGCCCTAATTTTTATTTCAACTCACACTCAGTTTCATCAGCCGTTTTTACTAATAATAAATTTACATCTCGACCTTAAAATTTTGCGGAAGCTCACAATAGCGAAATTGAAAGTAATAGCAATTGCGCCATACTAATAACAAATTTTAGTCTCGACTTTAAATTTATGAAAGCTCACGATTGCAAAATTTTTATGGAAAATATTGCCACTGTGAACTACTAAAATTTAGAGTCGGAACTAAAAATGTTTATTGGTGAGCCCCATTGTGAATTACTTCAACTTAAAGTCGGAACTGAAAATGTTCATTGGCAAGGCCCTGTCATTAAAAACACAAAAGTATTTGAACATAATTTTACAAGAATTTTGAGGACTCCCTGTCTTGAATCGGTTTATCCAGTCGATGACTCTTTTTGACCTGTTACCTCATTCGCTTTTACATGTCCTGTCGATTTAAGGTGACTGATTCGTACTTATTCTTACTTATTCTTAAGTCAATGGTACTGTAAAGTAGACTTCGCTGATGAGCATCATTCTCCAAGTTCCGACATGTTCAGACCGAAAATCACTGAGAGAATTTTGTGTTCCAAACAAATTGGGTTGATTAACTTTTAATTTATTTAATGAATTTCAACAGGAATGGAAAAATGCCAAACTGTGTTAAAAGTGTGCGCCCCTCCGGTTTTTAGTAGAACTCTTCATACAAGAGGCTTAATGATTCTTTAAGGGGATAGGGACTCCTTTTGTAAGCCTTTCTCTTGAAATAATAAACTTTTAGGCCCCTTGTCCCTTGTTATTCTCTTCAAATTTTTGTGATTTTTGAATGAATGTGGGAGATCAAACAATCATCTTCTGGAGAGACAAACATCTGGGGTTTTCCATCAAATCCCTTATTATTTGATTGACAGATCTCGATGAATTTTGAAACAGTCCTAGATCAGCTTCGACTCGATTTCATTCTTACGGCCCTTAGAACTTCTTTACTATGCAACAGGGTTATATGCGTCTTCGTAAGTTCAGTTGTACTAACAATTATTTTTAACCTCCACAATAAATATTTTCTAGGTCACAATATGCAATTTTGTACATGGAAAATTTCACCATTGTGAGTTCGAACAATTTGAAATTAATTCTAAAAATGATTATTAGTATCGCGGATTGAATACAAATCTCTTTGAAGTTAGTCGATTTTTCAAGTGCTAATGCTTAGCCGGTGTGTCGAGTTTGTGATCCTGAGGCTTTACCCATTCATTGGCTCTTCAAGGTCTTCAATTCATACTTTTGGACGAGTATTCTATATAATATCTCCTTGGTTCTATGAGAGAGGGCATTACTTCTTAGATCCCTTCTACTTACTTAGTCCGAGCCCGAAGCAACAGCAATAGTAATTTACCGTTTGATCTCTGCGCGATACCGGAGCCTAGGTCGACAATGTCTTTAACTACTATACGATGTTGTATTTGTCCGTCGTGACGTTTTGTCCAAGTCGTCGATGCTGAGTTTTCTTTGTCTGGGATAGCGTTCTGTCTTTAGTTACAAACAGACCCATCTTCACCATAAACACTTGCAAATAATATCTTTTTTTACAGGACTAGCACCGAATCAACCAACGACCGTACCCTTTCATGGTTAAAAGTTGACAAACTCAATTATTATTCACCTCCCAACCCAACCACACGATCAGTGATTGGATTGAGGGGAAAAGCTCCAATTTTGACGCTTTTTTAATGAAAAAGGGGAAAACGAGGGGAAAGCTTAAAAAAAGTGGAAAAAATCAAAAATCTCTTTGAAATGCAAAGTAAAATCTAAATGCATTTCCATTAGAAATACATTTCAAAATTTTACTCAGGATGAAATGTTCACACTAAATATAAAAGAAAACAGCCCATCGAACTTTTGTGTATCTGAATGCATTCACTCTATTTGACGTTTTGTCTAATAGAAAAGAAAATGGCCGCGATCCATTGCCCGCTAAATGTCTAGCACAAAATATTCCAGATGAAGGAACGTCCGCACTAGAACTGTAGCGCCAGCGGAAAAGTGACAATTAACACTTATTATTTGAAACTCAAATTCGAAATGAAATTAAAGCCAAATTTCACTTAGGGAAAAAAAGGGAATCTTTTTTTGAATTCAGCTGAAAATTATTGTTTTTAGTTTCGACTTAAAATATACAAAAGCTCAGAATTGCAAAATTTGTATAGAAAATATAGCCACTGTGAACTACGAAAATTTAGAGTCGAGACTAAAATTGTTTATTGCTAAGGCCCATTGTCTTTGCTGACAAAAAAAGGGGACATCTGGGAACACTGCACACGACCGCTGGCTACTCTCTCTCTTTCCTTTTAAGAGGGCAGTTTCTCTTTATTACAATATGTGAAGGACTGAGAAAGGGATCGTTTCTGTTCTCGTACATTATCCAAATCAGATTTTTATTGTTTACCATTTTGAACCATTTCTGTCTAAGTAAAGAGTTACAATCCCAGGTAACTTTAGTCTTTTGTGAGCTTCCGTAAGCACACAAGTTTTGCTTACGTCGTAAAGGAGGTATTTTGAAAAGCTCCCTGAAAATCTAGGAATGTTGAGGTATATGTTTCCTTTTTGAACTTTGTTTGGTAGGTCTTGCATGACATTTTCAGTAGACTTGCCAGATTAGTATTTAAGTTGGCAGTAGCGATCCACCAATCTAGGAAATCTAGGATTACTACTTCCCGCACAGTTGTGCATTTTAAAAACCCACTTAATACTTTTATAACCAACCCTGCTCGTTCACATGTCTAGTCGAGACAGAACGACGTGACCATTTTGAGGAATTTTCTGAGAATTTTAATATGTCCGAGGGATAAAGGAACATTTGAGCTATTAAAGGGATTTTTTTCATAGTTACAAGTTTCATATAATAACGATTTTCAAACGCTAGTGAAATGAAATGGTACTCACAGCAAAACAAAATCATCTGTGAAATAAGTTCGTTGTCGTTCATATTTTTCAAACAGGTTTTTAGTTGCCTTTGTCGACAGGTAAATTTAATGAAACCACACAGTTTTTTATTTGAGAGGTCCTTCCTCATTCGTTGCTTTTAGGCGGATTGGGAGAATCTACTTCTTTTATTTTCTTGTTTCTTTTTATTCTAACAAAAAGGAATTTTTATCGGTCAATCTGGGATATTCCATCATAACCTTCTGGCAACACTGCGTCGAGGTATAGGGTAAATTTTGTTTGCATAGCAGAACGTCGAGAAGTCTTCACAAAATTTGCTAACATGCCTTCGTCATAAATAGCAAATGCCTTGTTAACTGGCTCCCGCCTTTAAAGTTTGCTATCGAAACTTCAAACTTCGAAAAGCTAAAGTTCTTGTGCAACATTCCTGTTGAAAGTTTCCGTTAACCGGCACAGGCACAGCGTAGGCAGCAATTCAAGTTAAATAATCAAATTCCAACTTCAACCAGATGCCTCCACCCTCCACAGTTGCATCTTGCATGGACCCATACAACCACTACACTCACATGATGTAACTTTAGCTGAGAACACCTCCGCTCCGACTCATACTTACAGCACAGCTCTAGCAGGACACAAGACACAACGGCGCTGGCTTTACACAATGAAAACTTAAATTATTACCATCCAAAGTTTATAATTAAAAAGTAATTAGGAGATTATAATTGTTGCTGTTGTTGTTTGGTACTGCTGCTACTCCTTTCAGGAATTACTAATCACTCAGATGGCGAAAATTATTTATAACACCCCCGTAGGGCATTTCTCGCAATTCTGTGAATTCCTGTCCAAGGAATGTAAATATCTGTTGCCTTCGCAAAATAGTCGGCGAGAGGGAGGCTCCGTTCTATCACGATTCACAAGTCTCATTAAGGATTTTGTTGATTTTTTTTCGCTTCAGAGTCCAGTCGTTGAAGATGATTTCCCTCAATTTGGGGAAAGTGGAAAAAAAATACTTGAAAGAAATCCTTAATTTATCGTTGAGTAGATTAAGGAAGTGTACTGCGTCATTAGCGAATAACGATGCCAACATTATTTATCAACTTCAAGTAATGGAATTAAGAGATTAAAAGCTCAAATTTGCCAGTACCAAGAGTGTCCTTTGATGTTGGACTGTAAATAAATTGGGGACTCATTTGACGGAGTTCTATTTTAAATCAGGAATCAGAATGTGTGAGCGCTTCTGAAGACGAAAGGACTTGAACTTGATCGAAATTTTGTGGAGGCAATTGATACATATCCGTCCGTGATGGGCGTTTATAATTAATACCCGCTTAAGAACAAATGACTGATGGAATCAGCATTATCCTGTGATAAGCGGAAGCGTGCTCAAATGGGGTTAAGTAATTGTCAAAGGATTATCAATTACGTGTGTGCTGCGTCCGTAGTATGGTGTTCTGTTGAAATGTTAATGCACCAAATTGAGTAATTGGTGCGCTATTAAGGCAATTTACCAGCTTACACTGCGACCAATCAAGTTTCAAATACGGCTGAAAAGGAAAGTGCTTCTGTGATCCCCGATTTTTGGACAATTACAGGAATGGATCAGTAAAATTGGATAAATGTGTTCTTATTAAATTCACTTCACTGTGGTGGCTGCTGGCCTTACTACACTTTTAAAGAGCGGACCTCAAAAAGGAAGTTCTTTAGAGATAGGCCAGAGCCTATATTTATTTAATGGCTTTGTTCTTATAAAGGTGCCACGTCCTACATTAAGTTCCGCGCACATTTTTTTAAGTGCTTGGTATTTAGAATAATCTTAGGCACCAAAGTTCCGGCAAACAACCTTTTAAAATGCTTTAGTTGCATAAAAGGTGCCACGCCCAATTTTTTAAAATTGCTGTCAACAACTGGATCAATTCACATTATTTAATAAATTTTAATGCAAAGGCTGCCGTATATGTCAAGATAATGTCGTTTCAAATATCTTTATAATAATATGATAAGTGCCACGCCTCTATTTTTAATAATTAGATGGAGAAAGGTAGAAAAATTTAAGCTTCAAAAAATGCAAACGACTCTCCTTGGTGACGGAATTTTAACTTACGTCAAAGAGCACTACTTACTACATTTCTGTGAGATTTTAAAATTTTTGGGACGAATGGAAGGGTAATGGATCCTTTTATGCCGAGTCCATACGGCGAAATGAGAAGCTCTGTCATGACAGTTATTCTCTCGGATGTTTTTCAGTGGAAAAAAAACATTAAGTTGGAATTTTTGCTTTTTTTTTCGGGGATCGAACCTGGCATCCCTCGTTTAGTAGTCGAACACACTAACCAATAATCCACTACGGAGGTATCAGTTTCTCTTGAATCGCAGTCGTCTAAGATGGCTGTGGGACATGTGCCAATGAGCACCAATGTCCGCCCCGCAGAGTCCTTGAGTGTAAAGCAGTAGATAAGTCCGCGCCTTAGGTATTAGGTAGCGCGTACAAGTCGAAGCGGTCCTCAAATGACTGTTAGGCAGTTATCCAAGGACAGAGCTAACTGGAGGCCTGTTAGTTGAGTCCTCAATTCGCCCTCGAATTTTTAAAGTTTCTAAATAAGTGAGTAAGTGAAAGAAAGCCGCTTCTGTATCGTTGTCCTATTCCAAAAGGGTTAGCAACTGGTTTCTTCAATAAACAAAGTTCTAGCAAATGTGTTTGGCCCTGCGACCATTTGGGAAAAAACATATACAGCCACGAACACAACAAAGGTGAACAAAGCTGCAATAGACGATAGCTCTTGAGCTTTAAAACCCAGTCCGAAATGGTGGATTTTCTTTAAACTGCCCAAATTTACTAGGACATTCGCACTAACACCATTTGCGGTAACCATACAAAAACAAACACCAGCAGCATGATTCAATTATACCAGCTTAATAACCCAACGTTCCTTATTCGATACACCCGAGTGCTCTATGCTTAATACGATTATTAAAATGCATTCAACAAGGGCATTGTGAAGAGTTTTACATTTTAAGTACGATTCAGTTTTGTGTCAGTTATCCTTTAGGTCTTTACATTCTCTGTGATGTCTCTTGCCAAGACGGAGTGCAACAAACGCAGTCGAGAAACAGAAAAGGACACAAAGAGCTAAAGGAAAAAGTGTTGCGTTTGAAACAAATCAGCAAGAGCAAGAGACGAACAAAATGCCATAGCGACATGATAATGGTCCTGCACAGTTTTCTTATCCTTTTCATCCTCATTAAATATGGAAATTAGCCAACTGAATGATTCTTTCATAAAAGCAATCTGTTTCTTTTTCCAGTGTTTCTGTTTTTATTTTTTTGTATTCATTTTCTTCGTAGCAAGAAAATGAACAAAATACTGGAGGACATCCCCTGCGATTCTTGTTAACAAGGTGGCAGCAGTTACTTACATTTACTAGAGCTGGGCCTCAACCAACGTAACGCGGGCATGACAGTAGTTGGAAATTGCGACAAAGACGTAAAGTGCTCGGAAGGAAGATGGTCGCACTTCGTCGAAAGTGTTGGTCCTTCATAGTGACTGTTAAGTGGAAGTGAGGGACGTCATGACAGCTTTCACAGCTACAGAAAACAAATTCTGGTTACAAAGTCTAAGCTATCATATTTCTAGGTAGTAGACTGGAGACAACCACTCTCTGCCCTCTGTCAGCTTTGCTACTGAATTCCTAAAATTAACTTGTGCCCGCTCTTGCTTTGGCTTTGTGAAGGCCTTCTTTTTATACGCGTCTCCTTTTATTTAGTAAAAAAAAGCCCAACCTTCCACAGAAATTCAATTGCTTCCCGCAATTAGTCACACCGTTTAGTGGCTCCGAGAGCACACCATGTCCTCGCCGCACTAAATACCCACTGATGCCATTGGTGTCACTCTCCTACCCAATTTCCATAGCACAGTTGTAAACCCACTCACAGGCACTTGCCCCCGCCACCACCGGGCTTAATTATGACTTCGGAAAAAAAAGAAAAACTGCCTCCAAATGTTTCCAACTATACACCCTGGCAGTGCAATAAACGTTCACAAATCACTGAATCGGATCCTGGCAGCCTTTAACTGGATTTTCCTCATCTCTGATAAGTCACATACGCCAGCATCACCGAAAATGCTGGAAAAAGAAGCGAGAAAAACTTTCCATTGATCCCCGCACGCCCGCCCGCCGCTCCTGCTGCCCGAACACAATGGGTGAGATGTGCAATTAACCTACATTACATTCTAGGCTTCTGGCAATAAGCAAATCCAAGAGGCAGCAAACCAACAGTATCGTAATGCACTATCCAACCGAACCGACGACGATATAGGCTTCCGAAAAAAAAGGAGGCACAGTGGGGGCCTGCATAAGCGCACTCGTAAGCACAGACAGATAAATTGTTGTTGAACAGAATGTCCCAGGGGAGGGTATCCAACAGTCTCTCGATTTGCTGGCCTCTTCAAGGGTCACATTTGTGTGAGGAGGGCTTGTTGACCCAGATTGAAGAGCTCCAAAAACACTCGTCTGTTTCACATGAAAGTAGCTGCACAAAAGGCCAGCAGTTGAAAATATGAAAGAGTCCATGGATGTGGATACGGGTGTTTATGACACAGCCTCATTGCACTGATCGGTGACGGTGGCTTTTCAATCCACAAGCGCTTCACTGACGAACAATAAACTTTGAAGAATGGCCGATGACGAATCAACTCAAAAAACAAAAACGAAACCATAATTTTATAGGTACACTTGTATCTCGACACAGCAATAACAACAATGGCGTCCCACTATCCAGTGACACTTTTTGTGTCACCCTGTCTCGTTGGGTAACTGCGTCGAGGGCCCTCGTTACAGGCGTGGCATGTGTTTTTTATTTCAAAGACGCTGAACGCTGGCGGTATAACGAACTGCGAAATATAATATTAAAATATTCGCCGATAGAGATGTATCGAGATGAAAAAAGAAACACACACCCACCCGATAAATTGGAACAAGGATGCCTTGTGGATTGGTGCCAGGAAAAGGTTTTTTTTTCTTAATTTTTTTGCAATTCACCATAATAAACGATAACTGTCATAATGCAAATTGTGCAGAAGACAGACCGGAAAGAAGAAGCAGCAAATAACGAATTTGCGAAACGATATCATCCGCCAGCACCAGTCGCAGTCGCAGTCACAGTCACCGTCACCCACGACCCACCACATGGGTAGAGCAGGC
Organism: Cheilosia impressa; assembly: GCA_948293265.1. Taxonomy (NCBI): domain Eukaryota; kingdom Metazoa; phylum Arthropoda; class Insecta; order Diptera; family Syrphidae; genus Cheilosia; species Cheilosia impressa. The sequence goes on along the minus strand of OX411880.1, from coordinate 126,092,555 downwards.
AAGAGGAAGGATGAAAACATTTTATAACCAATACCAACAGTGTCATGGTGAATAAAACCTGCCGAACAAAGAACAGCAGATATGCTAATATTTTGGCAGTGAAAACTGTTGTGAATGCAAAATAAAAGTGAAAATTACAGCTAAGGACAGTGGTGCCCCACTCACACAAGAAGTGGCAAAAATGAAAGCAGTTTGAAATACGAGTATCGTGCATAATTAAATTACAGATAAGAATTTGCGTAGCAAAAAGTACTTTCGCACAAAAAAAAAATAAACCATGCGAAAGCAGAAATCTGGGTCGGGCGAAGACGAAACGTTCAAACGTTTTCGTTTACACGAATAATTTACTTCTATAGCCTAGAGCAAATCATTCGTGCGCACGAAAAAGTTTCAAAGTTTCTTACAGAATCTGCCCCTGCTTTATGCACCACCGTTCGTTTTCGTTTTCGCCCATTACATATAAAAAAAAAATAAATGAAAAATTTCAATAAAAATGCCGTCGTTTATTTCTCTCCTGCACAAAACTCAAGTAGCTTTCGTTTTTAAAGTTACATGAAGCAAACAAAAAAAAACAAAACCTTAGTAAAATATTTTTTGTTTCGTTTTCGCGTAAACGACAATTTTTTTCGTTTTCGAAGTTACATAAGGCAATCTCTGAATATGCGACTAATTAGAACGATGTACGCTGGATGAACTGTCAATCAAATCTATATTTATAAAAATTAAATGCTTTTCGTTTGCGTTTCCAGAATTCACGAATATAACGACGGATTTGCAAGATGTTTTTTTGTTTAAATCAGAAAAACGCTAAGGGGCAATATGGTGTGGTAATTTTGTTTATTTTTGGACAAATTGTGTTAATTTTTGTAAAGTCGAAAGCAAAACTTATTTAACTAATGTTTCCGAACTGCAAGGAACAAATTTTGTTAATCGCGCCATAAAAAATGTTGAGCAAACGAAACTAAACTCAAACATTAGGAACATAGGTATTTTAAAAAGTTTTGAAACAATCGAAAAACATCAAAAGTGTCGTGATAAAACTGCAAATTGTACTTAAATTTTTGACACCTGGAAGTAAGAAAAAATGTATCAAGAATCTAGAAATATTATCGTTCATTCGGGTACTTTTTTGCAAACGTAAAATTATTAAAAAAATTATAAAAAACTGTGCAAAGAAATCCATTTCCTTTCTTTTTATTTTTTCGTTATTTTCTACTCGCCGAATTTCGACTTACTGAAAATTTAAAAATGAAAACTGACAACTAGGTGACAAGTCAAATGTTTGACAAGTAAAACTCTATTTAATTTTGTCTTCAACGATGTCGGCCGAAGGAGTTGTAATCGAATATTCTCCAAGAACCTATTAGCGCATTCAAAATGGTAATTTTAGTAGGTACCTACTTAGCATATAAAAAATGCAATTTTAACTTATTTTACGATAATGTCAAAATGGCATTTCATAAACTTTTTGTAAGAAAACCGGTCAGGTACCTACTATTCTTTTGAAATTGAGAGATTACTCTCTCGATTTTTGGTATTTGACGTTTCTCATTTTTCTATACCGAAAGTAAACGAACGAACCTATTTAATCAAAAAATGATCAACCGTACTAACACATTTAATCAAAAAGCCTCATTCAGCCATCTCGGTCCTTGGATGTCCATCATCAATGCTATGGAGAAATTTTCAAATTCCATTCAAAATTATCAACCGAATACATGTAGATATCCAATTTTTTGTGAAATAGCTCCACCTTATAAAGACGAGTATGACTCGATATTTTTAAGTTGGTTCTAATTGAACAAGTATTCAAAATATTAAAACAATTATTCCACTTGTGATATAGATTTTTTTTAATTAAAAAAAGAGGTATCTTCGGGTTCAATCTTTCAATCGAACACAACCGATTTAAATCGATGGCTAAATCTATGCACGATCTTAAAAAAACGGAAGAGAAACCACAAAATGAGCAAAGTAACGAGTGGCGAGTAGTTCTTCTATTGGCCATAAAGTTTTCTTCTGGAATATTTGTTTCCAAACGATTTTTTCTGTATAACGATTAAGGACATAAAAGAGGTAAACTTTATGTAATGCATTTTCTGATAAATTACTGCAAAAGAAAGATTTCCAATAAGTTATTTAACGACGTTTTTTTTTTTTAATTATTTTCACTGACAGTCAGTTTTTTTCCCATTTATTCGAATTATTCGAAAAATTTCTAGTGCTGGACATGGACTATTGGGGAAAAATTCGATTTAATTATGCGGAAGAAATAAATATGCAAGGAAAGCTGTGGCCTGTAGAAAAAGTGTTAATGTGTCAAAGTAAATGCAGCCATCTGTCAAAGTAACTTAAGTGAGCACCTTCGACCAATTGAAAAATTTTAGTAGCATTGTACAGTATCCTATCCATAAAAAAAAAAATGTTGTAGGTTCTGTGTCTGTTACCGGTTGACATGAAAACTATACCTAGGAATTTTTTTTTAAATATTTTTTTAATAATTTAGAGAAGCATAAAGCCCACGTCATTACTGGCCACGCCTACTTTTTGCGGGCGTTACACTGCCACGCCTGCCTTTTTATCAAATAAAATAAAAATAAATTGCTTAGGGAGCCAACACGTCCCCAAAATTACTAAGAAAAGAACCAGCTTCCTGCTTCATCCAAAAGCTGAGCTATAAACCAAAATCTCGCATGATCAAGTCGAATTTTTTCTTGACAGTTGATCGTAGTTCTGCTTTGCGATATAGTCGTCGCATACCGTAGAAGGCGAACTTCGAAAGCACGGTGTGTCGTTTTCTCTGTTGGAACCGAACGAAGTGAACTAAATTCGATGTGCTCTAAGCGTCGGAAAAGGCTATTCGAACCTTATGCGCAGCTGAATTGGAAAATATACCACCCGATCACTGTTTTCAAACTGCCATCCGCCCGTTTAAATTAGAAGAGGTCTATAGTCGTTTGGTAGGTCTTTCAACAACTTTCAAAAAAGAACAACCCCGAGGTAGACACTCTTTTTTAACATTCCCAGCTGAACACACTGATTTTTCGTTCTAGCATAGAACATTGCCCATCTCTATATTCCACCAGCTACTTGCCTAAAACCTTGACCACCTTCGCCTCCTTGGTCACGTTTATTTTAAAAGTTAGATTGCAGATTTAGGGAGGCATTGAGAGGGAGACCTCCACAGGCAACGTTCTTGTATACATCCGCATCGCAATCTTATAAAGTAGGTACTTTCGATAAACATCAAACTCACACACCTCTGAGCTACTTACGCAGTTCCACATGAAGACATATTCCGGTCACACATGCTCGCCGATTGAGTGCACATTCGCACAAAAATCTCATCGCCAAAGCATCGCACTCGTTCTATCTACTCCGCTTCCTTCATCGATTCACATATCAAAGGGAAAATTTATTTTTCCCAACAGTGCTGTTCATCCCGGCAACCTTAGGGGTTGAGAGGTTATTTGTGTTATTCTGCTTACTAGGACACACATATACTAGGCGACACGCTTTTCACTTCCCGCTCCCATCCTCAGTCGACTATATCTTATCAAAAAAAATTGTCTTTGCAACACACTGGTGTGGGCAAAGATGAGGCGAATACCGCTCACACACCCGAGACTCGCTCATCTGATAGGCGAGAAACTAAGTTTTAAACTTTATAGCTTTCGGTATAGTGGACCGTGTTTTCCACCATTGAGGGTGACAGTCCCGAGTCCACTCTTCAGCTACACTTTGGAAATCGATTTACTTTGTTTTGCGTTACTGCGGTACACTACAACTACTATCACAGCCGCTAGGGAATCAGACTTTACTGAGGAACTTTTCTTTTTTCCTTCTTTTGTTTGACGTCCCCTGCATGACCTGGTTACCCCTCATCTGCGTCTTTAGTATAGTTTATGAACGTCCTTACGATGGTGCACCTAATGTCGATGATACCGATGATAAAATTAGGTTTATCCTCTTTTACTTTACTGGATCCTTGAAGGCACAATAATTCTTCGGTCCGTGTATGTATTCGAGAAGCTGTATACAACACGAAGTCCATACGTGCCATGGGATAGTGCTGAGTGCTGACTGCTGAGATACACACGAAGAAAACGAAAATCTCAGCTACAAGGTGCTTTGGGAAGAAGAGATATTTCATTCCAGGGAATATCGGAGGCGTTGCCTCTTCATTTGTAATAAAATAAGTTAGAAGAAGTTAATAGTCGTGCTTGTGTTTATGATTTTGCCTTTCTTCTCCCTACACATACGACTTCTGTAACTTTTTTTTTATTGGGTCTATAAAAGACAGCAGAAGAAATACGAGTTGATGAGCTTTCAAAGGTTGGAGGTATATGGGACTCATTTGGCTGCTCGATTTGTGATGAATAATGGAAGTCCATGAAAATACAAGGACCTTTAAAATTCACACATCAACAATTTTATTTATGGTGTTGAAGTGTGAAGTGTTCATCTTCAATGAACACCGAACTGGGATAAAACTTTAAAGCCGAGAAAAAGTCTCTGTGGCTTTCAAGCCGGATTCCACGTGCTATTTACAAATTTGAGGGCTTCCTTCTGGAATCCGTGATAAAAGGGGTCAAACTCAGGGGCAGCTTAGAGCTCTACGTTGAAATCTGGTCGGCTTCAGCTTCCTGCGAGGTTTATCCTTAACTCCTCTTCTCCAGCGGCATAGAATGTATTTCCGGTCGAACTTGAAAAGAGGATTCGAAGCCCGAAAAGTTTCGAGAACCATAGGTATGAGTAATTTTTTACAGATATGCTGTCGTGTACCTTTTACTTCGCGAGTGTACTGCCAAATATGGTCCTCCTTGTCTTCTATAGTCACCAAGGAATGCTTTAATATCTTATTTAAGACTATCAACATTGGAGCTCCGATTGGTACTCGAAACATCGTCTTTGAATTGAGCCTTGATGCGAATTGCCATAAGACATTAAATCACGTACCAAAAGGCTTTGCCGAAACCTTTTAACAAATCCCCACAATAAGGGTATCTTCCTGTGCACTTCTGGAGCTATTGACGTAGTAAATGGCACCGCTTTCCATTCTTGTGTCTCGTGCCCCCATCTGACCTCATTTTGTGAGTTTAAGCAGTTTAGGGCTTTGATAGTTCTATTTGTTCAGGATTCAATTCTAAAAATTCACCTTGTAGCTCACCTAAGGTTTTGGCTGTTTGCTGACCCCACCGTTAATTGGATTACTTGACTTCGTCCGCCGTAAGTCCTCGATCTGAGGAGCACATGTTAAGACTCCCAAACAGTCAATTCCAGCAAATGTCCACGTCTTCAACACTTGTGCTTGTAAGTTTAGTAAGTCAAGTTGATATGGGCGAGTTTGTAGTACCCGGTGGCTAGCTCAGGAAGGTTATCCTCATGGCTGATGAAAGTCAGTATCTGTTTTATTCAGACACTCGATTTATAAACGGCAACAGTTTCTTAAATGAAGAAGCACTCAATTACCTATCTTAAATTAAGAAACAAGAAACAGAAAGCAAATAATTCCAATAATTTAGAAAAAAATCTCAATTTAAGGAAACATTTTTTAATATCATTTAAGAACGAACCGTTGGATCAAAAATAGTTCTGCTCGATTTTGCCAAAATTAAATAAAAGGAACAATCCCCCACCCCCTATCGCTTCTTAAATTAAGAAACGGCCAATTCCCAATCTTAATTTAAGTAACAAAGTACATGACTTCTTCAAGCAAAAAATTCCAATTCATTAACAAATCGACTCAAAATGTTTTTGGTTTAGAAAAACATCTCAATTTAAGAAAGCAATTTTTAAGATCACTCATCTTTTAAAGCAAATTGTTGCTTGGATCAATAATTCCGAACGACTTTACTAAATAAACTAAGAAAAAATGTGCATGTCCCATTTGCTTCATTTAAGAAACAGTTTCTTAATTTAAGAAACATCTTCCAAGCAAATAATTCCAATTCGTAGTGGCAAGTGACCCAAACCTCTCCCTTCCCACTCCTTTTGCGGAACGAATTTCTCTCCGTGTACGTGAATTTTTCTTATTAAAATTCAAAACTTTTCCAACTGCCTTGTGCGGTCTTCAGTCTTCACATGACTTGTGCGGTCCCGCTGTGTGTGTGTTTTCATTTCATATACTATCCAAACACTCTGAAATTTTCAATAGAAAATCTTAACGATACTCCCTGGAGGCACTTGCGGTTATAGTAATACGAGTCAAGGATATCCCTCCCCGATATACCCCCGAGTAATTTTATTCTCTTATTTTCCTTTATTATCTCGTTGATGTAGTTTTGCCTTCATGGTGCCATTACAAATATCTGCCCCTAGTTTGTGTTTACTCTTCACTCAAGCGAACAACGAAAAAAAAAGCGGATCGATTTCGAATTTGTTGGAAATTGTTCGAAACAAGTAAAGGGAAGACAAAAAAAAACCGGGAAAAGTGAAAACCTCATTACAAAATGAAGATTTTCTTGTGCAAGTCTCTGGGTAGGACTGTGACGAGAATGTTCCTCAATTGAGCCAGACTAGCAATAAGGCAGAGTGGCTTACTTTGCAGTTTGCAGAAAGTATTGTTTTGCTTCGTTTCCTTTTCGTTTGTTTTTTTTTTTCTATTTTGTTGAGGGATTGGCTCGGCTCAGTTCTCCGTGTTTGCATTCACGCTCTGAAGAATGGAAAATTTACTTCGGGTAGGTATAACGAGGAGCATTTTTCTCTTTTCTTTGTCGAGCATATAAACTCATTTTCAAATATTTACTTGGGTTGTTATCTTACAGTGGGGGGATTTTTTTTTTCTTTCTTTTTTTTTGAAAATTATTCCATGTGAGGGGTAAAGGGAATGTTACATTTTGCTTAAGGAGGACAGAGCGGGAATTAATTTCAAAGTTTTCAGTTTGTTTGACTTTGGTTTGTGTGTCGTAGCCTGGGTTAGTCCTTTGAATTTTTAGTCGATGAAGTGGGATTTAAAGCTGTGCGGGCAAATATTTATTTTCAACTGTCAATATCGTGCTAGACGTGAGAAAATGAGTGGACGCGGTCAACACAAACCTAGTACATACAAAGCTTGGGCTTCACAGTCTGCAACCTGAAACTAGGGATTAGCAAACAAGCCCATCTACAGATAGTTCGACCGATCTTGTGTTGAATTTTGCTTACTACGCTGGTTGAAGCGAGGTCTTCCTCAATTGTGGTTGAGTTTGGTTTGGGTCTTAGCTCAGCCATGAAGACCAATCGCTGTCGTGGCAAAAATCACTTTCTTCGATGGCCGTCAGTATAAGAAATAAGAGACAGAGACGAACGCTGCTGTCAAACTAGTACCTTTGGTACTGAGCTGGTTTTGGGGAGTCTTGTTCGCTTGCTTAACTTCAAACTTAGGAATGAGGTAGCATACAAAACCAGTCTTCAGCAAAAGCTTTTTGTAATTTTTCCTTAAATATTTTTCCAGATTTTTGCAAAAACCTCATTTCTAAATTTAAAAAAACCACAATTCCAGATCGTTTCAAAGTGCAAGCGTTGACATTTGGCGTTGAATTTCTTTGCCGCATATTTTTGCACACGGAAAATGAAAATTACCTATATGTATATGCGTTCCAAATTCGAAATTTCTACTTTTAAGTCGTACTTACATAAAAAATGGTAAATAAAAAAAATATTAACAAAAGTTGGGGTTTTTTTTTGGAAAAAATTACCAAATCTGGGAGTTTTCCGAATTTATCTGGGAAATATTTTAAACGTCTGGCAACGCTGTGCGAAAGCGAAAACTTGAGACATAACTAATTCTCTCTACTTTAACGGCCATATTATTCACTCCGGGTGTAACTCAGGTTTAAGTTTATTTTACACCCGATCATAAATCCGCATTTTTTAAACCCGATTATTTAAACCTGCGTCCATATTATTCACTGAAGAACACGCATTAAACCCGCTGGATTTAAATGCGGATTTAAAACACTTTAACCCGTTTTTAATCCGTTTTAAACCCACGTAATGTCAAAATTCACAAATAATGGCATGTTTGTTTTGTTGTTTGTCACTTGGAAATTGATTTGATTTGTAGTGTGCCGATTTTAGTTTTTAGTGCATTAGTCGAATCATTGAATGTATGTAGCCTTCAGAAATGGGCATTCTTCAGTCGGATATATTACCGAAAATCCACCACATCATAATCGAGGACGACGTTGATTTACTATCAACTCTCCATTTCATGAATTAAATACATTTTTTTTACCTCTTTGCTCCTTTTTGTTATCTATTTCACTTTTCTTCTTTTCTTATTTCTCACGTCCTGCGAGAAACAAAATGTCATAAATTATGAAATTGAGCTTTAACCCGAGTTAAAGAACTTAAACTGGTTTCTGGAGCGCGTTTAAATCCAATCGGATTAAACGCTGTCAAGTTTAAAAAAATGGGTTTATGTTCGGGTTAAACGACTGAATATTATGGACTTGGGTTTAAGTTTTGGGTTAAACTCACTTAAACCCGGGTGTAACGTTTAACCCGGATTAAATGTAGTGAATAATATGGCCGTAAAAGTCAACGTTGTTTACATTGCATACTTTTCGGTAATTTTCACAGTTTGAGGAACTTTGGCTTTTGACAGCAACTGCTGAATGAACCTTTAATTTTTTTTTATTTTTATTAATTTCCAACCATGGGTTGGCGCCCAATTAGCAAACCCATGGCGTTGTCTCGCTCCAGCACAAACTTATATCGATGTAGGCCCAAATCCACCCGCAAAATTTGCCGGATGGACTCTCTGGTCTCTGGCGATGCACAATTCAGATGATCGTCGCCGAATCCACATTTCTGGGTCGTCTTTGATACTGGCCGCTAATGAATAATTTGACAGTTGGATGTCATTGGTAACTTTGACAGCTGCTGAAACATATGAAATGGAAAAGGTATCATTGCAATTTGGTCACCTTTAAGCAGAGAAATTCAAATCGAGCTGCAAAAAATATGGAAACTGTAAGAACGGCAGTCACAAACTTTCAGAAACGAAACAAAAACAATAGTTCAGAAAGAAATGGAACAAAATCTGACAGAATTACTTTCAAAAACAAATTCATTTTAGAAAATCAAGAAAATATGTTAATAAATATTTTCAGTAAAACATTTTTTTTTTTTATGTACTGAGTGTAATATTACTGAAGAAAACGAAAGATAGCAGGCAATTTACAGGAGCGTCAACGATCAGTTTTAGGTGCAGATTTTTTCGGAAATGTCACCTACCTGATCTAAATACTGGGCACATTTAAGAATCTAATCTTTAGTCGACTATATTGGTCTGGAAAAGATGTAAATCTAGATTGGTAGGGAACGTCACTTTTTCTACGTCAGCCACTTATGGGAACTGTCAACTTAGTACTTAGTCACGAGTTTCTTGACTAGGTTCGTCGGCTACCCCTCCATAAGCGTAAACTGAAATAGATACCTACTCATATGACAGATTCAACCAATCAAAGCCGAGACATCTAGTCAGACAGCTACCAGACTTACTAGATACTTGAACGTCCCCATTTTGTTCGAATAATCGAATCGGGCAACTGCTGCTTCTATTGCACATACAGCAAAATTAAGTACGACGAATTTACAAAAATACTTTTTGGCAGTTGAAAACATTTTTTTTAATGTCAAATGAAACAGAATTTCCAGTGGCGTAGAAGAATCAGTTCGAATTGCTCCACCAATTCCCAAACAAGCTGATAAAAAATTACATAAAAAGTTTCTGTTACCAGCTTTATCTAAAGCTGTCCGGACCAGAAATGTAGAGTAAGTAAAGCTACGATTACACATGCCACTTTTCATGTCAACTTTTGACATGCCGACGTTATTATGATGTAAACATTTGTCCTAAATTTGTCATTGCGTGTAAAATTGTCAAAATTTCCCACAAAAATGACGCGTGTAATCGTAGCTTAAGTAATGCCACGTTGGAAACCTCGTTTGTAACCATTTATACCCCACCTGTTTCTACTGCCTGATGGATTGAAATTGTAAGAAGCAACCTCCATATCTAAGAAAGCCAGCATTGTGTACCTTCACTTTGTAATGAACCGCATAATCGAATTTTTGCATTTTCTTCCAAGCTTTCGAGAATTGTTCTATTTGTGTGGTAAACAGAAAAAAAATTGGCGGTAGGTTTTTCTTATTGTTTTTTTTGGAGTCCCAATCAGACGTAGTTTTTGAGCTTTTCGCTTGCTGAAAAGTTTTGTATAGTTGGTTCTAAACGGGCCTAGTCTTGCAGTTCACCTATGGGGCTTCTGCTTAAACCTCTATTGTCGAGGGCAGGAAATGTCCTTGGGATTATTGAGAACTGAAGATATTAAGTAACTGAGACCTCCTGTGGGGACCTAAGAAGATCCTAATTTTATGAGTTTCAATTTTTGACAGTTTCCCCGTATTTGAGTCAGTTGGTTTTACGAAAAGGCTTAGGGCTTGCGAACATCATCAAGTGAATAAGTTCCAGGTAGTGATGATAGGATAAAGAGTGCTCACTTGAAACTTTCTCGTTTTTAAACTGCTGGATTCTATCAGGGACGATGTTCGAAGGCGGGACATTTTGTCTTCGGATTTTAGCTATGAGGACACCTGAGCTGCAAGTAGCTTACCTCTTTCGTTTATATCCCAATATTTATAAAAAAGATCAAAGCGGCTGCCGCTTTCCTCTCGCCCGAAAGGAAAATTCCTTTCGTTTTCAAAATCACCTGAGGCAAAATATTCGTCCAAGTGAAAACGATTGAGCGTTTTCATCTTACTCTTAGTTTTTGCAAATAATTTTGCTAGATACATCTCCCGTCCTCTTATTGAAATTAAGATCAAGTTCAAAAAGATCCAACTTCCTATATGTCCTTTTCCAATATCAACTGCTCACAGATGCCATCCACTTTGATTGAATTGTATTTTTCAAAAAGAAAATCGACAAAAAGACACGAGTCACTATTGGAACTCGGCAACTATAAACAGCAATCAAGTTCACTGAAGGAGCCTCGTACCCATTCATTTCCGACAAGAATGGCAATTGCAGTGAAAAGTTCACCCCTCTCGATGGCTTCGCTCAAACTGTTTGCTTTCAACTAATCGATTTGAAAAGTTTTGCAAAGTTTCCCACCCCGCAGCCGATATATCGTTTACATTTCCCAACTGCTTGCGTGTTGTCCACCTGCATCGACATATGCAACATCCAATCATCCTAAGAGCATACAGAGTTCGTTCAAATGAAAAGTAATTCCTCTGAATGCGCGCCCTCGAGACATCCTTCTTGTGGTCACTGCTGGAGCTACAGGGCATACAAACAGTGGAAAAAGCTGAATGTCTTGACTCGAAATTACAAACAAAACCCCAATAAAGTGTCCGCTCTGGAGAATTCGCCCGATGAAAGGAAAGAAACTTCGGCCCTTGGGATGGGTTAACAGGCGAAGGAGACACAACGCGCAGTGAAAACAACAACCAAAAAACTTTGTTTGTGATGTGACAATGAGCATTGTAGACGACAACACGGTTCACAACATGCACAAGTCCACAGGGGAGACGGACTAATTCCTTAACATCCACCCCAACGACCCCTTTCAAATGGGACGCGCAGCCTTATCCATTTCCAGCGATTGTGAAACAAAGGGGGCCTGCAGCCAGCACCAGTGCAAACTGAAAACTACAACCATAAAGAAAAGTTCCTCTTTCTTTATTCTCCCCGGTGACACATGCACAGACGTACTCAGTACTTTAGCTCGGATCCTGTTTCTCGTGTTGCAGTGCTAACTTCTCATCTATTACGCTGGCAAAGTTATCCTTTTGTTCGTCAGACCATAAGCAAACACTGCAAGTAATGTGCGAACATTTATATCACTCAAAGGATGCATACACCCGGACACACTCTCGGGTTGCGCCATTTTTTGTCACATTATCCTCACGAGATGGAGACAATTTTTATTCCATTCCCAGACCCACAGCGAGAACTTCGGATCTCCCAAAAAGGGGAAGCGCTACGCTTACTGCTGGAAGTATAACGTGCGTATGTGCGGTGGGGCCAAGAACGCTCATATATCCCGTTGAAATCCTAAACGAGACGGGCCCTCCGCCCGCTCTTGAAATGAACTTTTTACCTCCATCTTTCGTGGCGGAAGCACTACTCCTCTTGCTCTGGGATTTGAATTCCTCAAGCAGTGGAATATCCTCCGCTCCTCTCCACTGGGAAAACGAAAGGGTTCTGCTTTCTGCGCTGTTCTACGCTTATTGCATGTTCTAATGGCTGCGGTTCTACAACGAGAATAAGAAAAGAAGAGCAAAAAAACTCGCAAAGTTCGAGTTTGGTTGTCCTAGACGTTGAGGTGGCTGCAGCGAGTGCTTTGGAATAGTTCCGTTCCGATGGCTTTGACTTTTAATCGAATATCCAAGTTTGCGTTTGATTATGAAAGCTGCGGCTAATGAATGAAACACTTCAAAGGGGCGAGGTAATTTCATTAATTAATAGCACTGCGGGCGTCGCTAACACCGTGGGAAACATTAGCGATGGGCGTTGGTAGTGAGTGCGTTCGTAAATCGCTCCTTGAATTCATCTCATTTCGTTTATATCTTTCCGAGATGGCGGTCTATGAGGAAGAGGAAAATATTCTGCGGACCTTGAAGGATGGATTTAATTGAAATGGGACAGAAGGGGATGGAGGCGAAATTTAATTCTCTTTTGACAAGAGTCTGATGTTTATATAGGGATAGGCGAAGATAGGAGAAGTACTCAGCTTCCTGTGATCGAAATTGGATGTTTGCAACCGCTTTTAGATTGAAAATTAATGGCGCCAACTGAACGCTACCTATTCAAAAGGCTATATAGATGGAGATAGGGAGGGGGCAATCTCCCTGGTTACATCAGGCCAAGTTAAATATATCGGACGTTCTTTGATGTGCGATAAGAGGCTTGTAAGTCAAAATGGGAATGGTACGCTTTTGGAAAGTGTTTTCCAATCAGGACGGGTCGATGTTGAAATGGAACCAAACAAGCTGATTGTGAGTCAGTATTAGTCGGAATTTTATTGACGCACTTCACCTTCACTTGTATTTGTTGCGATTAAGAATTTGGTGACAGTTTTCTAGTTTAGAAAGTCTGACAGCTGACTGACTTCTGGCAGTGTGAGTTCATAATTGTAAATATTGTAGCCCAAACCATGCAGAAAATATTCCTAAATACATTTACGAACGCAAACTACAGCTGCCTGAATGCGGCCATCATGCATTGACAAAAATAAATTCAGAATTTCATGAAATGACAGAAATAAAAAGAATTTTCTCAATGGCAATTCGGATGTTTAACATTAATTCCGATTTCATTCCGAAATGATAAAAGAAGTCTTGTGCCTTCATCGGAATGTTTTGTTTTACTTTATTTTTGCTCTTTTCCATTTCTAAACTTAAATTGTTCAATAATTAAATAATTTGGAAAAAAATGTACTTCCACTTTTTTCTCCTCTCAATTTTCTGCAGCGCTGCAAGAAAACAAAAACACATATACCTACCTATACCTACCTATACCTACCTACTATTGACAGCTTGCTGACTGTAAATTTTCTTTTATGAACGCAAGTACTGCCAAACTTCTGCTATGATAATGCAGTTCTTTTAGAATAATTAACTCGAACTTCGCAGGAATGGAGCATTTTTGCATTTATGACCTGTATTATCGACCGTATTTTAGTTTTCACTGACCTTTGGTTCAGATGATGTGGCACCTCCAGTAGGTACAATTCCAGAGAATTTTTCCAAAATATCATTTTGAAAATTTGTAAAACTGCCCAGAAAACTTTTTTGATTGGAATGCATGTAAAAGTGGTATTCCATATTTCCAAAACAAAAAAAAAACAATGTTGCAACAGAAAAAAAATCATTCGCCATCAATATGCGGAAATCGGCCAATAAATGCAACAATACGATTTTTTATTAAAATTTTGTTGATTCCATTTATTGCTAACATATTGAACTACCCCATTTTCAATGCGACATCAATTGTCAAATATTCCGCAACAGTTTGAATTTTAACCGTTTGTTGCGACTTCTGTACTATTCGGGAAAATACTCGTATGGATCTTCACTTGGCATGCTTGCCTACGCGCGGCTAGGTACGTCGGCTGGGAGGGGTTGTTGATCCACAAGTAACCCGCACAACAAAAAAAAATTAGTTATTCATGCCAAGATTTTACTACGACATACGGACCGACATAAACTTCATCATGTACACCAGATCACCATAGTTCGCGGGCAACCAGATGATTTGTCGCCAGAGTACATTTGACCCACCCCTTTTGCACAGACGGTGCACCTTGACAGCTTCGTACTCATTTACAACTGGTTAGGTTTTAAGTAAGCAATATTTATAGCAAAATTTTTGTTTTCTTTCTCTTTGTTTTGTTATCCATCTATTCGTTTTTTTTTTCTTTTCTTTTTTCTGCTCTTGCACTTTTTTTAAAAAAAAACTTTGATTTAGAAATTTATACACACATCTATGTAGTATACATTCCCTATTCGGTCGTAGGGAATGCAGAACGTTTGTTTAGGCTTTGACCTTGGCTAAACCAACTGCATTTGATTTCACTGCGGGACACCAAACAAAACTACCGCTTCTTCGCGAACCGCGCCGCCGCCTCCGAAGTTGTCCGCACCACTCAACCCACCTAGGACCGACGATTGCAATTTGGAACCTGTGTCACGCTCTCCGATCGATGGACGACTGCGCTATGCAAATAGTTCGATAAGAATCGGTCTGGGCGTGTGATGATTGGTGCGGTGGGAAGTCTCCAAAGAGTGTCGGGGGGGCGTTCCCTATAACCTTCGCCAATTTGCTGATGCTTGATGCATTGTAGCGGGTTGGACGGAAAGCAAAATGGATTGTTACGTAGAACGGTGATTTTTGGTTGTTTTGTACGATCCTCTCCTTTTGCCTGGTTTTTGCCTCCACAGTGGGGGCTTAAGGGGGGAGGGAGAATTGAAAACCAGCTGCGTGACCTCAGGATTTGTGTTTTATTTGGCATATACCTGGACAATTTTTCTAATTAATACATGAAGGCTGCTGCAGTTAAGGAAATATTCACCTGGGTTTGAAATAAGCAAAAATTACCAAATCGAATTGCAAAGCTGTATTTTTCGCCTCGTTTCCTGGTGATTTATAGTATTGGGGAATGTTAAATCCTAACGCTGCAAAGAAAATGCTTTGCTAATGGTGTCTATAGTCGTTAAGCACACACTTTAACTTACGTTGAAAGAATTTGTTACTAAATGCGTCTCGTCGGATGGTCACCAAGAAAAGAAAGTTAGATCTCAGATAGGGAAACCAGGGAGTATGAAATGGAGGCCGCCAACCACTCATACATAGACATTTAGAGGGAATACTGGTTCCGGTTGTCAAATAACCCGTTCATCTCCGAACCAGAACTTCGAATTCAGCATATGGAACAGGGTGTTCGGAAAATTTAAAGTCGTCTTAGTATCAATACTTTCCATATATTTTTTTTGCATCCGTAACACGTTTTACTACTAACAACCAATAGGTGTCTCTACAAATCTATGGAGAAATCCAAGATGGTTGGCATTTTGTTGCACTTTTCTTTCGTTTTGAACCAAGAGCGCTAGTTGCGTTGGCGTCATTTTAAGGGCAGAGCTTGTACGGAACTGACATTTCACTAGCAGTTCATATAAAGTCAATGACTGAAACCATTCAAGTTAACGTTCATATACCTATTCCAGACAAATTAAGTTGACGTTTTTCATGAGCTGGGTAACTGAAGATCTTCTTTGTTTGTTTTTAATCGAATGACATTGACAGCTCATTTGTTCTCGCCCTTTTTTAATTTAGCAGGTAATTCAATTCAGCGCTAAATCGAAAAATTTCCACTGTCTCGCAGTTCGACCCCATTCCAACACTCTCAATGAAATGTTGTTGACTCCACAATTCATTTCAATATTGCTATACACTAAAATTTAGTAATAATCTCATCCGTTGCAACGAGGTGGAGACACATCATAAAGCACATTAAAGTGCAATTAAATGGCGGCGCACTATCAGCGATTTGCTATTCATGTCACTGCACAGTGCACAAGCACATCCATTGACGTTTATTACACTTAGGCATTCCGTCCAAACAAAGACTGAATCGATTCCCATTGCCGTAATTTGATTTCGTTGCGGACGTCGAAGACGACGACGACGACGCCGACTCTCCTTGGCAATCAAACGCTCGTAAAGTATTCACAAACTCATAAAAAAATGATTCACCTATAGAAAGGCAGTTGCGAAAATAGAGCAATTCTCGAAAATTACAGGAAGTGACATCCAAATAAATGTGGCACTAAACCAATGATACCATTACCATCCAACTGTCATAGCGTCTCTAGCCTGATTCCGCGAATAATTTTTATTTATTTTCATCCTGAAGGTGGGTGGGACGGAATTTATTCATAGAAACTCCGTGTTATCCTTGAATAGCGCCAGTCAGCAGGAGGGGGACTTGGCTCAAACCAATAACCGTGTTTGACAAAAGTCACCCGATTAGGAATTGGTATTCCCTTGGGACATATGCCAGGGTCGCTGTGAGAGAAGGTGGTACGAAAACGTCCTCGATTACTAGAACATTCGTGTTCTGAGGTTCGCAAAGCCCTTTCTCCTGGCGAAAGAGAAATCAACTCATTTATCCTTTGTGAGTCAACATTTTTTTTTGCAGTGATATACATATCTGATAATATTTACAAAAAAAAGAACGACAACATTTAGTATTTCATGGCTAGGGGGGAGATTTCTAGTTTCTGGAGAATGAATTCTTTTTGACAGTTCACAGGATTGCTTGAGTGGAATTCTTTTTCTCTAAAAGTTATTTGTTAGTGCACTACAATTTGCTTGCAAATGTGCTGGGATATGCTTTGTTGGGGTCTCGTTTGTAGAGTAACTCAACCATGTCCCTATGTTCCTAGTTCCTGCTACTTTGAACAGTGTGGTCGCAGAGGTATGCAATAGTTTTTACTGATTTTTTGGACCCATTACGCTTGGAATCATGATTTCAAATAAAAAGTGATCTCCTTTTTGGAAAGTCCACCATAAAGTATACCAAAAGAATTTTAATCTTTGAGCAAATTTTGGTAAAATATTTTAAAAAAGATTCAAGAACCAAAACAAATTATGTTAACAGGAAAATTTTGAATAAATAATACACCAAATTTGTTAATGTTGCTGCCTTCTATCTCACTTTGAGTATGCCAAAAGATATTTAATCGGGCTTGATAAAGTTTGGACTCCTTAGGTGATATTTTGACAGTTTAGTTCGATGGTTGGTTATTTTTACCACTAGTGTGTTTTTACTTATATGTCACGTCCTCTTGCAGCAAATTGTAACCCACAATGATATGGCTTAAGCTTTTAGAATTACTCAATTGATAAAATGAATGATGTACTTGGAACAGTTGAAAATAGGTTCCATTGTTAAAAGATTAAGATCTCGATTGACTTGAAACAGCAACTGATTCAATTTTGTCAAACGTTCAAGAACACACGCAATTTTATGTCAAAACGACCGACTTTTGTGAGCAGAAGTACATGTATGGTTACGAGTGGTCTGAAATTACACTTGTGAAAAGCTGTGCGGACTTTTTGTGTCAAATGTCATCCAAGACTTTCTTTCCTGCTTTTAAAATTCAACAAAATAAATAACAAGAGATAAAAAACATTAAACAAAACAAAAGCTTAATTTATATTCAGCCTTATTGTGAGTTTCGCCCGAACAATATTCCACCCGAAAAAAATTACATTTCGGAACAGAAATCTGTTTTTTTCGGGTGGAATATTGTTCGGGCGAAACTCACAATAAGGCTGATTAATAATTAGTTGGTTAAATTATTAATTTTTGTTGAACGAAAGTTAGCGCAAGCAGTTTAGTTAAAAGTCCCATCAATAACCTGAAAAATGATTTTTGTAAGTTCAAGTAATTGAATTTTAAAATTGTTTTAAAGAAATGTAACAAATGTTAAAATAATTATATTTTTAAAAATAAGTATTACTAATTAATTAGCTGTGTGTAGTTAAAATAAAAATTTATGAAAACTGTTTGTAACTAGTGTTTACTTAATTGATTTGGTTATGAAACGACCCATAAAATTCGATTTAGAAGTTGTTTCCCCTGAGGACGCTTTCTTAAAATTTTAGGAAAGTGATTTGAAAAACGGCAAAGCTCCCATTGCAGCATTTTTTACTTCTCTGACACTATGCAACAATTTCAAAGAACTAAAACTTTGCGAGTTAAAAAAACAAGAAACTTTAAAGGGCATGGGGTCATATTCCGTTTTAATGGGCGTTACCTAGCTAACTAGAATCCATCAAGTACGTTGCGTCGAGAGATAAGTTAAAGTTTAAGTTTTGAAAGAAAGAAGTTTTCCTGTAAAATTCCTGTGAATTCCACAGAGAGATTGTTTTGTGATAAAACTGTCGTCGGCGTTTTATAGCTTCCACCAAAGTGTTTTAGGCTTCCTGATTAATTCAATTAACGACCACTACAGTTTCTCTAAATTTTCCCACCAAAAACTGTGTCTCAATCTCAATGACGTGCGTATTCCATTCATCTGTCAGTTGTTTATGCTTTTTTTATATCTCTAACGAATTCGCTTAGAAAATGATTTAAATCCTTAATTCACTTTATTGCGAACTTAATCGACGAACTCCAACGTTCCAAATTTGTTTGCTTTTCATCGAACAACCAACACTGACATTAATGGCTCGTCTTATGCCAGATTGATCTCCGATTGATGGGAGAAGCGCCATTTTTGGCGCTTTTTTAATAAAAAGGGGAAAACGAAGGACAAAAAGGGGAAAAACACAAAGGGCCTTACTAATAATCATTTTTATCCTCCACACTAAATATTTTGTAGGTCACAATATGCAATTTTGCATGGAAAATTTCGCCATTGTGATTTTGATAAATTTAGCGTGGCCACTAAAAATGATTATTGGTATTGCGGAAAATCTTTGTGAAACGTTAATTGCTTAACTATAAAATTAAAAATAATAAATTCTTGATGTTAATCATGAATGACAACAGCCCATCGAGTGAGAATTTTTGTGCATCTGAATGCTTCCACTCGCTTTGATATAATTTTTAATAGAAAAGGAATTTATTGTTTAATGTGTACATTTGTATGTTATATGCTTATTTTAAGCTTTAAAAACGGTTTAATATTTTTAATTTTTTCATACGAAAAATGTGCAAATTTCACTTAGGGGGAAATTATTTTTTTTTCTAAGGAGGAAAACTGTCTTCGAAGTCTGGGAGAACTTTTAAGTTTTAAGTATATTTAACACTCTCAGAGAGAGTTTTGCTAAATTTTTAAAAGTATAACAGATATTCTGTGCTCGGCTGTTGGCTCGGGAAAGTACCCACTCGTGTACTAATGCATTGTTCGTAAGTCTAACTAAATTTTCGTCAATTGAAAAAATACTGCTTAACGTAACACTCAAAGACAACTAATAATTTGTTTTTAGATTTATATTTGACATTATTTACCATCGCATTAATAAGAATAAACGTCAATTTATTTGCAAATTTCGCTCACCATCTATCCATTTCGTTGGTGAATCTTGTCACCGCAAGCTTGGTAAAAAGTTACTTTTCAACTGCAGGCACCACTGTGGAAAGGGCTTTGCCCGTTCGAAAATTCTATGCTCACGACGATTATGTCGCAGAGAATGAATGTCTTCGCAGTGAATTGTGCACAAAATAAAAAAGTTCGCCAGTGTACTCCTTTAACGAGAATTTTTTTTCGAAAAGCTGTTTTCCGTTTTTTTCTTGTCTTGTTCACTTTAATCGCTCCCATGAATACGAGGTGTGTTGAACCGAACTTTATCTCTCGTCGTATGTGAACACCCAGAGTGTATGTGCACGTTTACCCGTGCACACTGCGAAATGCAATTTTGTGAATATTTTTGCCTCGGGTTATTGAAGGGTGTAAGCAATACCGTCAGCAAAAATACTACCTAGCTGCAAAAAAGAAATACGTTCGTATAAACTCGTTTTATGAACTACAAAACGTACAGAGCGCTGTGTAGGTATCTGTTACTTAGAAGAGTCCTTTTGTCTTTCGCTCGAGTGATTTTTTTTATGCATTTTTATTACAAATTTGCAAATCTGCTATTCCAAGAAACGATCAGATACGTAAGAAAATTTGAAACTGACATCCCAACGAGATAGCGCTGTCGGTTCCTTATTGATTTACGCACGGCAGACTTTCGACTCATTCTTGCAACCTAATCTCGAAAAACATCCATGAAAAGTAGATAAATCATTCGATTCCACTCGAGAGGGAGGTGTAATAAAAACGAAATCAAATTGCGAGGCCGATTGCCTTTCAAAAACAAACCACCATATCCATTTGACACTGAATAGATAAACCCTCTTTGGGAAGTAACGTTTGCCCAAATGGGATAGGTGCCGAGAAAATATTGATTAAATTCGCCGAACCCCCTCCCATCCTCAGCTGGAACAGAGAACGACATTTTAATAACATAATTTGCACTTTATGCTCCATGTTTACGATATAAATAGGTGTACATGGAGGGACTTCAGGTGGAGGCAAATATTTGTACATATTATGCATGCTTAATGTTTTGGACAATTCCCTCTGGGAGCTGGCAAGGACAGCCATTGCTGTGGCGAGCAATATGCGACGGTGGGAATGTTCCATCTTCGCTTTGGGACCGATAAACGTGTGTACAGTTGTGTTTTTAATTGTAAACATTGCTTTTTATTGTAATTATGATAATCACCGTAAAAATTAATTGCTCCGGACTGACATGTTGTGGCAAATGAGAACCAGGAAACAGGTCTACGAGAGTAAGGATGTCACAAGAGATCAGGTATAGTGACTGGGATATTGCTGTAAGGGAATGACATGCAAATGGAAATTATTGTGATTGCCATTGTGCTCTGGGACGAATGTATTGAAATAAAGTCGGATATGTAAATTATGAGATCTGCCTAATTGTTTATGATGCACACAGTGAACTGAACGAAGACGTACCTAGTTCCAACTTCAACAACTTTATCACTAAAAGTGAACAGCTCAGGATTTTGAAACAAATTAGCATATGAGGCCCCAGTTATAGCCATACGTAAAACGAAACCGTAAAAAATGCCATTTGCCTTTTTTGACCATACTTAAACTGGAATGGTTCAATCTTGGTTTTAAAATGTTGCTTATTTATTATAAACTTAGTTTATCAAAACAAAATCAGCAAAAGATGTTTAAATTAAAGAACAAAAGAATTTATTCATTTTACTGAACGAAAAAAATGTTTCCGATCAACTTCAGTCGCGAAAAACCAAATCATTCCACTGAAATATTCCATTTCTTCACTGTTCCACTTGTCAGGAATTTTTATTTCGTCGGTTTTATGGGAAACTTTTTTTTGTGGTTTCTTTAGCAATGCGCACAAAAAAAATAAATGCTTCGTATAATGTTCTTCAAATGAAATTGATTTGATCTTGGTTTTCAACGGACACATCTCGAATCGAGACATTATTGAAAGTACATGCTCCATGAATCATGAGTCTTGCGAGCCAAGTAGATGCGAAATCACGACGGTCTGCGCTGTCCTGTTCTAGACAATTACCTATAAAATTTGCAAGGAATCACAAGAACGATGAAATTTAATTTGTACTGACACGAAAGTGACAGTTTTTCGACGGACTTTTCACTTTTGGCTATGACCGCCTGAAGGTTAAAAACCGGATTTTCATACCGTTTCAACTTTTTCGGTTGCACTTTACGGATGAATATAACAAGCAAGACAGCAAGTGTTTTTTATTTTGCAAATCAAACCCATCAAAGAAACTTATTTTGTGGAACAGTAAAAATTTGAAACACTTCATTAGAACGATTTGTTTCATTTTTGAATAATTTCATTGGCAATGCGTTCGGTTTTTCATCAACTATGGTTAATATTGATTCAATTGAGGTGGACGTCTCCGATTCCATTCGTATCGTGACCTCACCATAAATCTAATAAGACCGCCGTCCGAGTGGTTTTATTTTTGTTAATACACACAAAGAAAGCATGTTTGTTGTCAAATTGAAAATTATCAAGCTGCATAAATTTAAATTATATACAATTTTAACTTTTGTTAAGTGCGGATCTTGTTTTGACAATCCAGCGCATGTTTTGTGTGTGTGCAATGAGCGTGGTAACAATAAAAAGGCAGGTGGGGGAGAGAGCATTGGTGAGGTCACGACGGGAATGGAATACGAAACGTCAATCGTAACAATAGTAGCCATTGTTAAGAAACCGAAGGCAGTGCAGAAAAAGTTTTGCGTTTGCAAAAATAAATAAATTCTTTGTCTAGTCAATTTAATGCTGCAATTACAACATCACACATTTCTAATATGGAAGATTAAAGGAATGCCCAATACAAAATAGAAGAAAGGGACGGCATTACCTAACCCGCAGAAATATGTGACGCGTATTTTGGTCGGCCATCTTGTTTACGCGGTAGAAATTATGGGAAAGTTCAGCATGTTGATATTTTTACAGCAATGGGCTATGAAATTTCGCTTTTCTATAAAACAAAATGGCTTCCGGAAGTGATGAATGGACAATTATTTAGTATATTGAAATTTAAAAAAGAGTGTTTTTGCTAATTTTTTAAGTACGCAAAGTTTTGTTGATTCAGGATAACTTTGTAGAGGGTCGAGCTTTAGTATAACGCCTTGAAAGCGGTCTACATGTTTATGGGACTGATCCCATTGCGGAACATGATCCACTTGGTTCCATTTCTTGTCTCATTTTTAGACATTCAATGCGCTCAGTCTACTCATGTGTTGATGCCCTAAAAGCTGCCCTAAAAATAACTTCTAAAGAAAATAAACAAAAGTTTTAAGTCGACTTCCGGTTGCCATTGAGTTAGTTTTCATTGAAAAATAAATCAAAAAGAAAAGAAAGCCCTCCGAACATTAGTATGTCTATGCCTCCGAAATATTAATTAAAATTTTATTATCCTCTCTTTCAGATGGACGGTGACAGACAGCGAACATCAAGTCAACTTCTTACTTCTCAGATCCTAATCTAAAATGTGTCCCCCACTCTGAACGCTTGAAGACAAAATTTCAAAATTAAATTCATCAAACACACCAACTAAGGGGAGAAAATGCTATTGCACCAACTACTACCACAACAGCAGCGAAATCTAGGAAATCTCTGTTGATGCAGCGCTCCCCATTGCCACCCGCCGATAAACTGAACGTCAACCATAAAAGGCCTTCAAAATGAAAATGTCACCCACAATGGGAGAGACGATACGAGCGTGGCTCCTGTCGGCTCTCATGGTGCACGGGGCGGTGGCGGGCAATCCAGATGCTAAACGACTCTACGACGATCTGCTGAGCAATTACAATAAACTGGTACGACCGGTGGTGAACACAACTGACGTCCTAAAGGTCTGCATAAAGCTCAAGTTGTCGCAGCTAATCGATGTGGTAAGTGTCACTCATATTTATCCTATCGTCCCCTGTTAACATCAAATAATGTTGGCCCCTCCAAAGGACTGTCACAAGTCCCTTTGGGCCATTTAACGTTTAAACCTGTCATGTTTCACTTTGTTGTACCGCACATGGCTTGTAACCAGAGCTAAACAAAACTCGGTTGACCTCCATGCCCACACTCACACCGCTGCTGGAGCTCACTCTAAACGGTTGCACACAAGTGTACAAAAGGTAAGAGAGTGTGCCAGCGGAAAAAAATACCCCACGTAAATTGGAGCACCAAGTGGGTGCCCGCAATGTCCCTTGAACGGTTCTAATTGAGAAAAGTACCTTTTAAGAGCTGTCTCACAGCGCCCCGAGGGTCTGGGGAGTTTAAAGTTCTCCTGGCACTGCACACAAACCAAATAATAAAGGAGTCACTCATAAGGAGATGGCATTTTCGCCCCAACAAAAGGATACTTGTAAGCTGTATATATACCAGGAATGCAGAGTGTGCTGAAGTATGCCGTATTTTCTTTTCACACATCTGCAAGGACCAACACCAGATGACTGTGTGTACACCCTAAGGTGTGTGAGAGCTGGTGTATGCGGACGACAAGCCACTGTCGCATATTCGTGCCAATGATTTTGACACTTGCTATTGTTTTCGAATTTATTCACTGGAATAATCCTTCGGAGGAATCCATTGTAGGAACCCATTCCACATAACTCAAAGTCGATAAGACGCGGACGTGTTAAAAGCGTTGCAAAAGTTTTACCTAGCGCTATGCCCGCCACCAATCAGTCTTTTCCTCCGCCCTCGTCATCGTCGTTGTCACAGTTTTGTTATCCTTCAGACGTATTCAAATTATCCCTTGGACAAATTCCGACTCTGTGCGAAGTTTTCCATTCAAGGTAACAATTCGAAAGTTTATACAGAAACTTGGCATAAAATATCCTTTCTTCGTTTGTCTTTTTTTTTTTCTGTATTTCGCTCCATTGGTGCGTTTGGGAATTTTATGGAATTATGAAGACAAATACGAAAGGGGCAAAATGAAGTTTTGCACCAAAGTTCGTCTGTGGAATTTCAATGAGTTGGCAGGACGGTGATTGCCTCACGGTCAAGAAGAGTATGAGGATACTGGTAAATAAAATTTGGAAAAATGCAATTTCCTCCATTGTGTCCTCATGCAAATGTTTGTGCAGTGAAATTGATCCCTTTTGTTTAACTGGCGGGACGGTATTTTGCAGAAGTTCGAAAAGATTTCCAATCGTTTTCACATGAAGGGGTTTATTGCCGAAAAAGTTTTGCTCTTCAATAGGATTTTCCATTGAAAAATACAGGAAACCATCTCTCTATCGAAAAGGGTAAAGTTAACCCTTGTGGTTGTTTGTACCGCATAGATACGGCACGTGTTTAGTTTGCGAAAAAATCTCGCAGGCATCAGATTTTCGATTTTTAAATAAAAATAGGCTCATGCTTCTTAAAATCTTTTTCCATACAAAACACCGCACTTTATGCCTCCATTCCCTTTCATATGTTTCACTATCTTAACGATCTCAACGTTGGCAGCTTGGCGGACAGTGTGACCAACCTCTCCTTGCCAGTGGCAACACAATAGACTTTGGGACTTACTAATAAACATTTTTAACCTTCACACTAACTACATATTTTTAAGTGAGTTCGAAGAATTCAGCCTGGAGAGTAAAAAAAACCTTTGTAGGTAGCCTTGATTACTTTTTTTGGAAGTACTTTTAATACTGTTAGGACTGTACTGCTATTTTTGAAAATTATGGAAAATCAGTGCACTATTAAAAATTTAATGAACTTTAAAGAACAATTTAATACTGAAGCCTTTTCTCTGTTCCTCGAGGCACTTCTCAAAGCCTAAACGAAAAAATTAAAGCAATCTGGCTCCACACAGCTCAAGAATAAGTCAACCGATTCCAACAATTTTTGGGAATATATGAGATTTTGTAAGAAGCAGCTTAGGATCTTAGGCCCGTACCTACGATATTGCCAACACCTACTTTACACTTAGATTTAGGCCTAGCTTTACACTTATGAAGACTGAAAATAAATCTATTACTTTCGGAAATAAAATAAATCTAGTACTTTCCGAAATAACTCTGATCTGATGAAAAGTCAGTGATTATGAAATCAGTTCTTTGGACGACAGCCAAAATAAAGTACTGCTCAACATTTAGTTGTGTAATTCCATCCGGTGATGCCAAATAGTCGGAGTTTTCACTTTCTTTGGGATTTTTTACTCTCGAAATGAGCTTAGGCGGAAGAATGATTTTTCCTGCCTGCTATACTAAGGAAATAGGAACTTTTGTTATTTTTACAAATTAACTTCGAAATATTTTAAATCAGTTCACTAAAATAAATAAAAAATTTAAAACACCAACACTTATACAGGGCAAATATAAGTAAAGCGTTCTTAGTTCCATTAAAACAAATCATCAGTAGTTTTATTTGATAAACGACTGTAAATCGTTACAAACATAAATTTGTAAGTCAGTTAAATTACGTAAAAATATAAAACACATAGAAGACAACTTAAAAACACCCGAAACCGCTCTGCTTGTTTTGGGACACCGAATCAACTGTTGCCAAAAATTATATCGAAGCCATTCACCTTAAAATGTTTGTTAAATGCAAGAAATTGTAAAAGACCGTTCTATTAACTTTGGAAAACTTTTTAGCACCTGGTTGTCCTTTTGACACGTTATTGGCAACAGAAATTATATTTCCTTGATTTTTAAGAGTTGTTTTTTTTTTTGGAAAGTGTGCCGGAAAATATAGGAATTTCGGTTGTCAACGTGAGATTTTTGTTTTAAGAGTCAGACAGAGCTGATTCCAATGCACTTCATCCGGCTGTCAGTCATTTGACAACGGTACTGTAACTTCGATTCTTAAAAATTGCAAATATGCACCCATTTTCCTTCACATTATTTTCAAAACCCTTTCTTCTTTTTTAATCGGAGTTTTTATAGTTTAAAGTTACTCAGACAGCTCTATCTCTTTGTGCGACAATTAACTTTGTTGTTCAGACACATTAAAGCCATAACTCTAAATTGTTCTTAATGCTGAAACTCAGAAGATGACAACTGAAATCGTTACCACTTTGCAAATCATTTAATTTTCATTCCACTGCAGTTAAATAACAAATTCCATTTCTCATCTACAGAATCTGAAAAACCAAATAATGACAACGAATCTCTGGGTGGAACAGGTAAGTCAGTCTGCGCGACAGCTATTCAGCAACAAATCTTAACTGACAAACTTAAAAAATGCACAGTCCTGGTATGATTACAAACTGCGCTGGGAGCCCAAAGAATACGGCGGTGTTCACATGCTGCACGTGCCCTCTGATCACATCTGGCGACCAGACATCGTGCTTTACAATAAGTAAGTATTACCTCATTCAAACTACACGCTTCGATCAACTAACAAATCCCACGCCAATTAAACAAATTTACGTATGTATTTTATTAAGTTATTTAATTTCCAAAAAGAACAAAGTCCTATTATATATAAAATTGTCAACGGAAACTTCCCCCTATCAAATATATACATAAGTTTACTTTGTTTCATATTTCAATATCTACCATTTTCACTCTACTATTTAAAAAAAAAATCCTCAAAACATACACATGCTATGATTTTATTTTATTTTTTAAGTGTTTCATTTCAATTTATATGTGAAGCCGAGTTTTATTTAAATTTAAAAACAAATATCCTTGTCTATTTTTAAATATAAACATAAATAAGAAAAGAAATACAATAAAAAACGAAAACAAAACGAAAATTCTTAGGGAAGAACTGATTTTTAGGGAGATTTTATTTTAGAAAATATAATAGGAGATACCCAATCCCAATATTTATATCAACACACACACACTCAGCAATATAAATTCACTATACATCAACACCCATATTCATACAGAACGGTTAACATTTTAGACTCAACCTCCCACATAGGATATTTTCAAGTAGCCAACTCTCAAATCTTATATTTTATTTATAATTCTACTTAAAATTGTTATAAGAAAATTGTACATAAAAAAAAACAATCAAAAAATTATCTAAAATTATAAACAAACAAAACAAACTATAATTAGTGCCGATGGTAACTTCGAGGTGACACTTGCAACAAAAGCGACTATTTATTCAGAAGGATTAGTTGAATGGAAACCTCCGGCTATTTACAAGTCATCATGCGAAATCGATGTAGAGTATTTCCCATTTGACGAACAGACATGTGTCCTGAAGTTTGGCAGTTGGACATATGATGGGTTCAAGGTAGGTTTACAAACCAAAAATCAAAAAACAAAAAACAAGATTTTCTGAAATGAATCAAAAAAAAAACAAGTGGTCTAAGATTGGTCATTCGAAAAGTACAATGGCATCGTTTGGAAAACGTTCGACACGGCGGAGGTACCCTCGAAATCAGATCGGCTCCGTTTTAAAGCCATAGGATGAAAATACTGCTTAAGTTATTTTATAAATAATTTTATATATTTTTAATTGGCTCTCAGAATTCGAAATATATTGGTACAAAAATTGCCACTACCTTGTGTTTCTGATGACCTTCTTGGGTAATTTTGTCGGTTTGTAAGCAAGGGCTTTGGTTAAGTTTTTATTATTCCGACAGTGCTGCGATTTAGAAACTTTATCATTGAGTTTTGGGTTGCAAGTTTTTGAAGCCTTGGTATGACTTTTCAATTCAGTCGTTTGGTTATGGAGAACAATTCAAGATCACTTTGGTGTGTGCTACAAATAAAACTCTCCCACAGGAATGGTCCTACGTAGACCTCCTGAGTATGATTTTTATTTCTTTAAACCTTTCAAAACTAATACCTTATACAATTTGATATTCAAATTAATAAATTGTATTTTTCTTGGCCGAAAATTAACTGCAAAAGTTCGTTTTCCAAGGACGGAACTTTCTATTCATTAACCAGACTCAGGACAGGTTTGTCGTCAGCATTTATTTTTGCAGCCCAACCTGACATTTCTGACATTTTTTGTTTGACTTTTTCGACAATATTTTTGAAAACACATTGACCCACAAAATTTCAAAGACAATACGCCGTACCAATAACTTTAAATATACGTAAGCTTCCAATAGCGAAATTTGTATGAAAATTATAGCCACTAAAATTTAGAAAAAAAAAGTTTTTTGGTAAGGCCCAATGAATGACCACAAATCAAAATTTTCCAAAATCCCATATCTTTTCCGAGCGTTTGATTCAAGAAAGGAATTCTCGGCCCTAGCAAGGTATCCGTCGGAACGGAACAATTCTCCGATCAGCTGTTCGGAGGACTACCTCGCCTTCGAATCGTATAAAATCGGAGAATGTTCTGTTCCAAAGGATACGAGTACCTCGCTAGGGCCGAGTGGTTTTGTATTCAAGTCGAACGTTCACAATATTTTTTAAGCCGATCTTCGTTTGAAGGCTTTTAGGTTTTTAAGGAATAGAGTTTCGCAACTGTCCTCAAAACAATTCTCTTCGAAGGAGCAGTCACGTTTTGGACAACATTCCAAAAGGCAGAAAGTCCATCCATAGTTATGAGAAGCATACAACAAAAACATATTCAAGTGCAACAGATCTATTGAGAAATTTTTCTGCTAGTTTAATTTAAAATTTGTTTCAAAGTTTGTTATTTTTTTATTTACAAAGCCAGCGGAGTCACTGTTAATTTTGTTGGTTTTACCCTTTTTTCTGGACATGTTTATGTTTTACCTAAGAGTGCTAAAGGGGTATATAGAATTTTAAAAAGTATCGTGTTTCCTGTTAACGAGCCGAGCGGAGTTTTTTATATTTATATCCAGCTTCAGGCTCATTTTTGTCTGCTGTTTTAAATTGAATAAGTTGGTCTAAAATTGACTGGGAAAAGTCGGAAGATAGTACAGAGATTGTGTGCCTCCACAAGTAACACCTCCATATCTTTTAACAAGGGGGACTATGTTACTGACTTTAACTAACGCTTATAATAAATTCACATAATTTTGTTGGCAAAGTTAAAAAAATTTGAAAAATGAACTCGAAAATGTTATTTACTCAAAAGTCTGACCGCTGATCCTATTCAATTGATGGACAGTGAATTTTCTGTTTATGTAAAATTTCAGCAGCCACTTAGTCAGCCTTCCTCAGCGTTTTCCAACTCGATGAATTGTACTTCCTCAATGATCTCAAGTCTAGGTACTGATTTTAAAAAAACCTCAAGTGAAAGTGTCATTTTCAAATTATTCCAATATTTTAATATTCCAATTACACCTAGTTATTATAACCGAAAAATATTTGTTTTAAATAAGTTTTTCTTGATTTTATTCTCTCATGTTCATATCGTTACATGTGACTTATCGGTTCCATTTTTGATTTATTTGTAAAAAAAAAGAACCTTTCATCTCATTTCTTCCAAGGCAAAAGCTTTTGATAAATTAAAACCTAGAAATGCTTTACCATTGCATAGAACGCCTTTAATAATAATTTTCTTTAACAAATAAGCTCTTTTAGTAATAACCAGATATTAATAATCCATATTTGCCTCTTTCATCATCTTACATCAAAAGCTTTCGACCTTCAAAATTAAAGTTGTTTCTCAATTCTTGTTTCCTTCATAGTTTTTCTCTAATCATTTTGTTTTCTTCCTTTTTTCGAATATTTTCGTTTAAATAAATACGAATTTCTGAAAGAACTGTGAATTGAAATATGAATAAGAATTTTTTCCGCAAAGGAGAAAGAATACACAGAATTTACTTCATAACTTACAGTTCTTTTTTTCAATTTAATAAGGAGCGTAATATACTATTAGGCAAATGGGATAAACAAGATTTAATGGGATTTTAAAACGAATTTAAATTTTAATTTTTTAATACGATAAAATATATTATAACGTATTCAACCCAACCCCACCTCTTACACCTGTGTGATGGTACGAATAACCTTTCTTTATAACATACTTTGTACATAATAATAAAAATATATACATTTTCGATTATATGCTACTATACCATACCTTCTCTTCAACTTATTTATATAAATAAACCAAGCAAAATATTACAGTAGATTTATTTAAAAAGAAACCTCTCCTTTACGAGTGAATGTGTGACGTTGGTAACAGAAACAAACTCTTATTATGCAACAAATGAAAAAATCACTATCGATATATACATGATAACAAAAGAACTCACTGTTTTGACGTAAATAATATTTTTTTGTTTCACTTTTATCACTAAACAATTATGTTTTGTTCTTGTTCGACTATTATTTTTCACATTTTTTACACAAAACATTACTACAACAGCAAACTGCAAAAATTAAGAGCAAAGCTCAATAAAATTTGTAAATAAAATAAATTCAAACGTAAAATAATAAGCAACTCTAATTTATATGTAGGTGGTAGAATTTTACTATAAAGTTACTGAATTTTTTTTTGTCCTTATCACCAATGGAAACATTTTATAAAATTATATGCTTAGACGAAAAGGATTCAAATTTTTTTGTTTGCAAGAATTTTTCGTTTTTCTTGATTTGCATTAACGTAGGTACTACCGATGCGATGGTTTCCAAGAGTCATTACTGATGTTTTGTTTAATAGGCCTATTATCGTTAGCGAGTCGAATTATTCGCGTAAATCGAGTCAGTTGTCGAAACACTCGCCTTGTTCGATTATGGTCGGCGAATTAATTCATTCGCCTAGAAATCAAAGGCTACCTTTATAATAAAAACGAAAATGACAGCACCAAAACGACAATTCGAACATTTATGTCAACAAAAAAGGAAAAAAATTGTATGCCTTAAATATTTAATATTCTTTATTAGATTTTTTTGAAGCTCCAGATTGTACCAACTATTTGGCTATGTCTGGGTTTTGTTTCATGAACTCAACTAGCTTCTGGATTTGGCTGAAATTGCTTCTTTTGAAACTATAAAAGGAAATTTTCATTATAAAGGGTGGTTAAATTTTAAGGGCCGATATTGAATGTGAACCACACCTAAACGTCAAGTTTTTTTTCCTTTCCTTCTGTATTTCATTTGACGTTTCTCAATTTAAAGAATAACTCAATTTGAACCATGGAAAGACACTCAACCTAGCAACGCGTTAAAGTTATTCAGGCTTATTATGAAAATGGTCATTCAAATCAAAATGCATATCGTGCACTTCGTGATTTTTTCGGTTAATTTAATCGCCCAAATGTGCGTACTATCCGAAAAATCGTGCACAAATTTTAGCAAACCGGGTCTGTAGGAGATGTTAAAACACCAGTGCACGCTCGTAAAGCTCGTACTGCAAAAAATATTGCTGCTGTTCGAAATAAATAGTATGGCTGAAGAGCCGTCCACCTCAACTCGTCGTCGTGCCTAAAAATTGCACCTCTCACGCTCGTCGTTGATGAACATTATGCATAAAGACTTGCATTTACGCGTACAAGGTGCAATTGGCTCAAGAACTAAAGCCTCTTGACCATTTCATGCGTCGTCAATGGTCAGAATGGTGGCAAGAAATTGCAACAATGGATGATCAATTTTCGAAGAAAATCATCTTCAGTGATGAGGCACATTTTCACCTCAGCGGATTCGTCAGAATTGCCGCATTTGGGCGAATGATAATCCAAGAGTGATTGTCGAAAAACCAATGCACCCACAAAGAGTAACTGTTTGGTGCGGTTTATGGGCTGGCGGCATCATCGGGCCGTATTTTTTTCCAAAATGAGGCCGGTCAGGCAGTTACTGTGAATGGTGTTCGCTATCGTGAGATGATAACGAACTTTTTATGGCCCGAAATGGAAGATATGGATGTGGTTTCAACAGGACGGTGCCACTTGCCACACAGCTAACGAAACAACGGCTCTTTTGCGCGACAAATTCAATGGCCGTGCTATCTCACGTGGTGGCGATGTCAATTGACCGCCAAGATCATGTGATTTGACACCGTTGGACTTCTTTCTTTGGGGTTGTTTGAAAAAAAAGGTGTACGTCGATAAGCCAGCAACAATTCAAGAGCTAAAGGATGAGATAATTCGACACATTAACGACATAGAAGCTCAGCGTCATCGAAAATTTGAACCATCGGATGGAGGTGTGCCGCCGAGGTCGTAGCGGCCATTTGGCCGATATTTTGTTCCATACATAATTGAACCATACCAATATTATCATAATAAAAAGAAAGGACAATAATTTCCTAAATAATTTGTGTTTTATTCAAAATCAACATCGGCCCTTAAAACTTAACCACCCTTTATATGTATGTAGAAATATGAATTGAATGGGTTTTATACCTTTTTCTTGAATTCATAAGTTACATTCGCCTCAGGTTTCACCCAATAGTTTTGTTCACCAAAATTTGGAGTTTTAGGCGAATGATATTTCATAAATTCGCAAACCGCAATAAGGCGACTTTAAATTCGCCAGCGGTTTGACAGTTCAGGCGAATGAATTTCGTTCAATTCGCTAACCATAATACAAAGAAGTCACATTCGCTTTTTTTTTTGTTCGACTCGCTAACGATAATAGGGGCATAAATATAAAAAAAAAAAATTTAAGGAATCTTGTTTTGAGCATAGGTCTGGGCGAAGTTGTAGACTTTGTTCTTGTGGTGAAAGCGTAATAATAAAATTAAATCAGTAGGCATAAATGGTCGGTTTTAGAACAAAAAGTTTGGAAATGTACGCAGCTCTTAAACAGAAAATATTTGCAGGTTTTAAGACTTGGACTCGGATGTACTGATCTCAAGGAATATTGGTATCTGTAGAGTAAAAAAACCGTCTTGATACTTAAAAATACTATCCCATCAGTTTTTATAATAACTTTACATTAACTTAATTTTTTTAAATTTTTTTCGCTAGAAAATAAGGAAACAGTAAGAAAAAGTTCCAAATGGGTCGACGGCTGTTGTAAAAAATTACAGAAAGTGTGGTGCAGCGAGAAAACTCTCGTGTTTATTTGAATGCGCCTTTAAAGGTTGATACTCAAGGTTTATTTACTCCTAGCAGGTACATGGCATAATTTGCAGCAGCGATAGCAACAATGGGGCCAAAAGTCTTCACTGCATGCACGGACTTATAAAGGGTGTTTTTCTAGAGGTACAGAACTTCGAATTGAAATAAAACACAAGAAAATCGTTTTAATGTCCATCAATTTGGCTTTATTGGAAGGATAATTTTATGCCATTAAGGTTTAAATATGATTTCGGGCATGTGCAGAGGTCCAATTTTCAACCACTTTTTCGAGCATTTGGGGCTGTATGTCGGCAATAACGCCACGAATGTTGGCTTCCAAGTCCCCTAACGTTTCTGGTTTGTTGGCGTAGGCGAGCGACTTCACATGTCCCCAAGGAAAATAGTCCAATGGTGTCAAATCACACGATCTTGGTGGCCAATTGACAGGCCCATTCCAAGAAATTATGCGTTCATCGAATGTTTCCTTCAATAAATCGATTGTGACGTGCGCTGTGTGACATGTAGCGCCGTCTTGTTGGAACCACATCTCATCCACATTCATGCCATCCAATTCGGGAACAAATTAGTCGGGTATCATGGCCACTTGCCAGCGGCAATTGTTTCTGCGGTGCGCACTGTTCGACGTCTCTGCGGATGCGTATTATCACATAGAGTAAACGTAGTGCGAAAACGATCCATGGTTAACCGAATTAATTGCTCTGATGGACGATTATGTCGACCATAAAATGAACAGAGCTTGCGATAAACTCCGCGAACTGAACCATTATTTTCGAAATAAATTTGCACGATTTGCAAGCGTTGTTCATTTGTCAACCTGTTCACGATGAAATGGCAAACCAAACTGAACATAAATGACATTAGAGTTGCCAGATTTGACCACAAAATGTCAGTTTTATCTCTATTCGAAAAGCCAACCTCTAAAAAAACACCCTTTATTTAGATATTTTCCTAGCCCAATCAATTTTATTGACGGTTTGATAATAATGACGAATCGCATTTTGGTTCGCTTCAAAACTTTTCGAAACCAGAAGAAATCTGACACATGGTTTGATCTCCACTGCTTACTATAGTTGAAATGTCCAAGCACAAGTGTCAAGACCAAGAGAATCTTATAAAGACTACAGTTCATTTCGACAACAACATTGGAACTTGATATTTGGAATCAATTTTGAAAAGTAATGGAGGTAAAAAACTTGTTAGCAAAAATGAAAAGATCATTTCGTTTCTTTGGCAAATTTTCTAAGTATAAAAAAAAATAAATGGCTCTTGGAACACCTTTAGCTGATACTGAAACTTTCTGATACTCGTAACAAAAAAAAACCCAATCTAACAAAATTCATACACAAAAACGAACGAATGAGTGGGATATTTTGAAATATTATCAAATTTTCAAAATACCTTAACAAAAGGTCACATTTTATTTGTTTAGTTAACGTTATATATATTTTTTTCTTTTTAATTTCATACAAAAGTGATATAACAAAAAATAAAATAAAAAAAAAAACCAACAACAATGTAAGGAAATTGTAAAAACAAAACCCAAATATTTTTACAGTGCTGATGGTCATTATGAAGTAACACTTATGACAAAAGCAACAGTCTATAGTAATGGTTTGGTTATATGGCAACCACCAGCCGTCTATAAGTCATCCTGTTCAATCGATGTTGAATATTTTCCATATGACGTACAGACGTGCATCTTAAAATTAGGAAGTTGGACCTATGATGGTTTTAAGGTGCCCATACATGATATTCTATTATTTTCCTAATTAAAAAAATAAATAAAATGAAACAAAAAAAAAACAATTAATAATCAAATCATGCAAATTAATTAAGTGAAACTAAGTGAATTTATATATTGTTACCATAATTAAGAATACGGAATGTTAAGTTTTATTTTTTGATTTGGATTTTGTGATAGCGTTCTTCTTAGTCAAGTGAAAGGCAATCGAAAATTGAATTTTGTTGGAGCGAATTAAGTAAAAAAAAAACAAAACCGACTGTATTTTGAATGAAAATTAAAAGTAGCAGATCAAAAAATTGTATAGAAACTCAAAGATTCGCAAGTACTGCAGAATTCAATGGGAATGATATTGTCATGTTTTAGTTGATTTGAATATTCAATGAAAATTATTTCCCTTGCATGAAAATGAATTGCATGTTTTATTATGATTTTTTTAAGAAGAAAATTTGCTCGAGTTAACCGAGACGGATAAAATGCAAAAAATTGATTTTTCCCGCCAAAAGAAACGACACTTTGAGCAGGAGTGACAAACACGACCGATAGAGCTTGCGGTTTAATTCGTATTCATTTAGGACAGCAAAAGAATGCTCTCTCATCGAAGCCACATTAAAAATTGTACTAAACTTGCCCTATAAAAATTCTACTACATCAATTCAAAGTGGCTGACAGATGACAAGAAAGCGAATGTTTTAGAGCAATCAGAATAAAATTTTACGCTATTTGTGTTCAATATTTTACTGTTCTGAAGCCAGAAACTCAACGCAAAATGGGTGCGTGAATCAATTTAAGACGCTTAAGTGATTGAAACCAATTTAAGGGCCTCTAAATGTCATTTGTTGCTAGTGCGGCCAAAATACAATGGACGTCTCAAGGGCAGCGAAAAATTAACGCGTTAGTCGATTGGTTTTGAAACGAATTAAAAACCGTAAAACCTGCTAATTTTCAATTAAACAACTAACAAAATCAAAACCAGTCCGAGAGCGGTTTCATTTATGTTGAGGTAAGAATGGAATACCAAACGTCAACAGCAACAGTATGGCTAAGAAACCGAACGCACTGCTGGCAATATTACGATATTTAACATTTCATTTCGTTCCGATTTCTCTAATCGTCATGTCTGACTTATTTTTTACTTGAAAGGGGACTATTACTGAAACTGGAAGAGCCTCTGATTGCATCTGGAAAATGAGGAAAATTTGCCTCTTCTTGATATTATTTCACACTTTTGACAGTCGGTATTTGTCTTTTTTACAGTCACGCCCTTACTTTTGATTGGATCTGATACAATTTTCTGTCAATCAACAACATTTTTCAATTATTATTGTTTGAAAATGAAAAATTAAATTATAAATCGTCGAGTCTTAAACAAATAAATAGGTATTTTGTTTGACATTTTCCGTCTAAATTACTGCGGTCACTTCTGCTACTGAATTCATTTTCTCTGTAGGATTTCCGCGATGGTCCGTTTTAACTCGCGACGAAACCCCACATATTTTCGACACCGCGCTTATCGAAATTTGGTTCACCTTTTAATTTTCCAAACGCATGATGAATCCCTCCCAGAACAACCCTTTCCACCGTGAACTTGAAGCTTGTCAATTTGGAAACTACTCGCTTAATAAAAGGAAACGGGCAAATAAAATTTGAATCCAAGTTTTGCATGACATTGGCTATATGACTAAAATTAACTGCATGCCGCGCAACAAGCAAACATACAAACAACAACTCTTCATTGAATATTCAAAATGAATATATATTTTAAATATTAATAAACATTATTAATTTTGAAATTTTATGGAAAATTTTAGCTACCATCTTATAAGTGTTTTCTTTTTCGTGTTACTTGTTGTTGTAAAGGAAACTAATGATACATGAGATGAGAAAACCTATATAAAAAGTAAACAAAAAAACAAAATATATTTTTATTGGAAATTTTTTCTTAAAATAAGCGCAAATCAAACATAAAAGCATTATAGTGAAAATATAAATTTACGAAAATACATAAATGGCTTTTATTAATTTCTTTCTTCTTGATTTTCATTTTTCTCTTTCAATATTTTTAAACACTAAATATCCAAGTGTGGGATCGGCGAACTAAATGATTCGAAAAAAAAAATCGAAAGTAATTACACAAAAATGTGAGAAAAAGTTTTCAATACTCGTATCTTTGCACTCTTAAATGTAAAAAAAAAATAATTAAATAACAAATAATTATGGAAAACAAAAACCAATTTCATTAAAAGTCAGTATACATTTGAATTTTCTGTGAATGATTGATGATGGTTATCAGAATTCGTAGCTAAATGAGATATTTTGTTCAATTTAATGGAATAAATCTACTTGTATTGTTTTATAGAAGAATCGCTATTCAGTTGGTTGTATTGTGTTTTAAGAGGAACTGTCCGTTTTAGATCGAGACTTCTCAGATGCAGCTAGAGCTATGTCAAATGTTTCATACTTTTGTTGATACTTTTACGTTAGTTGTTGGAAGGCTTATATGCTTAGAGCTAATGAAGGTTTTATTTTATGTTTTTTTATGCACCGGGACCTAATTGATTAAATGTTGTGTGAAATACTTTTTCTCAACAGATGTCGCTTTTTAAATATTCAGTATGCGCAGTCAGTCTTAAGTAAAAATGAAAATTACAAATCTGAATGAAGGGAGACTAAAACTTTTTCAAATCATTCAATCAAGTCGATTGTCGCCGGAGTATCATTCGCCTTCCGAACCGACAAAGTTGTAACTTACCACTGTGCGTGTATTATCACATTTGACACCTTTTCAAAGTCGTGACGGTCTATAATTGATATAGATATTTTTGTTTATGACAGGAGGTAATAAGACTCCTGCCAAGACACCTCAGCTTAAAGATCATAAAAGTCAAAATATATTTAAGGTCCTTGTGAACTTATGATCCCTCTTTTTGAGAGAGAATATTTTTTTTGGCAGTGGTAGGGAGACTGCAGCACATCTAAAAACGAATCACCTCTCTTTTTCAAACAATGAATGTGCGAATACTATTCAACTGAATTGTTATTTAGTGCTGTCCCCCTTTTTCTACAAGACGGCGTATTTACAATAAAAACACGAATGAAAAATCTAAATTTCCCACCGCCTATTAACACTGGCCATGCGCTTCTTAATTAGAGTGCAGTGTTGAGTTGAGGACGCTACTAATAATCATTTTCGACCTTCACACTAAATATTTTGTAGGTCACAATGGGTCATTTTGTATGGAAAGTGTTGCCAATGTGAGTTCGAAAAATTTAGCCTGGACACTATAAATATGAGTAGTAGTATCGCGCACCGTATTTGGTTGAAGTATATGCTTAGCTACAATTGGAACCAATCGTTTTTAAACTAAATCACATCTGATTGGGATTTTTCGAGTCGAAAATTGAGTGTTGGCTGAAAATACTCGGAAGAATGTTACCTCAGAAGTCAGAACTGCTTTAAAGTTTTCGTGTCGTACTAATAACAAATTTTAGTCTCGACTTTAAATTTACGGAAGCTCACAATTGCAAAATTTATATGGAAAATATTTCCAACACTACGAAACTACTAAAATAAAATTTGTAAGTTTGTAAATTAAATAGTATTTAATGAGTGAAGATAATAAAAAGTTGGTGAAGCGAAGGGAACATTTTTCAGGCTCCTTTTTCGACCTAAGGGGTTTATGATTGGCAGTGGTCATTGAGAAAAACTCAGTGACCCAAATTAAAGTTATTTTTTAAGCTCCAGATTAATTAGACTAAGATTTTGAAAAATACTGGGAATATGTGGACTGCTGATTTTTTTTAAAGGCGACTTAGATTTTTCAAATATTTTCCAGCAGTTTTTTCAACAGAGATAATTTCTGAAAACAAAACAAAACACGAAAACCTATATTCCTTTCTCCTCTTCTGTGCAGCTCATAGGCTCTCTCAGCAAACCTAAGGCTTGTTAGTAACGCAAATGTTTAGTTATTAAATTCCATATCATCGCATAAATTATTTGCAGTTCGTTAGATAAGCTAACAACATTCAATGTTCGTTAAGCTTTAAGCTCTTGAAACAGTGGCAACTGACAATCAATAATCGTTCCTCAGTTGTGCCGGTATTCCCTGCAGGGGGCAGTTTAAAATCTCTTGTGTACGCTCCACTCACCATATTGTTCAAATATTGAAAATCAATTTCAAATAATTTCTGCATTTATAAGGTGGATGAGATGGAACTATGGGATGGGTGTCTATACACACCTCACATGTGCTGATTTATTTTCTATCACTGAAAACATGTACAGATACTCAAAGCGATACAAGTGAGGCAATGACACTTTAATCAGCAATTAAATGGATTTTATTATGTTGATAAAACGAAGATAAACAAATCGAAATGCATTCAAAAAATTTCAATTAGGTCAAGGCGCTTTTTTCTGTTTATTTGTTTTTTTTTTCAATGGGGATAGTGTGAATATGACATTAATATTGATGTGGCTTTGAACATATTTAAAAAAAAAGGTTTTATTTCTATGGAAAATGGCATAGCTGTCAACATAATAATAGGGATTTGCAGAAGCTGTCTAGACGTCCGAAAACCGAGATATTCGAAAAATAAGTCTCTAGGATTGGGTTCCTGTAGTGCGTCGTCACTTTAATAATTTTCGTCGCAATACTCATAATACTTTCATAATTTATCTGTATAATTTTGCGACCAGATGGGTCGGTTGGCAGATTGAAAATAGGGCAAAATGGGTGCCACGCCAGGCAGCTGTCAGCCGCCTAATAATGCTGTTATACCTTATGGCAGCGATAGCGAACCCATGGCACGCGACGAAATATTATTTGGCACGTCACTAATTGAGAAGTCCGATTGTTTCTCTGTTTTCTGTTAATCTGAATCTGAAATATGTTTCTTTTATCTAAAATTAATTCAAAACTGTTAATTTAAAAAATTAATTTATATATGTATTTACAAATAAAATGCTGCGCAGAGTAAAATTATTTACTTTAGTTCCTAGTAGTCACTAGAAAACTAGATCAAGACGTGCCCAAAGGCACTTCAAATTAATTTTTTTTTTAAATGTCACGAAGCTCTAAAAAGGTTCGCCATCCCTGCCTTAACGCGTTCAGAATTAGTTTGATTTCAGGCAAAAAAACGTTTTTCATGAACCACTTTCTCGACGTCTATATTATCGATTAGTTTTTGAAGGTAATAAAATGATAAAATGTGCCAACCAAACTGAGCAGGTGAGCACACTTCAGCTGTCAGATTGTTGCAGGAAAAGTGTTGCCCTTGCTAAAACCAAATCTCTCAAGAAACACACTCTGTATAGTTTTCACTATTCCACTAGCTTTTCGAGTAGCTAGGGAAGTTTATGTATGTACAAAGTTCAAAGGTACAACTACCCGTTGTCACAAATGAAGGCATAAAGTTTAAAAATTATAGAAATATGATTTTCAAAAGCAACCAACCGTTTGTGTCTATGTTTCGAAAGGGATGTTTTCGAAGTGAATACTTCTTTGGGTAGCGAACTGGTGAATCTGTTACAAAAATTGTGATCGAGGCGGGGCAACGAAAGTGACGTAAATTACCCAAAAATTACCAACGATTTTATATCTATTGGCATATGAAACTTTCGACTCGTTTTTAAGTCCAAAATTTTAATCCTTCCAATTAAAAAAAAAAACTTAACACTAAACTGAAATTGAACCTGAGACAATGAGATTCATAAGATAGGTCTTAGACAGAAGACTACTGAATCATTTTTTTAAATTAGATCTAAATTAAATCTTGTAGGCGCAGGGGCTTAGTGGTTAGTGGGTTGGACTACCTTTCTCGTCAAAATACACCTTAAGGTTCTTTCCACTGCTCCGAGTGGTGGAACGTCGCTAACGCCTGACAAACATCCGAGAGTATAACTGTCATGAAAGAGCTCCTCAATTGGCCGTTTGGACTCGACATAAAATTGTAGATCCCTTTCATTTGTCCCAAAAAATTAAAACGATTGTTTTTGAGAAGCCGGGGTCGGCATTCTGTAAGACGAAAAGCTTCAGACATTTTTGTGTGCATGAAGAAACTTGCTGGTGTAACACAGTGCAAATCATTCTTGCGGATAAAAACGTTTGATCGAATCTGACCCCAGACTTAGGGCTCCTTGCCAACCTGTAGCGAAAATATCTTTTCTCATTGAAAACAGAATAAAAACAAAACTCTACAAATAAAGGGTGATTTTTTAAGAGGTTTAGAACTTTTAAAAAAAAAAAAACACAAAAAATTCGAAAAAATTAATGAAATATTTATTTGAATCGATAGTTTGAACCTTGCAATTTAATGTTTAAAGATAATTTCATGCAAATGTTGACCGCGGCTGCGTCTCAGGTAGCCCATCCGCTGAGTCCAATTTTGGCATACTCTTTCACACATATCGGCCGGTATCTCACGAATGAATGCATGGCTGTTGGCTTCCAGTGCGTCCGAAGCGGGCTTGTCCCTATACACATTAGCCTTGGCATACCCCCACAAAAAATAATCTAATGGTGTCAAATCGCACGATCTAGGCGGCCAATTGACCGGCCCGAAACGTGAAATTAACTGTTCACCAAATGCCGATCATAAAATGGAAGCAGCGCGCGATGAACATTTCGAACCGAGCACGAATTTTGATAGTAAAATTCAATAATTTGCAAGCGTTGTTCATTTGTAAGACGATCCATGGTTAAATTGCAAACCAAACTGAAGCTGTTTGACAGTGACACAAGGTACTAAACACACGTCAGCTGTCAAAGCCAGTGTTGCCAAAACCAAACCAGCTAAAAAATCACCCTTTATAAAACGTTGGATTCGATTGCGTTATGAAAACTTTTCTCTTTTTAATAAACGAATAGACTTCTACTGCGCTGTATAAAGATTATATCGTATTTTATTTTTTAAATAAAAAAATAAAAAGCAAATTAATTTATTTTAACATACCTTCGATTATATCCATATTTAGCGAGAGGAGTTTCACTTCTGGTGTGTGGGCACAAGCAGTTAATGTTCCTAAAATTTCAAACATACTCAGAAAAAGTGTTCACGATTAGCGAAAAAATATGTCTGATGCCAAAGCCACAAGTTGACTTCCTCTATCAAAGTTCTTCCCCTGGGTGCCACCTGAATTCGCTCAATGTTTCAATTTTAATTGTCATACTATCCCCAAGTTGATTGCCAAATTTACACACTTTAATTTGATTTTCACTTTTAATTGGCCTTTTCGCATTACTGCATTTGTTTTCCGTTATAATGAAGTGGTAGTTAGTGAACAGTTGAAAGTAATTATAACCAAGAAAACAAATAAAATAAAAACTATAACAAACAAGTAACAGTGTAGTGCATCTGTTTTAGTCTGAAATGTAATTCCATTAAACTCTGGTGTGAGGTATGAACAACATTCAGTATCCTTTACATTCAGGGCAACATTAATTTTTCTCCAGCGATCAATATTAGCCAATGCAACACTGTCGTTCTGCATTTTTGAAAAGCAACATCTTAGCGGTTCGATTCAACATGGGAATGTCGTAGTCAATTACTCGTATAATAATAAATGTTTATTTCTTTACAGCTTGAGGCATTTTTATTACATATTTATTTCATTATTAAAAAGGGAAAAGAGGACTAAACCGCAAAACTAATGCCAATAATAAAAATCGAAACCACATAGGTTAAAGTGAATTTTTTAAAACACCAAAAATAAATAAACACCCTCATTAGTAATTTTGCAAAACAAACAAAAAAAATCAACTCCATATTGACATTAAAAATTTTATTGGAAAATGCACACAAAATTTAAGCAAAACAAGACGATTGACCACAGCTTTTGGTTTTTTGCACCAAACACACATACATGATGACACTTACACGACACACCACACCCAGACTAAAACACGTAACGTAATAAACTATTCGAACTAAATAATGACCAGCATAAATAAAAACCGAATGAAAATGGATACTCTTAGTTAGTTTTATTCCCATATATAATTTGTTTGATTTTTGGAACCGTATTCTGCATGCGGATTATGCTGCATGGTGATTATTTTCGAGTTTATTTTCAACCAACTGTGCTACTAAAATTTTAATCTTGAAATGTGTGCGCGCATTATTATATACACTTTTATTGGATGTGTGCAACTAGTTGTGATGGTGCTGCTTTGATTAATTTCTTCAGATTTTTTTAGTTTCACGTTAGAGTAAAATTTTGTCAGTTAAAATTATGGAATAAAAATCGATAGAAGGATAATAGAAATGTAATACAAGGACTGTTGTTCTTTGATAAAAGCCACTTTACAAAACTCAAAGTTGAGTATTTTTCAAAAGTGTCGAACTTGTGTAGGGTTCAATCAAAAATTGACAGCCATATTTTTAGGTAATTGCTGTCATTCTGCTGTCGTTGTGTTCTGTCACAATCAGCGTTTTACTTTTGAGCGCTAGACTATTGAACGGCCTTTTAAAATTGTGAAATTAAAAATAACCGTAGGCCTAAACTCACCAGAAATAATTTTTTCCCGAACCTTTAGGACTTTGCTTGTTACACTCAGAAAAAAAATTGTAATACCAACAATTTTCGACGGTTAAAATGAACCCAAATACGCAAATTTTTGATATTAGAATGATTTTGTTGGCAATGATGTTAAAAAAAAGTTATGGGGAGTATAATATTCTTACGCTTAATAGTTGATTTTTGTCAGCTTTAAAACGAGTTTTTGTTATCAAAAATAAACTTATCTTAAATCTAAAATCTATTAGCAACATTTTTACCACCATTAAGTCATAGCACCCCTGTTTCTCAGAAACTTCAGCCCATAAGAATGAAAATCAAAAAAAAATAACTATCAAAGTGGATTGAACACATTTTTCTAAAGTGCAAACTCGTAATTGACAGATTCTAAAAAATGTTTGAATACGTTTACCGTTATATTGCTAACTATTTGACACCGACGAAAGACACTGGCCGCATTCAAGAATCTAGTTATCTTAAGTTGACTAGATTGGTCTGGATGAGATGTAACCTGAACGCAAAAACTAGATTGGTCGGGAACGTCACTTTTTCTGCGTCAGCTAAATACATATGAGAACTGTCAACTTAGTACTCAGTCACGAATTTTTTGACCATATTCGTCGGCTACCCCTCCATAAACGTCAACTGAAACAGCTGCTCTCATGACCGATTTCGACCAATCAAAACCGAGATACACTAAGTGACAGAGCTGTCAGACTTACTAAACTATGTAGATACTTGAATGTCCCCACTTGCACATCCGTACAAAATTCACAACATTTGCATATCGCAGATTTTCATCTTACATCTAAATTACATATATTGAAAAACAAATGTTTAGCGAACCGGTCCGTAAGAGTATTATGAATGAATGAAGAACTTGGGTTTTCTTTTGTGTTACATTTATTTTGTTTTAATAAGTCGGGAAAATGTTGTTTATGATATCGGCTAAATGGCCGCTGCCAGATTTGATTCGGGACCGACTTATGACATTTTCCTTCGCTGTTGTCAGAACTTTCAGCGATGGGTCCTCGTTCCTACCCAGTGTTCCCAGACTTTTAAGGCTGTTTTACTCTCCGTTTTATCAGCGAAAGCATTAGTTTTCCCTCAAATTCGAACAAATTTCCCTAAGTGAAATTTTCGTTTTATTTCATTGAAAAAATTTAAAAAAATCATATTTTCTATAACGAAA
The DNA here is from genome assembly GCA_948293265.1 of Cheilosia impressa. NCBI lineage: Eukaryota > Metazoa > Arthropoda > Insecta > Diptera > Syrphidae > Cheilosia > Cheilosia impressa. The sequence continues at coordinate 126,047,667 of OX411880.1, read as the reverse complement.
ATTCAAACTTTTCAAAGTTAAGTACAACGCATTTAATTTTTGCGCATGTCAAATCGAGTGAATGCATTCAGATACACAAAAATTCTTACGTAGACGTTCGATGCGCTGTTTTTATTCTTGTTTAGTAGATAAATTTCATGTCTGAGTAAACTTTAATAATACGTTTTTATTTAACTTTTAAACAATTTTAGTTTCACAGAGATTTTTGATTTTTTCTTCATTTATAAAAGATTATCTCTCTTTTTCCTCTTTTTCATTATAAAGGCTCCGAAATTGTCGCTTTTCACCTCAATCTGTGATCACTGAGAAGGAGAAAGTAGTTTTGCGTGGCACGTTGTCTCCGGGGTCTTCTGCGACATCTTCAGTCACAGCTGCGATATTGTCAGCAGACCTGCTGCCTACCGAGTGAATCGAAAGAATTATTTTCCGCTCTTTAGGAACATAGCGATTCATGTCTTTTTGACGTGTATTTTGTATCGGTTAACTTCACAAATGTCAAAAGAAGAATTTGCGCCATTTGCAAAAATTATAGCTTCTTCTTCTTCTTCTTGGATGATGGCTTTTGCGACACCTTGTATTTTGTATATCTTGTGTCACTGCCGCAACCGGCTCTTTCATTTCGATATTCTGAGTTCGTAAAATCTACCCTGGACACTAAATATGATTATTGGTATCACGCAATGGATCTTATGTCCCAATTGTGAAATTGGGTATGCATTGTGACAACGATACGAAAAAAAACTAGCACTCTTAGCCTGAATTCAATGAAAATACTGATAGTAAGTTTTATGAAAGAAAACCGAAGAAAATATTCGAACTAAAATTAATTTCAAGGACAAGAACCAAAGTACCTGCCCCACCGCTTTTCTCACAAATGTCACCCGGTGAAGACTTCTTGTCAATATTTCTTCACAACTAGATTCACACACATTTACAAATTTGATTACCAACCCATACAGTCACTTCCTTTCCTTCACAACTACAAATTACAACTTATTGAAATTGAAAGCAATTCATTCGTTTTTAATTATTTTTTTTAATTTATTTGAAGAGCTCATGAAAAGCAAATAAAAAATTGCAACAAAATATTAATAGCATTTTTTCATCGAGAATAAATTGTTAATTGCGCAATCAATTCATTATAATGCGGAACCAGCAACACGAATGCGGTCAAAATGGCCACCCGTTCGATGAGTAAATATGAATTTGAAAAACCCCTCTCTCTCTCTGATACACTTCACAGCAAAGTGTACATGTTTTTAAATTATCCAACTGTAGTAAATAAAAAATACAAAAAATGTATGCATACTCGTACTTATTTAAATATTTAATTTAGCCGGCTGAATGATTATTGAGCGTTCATTTGATCGAATTATAATTTCAACACAATTCGCTCTCACCGGTGAAGTGTACTGGTACTCGTAATAGCACAATGGGAGACATCCTTAAAGAAAATGCACTGAAGAGATAGCTGGGTACTCTCCACAAATAGAACGCATTGAATCGTTGAAGAATAAAACGATTGCGATGACTATTCGATGGTGCACTTCGAATCGAATTGGGGGGTTAGCTTGAACTCCTTGCATTCATAAAATTGGATTGTGTGGAGTGCACGATTACAATGGCAACGACTATAAGGACAGAGACTATGTTAACGTTTGGCGGACATTTTTATAGTTTTGTTATGCACTTTTCGATTTTTCCTCGTTCGGGGTGTTTCCGGAACCTTTTATGTGGAAATATTTTATGCAGACGGTTTATGGCGAGAGTCAGCTCGGAGCAGGGTGTTAGACGACATGGAAAGTGGTGCGCCATTGCTTGGTAGCAATTTGTTTATAGTAATGCAGTGCTGAATATATTATATGTATTTTTATTTTATTTTTATTGTCATTCTAGTCTAGCGGCAGTAGCTATGTACTTCAACTAAGCACGGTACACCGAAAAAAACTGATATTCATTTTTAACCTTCACAGCGAGTGTTTTTTTAGGTCACAATGGTTAATTTTACAGAAAACCTTTCGTCATTGTGGGTTAATTAAACTTGGCCTGGACACTTAATTTCAGAACAAATAGGGAAACTATGGAACGCCAAATGAATAGACCGCATTAGGTTGACATCCCTCAAAAAACGCTATTTGAGGGATTAAAACCATTGCACAAAAGTCATCCATCCATTTTTGAAAAGAATTATTAGTAGCTACTAGTATTCGTACCTCTTTGGAAAGTTGTTGTCGACTCGATGGGCTTCAAAGACAACCCGCGATACTAATAAACATTTTTAGTATCCAGGCTAACTAAATTTTTCGAACTAACAACGGCGAAATTTTCTGTACAAAATTGTATATTGTGAACTACGAAATATTAATTGTGAAGGTTAAAAATTGTTGTTAGTACCTAAGCCGCAACAGCTCTAAATTTGAGGGCACAATGAACTTCGGCCTGGGTTAAACAAAAATCATCGATAATGAAATAATGAGCCATCCAAAAATTTGCTTATTTCGCTTGCGACCTTGCCAGATTGCGATATTTATTATAAATTGATAAATAAATAAATTTTCCTAAACTTCCTACATCAAATTAAGTAAGATTCTGAACATTTTCTATCATGGACGACTAGTTATCTGTTCCCGAAACTTCTTGAAAGTATGAGGCGAAAGACTTCCGAAAATCTTTGATACCTACACACGCAAAAAATATTTCTTACAAGCTACATAAAGATCTCCTTTGCGCACGGCACAAACCTTCCTTTCTACTCCACGGAAAAGAGCAAAACCTAAAACTCACGGTCCATTTAGTCCTTAATTGAATCACGTCACTCAAACACATTGAGCCCATGAGCGCGATAATTTATTCAATCCCAATATATCCTGGCGTGAATTTATAGTGATTTGTGAGAGATATTGTTTACCTTGCCCGAGTTTACTGTTTCGCACACAAGGCCATGCCCCGAAGTAAAAGGATTGCAGCTGCTGCACCCAACAAAGGGGACTCTCAGAATGACCTCCCCCCAATCCATAGGGCTATTAGTTTCAATACTAATCGCCTATGGCAGGCGAGGGCTTTGTCTTCGACTCTCCTTTGTTTATGGCATTTCAATATTCTAAGAAAACAAAATGACTAAGGGCTGACGGATTCGGGGATTAAGTAGAAACTTTCATTAGACAAACGTGAAAGGAGCCTCATTTTCTTAGCTTGACTGTGCTTTCTTTTGTTTAGAATTTCCTTTCACGATAATTGCGCCAAATATACACCGACGAGAAAGTGTCTGTGTATATTTGGTATTAGTCGATTTTCAAGCCAAGCAGTTTCTTTTAGAGGACGAAACAATTTTAATCAGTTATTCTTCAGACAACACATACCCGCACCAGTTCCCAAAGGTACTGCAAGCACACCCGAACCCGATCAGCAAAAAAGAAAAAGAAAAGGAAACGTCGGACTTGTCCCGAACCCACAGAAGCACAGACTGCTTAAACAGACACAGCACTCGCAATTCGTTCTTAAGGGTTTCGTGCGAGCCATGACAACAACTTTATCCTTGCCGTCGTCAATATCAGACGTAAATTTATTCATCGATTTCATTGCAAAAGGTCCTTGTTATGCGTTTCGCTTATCTACATACCAACGGATTTATGCAAAACTGTCTGTCGAATGTTTCGCAAATAACTTCTCTACATCCTGCTTTAACTGCACAATTGTAAATGTTTTGAATTTATATCTAAACGTCGCATGACGTACATATATATGTCTGTGTAGAATTGTGATGTTTGTTCAAAACAATATCCACTACTGCAGGATGTCACGTTACTGCAATTTGTCGGGTGTTGCAAAAAGCACTCTGCAAGTGTGTACTATGAATAAATAAATTTTGGAATTTATCCGTTTCTGCGGGTGCATGACATTGCAAGAGACTTGCAATTATTTGAATGATTTGGTAAATTAAATTGTAGTAAATTATTGTTGACCTGGCGTTTTTCGTAATTTCAAATAAAAGGATCGATTGCCGAGTGTGGAGATAACTTTAAAATAAAATCAATCATTTATAACGTCAGTGCGGAAGATGTTTATTTACCCACTATGCCAGTTGTCGACGCTTCAAAAGCAATCGCTTGGCAGAAGTTGTAACTTAAAGTAAATCGAATTTGAGATTTATAAGTAACTTTCCAAAGCGGCAGGAATTGAAAAATTAAAAAACCTTCTCACAGAGCTGAATGTGTAGGAATTTTGCTTTTTCTACCAGGTTTTGAGTTTAACCACGCCTCTTTTTTAGAGGCGGTTTTTTTTCTGGGAACTCCTTTCAATGACGGCTGCATAAAAGTTTTATAAATGCGACGCCACCTTAACCCGAAAATATCGACAAATAAAATTACAACCAGTGTTGCCAGAATTTCAAGAAAGAATTTTGACTGCAAAAACAAAATGCTAGAATGTACGAAGCCCAAAAAATAAATGTTAAACAAAAAAATGTGTTTTCATCAGCTCTTATTTAAAATATTATTTTGTTTTTTATACAACATCTCTATGTCTGCATAATAAAAAATAAAACTCTCCTGAAAATAACTCAGAAAATAATAACAGATAAGAAACATGTTTTGGAATCAATGAATTTTGTTTTTATTGAACATTAATTGTATTAGTCTTCAGAAATAACAAAATAAAAAAAATTTCAACCAACTTTTTAAATATTTACGATACCTACACAAAAATAGGAATTACACTTTTAATTCGAGCAATCTAACTACAGTGTTTGTATTTTTTTGACTTGTGAACATGAAGTCCATCGTAGACAAGATAAAGTCCTTCGTAATCACACTTTCACTCACATTTCACATTCCATCTGATGACTGATGAGTGGGAAAGTGGTGGTAAACGTCTAAAACTTCGATGAATTGTGTGTCAGCCGTGTACACGAATGACCAAAATTTCAGTAAAAAAAGAGCAAACAAAAATACAAAAAGTGCCACAAAACCATTTGGCATTTTTGTTTTTTTAAAAAACTGTTTTTCAGTCTTCAAAAATTGAAGATCTTGCATTAAAAACGCTATAATGGCATCAATGACTATAAAATCGTAACCTCGTTAAATATCCACCAACCGAAGAATGTAAATAATTAGTCCAACTAAAACTACTTTAAGGAATTGGCTGCACAAACCAGAGATGTTCCGAAGAAATTTTGGGAATGGCTCAACTTAAGACAAATAAGTTTCCTAAACGAAAAGAAGGACGGAGATTTTTTGTAATTTCCCAAAAAATAAATACAAAATTTATGGGTGCGTTCGCTTGGTAAATCTTTTAACCAGCTGTTATTTTAGTGACTGCATTCAGTCGAGTAAATTGGCATTTCCTGATTACGTGTTTTTTTATTGTTCAACATTTCAACAACAACTTGCAGCCTTATTCATAACATTTAATTAAAGCTGAGTTAGAGCTAATTTTGGTTTAATTGCAGAAAACCTTATTCATAATGTTTTTCTAAAGATAATTCACACTTAATCAACTGTCAAAAAAATTAAAGTTGACCTTCAGCTAATGGCAGCTATTCGCTATTGGGGTCGGAATGAAGTAAACCAAGTGTACATATAATTTCCGCTCAAAATGTGATTTATGTGAGCTGTCAAAACTCTTAAGTGACACGAAATACGCGAGTGCTGCCAAATTGTCGGAGTAGTTTTGCTTAATTAACTGATTAGCTACTACATGGCAAATTTATTTTTATGAATATACATTTTCGACAAGAAGATTAAAGTCAAATTAACTCATTTGACGTGAGTTAGTGGAGACACTGTTAATCTGTTGATTAAGGAAATCTAATAAATAAGGCTGTTTGATTTTTAAATTCTGAGACAAATGTGAGCCATTTCTGTTTGGCTTAGTGCGTTCAGCCAAAGCTAAAATAATTGAGCCAAATTACCCCATTTTTAACTTAAGCACAACGCTGTGCACAATAATTACGTCAAATTTTACTTACTAACTTGAGTACATTTTCTTTTATTTATCCGAGGCGGTAGTATTTGTTTTCGTTTTACGAAGTTTGTCGGAATTGAATTTGAACAATACAGCATAATGGTTCAGTGATCCTATGCCGCGGGTAATTTTCCATTTTGATAGTACTTCACACCTCTAAGTAAGCTTAAAGGTTGAAGGAAATTTTTCTACCTTCCACAATGAGGGAAATTTAATTTTAAATGCTGCATTCATATTGTAACAGACTTTATAAATCGTGTGTTATATTTTAGTCCAATAAATCGAAAACAAAAGAAATGAAAAATGAAGGAAATTATAAACAGTCTTTTCACTCAGTGGGTTGTATTTTTTTTTTAAATTTAGTAATGCAACGAATACTTTTGGACTGCATTTTTAATGTCTGTTGTTTGAAAATTCAATATACATGTAAATATCTTTAGAGAAATTTTTTTTTGCAAGCGACATGGAAAATCTATGAATTTCATGGAAATTGTGGGAAATTAAATGCCCAAAGTCTAGTATCACTCATTTTACTTGACATGGTAGTCTTTCAATGTTGTTTAATTTGTTTTAAGGCGCATAAATGAACAGTCCTAAGGAAATTTATTTCATGTCCAATAAACATTGCTGTACTTATATATATATTTAAAAAATGCACCAAATTTTCCCACTGTGATGTGACACTGAAGGAAATGTGAAATGATGAAAATGTGACTTTATCAAGTCCCCCATGGCCATTTCATACTCATGGAGGTCACCGATAAGACACCTAAACTGCAGGACAACTCATCCATGGACATTTGAGCCCCCTCGAATTGTTGCACATAGGTTGGCTCCAAGGATAAATATCATTCTAATATCCGAAAGCAATGAAAATGATGGTGGGTGAAATTTCAGCTCAGTTTCGTGAGTTGTATGGGCGGTATTTAATTCCAACAAACACATCCTCTAAACCAACCAGAAGGATGAAGAACTCTCCTTCGACTTCACTTATAATTATTTGGCCTAATTTTGTACATTTAAAACATTTGATTTATTTTAATTATTAAAATTTGTTCAAAACCAATAAGTCTGTGTCTCTCTCGAATGTATGTGCCTGCAACTGCACCAATCCCACACTCCATAAAAAAGTCCTGCAAACAGGCCATAATGGACCACTCACAAAATATCGATTTACAAAATGCATCACGATACAATATTTTGTTTGATTTGATTTTCTGTTTGTACTTATTGGATTGCATTGACCACCCACGAGGAAAACGTTTATTTACAGCTTATTTTCAGTTTTTGTTTAATGCACTGTCACAACACTGGATTTTGTCAACATTAAAAATTAAACAAAAATTTAAAGTGCCCTTTTTAAATGCATCCTATTATTATTTACCCCCTTAAAGGAATGACGAAAAAAAAAATATCAATTTAAAAGAAAAATCGAATGCCAACTAATGTCTGAGTGAATGTTGAAGAACGACGCATGACTATCCGTATCTGGTGTGATTTTGAAGTCTCATCGCATGTTAAAGTCCCTGTCTCTCATGAAATATGAATGCGAATGCAAAACGTATCTACATGCATCCAGTTTTTGTAGACAAGCATGATCCGCACTTCAGAATGCCAATGCATGTGTAGTGTTTGCGACTGTGAATGTGAATGTTCCTGTCAAGTGTCTTTGCATTGTGAAACCACTTAACAAATAATAGATACAATACACTCTTAGTTGCATCTTGTGTACCTAAATGTTTTATTATTTTTTCTTACTCGTACCTAAGGCATGCACTTGTATCTCTTCCTGAATGCGCTCTTCAGTTTGAATGTGAATGTTTAATTTTTGTTCCTTTCTTATTTTTATTGCAAATTGTCAATGTGTTTGCTGCATTAGGTTTAAAACCAAAACCAAAGTAAATAAATTCGAAACACAAGTGTTAAATAAAAAAGAAAAAAAAAGTATAATATATATACCCGCTTCATTACATTTTTTTGATTTAATTTCTTTATTTACCCTCTTTGGACATTGTTTCGCGAAAATGTTTATTTATTCTCTTGAAATATGAATTTATCGTTTTTTATTGTTTCAAAATTTCCATAAAATTGTGATTTCCGTTTTCCTTTGTCGTACATTTATCAGTTTTTTTTTTTTTTATTTTCTCTTGATTACAATTAACCAAAGTTGAATTACCAAGTTCTATTACAAGTTGAACGGGTAAAAAAAAATCTTTAAAAAAAAATAAAAATAATTTAACATTAAATTAGAAAAGAAACGTGTAACGTTATGAGGCAAATTTAGCTTAAATTGAATATTTCCACGGAAATATGCAACGAAAAAAATAAATAAATGAATGAACATACAGTCTTTTGAGTTTTCTATTTTATTCAATGACTTTTGTGTTGTTACTTCTCCGTTTTTAGTTTCTCTCTTAATTATTTTTTGTTTTTCAATTTGGAACAAAAAAAAAATCTAAATCTTCAAAAAACAAAAAACAAATTGAAAAAATTATTAAATAAAAAAAAAATGAAACTGCATGCTTTCTCGCTTTCATTCTTCATTTTCTTTATTATTACAAAAAGAAAAAACAATATTATTACAAGAAAAAAAAATATATATATATATCTTAGTTTGAAATAAATTAAATGTTCGCGAATGGTTTGCTGGACGAAGATTCTAAAATGTACTTTCTATTCTTCCCATCTATCGACCAATTGTGATCCAATCGACAATGAAACGAAATCGCATACGCCTTCAATTGAATCGGAATCCAATGACGACCGAATTGAATAGGTGGATTTACGGCACATGGATGAACAGCAGGGCAGCAATATAGTCGACGTTGGAGTTGATCTGTCGGAGTTTTATATGTCCGTCGAATGGGATATCCTGGAGGTGCCAGCAGTGAGGTGAGCTCGATTTGATGAATTATTTATTTATTTATTTATTTTGTTTGTATTTGTATTTATTGGGTATGGGCTGAATGGAACTGATTATTTTATGGAGATTTTTCTGTGCCCCGTCGTTTTTACGCTTTGTTACTGAATATTAAATTTGAACGCGTGAACTAAATGTGAGCACATATACGTATATCTGTTGTGAGCGTGACAATCCTCGGGATGAGCTGCTCTTTGTGCACAGGGATGCTTTTCATGCTTTGAGCGTTGAGTAATTAATGGCTTCGGGAAATCGCTGGTGGGTTTTTTTTTCAATGTGAACGAGAGTTGGTTTTTGTTTCCGTATCCATTGTCAGTATATTCGGAGTGGGCGTGCGTGCTGGTCGATCCTTTTGATACCACAAACAATATATGGCAACTGAGTTGGTTGTCATATTTCATAAGCATTCTTCGCCCTGTCAATCCTATTTCACAGGACGATATTTACATTGCTCCTGAAACTGTTCTGCCATTCGGACTACTATCTGCCCATGTTCGACTTCTTTCTCACGAAGACCATCAATCAACGCACGTTTTGGCAGTTTTGATAATTTGTGCGCATTTTATCTTGAAGCCAAATCTGCCGGATAAATGCGGCAAAATTTATTCAAATTACACCATTCGCAACTATTGAGCTTCCGAATTACTTCAGTGTCAAGCCAAACACTAAAACTCGTCGAGCGAGTTGTTTCCCACTTCTGTCCAGTCCTCCTCAAAAGTTAAACCACCAGTTTTACTTAATCCTTCGATGGAGCCAGTATGCACTCCTTTAGTCCAACTTATACAAAAACTTTGGTTTTATTTAATTCCTTCCAAGTTTCGACGTAAATCTCATTTCTAATTCCATTCCGATTCCACTTGAAAACAAGACATGAGCTCATCAAACTATTTTTTTTTTTCTAAATTTTCTCCACCAAAGGCAAAACTTTTACCACTCTCCACAAGCGGGAGGGAACTCATATCTCTGTTTTTTGCATGATTCATTTGGTGTTGGAAGAAATAATTTAATTTTCGCAAATTCTGCTCCATCTGTGCTTAGGTAGGTACCTACACACAACCAGCAACGCCACAAGCACAATTAAAAGTTAACATTTTGCTAAGAGTAATTATGGTTAAAATTGAATTTGCCGCCAACAAATAAAACACAAATTGCTACAAGAAGAAGAAGAAACACATCATTTAGCATTCGGTGGAAATTCATACAAAAATGTTACGCATACGCCTCCTAATGCACTGAACATGAATGCAATCGTGCGGACAGAGCTGCCGCACCGCATTTCGTCTGCCTCGGCATTTTGCATTTTTTTTTTCTTTGCTTAGTTTTGCCAGTAAAATTATAACGATTGCAATTATTTTGTGGGTTCAGTTTACGTGCTAGTGCTATACCAATATCACCCTCAAGTTATTTCATCATCACGTCACCCTTCCGCGTGGTGAATGTGAATGCCACATTTATCCCGCAATAATGGCAAGGATTTGGAGGCAGGGAAATATGAAGTGGAATACGACCGATTGCTATGCAAATTATTGCACATCCCGTTTATGGATATTAAACCTGTGAATGTTGCCAGACTTAAGATATTATTTTTTTTTATTTTTAATAAAACGTTGCCAGTCATATTATTTTGAAATGGAAGCGAGTGGAAAGTCTACTCACACACAAAAGCTGAAGGGACTAATATTATTTAAGGATTTTTTTTTTATTATTTGCGGATATACTCCTCTTTATTAAGTTGGTACACAGATCTAGGAAAATAGGAAACGATTTAAGACGATTGCTTTAAAGAGCCCTTAAAATCGCCTTAATTCGTATTTCTTACAGCAATACTCCACAGCTAGATGGCAGTAGCTTTTAACTACGGCTGTTGTTCAGAATGAAATTAAAAAAATATTCCCAAGACATGAACAAACACAACAAGTGGTTTCTTTGTGCAGTGAAAGTTTCAAATAAGTAAACATTTGAGGGTCTACTGAATAGCTAATCGGGACAAAACGCGTTTTGGAGTAAGAGCCGCATACATTTCCTCGGCTAGATGGCAGCAGCTATTAGTTCGCTGAGAAACATTTCGAACTATACGTAGATTTTGTAAAAAGAAGAATGGCTCGTAGTAGTTTTTTTTTTATCCTAGTTCAAAGATGTTGTTTATACGACCAACGAGGATAAGAGGCTCACATTTTATAAAAGTGAGTCCTACCAGTAATTTCCTAAAAATAGAACCTTCGAAGTAACTCCAAACCGTCTCTTGATGGAGACTCACGTCCAAGATTATGAGATCACCACCAACCTCCTCTATAAAAAGAAATAAATAAATAAATAAATTGTTTTCGCAATAGGTCCGTAGCAGGACCCTAGGCCCAGCTTCTCAACACCATCCATTTTGTGCGGGATTTTTCATTTTTGGGACGAAGGGAAGGGGTGTGCAATTGAGAAGCTCTTTCATGACAGTTATGCTTTTGGATGTTTGTCAAACGTTCGCGAGAGGCGGCGCTGTGGGGAAAAACCTCAAGTTGGAATTTGGAACCTGGGAAACCCTCGCTTAGTGGACCAACACACAAATCACTTAGCCACTGCGCCGACTTTCCCTCTACGTCCGCATTTCGCATTAGTTGTTTGGAGCCAATTCTTACACCGGCGAAAAATACATCGCCTGCGACTCCCGGCTGAACTCGCCAGCGAACGAAATCTTTTTTCGAAGAACTTGAAGCGAACGAAATGCGAATCGCCGGAGATAATGTCACTGGGCCTTACCAATAATCATTATTAACCTTCTAAAATATTTTGTAGGTCACAATATGAAATTTTGTGTGGAAAATTTCGCCATTTTGCGTTTGAAAAATTTAGCCTGGACACGAAAAATGATTACTAGTATCGCAGACTATCATTAGGCGGACCCAAAAACGACCCTTTTTATGCAGATACTATACACATCCTGCTCGATTTTCCTTAGTATGAAAATTCCCTTTGAAATGGCTGATGGCAACACTATATCCCTCGCATTGGATTTCGCCCTCAAAATTCAAAATATTAGTAACGTTATCTGAAAGGCACACATATTACCGCTCATTTGCACAAATTCACGCAACACAACAGAAAATAAAAAAAAAAAAAAAAACAAGAATTAACAACATCCCCAGGGAATCGTTGGTCGACAACAATGCTCAGAGGATAGCATTTCCCACTGAAGAATAATGTTTCACATCCACTTCCTCTATTCCAGCTTCCACCTCCACCCAGCACACAGATACAGATACAGATACTCGTACCACTGTTGAATCGCATTTATTCACTGTAATGATTTCCGTTTTAATGGAAACATGAAAATTTTCTCCAATGTCCCCCGTCCTTTCGAACATTCGTCTTAGGTCCTTAGGATGTAGTGAACGTTAAATTTATGTTTATTTATTTTAACTCGTGTTCATTCATTCATTCTACTTGCTGTCATTTTCGGTTCCCAACTCGGATGCTGCTGCTGCTGTTGCTGCCACAGAAACGAAAAGTTCTATACATGCTGCGACGAGCCATATTTGGATATCACATTCAACATAACGATGCGGAGGAAGACTCTGTTCTACACGGTGAACATAATTATTCCTTGCATGGGTATATCATTCCTGACGGTGTTAACGTTCTATTTGCCATCAGATAGTGGAGAGAAGGTAAGTGACACCGCTTTTTGTGTTTTGCTTTTCCTCTTTTTATTGTGCAGGCAGCAGGCAAACCATAAGGGATCACCCACCAACCGCCACTGTGCATTTGCAGAAAATGCAAAAAGGACATCCACTTGGTATGGATATACCCGAGCAGCGCTTGGTAGCAAAAGGCGACGATAAAACGAAGATGTGCCCTGGTGCTTGGGCTTTATTTTTTCTTGCCTTGTGGGCCGAGGATTATCCCATGACACTATCTAGATCCTTTTTGCACACAAAGTGTCGTGTTGAAGGAAGGGAAATTGTTAAAATATGTACCGGATGTCTGAATTAAGCGGTGTTTAATTGAAATTAGGTACATTTTTAATGGCTGCTTGCCTCTGTCTTGTGGAATCCTTTTGTGGCTGACTATAATGTGAGGTTAGGTAGCTGGGCTACATGGAAAATAATCAAATAAGGGATGTTGCCTCGGTGAAAATGTTCTCAATAGACTGCGATGACAAGGTGAAAGGAGCCCGACACATCATTGGACGGGTATTTGTCTCATTGCAGGCCTTCCAAATTCGGACAACCTTTAAGGGAGCTCATAATAATGTCGGGACAAGCAGCCGCTGTTGCGGCATACACAATACGTACGTGTTCCAAACGACCTAATTGGGAGACAGTCTTTCGAGCGCGTTGCTCGTGCGAAACAGAGGTTCGCCAGACATTTGGGAAAATCTAGGATCACCAAAAAACCAATGCATCCGAGTTGAATTGTCCTTAAACTGTCTTGTAAATTTAAAGGAAGAATTATACTCTCAAAATGGGTACAACGCTGTTTTGACATGCTTATACTTAAGGAGCTTGCGTAACTTATAAACTCCTACTTTTGATGAAGGAAATTCACAAACCGACGGTTAGATCTTTCAAAAGTCCAGGCAAAACTCGCACATGAGGTTGGCGGAGAAAGAGGAACTCCAAATGATGCGAAGGTGGACCAAGTCTGGATAGTTCCGCAACTTCAACCTACGCTGGCACGGGATTTCAAAACTAGGCATGGCTCTATAAAGCTCGTCTCTATTAGTGTTATCAAAGGTACCTATCCAAAAGGATGCCTATTTAAAAATTTTCGGTCTTTTACAAGATCGACCTAAGCTACAATAGATCATGTTTGGCCGTTGGTCAGCTTTTCCGGTCTAGAACTGCACTAATAGGGACCTAGCGCTCAATTTTTCTTTCACACTGTATGGTCTGTGCAGTGTTGAGGAGACTCATGACTTCTCAGTTGTCGCACATGACAGGATCTCCTCTCTTTAGGACTGCTGAGATGGCACTCATCGCGAATTTGTACTTTCGACCAAATTTTACAGGTGAGCTGTCGGAAGCCGCCTAACAAACCATTTCTTCATACTTTGAAAAGCTCAGTGCCACAGTCGTCAGTTCCCGTTTTGCCCGATGGCGGCGTATTGTTCATCATCGCCGTTTAACAATGTGTATAAGTGATCCTTTTATTAGCAACTGCGTGAACAGTTCCCGCTTCAAACTTAATAGCCTTGGCATGGTTGTCGAATCTCATTCTTGGAGTGATGTCTTCCTACCAACTTAACCGCATTCTTCTCGTGGTCCCTCTTTTTTATGCACTTTTCTCCTCTGTTCACAAAGGTGTCATAAGCAGCTTTTATCGCGATCCTGTTTTCGAGATTAACCCCTGGCATAAACTAGCCAACCTTTATCATCGTATCATGGGTTTTTTTTAAGCTTGCGCATCAGAGGTGACACTCTTGACGACTTCCTGACAGCGCTGGCATTGGTCTTCTCGACTTAAATCTGGTGGCACGAAAACTCTTAAGGAATTTGGGGGAACTTATTTGGCAAATTACAGTCTTTTAGTATACCATCAACCTGCAGATGTTGACTTTCTTAGAGCATAATATTCCAGTTGAAGGACTATTAAAGGATTTTGTCTCGACTTGTGGTTTGGATCTGCGTTCTCCTAATACCAAGTCAAGGTCAGTTTACAGGGTTCAGGTAGCACTTTCATGAACCTATCTGCCCGAAAGGAGTCAACTTGCCTTACCAATAAACATTTTTAGTTTCGGCTCTAAATTTTAGTAGTTCACAATGGCAATATCTTACAAAGTTCGCAATTGTGAGCTTCCATAAAGTCGAGACTAAAATTTTGTTATTGATTTATCGCGTAATGCATTTTACATAGCGCCGGGCTTGATGCTTTGACATTCTGGGTTGCATTCGATCAACAAAGTCGTTGACCTCTTGCTCACTGCTAGTGAAGTCCTTTTTTGTACTCGTTCTCGCTATAACCAGCGACTAAAGTTTCACATTCCCTGCTGCTAGGCTACAACCTTTAAAGGACGAACTTCTGCTCAGTGCAGACATTTTTCGAACTTTAATTTAATTCGACACATAAATTGTTGGAATCACCTGCAACACCGAACAGCCCCCAGCGCAATAATTGTGCCGAGAAGCAAACTGGCTTTGGATTGATTAAATTGCATAAACAATTAGGTAAACATTTCATCGAACGCACACGTAGGGCGTTGCAGTTTGTCCCCTTTACTTTGTCAACCCCATGCATATTTAAATATCCTTTCAATATATACCCGCAGCTGAATTTAAACTCTTCTCTCTTCCACAGGTTACACTCTCGATATCCATTCTTATTAGTCTCCATGTGTTCTTCTTGCTGGTTGTCGAAATCATTCCACCAACATCTCTAGTTGTGCCTTTGCTAGGGAAGTACCTAATATTCGCGATGATATTAGTCTCAATAAGGTAAGTCGAACACGTATTATCGCGCCGAAGAGGCGTGCGTTTTTATGTCATAACAAGTACATTTATGCCGCAATTTATGTTGGTCGTAAAGTGTACACCACATTTCACATTCATGCATACAAGGGTTGGCCATTAAATTTAAAACTTTAACCTCACTCGTTAAATCGCTTAATCAAATAAAAACGGACCGCATGTGCAGGGGAAATGGTTGTGAAACCATTTTAACGTTTTATTGAACCACTTCAGATGTGACCACTTTTCCGTAGCTGTGCTGTTTTATTTTCACTATAAAAATTTTAATTTTCACCAAATCGATTTTCGTGTTTATGCAAAGTTGTCTTTATGATTTTTGTACACGAAAATAGGTGGACCCTCGGTCGATTTATCCGGATTTGTGGTTGATCGGCAGGCATTTTAGAGAAATCCACTCAATAAGTTTTATTGCAAGAAAGAATTTGTCACATACATTTATTTAAATGCAGCTTAAAATTGTGTGTGTTTTTTTAGACCTAATCCTGTTTTATTGCGTGTTACCAGTTGCAAATTTTAGTACTTGATTTATGACAGAGATCTGCAAAGATGGCAACATTCAGTCGTTTTCTATCGCACAAAGGTTTTACTTCGGGTAAATCTAAAAACGAAAGAAATTTACGTTTGCGTGAAGTTAGACAAACGAAATTTCATTGACATTTTCGTTTTCGTTTTTTTTTTCTGTTTTTTGTTGCTCTAAAAACGAACGAGGATTTTTCTTAAAAAATTGTGAAGTGTATTATCGAAAACGGTATATTAAGATTGTTGAAAGCAACCGAAAATATAAAAATCTATTTTATTTTAATTATTAATCTGGTTTTTGAAATAAGGAACAAAGCGTTTGGATATATTTTCAAAAATACTACAAGTAGTTTCTTAACAATTGTCAGGGGAACATCCGTTGTGTTCCCCTGACAATTGTTTCGAAATTGTTGTCGATTTGTCTGCAAATGAATTTTTTGTATTAACAACATTTTTCTTTAATTAATTTTACAGTATGAATCCCATTTGCGTCCTCACACCCAACCATTCTTAAAAAATAAGGTGTCAAAAGCAAGATACATTTCTAAATCAGTGGAAAATAGCTGGCAATGCTGTTCACTGCTGCTTTGTATTAAAAGACTTCCCAAATGGATCGAAATAAGTTCGATTACAACAAACCAATCGATACTGCTGCATAAATATAGCAAAATAAAATATTAAGAGCTACATAACCTTAAAAGTAAAAGTTTCAAAAATGAACATTCTAGGCCCCTGTCAAAATCAAAGTTCCTCGAACTGTGTAGATTATACCAGAACTATGCAATGTAGACTACACTGCTTCTTAAAGCACGTATGACACTATATTTTTATTTTAGTTTTTCCTGCTTTTAAAATTAAACTAGAGCAGTACGAAAAATTGGAACGCAAAAACGCGTCAGTGCGTACCTACACCAACTTTATTAATGTGGACACATTAAAAAAAAAAAAAAAAAAATTGCAAATGTATTCAAATTACGTTGTTCAGCTGCAGGCAGCTTTTTTGACATTTCAAGATTAGATATTTCAAAACAAATTCGTTTGAAAACTATTTGTGGTTGCTTTGGAAAAAAATTTTTTTGCGCGGAAAGAGAATGGGGACGTTCAAGAATCTAGTTTATTAAGTCTGACAGCTGGCCAACTTGATGTGTCTCAGTTTTGATTTTCAAGGTCGGTCACATAAAAAGTTTTTTTTTAGTTGACGTCTATGGATAGGTAGTCGACGAGTCTAATCAAGAATCTTATGACTGAGTTCTAAGTTGATAGTTCTCATATGTGGCTGACAAAGGAAAAAGAATACCTTACCGACCAAGCTAGTTTTTGCATCATTCAAGGTCCAGATTGAGCTAGTCGACTTAAGATAACTAGATTCTTGAATGTGCCCAATATCTTTTTACATACTGCCTTACTAATAATCAGTTTTAAGTTTCAGACTAAATATTTCGAAGGTCACAATATGCAATTTTGTATGGAAAATTTCCCCGTTGTGAGATTAAAAAATTTAACCTGCATTCATTTCTTTATTTCTTTACAAATTCAAACTACCTGAACAAAATATTTTTTTTCGGAAACAGGGCCTAGGGAAATAGGACATTAACATTAGCGAATAATTCCACAAGAAAAGAAGGCAAATAGAATAGGGTAGTTCGCGACAACGTCAGTATCAAATGAGAAGAAGAAAAATCCAAGTGACAGCTAAACAACTTGTAGGAAAACAAAACGGATTTTGTATGGATGTAGTCTAATTATGTTAAAAATTTACTGAAAAGTGCATAAAAAAGTGCAAAAAACAAGATAAAAGCATTGTTAAATTAAAAAATTATGTTTATCAAACGTAAATATTTGGCAACAACTGAGAAGTTAAAGTAATGGCAATTGTGCGCTTTTCAACAATATTTGAACAAAACACTAGCCTGGCCATTATAAACCAGCTTTGTTATCCCACAAGTTTTTTTGGCAAAAAAGAAAGCCCATCTGTGAAAAGATGTGAAAAGATGGGCTTAGCGAAACACTCTATCGAAATCGAAATGTAGTCACTGAACCAGTTCAGTTCGAAGGCAAATAAAGGGTGATTTTTTAAGAGGTTTAGAACTTTTTTTAAAAAAAAAACACAAAAAATTCGAAAAAATGAATAAAATATTTATTTGAATCGATAGTTTGAACCTTGCAATTTAATGTTTAAAGATAATTTCATGCAAATGTTGACCGCGGCTGCGTCTCAGGTAGCCCATCCGCTGAGTCCAATTTTGGCATACTCTTTCACACATATCGGCCGGTATCTCACGAATGAATGCATGGATGTTGGCTTCCAGTGCGTCAATCGAAGCGGGCTTGTCCCTATACACATTAGCCTTGGCATACCCCCACAAAAAATAATCTAATGGTGTCAAATCGCACGATCTAGGCGGCCAATTGACCGGCCCGAATATTCTTCCGAATAGACTGCTCAGAAGGTCGAGAATGCCGATCATAAAATGGAAGCAGCGCGATGAACATTTCGAACCGAGCACGAATTTTGATAGTAAAATTCAATAATTTGCAAGCGTTGTTCATTTGTAAGACGATCCATGGTTAAATTGCAAACCAAACTGAAGCTGTTTGACAGTGACACAAGGTACTAAACACACGTCAGCTGTCAAAACCAGTGTTGCCAAAACCAAACCAGCTAAAAAATCACCCTATAGAATGGAAATCGAAATGTAGACACTGAACTGGTTCAGTTTATATTGTTCAGAGCGAACATGCTCACGCAAACTTAGCGCTTTTTTCGCTGTGTCAGCGCTTTACTGTGCTATGCATTTTCGCGTACGAGATTGTTGTCGGGCAGAGTTAATTTAGAAAGTTGTTTCTTACTTTGTATTTATTTGGATTATGCTGGTATGCATACCAGCTGCAAGAGTATCGCGCCAGAACAATAAAGTAGAAGATAATCCTGTGCAGAAGTCGTTGTCTTCCAATTTAGGAAGATTGAAAGATTATCACGTTTAAAACGACTTCCATCAGAGGTTTTTTTTTAAGAAAACCAAGCTTTAAAATCAAAACAAACTCCACTAGAGACAGTATAGCCAAGAGGATATTCAAATCCCAGCTTTCGTGTACGTGACGGAACGAAAGCGACCGATACTCCTTTTCAAAGACCAAGGCATTTTGGAAACAGACCGCTTCATTAAGAGGTGCAAAGCTGCACTTTCTTTGCCAAAGATTATATTCATGCATCTTTATGTAAGCAATCCAATGATGTGCAATGCAATCAGAACCAGACTTTTTATTTAAGAACTAAAGGGTGATTTTTTAGCTGGTTTGGTTTTGGCAACACTGGTTTTGACAGCTGACGTGTGTTTAGTACCTTGTGTCACTGTCAAACAGCTTCAGTTTGGTTTGCAATTTAACCATGGATCGTCTTACAAATGAACAACGCTTGCAAATTATTGAATTTTACTATCAAAATTCGTGCTCGGTTCGAAATGTTCATCACGCGCTGCTTCCATTTTATGATCGGCATTCTCGACCTTCTGAGCAGTCTATTCGGAAGATTGTGACCAAATTTCGCACCAAATTTACTTTGTTATACATTAAACCACCAACACGTTTACGTACTGTGCGTAGTGAAGAAAATATTGCGGCCGTATCAGCTAGTGTGACAGAAGACCGCGAAATGTCGATTCGGCGCCGTTCCCAGCAGTTAGGCCTTTGTTACAGCACTACGTGGAAAATTTTGCGGAAGGATTTGGGCGTAAAGCCTTTTAAGATACAGGTGGTGCAAGAACTAAAGCCAGCCGACCTACCACAACGCCGAATTTTTGGTGAATGGGCTCTTGGAAAGCTGGCCGAGGATCCGCTTTTTTATCGAAAAATTGTGTTCAGCGATGAGGCTCATTTTTGGTTGAATGGGTACGTAAATAAGCAAAATTGCCGCATTTGGAGTGAAGATCAGCCAGAAGCATTGCAACAGCTACCAATGCATCCCGAAAAAGCCACTGTTTGGTGCGGTTTATGGGCCGGCGGCATTATTGGGCCATATTTCTTCAAAGATGATGCGAATCGCAGCGTTACTGTCAATGGTGAACGCCGAGCGATGATAACAAACTTTTTTTTGCCCGAAATGGAAGTTCTTGACTTGCATGATATGTGGTTTCAACAAGACGGTGCCACATGCCACACAGCACGCGAAACAATGGCGCAATTGCGAGGCGAGTTTGGTGAACAGTTAATTTCAAGTTTCGGGCCGGTCAATTGGCCGCCTAGATCGTGCGATTTGACACCATTAGATTATTTTTTGTGGGGGTATGCCAAGGCTAATGTGTATAGGGACAAGCCCGCTTCGATTGACGCACTGGAAGCCAACATCCATGCATTCATTCGTGAGATACCGGCCGATATGTGTGAAAGAGTATGCCAAAATTGGACTCAGCGGATGGGCTACCTGAGACGCAGCCGCGGTCAACATTTGCATGAAATTATCTTTAATCATTAAATTGCAAGGTTCAAACTATCGATTCAAATAAATATTTCATTCATTTTTTCGAATTTTTTGTGTTTTTTTTTTAAAAAAAGTTCTAAGCCTCTTAAAAAATCACCCTTTAAATACCGAATTCAATTTCTGCAAAAATTTAATAAAACTACATTTACACTGCACCTAAATTCATCGTTTTGGCTAGATTTAACATTTCAGCCCAAATGTCCAGCATTTCGCCATACATTTCCAACAATTCCAAATGTTGAATTTCAGCGAAATGTTGAATTTCGTCGCTGCATTTGTAAATTGTAAGTTTGTCAAATCAAACAAACCTCTTTGCAAATTCCGCACGTCATTTAACTCTCCAGCCGCTGACAAAAAAAAATGGGGCTGTCACTTCTGACTTCTAATCAGAAAAAAAGATCAGTAATCAATTCCGACACCAGCTGTCATTTGAAATGTTGAAGTTTCAGTGGGAACGCCAAACTGGATTTCGAATTTTTTTTTCCCGAAATGTTAAATTTAAGTGCAGTGTAAATGTACCATTAGCTAAAAATTTTTAAATTCCGCATTTTGTATACAGTTTTGTTTTATTGAACATCTCCAGCAACGCAAATGAAAGTAGAAATTATTCAACAATTCTATAGTCGTTTTCCTCTGAGCCAAGATGTCAATCACCCTGAAAGTCTGCAAGCATTTGAGCTAAAATGTCAGAATCTTCTATTTTCGGTATTTACCTTCGATATTTCGTGTGCGCTTGAGATTGCAACAGCTCATAACACAGTCTTACGTAGTGGTTTCTACATAGCTGGGCGAAGTAAAATTGAACAGACATTCAGCTGACAACGGACATCATTCATCCTCGTAAAACCCTACATCCCTCAAATTTGGTGTACACATCAATGCTTCGCCGTTGTTTCAAAATGCCCCAATAATCGTGTTTTTTTTTCCCCATAATTCTTATTCAGTGTCTTTATATTTACAGCTGTGCTCTACTCGAACACGTTCTATTTTGAGCGCACTAAAACGCTTTTCCTCGAAGAAGCAATAAACTCCCAACACCACCCCAAGCTGCAGGGTAAGACAAAAATAACGACCAACTTCTTATAATTAAGTTCTCGTCGTGGATTCTGTATACCTATATACAATCTTAAAATTTATTCCGAATTTATTTCCCCCGAAATGGTCCGTAAACTTTTGCGCCGTTTCACCTTTTATAATATCTCGCGCGCGGCATCACTGTGACACCGTTTCGCCCGTCCTTTCAAGGTTGCCGTCCATTGTGACCAAAAAACAGCGAAAAGCGTAGAAGAAGAGAACCGATAAATCAACGGAAATGCCCGCTTCTAGTAAAGCCTCCTGACACACTTACATCTCCGTGCTGTACCCGGCAGGACTCGGCCGTTTGGAGGCAATATAATCGGAATAAATTATTTCAACTTATAATCCTAAGTTGGTCGGCGCTATTTTCACGCTGAAACTCGAAATCGCTGGTGGCTCTCATGTTTGCGTCGCACGGCACAAGTCTGCGCTGCAAATTGCCAACAAAAGGCAGAAATTAAATGTTTTCAGTGCTTAAGGTTAGCCTGGCTGGTTGGGGGCAATGAGATAGGATGTCTCCTTGGCTTGTGTGAGTTATTGTGTTCGCGCTAAAGTGGGGAGGGTGGCAGAGGCAATGGACTCTTACATAATTACGCCAAGTTCGTTAATAGGATTTTTTGTTCACCCTCTTCTTTTGTAAATATGTGCCTATTTTTTTCTTAGGGAATGAAACGCTATTTTCGAGTTAACGTTTTTTTTCTTTGTGCGTTTGTACGAGTGTGTGTCCTATTTCGAGCTTCCGGTCATTGAAAGTTAATAGTGTCGTTTGTGTGGCGAGGTCTTTTCAGAAATGATGCCTTAAGCCTGTATAAAACTAGAAAAGGACACGATAATGGGCTGTGGGGTGTACGCATTTACTCTTTTCGAACACAGACAAATTTGACTTCCATTCGAACGGGACAGAGGACAAATTGGTTGGGCAAATTTGTATGGAGAGAACAATTGTTAGATCCTAATACACAGTATCAGACATCTAATGATGGTTTGAAGGATCTTCTTGTTTAACGGCTACAAGTGGTGCTTACGAAGACAGCCCCTTGATAACTGCACTTCAGATTCGAGGAGAATAACTTCCTATCTAACAGCGATTGACGAGAAGGAGGCTTGCAAGGACAATGCGTTATAAATAGTCGTAAGGCTCTTTGGATAAATAAAACGCAAACAGTGAAGAAGAAGAACCTTCAACGTCTTGCGTATCACATTGGAAAACTTGATTTTGTTAAAGGATATAAATAGATAGGACCATAGGTTAAGCTTGGGGTTAGGTAGGTGCAGTTTTCTTTGCTTTCTAGCCAAGTACCATCTCTACCGGGAAAGAAAAAAAACGAAGCCATTTTGCAGGCGAAAAATTTTCCAATAAATTCTGAAATACATATTCGAACCCACCAATTACGTAAATTAGCCTGATTATTTATGTTGGACAGACATTGATTGATGGCTGTTCTTCTTGCGTCACAGCCCTTCTTCGCACACTCATCAGGATTGGCTTTTTAACACGCTTACCCTTCGTGGATATGAAGGAGCGACACGACGCCATTTGTGCTCGTAAATATCTACATCGTCATTTTATACAGAGCTATCAGTTGGCATTTGTCCCTGAAGTCCATCCTTACACGCAGTAATCACTCAGTACGTGTTCACGCATAAAACACAACGAATCAGTACAAAGTTCCTCGGCTAAGTTCTTTGTCATTGAGCGGAGTCCACACTCCAAGCAGCCCATCAAGTGGACTCCCACTAATATATTCATAACTCTTGCAACCTTGACACGTGTGCGCCTGGAATATTGTGACTAATTAATCCGGCCATCAGAAAATAAATAAATCTGCCAAGACAAATCCGATAAGCAACACAGCGCGAGAGGACAAAGTATACGTTGCTCTGCCCCAATTTGTATTCACTTCCTTGCCGCGCAATCATTTTAATTAACTCTGTCGTATACGTAACATTTTTTTTCCATCATTCATTTATTTTGTAACGAAAGATGGTTCCGCCTTATGAATTTGCGATGTTGTACAACTCCCACTCCTCTAAAGAAATACAGGAATTCGCCTTGAAGTAATTGAGTCAGAAGGGGGTTATCCTGGCAGTGTAGTGTGAGTAGGCATGCTTGCATAAGCGCTCGACGGAGGTGTGGGATCTTTTCACTATCGTTAACCAAACCCAAACCAGAAAGGAGATCATGAGATAGTGACGATGCTCTAGTTGACAGGGACTCGATCGCTACCCACTACATCAGCTTAACATGTGTAGCATCCGTGGGGATGGTGGAGTAGCCTATGCTTGCTGCTGCTGGATTGGATGATCTTCACCGATTTGTTTTTCTTGCGGCTTGCAGAGTTGATAGCTCAGTTTAGAACTACCACTCATGGCCTTTGCGGGTGCACTACCTGATTAAGGACACAAACCACAAACCTGACTGGCTAGGTGGTTTGGTTCAAAAGCTCCAACGTTCAAAAATTCAAGGGCACAAAAGTTCAAAGGTTCAAAGGGTTAAAAGTTCAATAGTTCCATTGCTTAAGGGTTCAAAGATTCAAAGGTTCAAAACTTCAATAGTTTTAAACTTCAAAAGTTTATTAAACTCAGCTTATATGTCACAAGTCCTAAACAATTTGTTATTTGTTTAATTCAAGATAGTCCCCCAGAATTTGCCTCACGACGCGCTCTCACTTTCCGCTAATTAAACAGTTTTGTTAGCTGAATAAATTTCCGCTTAAAATTACCACCATCAATAGCAATCACAATTTCCCGTCGGAATACCTTCGCTGGAGGCCAGTCATTCAGTGGAACAAACAAAAATGTTCAGTTAAAAAAAAAAAAACTGATTTCCCTCTGATTCACGTCAATCCCTTTAGTAGTAGTGAGCCGATTTGTCTGTGAGATGTGCCTTTCTTCATTAAATATTTTCGAAAACCCATCAGAGTGGCATGTGGAGAATAGACGCACCCACTCACCCAGTATCTAACCCACCGCCCAGCTTGCCTGTTAACCAATTTCTACTTCGAAAAAGTTAAAAGTTAATTACCCCAATGACAAGTTGATTTCTTTTCTTTTTTTTTTTGCTTTCCTTCTTTCAACCCTCGCTGGTGTGTGTGTTCGTTTGGGAATGGGCTGGCTGTGAATCCAGCAATTTTCTATATTCACCTCGAGGGGATGCGCGCTGTACAGTGTACACATATTCTCATCCACAATGGAATTGGGTCGTTTATTTTACAAAGTAGGTCCTGTACAAACATTCTTACCACACATATGCATAAAGTCGCTCGTAAGTCAGTGCCGGTGTTTGTGTGCGAGCATTCCTATTCACTTATACCCGATTTGACTGCTATCATTGGCGTGGTGACTTGTGTAAGCGGGTTGGGAGCTGATGAAGCCGTTTTCAATGAGCAGTGGTTGGGGGTGGGCTTTAAAGTCAAACCAAACTGTGTGCACTCATTCGGGTATGCATACGTTGCAAGGGAGAAAACTTTGTAAATACGAACATCGGCTTGTAGGATTTTCCGAACGCCCGGGCGCTTGACACTGTGTTTGTCAAGAAGTCGAAGTCAAAGCACTGCAGTGTCCTTCCACCAATTTAGTGTGCAGTGGCGATTTTGTTACTTCGAATTGCAAAACCGAGGAATGCCTGGAACTACCCGCCGACTGAGTTGGGTCATCGATTTAGTCATTCGATATCTGCACAAACAAAACTACCCGATGCGGGCAATTAAGGCAGTTGCTTGTCTTTCCAATGTAACTTACGTGCTTGGGTGGTATTAAAATCCGGGCCGGACCTGAGCCTCAACCAAGAAATCTGTCAACTGAGCGCGGTCTTTGACAACTGCCTTCAGTTTAAGTCGATTGAGGTCACGTGTTTTCCGTTGACTTATATACGCAACTTCTATAAGGACGGGGTCATTCTCTACAGTATTGTTCGGCTCGAAACGAGGTCTCCAGAGCATTGTCACCTATGCGCTCCATACATCCTTTCTTCGAAGTCTGATTAATGAATTAGTCGATGTCGCCGTACAGCTGTTAAGTAGGTATTCTTCCTCAAAGCCATCAACTCAAGCGGGTTTAACTCGAGATTGCATTCACGAATACGAGAATCTTCACCTTTGCTAACGTCCTTGGTGCGTCCAAGTGACAAAGAGCGGAACTATGATCGCGGGGCTATTATGAATTTTCATAAATTTCATATTTCTAAAAGTCTTTGCTTAGTTTGCCAGTTGACACCTTAGGCAAAGAAAAACAGCGACTGACACTGCAACTGTCAGCAAGGTTTACGGTCCTAAACGGGCCGTCAACTCTATTCATTTATTTCACCCAGCAGGCCATAACTTGGGACTAAAGCCTCTTTGAGATCATCTGTCTGGCTGTTAAAGTACTCGTAACTTACCTAATCAATGAAAAATGTATTCAAATAACGAAGACACATTTTGACGACGTAATCAAATCTGTGGCACGCTAAGAATATTCTGCGCACAAGTTCGTTAAGCGACGTACCACATGAACCGTCCCTAAAACCCATCCCCAGTGCCTGTTATTAATTCCCACCCAGAATACGGTACACACATGTGTATATGTGCAGTCGCCGCGGGGATATCACACCACATCGTGTGAAAGACAACACACAGGGAATGAAAAGCGGTTTGCAGCGATGACTGCCAAAAGAACACTCTGTACCTCCACCTCTACCCCTAAGTGTTATATCCATATCGATAAGACAAGGACGCTGTAGTCGAAATACTCGTGGCTGGGGGGGGCAAGTTCCCCGATTCAGATAAAGGGAATGAGCAGCAATATTTTTTGTTTTATTTTTTTTAAGTATTAATCATGAATTATTTCACACCAGGGAATGAACTGACTTGTGTGCGGGTGTGTCTGTAGAACTGCATGTGAGCGTTATAAATTATTCAGCACAATTCGCCGGGAGACGGTTCGACTACAATGGAAAAGAACCGCGACGGGGGAGGGAAGCTATTAACTGGGGAGCAATTCCCAGCACTTGGGAAATTGTTGTTATTTTACGCATGCATTAACACTTTGACGGTTATTTTACATTTTGACTGAGCACGCCAGATAAATTAACTCATTATACGCGAAACCGATACGAGTTGGTAATTTATTACGCAGTGCACCTGTATGGGTGTAATTTTTTGGTTTTATGTTAGTTTTTCATTGGAAATTCACCAACTGGAAGTAGGTAGAACCAACCGGGACATGACTAATTTGTATTCCAAAAAAAATATTCAAACATTAATATAAATTGCTAAGTTGGGTTCCTTTCCCCGTTTTTTTGCATATCGTTCCCCGTCGAGGTTGTAGTTTGTTCTTCTTTATGTTCGCAGATGTTTCATTTATGAAAGTGTTCGCATTTTGTTCTTTTGTGTGGGTGCAGTTTTTTCTTCCACCGGCACTCGTCGCGAGCACAAAAATGATACATGAAGCAAAGTAGGATTTTTGGCGAACTAGAAACGAAGCAAAGGCGAATCGTCTGATTCGCTATGTATAATTTTAGAGGTCTTAGCATTAAGATTTCCTTCCGAGACATATTAAATTGAGAATCCCGGACGTTACAAAAGATTCGCTTAAAACCCACGGGGAAGAACAAAATGCGAACATCTAGATGAATCGATTGCTATACAAACTAACCATCGATCAGTATGCAAATTTACATCTGTCAATTAGGTGAACTCATATTTTTAAGGTTTATCCATTTATCTTCACATCTTTCTGCACAAGACTAAGCAGTGTTTCTTCACCTGTCAATTATGACACTTCCAAGTCTCTTGCATCTTTGTGTCGCACTCATTGCGAAAATGTTACATCATGTTTGTGGACTTCAAAAAGGTATTCGACAGACTTTAAGTGGACGTTTTTAACTAACTTTGAGACAGAAATTAATTTCCTAAAAATTATTTGCTTTTTTCGAAAAGTCCCAAATGTACATCTGACATTTTTCTGATTTCTTAAAAGTGCGACAAGACAGCATAATAGCTGGTCTTACATATAATTTGTTGCGTCGATTGACGAAGTAATTATACATACTGTCGCTGCGACTACAAATCAGAAACGGGGATATTATAGGCGTGTTTTTTTGAGCTTCGATCTCAGCAAAGCAAAGTAAAGTAGAATTTTCGGCACACATTTTGCAACAACTACTGCGAGTCTCGAAGTGTCAAGTAGAGCAACTTATTTTTATGACCAAAATGACAAGTTTGTGCCAAAGCGCTAAATAATATGTCAACTTTTCGCAATTTTTGTTTTAATTCTACGAGACTTTTACATTCCAGAAGAACCATTTGTTGAGGAAATGCTCTTCTGTCACATGCAACAAACAATATGATATATTATATTATAATTGGAGCTTGCAGAACTTCTGACAGATTCCAAATTTTGGGTCACAGCCAAAAAAATTGCCATCCATAGAAAAAAAATTGTGGTTGCTAAACTTCTGACAGATTCCAACTTTTGGTCACATTCAAAATATGTACTTGCCATCCATCGAAAAATATTTTTTTTTCACGTGAAAGGTCGGTCAATTCTATTTTATTTTCGAGTTCGAAAATACCTAAAAAGTTTTTTAGAGAGTGACTTCTTAATCCCCTTTCCAGTGAGTTATAACAACATCATCGAAACCACATGTGTGTGCCTGTGTGGTGCAAAATAGAATTAACGAGTTTGGCCACAGGCTTGCCATACACACTGTCATTAAGGGCTTCATTATGATGTGATGAAGATGATGATGCTCTGATGCAATTTCATGGGCAAATGATGCTTCTATCGTCCTAATTCAATTTGCGATGCAACGAGAGCTTACACCGAGCATCATATTCACCGGCCGATAATTTATTAATGGAACAGTTTTGAGAGTTCATTATGCAATTAGAGGATGGGTTTTGTACCCATCCAAACAGTGGCACATACTCGCCAATTTCCCACACCCGCCTTGGCTAACCAATCCAAACAATATATCGCTATATCGACCCGAGAGAAAACATTTCCTCGGCACATATTTCCGCTTGTAACGGTTATTGATTTGATAGTTGCCAGGACGCGTATAAGAGCTTTGCCTGGATGGATTCGAACATTTTGGTAATTGAATTCAAATTCCAACTTTTGACGTCAAGCTGTGCATGTAATATATGTTTGGGCCAACTAGATTTGCATGGATTGGTATATGCCGCCACAACTCGTCCTAGTTGAGTTAATTGAATCAAGCGTTTTTGGTATTCCATATCCGTCTTGTGTGAGATTCATATTCGTGTTCTAGTATATATACAGATGGATGTTTTTGAAACGGAAAAGGTTAGCACACAGAATTATGAATTTCAATGGCCGAAATGGGACTTCCTTAAGTGGAATTGGAATCGATAAGCTGTGTATATCATAATTGACAATCATATTGTGTTTAAGGACAACGGTTGGCTAAAGGATGGGACGCTGCCGGCTGTGTCTCCCATATGTGATGGCACTCGATCTAAATGTGTTTTGCCAACGATAAGGGTGCTTTTAATGGTGGATACAGAGTCCATTGTATTACGTCGGCGAAGAGTTTTGGCTGCTCAAGTGCGTGCAAGTGATCCTAATGTGTTCGTCCTATAGTTCTATTTGAATTGCCAATTGGATTGTGGATGGCAAGTGTTGGTTCTGAAATTCAATGAGTAGCTTGAGTAAAATTGAATGGAGAAATAAATCAATAATTTGTAAGGAGACTAGGAGAAAGACAAATGTGAGATGGAATGGAAACTGTCTACTGAGGATATCCTTTGGAAAACTGTTTGTCAAGACGTAAAGTGCAGTAAATCCTAAATGGTATTTATGGTAGATTTTGTATGTTGTTGACGTTCAGTGACTGTCAAAGAAGTGAAACTTTATTAAGGCCCTCAAACTGCAATCCTCTTGGCACTGGTCTCTTAGACTGTTGCCAAAGTCCGATATTTTGTTTCCACCCGTGTGCGCAGTTTGAAATCCAAATGTCAAGTGCTTCAGAATCAGCCATTTTTCTTAAACGAATTAAAAGACAAGAGGGAATTTTTTGACGTCTCTTGATAGTTGTTTAAAGTCCCACGCATCAATTGATTCTTTAAAAAAAATATTTCAACTCGAAGGGAAGGAACTGTCACTCTCTTCAAGGTTACGGGCAGTGAAGGCATAATTATTCCTTTCAGGCATAATTCCGATGCTTGATGCATTGAGGCAAAATGGAAGGGATCCACAGTTTTATGCCGAGCCCAAACGGCTTATTGAGAAGGTCTTTCATGACATTTATACTCTCGGATGTTTGTCAGACGTTCGCGAGAGGTGGCGCAGTGGAAAAATTTTTAGTTTTCTCGGGTCTCGAACCTGGCACCCCTTAGTAGTCCAACAATAGGCGTGTTTTTTTGAGCTCGATCTTCGAAAGCAAAGTAAAGTAGGATTTTTAGCACACATTTTACAACAACTACTGCGAGTCTCGAAGTGTCAAGTAGAGCGTAGTTGTTGTAATTGCGTGCTGAAAATCCTACTTTACTTTGCTTTGCTGAGATCGAAGCTCAAAAAAACAGGGCTAATGTTCAATAACCTTGTAGTTAAATATGCAAATTTTTTATATTTTTTCGGCATATTTTTTGATGGGGGTTGGCATCACTGGTGAGCTTTGGATATGCTGACGGAGCAGTTTGGCGATAACATCATTTAAGCAGTGATACCTTCGGGACGCTTTAGAGTAATTTTGACTCTCTGGACTCCGAACTCAATCAATGAATTCGGAATCCTTTCGAAAATGTTGGACGTTTTTGCTATAACTCAAAATTGTTCAGCCCATTTAATTGAATTCGAAAAAAAATCTTTTTACCTGAATTTTAATTTTATTTATATCGCCAATAAATAACAATGTGTTCTTTAAAACAGAAAAGAAAATAATAAAATCGTAATGGGACTCCTTTTTTGATCCGGGACTCTGTTTTTTTTCAACTCTTTCGGAAAATTTTCAGAGATAACAATGGTAGCAAGTACTGGCCACCAAGTTAATGCGATTTCGCGCCACTACACTGGATTATTTCTCTTGGGGCGATGTATTGAGTATGAGTTACTGGTTCTGTTCGCGAAAACATACTCTGAGACTGTCAGTGTTTTTAACTTCGAGCAGTCAAAATTGGCCCTTTTGCAGAAATTCATTGCGAAATCTTTTTTTATTGAAGAAGCCTCCACACAACAACAAATTCTATTCGAACCATTTAAATAAACAGTTCGTCGTTGCACGATGAAAAATCATTTAAAATCAAATTTAAAAGCTAGTGCCAAGTTATTTATATCAAGAATTTTCCATAAAAAAACAGACCAACAGACAACTGCCTCTGCCTCTGCCTAATATTTTAATCCCTCAAAGTTACCCCCATCCAACCACTTGTGCTGTAGAAAATATTAATTGAAATCGAATTTGCACACGCATTTACCACAAGGCTCCCATCCATCGAACGAAACATCTCATTAAGTCGCCCTAATCCGCCCTCTTAATTCTGGTGTAACAATGCTGCCGATTTCATTAACGAGATTAGGTATTGATTTTCGATAACTCATCTGTATCCATTGAGAAGTCCTTGGCGCAGCCACATCGAACAATATTGCTGAAATAATTAAATCACTTCGATTATATGCTTGTGATGAGTGAAGTTCTTTGGAGTTCTTAGCCCTTTTCCACAGCTGAACAATAATGAATTGAAACCAAAGTTAACTTGGTCATTAGCTTTGTATGTGTAGAAATCATCCCTATCCACACCCGCGCACATCATGATCAACTGCTGACAGATTTAATTAACGTCCTTATGGAGCTATAACGATAAGAGTAATTAACCATTTACCTGGTTATGAGTAATCCTGAGTATGTGTGTCAATAACTCATCTGAGAGGCAGCGCATGTGTGCAGGTGTGTTTAAATTAGTCTATGGCATACGATTCCTCTTCATTAGGGCCACCGACTCCATAACTGCCACTAGACCTGAAATCAAGCACATCAAGGGAAAGGAAATTCAAATCTCATTACAGTGAATGGGATTATAGACAACATTATCCCGGTTATCTGTGCATTTGATGAAAGGCAAGCTACCGCCGTCGAGAGCAACATCTACCATCCATCATAATCGGTGACGTGTGGCTGGGAGCCATTTCATATGGCTATGGCTTTGCGGTAAGGGTACTCATAAAAGCTCGGTGAAGGTGTGCTAATTGAACTCTGTACTGAAGGAATATCTTTTGTGTAAATGAAATGTGGGTGTATAGCAAACTGGCGATATTCCATACGTTTTCCAACAGTGTGCATGACAAGAAGGGATGTGCTTTTATACTGTAACAACGTAATCGCATTTTCGCCTCATGTCTCAGGCAGGTTTATTTATTTTCCTTGAATGGCTCTGAATGAAAAAAAAAAAGCTAATTCAAAGCTCTGTTTTCGTCCGAACTAAGGTAGAGAGTAGCTTTTGACAGCTCGGGCAAAGTCTGACAGCTCTCTCACTAAGTGTATCTCTGTTTTGATTGGGGGAAATCGGCCAAATGAGCAGCTGTTTCAGTTGACGTTTATGGAGGGGTAGCCGACGAATCAATTCGTGACTGAGTACTAAGTTGACAGTTCTCATATGTTGCTGACGCAGAAAAAGTGACGTTCCCGACCAATCTAGTTTTTGCGTTCAGGTTGCATCGCATCTAGACTATAGGAAGGATAATTTTATACCATTAATGCTTAAATATGATTTCAGGCATGTGGCCGTCGCGGCTGGTTCGAATAAAGCCAAGTCTAGAGGTCCAATTTTGAACCACTTTTTCGAGCATTTGGAGCTGTATGTCGGCAATAACGCCACGAATGTTGGTTGGTTTGTTGGCGTAGGCGAGCGACTTCACATATCCCCAAAGAAAATAGTCCAATGGTGTCAAATCACACGATCTTGGTGGCCAATTGACAGGTCCATTCCGCGAAATTATGCGCTCTTCAATAAATCGATTGTGACGTGCGCTGTGTGGCATGTAGTGCCGTCTTGTTGGAACCACATCTCATCCACATTCATGCCATCCAATTCGGGAACAAAATAGTCAACAATTGCTGTGCTTTGCACTTTGCTCTACAGCCGCAATTTTTTCTTCGGTGCGCACTGTTCGCGAACTGAAAGATTATTTTCGAAATAAATTCGCACGATTTGCAAGCGTTGTTCATTTTTCAACCTGTGCATGGTAAAATGGCAAACCAAACTGAACATAAATGACATTAGAGTTGTCAGATTTGACCACAAAATGTCTGTTTTATCTCTATTCGAAAAACCAACCTCTAAAAAAAACACCCTTTATGTATTTCAATCAACAAAGTTTTCTGGACAGTTTTACACATTTTTTTGGATAAATTCATAGCTCTGGAAAATGTACTGCAAGTGCCAAATCACAACGATGAAAAGGCTGCAGGATCGGATGGAAATCCCTCCGAATTTTACAAATATAGGACAGGGGAGCTATCGAATAAACTTACTCCCTTGTTCAACTTATAAGACGAAATGTATTCTAAGCTTTTTCTGTCTTCAATGTATTTTAAAAAGGTTCCTCATATTAATAATGAATCCCATAAATCCCACGACTTATTCCGCTCTGAACCAAGACCGCTAGCACTCATGTTGAAACCAACCCGAAGTTGGCTACTAGCAGTCCATTTATAATAATAAGTCTATGAAATGGTCTTAACTGAATAATGATTTCACGTGGACATGCTAATACCAACGCACAACATCGTACTCACTTTAAATTGTAACTAACTAAAATTTAAACAGTCGTCTTTGCCTCGGTGACGTATTTTATACAAATTGACTTTAGTTATAAATATTATAAAACTGCCATAAACGCATATTAGGCCAGTTTTTTTGAGCTGCGATCTCAGCAAAGCAAAGTAAAGTAGGATTTTCTGCACGCAGTTACAACTACTACGCTCTACTTTACACTTCGAGACTCGCAGTAGTAGTTGTAATAAGTGTGCCGAAAATTCTACTTTACTTTGCTTTGCTGAAATCGAAGCTCAAAAAAACACGACTATTGTCAGAGTTCCTTGTCATTGCTTGTGGGCTTTGGATTTCCGATTTACCTATACTCATACTCACTCCCACACAATTGTCTCTCTCTTTTATTGTAGAAAACTAAGTTTAATTGGCCATTTTACAGTCATAATGACCACAAAGGTACATGCGGATATGCAGCGAATTCTACTTGCAATTGTCACAATATTGAAACCACATTTATTTTGTGCGGTAACCCCCAGCAATGGCTGACACAATTCCAGTTCCATGAATTCAATGTTGCAAATTAGTTTTGCAAAATATATTTTCATATATAATAAAATGAAAATGGAATCGTGCTACGACAAATGGATGCGAAAATGTTTGGCAGGTTATTGCTGTCAATCGATTAGTGCAAGCAAACATTGTGAATTGTAATTGTTTTTCAGGCCAACACATTGTGTTATCTTATTTGAATCAATTAAGTCCGTCATCGATGTAGGTAAATGCATGTTATACAAACAGACTGATATTTGATTTTGTATTTTGGAAATCCACTTTTAGATTGACGGCGTCAAAAAGTCACAAAAAAAGGCCGGCGAAAGAAAAAAGTACCTTCCCTCGGTATTCTGCAAATTTAGAATTTTTAACAAGTATTGGCTCACTGAACACTATGATAGTGTTGTAATAGGCAATCGCTTTACATTTTAAACATATTTGGAAATTTCCGTTTTCTTAATTTGCGAAATGCCTTTTCCAACTAAAAAAAATTTAACCCAACAAAGTAGTAGGTTGACAGATTTAGTACATTAAGCCGGAACCACACTTGTAAGAGTTTTGGACATGCCCAATAGGTACTTAAAAACAAAAATGGGAAGCAAGCTTTCAAGTCGGAATTGTGACGCATTGTTACATTAATGTCTTATCATATATATTTTAAAATATTTTCCAACCATGTGTTAACATTCCAGTATATAACTCCAAATTAATTGCACAATTTTTCGTAAACCGATTTTAGTCGGCAACTCAGTTCAATTGAATATCTATTTCTTTTCTATCCAACAGTATATGCGTCACCGTAGTCGTGCTCAATGTCCATTTCCGGTCGCCACAAACGCATCGAATGGCACCATGGGTGAAACGAGTGTTCATCAATTTCCTGCCCAAATTTTTATTCATCAGGCGACCAAAATACAACTTTGAAACAAGGTTAGTCCAGATGGTCACTTCAATATATAAATAAACGCGCGGAAATGGGGAAATAGCTGGATTTGCACTGACATTCTGTTCTCTTTCAGTAAATTACTGCTAAAGGACACACATGCATGTTTCTATCCGTACTACTCGACAACGAATCTCGACCACAGTCCAACGGCATACAGTCGGACGCCGTCAAAAGAGGATTTGTCGCCATCCAGGTATGTTAGCGAGTGTGTTGCACGCCGAATAAAAAGTGAATAAAAAATTCGTTACGCAGGAAAAACAATCTCCTCCCCCTCATCCTCCATTCCCTCTAATCAAGTTTATTTCCGTTCTCCTTTTTTTTTTTAATTGATGTGGACTTGATAAAGAGAAATCCGAAAAATGCATTTTTTATTTGCTACTATATATACCGTTCTTTTACTTGTTTCTTTTTTATATAGCGTTGCTTTTTGCAGCTTGACCGGCACCGGACCATTCGGCGGCAGTTGTCAAATCCATGGGCCAATTCCAACACTGCCGCAATCTGGATCAGATGATTTAACGGCAGTTCCCGATTTAGATATGGGACCACCAACGGGCATGAAGAGTCCCATAATCAATAATCCGGCATTCTCCCATTCGAAGTGTCCACCGAGAGTGCATAGGAGCTGTTTCTGTGTACGGTTCATTGCGGAGCATACAAAAATGCAAGAGGACTCAACCAAGGTGAGGAATGGTCGTTTTGTTTTACTCTTTTCGTGTGGACGGGGATGAATCGATTTTACAAAAGGAAGCAGCTATTTCCGTACACTCAGCTAATTGATTGCAATTGAAAATGACTGCGGGCATTTGAACGTTTAAATTGGAATAATGAAGTTGGCAGCACTTTAGTTTTATATGTTGTGTTTAATGTCGTTTTCCATTGGGACAGGAAAAGCACTTTTTTCAGATTCAGAGCAGTTTTTCTGCTTTAGAAAGAAGGCTGGTTGTCAAAATTCATCTGCCATTAGCCGCAAACAGGCGAGTTACAGGCAAAATTGCGAATTTCGATTTCTGAATGAGATTTACCCCTACTTAGACTTACACCAAAACATTTGTCATTTGTCAAACTTTAAAGTAGGGACGTTCAAGTATCTACTTTATTAAGTCTGACAGCTCTCTTACTAAGTGAATCTCGATTTTGATTGGTCGAAATCGGTCATGAGAGCAGCTGTTTCAGTTGACGTTTATGGAGGGGTAGCCGACGAATCTAGTCAAGAAATTCGTGACTGAGTACTAAGTTGACAGTTCTCATATGTGGCTGACGTAGAAAACGTGACGTGCCCGACCAATCTAGTTTTTGCGTTCAGGTTGCATCTCATCCAGACGAATCTAGTCGACATAAGATGACTAGGTTCTTGAATGCGGCCAGAGTGTTATTACTCACGTTTTTATGTAGATGACAAGTCTGTGAAAAATACAAAAAAAAATTACAAATGGCTGCTGGATTTTTATTAACACAAATTACAATTTAAGAACAGCTGACTTTCAAAACACGAATCAACACAAATGCAAAGAAAGAAAGATCTCGTTTTATGTCCCATAGAGTGTTTCGCGAAGGCCATTATTTCACAGATGGGCAACGTTTTTTGCTCAAACGTCAAAAAAACTTGTAGGATAAAGAAGCTGGTTTATAATGGCCAGAGTAGTGTTTTGTTCAAATATTGTTGAAAAGCGCACAAATGCCATTAATTTAACTTCTCAGTTGTTGCCAAATATTTACGTTTGATAAACATAATTTTTTAATTCAACAATGCTTTTATCTTGTTTTTTGCACTATTTTATGCACTTTTCAGTAATTTTTTTAACATAATTAGACTACATCCATACAAAATCCGTTTTGTTTTCCTCGAGTTTTTTAGCTGTCACTTTGATTTTTCTTCTCCTCATTTGACACTGACGTTGTCGCGAACTACCCTTTTGGGCAGAAAAAATCTGAAAACCCCAATTGAAAACGACAAAAGCAGTTAATGTCACTATCCGGAATCGAAAACAGGAAAACTTTTCTGAAACCTTTCCATTGACATAAAAAAAACTTTTAGTTTTCATTTATTTCAATTTGAAGAAACGTCAGTGTCAAATGGGACGAAGAACAGAATCAAATAACAGCTAAGAAACTTGTAGAAAAAGAAAGCAGATTTTATATGGCTGAAGCTAAAGTTTTTTTTTTTTAAATGTTGTTAACTAACTAACTTGTTTATTGTTTGATTGGAATGATTTTTAAGTTTTATGGGTTTACGTTCTGTAAGTGACTGTTTGTTTCATTTAAGGCCTTCATTGTGAATCTTATTCCGTTCGTTTTGAAATACATACACATTCATATTGAAATATATTTCCCTTTCCAGGTCAAAGAGGATTGGAAGTACGTCGCAATGGTTCTCGATCGTTTATTCCTTTGGATATTTACATTGGCTGTGCTAGCCGGCACGGCTGGTATTATCCTTCAGGCGCCAACACTCTATGACGATCGAATTCCTATTATAGAACAAAAGTCCATCGATTTTTCGGGAACATCGGCTGGCCGTTGTCGTCCGCCTCAATAGCAGTTTAACTGTACAAAATTCGTATTCTTAATTCCTCCTATTTTATGTGCAATGGGAATGAGTGCCTGTGTTTTAATGTCTGAAAGTTATTACGCGTTTGTTATAAAATATCTAGAACGATTGTTTTAGAGGAGCGAAAGGGAAATTAAGTACGAGAACCAACAAAAAAAAAAAAAACTTACAAAAAAATAGAAAAATTCGAAACGAAAAAAAAAAATTAAATGGAACAAAGTATGGAAGAAATAAAATAGTTCAAGTGAACAAACAAAAAATGTTGATATAAGCAGTTAATTCATATAAAAAAATATATATATATATATGAAAAAGGTAGAGTTGAATTACGAATTGATTTTACAATGTTAGTTTCTCCTAAAACCACGCACAGAAAATTTACCATTTTTTACCAAGTAGAAAGGATAAAGTCTTTAAAAATAAAATCCTAGATCTCAGTTTTTTTACAATTTGCAATTTTTATCGTATATAGTTTTCTAAATAGTGTTGAATAAAA
This sequence comes from Cheilosia impressa, assembly GCA_948293265.1. Lineage (NCBI taxonomy): Eukaryota > Metazoa > Arthropoda > Insecta > Diptera > Syrphidae > Cheilosia > Cheilosia impressa. Next base: position 126,009,999 of record OX411880.1, on the reverse strand, counting down.
GGAAATAATAATTAACCTATCTGAAGAACAAAAAGTCCAATATCATTATGTTCGATGTGTGAGTATATTTCATGTATTTCTCTGTAGCTTAATGTAGTTTTAAAGCAATTACTGTGAAGCGAACATAACTTTGTGAAAACTCCTTACTACACTACCTACCTAGAACAGTATTTATTGCGGTTGGAGTCTTAAATTTACTTTTCAAGTCAAACTTTAAGTACCTTACCAAAACACACGTATGCAAAACTAATTGAATGTCAAATGTCAGGTACTGGCCCTCGCTTCTACTTGGACAAATAAGTTATGACATTTGACAGGCAAAGAAACTGGACCGTTATTATATTTGTCGTTTTAGTTTTGATTGGTTTAGATCGGTCACATGAACAGCTTGATGACGATTATGGTGGGGTAGGCGACAAACTGAGAACTAAGTTGACAGTTCGCATATTTGGCTGACTTAGAAAAGATGACGTTCCCGACCAATCTAGTTTTTGTTTTCAGGTTAGTCTTGTCGTCTAGACCAAACTAATTGATTAAGACAATTCGATTTTTTAACGCGTCCACTTTGACAGCTGGTTGACTTGATGTGTCTCAGTATTGACTGGTCTAGATCGGTCAGATGAACAGTTCTTTTCAGTTCACGGTCATAGAGGTTCAGCCGACGAATTTACTTGAGAATTTCATGCATGAGCTCTAAGTTGACAGTTCGTGCATATACACTTTGCACTTTGCCATCCAATACATAAGAAAACGGACCTAATGACTCTTTAAGGTAGGCGTTCAATTCGAGACAATTGATTTTGAGTTGCTGGCTTAGCAATTAATGTACTTTGTCAAGTAGAAGACTACCAACACATACGTATTATTTCAAATAATTAATTTTGGCCATTTTTTGGGCTTAACGTTTATCAATGTGTATTACTCAAAATTTTATTTTCTATGGAAAGCCAAAAAGATATTTAAAAAAAAAAAAAAATAAAAAACTGCCAAAAATAACAATATTAATATATGATTGTATAGAAATTTATTTAAATAGACTACTTTATGTAAAAAAGGTAATAAAACCAAAGTAAAATACACGAACAAAAATACTATGTAAAATAGATTTACATTCTAGACTCTACATTTAACCAAAATGAAGCCCCTAGTTATTCATTAAACTGTTTAATTTTCATCGTAAAATAAATGAAAAGGAAAAAGTAAATATTTAGAAGAAACTTAAAATTACGAAAAAAAAAGAAAACAACAATATAAGAAACCAAACGGAAGATATAAAAAATAATTGTGAAATAGAAAGTTAACATTTTTTAGAACATAAGTAAGAAAACAATTAACAACAACAAAAAACCGCTAGTATATAGGACAAATGTTAGAACAATTTTAGCCAAATAAAAACAAGTATTTTATCAAATAAAAACACATTTTAAATAAAGCGTAAATCATACTTGTCACTAAAAAAATAAATGTAAATAAAAAATCAATGAACTAAATAAAACGGAATGAAAAAACAAACAATTAAAAATGTGGAAAAGAGATAAAAACATTAGTAATTTTATTGTGGTTTAGAGGAACGAACAAATAAATTATATATATATACACGTACATACATATATTAAATAGTTGATTTTTTCAAAAACAAACCAAACAAAAACAAAAAACCAAAAGTATAAACAAGTGTATTAATTTAGTTTTTGTATGATTAACTGATGAATTAGTGAATAAGTTTTATTAACTGTATACTCGATTAGTTATTATTTTATAATAAAATTTAAAGGGAAAAAGAAAATTAAAACACGACAGGTATAAAGAAAAACAAACACACACACAGAGACTTAGTTTACAAGCTAAAGAAAACCCAGAAACAACAATTAAGTAATACTGTTGAATGCAAGAATAAATTGTTTTTGCTTTTAGTTGTGTTTTGTTTATGTTAATTTAATTACACAAGGAACAAATTTATTGTGAGAAACATTTGAAATCGATGTAAAATAGAAACAAAACAACACTCTGGAAATGTTTTAGCACCTATGGAAACTAGAGTGTGTAACACGAAGAAAAGATACTAAATACAAAAAATTGTTAGTTACGATGTTTTAAAATTATTTTACAATAAAAATGAGAAAGAAAACGAAACAATTTTGCTCATTATTATGCAGTCGACTAAAGTCGAACTTCCTCTAACTCGAATTCACCTCTAACTCGATTTTTTCGCCACGTTTTTGCACTTTCCAGGTTTTAGTCATCAATCTAAGTCAAAAGTCCTCTTCTCTATTCTTGACCTATTACAATCGCTTGTTGTGAACAAGGAATTCAATTGACTGCTGTGGTTGAGCAGATTGCGCACGAGGGCTGACCACATGGAACAAACCTTGTTTCTCCTATTTTTCGATTACCCTACGCGCAAATTTAAATAAAATCATAACCCAACTGTCTATATTAATTTTTAACTTAACGACGTATTAAAAATGTAATGATATAGTTATAGTTTAACTATCACAAAACTACGAGTGTACTCTTATTGTGCTAACTCAATGCGCCATACTAGCAACATATTTTAGTGTCGACTTTAAGTTAAGGAAAGCTCACAATTGCGAAATTTGTATGGAAAATATAGCCACTGTGAACTGCTAAAATTTAGGGTCGAAACTAAAAATGTTTATTGGTAAGGCCCAATAAATCTGAAGTCTCATTTATCTCATCTTTGTAGCTTGACATACTACAGAAAAACATCCACTATGTCGTATACGCAACTTTTTCCTGTCATAAGCGAAATATTGATGTGTAAACATCTAAGCGCGCGTTGTTGGAATCTCTGGTGGAGTAATTCCACACATTTAACTTGCGGGGATGGAAATGCAAACGGGTGTTTTCCACTGCATATGTTAGGGGTATTTGTTGATGTGCAAACATCTAAGTGCGCGTTGTTTCACTGCTCGATTTCACTGTATAAAGTATAATACACTGATTATAATTCATTCAGACTCCTTAACCTCAACTGTCATCCAACTTGCATCTGTACATGCGTTTCAATAGTAAAACGCCGAAAAATACAGGAAAATACGTAATTGCTACAATTCCATATTTCTGACAAATATGCAATGTTTTGGGATCATTGAAGATGCATTAAAATATTTTCAGATATGGGAAAGGCAGCTGCAGAACGTGGAAAAGAGTACAGGGCGCGTTTACGTGCAAGTAAACCTCTGAAAGTCGGAAAAAAGGTTGGGAAAACCAGTACTGAACGCTCGCGTGTATGGAGAACTCGTCTCGCAAACCAAACTGGAGCGTCGGAATCAACACAATCAACAAGTGTAACTGATGCATTACCGATAATTACTGACAATGAACCGACGACATCACGATCAACTGTTAATGATGTTCCCTCACCAATTGCATTGCAGGCAGTTGCAAGGGAAGATCTGACGATAAATCCACGTCATCTAGCCAAAAGAAGGAGAACGGACATCAATGAAGTTTTACAACCATAGACAATAGACATAGTATTGTCTCTGTTTACAACCACAGGTAGTCACTCCGCCCTACGAAGAGTACCCCAGACATGTTTGAATTTAGATAGATTACAGTCTCGAATGTACATATCATCTTACTTTAGCTATTGTTATTTCATAATATATCAAGAATACGGTTATTACAATTCCCTCTTTTGTCAATGACGTGTATCAAGCCACACACATACCGCACGCACGATGTCTACACATATTTCGGGACTGTTGGATACAGTCGCACCAATTTTTTTACCAAATTTGTATGCGTTTGTACGATAGTCAATAGTCCTTATCGTGCCCTTCATCCAAGTTCTCAGTCTTGGTAATAGGATCTTCATTATTCATTAGCTGAAGTTAGTTTCTTTGTCGGTATTTTTAGAATTTGTAGCATCTTATTCGCCTTTTGCAAGACATGTATCAGTCTTTCTTCTGCGTCTAAAGAAATCAATAGTATACCGACATTTCTTTTAGTAAAGATGTTAAGAAAATGTTCCTTAAACTGTTTGAATGGTGTGTGTAAAAAAAAGGTGGATGTTTGCAAGAACGCAACAGAAAATGTGAAAGGTATAGAAAGTAACCTTCTTTGACAATGTAATGTTTTCCTGTCATAAAGCTGCAAAAAGAAACCCAAATGGTGTCCTAGATGGAAATATATTTTCTCAATTGATTTGGATTTAAGCAGTATAAATACTTCATCTGTAATAAGTTCAAAAACCATGCTGGGTTCCTCAATTTAAATTGCCTGACTGATACGGAGACTGATAGCGAAATGTGTTTTAATGTCGAATATGAAAAGGGATTTGCAGTAAAATGCTGCTTGAAGGAAATGTTCAGTCGAAATAGAGGTCAGAACAAAATTACTCTATCGATTAAGGGAGGAAGAAGACCGAATTAAAACTTTGAGTCTCGACAAATTATTTTACAATTGTTTAGTGCAACCGAATCATTTAATTTTCAGCTTTTGGAACTTATAATCCATAAACCGCTTTATAAATAAAACAAAATCTTTATGAAAACATTATATTTTATTGAACTTGTGGCGATGCAAAATTTTGCTCATTCCTTACGACCGGCTTCTACGCCGTCGTTCGTTATCTCTACTCCGGCTGTGACTCGCCCACGTCTCACGCCTTTCCTCGTTCCGGTTTCGCTCACCAGACCTATTGTCCGGTCTCCTCTTCTGTGGGCTTCGGCTTCGACTCCTGTGTTTGTTTTTTGTCTCCTTTTCTGGGGCACTGTCTGACGAGGACTCGCTTTCCGATGAACTATCCTCCGAAGAGCTCGTGTCGGCTTTTTTCTTTTTCTTTTTTTTAGATTTCTTTTCTTTCTTAGACTTCTTTTCTTTCTTAACCTTCTTTGGTTTCTTTGTTTTTTCCTTTTTGACTTTGATATCTGACTCAATTTTTACTGCACGCAATTCGCTAGAACTTTTGGTAGTGTCTTGTTCGCGCTTTATGTTTTCCTCAGCGATTTGCAGCTGAGGTGCACATCCTTCCATGTACAATCGCCTAGTCTCTTCGTCGGTTTTGTCGTTTTCTTTTGGTGGCTTGTAGTCCGACACATGGTCAACGCGAAGCGATCTATTTAGGATCTGATGAGAAGCGGAAAAAAATCAATAAATTCAAGAGCTCGTGATTTTGTTTTTAACTTGCCTTGATTCCATTTAAATTGTCCACAGCCAGTATGGTGGACCGCTGATCTTCATAGCAAATGAAGCAGAAGCCCTTTGATTTGCCAGAGATTTTATCACGTACTAAGTTGATATTCACAATCTCCCCGTACTGAGAAAAGACAGCAATTATATCTCCTTCGCTGAGATCAAAAGGCATCCCACCCACGAATATCCATGCAGAGTCTCTGTACTGGTCGTGCCAGGAAGACTTTCCACCGTGCTGAAGATCGCGCTCGCTAAGCTTTAGCACATTTTTCATATTCCTGCAAGGCGAATAGAACGATATAATATAATAATTATGTGGACAAATTGTTCACTTACGTTAAAGGATTCATTTTTAATTGATATTAGTTATTCCCTGTTCCCTTCGCGAAATACTGAATTTATTGTAAACAAAATACGATTAAATTCGTTCGTTTTCTTGGAAAAAAATATTGACATTTGACATTATACTGACAGCAGCAGAACAAAGTCGCTGGACGCTGTCACTCTGATAAAAATTGCTCGTTCACAGTAATCGGTGAGTACAACTCACATTTTTTCACATTCGCCAAATTTATTAGGCAAAGTACAACATAAGTATGCACAAAACACACGTGCAGAATTCACTGCCCAGCAAGATTAGAATACATATGTTTATATGGAAATAGATACACTTAAATTCTGCACTCACCGCAGCACTGCAACGTGTCTCTATTTCTAAATTTGCTGCAATATTCAAGCGTACCACAACGCAAAAGACAAGAAATTGCAATTTCTGCATCATCGAATTTGACATTTGCTGGTCGTTTTTTTCTTAGTTGTAAACACATCAGCTGCTTAGTCCGCGAATCACAGTAGTCATATTAGCCGATGCAATGTATGTCAAACAATTTTCTGCACATCTGTGTTACTTTGCAGCACTGCACTCTGCGCTGCGTCCGGAGATTCTGCACATGTGTTTTGGGCATTAAAGTTATAAATACCGCTACTTAAAACTAATTTATGTCGTTTTCGATTTTGCTTTTCAGATTTTGATCTGAGATTTCAGATTTCTGCTGTCAATTCAAACATAAAGTCCGAATTATATTGGTTCTTGTGTGTATTGGGTTGGCCGCAGAAAGTATTTTTTTCACTTGCACTGGAAATCCGTTTCAATCTATTTTTACAAATAAACTATAACTCATTTTTCCGTACCCGACAAATGAATAAGGCAGTTAAAAACGCAATCCTTCAAACGATTAACATTAACAATTTGTAACCGCCAGCTTTGTGTCACCACATTGGTATTAGTGAAAGTATGTGTGAAATCTGAGAAAAAATAGAGATTTCTCAAAAGAGAGTCAGATCAAAAAAAAAACTTGACTTTTTTGCAAATCAAACATGAAAAGGAATGTCGAACAAAAAAAAATATTAATTTTTTTTCTCAAAAAATGTATCCCTTTGCCAAATCGAAAACGATATAAAAATTAAGTGTGCCAAATCGAAAACAACATTTGATTGTGAACTCCCACTATAAAAAAATTGAAATTGGCACCACTCACAAACTGAATGAGATTTGGAGTGGTACCACTGCTATCACAAGATTTTGGCAAGTGTCAGCTGACTTTTAGTGAAAATTTTATTCATTGAAAAATTGATTTTTATAAATTTTCGTCCACATTACATTACACAAAAAATGGCTTTACACTCGGCAATGAAAGGAAAACTTATCTCCGTAATTGGAGACGAGGTAAATTGATGAAGCTCTTAGAAAATTTAAGTTGAAAAAATTGTAAATTTTTGATAACAGGACACTTGCGTTGGCTTCTTGCTTGGAGGTGTTGGCGAAATCAACAAGAATCGTCATCCCAATTTCATGGTAGTCGACAAAAGTAAGTCTGAAATAAGAAAGGTTTTCTTGATGTTCGGTTTTAAATGTATTTACTTATTTTTTTTGTTGTTGCATAGACACACCAGTTAGTGAGATTGAGGATTGCTTCAAGCGTTTCCTTAAGCGCGACGACATCGATATCATTCTTATCAATCAGAACTATGCCGAACTTATTCGTCATGTGATCGATGCTCACACTTCACCTATTCCAGCTGTTCTGGAAATTCCCTCAAAGGATCATCCCTACGATGCCAGTAAGGACTCGATCTTAAGACGTGCCAGGGTAAGTGCGAATTTTAATTAAGCCTCGTGCAAATAACATAAAATCTTTTTCTCTAATTTTGAAGGGCATGTTCAATCCGGAGGATTTGGTGCGTTAGGAGCATTCATTGGATACTGGGTATCTGTTGGTAGACAAGTATTAGTAATCCCGTTTGTTATGTGTAATACAACTATTCTAATGAATAATCATCATGTTCTTGAAGTCTTATTATTTCCTTACTGTTGCTGCTTGTACATTTTCATTCCAATAACAAAGATCTATTTTTTTTTTGGTTGAGTTTTGAATTAAATTGCGTTTTATTGTCCATAAGTGTGTATACAGATTTTGGATGTAATTGGCGCAACCGGTCGAAGTAGGACCTTGGGCCTATCTTCTCACAACCACTGTCGCACGGCCAAGTCTCTGGATGTTGCACTCCACAGCCCCCGCCGGAATTGTGCTACTGTAACAGTGTCAATTGGAGTGCCGTTAAATTCCGAAAACTCGTATAACAGTTGACGTTGTAATCGGCCATAGCCGCGTTGTATGTTCACACAAATGCTCTGGTTCATTCAAGGTTACTGCCAGAAAATGAAAGCTTTTTCTCACATTTCAGGGCGGCATTTCTGCCTACACCTCCTGGAAGCAAGCCACCTTTACTACCTTAACCAAAATGCAGCAGGGCTTGCTCAAGAAACTTGATTTCTTTATTTAATCTAACTCAATTTAAATTTACAAAAAATAACTTATTTTGTCGATAACATTTAAATAAAATAAAAAGAAAAGAAGACACGTGTTCATTTGAAACGTTTCTTTGGGACACCGCCATTATCGGATATAACAGCTTTACGCTTCGCTGCATTGGTTTGTGAGCGCGTTAACGGTCTTTTGCCCACTTGTAGGCCTACAGTTGGCTTCAGGGCCGTACTTTTTCCGCCGGTGTTCTCCTTACTGTTGCTACTTTGAAGGGACCTTCTTCGAGTTGTTTCTGTCTGTGCGACTTCGACGGGTTTTTCCTTTGCGGGAGTCTGACAACGTTTGGAATGAATTGTCAACGAGCGACAAGTTTTAAAGAGTTTACCGCAGTTTTGACATTTCATTGACTTTACAACAGTGAGTGGGGCATCATCGGAGTCCATGTCAGACTCATTTGATTGCGATCGCTCGGTAGGTGGGTCAGGAGAGCACACCGCCGCCACTTCGGGCTCTTCCTCCATGGAATAAGATGATGTGGGCGTGTCGACACGCTGTGCCAGACGACGGCTAATCAATCCCCGACGTTTACGTTTGAAAATCTCATCCAATTCGGGGATTTCCGTTTCTGGATACAACTGATCGGCATTGTTGTTTAGGTCGGTAGTAAACGAGTGCCCTTCCTCCCCCTCCACCGGCAGCAGTTGAACTTCGAACTTCAAGTTGTCGGCTCCTGGAATAGTGCGCAGCTTTTGTTTGCGACGATTTGTGTTTTTGCATCGTGGTCGCTCTCGGATCATAGGGATCGTAATGGCACTTGTATCGAAGTAAGACGCCAGGTCTATACACGGACGGGACGACATAACTTTCCGGGTGCGGAAAGGACGTAGAATCATCACCTCAGATGGCTGAACAAATCCTTTTCTCGGTACTACTCTGGCCCAGTCAAAGTACGCACGTTGTTTCTGGTTGTTTTTCCTTTGCGGCCCTGCCGATTGGTCTTTCAGCGTCAGAAAATTTATGTTTTTCTCCATCGGGGGAATGAACTGAGTAGCAACGTTGGGGTTATCACATTGTTGTACGTATTGCGGTTGTGCCAGCGGAGCGGAAAAATTGAAATGAAAATTATTAACGAGTTGAACTGGAGCGGGTGTATTTGAAGCCACTTGTGCCTCGTCGAGGTTCAAGTCCAAGCTTATCGATGGCCTTTCAACTGATACCTCCGCTGGAATAGGCGGCGACTGGACTGGTGTTGATGGCGGTGCTGGCGGTAGTTGCTGTGGTACAATAGGAATAGGAGTCAGGTGGGGTATCTCTTGAATTGAACTCAACGCAGATGGCGGCATCGGAAGATAGTCGGGCCATTGTCCCAAAGGTTGAAGAAAGTCTGTTTGGTTTGAAAAGCTACAGTCTGGTGTATAGTCACCATTCAAAGTAATATCCGGCATATGGAAGAAAGCTGGAGCACTACTTGATAGATCAGTTATTTGAGACATGTGAGCCTGTGAGTTCAAGGAGTTTGCAGCCTGTTCCAATTCCAATGATTTGTTCATTTCACAGATATCGTCGAAGATATCGTTGAATGAACATGATGTGCTGTAAGATCTGCAAAAAAAGTTATGCTTAAACGACGACCAGACATGCAAACACATGCTTTGTTTCGAGTGCCTGATTCACAACTTATTCGTGCACAGCTTCAAATAAAATGACCCTACCTTGTTGGATCGATGGAGGAATTTAGAAGGCAGTCTTGCGCTTCGGATATAACCTGATCCACATTCAAATTTGATTTATTTTGAAACACAACACCATTCACGCTTTCCGTGGCACCGGAATTGCTGCGGAAACGAAAAACTCTTTCAAAATGAAGAGGAAAGTAATGTACAATTCTTACTCCGACATAGCTCTGGCTAGCTCCTCTATGTTATCAGCTGATAGTTCCATAAATGTAGAACGCTTTTCACACTTGCAGCTAAAAAGGGTTGTGCAATGAAAAAGAAAACGAAAAAAAAATTTGTCCTAAATTCAGGGCAGATGAAACAGGAAAAATAAGAATGAAAATTTCAAGAGAAAAAAATGCGCAATGCCGATGTGACAATTAAATCGAACCTAACGGTAAAAATTGGCTAGACTCACGATAGTCGAGTCGCCACTGAAGCAGGTACTAGGAATTGTTCGTTGAGAAAACTCGATATGTTTTAGTTTGTATGTTTTATTTGTTTCTATGTACAGCATGAAATTCTAAAGAAATAGGAGAATTCGTCATAGGTACGGCCCCCAGTAAAACTGAAAATAGTTGACGTTATAAAACTGTTGCAACGACAGCGAAAAAGCTGGGATGGTGCTGTAAAAGAGCAGCACATGAAAAGTTGAACAACAATGGTTCGTTGTGAATTTCAACTTTAGTCAGCTTCATGACTTCGACTACGCCTTCTTTTAATTGTTCGGCAGTGTGTTGTTTGTCAGCCATCATCATTAATGTCGTTTTCCATTGGACAAAAAGAAGCGTCCGGGAGAGTCCGGAATAATAGTGCCTGTTGGCAACAAATCAGAGTGTGTCAACTGGTACAACTTCTTACTCCTCTCTCCCACATGCAGATGGCGCTCGACCACATGTGGTGCCTATCAGCTGTCTTGCATCATTTTGACATTTCATCAAACCAATAGCCTTTGAAATAAAACCATATTTAAAAAGTTATTCGCTAAATTAAATACAAAATGATTCGTTGCACTAAACTAAGGAATATTCTCACCAATCTTCAAGTCTTCAAGTTCAACCGAACCTACTCTACGAGCAAACATTTGCAAGCCACAAGCACAGACGAAGATCCTTATGCTAAACTGCCGCCGGAAACACGACCGAAAATTATCTTTAGCTCATATCTTGAAGTGCAAAAGCCTCTGCTAGGCTTTAAGCGGAAGAAAATCTTCGAAGGTAAACGGGAACTAGAAAGGCAACGGTTTAATTTGGAAACGATTTCCGTGCGGTCATTTCCCGTGTCGCTAAAAAGTCTTCAAACAGACGAAAAAGAAGATGACGTTACTGTTGAATCAGACCACGATGGAGACTTCTACGATGAACGCTTACATGCAAAACAAGGCGTCAATCAAAAACCACCATTGCAATGGATGAACGATTATGAGTTTTACGAAAGCGCCCTAGATGAGGATGGTGAAATCGATTCGAAATACGGAACTGCTGGTAAGATTGCTCAGACATGGTCTCAAATCGGCTATATCTAAGGAGTATTTCCTTAGATCCATCAATCCCGGCATCGAAAATACCCTGCAATGGCTGTGGAGCTCATCTGCACTGTGCAAACGCTGGAATTCCCGGCTATATTCCCATGGAAATATTCAAAGACCGCACTGAAAAGGAGCTGAAGGTCGGTGGTAGCTCACTGTATGAATATGATTTTATCTGATTTTTGTTTTTATTGTGTTAGCAAATCATTTGTCAGCGTTGTCACTTCCTAAAGAACTACAATATCGCCCTGGACGTAGAGGTCACAGCTGAAACTTATGTGAAAACTCTGTCGGCCATTAAGGGGAAATTCGCTTTAGCTGTACTGATTGTGGATCTTTTAGACTTTCCGTGCTCAATTTGGCCAGAGATACAACAGATTCTGGGCGACAAAAGACCCGTCTTTGTTGTTGGTAACAAAGTGGATCTCTTGCCAAAGGACTCACCGGGCTATCTCGATCACATCAAACGCTGTTTAAAGGATGAAATAGTCAAGTGTGGTATAACTATGATTCCCCATTGGCCAAGCTAGATGATAATTCAGTTTCGAATAGGTCTGGACGCGATGAACATTAAGAACGTCAGCTTGATATCGGCCAAGACCGGGTACGGCATCGAGGAGCTAATCACACAATTGCACAAAATTTGGGTTCACAAGGGCGACGTGTACCTAGTTGGATGTACGAATGTGGGCAAGAGTTCGTTGTTCAATATTTTGTTGAACTCGGATTACTGCAGAGTGAGTTGGGTGGTGGCAACCCGCAGGCTGATATTAATTGCTTTGTGTTTAGGTCGAGGCAAGCGATCTTGTGAAGAAAGCAACTACCTGCCCCTGGCCGGGAACAACCCTGGAAATGCTCAAGTTTCCCATTCAACGACCATCAGGTGAATATTGCATCTGAAATGGGTCTGCGTTTCTACTGCTTTGAACTTTCTTCCTAACAGACTACAGAGTGTACCATCGTTTTCGCAGGCTCTTCTCAGAGCGTAACAAACGTGCAGCCGAGGACAAACTGCGTCGCGATCAAGCCAACGAAACAGGCAACATCAAAGCTGCAACTCTAATTGGACACATCGGTAAATAATTTTCATCCCAATGCCTATCTACACTGACACTGACAACATTTGATTGCACTCTTAGGGCGAACTGTAATTGATAGGGCTGAGTCAAGGGATTCCTTCTCGATGGCAACGGGCACACAACCCATTCTAACACTGGACGAAAAGAGCAGAGAGTACGCAACATGCCACTGGTGTTTCGACACACCAGGGGTGATGCAACCGGAGCAGGTGAGGTTGTCCCACAAGTGGATTCGATCTATTGTGACGGAGTTCTTCTGTTCCTTCCTTAGATTCATAATCTACTTACTACAGAGGAACTGCTGAGGATTTTTCCATCTCAGATGATCGCACCGAGGGGATTTCGTCTTAAGCCGGGAATGACATTGTTTCTGGCCGGACTGGGGCGAATTGATTTCCTGGAGGCAAACGTCGATTCGATTAAGTAAGTGAAAAGCTGTACCGCAGACTCGTTCTTCTTACTTGAAAGTCTCCTTTAGACTGCCAGTTTTTTCATCGCACAATCTTCCTGTGGTTGTGACCCCAACAGCTGATGCTGCCGACATCTACAACGAGTACCTGGGCAGCGAACTGTTCGGCCTTCCCATTGGAGATGAGGAACGTTTGAAGAAGTGGCCCGGTCTGCAGCCTTCCGACGAGATAACCATCTACGGGGAGTCTGAAACGGCTGCAACGTGTGGTAAACGAAAACTCCCGCAGTCATAATTCAACTCGATTATAACATTTTGTTCGCAGATATTCTGCTCTCCTCTGCTGGCTGGGTTAGTATACGCATTCCCCTGGATCGATATTGTGTGTTCAAAGTGTGGACACCAGAGAGGCGTGGAATTGTAATAAGGAACCCCCCACTCATCCCCTACGGCGATCGACTGTGCGGCAAACGAGTGCGTGGCTCGATAGCTTATAGAATAGGAAAACCCTTTGTGAAAGTACGTGTGTAATATATTTCAGTTCAACCTGTATTTAAGAATAAAATTCGACTGAGCTCATTTGTTCATTCCAATTTTGTTAAAAAGCTTGTCCTTGGCGATTTGCGCCATCAGACCGTGAATTAGCTCAATCGAGGCGCGACTGCAATCTCTGGTGGCCTTGGAGAGCTTGTCTTCGGTGCGCTTTTCATTGATGTCGCCTCCTAGGTAATGGAAACACGGACGTTTGCATTTAATTGTAATAAAACCCAAAGTTCTACATACCTGAGACTACGAATGGCCCTCTGCCCAGACTGGATTCACTCTGTTCCAATTTTTCAGACAAATCAAAGATCTGGCCCGTGGTGTACTCAGTGTTGGTTAGCAGACCCGAGCTACCTAGTGTATTAACCCAATATTTGTTCCACAGTGAATCAAGCAATTTCCTGTCCAGGGCCGACTTGAAGTAGGTAACCTCAAGCGGATAGTACTGCTTGCAGTGCACACCGAAATCTTCGATTTTATTCAACGGAATCGTTTGGTACTCGGACGGTTCCTCATTTGGTGGCTTATAGCCCTTGGGGTATGTACGGAAGGCGCCTAGGCAAACCTTTCCCGCTGACACAGTTCTAACTGGGTCGACAACAATCGCAACAAATGGCTCCTGGAAGTTCTGATTGAGCATTTGAGTGGACACATCGATACCGGACAACCAACAGCCATAGCCGGGATGACTGTGATACCATCCGATGGCGTTCTCAAGTCGGCCCACTTCTTTAGCTGAATCAATGTAAGCAGACATGTATTCGTATGCCTGCGATTGGGCATTGACGCGAGTTTCTGTGCCTTCAACGGGCAACGCAAATGCATCCATAACAATCTGAAACACAAATTACTAGAGAATAAAGAAACGTTTTGGGCGAGGCAAATGCAAACCATTGTATTGTCTTCGACTTTGCCTAGCAGCAATCCCATGACTTCCAGTGTTCCACCCGAACGGGCGTGCATAACCATTTTCAATAAGGACAGAGCAGAGATTTTGATATCCTTGAAAAAGTGTGGATCCTTCTCCCATGGCTTGGCGTCCAGAACTTGTCGTTGTTGATCGGCGTCATAGCGAAATATTTCATCGCATGACGGAAGGGTTTTCACGTTATTTTCCAGCTCCCAAGATTTTAAAGCCATTTCAGATGATGATGCCATGTTCGATGGTTACTTCGAATAGTTATTGAAGATTTTTCTTTGAGAAAAAAGTAAAATTTGAGACCGCTTTGTTTTTGCGAATCTTTTTTATAACTGCCCAGTGCCATCCAAAATTACTCAAAGCGAAATGTCAAAAACTGCACAAATGACCATGCGCAGGGATGGCTGTCAAAGTTGTTGTAGCTTCATGTTACAGTCTAAACTCTGAACAATGGACACTACTCCGCACACAAAATCAAACACGATATAAGAAACAATTCAAATGAGAGCGCATTGCGAACAAATCAATTTAACTGTTTTTATGTTGCTATTTGTTCATAATATTTTGTTAATCTTACATAAGGCGTGTTTTTTTGAGCTTCGAACTCAGCAAAGCAAAGTAAAGTAGGATTTTCAGAACGCAATAACAACAACTACGCTCTACTTGACACTTCGAGACTCGCAGTATTGTTGTAAAATGTATGCTGAAAATCCTACTTTACTTTGCTTTGCTGAGATCGAAGCTCACACGCCTATAGCCCTGTTTTTTTGAGCTTCGATCTCAGCAAAGCAAAGTAAAGTAGGATTTTCAGCACGCATTTACAACAACTATGCTCTACTTGACACTTCGAGACTCGCAGTATTGTTGTAAAATGTATGCTGAAAATCCTACTTTACTTTGCTTTGCTGAGATCGAAGCTCAAAAAAACACGCCTATTATTATGTAAAAAAAACATGAGTAAATTGATTAAAATAGCGAAATTTAAGATTAAAGCAATTTTCCCCAGAATGAAAAATTTAGTCGAACTTAACCTTAAAAAAACGAAACTTGAATTTTCCCCTTCCTCCTTGTTTTTGATGTAGAGATCTAGTTTAGAAAGATTTGTTTGAGTTCTCGAGGAAATATTACGTGCACGAATATAAACAAAAAAAAACAAAGACCAAGTCGCTTTTTATATTAGGGGTATTCACGATTCGGTGCAAGAGACCTAGTAAAATTGCGAAATTTTATTTTTTTTAACCAGATCGTGAACACACTTTTTCTCACCTCTTGCAAAACTGAAAAAAAATGACAGAATTTTCCATGCTGTTTTGAAAAAAAACTTCTAAACTTTCCTGAAACTGAACAATTTGCTTTTTATTGTTTATTATGCCGAAAAAGGCGAAAAGAAAAAATATCTTAGATAATTGAGAGAGGAAAGACGTGAAAACCCCAATTTTCTGACCATTTTTTAATTGAATTTTCCCTTCGGTGGCACTTACTTTTGTTTTTCATTCTATTTTCCTCCGATACACAGAAATTAAAAATTTTGCGAATTGTCAATTTGACAATGCTACACTTTACTCTGTTGTATTTTTCGATTACAATAGGGTCAGGGTATAGCAAAAGTGCAAAAGTGTAGCGAAATTTCAGTCAGTATATTTTGTTGTTGTAGTGCGAAAAAAAGTTACACTTTCGCACTTTCGCAATGATACAAGGCCAGTTGCATCGGATCGTGAATACCCCTATTATTTGGTTGAGCACACGAAATCTGGAAGCTGAGAGCCGAACCTAAGCCCAATCGAATACCACAGTAGATTACGGCATTCGGTTTAAATTTTTGCATGTCCTCTTTGCGTATACGGTAGCTAGGTACCTACACCTGTGCCTACGAATAAAATAAGGCTGTTAGAAAGAATTATACATGACCAAATATTACCGATCGCAAGTGTTTTGCATTTTCTCTTATTCTGATTAGTGTCAAATTCTGTATGAAAACCGTTTGAGTTAACCTCCATTGGCACTGGCCGTCATATCTCAGGGGCCCTACTCTGAAACTCGATTCTAAAGTAAAACTGTTCGAATTCGCAAAATCGCGACTCTGTAATTCTATAAGTAAGTTATGAAATCAAAATTCGAACAGCTCTAGTACTGCCAAGTTTTTTTTTTGATTCTTGGTACAAAACTGGTACTACCGTTTCCGAAAGTTAACGTCAAATTCGTTCGAATTCGCAAATAATCATTCTACATCAAATGTGTTTGCGAGAAATTCGATTAAAGAAGTTTTTTTTCTCAGAATGTAAGTAAATAAAAATTATAAATTAATAATTCATGAATATTTCATAAACATAGTAATATTCATGTATAATGTTTGTTTTTTGTACCAGGGAATCATCTAAAAGTCCAAACACAAAAGTTTCGCAGTTTGAAACAATGGTGCAATATATGACCAGGCATCCGGATTTGTCCAAGGGATATTTAAAAACACCCGAAGCTAGACGAAAATCCAAGCATTTATGGACTAATTTCTTTAAAGATTTGAATGCTGAGGTTACACCGCAGCGCGATGCAGCAGGTTTGTTTTTTGCGAACAATTAGTTCTCTTGAAATTTTGTTCAACAAGTAGATAAAGGCGTCTTCCGAAAGGCTGTAGTTTTTAACAAAGCTGACATAAAGTTATTTTTTTTGGATTAAGAATGCCTTTAAATAAATACTCAATAGAAAAACCTTTTATCGCTAAGCTCCATTATGTTAGATTTATCTCTAATCCGCCTTCTTTCAACTTGTTGAATTTTTTCCTGATTTTCTTCAAACTCCACCCAAATTGCGACACTGCCCATGTTTATTTATTATTATTTGATTGTTTTACGATAAATTTTTGGGATATTCAAAAAATAATGCGAGACTCGTTTGAATTATGTCAAACATAATCCGAGAATCGTTCGAAAATCGCAACTTTGTTGGCAAATAGTTTGGCATTACCGGCATTCGATTCTACTTTCATACAGAGTACCATTTTAAAGTAGAATCGCAAATATCTTTCGAATAGAATCAATAGTAGAATCGAGTTTCATAGTAGGGCCCCAGATAAAATCTGTTTGACTTTTTTGTCTGGAGACAAAGTGTCAATTCACTCCAATTGAATTTGCGATCAGGAAAGTAAATTCGAAAAAAACTGTGTGCACCTCTTTGAGAGGCTAGCAAATTTTTATTTCTATAAAACTGTTAAACTAATGTCAGTTCTTTTGCTTTTAAATAATGTAAATTGGAAAAATATTGTATAAAATTAAATATCCGAAGATGGCAAAGAAGTGCCTGCCATTGCTTGGTCTTCGTAGACTCCCGGGTTAAAGAATAGCAATTTCGAAAAGCCATGGTTGTAAAATGCTGGTGTTTGCAGATGTTCTTTTTCTGAGCGCATCGATTTGATTTTTTCTGCAATCTTTTTTAGCATATCCTCTAGGGGGGTGTCATGAGCATTTTCCGCTAGAACCTCGCAGAATGTTTGTATATACCAAGACCCCGCGGCGGGGTCACGCAGTGCTTGAAAGCCTACACATTTAAATCTGTTAGTAATTACAAATGTCAAATGCAAATTAGTCTAACATCACCTCTAACTGTAGCGTAACACACCAGCATATCCGACAGAGTTGCCATATTCCGACTTTCTGAATTATATGAAATACTGTCATACTGCACCTTGGGAACTCCCTTATCGCTTACCATGCCACTAAAACAATACTCAAATTAGCACAATCCAAACAAAATGTACAAACTGTTGTCACTTACCGACAGAACGGGAATATGAGCACTTTCGGTTTGTCCCTCAAATATTTACACTCATCGTTCGACAAAAAGTCCTCGATGTCCTTCACTTTGACCACAGGCCCGTCATGGAATTCCACACGATCGTGCAGATCATCGGCCATTTCACCGTGCGACATCAACGCCATGACAAATGATTCAGTCTGCTTCAAGTAGTGTGAATTGCGAAGCTCACCTAGGATTTCAAAAAATTGATCTCTACTTAGATTATCATATGAAAAACAAGTGAATCCCATTTCCTGAAAGAGGTACAGCAAAGACTTTCCATCAACTTCCGCACCAGAGCGTTTTTGTTTATCTCTTTTAGGGAAGTCTACGATATTGACCATGAAGAAGACACCGCGATTTTTAGTTCTCATCGGGTACACTGACAAATTGCGATGGTAGTGTATAACCTTGGACTTTTTAACTTCTAAAGGTTTAGTAAGGGTAATATTTTTAGTAAACGGTTCCAGGATCAGCCTTGAATCCACTTTGCTTTTAGACGGATAGCAACCTTCTGGCACACACTTTATGTTGTCATCGACGCTTTCTTCTCTAGTGGGCGTTGGAAGGATTGTGCCTGGATTGCGCATTGATATGTACCGGGAATTGTTAACTTTGGCAGCGAGGAGGATGCTAGCAGCTTTGGTGTACTGCAGGTCAATCACAATTTGAGTCAGTGCGTCATAGGCAGTTGGGCCACGTTTAGTTAGCTTTATGAAAAGTTGCCTGTGCTTTTCACGATCATCGGCATCGGCCAGGTTCTAGATGAAAATAAAATTTTATATTGTATTAGAAACATTTTAAAATACATTTTTATGGTTCCATCAATTTTCAACACTCACATCAATCTGGAAACGCATTTCTTTCGATAATAGCATTTTATGTTGGCATTCATCGATTAATTCGTCATATTTCGTGGTCCGTATGAGCTCATCTACTTTATTTAGGATATGTTTCCTATAGCGGTCATCCATGTTTACTTTTTTTTAATAAGTGTTATTGAATATTGCAGTTTCCTTAACAAGAAACAAATGATGAAATAGTTAATAGTCTAACAAAGAACAAATGATTCGATGAAGGCTACAAAAATCGACTTTCTTTACGTATCCACACATCTATATGCTTACCTATTGTCTATTCTCTCACCTTTGATAGGTTCCTTATAATTTCATTTCATTTATATTGTTTGTTGACTAATAATGTAAACAATTCTAATTCTATTGTGAAATTATCTGGTCGACAAGTGGCGTCTGGCGTGTCATGAAAACAAATAACAAAAAAAGAAAGGACATGACAAAGTCAAACTGAAGTGTTTTCGATTCTCGAACTGTAGAACATAACACAGCACTTAGATCAGCACAAATAGTGTCTATGCTCACACCTGACACATCTAAGGCTGAGTTGTATGCAAATTTTGCATATGAATGCCAACGGTAAATGACCAGATTAGCTGTCAAATGACATAATATCAGAATTATCAAAACTGCACCTATATTAGACTATATGACCAAAATTACCAATATGGCCATATTTGTCTTGATGGTCATTTAAGGCATATGTTATTTATTACCAAATGTTAAAGTAGGGTAATGCTGTAAAGAAAAATAAAGCAAAAGGTTGAAGTTGAAACACCGATGATAACAAAATAATTTTTGATCCGTCAAAAATGCCGGAAATTCCATAACGAAATTTCAATAAAGTGCATATGGGCATATAGGGTTTTATGCTGGCATTCGTGCTTATTGCCCTACTACACTGCATGCTATTTGGGCATTTTCATCTGTCAACATCAGCCTGGTCATACGTGGCATTTAGGTCATTAGAGCATATGAGATATGCCCATTACATTGTATGACCATATTTTGACAGGAGAACTGTCATACAGTCTAATCTAACCATAAGACTTGTGCGCAATAAAATGGTCCATAACTTAGGGTTCGGTTTTATTTATAAGGCATGTTTTTTGAGCTTCGATCTCAGCAAAGTAAAGTAAGATTTTCAGCACGCGATTACAACAACTACTGTGAGTCTCGTAGACTCTGCTGTGTCAAGTAGAGCGTAGTTGTTGTAATTGCGTGCTGAAAATCTTACTTTACTTTGATCGAAGCTCAAAAAACAGGGCTATCGACGAATTGGACGGACCATTAAAATCGTCAGCTATGAACAGGTGGGTTTAGCCTATGGAAGGACTACATAATGCTTACCAATCACGTTTCTTTGGCCTAAGAAGGCAATTGGTTGAAAAGTATTTTGTCACGAAACACTAATGGCGTTTTCCATTGGTTTCACTCGGGGATCCACTCATTCTGAAATCCAATGGAACAGCAAAACTGCTTCTGACAGAATCCACCAAAGTATTGGTGAAATGCCAAAAAATAATCTATGGCTGCTGTCAACTGACTTGTAATAAATACATAAAATTGCACTTGTGTGAGTGCTTCTTGAGTGGATTCTGACTTCAAATCGAGAAGCGAAATTCTCTTCTCAGAATCACCAGAAGAGTATTTTTGTGCCAATGGAACAGCATTTTTTCGATTCCGGACTCTCCCGGACGCTTCTTTTTGTCCAATGGAAAACGACATAAGGAGGCTCTGTTTAAGAAACTCATCACCCCAGTTCTATGCTATTTATAGCGGAAAGGCCTGGATATAAGCTCTGTCATTTTGAACGCAAAATTCATCCGGTGATATTCGGTCCCGTTTATTGCGTTGACTCAATAAGTGGAGCGCGGCTATTCAGAAAAATCCGGATCAGTTATCTAAGAACCCAAGAAAAAGGCCTCAGCCAACTTCGAGTGCGCAACTGTAGGCCAAAGATCGTGCTAACTGAGAGGCGTGTTGGTTAAGGCATACCTACATATTGTGGGAATACAAACATACAAAAGGAGGCAGTGCGCTGAGGCCATAATGTCAAGATTGCCTATTCGGCGCGTTACCTTGTTGGCTTGTAAAAAAACGTGTACGTCCTACTTTGCTGGGCCAAAATTGAACCAAAAGGATTTTCCTATAGGACTTCTGTTTCGAGACCAAACTTTTTTCTGTTAATCTTATCTTTAAAATACCAAGGTGAAGGCACATACTTATTTTTGTGCCCTTAGTGGTTACCGGTTAGTGAGCAGTGCCTACTGAGCGGGGTACTTAAGGTCCCAAGGTCCAATACGTCAAATTTTGATGGATCCGTCGCCGAGACGGAGGTGATGGGCTCTTAAGGGGCATAAACATCAAGGTTTTTTCTCCTGCGCCACTTCCCGCAAACGTCTGGAAAACATCAGAAAGTATTACTGTTCCAAGAACTAAGAAGGCTTCGGAGCTCAGCCCGTCAGCCATTGGATTCGGCTAAAAATTGTACGTCCCATCCATTCGTACCAAAAATAGAAGCACGCACAAACAAATTGTTGTGAGAAACTAGGCCATTTGCGGGCCTGTTTTTACATACTCATTGTATTTATTATTATTTACACCTTACCTCTAAGTAAAACACAAGTTTAATTTAAAGTGAAAACAATTTTATTAGGGTGTTCCATTTTGTTATTCATATTACACTTAAGACGTGATAGGTATTCTCAATGAGTTCATTTTTGTTTTTCAGTTTTGAATTAAATTTAGTTATTTATTGTCAAAAATTACGAACACTTTCTCCATTTATTGTCGTTCGTCTTATATTTATAACGTATCATTTTTTTTTATTGTCCAAGTTAAGATATTTAAAAGAGCAATTTATTTATAAAAAAAATCTTTACATTCCACCACCTATTTTTATAAGTATTTTTGTTTTGTAAGAGTTTTCAAAAATGTATTACATTACTCCTACTGTTCTTTAATTATACATTATCGATTAGTTCTATAATTTAATTATTTTAATGAAGTTTAATGTAGGAAAAGTTAATGGTTTCTATGAATGTATAATATAATTATATAAAAAGATTTAAATGAGAAAATATTGGTTTATATGTGTATATAATATTTGAAAATTCTTATTTACATTTACAAGGTATCTAGCTAAATTTAAACAGTTTTCTTTTTCTTTATTTTTAAATATTATTTCTTTTAATATTTGTATATGGATTTAGTTTTAATAATAGCAATTGATCTTCTTTAATTTTTACATTCAACACTGGTACACATAAAATATAAGTTTCACATCACAAATAATTTTATAAAAAAATCTCATAGCTTTTATTTCGGAATAAATAAAATATATAAAAATTGTTTAACAAAGAGTTTTGGACATTTAAATACTCATTTATATCTACAATCATGCTTTAATGCGAAGGGAATAATTATGTAATGAATTGAAACATGCATTTTTAAGTACCATATTTAAAATTATTATTTCTTGTTTTGTTTTCTTTTTTTTACATTTTGTGCGTTTATTTGTTTTTCATATATATTTTTTTTAATTCGTAGAAACTTAATCTAGTTGTAAGGTATGCGTTTTCTGTTTTCAAATATTGCACTAATTCAAAAGGGAAAATAAAGTAATCCATTAAGTGAACAGGGTAAAATTTGCAGGAGTTTTGTTAACATTGGAAGGGCACCTGCTCTATTACAGTTGTTTTGCAGGTTATCTTAAAAACAAAAAAACGACAGGAGCATAAGTATTTAAATCCTACTGTCTTAACTAAAAATAGTTTCTGATGTTAAAGTTGCTTTAATGACCAATTTTCTAAGTAAATCAATGCAAATAAACATTTTTAACACCCAATTGCAACAATCGCACTCTAATTGACACTTCTGAGATTTACATTGTAGCGTACTAGTAAATATAGATGTCAGTTAGCTATAGCCAGCGTCAGTTAGTATATTCATAGAAACTGTGTGTAACTGCTGTTTTTCGGAACCGAAATGGAGTTTGACCTTTGGCTAAACTGTTCGGATGCATTAGGCCTGTTTTTTTGAGCATGATAATGAATCTCTTCCAAAACGTAAAAATAAAACATGCTGGTAATTTTTTTAGCTGTGACGCGTGTTCTTTTGCGGCGAAAGCGGGAATCGTCTTTTCATTAGTAGTTAGTACTAAATAAATAACCCCCTTATTAATAAACGCTGCGTAAGAGTTATCAACTCGTCATTCAGAAGCTACGTCAAATTTTTGTATGCCATCTGATGTCTACTAGCTAACTAACTTGTGCACATTTGTTTATTAATAGGGGGGTAAATGTATAAAAAAATAAATAAATAATTTATGTCTTATAAATCATTCCAAAATGGCCGTTTCACTATTATGACTAAATCACAATAGGTTCGTTCGCGTACGCGGTTTGAATCGAACGCAATCAGTATAAATCGATCGCTATCGCGCAAAGTCTATACTAAATCTATACTACGTGTATAATAGTGAAACGGCCGTTTTGGAATGATTTATAAGCCATAAATAATTTTTTTTTTTTATAGACACACTACTCTATTTGGTAATTTTGTGTTAAACATATGAAATTGAGCGAGTGGTTAGTTTTGACTTAAAGATTAGCCTCGAACTTGAGGGAAAGGTTGAACTCATTCGCGCCCACGAAAACGTTTCAACGTTTTTATCTAACAGAATCTTTTGGAAGCAGGAAAACTGACACCAACTGCATTGAAGAATGTGAAGTATACACCGGAAATGTGAGAAACACTAGGGACTGCAGGATGCATTATGTGTTCTACTAACTTGGCAAAGTTGACTGTTATTAGGGCCTATTCATATGAGAGCGACCATCCAACTAAGTTTTGGCGGTCCATTCACAAAAAAAAAACAAAAAATTTGAATTGCATTTCGATTTTGAGGTTAAGTTCGAACGAATTTTTTATTCCGTGGCTTGTGGGAAGCGTTTAAGGCCCGGTTTGTTCAATTTTGGTTATCTTTAATCATCGGTTATTCCAGCGGATAACCTTTGAATGTGTTTGTTCAGCAAAATATATATATATGCGCGGTTAACGAGATTTAACCAATGATTTTCTAGAATTTCGTTTATTTTGGATTTTGTGAGTACTTCGTAGGTATTAGTTTTGACGTATCTGCTATACAACAACTTTTTGTAGAATATTACGAACAATCTTGTGCGTATTTATGTATTTAATAAATAAACTTATATATAATGCAAGATAAAATGAAGCGAATACCCTGGCCAATAAAATCTGTTTGGTAAAGTTAACGTTTTCAACTGACAGATGTATACAATACACTGCACGCCATTCGTTGGTAGGTGAGGGTACAGACAGGTTCCCAACTTCACCCGGACGAATAAAGATTACATTTACATTTTACATTTTTGTCCTTTGACAGTTGTCCTAAATTGAGGAAATATTGAGAGAATGAGAAAGTTATTGCGACGTTCGTAGACGAAATTGAGATGAGTCCCAATAATGGGTTAACAATTTTTATTGGTTGTTGTACTGATTCAGTTTTGTTCTCAATTACTAGCTTATTGTCTTACACCAAAAAGATTTTATTCCTCTGTTTTTAAAAAATTCCTGTTTCTTTTGATTTTTTTGATGTTGATATATGTCCTTAACAGTGAAAATAATTTATTAATAAATTACCTAAACATAAATACAAGGAGCTAGAAAAAATATGTAACCATAGATTCGCCTAATCGCTGAACTGGAAAAATGGAACGATTTGTCGCAAATCTATGGTTTGGTGACCGAAGTGAAAAAACGAACCAAGGACTTGACCAGGTGTGAACAGACCGGCCCGTGCTGTAGATTGGAAGGTAACTGTGACAAGTGGAGTTCGAGTGCAATGTCGCTGTTTGGTGGTGGAGAGTTTTGCAAATGTCGCTCGTGTCATCTCATATGTTAATAGTTATATCCGTTTGGATAATTCCAAGGAGAAGCACTATCTTAATTCTTTTTTGTAGTCACATCATTTTCGGCTTTCAAAATATAGCTCGAAACTGCTAGTTTTTTTTGGTAACATGAATATTAAATTTGCCAACCGTAATTCGCTCTAAAAAAAAATTGTTGGACCGCCAAATAAAGAGCAAGTCGACTTAAGCAGAACGTTCGACTCACGAACGGTAATAGGGCCATAATGTTCGCATAGGTACAAAACTAACGTTCAGCTCGTTCACGGATGCGTCGTCTGAATATTGAATCAAGTGTTTATGAACTATTATAAAAAATGATTTACACAAATTTGTGAAGTCACCTTTTCAGGATGTTAAAAAACCACAAATTTCAGCTGCCTTTGCATGACACTTTTAACAGTTTCGTGCTCAAATATTATTTACTATTTACAATAAAGTAAGTACTATTTTGTTTATTTTTCCTACTTACCTACTTTTATATTGTTGCATTTTCAATGTGCAAATATTTAAATTTTGTGAAATAGCGACACATGTCGTTGAGTAGGCATTTTTTATTGTTTCTGTCATCACCACCATATTTTCTTAAACTAAATCTAAATCGATTTTATTTGTCGTGTCATCCCATTTATTGTCATTTCTTCCAAAAAGAAAATTGTTATGCATTACATATATAAATAAACGAACAAAATATAGTTTAACGTATTTGTTTTTTATGTTTTAAATAAAGCATTTATAAAAACATTTGCTTTTTTATAAACATATCCATGCAATACCTACAATATGTATACATATATTCTTTTTAAATAGTATAATAAAACATTTTAAATATATTTATTTTTGTTCGTTAGAAATTAATTTTCTTATATAGTTATGCACTCAAATTGCTTTACAAAAAAATCATTGTATTTATTGTCAATTATACTTATTATTGTCATATATATAATCATTATTGTCTGATCCAAATTACTTTGACAAATTTAGCAATTTACAGGTCAAAAGTTTTATAAATTTCTTCTCTTTTAAACGTATATGTATTTGTTTGATGTCCTACATTACATACGACACAAGTTTAAAAAAAAATTAAGCTTAAGACTAATTCGACATTATTTTTAATACTTTTGTTTTTAATTTTAAGATCCATCCTCACTCACTCGCATGCACACAAACGCTCACCGAACGTTCAAAGATATGTTTTTAGGTGATATAGCCTGGCTGTATATTGTTTTTTTTTTGTATATGTATTCTTATTTTCAAACTGAAATTTGAATTAATGAACGAGAAATAAAATCATTGAGTTAGTAATGCTTATGTATTTATTGAACAAGTTTTTTCTAGCTAATTGAATTGTTTTAAATACTTTATGTTGCTCCGAGATATTAATTTAGTTCTATTTGGGATATGATGGTTTCTTTGTGTTAAATTCCAAAATTGATAATTTTTGCCTTCTATTTAATTGATATGATTGCGGTTTTCATATATTTTGATATGGCTATCAAGAAAGGGTATTCGAATATTATATTAGTTTCAGCTAAAAGTATTTTTTTTTTATTATTTTTAAATTAATTTTCGTTCAATAATTACAAATTTCAATTCGATGGTAGTTGGGAACTGGATGTTAGTGACTATCAGGCAAATTTATAATCGGCTGATAGTGAGTTTATCGTAGCCAGGCTAAGAAGAGTGGAAATGGTTAGGTAAGCTAATGTCGATGGGATATGTAGGGTGTGTGCGGCTGAGTCTCCAGCGTCGACTACGTTAATCTTCCAGCCCAGGTTGTTGTGTGTGAAGCACTAGATTTTGTTATAAAGTTAATATAAATGCACTTCGATGTAAAACTGGAAAGTGTACCTGGTAATAGAGTAAGTCCGGTGCTTCCATTGGAACTGTCCAATTGAGGTAGCCAGGCTCCCCTTCATCACATTCGAGAACGAGAGTTTTCATATATTCTTCAAATGTTTCAATTTCGGCGGATTTATCTACAGTCTTGTGTTGCCATTCGCAGTAACGGCCTTCTATAAGAAACAAAATAAAATGTATCATTTACAGCAGTACCAAGTGCAAATTGATTGCTGAGCAGTTTTCTTTACGATCTAGTACGAATTTTACAAAAAAAACACACATAAAAGTTATTGGTCTGACAGCAGTCTGACACCATTTGTGTTCCTTTATGTTGGTCGAGATTGATTACATGACCAATATTTGTTTGACGGAAATGTAGCCAACAGAAGAAATAGACATTCCAAGTCCCAATTAAATAAACTACGACGTTAGGGCTGGTTTTTTGGGCTTCGATCTCAGCAAAGCAAAGTAAAGTAAGATTTTCAGCACACTTATCACAACAACTACTGCGAGTCTCGAAGTGTCAAGTAGAGCGTAGCTGTTGTAATTGCGTTTTGAAAATCCTACTTTACTTTGCTTTGCTGAGATCGAAGCTCAAAAAAACAGGGCTATTGACAGTTCAAAGAGGATAACTTTTTTTCGCTGTCAACGCAAAGGTGCAACCCAACTGACATTAGTTTGCCTTCTCTTAAAAAATTGTTGCAGTGGGACGTTCAAGTATCTAGTTTAGTAAATATGACAGCTGTCTGACTTGATGTCTCTCTGTTTTGATTGGCCTGAATCCGTCACTTGAACAGCTTTTTATTTGACGTTTATGGAGAGGTAGCTGACGAATCTAGTCAAGTGACGTAACCGACCAATCTAGTTTTCGCGTACAGAGTACATCAACTAGATTTTTCTGACATAAGTACAAATGGCTGTCCAAGGTTACAAATTATTTTTCTTGCCAAGTCCTTGTTTTAAACTAGATAAATTTTTCACGAACAAATTTGGCAACTACACTGATTGCTGCAGTTGACAGAAAAGACTTCAATATAAAATTTGATCAAGGCCGCCACCTAATAGATTCTGAAAGAAAACTCTACGAACTCTACAAGCCAATTCACTACAAACCTGCTGTTGGAGTGGGATTTCCTTCACTATCGAACTCAACACCGGCATATGCATTCTGTTGGCGCAATTCTGCGCTAGTCTTCTGACCAATTCCACCTTCCGGTGAATCGGTTATATAGAATGGATGATACCTACATTAAAAAAAAAGAAGTATTATATAGAAAGACTGAAAGTTTCAAAGCCAGCTTTTGAAATAAGCTACCTCGCTGGTTGAGCTGGATCATCGCCACCCTCCACCTCGAACGTATACGTTTTTCCACGTTCCACAGTGATCTCAGGTATCAGAAGATCATTCAAATACCATGCTATTCCCCATGATGGACTATCGGTAATCGCGGTGTAACCACGTTTACCACCCGTCGGCCCGATTCTCGCCGTAAACTTACTTTCGTTTTCGATTTTTCTGGTCGGCCATGGCGTCGGACCATCGGATTCATTTTTCAACTTGTACAGTGAACTCTTGCACGAGTGATCGTTCTAAAAAAAAAAATATTTTGTAAAACGCAACATTGTGAGATAAAAAACACTCACTCTTGATGCGAAATTAATTCGAATATCGTCGGCATTATGATCTGTACCGGTGTGCGAGTGTGCATTGGCCTCCTTGCGGTTATTTAGCGTACCAATTGCAGCGATGACAGACACCTCTCGATCAGTTGGAATGGCCAAATCATTAATTGGCTCGTTAGTTTGCAGAAGTCGCTTATAGCGAATGCTTGTCACGCCGTTCTTTCGTTCACCACTTACTGGAAATAGCATTTTTTTAAAGATTGGTTAGACTAAACAATATTTAAATTTGGGGCCGAATATTTGAATAAGTTTTTGCTTTTCATCAATCTTAATCATGGCATAACAAAATTGAAAAAAAGTATTTTCCAGATCTTTACAATTACTAGTAATGGCCGCGTTCCATGTGTCAAACTGTATATAAACAAAATTTACATCTTTAGCTTTCACCAAATTTAAGGCCCCTTATGGAAAAAATTAGATGATCGTTAGTTTGCTAAGCAGCTTGATAATAATTTGACGTATAGCTAGCGGCCATTGTTTAAACGATTAAACTTTAATGTCAAATTCTAAATAAGAACAGTTTTTTTAAACGCGGTTAAGCAAAACGTTTTTATGATACGTTTTGCAAATGATTCGAAAATAACTATACTTACAAACAACTACGTCGTTTCTTCCACCGATCCTTTCGTCTGGGCAAGCACCTTTCTTTCCGTCACATTGCGACAAATCGGAAAGGTAGTAATCTTCCGCACGAAATACTCGAGCATTTGTGTCATAGAATGCGACCACAACATCACCCATTGACATTTGGGCACGGCCATTAGCACCGGAAAGCCCAAAAGCCATATACTGATCTTCTCGGATGCGTCCGAAGAGTTCAACTTGGAGGTAATCGCCTTGAAGTTCCCACTTAACTTGCAGTTTATTTGGCAGAATCTCTCGGCAATTAGCATAAGTTGGTTTTGGTGTTGTCGTAGTCTAGAATTATAAAAGTATTTTTAGGATTGCATTATACATTAGTGAATTCGAAATTTTTTTCATCAGAATACCATAGAAGAATAATTCGAAAGTTGCAAGAAATATCGCCTACGCATTGTCGCATCATCAGTTCAAAAAGGTGGAATCAATATTGGAGCAAAGCCCTCAACAGTACCAACAATACACCAGTTCAATTCGTTTCTGGCAATTTATAAAAATGGCCAAACTTCCCGTGAGTATTAAGTGATCCACATTCAAACTAAATGGACATAATACTAAAATTCACTTTGCAGGAACCTTAAATTTCGAAATTTCGACAATCAATAAACGCATCCAAAATTATGTCTGTTTTAACACTTTGTGAGTGATTATTGGTTAAATGTCATATATCTGTCAACGCAAGACAAAGTACCTACGTCAGAAAAACTCAGATATTGTTCACACTCATTTTAAGAGCCTAAAGCTATTTTTATGTAACTTTTAAGTGGACTAAAGTTACTTGAAATATCTGACAGTTCGAAATTATGTTTACTAAAAAAAGGAAATACACATAGCGCCTTATAATGACCATAAGTAAATTTTAATGGTCTTTAAAATTCTGATTTGATCAATTGCTGTCAGTTTGAAACACAACTTTTGCGAAAAGAACCGCTTAATACATCCAATACGTACAATATTCATATTGCTTAAGAATAAAAACTATTTCATTGGATTCCCTACATTTTTAATATTGTACAATACCTTGAATTGATGACAAGCATGACTGACTTTCCAATGTTTCAAAACTAACAAACAAAACACACAACAAATAACTAATGTCGTTTTCCATTGGGACCACCAAAAATCTTTTTCAGATCTCAGATTTATCGCGGTTCATGGAACGTGCAACGAAATTGATCTGCTTTTGTCAATGGATTAGTGTGTATTTGACAACAAAATCAGCTGTTCAAATTGCATTTTTTGCTTTTGCAAAAATCCGCTATAGATATCGACTTGAAAAATGTTTCCCCTGTTGTAGGCACAAATGGAATAGTTTCGGTGATTCGTAGTTTCCAGATGATGAGGAAAATAATAAAGATAATAATTCCTCCAACATTATATCAATTGCTTTTTATGTATTTCTTTATTTTGCTTTTCACGAAACTTTGCGCATTTCTTTTGAAAGCAAACTTCTTGCAATGACATAAATCAGCTGTGGGTATTTGTGGCAGTATGTGTAAATCTGAAAAATTATCGAGATCTGCAAAAAGTGCTCCGAATCGAAAAAAAGATTGATTTTTTTCCCCAATGGAACGCGAAAAGTGATATAGATCAAAAAAAAGATTGATTTTTTGTCCCAATGGAAAACGACATAACACCTACATTTGTATAATTTCAATCAGGTGCTTTCAAGAGTTCAGGCAACTGCAGTACAGAAGCTGTCATATTTTGACAACTAGAGAATAAACCATCTTATATATTCTTAATCACTTATACCTATTTTTAACAATTAAATGGAAAAAGTAAACGAAATTTAAACAATAATTCATTTACCTATAAAAACATTTATAGCTCAGTTCACAGTGGCTATATTTTCCATACAAATTTCGCAATTGTGAGCTTCCGTACATTTTACAGTCAGAAATAAAATGATACGTCGCGTTTTCTTGGCCGCAACAATTTGCAGATTTCATCCATGCCTATTTACATGAGAGCGAACGAAATAACTAATAGAACGCGAACAAAACCCCTCGTGAATCATGCACAAACTGAAAATTGCGCATTTTAAAATTCTTAGAATAGATCAACAAATCGATCAAAATTGGTAAAACAAGTTTTAAAAGAGTAAATAACGAAATTTCGATTTATTTAAAACTTAACCTTAAAATCGCCATACGACAACAACTACGCTCTACTTGACACTTCGAGACTCGCAGTAGTTGTTGTAATTGCGTGCTGAAAATCCTACTTTACTTTGCTTTGCTGAGATCGAAGCTAAAAAAATACACGCCTATAGTTTAGAAAGTCTGACATGACAGCTG
The DNA here is from genome assembly GCA_948293265.1 of Cheilosia impressa. Lineage (NCBI taxonomy): Eukaryota > Metazoa > Arthropoda > Insecta > Diptera > Syrphidae > Cheilosia > Cheilosia impressa. The sequence continues at coordinate 125,978,778 of OX411880.1, read as the reverse complement.
ACTGCCTAGATCGGTAGGTAACAAGAACAGCATTTTCAGTAGACGTTTATGGCATAGACAAACCATAGTATTGTCTCTGGTTTATGGTGGGGTAGCCAACGAATCGTGACCGAGTACTAAGGCGACAGTTTCAATATGTTTCCATGTTTCTAATTTTACATTAATGTTTTCCAGATCAATCTAGTCCATTTATGAAATTAACTAGATTTTTCCAAGGAAAATTTCTCTTTTCGTCTAAATCCTTAAACCGACGGCTGACAGGTTCCAAGTAGTCGTCTGAATTACTGAAAGCTCCCTATTTTTTCAACTAAAAAAAATTAAAAACTATAATCTTAACAACACTAACAAAATTAATGCCGAATGAGAATAATGTTTGTCGTTCGAATTCGAAAGTTTTTCATACTTACAGCAATGTACCACCATGGCGGCTTTTATGTGGAAAAGATACAGAAAAAAAAATTCACATGATTGAGAATGTCGATTAATGCAAATATTACAATGATACAATGAAACTATAGGTAAATTAAACGAAATAAAAAAAAGTCTGTAAATCACAACAACAAGTGCACCATTACCGGGTGTCTATACAAATTGACACACGCTGATGTATTCTCAAACTAATCGTTTTAATATTCTTTTGGCCGAACTCTGAATGTACACAACCCCCACATCGGGATCGGGAATGATAACCTATTCAATTCAATATCAACCCGAAAACAATGTCATCACCGATAACGGTCGTTCGTCTATAGATTTTTCATATGTACATATATACTATACACCCAAAAAAGCAACTTACCGTAATTTTGGTTTGTCCCAATGCCGGTGGTACGTCCAGATCCTTCGGTATAAAGATATGACCGAAATTGTGTCGATATTCAACGCACCACACTGCCAACCAATCGATATCGTATGCTGTCAAATTGCCCGGCAATTGAATTTCAATGTCCTCGCCTTGGTATCCTCGTAATGGTTCCAAGGAACCGATTTCATTTGGTACCTACATACCCAGGAATACAAACACACACATGTACTTACAAAATGGAGATAAATTGAAAGTGGATGTGCTGACGCCGAGCCGAGTCAATGTGATTGACTTTGAGGTACAATTTGTTGTGGGTTTTGTATAAATTGTCATTCACTTACCTTGATGCCCATTATATTGGGTTCGGTGCCATTTCCCACCCAAAAGTATGCATCTGGACCAGCACCGTCGTAATGTAAATTCGGTATGTAGAAGGTTTGTGCGTCCAGTACACTAATGTTGCTCGACCGCAATCCATGGGCGAGTCTTTTGAATTCGGGCAGAACTCGTGGTTTGGGCACATCCAGTCCTGGTGGAATGAAGACTTCACCGAAGTCAACCTGCAAATTTCGATGGGAACATGTGATTATGCGCTTAGTTGACATTTGGTTACGGCGATTTGTTGGTATACACTTCATGTAAGCATACATAGCTATTAATTAGAAAGCCTTTACATTGATTGAATCTGGATGAGTGGCAGCTGTTTTTGCACTTCGAGCGAAAGGATATATTACAAAAAGCCATGCACAATGTTGCCAGAGTTGTCATTCGGAGGTTATAACTAATAAGCCAAAAGATTTAAATAAACGGGTATTTGCCATCACTTAAAGCCTAGTATGCTGCTCGCGCTTAACAAATATGTCTCGAAAGAGAAAATTAAGCAAAGCGGTTAAGCCAAGTAGTACGCAGTTCAAGCTAAATTTGTTATCCACTGTACGAAAAATCTCTACAGAATTTAAGTAAGCGTATTAATGCTAAATACATTTTTCAACAGCTAAAATTTGAGAGATCAGAGAAAATATCGGTATTCGTAACAAAATTTCTAACGAAAGCAAATTAACAGTTGCAAGTCAATCAACTTTACCAACACAGTTCTTTTTTTTTATGGAACTTACACTGTCAAAATTAAGCGAACATTAAGCGAATTGGTGGAGAGAAACATTGCAGAGCAGCTTAATTTTAGATTTGCTGGAACAGCATACTAGGCTTAAGACTAGTACGCTATTTACGCAAAGGCAACATACTTAAGACGTATTCAGTTAGCCCTAAATTTGTATCCCACTGTACAAAAAGTCTCCATAAATTTTAAGCTAGCGAGTAAATTAAAAATGCATTTTTCCCAAGTTTAATTTTGACAGATCAAGTGGAAGTGATGTAAAACAATTAATGCCGCATTTACACAGTCACACATTCCTATCACGGAAGATTAAAGGGATGCTAAATACTAAATAGCCGTGTGAATGAAAGGGACGGTATTACCTAACACGCAAAAAAACGTGACACGTTTTTTCGTCGCCCATCTAGTTTACGTGGTATGAATTATGGGAAAGCTATGCATGTTGATGTTTTTATAGCGACGGCTCACGAAATTTCGCTCTCCTATAAAACAAAATGCCTTCCGGAAGTGATGAGCGGATAAATATTTATAAATTTCGTACAACTGATTGATGCATTTTTGGTTAAATTTACTGAAACTTAAAATCGCTCTCATTTCAGATGTTTTAAATCAGAAATAGAAATATTTTCAAGTGATTACAGAAATTATATTCTCCGGAAATTGGGTTTATTTCCGTTTTACGTACCTATAATTATGGGCAGCACATCCATGACACTTTAGGCGTCTGATTTGTGATCTCATTCTTACTCCTTTACTAGCATTGACTGGGGAAAAACGGATTTCTCTCTCACGTCTCGTGCAAAAATGCGCGTGCGTGATCGTGTAAATGCAGTTTAAAATAGAATCGAAATTACTATTTTTTAGTTTTTTTGCTGGGCTTTGAACTGTCAAAATTAAGCGCCCATTTAACAAGCTTGTGCAGAGAACGATTGGAGAGCGCAGTCAGCGCTTAATTTTAGCTCTCCAGCAACAGTGTAATTCGTGTTAATTTATGAATAGTGGGCAAAGTATACAAATAATCAACATTGCCATTCGAATAGACGGTGTAAATCGAACGCAATCGCACAAAGCCAATAAGTTCTTGTCCAAGATTTAAGAAAAAGAGGAAATTTGCAAATTATCCAATAACAATAACAAGTCTGTAGTTCACCTCTTTGGAGTACCTATTAAAAGTTTCTTCTCTATTATATTCACTGCAGTTTGGCAATAAAGCCATTTCTTTTTAAATTGGCAGCACTTTTTTCTGTCACAAACAATTTGACGGCTAATATACCTAGTTGCATTTTCTCATTTCGGTTGGCAATCTCAACATCAGTAGGTGCGTTTTATTGAACATTGATCTCAAAACCAATACATATCAAGATAATAGAGATTCTTGCAGTGTGGAATGATATCTTTAAACAGATGAAAACTGGAAGGAGGATGGTTGCTCACACCACTTCCTATAAGGCCAAAGTCGGTCAGAAAAAACTAATCTTGGAAGCTGCTTTGACAAGATAGTTCGACGGCAATGCCATTAATGGTTTGCGTGACAACTGTACCGCCAACTTCCAAATCTTTCGTTCGAACTGCAGAATGCTTCGTTCTCGTCACTTCACCGTGTTAATTAGTTAAACAGAACTTGACAATGTTACAGTATAATGGCTGCCGCCATCATTTTGCAACGTTCACTATTATTCAAAGTGGGGCCACCATCATTGCGCACAGATCCAAATACACAAATACCGCACACACAATACTTATTATATACACACAAAGTGAATGCTCATCATGGTGTGTAGGATAACAACCCCTACAATAATAACACATTTTTGGGGATGAATTTACTTGGAACCGCGCCCCTTTTTATACATATTTTTTTTAGCTTTTTACACCGACAACTGCTATCCAACAGAAAGAACAAGGGAACTCAAAGTGGATAAAAAAAAAATTAAGAAAAGCTCCAACGGAGTTACCTTTGCTCCAAAGCCTAAAAGGACAATGTTAAGCAAGTCCTTGTTTGAAGAAATTGTGTTTTTTATTTGCTCTCTTTACGAAAAACTTTAGTTCTTTGGTAAATGTAAACCTGGTTTTGAATAGAGGTTACTGCTAAGCGCCTTATGTATTTAATTTCCTTTGGGTGCATTCCCATCGGAGTAATTTCGTATCCTTGAGAAGTTGTGTGTGTGTGTTTTTTTTTCACAAAGGTGGTTGGCAGGGTTTACGACCTCTGATGGGTGCTGTGGTGTTGTGGGAGGCGAAACAGGGAGCTGGGGATTGCGCGCGCATACTTCTTTCTATGCTCCCCTTGGGGAGCAGTTTATGGCTGAATATAAATTATTCGGCTACGGACTGGATACAATGGCGGGTATGCGTGTTCACAATGGAAGCGTTGTCAAATGTGAAAACAGTAATTTAGAATTCACTTATAAGTTGAAGCGACAGTTTAAGCAGATCACTATACCATAGCTTAAGGTTTCCTTAATATTGAAAAATTCAACTAATGGTAACAATTTGCATAAACAAATAATTGTTGCTTAATGTGCTGAAGCGGACCGATCAGAAAGACGATCTCCAAAGCAAAGATCTCTTGAAGAAGGTCTCCAAGTATAGGTTGCACTAAGATTGTCACTGTAGATTTAAGCGCCAACATCCAAAGGGGGCATTTTTGTCAATTCGAGTAAGATTTTCAGCACACGATTACAACAACTACTGCGAGTCTCGAAGTGTCAAGTAGAGCGTAGTTGTTGTAGTTGCGTGCTGAAAATCCTACTTTACTTTAGTTTGCTGAGCAGAGCCTGAACTGTCAAAAATAAATAAAATTTTAGGTGTCAAGATACGTAATAATTATGTGTTTTACCTAATTTTTTTTTGACGCAAGTGAATAGTTTTTTTAATTGAACCGACAACCTAGTCAATAATTTTTTGACCGTTGATTGACATTCAACCCTATTGAGGTATCCGTTCGAAGAAGAATTTTCTCCGATTTGAAGGAAATCGGAAAAATTCCATTCGAGGTATATACGTTCCGATACAACTTTCCGGAAAATTCTCCGATGACATATAGCGCACCGTGTAACCGCGTTATACCGCACTTCCTTTTGACAGCTACACGGCACATTTTTTCCGAAACTCTTTAACAACTATCTGTTGAGGAATATTTTAATGTGAAATGAACGCGTTTATAAACGATGCTAAATGACATTCGTATCGGATTTTTTTATGAACGGATACCTCGATAGGGATGATTTTGTGTATGTGGCGTAGAAAAAGTAATATTACCGACCAATCTAGTTTTTACTTTTAGATAACATGCAGTCCAAAAGAGCTGACGTTTGTTAAATTCTAGCAGAATATGACTTATTTTAGTGATCAAAGTCTTTAAAACGAAATCATTTAGACTAGAGGATCGTCGATGTACGGAATCTGCCCCCAGCATATTTTGACAGTTAACTATATGATTGTGAATCAAATAAGTTGTGAGAATGCTGGTCCATAAAAAGAATTAAGGACTTAAAAAACATTATAAAACGGCGAAGGATGTATCAAACAATAAAAGTATCTTCAACAAGTACTTTATAATATGTATATTTCCATAGTCATATGACAGCTAGTGATTAAATGTGTTTCATAAGTCAACCAGATTGCTGAGATCACGCTTGGTATATGATATTATGGTACGATGGACAGCTTGCCAGCATTTCCTTTACAAAGTCTAAGGAAACACAAAATGGCGGATGTCAAGAAAAGTTGAGGGAATGGATATACATTCAGTATTGAGTCGACTAGATTTTTCCTGAAGGCAAAAATTAGTTAGTGTCACTTTAACAGTTATCCCTTCATAAACATCAGCTGGAAAAAAAATCTTCACATAATCAGTTTTAGCCAATAAAGTAAAATCTTAAACGTCTATAATTATACAAGTTCTTAGTTTCCACATATCTTATTGTCCCAGCCCTCCTCTCCAGATGCTAATTAAACTGACGCTGCAAATCGAAAAGAGAACGAATAAAATACATTCACAACGCATGGTCAAGAAGCGAGTTACAAAATTGAAGAGGCGAAAAATTAATATCTGCAAAGGGAAGTTACCACCCACAGACAGTACACACCCCAAGGGAATAATGTAATCAGCAACCGCATCTATATACGGTATGAGAAAGTCTCTCTACTATAAACACATAATAAATATGTATGGAGATAAATGTGATTCCAATTTGCATTGGTTGCCTCACTCACTCACTTACCGTGAATCTTCGGCACCAAACCGAAAGCCATCGAATGTCTTTGATCCTTTTTCCCATCGGCAGCCGCAGGATGATGTCTGTGTTATTGTGCGCTTGTAAGATTGGTGGATCTCTGAAAATAAAAGAAAAACACGAACATGTGAGTATTATTCTGGCGGGCAATGCCAGTGGCATTTAATTCAGGATATTGATTGACCTTATATAAAGTTTTATTTTTTTTATTTAATTTTTCTCGTATTTTAGCGAAAAATGTATGGTGGACAAGGTAAGTAACAGATCTTCTCCAAGAACGATACTGCAACCCCACTGGTCCGATATACAAGTAAATAATATGTCAAACATCACTTCTGACATATTTAAAAAAGTTTCAATGAAAATTTAGAGGTAATTTTTATAGTTCCACAAATAATTGGCCGCGTTCCACTGCCCGCTAGATGACTAGCGGCATGTCAAACTCCATATAAAAAAAAATTACATTTCACCATTTGCGCTAGACGTCTAGCACTTTTTGTGAAATATCCCTTTCAGGGAAATCTAGCGCAAAATTACCCGCTGCATTGGGAGAAAAAACAAAAAAAACGACCTGTCAAAGGAAATCGTTCAAACGTTTGCAAAATAAAATTAAATACGTAACCGAGCAAGTGGAATTGTAATAAAATTGTTAATAACGTAAGTAAAATAGCAATTCAGATATCGTTTTTATAATTATATTGTATTATTTCTTTGATTATAGTGTGGAAATAATTAGTCTTAAATGTCACTTTGCCGCTGGCGCTAGGGTTCTAGCGCGGACGTTCCTTCATCTGGGATATTTTGTGCTAGACATCTAGCGGGCAGTGGATCGCGGCCATTTTGTTTATGAATAATAATTTGCAGCGGCAGCTTTTCACCAAACGGAAAGCTCACTACTTAATCAGTTTGACAGCATTTGTCAAATTTCTGATTGTTAACGTAGAAACAAATTTATGAATTGGCTTAGATCTGTCTTTTTTCAGTTGACGTCTATGCAGGGGTAGTCCGTAGTCGACCAATTTAGTCAAGAAATTCTTGAATGAGTGAGTACTAAGTTGACAGTTCGTATATAGGTATGGCTGTCGTATAGGGAAAGTGGCGTTGCCGACCAATACAGCTTTTGCCTTAAAGGTACTACATCTATTTCAGGACAATCTAGTCAATTAAAAATTACCTACATGTTTGATTTTTTAATGTGCTCATAGTCACAGGAAAGCGCACTTTAGAATACCGTCCAATAAGTCGCATTAGTTGCGGCAATGTATGAAACTGACAGATAGGTAGAATATATAATGGAAGGTGACCCATAAGCAACGCACATAATTATCGCGTGCAAAGGATAAAGTATAGGTTTGCTTTTGCGTTTGTTCCGTTTCAAGTTTACACAAATTGCGATAAATCGCGCAAACTTCAGTGTTTTGTTTATGCAAAAAATAATTGAGTGCAACAGATTTGCGTCGCGATTGGTGGGACTGTTCTTACTGTCATTCCGCGATACCAACATTCATTTTTAGTGTCCAGGCAAAATTTTTCGAACTTTCAATGGCGAAATTTCCATACAAAATTGCATATTGTATTTAAGGTGAAGGTTAAGAATGATTATTAGTAACGCCTAAGGCCCATGGAATACGTTAACGTTGATGTATCAATCGATGCAGCGGACTTCACGGATTTTGTGGGTTGGAATCAAACCTTCTTTATCCGTCGCATTCAGTACATGCATTGCTGCGTTGCTGATACATCACCCATCACAGCCCAGCGTTTATTATATCCATTTGTCAAATGAGAACGTCGTTGACTCGAATGCGATGGACTTAATGCGTTTGCGCCTTAAATTTTGTGCTGGATATTATTTTATAGAAAGAAATGTCAGTTTTTGAATCTGACTCCATATCGCCCTACATCTACTGTCTATGTTTTTGTCTTTATCATTAAAGTGCTGTGTGGTACTGTTTGTATGGACTCTCTCTTTTAAAACACACTGTTCATTTCTCAGATCATGTAATCTGTTCTACTTGCCGAGTTTATATACTTGTGACCGACTTTCTTACAAATCTACAACCCACGTATATGGCGACGTATGTATGGTATGTACCTATGCGTAAATATGAACAAAAACCTCGTTTACTGTGCCATTCGTGTCACTTTATGCCTTGGGGTGCATTGCGCTCGCTTCGTTCAATTTCACAGTGTCGTCACGGTTTGACGGATCCAATCAATAATAATATTTTAGCAATCCCTCATCCCAGTGATTTGTGGTGTGACTTTAATTTTTTTGTGTTGCCGTTCGCCCACCTCCTTCTCCTTGTACGCATTTACAACACCGTCTCCGTCATGCGTGTCTCTATTACTCTATGCCACTGAATGAACTATAGGTAGATCTAAACTATGTATACCCTAAAAATCACACACATCCACCTCATGTAGAGAGAACGAGTTCACCACTCGCACTGAACGACTTTAAGAACCCGAGGGTAAATCAACATTAGAAAGTAATCAGTTTTATCCAGTGTAACCACCCTCTGCTCCACACATCTCTACCACCCACCCACACCCGGTTTGAGGTTTCCATGAATGGGAATGGATTTCGATTGTTAACAATCTGTGCTCAGGAGACGTTAGTCACGGATGAGTACTTAATTTCACCCTTGAAACGGATCACGATGATAACAACAACGACGATGATGACGACAATAATGATGATGATGGTGGGACGGGAAAATAAGGAGCATAAGCGATAACTTCAACTATTTACAAACCGATGAAAAGTATTGACTACTCTCCTGTTCTGTGTGCCTGTGCATCCTTTGAGAGGAGTTCTCTGCTCCAGTTTTGTGTATGTTTCTCTGGCTGCTGGGCGTAGATACATCTGAGATTCTGATTTTTTTCTCGGCTTTTTGTTCTCAATTATATTTATTGTGGAAATTGGCAGATGAAGGTACAGATATCGAGAAAACGATGCCCGAGTCTGGGTGTGTGTGCACGGGTGTTTGATAGACATATTTGGATGAACGAATTGTGTTTGCTTTGGCACAGATAAAGATCGTTTCTGTTTGAAGTTCAATGTGTCGGACCAGGAGGGTGTAGAGCGGTGGTGGGTTGATTGTTTTATTATCGAATGCGACCTGCAGATATTGACTAGTTCCAGTGTACCGAAAGTAGGCGAAACAAATATAGAATGTGTTTGTTTCTATTTCTCAGCAGCAGCAGTTCATGATTCAATTTTGGGCACTCCAATCTAAATTGGATTTTCAGAAAGGACTTTAATAAAGAGACGGGGGAAGTACAACAACAGGAAGTAGGTTAGCTACAGACGCTTGCCTTTGTGTACTGAAATCAAGTTGGAGAATATTTTCGTTTCTGATTAAGGATGCTTGGGGAGCAAAGTATAAGCTTGCATTTTGCTTTTACCACCAATGAAACAAACTTTAGTTAAAGGCTTTATCGCCGGCTATTGATGATGTTTGATTTTTCGAATTTAAAACCGCTTTCGGATATCGATAATGTTACATTCAGGCTGGGAGACCTTTTCTAATAAAATCACTTTTATTACACTTTTACGAATTATTCTAATAATTCACTTCAAACAATATTTCTTAAAAGAATTCTTATCCGATTTAAACCAATCCCTTCCTGGGGATGGCGATGGGTCCGTCTTGGTGCCTGGTCTCAACCTAACCTTAACCCAAATCAAACACTTAATTCACTGTATTACTTTACACTTCTTAATATTCACAACCGATTACTATTTCGAACTTAACCAATCACTGTTTAAAATGGAATTGTCCCCAAATCTGCCTTTTTATATCCGCTTCGCCATCTACCGGGAAGTTTATAGATTATTCCGTTTCGTCCCGAACAAACTCACTGGTTCTAGGATTATCTCACTAACTATCCACTTTTTTGACAGATTCGAGTCTCCAATTGGAAGTGGAACATATTTGGTGACTAATGGGTGAAACCATTTTAGGTTCCACGCTACACACAATACTTTAACAAAATTTACATATTTTTGAAATTTTTGAATGCTTTCGGTTTTATATTAGAAGAAGAAATTTTTTTTTTGTTTGAAAATACTTAGAGACTGTCGTTTTGGCGACATTTTGCATGGCGGGTTCGCAAAACTGCGGCTGAGTCGAGCGCTTGAATTGTTTGTAAGTACAACAACCTTAAGGCCAGCTAAAGTCCCCCCAAAACCAGAAATGAGGCGTCTAGAAAATTCGGTGTAAAATGCGTTTTTTTGACGGCTTGTGTGCCTCTTAGTCAGAGCTTGTTCTTCGATCTAAAGTCAAACAAAATTATTTACACAATCAATTGACTGTGATGGTGGAAACGGCTTTATTTTACGAAGTCCACGACAAACTTATGCAAGATCTCGAGCTTCAATGAACCTCGTAGGACAATTCACCGACATTTAAGTTGCAAGACGATTCTACGTCGCAAATGGCTACCGTCGCAAGAGACCGTCAGCACTATTGGCGACCTATAATTCAGGGAAAGCTGCTAGCCATCATCAAGTGAAGCGCATAAGTGGGAGCACTGTCGGTCAACTTATCATCACAACAACCGCTGTACTGGGTTTTGCTATCTGCTATCTCAACCAATACCAACGTTGTAGACCAGAACCAGAGTTGCTAGGAGAGGTGATTGCAATCAAAAAGAAGGTAGGTACCGATTCCAAAGTAAAAGGAAACAACACGAGACGCATTTAGTTGAGTCTACTGCGAGCTTCTGAAGATTGTAGAACGTGATCGGAGACTGCAATCGGCCAAATACCTTCGGTCAGGCAAAATGATCTCTATTGTACCTGAGCTGCCAAATCATTTTCAATATCGCGGTTACATTTTTTTGAGCTCTCTCAACGAGAGAGGGAACGCTCTGAGCTGAGGCACCTCTTGAGATTCGTGAAGTCATCTTAGTTTCTCGTTTTAGAACTATAGAAGACCGGTATAAGCACTTGTGTCTGGCTACGCTGTAGAAATGCTTAAGACTTGTCCGAAATCAGTATTGTCATGGTTCGTGAACTAAAAATCACCGATCGACCAAATCTTCACATTCCGCCAGGTCTTGAAAAAGGCCTATAGAAATTTCAAACCAATACACTGCACCACTCCTAAGTAAAATGCGAAAGCGCGTGCAAGGCCAAGGTCTACAAGGTCATGTGAAGTTGTCTCTGACGTTGAAAAAGTCTTTTTTTTTTGACACAGCGATGCGCTGGACTGATATAATTTGGAAGTAGTTAAAGACTCCTAAAGGCTCCGCTATTACCAAAGATCATGTGGAAAATCAGTATTGTCAATCGTTGTATCTTCATTTACGTAGCGAAGACCCCGCATAGAATCACTACCCTAATTATCCCCGTACTGCTGTGTGAGCTACAGAGATATGAACTTTGTGAGGAGCTTCTGAAAACCTTTGGGGAAGCTCTGAAAGACTTGTCAGCTACGGCAGGGTTTGTTTAAGAGGAGAAAACTCAACGCAGCAGGTGAAGCCGCTGGACACAAATTGGTGAGCCGTTTTTTCAGTTCCCTACTGCCAGAGACTGCTTGTCATTTAAGGCCGTGTCACCCTTATGCGCCAACAAAGTAATTACATCACAAGGATGTACCAAGGACGGCTTTAAAAACTGATAAAGATTTCAAAAGAAAAGCACTTAAAACGCAGACTGCGAAAGTGAACTTGTGGTTTGGTTTTTAGGAAAACCTAGCTGACGACCGCAAAAGTTCAACTTTACATGCCACAAAGATGTGAGTAAATTTGACATTCAGCTTCCTCAAATCAAAAAAAAAAGGTATAAAACCAATTTTAAGGAATTTCAATGACAAACAACGAAACCCACATCGAAAAATAACTCCTACTCATCCCATTTTTATTTTTTCTTGTTTTGCACTTCCCGTCTAAATGCGTTTTCCAATCGAAAGCACTTACCACACGTCTTACGTGACTTGTTTCATGCTATCCCAGTATATTCTTTTGAAAGCACCGCACTGCTAAAATATATGCATACACAGGCCAGTCCCTTCACACGTCAACAGTATTATTATTCATTCTGCACAGGAAAACAGTCTTTTGTTATATGTGTAAGGAAACCTTTTTTGGAGCATGGCTCCCGGGATATTTGTATATTTGCCAGAAATTGCATTCATCATTCAAAATCTCTAATGGAAGCGCATGTGAATGCGGGAAGGCTCATTTACGCGAGGCAAGGAAAAAAAACGCATTAAGGCGAAAAGCAAATGAAATTTGAGTCCTTACGAAGAAGCACCATCACACCCACGTGGCCCGCATGCGACATAATTTTGAGGGATGGCGACACCCAAAAACAGAATAAAACTTATCGTGGTCTCAAGACTCATTAACCATTCATCAGTCATTTTGCTAAATACATCTGACGTCTTGTTCTAATGGAAAAATGCTTCAAATAATTAAGGATGACTGGAATCCGAGTGCGGAGTACATCCCTTTTGTCGAACCTGGACAAGAGTACGACTATACAACATTACGGTACCAGACCGGCAAGGAAGCACAGCGCTGCTATGTGATGTATTTGTGTGGTATATGGTATTAGGGTGCTAGTACAGCCTGTTGATGTCATCGTTCATTTGCAGACGGACGTGTCATTGTCGTCGTTCGTCATCCGCATGGCTCTTTGTTATGGTGAAATTGGTGTGTCCCTTATTTTTAATGGAGATATTATGCGCATATTTAATTTTCCTTAAATGCAATTTGATCGCAAATTGGCGGTGAGGGGCGGCGCTCGATGTGCGGGGTAATGAAAATGGATACAGGAACAGGACATGTTATGCGCAACAAGTGTCATACATCGATGACAAGTGAGTTGTATTGTATCTGTCGATGTAGAAGGTGCCTGAAGGTGTTGATTCGATAACTGATAAATTGGTTATAACTGTCACGGGGACAAAGTTGAGTTGAGCACGGATGTGCCGCAGAAAAGGAAACTTTTCGGTTTAGATTTCATTCATTCTGATGGCGGTTGCATTTGATTTAATAAAAAATGTATGCGGTACCTAGTTGAGGAAAATTTAAACGAATTTGGAGTAGAAATCGAAAATTATTCTCAACAGATTTAATCGGGCTGTCAGAATGTATTGTAAGTTCGCTACTAAATTCAAAGGTGTCCTACTAAAAAGTTTAGTAAGACAAATGCAACATGTCACTCACTTGTTCTGAATTAAACTATTCTCGTTTATTTCCCGAATGATTGTTGATAAATAACGTTGTATTAAGTTGACTTTTATACTTACAGCTTAACGAAAAAAAAGACTACTTAAGGAAGCCAATACTTTCGCAAATACTTGAAGCTACCAATCAGCTTTCTGATTCATTCAGAAGCTGAGCTACAGCCCAAAATCAATGTGCATTTAATTTAATCCGCTATCGACTATATTTTACTGTGAATGACTCGCATTGCTTGCGGCAAAAGCTTTTTTAGCTCTCAAAACATAATTTTCGGACATTATGCTGTACGATTCGTTTCAGCGCCATCTGAGTATGAATGTTCTAAGCAGAGTACTCCTGTGTTTAGAGCCTAACAGGTGCCGTACTGCTTGTAGCCAACTTCGCGTTGGTTCCAACATTAGCGCTGGCGCTCTTGGTTCATATTCAGAGCGGAGTAAATTGGAAACAATTTATTGGTTTTTTTTATAAGCTTCATTATTAATTATGTTTTATTACTGCTAACACTTCCACAGCAAACACGTGAGTTGTCAAACTGAAAACTAAGCAGGCCGTATAACTTAAAATAATTAAAATAAAAAAAATTGTAAATAAACAGCGACATTGTTTTTTCTGTGTAGACTCAATTTAGCGAATGCATAGCTCATGAGAAACCTAGACCGGGACGAGTATTCGTGATCTAAATGCAAATTGAGTGCATGTCCAAGTATTTCCCTGGTTCTTGAAAGAAACACTTGACAAAGTGTGACGTAATATTGCTTTCGTTAAGTTTAACGAACTGCTGTTCGCTGTTTTAGCTTAAAATGTTCTCCTTTTTTTGGTGTAGGTATTTGAATTTTTCTTAAAGTAAATTTGTTGATAAGTACAGTAACAGTTAAGTAGCTTCTTTAAATAGCTTGCATTTTCAAACCTTGGATAGAATGTTTTAAACGCTTTTGAGTATATAATTTTGACACTGTTAGCCTAAAGCCCTGGTAGCTAGTGCTATAATCCTTATTTTTGTTTGTATAATTTACTTATGAAACAATAAAGTTATAATAATAATAATAATAATTTTGACACCTTTGTTAATGTTTTCCCGTTGTCAACAAATGTTTATATTTTTGCGTATCGTATGTTGTTCAACTACAATTCAACAAAAGGAGTGAGCTAAGCGATTCGATGCAGTTATTAATGATCTTTTATCTTTTTTTGTTTAGGGCAGAACATGAACTGTCATAAAACGGTTCGTGTTTGATTTTTAGTTCAGGCATTTCAATGCCTTTATGTATTTCTGAACTAATTTGTGCTTAACCTATCATTAGGAGCATGATCAGAGCGGATTGCAAACAAAAAGTCCAGCAGACTAGCCAAAAGTGATGCAGACTATAGCCTGAGGAATTCTGAAAGATGTACTAGAATTTTTAGTACAACTTGTTTAAGTGCTTCAAGTTTTTAACATGAAGGAAAATGTGATTTCTAAGCGAGTGTTAAATAACATATCGTCTGATTTGTAATGCAAGTATCTGTCAGAAATTACAAACGCGCTCCCTTCCTCGTCAGCTAATAATACAGAATATCTATAACGAACGTTCGCCATTTCAAAAGAGCACATAAACTCCTTAACCATTTAACGAATTCATACGAATGCAATGCAAATCCATACAACAACAGACGCAGTGACTCGTACACACCGCATTGAACCGCATTCATTGCAATCCAAATAAACATCTTCACATCGCCTGGTTTTGCATAACAATAAACTCCTTTACACAAGGAAATCGAAAATACTTTTACTATTTCCCCAAATCGACTCTAACAAAGAAAATGGCAAAACTTTTGAAAAATAATTTACATATTCTTGAACGTACTCGTATATATACTCAGTACACTCTCCCCTTTGTAATACGCTGCTAATTTAATTACTTACGCTCGTTGCGGACTAGCATCATAAAAGATAATTACATGATAAAAACCAAGGCGTCAGCATTGTAAATGAGGAGCATGCACACCGCCAACGCCTCATCCTTGTTTCCCATTTCATTGTCATGCTCGGTGAACATAACCAGGGCGACTACACAGCGATGAAAAGCCGTTCGTCTTCTGTGAATCGCTTTCAGCCGCCCCCACCCCAGTCGAACGATTTTTGCGTTCCTGCCAACCAAGTTAACAACAAGGAAACTAAAGGACCCCTCGTTGCACCGCACTCGCCCGGGACAGGGACATTGATTGAAGATGAGCCAGAGTGAGAGATGCCGATTGAGACTGAGACTGAGACATCAACGAAACGTGACACACGTTTAGCATGCATCTCTGAATATGGGGGTGCGACTGCGAACGACGAACACTGGTTCGTGCCCATTTTGAAAAAAGGACAAAAACGCCGAACCGAACTAATAAAGCCCGACACGTGCCATCAACAATGAAACGCATTAAAGTGAATTACAATGAAGTTCCTCTTTGCTCATTCTTGTGCTGCGCGGCTGTCGTCCTTCGGTGTGAATAAAGTGAATGAAGTGAATGAAGTGAAATGCGGAAAATAACAAAACATCCTACCCCCACTGCTGTTCATCGTTTTGTAACCGAAATATGGAATAGGAGGAATATGCACTAAAAGCTTGGGTAATGGATACAGATAGGTATCCTGCATCGGGGGAGGAAATAAAGTTCTAAGGAGCCGCCAAAGGCCTTTAGAAGTCTGGCATGACAATATTCTGGAAGGCCACTGCTCTCGTTTCCGGTGTGCACTAACGTTTAATTATATGGAAAAGTTTTTTGAAAGTTTAATTATTTTCCAGACAAAGGAAGGGATCTAGCATGCTCAGATTATTGTCTGTATGCGCTGAACGTTGTTCCATAAATGCAAAACTTATGAGCAGATTCGGATTGAAAGATAGCTGGCCCTACAGTCCAAGTGCAACCAGGCCTCAACCTCCAGTTGAGCACTTCTAGTTGGATTAGGTGTCCTTTTAATTGTGCCCATCTGCAGTTACTCCAACTGAAATTGAACCGAAGTTTGTGAAATGGTTCTTTGAAAAACGTTCAAGTTCCTCGAAAGATGCTAAGTGATGTTCACTTTGTCAAAATCTATTTTTACTTCAAAGATTGTTGAAAGGAATGTTCCAAACATTTATGGAACCAACAAGCAACAAGCGCTCTATGTTGATAGGAAGAGGTCCCCGTCCCAGCCCATCACATTTGATGTCTAAAAATGTTAAAATATACATGCAACATACCCATTCTAATCCAAATATTTTTGTTTCCACCTTAAGACATATGAAATCAAGAGAAAAGCTCAACTTAATTTTTTTTTAATTGAATTATCCTAACTTTCTTCTTGTTAACCTTTCTTACTAGGTAGAGGTACATTGCATAAACTGAATTCTTTGTCATAATTTTAATTCCTGGAATCCTGCAATATTTTCAACAAGATATTTGACGTTTAAAAACAGGGAAACAAAGGCTTTTCTTGCTTTTTTGGTATTTTTTCAGAAAAAAGATTAATATAAGGAAACTTGGTATTTTGATACTTAATTAAATATCTCGAGTACCATAAGAACGGCACATATAAATAATCCGAACTGACGTCTATGAAATATTGCCTGCCAATTTGACAAACGTAACAGTTTTTGACAGTTTCAAGCAGAGCTTCATCAGGCAAAATTTCTTCCAACGAAATATTGCGGATGAAGTTGTTTATATCCGCATTCGAGAATCTAGTTATCTTAAGTCGACTAGATTGGTCGGGAACGTCACTTTTTTTGCGTCAGCTACATATGAGAACTGTCAACTTAGTACTCAGTCACGAATTTCTTGACTAGATCCGTCGGCTACACCTCCACAAACGTCAACTGAAACAACTGCTCATTTGACCGATTTCCCGCAATCAAAACCGAGATACATCTAGTCAAAGAGCTGTCAGACTTACTGTACTAGATACTTGAACGTCCCCTATGCCTTTGACCAGTTTGTCCCCTACTGCCTTAAAAAATATTGTACTTGTCACTTCACTTTGGTTGGATGGAGAGTGAACAGAACAATTGAACAGAATTTATCAGGTTGACTGGTACGTTTTGTCTCAACACCTTTGCTCCACTTATTCATCTTTACGTTAATCTATTACTTACTGCTATTACACATTACTTAAGATCTACTACTACGATTCGAGCTCGCACATCTCTCGCGACTTAATCTTAAAAGAAACCAATGACACTAACCTCAAAATGTGTGCTTGACATCGATTGCCCTGCATTCCATTAGGAACATTTCAGGAAAAAAGAAACCAAATTCTATTCCTCAAATATGTTAGCTTAATCCGACAAAACAAGAAAACGAAACCAAGATCCCTTGTGCACATATTCGCTCGTAATGCTCGCACGACGAACCACTTTGCATCTGGGAATACGAACGTATCCCAAACAAAAACATTTTCGCCCGAGTTAGACGTGAATTCATTTCCATTCAATATTCGTTCACTTATTCGCCTCCCCATCCGTTCAATTTCAATAAAAGCAGTCGTTTGCAAATCCTTTCTCACAGCAGCGTCACGCTCGCCATGCCCTCCCAGAGAACCACCGAAAAAAAAACGTCAATGAATACGTTTTCGCACCGCAAGGGGTAGTTGTTGGTTTGGTGGAATAGAATTGTTGCGTGTTGCCACTACCACCCGAAATTCCAAACCCCGACCAACCACTACACATAAAGGAAATATGCGAAAATATCGTACACAGCTACAGAACCACCCACCAACACGGACAAAGAAGATAGAAAAAAAAACTGTTGATCAAAAATTCTTGTATGAGTGAAGGGGCGAACGAGGGGATGGGGTGCTGCTGCAAGTCTAGAAATGGATTGAGTGGTGAGGATGAATGATGCGTCCTGGGGATGGGGTTTGTTGTGATTTTCAAGTACTTAAACGGAATAATAATGTTATACGAGGCATGGCTTACGCAAATGAAGTGTACGAGGTATTAGCGGGAGTATTAAGACATAATAATCTCGATGAAGGTTTTCTTGTCTTCTCTCGCTCTTGTCGCGCCTTTAAATGTGTTCTTTCTGCTTTAGCTTTAGGGACTAGCGATTTAAAGACAAAAATATGCCGGTCGGAGATTCCATACAAAGGATGCAAATGACAAGTCTTGAGTATGTCATGCACTTGAGATGGATTTTCTTTTATTGTCAAGTGCAGTAGTTGATGACGGCAACCATGTCTCTGAGGAGGGCACTAATCTATGATTCGCGACCTACAAATAGATTGTGAGCCTGCTTGGGGGATTAGCAAGACGCACTGAAGAAATTTGTTTCTCTTTTGATGTAAGTACACTTTCCTTGTGCAGGCTTACTGTTTTTTTTTTTAAAGTATACACTGAGATTTAAAGGCTTTAAGTTGAATCAATTTGAGTTTAAATTGAAGGCGAAGTGCTGTTGAAATTGCTATTTGGTAAATTGCTAAATTGGGCTGGGAAATAGAGCTTTATTCGACATTAGGCCTGTTTTTTGAGCTTCGATCTCAGCAAACTAAAGTAAAGTAGGATTTTCAGCACGCAATTACAACAACTACGCTCTACTTGACACTACGAGACTCGCAATAGTTGTTGTAATATGTGTGCTGAAAGTCCTACTTTACTTTGCTTTGCTGAGATCGAAGCTCAAAAAAACACGCCTATTATATGCGGTGCCTGCAAAATCAACATTTAAAACATACTTCTGATGTCAGATTTCTAACATGTCATCGCTGTGCTTCAGAAAATTTCTCAATCTCAACTTGATTTCCTCAGAACGCAAGAAATATATTTTCCTGTTTTTACTACGTCGAAATGTCACTTTTCCTACGTCGAAGGCATTTATATAAACTCGAAATGTCAACTGTGTACTTAGTCAATAAATCTTTGGATATAGAATACAAGAAATTAATGAATCCCTAGGCGAAATCGAACTTAACAAATCGTTCGCACGATAAATCTAGGGCAATTATATAAAAATAAAATCTATTACGGTACAGTAATCTATTACCGGCGAAAGCTTTACTGACATATTTCCGCAATCAAAAGTATTGCGAATTTTCACAAAATAAGCACTTCGGTTGATAAATTTGTTAAATCCCTTAAATTGAGCAAATAAACTGACAGTTGTTTCGTGTTCCTAAATTCCACTTGCAAAAATTTTAAATTTTATAAATTTGTTGTTTAATCGGTTGTCGTTGAGGAAATTATGTTCACCACTCAAAACATCAAATTTGTATCAGCTTTTGTATTAATTGTGTTTTGCATTTGATCTTTCGTTTGACAGCTATAATTCACAGTTTTATTCAGTTTAATTTCAAGTGGAAAATACTCGACGGATGCATATTTCAAAGTTTTGCAAAGTTTTAATAAATTTTGTTTCCTTACGCACAATTTCCAGAAACGAAAGAGTGAACATTTTTCCTTCCGTAGGTTTTTAACCAGTTTCAATTTCTGTTGGTATATTTTCTGAAATCTGTCAAACGGATCAAATGAACTGGCGTTTACGTATTCCTCCTTCGAAAACTTTAGATGTCCTAAAAGGTTTGTTCACAATTTATATTTGTTTTATTAAATACTAGTTTTATTGAAAAAAGTATCGGAACATACAAATCTATTGCCTTATATCGGTTCATTCAATTTATTGTTTGCTGTCAGACGTTGTAATGGAGTCTAAAGTTAAATTTGTGACATGGAAAATGTAACAGTCAGACGTACAGACGATGCGCTATACTAATAATCATTAATAAGTGTCCTAGATTTTACAAACTCACAATGGAATTTTTCCATATATAAAATAACCGATTGTGACTTACAAAATATTTAGTGTGAAGGTTAAAAACGATTATTAGTAAGGTCCGTTGTGTATACTGAAATATTTAACGATTGAATGGCTAGATCAACAATTTGTACGATCTCTGAAATAGTTTAACCTAAAGATGTCGAATTTTTTAGCAACTTTGCCATTGAATATGTAGTGCCCGTTGCGGCAACTATTCAACTGACAGAAGCATAGAATACCC
The DNA here is from genome assembly GCA_948293265.1 of Cheilosia impressa. Taxonomy (NCBI): domain Eukaryota; kingdom Metazoa; phylum Arthropoda; class Insecta; order Diptera; family Syrphidae; genus Cheilosia; species Cheilosia impressa. The sequence continues at coordinate 125,958,418 of OX411880.1, read as the reverse complement.
GTCAGCTTATGCAAGGTTTCCCATAAGCAATGCTTATGTCAGATGCGACGACTAAAGTACTTTTAACTTTCTACTTTTGTGTCCGTTCACCGTTTTCAAATACCAAGTTGATATTTAAACTTTTTGAGACGCCAATACAATAACTGTTCAGTTACAAAAGTTTCTGTGAAAGGAACAATTTTTTGGAAAATATTTCATGCATCTGATATGCGAGGGTTATTATGGGATTGTTGCTTCAGTTTAATACATTTACTTTCCATCGAGTTCTTTAGTCATATTGCGCCGCAATAATAATAAATTTAAGTCTCGACTTTACGGAAGCTCACAATTGCGAAATTTGTATGAAAAATATAGCCATTGTGAACTACTAAAATTTAAAGTCAAAACTAAAAGTGTTTATTGGCAGGGTCCATTGTTTTGTTCAACGTGAGTCTATACACTAAGTGTCATAGGCTCAGTGATGCCAACCCGGAGCGAAGAAAAATTATAACTTTTTAAAAAAATTTCACCTCTTTGGTAAAAAAGACAAAAACTTGCATATTTTACAATGGTAGGTCAACGAACCTACAAGCTGATTAAAATTTGCCAGAAAAAAAAAATTTGGTCGATTGATAGGTAATTAAACCTAATTAAGTAATTTTTTTGGTGTCTGTAATACAAAGTTTGGTTGGGTCAAGTAGAGAATTGAAAAAATAAACATTAAGCACAGTTGTAAATGGATTTTAGAGATGCGATTGTAATCAAAGTATGTACCAGACTTAAATTCAAAATTTATTTGCATCAATTGATTGTAAAAATAATTCACAATAAAGTAGCCTGTTTTTCTCAAAGTTATTCCTCAATGTTCCGAGCATCGGAATTATGCTGCAGTTGGCATCACTGCTAGGCTATAGATTTGATTAATCAGTTGCAGGAGCAACAGCATTCAGGGCATATCAGTCATAAACTGATTTTGTGTCAATTTATTATACATGTAGGTACTATGTGCAGTTTCTTGCAACTTATATTGCAGATGACACATGACAGGTGCCCAATGCCCATTGTGCTACCTTGAAGTTTATTTCGCAGCTATAGGCTTTCATATAAGCCCCAGCTATCTGCTGAAACTTTTATTGAAACCAATTTGAATACGAAAAGATTTTTATGAAAAAATTAATTTATTTAATTTAATCCCATCTGCGTCTGTATGTAGCTACAGTTATAATTACACATAGAATCTCCTCTGGATGCACTCCCTAGCAAAGTTCAAAGACCAAGCCATTCATAACTTCTCCATCGTTGTCCTGATGTAGATACCCGGTGGAGGAAACCCACTCCGACATTCTGAGTTTTAATGCCCGCCTCGTTTCTAAAACGCGTACAACATACACATACATATATTTAAACCGAAGCCGGGTATACGCACATATGAGTTAGTATTTCCGTTTGAAAATTCTAATTTCGAAATAGCTTTCCATATAAATCGTGTACATGAACGTATGTATTAAGAGATGTAGTTCTGTATCTACATCCCAGGATGTAGGTATATAAATTTTGAAAGCATACTTACATTCCTGTATATTCCTCTGGATAGGGAATAATAAATCCTTCTGGACTTGGTCGTGGTGTTTTACCAACCCAGAAGAATGCATCCGGACCGGTTCCATCGTAGGCGAATCCTTTAATGAATATTGTTGATTCATCTACCGCATAAATGGAACCCTACAACGAGCGTAAAGATACAAAACTTTAGTTGGTGCGCATTCAAAATATGTACACTCGTGTAGAGGTATATGAAATTTATTTCCACATGAGACTTTTACAGTCTTCCTGGATGGAAAATGATTTTTATCAGAGAAAGAGAGAGAGAGGAGGACTTTTATTTTCTATATATATCTTACCCTAATTCCGTGTGCAAAGTTGGAAAACTGTCCGATATAACGACCGTAATATGGCTCAGGTGGAGCCCGCCCAAAAGCTGCAAAAAAAGAAAAAAATTTTAGGAAATGAAAAGGTTTCGTACAGAGATAGATATATACGCTTTTAAAGGTAATTAAGTGTGGCTATAAGGCTTCGTAGTGCAGGGCTAGGCTACGCATATAGTTTTTACCAGTATTTGTGCGATTGCTGATTACTTTAAATTGGGTAGATTCAGGTATGTTTGGTTTTTTTTAAGCAAATAAAGCTTTATTTGATCAGAAATTGACATCAGCATCGACAGGTGTCATTACTACTGATGAGCTTTATCCAAGGCCAGGATTGTCTTTCCAAGGAAATTGTAAGCACATTGACACATTGTCATACGAATAATATTTGTGAGCGCGAGTGTTGAACACGACAAATAGGCTCATCGATTCAAGCAAAAATTTGCCAATAGCCAAGATGGCAGATACCTACGTTATTGGAGTTTCTGCGACATTTTTGGAGCACCGACCAGTGAACATTTTTTAGCACTAGTGAGAAGGAGATGGTGCCGTTAGTAAAGGAAAACGCCAGCTGTCACTCCAAAAGGGGAAAAAATGTGGTGATAGACAAAGACTTTTTCGACTTCGACCTTAAAATTGCCCCCTTGATTTATACGCAAGTACTAGCATCTTCTGAAAGTACCTTAAATCTGAAAGCACAGCTTACAAGACACTGCGTTTGGGAGAGAACTTAACGTTACCGTGTTCATAAGGAACATGGCTGTCAAAAGACCTTCGTAGCGCATACCGAATTCAGCATTTAGAGGAGTAAGGCAGTCCTCCTAAACATTCTAAACATTCCTCTGCCAAAAAGTACGTGTCAAATACTAAATGGAACAGCAACATTAAACCGTCTTCTCGTTCTCTAAAGCGAACAGGCCTAAGGTTTGACGTTTCAATGGCTTTTATTTTAATCAACCATTTTGACCGCGTATACTTCACAGCTATCTTCGGTATGATAGTTTTTTTTTACCAAGTTCTCCAAAGCTCGCAAGTAATGGCAAGTTGTAGAGATGTAAACATTGCTAATAATTCTGCCATGAAATTACATAGAATAATGCCAAAACCATTGGAAAGGGAACAACCGTTTTATTTCCGCAACCGATTCAACAGGGAAAAATAACTGTATGAAGTGGGAATACCTACTGTGATTACCTAGCTGCAACTGCAATCGCAACAAACTGTCAAAACCTTTGCTGATCGTGTATCCAAGAAATAAAGCAGCCAATATCTAGTGCCAGGGACCAGTGGCATCGATGCCAAGGCCACTAGAAACGACTCCGGGTTCGATGAAGATTACCAGCGGACTCTTTGAAGTAAAACAGCTCCACCCATCAATCGGAGTTTCGCCAGAATGTGCTCATGAGATCTAATACCAAAAGAAGGCAAGAACATCGGCTTCTTTAGAAAAAATAAAAAAGGTGCTTCGTCTAGAAACAAATGACCAAAAGGTCAAAAGTTTCAGGGAAACAAGATCCGCACATAGAGATGCGTGTTGGAACTTTGTAGTAGATTCGAGGTTAAAATGGAAAAGCCACTTCTATAGAATGACAAATGGCAAAGGCGACTGAAATTCTACAGAACCACATTATATTGAGTCTGTTCGATGATAGTCTTTCGTTCATCGAGCACTCTATGGTGAAGGCTCCTATTATGAGGCTCTAGTTCGCAATGTGAAATTTATGTCAAAGTTTAAAGCGTTGAATTGGCTAAAAGAAGAAATTATGCCATCACTTTTTAAAATCAACTGGAAGCGAACAAATATTAACACAGCAAATAGCTAAAAAAATAAAACAGCAGCAAAGCGATGCATCTAAAACCACAATGGGCAGTGGGCACATTGAAACACCTTTTTATTTTAAATCGACTAGATTGGTCTGGACTAGATTGACACTGAACACAATAATTATATTGGTCGGTAGTGTAACTTTTCAAACGTCAGCCTCATATACGAACTGTCAACTTTGTGTTCAGTAACCTCCATATAAACGTCAACTGAAAAACTAATGGCGTTTTCGATTGAAGAAAAGAATTGCCCTTTCTATGAAAAGAACAAGTGCTTTTTCTACGTTTTCAATGTTTTCTATGTTTCATTGATAAAAAAATGTGCACTTCAGGGCAAATTCCTAACACGACAAAAGTGTTCGGGATAAAAATGTTTGTTGTGTTATTAGAAACAAACTTTGCTCTATGTGATCCGAAAATATACAATAGACCTATTTTTTTGAGCTTCGATCTTAGCAAAGCAAAGTAAAGTAGGTATTTCAGCACGCAATTACAACAACTACGCTCTACTTGACACTTCGAGACTCGCAGTAGTTGTAGGTAATAGACTTACCAAACTATAGATTCTTGAACGTCCCCATTAACAAAATGCCAACTGTAGCTTCGTTTCTTTTTTATTTTTGCTATTGACCAACTGCGAAGAGTGTGTTCACAAACCGGACTCTACATGTAAACCCGGTTGCTTTTTATGATTCAATTTTAATGCCGAGAATTAGACAAGGTAAGGAAGTTTAATAATTCTAATTTCAAAGCAAGTCTCTAGCTCGGCTAAAAGCTTTGGAAATGACATAACCCAAAACAAGAAACAAACGAAGAACTACTAAAGTCCTTGTCGAGAACTGCTAAAGAAGTTCTTTAAAAGCAGACTAGCTCTAATGTCCCGGCGCACGTTGCTTACGTCCTTGCTCGCTTTAAACACAAAATGAATCGAGTGTCGTTTGTACAGAGGCAGACCTCACCATTTCAACGTAGGTACTTATGTTGAAGGCGACTTTAACCTATTTAGACTGCGGAACTGGAGGCAACTACTGAAATAACGCTCTTACTGGACCGACACGTGTTGGTTGGGGTCCAGTTGCACCTCGGACAAGGCATTCGTCTCAAACAACTTATTTGCATAAGGTACCTACACAAACTCATGTAAGCCGATACCAGTTACTTAGCTCTACAAGGAATCGGAAAGTTAATAACCTCCAGCCCCAGCCCCATGCCCTCGTATGCTAAGGTCAATCATCCCTATCCCTCAAATCACATTTAACGTTCAGCTATGTACCTACCTCTGGCTATTAAATCGACAAGCATTTTCCGCAATAAAAAAGCAAACAGGAATCGCATCGGATCAGCATCAGCGATTTTTATTTTATTTTTTAACTTGATATCGATATACACGCCGCGCCCGCCCATAGTCGGGTCGGGTGTACAAAACTAATCCATTTGATATTGAAACCCACCCCACCGGTTATTATTTCCGTGTGTGTAGTGCATATACCTGTCGTCAGGATGCGAGCACGTGGGGGTGGTTTCTGTCAACCCCGCGTCTACACAAGATTTGTTGTCTCTTCCATCAAATGAGAGCGACATCAGAAAAAGCAATTCGGCAAAATAAATACAAATCCAATACCTAGACGGATCTACCCCACTCGAATATAGAAAAAAAGAAACCTGCCGGCAAGGGGGGTTGGAAATACATTAAATCCACTAATGCGTACATTAATCTCAAAGAGAGTGAGAGCAACAACAAAAAATATCTTCCAATTCGAATCTATCAAAGCACGTGCCATTGCCATGGGACAGAAGATCTGCAGCACGCCGTTTGTCGATATCTCGTAATTAAGTTCTCCTCTCTGCTCGCAACCACCCCCTTGCGACGGGCGCGCCGTGCCGACTGATGAAGTAGAACTAGAACCGTGGCCGTGCAGAAATCTTTTTTTTTCTCTCTCTAAAGCTATACAACGGGAACGCCGCGTCGCGAACGACATATATTAGCGAGTTACCCCTTTTGTGTTTCAAAATTGGAATACCCGTTGCTAAGTTGTTGACGAAATGTGAGAAGATACGGCCGGCGCGCAGGAAGGGTAGGTATAGAGACTTTGTTAGCATAGACGGGTAGATCCATATCTGGGTGCGAGTGCGATGAATGTTTTTATTAAGTTCTTGGTAAATATTTGTCAAATACAAAATATACTCGTCGACGTCGTATTCGAATCCCTATCGGAAGGAGAGAAAGAGGAAACGAAACTTGAATGCATATTAAGTAGAAATGTGAAACAAGTGCACAGGCGGCAGGCGCACACACGTCAACCGGGATACAAGTTGTTAATGGATTGATGAGGAAGATTGTGCTGGGAATTTGGTGTGCATATGGGGTAATTCAGTCATGGTTTGGACAAGGGATAACTACGCCAGTGTGCACAGTTTCTTCGAGTCCAGTTTGAGTGTAAACAAACAGATGATGGATATGCCATGGGCGATTTTGTAGCTGGTTTCGGCTTCTGAATGGATGGGGTTTTATTGTCCATGGATGGCATTTCCAATTGGACAGTAAGTGGAGAGGAAGTTTTTGGTTTTGGATTTAGCAAGGGATTGAAAATACCAGTCGATCGGTGGATTTTAAAGGAGCTCGACGGGAAATTCCAACTTTGTGCAGTATGTCGGTCGATTGAATTGCCAGCCCAAAATGCAATCTTCCTAAAGAAAGTCATAAACGTTATTGAAACCGCACAGTATGCAATACATTTGACGGCTGAAAATTAGAATAATAGGCATAGCGATCACAAGCAATGGACGGGAACGCTGACCAACACAAAGATTCGTTTATCCAATTGGGAAGGGTTCGTCCAATAGGTAATCGTCTATAAAGTCTGATGCTACTACTGTCACTTTTCATGCCAATTTTTAACATGCCGACATCATTATGACGTAAACATTGGTGCTAAATTTGTCACTACGTGTGATCGCCTGTCAAGTGCACTCTCACGAAAGACACACGAGTTACTACCGGATCGTGACGTCAGCTTGTCAAAATTTCCCACGAAAATTGACGCGTGTAATCGTAGCTTGAAGAAGAAGTTCCGCAATGCAACAATGGTAAAACATGACTCTCAACAAAGTGCCCGATTCTAATAATCATATTTAGTGGCCAGGACAAGCTTTCCGAGCTCTAAATGGCTAAAGTTTCAATATCAAATTACCATTGTGACCTACAAAATATTTGGTCTGAAAGTTTAAAAATGGCCCAGCACATTTGGCTGTGAAACGCTTTGAGAGTTTCAACTTTCTCTAAACACGGTCTTTTAACAGTACGGTAGGTGTCATCATTGATCTGCCAAATAGTTTTTGTCGAACATGGACGAGTATACAATACTCACCTACTTCCTCAGTACATACCTGGTATTTTGATAAAAACGAAGACTCCATTTTGGAGCTTTCAATTATAGTGAGACACCTTTTTCCAGATTCACGCGGTATTCCAAGGGAGCTTAATGACAGCTGCTTTTACTTAACCTAACATTACCTCTACTCATACCTGTTACTAAAGGCCTGTTTTTTTTAGCTTCGATATCAGCAAAGCTAAGTAAAATAGGATTTTAAGCAGGCAATTACAACAACTGCGCTCTACTTGATACTTCGAGACTCGCAGTAGTTGTTGCAATCGACAGAGAATACCGCCCGGTTAAAATGAAAACCAATTATTTTTATTGCTTATTAAAGTTGTCAACTAAAGGGTTTTTCCACAGGGACGCTACAAAAGTAGAGCGACAGGGACAGCAAACGACGCCGAATTTCTTGCCGCTCTTTTCAGTAAGTAAGGTTTGCCATTTCATGATGGAAAGAGATATACGAGCCAACAACGAGTCGAAATTATTAAAATTTACTACCGAAATTCGGAGTCAGTGGCCTCAACGTTAAGAGTGCTACGTCGAATTTATGGTCGTCATAATCGTCCTAGCAGATCAACAGTTGAGCGTCTAGTAGAAAATTTTGAATCCACAGGCACAGTACAAAATGTTCCCGTGCCAGTGAGACAAAGAAGTGCCCGTAGTGTCGAGAATATTGCTGCGCTGAGGCTTCAGTTGAAGAAAGCCCAAATGTGTCTCTCACACGTCGTTCTCAAGCGTTGGGCATCTCTGTGACGTCGTTGTGGCGAATTTTGCGAAAAGATCTTGGCCTACATCCTTACAAGATTAAATTGACGCAAGAACTGAAGCCGCTTGACCACCAGAAGCGTCGTATGTTCGTGAATTGGGCTGAGCAACAACTTGAAAATGATTCGGATTTTCATCGAAAAATCATCTTCTGCGATGAGGCTCATTTCTGGCTGAATGGCGGTATTGTTCAGGCAGCAATCCACACGAACTCCATGAGTCATCATTGCATCCCGAAAAATACGGTTTGGTGTGGTTTATGGGCCGGCGGTGTCATTGAGCCGTACTTCTTCCGTGATGATCAAGACCGGCACGTTACTGTGAATGGGAATCGCTACCGTTCAATGATAACCGAATATTTTTGGCCCCAATTGGATGATATGGACTTGGAGGACATGTGGTTCCAACAGGACGGCGCCTCAAGCCACACAGCGAATGTCACAATCAATTTATTGGAAACCAAGTTTGGAGAACGTGTTATCTCACTAAATGGTCGCTTGGCCGTCTCGGTCGTGCGATTTGACGCCGTTAGACTATTTCCTGTGGGGCTACGTCAAGTCTATGGTCTATGCCAACGATCCAGCGATGATTGATGAACTTCGTACGAATATCGAGCGTGAAATTGCAGCAGTATCGGCCGATTTATGCTTGAAAACCGTCGAAAATTGGGTTCAGCGTCTGGACTTCTGCAAGCGTGCCCGTGGTGGCCATGCCAAAGAAATCGAGTTCCATACATAATGGCATCGAACGTACTTTCACAGGAATGAAGAAATGAATGAATAATGGCGAAGATGAAGCGCCAAAATTGGAGCTTTCCCTCTCAATCTGGGATCAGTGGGTCAATGCCCCACTAAAAAGCTAAAAAGGCTGCAACGCAACAGTCAAAAATTCACCCACCCAGCGAAAGGCTTTTCCATACGTGACAGCATTTTTGCATCTTGCATGGGCTATTCGAAACCGTCTTGCTTATTCTTATGGTAACTGGAAAAACCGGCTTTTGCCTTTGAATTATAAAACCAACCGTTTTTTATCTAAAATATATATAATCCTTCTAACTATTTCAAAAACGCAACCATAATCAGTTCAGCACAAAGGAAAAACGAACAAAAAAGCCCCCTCCGAGTTCGAACCCTAACAGATAGAAGTAAAAAAAAAAATTGAGCTCCGGAAAATCCTTCATCTAATCACTTAATCGCATTTAAGTTCTTTCATCTCTGGCAAAGTATCTGTTAACAAATACACACACTTGGGAAGGTCGTCGGTAAAAAGCCATCTAAACGTGGCAACACCAATACACGACAACGATGATGCCAGGATGCCGTTGTTAGTAGTTACCACTCCCAGACCGTAAAATATGCACAATTGTTCGATGGAGAAGGGAGAACGCATTAATTCAATGTTCCGTACATTGATTAGGGATCTCCATTTCAATGGAAAAAAAGAATTAGATACATCATGGGGTGTAGTCCTGGTGATAGTAGCAGCGCTTCTTTGCCAATTGTTTCGATATACTTTTAAAAACGTTGTCGCCATAGCAGGGAGGATGTTGTTAATCCAACAAAATGAGTATGGATCTCACTCGCTCTCCGTGGGTGCATGCATTCCGGTGGGACGGAGATAGCAATCATCTCCGAATAAGGGGCAGGTGACCCTGGCAATAATTCCTACAATGAGATAGATTTTATGGAAATTGGTTGATGCTTTTACCGGGAATAAGCTCGGAAATATCGATTGAATAACTCAACATTCATCACGAGAAAGTGTTTAATTATGTTGAATTTAATTCGATTCAGGCGCAGGGAAAGGAGGTGCGTAAATAAAATATAGCAGTCGCGTACGGATGGGGGGATCAAATCGCCGATGACAACCGGATCACTGGAGTGAAGACTATAAACACTCAGATTTTAAACGACATTCTATTTTGATTTCGTCCATCAGAGTGAGTAGAAGTAATAGAAAACCTGTCATTTGACACTTTTTATTTGACTTAAGAGCCCCATACACGACAGTAACACATTTGCACAAGGACGTACCTATATTTCGTCGTTGAGGTTGAGGTTATGGTCCCGCAAAATTATTTTGTGTAGTCTCTAGCCCTAACGAAATTAAATACGTCTTCTCCCGATCTGTCAAAGTTTTGTTTTGTAAAAATGTGCCGCAAAAATTAAATGAAAATTTAAACACCACCCGAGCTGAAACATTGCAGGGAGATATCCCTAACAGCACGAACATTTAGGGCTAAATTATTTACTTTGGGTGTACATCAGGAATAAGTAAATTTTGCACCTGGATTAAATATCCGCATTTGTAAAACCCCGATAATTTAAATTTATATCCATTATATTCACTCGAAAATATGCATAAGACCCGCTGCAGTAAAGATGCATTTAAACGCTGATTTAAGACAGTATAAAACGGATTTTAACCCGTTTGAAACCTAAGTTCGGGCTTTAAGTCTGAATATTAGGGACCTGGGTTTAATTTTTGGTTAAACTCACTTAAATCCGATTGTAAATTTTTACTTAGATTAAAGCAAGTGAATAATATAGCCGTTAACCTGATTTACAATTTTTCTCTCCAAACGTTCTTTGAAAATGGGGACGTTCATGAATCTAGTTTAGTTAGTTTGACAGCTGGCTGGATTGATGTGTCTCAGTTCTGATTTGCCAGTGACCGATTCACATGAACAATTTTGCAGTTAACGTTTGTAAAGGGTCAGCCGACAAATGTAGTTAAGAATTTCGCAACGGACCGCTAAGTTGACAGTTTGTATATAAGGCTGACGTAGGAAAAGTGACGTTACTGACCAATCTAATTTTGACGTTCAGGGTACATTTATTCCAGACCATTCTAGTTGATTTATGTGCTGAATAATTATCGCTAATAATTTTTTTACTGGATGTTATTTTGCTGATCTCAATTCTTTCAATCTCCGGAGTTTCTTCGGCGAAGTTTTTAGTAAAAAGGTTTTTTGAATAAACTGTCAAAATTAAGCTTGAGAAAATTTCGTGAACTGAAATGTTTTAAATCGTTCGTCGATCCGCCTTATTTCGTTGCAGCAACGAATTGACAGCTTACCATTTGTGATAGAGCTCTATGAATCTCTGGATAGACGTCAGTTTCTAGTTTGAATATAGTTTTTGGAATGGAACACGGGCATTATTTCTTTGACGTATGAAGTGAAGAGCAAGTGAAGAGCTTCCACGCTTGAAGTAGATATGTCAAATGGTAAAACGAATTTTTATAGTAGGTACTCTATAACCACTCGCAATTTGCGAGGTTTTAATTCTGGAACGAAATGGATGGTACCTATAATTTTAAGCCGATTCCGAATAGCTTAACTATGAAGCCTTTGTTCATTTCCGGGTATTCCCCTCCGCTCCAGGATAGAAACTATACTTCGCCCAGATTCTAAGGGAAAAGGGATGGACCCTCAATAATAATCATTTTAAACCTCCATGGGTCATTTTGAATGAAACAAATTCCGCCATTGTGCGTTCGGAAATTGTTAGCCTACACTAAAAATGCTAAATGCCTAGTGCCACGCATTGTTTGATTTATTGAGCTACTAACCAACAATCAACACCTTAAAAAGAGGGTAGGGCACAATAGCTGATTTTTTTAAAATACCACAACTGGAAGTTAAGAACATTTTATGTAGATAAAAATAATTATTTTAAACAAATTATCACACACTCGTAACGTTTTAAAATGAGTGGCATCAGTAACAATGGTGGCAGTAATGCCGGTCGTATACAACAACTTGAATTCACCACTTTAACCTCAAAGGGTGCATTCACTGTGGTCGGTGAATCAGCTCCACGGTTTGTCGCAGATGCACAATGGTTAAAAATAAAGCCGGCAGTGAAAGGGTGCGTCCGAAGGGAACCTGTTTCTTGTTTTGGCACCCGTCAACCTTTGCTTTTAACAAACTTATGGATAAATAAATTTTGCAATTCTTGGTAACGCCGGTAACCCGTTTTTAATTCTGTTCTTTCAAACCGGTATAATAAACCGTGCGCCCGAAATGAATTAATCGGTTATGGAGTTGTTACGTCAAATTTGTGAACATCCTGCCTGACGTGTGTTAGATAACTCGTTGTGTTAATTTGTGTAGGTAAGATGGCCACTGGTCAGTTATAAATTCGGTTGTTAATGAACGAGGGTCTTAGGTATCAGATGTACTTACTTACTAGAGCTTTACTTATGGACAAAGAAAACAATTTACTAGAGAAGAATCCATTTCAATCGCTTAATTGCTTAACAGAAGGCCGCCCGCTGTGAGGACGATTAAGTTTCCTGCATCATTTGCATATTGAATCTGACAACGCCAACGGGGGTCGTATATACAAATACAAAGCGCATCTCTCCTTAATCAAAAATGAGTGTTTATTAAGTTGTCCTTCACTTCATCATTTGCAGCCTCACAAATTAAGATGGAAATAATTAAACCATTCGCAGACGAAATCGCTAAATGAATACCGTACAATCGTCAAGCTATTAAACCGTAACCACCACGAATACCATTACCACCCCTGGTTCCTTTGAAAACCCTGCCAAAGCAGGGGAACAAAAATCCAATGAATTTAGCTGACTCAATAAAAATCAAAAAGCGTTAACGCCAACGACATGACTTCCACTTCCACTCGCACATCCCCCTTGTCGGGGATTCTTTTACACGTATACACAGTATAGCCGTCCTGACAGAAGTCAGATGCATTACAGTGGAAATAATCATCTCTATCGCGTGCGATATGTCTTCGTCGCCGTGTCGGCAGTCTCCAGGATGTCTGGTGTAGGTCTATTGCATCAGTGCCATTCCACACCGCCCGAACTATGTGTTTTCATGTGGTGGGTGTCCTTAAAACAGCATTCTACGATGGTTACACGGCTTAACAGAGCCGAGAGCTGTATATGTGCTCATCTGGCATCTGGCTCGTCGTCAGAGGGGGAGGGAAATACGATGTGTTGGTGTTCGGCAGGTTGACGATGATAACATATCATCGGGTTGTACGGCTACAAATTCTCGGCATAACAACACGATGTATGCCTGTAATGATAGATATACGTTTCTAACACCACCGTCATTATTATAAAGACCCTTTTAGGGCTCACCCCGTTTTGTGCCGAGGGTTGGTTGGTCGGGCCGGCCCGATAAGTGTGGGTGGCGCGCGCTTAGCACCATTATGCCGCTGTTGCTTGTGTATGGCTAATTTAATCGAAGCAAATTGCTCCGCAATCTGCACTGGATTAGAATTTAAGGACGGCTCTGAGGGGTGGCGCAGTGGGTATCTCCATTTCTCCTGCAATATAAATTTATTTCTTATGTTCGCCGACTCGGAGGTGGGAACAATTCTTCGGCAATTGTTACAGATTATACGGAAGGAAATTTATTATCATCATAATCATTTATTATGCGCAGTGAGGAATTGGAGTGATATTTTCCCAACCGGCCGATAAAGAGGCAGAACCTTGGCAACAAGCGGAAGTATAACAAGTTGAATGGGGTTTGCCGCGCACACCACATCACACACTGTAGGTATATATGACAATTGTGTCACTTGAGTGAATGAAAGGGCTAATTTGTTGATGCAAAGTTGGTACGTACAGAAGTGAAACTTGTATGTAAGTCCTGGAAGTCCAACTGGTAGATTTAAAAGCAAATCTTTTAAAAATACCTATAGCAATTAGTTGTCAATTCTGAGTGGCCATGAGCGTAAAAAAGATTGATCATTGCGCCGTACTAATAACAAATTCTAGTCTCGACTTTAAATTTACGTAAGCTCACAATTGCGAAATTTGTATGCAAAATGTCACCACTGAGAACTTCTAAAATTTGGAGTCGAAACTAAAAATGTTTATTCGTAAGACCCATTGTTTTGAATATTCTGCATAAAATATTCCGTTTCTATATCTACTTTGAGCCACGAATTTCAAAATAGTTATTTTCCATGCAAATTTCCCTATTGTGAACTTCAATAAATTTAAAGTCGAGACTAGAATTTGCTTTAAGAAAGATACATTGACAGCAATCTATTCCATTTTTTTCTATCAATGCTTCTTATAAGACTGTAAATTATTTTAAGTGCACAGATTTTATAACGAATTCACAATAGTGGTAGGTATATTCATTGTGACCTACGAAATATTTTAGGCGAAGGGTTGATTGGTAATGCGCGATACTAATAATCAGATTTAGTTCCCTTGCTAGGTTTTACGAACTCACAATGGTGAAATTTTCCTTCCAAATTACCCATTGTGACCTACAAAATATTTAGTGTGAAGGCTAAAAAGTATTATTAGTAAGGCCCAATGCTTATTGTTAATTTGGAGATGGAAAACGAATAGATTTAGGCATTCGTAACGGCAGTATAGTCCGTTATTTATTAAAGAGAATATTGGTTTTTGTTCATGGAATATTTTATAGGCTTAAAAATATATGAGAAATTGAGATGTGAATTTAAAGCTAAAATGTTGTTGCTAAAGAAATCCGGATTTAAAAAAATTTCCCAATATATTGAAGTTCCGTTTAAGTTTCGTCATGAAAAAATTGAGTCAATTAAACTATAAAATCATGTGATTTTGTTTGCATATTCACAATAGAACTACTGCCTTAAAATGAAGTCTCTATTCGGCCGTTGCCGAGTCTTTAACTGAGGTTACAGCTACCTTTTCTAAGTAAGTAATACCAAAAAAAGTTCCACAATTTTCGATATTTATGTTGTTGTTTTTTTATAAACGAAGCGATAGATATCGAAAAAATACGTACCTTTGAAAATAAGTTTTACTCATGATTTTTTTTAACATATACACGAGTGTTACAAAAATTTAGAGCAAAATATTTGTCGAAAAATATTTTTCATAGCAAAATTAAAAGTAGTTGTCAGCACCTCGCAGATGTATTATGCCCCTGAATAAAGTTATCCGCACTGTTGCTTACTTTTAGGAGAAGGAAAATTGCATTGCTTCAAAAATAGGTTCTAATCCAAGATGACAATATATTTGAATACGTTGCTATGGCAATATGGCGGCGGCAAATTGAATGTCACCAAAATGGTCTCATTTAACAGATAAGCATTTTGTATGGAACAATATTTTGTTTGTGCACATCTATAACATAATATACATATCGATTGATATAAGTTTCATTCTACTCATTTCATAATAAATACTAAAAAAGTGCTCGGAAACTTTGGATGTTCACGTATCAATAAAATGATATATTTTAATAACCTTACAACGTTTAGCGGCGTTAAACGATATGTAAAAAAAATTGTATCGACCACTTTGCTCGATCGATGATCTTGATCACTTGTCAAATATGGTGGAAAATGGCTGAGCAGTACAGCAATCAAAATAAACTGACAGTCAAATAAAATCGACCTGAAGAAACATAAAAAGCATCAACATACATGAAAAGCGCCACATTTCTCACTACTTGCGAAATGTGTGCTCGATATCAGCCATGGAGCACTGTGGCAACTCTCTTGCTGCTGATGTACCTAGTCATTTTTTTTTTTTAAATCAGCCATTTTATTTTTCTTGGCACATTAAAAAATTTAGTTATTGACCAGATTTGTCAGGATAATTTGTAACCTGAACGCAAAAACTATGGAATGGTCGGGAACGTCACTTTTTCTACGTAAGCCACATATGAGAACTGTCAACTTAGTACTCAGTCACGAATTTCTTGACTAGATTCGTCGGCTACCCCTACATAAACGTCAACTGAAACAGCTGCTCATTTGACCGATTTCCCCCAATCAAAACCGAGATACATCTAGTCAGACAGCTGTCAGTCTTACTAAACTAGATACTTGAACCTCCCCAGTTTGACAAATGACAACACTTGACGGAGAATAAGCAAAAAACGTTTCCTTGGGACGGGAGCGATGAAGATAGATATTTATACAATTTTCATACGACTTAGTGCTTAATTTGTTTTACATTTGACAAGTCATATGACTTCCATTATAGAAAGTGGCGTTAATATCACAAAGGAGTTATTCGAGATAAATAATAATAATTATTTTGTGTTGGACGTAAGAATCATCTGGTTTGACAGAATTGAATGTCAATTGATCTCGCATTGGTAAAGAGATTGTTGGCTATATAAGACTTGTCCGTAGAAATATTACAAAAGTCTACTTCATCAAATGATGCCAATAAAAATTGTGTCAGCCAACTGTCAGACTTATCAAATTAGTCCTTTGAATGGCAACTAGGGGTGGCAATTCTTCCACAAGCTAAATTAGACTGTATGCCAATAATGCATAATTTATAGACTCTAGGTATATTCGCGTACTTCCCCGAGCTGAGCACTAAACATCTGTCAAACTAAAAAAAATTGAGCGTAATTCTCTCAGAGAGAGAAAAATATACTCCAAAGTCCAAAGTACGTGTATAACTTCGACTCTTCGAGCTACTTTGAGCCTCTTCCACAATCCATATTGCAAATAAATTTATAACTCACCTTTTTGCAACATATGAAAATTCTGATAGAACATTCTACAACAGCCGAATTTACTCTATTTCAATGTATTAAATTTTTGGGCGCATTTGATTTTTAAAACAGATTTTGATTTTTTTTCTTGTCAACTTTGTGGATTTGACATTTTTATCAGAGCTTGCCGATTGAAATTCTCTGAGCTGTTTCGAGTTAATAGATGAACTGCTCGTTACTCGTTATTTTGCTAATTTTCTCTTTTTCTTTCATTTTTGATGAGTACGTGTATAGAACACTATATGATATTTGGGCATTTTTATCTGTCAAAATAAGCCTGGTTATATGTGGCATTTGATCATTAGAGCATATGAGATATACCCATTACATTGTATGACCAATATTTTGACAGGAGAACTATCAGAAATTGACATTTTATGACCACTTGGCATACAGTCTAATCTTACCATTATTTGACAAAATGAATAGCTTACAAATGCCCGGCAGGAAACATTTCTAAAATGTTGGTCAAACCGCTGACGTATTAAGCCTTATTTATACACCAGTTTGACAGCTACAAACTTTTATTAAAAACGTCACATAACCAGGTTATTTACCTTTCGCTTTATAGATAAATTCAGCACTCGCTCATCTTACCTCTCTTCAATGTAGTCAGAACAGCAGATAAATTTACTAATTGACTTACATCAATCCGCGCTACTACATTTAAAACTCAAAAGAAGGTACAAACCACAAACGAGTTTGGCATAACTTAATATAGACACCACTATAACGTGATTTGATGGCTGTTTTGGCATTTCTTCATCCCCATTAAGGAACCTTGATGCGGATGCGATTGAAATATAAACTGACGGACGCCCACAAAAAGCCAAACAAAAGATTGAGCAATCACAACACGTATTGCCAAAAGTGCACAAACCACATTTGACTCGGTCACAACAAGAAAATTAAACCAGCTCACACAATGTTATATGACAACAGAAAGTAGTACTACCAGACGTGATGGTTTTCATTGCATGCAGACAGACATTCCCTTCGCGTTATGGTTGGTTTCAGTTTTTAAATTCCCATCTCATTGCAGTCGAATGAATGCAATTTCGCAAGAATTACCAATCTTCAAGTTGTCGGCGGCAGCATAATGCATGAGAATGAGTTTATGCAATGAAATGCGCAAATTGTTGTGTAGTCCAAGCTCCAAGACCGACATAATCACGATATCAACAAATAATCGAGATACGAAAAGAATCTGGCGCACGTTTTTGTCAGTGGCACAGTAACAGGTTTCACAACAACCAGGCCGGCCCGCATCTACACAACTTACGTAATGACTTCTGCCTGGTGGTATGGTGCTACCATAAAAGAGGTACATCGATTCGGGTTTAGTTAGGTTAGATGGCATAATAACTGCCCTTCTGGTTCTGGATTAATTGTGTGGCAAGACATTTTGGGAATCAACAACACGTTCACCTAGTTAATGGACATGTAAATGTGTAGCTGCTATTGTCATTCTCATTGTGGGACTAATTTGATGTATGTTATTATTCAGCACTGAATTTCGAAAAATGACACGATAATTGTTTTGTGGCATTTAAGTATTAATAAAAAGGCAGGGTGGACATCTGCTGGTTTCCTTTTCAATTATATGTTTTGACAGTGAAAGCTTGGTCCCTGTCAGACCTGCGACGAAACACTTTAAGCCTACTATGCAGCTGTTTCGGAACAAAAATCCCTAATGAAAGTGACACAACGAAATTTTGGACGCTCTTCGCTCTCCTTTTCGTTTTGCAGTACGCTGCTTCTTCGAAATGATGGCGAAAAGTGGGTAATTGTAGTAGATTGCTTGGTACAATGGCCGCATTCAAGAATATAGTTATCTTAAGTCGACTAGATTGGTCTGGATGAGATGCAACCTGAACGCAAAAACTAGATTGGTCGGGAACGTCACGTTTTCTACGTCAGCCACATATGAGAACTGTCAACTCAGTCACGAATTTCTTGACTAGATTCGTCGGCTACCCCTCCATAAACGTCAACTGAAACAGCTGCTCTCATGATCGATTTCGACCAATCAAAACCGAGATACACTTAGTGAGAGAACTGTCAGACTTACTTAACTAGATACTTGAACGTCCCCAATTTTCCACTCTCTTTTCGCACACATTTATTGTCCGGGGCGTTAATTGCTTGCAAAAATTTGACACTTGTACTCAGTGCTGCCAGCTTTTATAAGAGGCATGGAGCCAAATTTGAAGAATCGCAAACTCAAATACGAAGATCAAAAATGCGCATCTACCAAATCTACGAAAATGATCGAAATAAGGCTGAACCACAATATTCCTTTCAGTCGCTAATTCGTGTGACATTTTGTGTAGCTTTTATACTTCTTCACGTGATGGTCACTCGGCTTTAACTTAATGTTACCTAGTTTTGAAAATTAGCAAAAAAAAAAAACAGTTGCTATTACGCCCTTGCGACAAGTTGTTTGTTGCGACAGTAAACCATTTCATTTATTTCTCCCTTTGTCGTTCCGTTTCCCCACCAACGCAAAAATAAAGAAGAAAACCCTAGGCATCAAACGCAATACGATGTTATTCCGTTCGTTACTTTAAAGACAGTTTCGTTAGTTTAATACCGACGAGTTGTAAGAGATCCTAATTTTAAAACAATTAATCATTTGAACTATTTATGGCGATATTGTTGCACCTGTGTTTGACATGTCACAAGCGTCAATGGAACTTTGCCTTAAGGAGGTATTCCTAAAGAGCGACAGAGTTATAAACGAGCCTTTGGCATATAAAATTTCATAATCAAAATCAAAAGAACAAAAGACTGATTATAGTCAAGTTTATTGACACCAAACAGTGCGATGTTTTACTGTTTTTGCGAACGGAACTATTGTGATCCCAGAAACAGTAATTAATTGTTAATAACTATGTGTCACCCTGTCAAGAGGAGAGCGTGCGCTAAACCATAATTATTTCTCATAATGAATGTTTTGTTTCACTTTTCTCAGATATTATCTGTCTACTCAGCCGCGGCCGGCCTTTTTGTTGGCAACACGAGGTCTTTGGCTTTGAAATACATAATTGTTAGTGCCGGCCGAGTACAATGACTTATGCGAAAACAAATTGGCACCACTAACCGGACAGACACTCTTATTTGTTGCCACGAAATTGAATTTATAATTTGTTCACATGCAAATTAATGAAGCTTCTTGTTAGTGGCACACAGCTGTCTGTTTGTTCAGCGGATGTAGGGTTTGTTGTTCTTCATAGGCGGCTTACCTTAAGTTACAACATAAAATTGTCGGCTAACCCATATGCTGGCTCTTTTCACAAACAATTACCACAAGAAGAATAAGCAAGTTGTTCGTGTTTATCTTTTGAATTTTTCACAGGAAAGTGTGTCTTGCTTATGTTTGACCAGACTTTTCTTTTCTACGAGCTTGCGGCCACCGGCCATCAGCGGAGGCACAAATGATCGGCTTACTATTTGAAGTGGGCACGAAATTATGCCCCGCATCAACTTGAGTTCAGCTTTGTCGGTGCCTTCTTTGCTTCGCTTTGATTTTTTTGATCAGACACTTTGCGAGACGTACATAAATATTTGCTTTGTCTTTAAGTACGTATTTGGGCTCAAGGTCTTACAGATGCTCAACGCTCA
The DNA here is from genome assembly GCA_948293265.1 of Cheilosia impressa. Classification (NCBI taxonomy): domain Eukaryota; kingdom Metazoa; phylum Arthropoda; class Insecta; order Diptera; family Syrphidae; genus Cheilosia; species Cheilosia impressa. The sequence goes on along the minus strand of OX411880.1, from coordinate 125,938,418 downwards.
AGATTCAACTAATTAGTCTTCGAGTGCTGTGTTAATTACTGGTGTCTGGATATTTGTTATTTCGATGAAGGGGAAACCGCAAATCAGCAATTTTTAACTTTCACTTGTTGTTTGCTGAATTCATAAGCGCCATTCACATGAGCCGCAAATTGCGTGGAAGCTCCCAGCGTCGTGGGATATAGCAAGTCTTTGTCCCATTAACAAAATAATGTTTGTGAATATATCGTTCGAAAGTTCGTAATATTGGAGTTTTTTTTTAAATACGCAACTAGTCACAAGCACGCCAATCAGATAAGTAAATCCACCGTCATAATCGAAGAGTAATGAAAGCAGTCCCCTGCCCTTTTAAGACGGGCTTTTCATAACTCACAACTCGTTAGTCGCATTGGTAAGAAATTCAGCACTAGCAGAAAGGAGTTTCGTCATTTTCCAAAGAAACCCCTCTTCCCCCTTTTTGAAGGACAAAATATGCTGTGGTAATAAAAATATTTTTTTGGCGTGTGATGTCATGACATACGAGTACCTATATGAAATTTTATAAAATTTGTGGATATGTATGCTTGGTTCCAGCTTAAAGACAGAATAGTTTTGGTAAAGAGTATCCAACGATCTTCCTTAAACTCATTTTTTTCGTACGCTTCTCGAGCAAAAACTTCGCTCCCATACAAAATTCTCTCCAAAATTTAGCTGAGCTGAGCTTAATTTTAAATTTTAGGTACGCAGCTCGAGCTAAATAATCAAACTTTTGTTTCAGAATGTACTTCATGTGTCTGTCAAAATTAAGCTTGCCCATTTAATGGGTTTGCACATTTTCTCAAGCTAAATTGTGACAGATCGTTGTGCATTTGTTGTTCTGTTGCGGAAAAGTATGCAAAGATGGGTTTTTTTAATTATTACATGGACGAGAATCAGAAATAGTTGAAATAAGAAAGAAATACATTTTTGAAGGAAGTTTTTTCAAAGAACAGCTGTTTTCTGTGACACTTATCCACGGCGTACTCTATGTCAAAATTTATCTGATGTTTGGAGAGAAAAGTTGGAGACCATATACAATTTAGTTCAGCTCGAGCAATGCACTACGCTTAACCGTGTTTTAGCTTCGATCTAAGCAAAGCAAAGTAAAGTAAGATTTTCAGCACGCGATTGCAACAACTACTGCTAGTCTCGAAATGTCAAATTGAGCGTAGCTGTTGTAATTGCGTGCTGAAAATCCTACTTTACTTTGCTAATATCGAAGCTCAAAAAAGCAGGCCTAATGTTGGAGTTTATTGCTTTTCTAACCCTTCCAAGTGGAAAGCTCTTTTCTTCTTTAAAATATTCATATTTCTAGCCATCGGGCAAATGTTGTTCAATCTCGATTTCCAGCAAAAAGTACGCAAATATTGCTTGTGATGACTGCATCGAAATTTGCAAAACATTTCGACAAAAGTACATATAAATAAAAGTTAAACATTTTGAGCAAATATTTCAATAGCACAATAAATTAAGAGAAAATCATTTCTCATTATTAGTATCGCGCAATGAATGTCATTTAAGAACGAACTTTTACAGCACAGAATAATGAAATTTTATTTTCATAGCCTTTGACTCACCCTGTATGGCTGCCAACGAGCTTGGACGATGGCTGACATTTTGTAAAGTTTCTGTTGTTTATAAATTACTGTCAGTGAGAATATTGATTGTTTTTGTTTTGTTTTAACTGTTTTTCTGAATATGTATTGAAAATTAAATGGTAGTGACAATAAAACAAAATTTAAAATCTACTGCTCTGATTCTGAGCTCATCGCAGGTGTTTCAGTTTCAATTTCAATTAATGAAAGTGAGATGAGAAGCCGCACTCAATGTCTGTTGATGTTTAACATAAATATTTTTTTTCGAATCTTTACACAGTATAAACAATAATGAGATCACGAATTTTTCATACTTTGAACTTGAAAAAATAAATCACCTTATCTACTCGTACTTGCAATAATTAAAAAAATACATCAGCACAATACCTTTCTATTTTGGCCTTTAAATTACAAATGAGATGGCGGAGCCTACGAAAAAAAATATACTTAGTGACCAGCGTAACAAGAGCAGAGCATTTCAAAGGTCACCTATTTTGTATCGAAGGTAGCCTCACATATGAATCACTTATTTTATATTGAATTTAAGTGCTCACATGTCTGCAATGACAACGCTTAAGGTGTTTATTGTAAAACGAGTAATTAACTCAAGGTATTGCATCGCGCATATATGAGTCCTGTCAAATATTCAAAGCCGCGGTACATGAGATCATACCTACCTTATAATTATATCGACCCTGTGTAGACTGTTCAAAGAAGGTTTCGTGCTAAAGATTGGCAAAGAATTTAAGGCCGATTATTGTCTTTAAAGGCTTGAAAAGACCGATGATGATGCAATTCTACCCCTGGTTGATCTCTACCTACGTGCAAAGTTTTGATCTTCGAAATCTCTCTCTTAGGTGAGATCAAGATGCGACCAGATTGGAAAATCGCGCGATCTATAACTGGTGAAGAGCAACTCGTTTGACAAGTAACATTATTAGTATATTCGTCGACAGAGAGGGCGCTTTGGGAAAATTTTGACTCTGCATGCAGCAGATCTGATGCTAAATGGCATACTGTGTAAATATAACACTTGTTCCCTGAAAAGGTTATCCTCAAAAACCAGCTACTTTCCAATAATTAGTGTGTAGTGCGTGCCTGCTATGTACAGTTTGAAATGAAACCTTATTTGGCGGAAAATCTGCGACGAAATTTAGTTTTAGGGCTTAAATTAAGCACAAGTTGAGTATGCTACAAGTTAAGTATGATGTTGGAGATAAAATTTGCTAAAATTTGCCGTAAAAAGCTTAATACGTTGCTCGAGCTAAATTTGAACTCCCATACACAATTCTATCCAAACTTTAGCTGGGCTAAATAAGCAAACTTTTGATTCAGAATGTACTTCATGTATCTGTCAAAATTTAGCGTTGGTCGGAATATTTCGTATTCTGTTGCTTTTTTTAATGACAAATAATATACATAGAATCTGAAATGTTTGATATGCTTGAAATAAATGAGAATTACATTTTTGAAGGAATTTTTTTTCAAAGAATAGCTATTTTTGTGACACTTATCCGTACTATAGCGTACTCGATGTGAAATTTAGCCATAATTTCAGCTTACGTTTGGAGAGAAAGGTTGGAGAGCAACTAAAATTAAGTTTAGCTCAAGCAGCGAACTAAGCTTTTGACAGTCCGAAAAAAATGCTGATAAAATTTATCACTTAGTGCGATCACCGAAAAAATGTTTGACTTGATTTATGTTTGGCGGAATTTTATAAACTAGGGTTCGGCCAGTGGTAGAAAATCCACTATTACAACAAAATATTGGAAAACAAATTACACGCAGCATTGGATCTGCGCGGAATCTTCCCAACAAAAAAATTAAATTAAGGCAATGAAAGTTGTTCTTAACCATAAACTACGAGTAAGTATTAAATAGACTGTCATCTCCCGCGCACCTACCTGATTCCCTCCGCAAATTTTGAAAATAAAATTCTCTCTTAAATTTCCTATTTGCCTTTGCCTATTTATATAAAAGATGAGCAGACTACCTACTGCATTTATGTTAGAAGTGTCGAAGAAGGCTGGGCTCTCATCGCGTAATTTATGAACCGATCGTCATCGAAGCGATTGAACAAAACGACGTCGTTATTAATTGGCTTCCTATAACATCATTGTCGCATCATTCAATCGAATCGCTTCGACGACAGTATTTGACAGTTGAATTAGTAACGTACAGTAAAAAAAAAATTATCATTTCGACGATTGTCGTTTTTTGGTTGTTATAGAAGCATCGTCGACACAACATCGGTTAATCTTTTTGCAATTAGAGCCCTGGGGACAGATCATGTAAGACGACAATCGTCTGGGCGATATAGTTTTTGTTGACCACAATAAGTTGTTCTTAAGCCGACTTTTTGTTGGTTATCGTAAGTTTTCAATACATTTTTGGAGATTGAACTAAATGAAGCTCCCAAACTCGTAATTTTTGAACATAGTTGCTAGTTGCTGAGGTCTATCGTTCGGACGATAGTTGTCTCAAAAAACACGCGATTAGGGCCAAGGTATTCAGCTTCCTATTTTTGGAGAAAATGTTGTTTTAAATAAATCAAATTTTAGTAAAACTGCATTGATCCTTATAATGCATTTACACAATCACACTAAATACTAAATCGCATAGTGAAACTAAAAACTTAACACGCAAAAAACGTGACACGTTTTATGGTCGGCCATCTTGTTTACGTGGTAAAAATTATGGGAAAGCTATATGCATGTTGATATTTTTATAGCGATGGCTTACGAAACGTTGCTTTCCAATAAAACAAAATGGCTTCCCGAAGTGATGATCGGAAAATTGTTTATATAATTCGAATGACTGATTGATGAATTTACTGAAACTAATTACCACTCTAACTTGAAATGTTTTAAATCAGAAATAGAAATGTTTTCCAGTGATTGCAGAAATTTTGGCCGCCGGTGTTTGTATTTATTTGTATAACATCAATGACACTCCTGATTTGTGATCTCATTCTTACGCCTTTATTAGCGTTGACTGCGGACAAACGGATCTCTCTGTCCCGTGCATGAACACACGCGTGCGTGATGGGTAAATGCAATAGAACTGCATTCTGTATGGTGCTTGAGGTGGTCCGAAAAATCTCATCAATTCATTTTCTATATTAAGACGAATGCCGTTTGAAAGAAATAAAATTAAAAAGCACCAATACCATTGATCCTTGAGGGAGCTGTGCCCTTTTAAACGGGTCCCGTCTCCAGTCCCGATTTCGCAATATTTCATTGAAACTTCCCTTCGAGGGTAAAACACATCGCCCGCCCCACTGTCTAACAAACTTAAGGTAAACATCAATTAAATTCAAACGACATAACCTACAAAGAGACGCAATATAAATTATTCTGACAATTATCGTAATTTATTCGTCCTAACACGACTCTTATGCAAAATTCTCATTATAAATTTAAAAAAAAAAGCAAAACTTCGTACATACATCACTATAATCCTGAAATAGTAGAAAGTTTATAATTTTTTTTCTTGTAGTATATATGCAATCGTATCCTTGTATAATAATATATACACCCGAAAAGTAATGTGTCGCTTTATACATTTTACTCTTCATGCACAGACTTACCATTGCTTATGAGTGTGAGTGCTAAAAGGCAGAATATGATGATGTTCTTCTGCCATGTCCCTCTGACGTTAGAAAATGGAGTCGCAAATGCGTTAGGATAAATAAAAGCTCGTCGATGTATTGGTTGCCGCAACATTATGACATCCGTTCTTGCGCTCGTTCGTGTTCTTCGTGCTGGTGGTGGTGGTGGTGATGTTGATAGTGATGGTGGTGATAATGCTTGTAGTTGTGAGCTTTCCTCAAAATGGCGGACATTCAATTGTGTAATCCTTTGTATTTTATTTTTCCTCTTTTGTATACATTTAAATATATTTTATTTTTTTATTTTTTTAAACTATTTTATTTAAAATTAGTTTTCTAATCACCACTGACACTGATTTTGATTTTATTTTAAAATATTTATTTATTTTTGCTATTTCATTTGGGGGAATTTTTTATATATCCATTTTTTCACTTGGACTTTTTATTTAAAACAAAAATAAAATTGATTAAAAATTTAGCACTGAATATATTTAAATTGCCATTTCACTGGTTGTATTTATTTTTTTCTGACACTATATTTGAATTAAAATTAACTCACAAAATCCGGTGTTTATCGGTAATCATTTTAATTATATTTAGCTGCAAAATCAAAAATCACCACCACTGCACGGGAGGAAAAAACGAGTAAAAAACGCAAACAGAAAACAAAAGAACCAAATTTAAGAAAAACTATTATTTGGTGCTGTGAAGTGTTATTCAAGCAAGCTGTTGGATTTTTCTTTTTTTTTTATTTATCTCGTGCGATCTCCAAAACGTTCGTCAGGGAATTCGGTCTCGGACTAAATCAACGTACATTGGTATTCAGTGGGTATGCTGTTGAAAGTTGCTGCTCTGTTGAGGTGGTGTACGGTGTGTAGATACTTTTGGTAGATACATTCATGGTGGGGAAAGCTATATCTGGCTGTTGATGGAGTAACCTCCACTGTACATCCTGTAAATAAAGTGGAGACGTCAGTTGGGTCGGAAAAAGCTTAGTAATGCATTATGGGGGGATGGATGGATGGCCGGCATGGGAATGGGACTTGGAAAGCTCACGATGGAGTTATCTCTTTGGTGAGTATTTGGTTTTTGTTGCTTATGTTTTGTTTTGGTCCGCATAAAGCAAGTAACCGTCAAAGGTTTGTTTTTCGTAGTAACGACTACGCTGGAAAATCAGTTTCGTTTGTAACCGCAAAGCCACATAGAGGCGAAGCAAGTGGAAAAAAAGAAATCAACCGAATCTGACGAGGGTTTTTGTCGGCACAGTAATGGCGATGGAAAAAAACATGTGGCATGCGGATTGGAGGGAGGTAAAGGTAGGTGGCAAAAAAGCTTGCGTGCGGATCTAAACCAGATAAGTGTGTGCAGTGGATGACCTGCTTTCTTACAGAATAGTGCCTGCTATTAGCTATTAAAAGCATGTATTTAAAGTAACGAAAGGAATTTCTTTCTCACAGGGTGCTCAGTCAGATTAATGGGAAAACTTTTACTGTGCACGTTCGAACGAACACGGGCAAGATGGATGTAGTTGCGGGTGTGATCCTTTATAGAGATTTTAAAAAATCCAACTTACACATGGCGACAGCGAAAGGCAAAATTGCAACGAGCAAGAGGATACAAACACGCTTAGGTTAACATCTGTGGCCTATATGGTGATGGTGACGTGCTGCGCGTCAAGGGGATTAGTCTCGCCGATCAGTCATCAGTGTAAAACATGTTCGCGTCTCAACCGATGAGGTTGCGGTTTCGTAACTCGGGTACCTGAATTGAATCGAGTAGTACCACATGAGGGACAGTAGGGCAGCCATTATTTCTTAATCAGGAAAGCAGCTGCTTACGCCAATGGTTGGTGAATTGATGACGGCTATGGACGTAATGAAGCAGTCGGCTATAAGCGGTAGGAACAAATTTAACCAATTATCCGCGATGATCCAAACGAAATAAGTTATAAGCTAACTTTGGACCTGCACATAGAGCGTGAGGTCTTTAAGCAGACCGTGTGGCAGACGAACAGCTAGCGGACTCGCTGAAAAGCTATACAAAGACATTATGATATAAGAATAAGGAGGATGGAAAACAAGGTCAGTGCTCGATACTGGTGTATGGCTTGTTAAAAGGGGGCTTAAGCAAGAAGTCTTAGGCTCTTTTTAGAATGGTTTCCTTATTCTGAAAAGCGTACAAGTAAGACTTTAACAGCTCCCCAGATGTTGGCTTGATTGTTTTTAATTCCGCTACTAAGTATTTTTTTCCAAAGTTGTTTTTTTTCTGTCCTCAGCTAATTGAGTTCTGTAATAAGGCCTGTTTCTTGAGCTTCGATCTCAGCAAAGCAAAGCAAAGTAGGATTTTCAGCACACTTATTACAACAACTATTGCGAGTCTCGAAGACTCAAGTAGAGCGTAGTTGTTGTAATTGCATGCTGAATACCCTACTTTACTTTGCTTTGCTGAGATTGAAGCTCAGAAAAACATTGCTGTAGTAAGTCCAGGGATTTAGGGGTGTCAGTAGTATAGTCATTGTTTGTGACCCGGGCGGCACAGGTTCGGGCCCCCAGGGGTACATCAGCGAAACTCAGCCACCCAAACATAAAGGGAAACAAAGATTCTTTTAAAATTCTCCTCCCCTACACCAAGAAAGGTGTTTCTGCTTGGAGTACAATGGACAGGGATTGGTCTCAGTTCTACAGTCCCCTGTTTCGTAAGAAAGAGTCCACAGAACAATCCGCATCAGGGCCAAATTTAAAAGCAATTCCCTGATTTGTGGTCAAGCCCCTATAGAGGAAAATAGTATCGCAAGCAAAAAAAAAATGTTTAACAACCTTATTTAGAAGACAGAACTGCCTATAACCGACGCAACGTCAAGATTGTGCTTACCGACTTAAACGCCGAAATCAAAAATCAGCGCTAAACTTAAAGGACCAGTGGAAGCCCTATGGCAACGTGTCTTTAGAAAATGCCTCTGCCAATCACAGCGGAACCCTGGTTTTGATGCGACAACCCCATTGGCATTTATGCAGCCGAAAAACGAGTTCTATATCAACAAGTGCTGCCAGTGATAAAAATTGGCTTCAATTGTACTGCAAACTAAAAAGATAGTACTGAGACGTACAAATAATACGTAATTTTTGGAAAGGATAAGACCAAACCCAAACATCACATAAATATTTTAGTACAGTCAAAAAAGGTAGTTTTATTAAATCTAATTTATTTCAAGGACTAAAACCAGATAAATAGTACTAAAACTTGAAAAGTGGTATTTGCGTACTTCGTAAAGTCAAATAGTACTCAATTCGATACAATAGTAAGCCTTCTTGCAATTATGAGTGCTGCAGACATAAACTAATCACATGGAGTTGCCCACAAGATCAACGAAAAAAAAGAAGAGCCAAACACCCTTCTAAGGGCGATTGAAACAATTGAAATTCTTCCAAGAATAAGGCTCTTTCATAAACCTGCAATCACTGTTTCTTTAGGCTTAGAATTCACTTTACAGTACGGAGCTCTCGTAAATATTTAAGAAGGCTCTGTATAAGACGTATAAAACCCATTTTTTCCGCTTTACAGATCTAAACAGTGTTCCCAGATTTGGAAGACTGTTTTCTCCTTCGTTTTATGAGCAAAAGAAAAAAACCTTTTTTTTTGGAATGAAAAATTACAAAATGTTAGCCTTTATTAGTAACAAGCTTAAAATAAACATAAACCCCCGTATTAATAAACGCTGCGTAAAAGTTATCAACTCGTTATTCAGCAGTTATGTCAAATTTTTGTATGCTATCTGATCTGGTCAACTAGCTAACTTACTTGTGCGTAAGCTGCAGAAATTCGCCACCTCGTAAATGAACTGTCAGATTTTGAATGGAGAATAGTTTACGCAGACCTAATAATTTTCCGCGACGATTTAGGCTGGGAAATCAATCGCGGAAAGTTGCGCAAATCACAAATGTCAAACTTTGACAGACAGTCGTCAGGTGTTTGTTTATTTCCAGATTTTTTTTTAAGGAGGATCTCAAAATGGTAAGGACTCAAGTAAAAAACAATTTTGAGTACTTAAAAATGAAAATGTTTATGATTTGCGAAAAGAATAAATTGAAACGCACTCGTTTTTTCTTTTCGCATGCTTTCGGCATTTTAATTAATAATTTCAACAGCTGAGTTTGACAACCGACTTGACAGTAAATTTATGCGATTTACGCAATGATAAATATTTCCAAGAGGTGTTCATTTAAAGCACCGCAGCAATTTATGAATTTTTGAGCTGCATACAATTATGAGATTAAGTGAACACAATGAATATTAAAACCCAAAATTTCTTACGTAGACGTTCGATGGGCTGTTGTCTTTCATGCTTAGTATTCATATTTCATTCTGAGTAAACTTTGAAATTTGTTTGTAATGGAAATGCGTTGTAATTGTACTTCCAAGCAATTTATGTTTCACAGAGATTTTTGATTGTTTTCCTCTTCTTTAAGCTTGTCCCTCGTTTCCCACTTTTTCATTTTATAAGTGCCACAGGTGGCGTGTTTTTTTGAGCTTCGATCTCAGCAAAGCAAAGAAAGTAAGATTTTCAGCACGCGATTACAACAACTACTGTGAGTCTCAAGTGTCAAGTGTAGTAAAATCCTCTTTACTTTGCTTTGCTGAGATCGAAGCTCAAAAAGACAGGCCTATTGTAGCTGTGTGAAATTCTTAGCCACAACTCTCTGTAAAATATATTCAATAGATCCTGACCAGTAGCTCCATCTCATAAAGGAAAATATTTTAAAACGATTTCAAACTTCTAAAAATCAGAGGAAATCATACGTTTATTGAAGCTGTCAGTTTCCATCGACATCACAAGGACTTACACCGAAAATGAGTGGGACAAGTTGTCCGTCCCTCGGGCGATATATAAATATTATTGTATTCACTTGTCTGATTGTAGTTACATTGTATACCCTGATCGACATCATTTATTTGAAGAAATAAATTCTGTACAATTGTTAAACACATTTACCTGACAACCACCATCAAAAGTGATAACGAGTTGCTTTTGGTTTCTAATTTTAGATGCAGCATTTCGTATGAAAGAAAAATAATGACAGCTCAAACGTAGTAAATCGGGAAATCGTCCCCAATACCCGAAAACGAAAACCCTTCCTCTGTGGGGAGGTTGGGAACTCAGCAAAATTCAAAACGATTAAAAAATCTCGTCCTTATACTACAACTACAACAACGACGACAAGTCTCGCTGTGGGTGGTTTGGTTAAGTTGGTGTACAGCCGAGGAAATAAGCGGCTTAAATTTACCACGAAAAAGGAGCTTTTTGGGCCGGTGGGTGGTATATAAGCGGTACCCATCCACCCTCGGTGGACAATTCATGAGCGCACACTCGCTGATTGTGTACTCGTGAATGGGTAGTATACGAGAGCATAAACATACGCAACTATTGCTACAACTACCACCTTGGAATGGACTAAGTAGGCGGATCCTGTATGCATATGCGAATGCGATATGCCCTCGTAGCTTGGGGGAAAATATTCGAGTTGGCAAATACGTTCTGATTTTCCTCGGGGTAGGATGTGTATTTTAACGGGCATCCAGGAGCAGCATCGCTGTTTTTCTTATTACTTGTTCAGAGGAAGTTTTCCAATATTTTTGTTTTCCTTTCCCAATTTTAGAAATCAATTTTTGTGTATTTAAGGACTCTAATTAAAAGTTTCACTTCAAAATAACATTTGTAATAGTTGAATGCACTTATAATGGACTTTCTATGGTGATTGTGATTTTAAAAATAATTTCGAAGCGTATACGATGCCAGTCTTTGGAATAAGGATACGCGGTTAGCTTTACATTCAACTGTAAACTTTTGAAATTTGTGCGTATTTATTGAGAATTGCATTTCAGACCGTATTTTTCAGAAAGACCAGTTACTTTCTTACTGTGCAAAGACCGCCGGAAGATGACATAAACGAGTGACATTCGTACACAGTTCAGTACCTACTTGATTTAATGTTGGGCGTTAGATTTGGCCTGATCGAGATATTGGTTTATAGAAGACCATGGGATATGAAGGGTTTTTCAATAAGAGCGCTACAAAAGTTTTTTTTAAATAAAACAAAAACGGTTTCGGATATCAATGAAATTCTTTATTCCTGTGAAAGTACGTTCGATGCCATTATGTATGGAACTCGATTTCTTTTGCATGGCCACCACGAGCACGCTTGCAGAAGTCCAGACGCTGAACCCAATTTTCGGAGGTTTTCAAGCATAAATCGGCCGATACTGCTGCAATTTCACGCTCGATATTCGTACGGAGTTCATCAATCGTCGCTGGCTTGTTGGCATAGACCATAGACTTGACGTAGCCCCACAGGAAATAGTCTAACGGCGTCAAATCGCACGACCGAGGCGGCCAAGCGACTGGACCATTTCGTGAGATAACACGTTCTCCAAACTTGGTTTCCAATAAATTGATTGTGACATTCGCTGTGTGGCTTGTGGCGCCTCCAAGTCCATATCATCCAATTGGGGCCAAAAATATTCGGTTATCATTGAACGGTAGCGATTCCCATTCACAGTAACGTGCCGGTCTTGATCATCACGGAAGAAGTACGGCTCAATGACACCGCCGGCCCATAAACCACACCAAACCGTATTTTTCGGGATGCAATGATGACTCATGGAGTTCGTGTGGATTGCTGCCTGACCAATACCGCCATTCAGCCAGAAATGAGCCTCATCGCTGAAGATGATTTTTCGATGAAAAGCCGAATCATTTTCAAGTTGTTGCTCAGCCCAATTCACGAACATACGACGCTTCTGGTGGTCAAGCGGCTTCAGTTCTTGCGTCAATTTAATCTTGTAAGGATGTAGGCCAAGATGTTTTCGCAAAATTCGCCACAACGACGTCACAGAGATGCCCAACGCTTGAGAACGACGTGTGAGAGACACATTAAGGCTTTCTTCAACTGAAGCCTCAGCTGCAGCAATATTCTCGACACTACGGGCACTTCTTTGTCTCACTGGCTTGGGAACATTTTGTACTGTGCCTGTGGATTCAAATTTTTCCACTAGACGCTCAATTGTTGATCTGCTAGGACGATTATATGACGACCATAAATTGGACGTAGCGCTCTTAACGTTGAGGCCACTGACTCCGAATTTCGGTTGTAAATTTAAATAATTTCGACTCGTTGTTGGCTCGTATATCTTTCCATCATGAAATGGCAAACCTTACTGAAGAGAAATGTCAAAAGAGCGGCAAGAAATTCGGCGTCGTTTGCTGTCCCTGTCGCTCTACTTGTGTTGAAAAACCCTTTAGTTGCAAGAGGCTAAGCGAAATGGAACAAAACTTTAATTTCCACGCTGCGATGTCTTCGAATTGTGAAAACATCTATCTGACTTACAGAACGGATCTACTAAATATAATCGGCCGCTGAATCATTTACTAAAGATATCTTTAAAAACCATTTCGTATAAAACTCTACCTAAAAACAATAGGTCGGTTATTGGGTCGAAAACTGTCAATAATCTGTCAGTTTCTAATACACCAAAAACAAGAAATATAACTTCATTGCTTGATAATTGGCGCTCAACGGTATAGAATATACAAACCATAAAATGGATTGCAATTTTTTAAGCTTCAACGTAATGTGCATGTGTTTCAATTCAACTCGATGAACTTGCTTACACATCACTTATACTGCTGTCCATATTTATAAAGGCAAAAACACAACACAAACGCTTCAAACGTAGCCCAAATCCTGAACTCACACTGAATCCAGTCATCAACAGTACCCGTTCCAGAAAAAGCTGACTTTAAATTGAAATTATTGAAAATTTATATTTTTTCATGTTAAATTTGCAATAGAAGTGTATTTGACGTCTATCGCGATAATTGAAGAAAATCTTATGCTTTACAGGAAGCGGCATTCCATTGGTTGGTAAGATCAACAATTGCTTGGATGTTCTGGCTTGGAGTGACATTGTACAGAATTGTGTTGAACTGATCGGCAATGTAGCCCGAGAGTGCCCGGTTGATAAATTCACGTTGTTCCTGTACGAACAGCAACAAGGAGCTTTGGATCAAGTTGCGATAATACTCGCCAACAGCTACACTGTGGTTGAAGTTCGTAGTGAGTGAGACCACATCGCCAAGTTGGACATAGGTTTCAACATCGGACTCGAGGACTCCACCAATCACATTGTTACCGAGGGTGAAGCCTCCGTTGAAACGGAGTTCCTTCAGCTGCAGGTTCACCAAACCGACCATGTTTTGAACGAACTGGTAGCCACCTAGGTCAGCGTCGATGTAGAGGTTATATTCGCCCAAGATTTGAATGTCGCTGAAGAGGATGTCATAGGTTGTGCGGCCAGTGGTAGCATTGGTACTCATTCCGACTCCGATGAAGTCACCAAGACCGCTCACAACCAGGTTGTCGATACCGCCTTTCAAACTGAGAGGGAAGTTTTTAATTAGCAATTAATTTCGGATAAATACAAACTTACGTTAACAACTCCTCGTTGACATCCACGTCGACATGGGGCACTCTGAGTGGTGCCAGGGCTGGGACGCCTGTCGATGGGTCGCCACATGGAATCATATGCTTGAAGGCGGCTAAGAGACCAATTACAGCTTGAGACACATCGGGTGTTGAGCTCTGTGAAGCGCAGTTCACTAAAGCGACGCCAATGGTGGCCACCAACAAGAATACCAATGTTGCCTTCATTGCCGCTTCGTTTCAAGGTTTCTAATGTTTGCTTGGTGGTCCTGCCTGCTTTTATATCAAATTAGCTTGCATGTCGCTTAGTCAGGTGGCGTAGTTATCAGTGGCGCTTGAGATTATCAAGCAGTGACACCAAATGCTATCAATCATATTCTGCTTAAGTAGCTTATAATCATTTAATTTTGTACTTTGGTTTAAATTCATGACTAACTTGGACCGTTGAATCAGAATTTATATGCTGATCGTTTGTCTATCGGATCGTTATGACGAATCATCCAGGAGCTTACGGGATATGTTCAAAATTGTCCTTCATTCTTCTGATCTTTCCATAAACTCGAGCAAGGTATTATTAGTTCTTATAAAGGGTGATTTTTTAAGAGGTTTAGAACTTTTTAAAAAAAAAAAACACGAAAAATTCGAAAAAATGAATGAAATATTTATTTGAATCGATAGTTTGAACCTTGCAATTTAATGTTTAAAGATAATTTCATGCAAATGTTGACCGCGGCTGCGTCTCAGGTAGCCCATCCGCTGAGTCCAATTTTGGCATACTCTTTCACACATATCGGCCGGTATCTCACGAATGAATGCATGGATGTTGGCTTCCAGTGCGTCAATCGAAGCGGGCTTGTCCCTATACACATTAGCCTTGGCATACCCCCACAAAAAATAATCTAATGGTGTCAAATCGCACGATCTAGGCGGCCAATTGACCGGCCCGAAACGTGAAATTAACTGTTCACCAAACTTGCCTCGCAATTGCGCCATTGTTTCGCGTGCTGTGTGGCATGTGGCACCGTCTTGTTGAAACCACATATCATGCAAGTCAAGAACTTCCATTTCGGGCAAAAAAAAGTTTGTTATCATCGCTCGGTAGCGTTCACCATTGACAGTAACGCTGCGATTCGCATCATCTTTGAAGAAATATGGCCCAATAATGCCGCCGGCCCATAAACCGCACCAAACAGTGGCTTTTTCGGGATGCATTGGTAGCTGTTGCAATGCTTCTGGCTGATCTTCACTCCAAATGCGGCAATTTTGCTTATTTACGTACCCATTCAACCAAAAATGAGAATCATCGCTGAACACAATTTTTCGATAAAAAAGCGGATCCTCGGCTCGGATGAACATTTCGAACCGAGCACGAATTTTGATAGTAAAATTCAATAATTTGCAAGCGTTGTTCATTTGTAAGACGATCCATGGTTAAATTGCAAACCAAACTGAAGCTGTTTGACAGTGACACAAGGTACTAAACACACGTCAGCTGTCAAAACCAGTGTTGCCAAAACCAAACCAGCTAAAAAATCACCCTTTATGAAACGAACACGAATAAGTAATGGTTTTGTTTTTTTTTTTTTTTTAGTATTTTTAGTGACTTTGGCGTTGAATATTTTTAAATTTTTTAATTTAATTTTACTCAAAATAATACATAATAACATTACATACATCGTTCTTCTACTTCTGGTTGAAAATATCACTTTTAGGATAGCAAACTGAAGTCGGTGAGGAACATAGCACAAATTCACCAATTCACCTCTTAATCATCCCTGAGTTTAGTTGCTCATTGGCTTCTTCTACACCCATCTGCTTAACCAGCGGGCTCATTCAAAAATCTATAGCTATCTTCAGTCTTTACTAAGAACGCAAAAGTATAAGCTGTAAATTTAGTACTCAGTCACGAAACTCTTGAATAGATTCGTCTGCTACTCCTCCATAGACGTCAACTTAAAAAAGGGAATGTTAATGTGACGCATCTAGGCCCATTAGAGCTGTCAGACTTACTAAAGTAGATACTTGAATGTCGCGTCCTAAGCATGCCATTCGTTGTTGCATATTCTTCTGACATTTAGTTCTTAGCCTTTGCAGTCGCCATTTTGTTTTCAGACAGGGCTGTGCGCTCTTTAATTTGTTTTATATTTTACTACCTTTTTGATATACCTGCGGTTGTTTTAATGATCAACATTATGTAGTTGGTATACCTGTAACTATATTTTGAAAAAAGACCTTCTGACATTAAAGAGTCGAAAGCTGACAGAAGACTAGGTACACAATCTTTTATAATTTGTTCGTTTCTATTTGAGCAACGTTTAGAAAGGTGACCATTTTTTGATCAGCTGTGGATTTTTTTTCCAAAGTCCGCCCAAATTCGTGCAATTTGTAAAATTGTAGTACAGTTTGTGAGTCTTTTGAAAATCAAAGCGACGAAAAGTTTTTATTGTTGTGGAAGGACATCCACTCATAACTCAGGGTGTCTTTCTAGACAGCCACCTAACCTAACTCAAGGTTCCATTATTGCAGGCAGGTCCTTATGAACGGAGATATGTTTTTGATCCTCTGAGTTTTCCCGAACACAATTTAGATGGTGACACGGGCTCAGGAGTCAGGAGTCAAGCACAAACAGTCTTTCTTGATCTTGTATACGTTGTTCTCATTGGGTAAGCGAACAACGAAATTTTTTTCTTCGGCTTTTAGCATCATTTTGTCAATTTGAAATTCAAGATATTTATTTTAGTTCTCTAGTTGAGCAACTTTAACTGCAGTTTAGTTGTGCTTGGCCTTGAATTAATGCTGGTGGTCGTCATTGGTAGGGAGTTACGTGTTACCTTCCCGGAGCATGAGCCTTTGTAGCTCCCAACTTAAAACGAATTAATTTTTTGTCCATGGCACGGCAGCAGCTAACATTTTCTTGTGGTTTCTACTGTTTGTTCATTCATTGAGGTTAGATCTGATGAAGCTGTGGATATGACCGATTCTGGTCTAATTCGCTACACAGTTTTTTTTTCATTAAACAGCAAACAGGAAACATTTTAAGTTAAAATTTCATTTGATATTCTCCTTTTTGTTTCACTGTTTACAAATAATTCTCAGAGCTCTTATTTATACGACTTTATTGACAGTTCGCCAAGAATCATGGTACCCATGTTAATTCTATCATAATTAATTGTACAGCCTGTAACAGAGTGACTCTCAATGTGGACACTCTCTGCACGTGGTAGTCTCTGGCAGGCAGCAGATGTTGTTGCTCGTTGTTGAATAAGAAAACGTAGTAGTTTTCACTAATCTTTAGTATTCTGAATGCGTAATTACGCAAGTAAATATGTAGGTAAAGAAAACGCGCTACGGCCTATGAAATGACTGCGAAAGGACTAAATTACTGTGGGAGCACGATCAGATCTTTGTAGTGTATACATAACCTCTAACTTTGACGTAAGATTTGTACACAAAATGAAAGCCTGTCTAATGGCTACCCAGCTAAACTTAGAGTCAGAAGTTTAACCTAAAGACAATTTTCTTAATAAGTATGACAGTCAACCAGTATAACAGCTTATCAACGTTAAGCTTCCTCATACCTCCAGTTGGAGTCGTCTTCAAATTGTAGCTCGCTTTAACTCGTCCTAAGAATAAACATGTTTTCCCAAAATTTGGTTCTCTTTTCTCTGTTTGCAAGCGCATTTCAAATTCACTAACAGACTGACAAAAGATTGAAGATTGCGATGAGGCATTAGAAGTTTATCGATAAAATTTATCGATTTCGAAATGAGAAACGGAAATTCTTAAAAAGAGTCCACGGAAATACCATCGAGTAACATTAAAGGTTTGTAGCACAATTAGCCGGTAAGTATCTGCCTTTATATATTTTTTTCTGGCTTTCAATTTGAACACAAAAATAAGTTCTGCGATATGGCTGTCATTTTAAATTGATTTCACAAGTAATCTCTAGCGCCGCAGAGATAGCGTTCATATAGTTAGACTGGCCGACTACCTTTCACGAATATAGACAGTAATTAAGTATAAAAGCAGGAACAACCCCGAAACCAACATCATTAGTCTGTTAACAGAAGTTGAGCGAAAATGAATACCACACTCGTGCTCTTGTTGGTGGCCACTTTAGGCGCTTCTGCAATCAATTGCGCTCCTCAGAGCTCAACACCAGACGTCGCCCAGGCAGTCAGTGAATTGTTTGACGCCTACAAGAATATGATTAAGTGTGGTGACCCGACTTTGAACATTCCTGTATTGGAACCCCTGAGAGTGCCCCATGTCCCCGTGGATGTCAACGAGGAGTTGTTAACGTAAGTTTGTCAGATCCACCTCCTTATGTACAGTAATTTGAATACCTTCCCACAGTTTGAAGGGCAGCATCGACAACCTCGTCGTGAGCGGATTCGGTGACTTCATCGGAGTTGGAATCAGTACCAATGCCACTACTAACCGCACAACCTACGATATCCTCTATGAAGACATCCAAGTTTTGGGCGAGATCGATCTCTACATCAACGCTGACCTGGGTGGTTACCAATTCGTCGAAAATATGGTTGGCTTGGTGAACTTGCAATTCAAGCAACTCCGCTTCAACGGAGGCTTCACCATTGGAACCAACTCAGTGGGTGGAGTTCTCGAGTCCGATGTAGAAACCTTTGTCGAGCTTGGTGACTTTGTCTCACTGACCACAAACAACAACCACAGTGTAGCTGTTGGCAATTACTACCGCAACTTGATTCAGAGCTCTGTGATGTTGTACGTGCAAGAGCAACGCAAATTCCTGAACAAATATTTCTCGAAATACATCACCAACAAGTTCAACACAGCTCTGTACAACGTGACTCCAGCCGAAAACATCCAGGGAATGATTTATACTGCCAACAGGTGGAACGCCATTACATGCTAAGCAAACTTCGGAAAACTGTCAACCGCGAAATTATTTATTTATCTAGAAGCCAATACCAATTTCACCTCGTAAAACATTTTGTTCACTGTTTATACCAAAACATACAAATAAAGTATTTTCGCATAACAATTTTTAGTATTTTTTCTTCCAAAAGACGTTTCCAGGACTTGCCGAATGAAATTTAAATTGTATGCGTTTTTTATCGCGCTGTTTTTAAACAAGCCGAACTGGCGACAAGTAATTTCCATTGGAGCATCAATTATGTTCTCCTAAATAAGCCCAGTATCCTTCTCGGGCTAAATTCTACCTCCGAAATAAAAGTTTCTACAAAGGTACCTACCTAACATTTTGCAGTTAAAACGAAAGGAGTTGGGATATTTATTATCCTGTAAGCAGTACCTACCTAACAACTTACCCAGATGGTAGGTGAATCGACTCTATCAAAGACACCCACCAATAGCTGTGCAATTTACTGAAAGTTTATGACTACCTAATAGTGCTTTCATGCTTACAGTCAAAACACCATCCCGAAACAAACAGATTAATAAATCTACTACATTCGAAACATGCTTTCGGAGAAGAAATTTGTTCTTTCTCGAACGAATTGAACCGGTTGCAGCTATCGATTTAAACAAAATATGTGTTTAGAGTGCGCAAGAACTTCTCAACCTTATTCACTGGGAAAGGGGAACCCCAATTATATGAAGTGTGCATTTAAGGAACGTTTTTTAAACGGTCATACTCTTTAGGTTTGTTCACTCTTCACTTTAACCTCAACGCAGGAGGCTTTAAACAATTTCGTACTCAATTTTTACACCCCTACAAGAACTCAATGAGGGCGTTCAAGTATCTAGTTTAGTAAGTCTGACAGCTCTCTCACTAAGTGAATCTCGGTTTTGATTGGTCGAAATCGGTCATGTGAGCTGTTGTTTCAGTTGACGTTTATGGAGGGGTAGCCGACGAATCTAGTCAAGAAATTCGTGACTGAGTACTAAGTTGACAGTTCTCATATGTGGCTGACGTAGAAATCGTGACGTTCCCGACCATTCTAGTTTTTGCGTTCAGGTTGCATCTCATCCAGACCAATCTAGTCGACTTAAGATGACTAGATTCTTGAATGCGGCCAATAGCTTTGGTATCTTGAGAGACTCGATTCTACTTCTGCATACACCTTCCGTTCAGATTCAGACAGGTGTGAAGTGTGACATTTGACATATAATTATCAGCGTAAATAAATAGGTACCAATGCTGACTTTTTCTATAGATTATAAGCGGATTAGTTTAAAATCTCTTTACTATTTAAAACAGTTTACTCATAATAACGTTGATTCTCGAATAAAGCCAATTTGATACAGCATGTTACAGGCGATTGAAAACTTAAGGAAATTGGGCTCAATGTTTTTTTTTTCATTCACATTCGGATCCACACCATCAAAAAACGATTTGCTTAAACTGCATTTACACGATCACGCACGCGCATTTTTGCACGAGACGTGAGAGAGAAATCCGTTTTTCCCCAGTCAATGCTAGTACAGGAGTAAGAATGAGATCACAAATCAGACGCCTAAAGTGTCATGGATGTGCTGCCCATAATTATAGGTACGTAAAACGGAAATAAACCCAATTTCCGGAGAATATAATTTCTGTAATCACTTGAAAATATTTCTATTTCTGATTTAAAACATCTGAAATGAGAGCGATTTTAAGTTCCAGTAAATTAAACCAAAAATGCATCATTCAGTTGTACGAAATTTATAAATAATTGTCCGCTCATCACTTCCGGAAGGCATTTTGTTTTATAGGAAAGCAAAATTTCGTGAGCCGTCGCTATAAAAATATCAACATGCATAGCTTTCCCATAATTCCTACCACGTAAACTAGATAGGCGACGAAAAAACGTGTCACGTTTTTTTGCGTGTTAGGTAATGCCGTCCCTTTCATTCACACGGCTATTTAGTATTAGCATCCCTTTAATCTTCCGTGATAGGAATGTGTGACTGTGTAAATGCGGCATTACTTTACACATAATCCTGCTCACATAATCCTGCTCAATCAGTTTCGGGATACTTTCCAGATGAAGCTTTCTAGCTTGTTACACATTCTGAGGGTTGTAATTTAAATTTCCCATGGACCGGAAATTGAAAAAACCCCCGGATCTTAACGTAAGTTTTAAGAAAACACCGGCAATTCTCAATGACATATGTAAACGCACCAAAAGCACTCACACTGGTTCTACGCAATTTACTGAGCACACCATTTTTGTACTAGATCAAACGCTTTTTCCATTTTTACAGCCATTACATATCTTTCTCTTTCCATCTGCCGTCAGTGTCTTTTACTCATACGAGATAAGAAGACGCTCTGTGTTCCGACAAAAAACAAATTTGTCATTTTGCATTTGCAACTAATACCGTTCTATTTTTTTCTGCAAAGAAAACCGATTGAATAATTGTCCAAACTAATAAAAGAAAATCCGCAAAAAACACATCGAATAATAAACAAAAGAAAACGAATTGAAAGAAAACTTTGTAAATTTTCGCGACTCGACGACGAGGAGGAAACTCGGTGTGACAACGCCTAGACGGAATTTTTAGTCTTACTTTTTTGTTTTTAATTTTTGTTTTCGTTCTTTAGGTGGGCGATCATTTTTGTTTTTTCAATTATTTGTTTTATTTTTCTTTTAAATTTGATTTGTCTCTCATAATTTTTATTTTATTCGTTTTACGTGCTCTTGCGTTTTGAAAACAAAAAAAAAATCCTTTCATCCCTATTATCGACTACCAACTCGAATTGTTCGAACAAAACCCACGAAACTGCATCAAAACAGAACGAGCCACAAACAGAAGGTGAGTGACGAAAGAAAATTAATTTTCATTTAACCATTTTGCTAGTGAAAATTTTGTCAAGTTTTTTGTTTTTGCATATTTCTTGCGTTTTTTTTTTTATTATTTTGGTTGTCTTGTTTAAGATTTGTTGTTGTTTCTACAATATGTTTAAAATTGATCACAAGTTAAGTCATTGTCGTCATACAGGCGTTTTTATTAATAAATTTCTGCTGGGCCCGAAGACGGGGAGGAAGAGGTTACGACCAACGACTACGGCGGTGGTTGAAGCTGTGCGAATTTATGTATGTAATGTACGTGCTTCCTCCTCCAAACACTCAACAAAGCAAGAACAAATAATTTTGCCGCTGCCGCCGCCATTCCGTGCGCATATTCATTCAATCACGTCTTTTTTTTTCTATGTTGTTTTTGCCTTTTTCTTGGAGGATTCATTCACCCGCGCTTCTACTTAAATGGTTAAGCAGTGGGTTTGCGTACGGGGGCGGGTTGCATGGCTCATTCGACTCCTCCACTTGTTGCTGTAGTTTTTGGTTCTCCGGTTCTCTGGTTCTCTGAGACTTGGAATCTCTAGCAGTGCAATCGATGCACCTTATGTAAGTTGTGTGCTAGATTTGCTTGAAAGTGGGTCGCTGCACTCTAGCAAATGCATAACAGGTTCCGTAGAAGTATTTGGTCCATTTATGAGGAGAAAGGGGACCGAGCTCAGTGATCGTGCAACGTGGATTGCCATTGCACTTGCAGGGGTATGGGTAATCGTCTGGAGGAGATGTGGTCTTGCATGTGATAAATGCGGTGTCTGCGCACTGATTGCGTAGAACTTTCTTTTCTGCTCTTCTTCTGCAGGTATGTATCTAAAATCGCACAACGGAATGTACAAATGCACTAGGTACCGATGATGAGGTCATTTTCGAATTGCCGTCAATTTGTGTACATCGATATCGAACATGTTTCGAGTGTTTATCGTTGAAGTGAGCTTCCATGTAGGCTGGCATTTTGAAAGGGCTTGCGGGGTGGTTACTTGCAACACTTTAACTGCAGCTTATGGAACGAATACTGAAACTTTGCCTGAGACAATACAGCCTATTCATTTCACTGTTTGCGATTGATTGCGAAATTTCTAGAATATCTGGCGCATCGTACTTGGGTAGGTAGAATGAAAACATTTCTACTTGTGAATGGAAACTGTCATTGAACCCATGGCGTGGTGTGCCGCCAACGGAATGTGGTTCATTATACCTTCCTTACTCACAGAACATTGCAGAATGTAAACCTCAATCGGGTGCACTTCTAAATCGGTTTTCAGGTTACACTTGTTTGTTTCTAAGAACTAAGAGCCAAACTATTGTCAAATTGTAACCATTCTCAACAAGTACCTGCAGATATGATCAAACGATATACACCGTCTATTGCGATCTGCTTATCTTCCTCGTTCCAAATGAAACGTTTTCGTTTGTGCCACTTGCGCTTGCACTCATTACAAATCGATTTTTGGTTGTATTGATCAAACAAAGCTCCACCAAACCGATAAGATAAGATAAATAAAATGACAATCAGTGTAGGTATGGACTAGTGATTAACACTTGTGATGTGACACATAAGCATAAGAGTTCCGATGAGCAAAGAGCGAAGCCTATCGTTGCGACAACTATCCAGTGACTCAAAAGTGTTAGAAGGCAGCTTAAAGAAGCCCGTACTCCAGGGGAATTTGTTTAAATCGCTGTGGGAATTTGTCAATCCTATTATCTCCAAAAGAAAAAGAACAAAGAACTCTAACGCTCGAACGGCCAATAGAACCCCAATCAGCACAAGGTCGGTATTGGGTGATGGTAGCCGTTCTACATCGAGCTACAAAACTGTCTGCCATTCAGAATGCAACATGTTTCGTTGTAATTGGACTGATGGTAAAAAGTTCTTAGATCCAACAGATGAGCCCTTAAATTGGTTAAATATCAACATTCCCGAAAATGCATTACAAAACCATGCACCATACGCATGCACTCGATATTTTGTTGCTCGTGGCGAAAATTTATTGCATTCGCCTAGGAAGTATGTGAGATAAAGTTCGCGGCGAAAGTATGATGTGTTTTTTATCAGGAACCGATTCTCAAGAGTTGGTTAAGCCATTGGTTTCAGATCTGTCTGACCCGCAGCTGCAATTTCATTCACAAATTCGGTCCACGTCAAGCATGCACATATAGGAACTCACTTGCTCCGGAAATTGCGGCGATTAGTCGCGCATTTTTTGGTTTGTTCCCATCTTTGGTATATTTTTTAATTTTTAATAATCCGTAGAAAGTTTAAATCCTGTAGCCAGTGTTTGTTTTATTAAAAAAACTGAAAAAAGAAAACTTCTCTCCATCTAACCATTGCCCTATTCATCACAAAAAGGTTGCGCAAACATCATCATATGTACTGGTCAACGGAAGACCACCACCGTCACCACCAGCCGAACTATTACAATAACTACCCAGTAGCTCAACATCAAAATGGAGTTCAACAAGCGACGGCGGCGGTGCCGCCACCGCAGCAACATCAACAGACACATCAAACACCACCACCGCTGCCGCCGCAGCAGCAACAACAACAACACCAACACCCGCAACAGCTGCATCCAAATCAGCAGCAGCACTTGTCACACCGTACAGTGCAGCAACAAATGCCAGGACACTACCAGGCGAATCAGCACTATCCACAACATCCACAACACCAGCAGCAGCAGCAGCAGCTGCATCATCACCAACAGCAGTGGGTCCCAAGACCCTCATCGATCTTGACCGCCCCACCGCGATTGTACCAACAGTTTTCAGCCACGATGCCCAGCTCGGCGCAATACTGCACTGCGCCACCACAATTTTACCATGCGCCGCCGAGGGTCACGCAACCTACAGCAGTTGCTGCCCCCTCGCAACAACGACCCAGTTTGGCACCGACATATGGATTTTATCCAATACAGCAGCAGGCAGCAGTTGCCGCTGCCGCCGCCGCCTTACGGCAAAACGTCATTTCGCAGGCGCCGCCAAACATTATGACGCCACCCACAACAACGTCAGCACAGCCAATTCAAATACAGTACTTCCCGACCTCGGCATACTGTCAGCCGCCAGCCTTTGGTCCAGTGGTGCCATCTGCGATACCCGAGACACCTCCTGTTGTTAAGCAGCGCAAACATGCGATACCAATTATAGATCCCGACACAAAGGAAAACGTACTGGAGCGAGAGTTTCGCCGCAGTGAGTCCGCATCGCCCGCTGACGTGCGCTCAATTGGCACAGCATCATCGTCTACATCAGCGGACTTGAAAGGTCTGGACGAGGAACCCCGCTACATTCCACAAACGGATGACATACAGTTGGCGGATCAGGACAAGTGCGAAGAAATCGAAGAAACCACTGATCAAGAGGAAGATAACACTGATTCATCTGCCCAACCACCGCCAGCAGTTGTGGATCACGGTAATTAAACATAAAACACATATTTCCACCTGATCCCTATTAATCGCGCTATAAAAACACACACAAAACCAAATTACGTGAATCAATCACACAACTTTATTGTTTCAGTTGAATCGATTGAGGCTAAGCAAGAGGCAGAAGAAAGAGAAGAAGAAGTAGTAGTTGAAACAGCAACACAACTGATCAATATCGAAGATGATGACCCTGTTGAAGTGCAACGCATCAACGCCAGTCCCACAAATGAAATCGAAGTTGGGCCCAAGTGCACAGACAACAACGACGACGACAAAGAGACTCAACCCGCCGTTGAAGAAAGTATGAACAATCGAATGTTCCTTAGTCATTGGTTAGTCGTATGCTTAATAAAATGAAATTTTCAGATCTTCCGCCAACGGTGGAGCCCACAGAATGTCCCACGACTGCGTTAAAGGTGGACAAGCAGCAGCAAACGCCGCCGCCGCCACCGATTGATATTGAGGAAAAAACAATCCAATCTCCAAAGACAGCATCGAAGGTGGCGGCCAGCAAACAGCAACAGACACCAAAAGCTCAGCCACCACAGCCGGCGGCGGTGAAAAAGCTTCCGCCCCCCAAAAAGGGCAAAAAGAATAAACGCCTCAAAGACAGCCAAAGGAAGCAAAAGGCCGACTCGCTGAATACCGAGACCAATAACAATAACACAACTAAGATCACTAATCAAAATCAGAAACCAACCGCGCCGGAGCCAGACAACTCGACCAAAAGCAACATTCAGACAGAGAGTGCGACTGCTGTTGACGGCTCAGACGATGCTGCCAAAAGTTGTGCCACAGCCCTGTTGGATGACCCCGAACGGAGTGACGAAAGTAAATTTCCCAATTTTCATATTCCTGAAGTGTTTATTTCGCTAGTAGGTACTGAAACAAGTCCCGAATCTGTTGAGGGTTTTCCTCCAGTAGCGTGGATGTTTTTGTACCCAGAGTCGACTTGTGCATTGTTGGGCGGATTGGCATTTGCTTTTTGTATAAAACTACTCGAACAAAGTAGAATGCTGCGGTTTGTCTTGTGATGCGGGGGCTCTGCTGCGTAGACAAACTCTTTGCAGCAGCCTATCCTAAGCCCTAAGACCCGTTTCTTGCTCCACCAACTCGTGTGGTGAATATCAGTTGCATATAAACTGCGCGGGGGACTTTACTGTATGAACAACAGGCAGACAAAGTTACTGCTGGACCATTCAACGGCCTGACAGCTTGCCCATTCTGACAAATGTCGATCCATTTTTCTGTGCGCTTTACTTAACGTTCTGTGGAAGCGTAAAGAGTCTCCGCATGAGAAACCGCAGCTACTTGCAAAGATTATTCCGAGCAAATTGCCAATTTAAAGATAGTACTCTTCAAGAACATTTCCACATCGTAGCTTGAAGAAATTTCTACCCCATTCCTCTCAACTGCAAGCAGAGCCAAGTCTACATAGCGAAATAGGCATTTGCGAGGATATTGTGTTTCCGAAGCAAATTTTAACGAATGAAATTCTTGCAGGCTCCGAAAAGGTTGATGACATAACAGAAAACTCAAACACCATTGACGACAACGATCAATCGTCGCAGATCTACGACAGTCCCAAATTAACCAAATCCGAACAGATAGCCTCGGAAATTCTGGGCATCGAATCAACCGATGACAATTCTGTGCTCTTCCTCAACAGCTCTGTGTCTGGCTTTGAAGACGACCTGTGTCCATCGCCACTGGATGATACACTGGAAAACGACAAGGCCGGAGATATTTGCTTTGGGGATTTTCCACAGGAAAATCTCGCACAAGACAAACAACAACCAGACGTGGCAGATGACAAGAAATACACATACACACTGGAAACGCTGAAGTCGCTCGCAGGTGAGCCGGCGTCGCAGATAGCCCCAGCTCTCAAGCACGATCACTGCGGTAAAATAGGAAAATATTCCGGATCCGGACCCTCAGTTGCATCGTATCAGCAGAACCATATGTACCAGCAGATGTCGTACAAGGACTCGATAAACTGTTTGAATCGGAGACGTCTGAAGCGGAACGATACTCCCTCGCATCAGCAATTCCAACAGCAATACGATTATCAGCAACAGCAGCAGCAACAACAACAACAGCGAAAGCCCGACATTATTCGTATAAACCTCTCGCTGAACGAGGAGATCCAATTGGCGAAGAGTGAGAACGCCTGGATGCCGGCTGGTCTGCAGATATCCGCCCCCAAATCGGAGTCCGACGAGGACGAGAAGATTCTGAAGAAAGTACGAGGCATCCTCAACAAATTGACGCCCGAGAACTTTGACAAACTGCTCCAGAGTGCATCGAGCTTCCCCATAAACGGGCCGGAGCGCATGAAGAAGGTGATGCTGCTGATCTTTGAAAAAACCATCAGCGAACCGAATTTCGCGCCCACATACGCGTGCTTTTGTAAGTTCCTCTTCAATGCCAAGAATCAGAACCACGAGGCCTTCAACAAGATTTTGATTAAACGCATAAACGACGAGTTCGAGAGCAATGTGAACAATGCCAAAGCGAAGAACGCCAAGCTGCGACCAATCATGGACAGACTAGCGGCCACCACCGATCCAAAGGAGATAGCCGAGATAAAGGCCGAGCTAGACGACCAAGAGTACAAGTTTCGACGCCGAGCCTGGGGCACGGTGCGTTTCATTGGTGAAATGTTCAAGTTGGGCTTCATTTCCACC
Organism: Cheilosia impressa; assembly: GCA_948293265.1. Lineage (NCBI taxonomy): Eukaryota > Metazoa > Arthropoda > Insecta > Diptera > Syrphidae > Cheilosia > Cheilosia impressa. The sequence goes on along the minus strand of OX411880.1, from coordinate 125,910,825 downwards.
GAGAAAGTGTGCGCCTGTGTCGAAGAGCTCTTCGATCCAAAGTGTGAGGAGAAGCTGGAGTACATGTGCAAGTTGCTGACCACAGTCGGCGCCCAACTAGAACCCGTCAACAGGCATCAGACATCCGCAGACAAAAATATAAGCAATCGGCTAAGTGAACTATTTACAAAAATCCGTCAGGTGGTGGAACGAAAGAAGCTTTCTGGTGTAAAGATAAGCAGCAGAGTGCGCTTTATGCTGCAGGACGTGTGCGACTTGCGAAGGCGATCGTGGGATCAAAAAATATCAGCCACACCGCCACCAGCCATGCAATCGCGAGAGGCGTCACCAGCGATTGCGAAAGCATCGCATCAGTCACAACAACGAGACCGAGGACCGCCACCGCGAACCGCTAACAATTACATCCAGTCTGGTGGGTCATACGACAAGAGAAGGCAGCAAACCGCAGGCGATGACCAGAAGAAGTCCGCCCAGAATAAAATCGACATTAACAAGCTGATGCCGATGTTTATCAACGTGGACACTGCACGCCAGCTGGGAAACTCGTCGCTGCCAAAGTGGCACCAGCGCGGACAGCCATCTGGAATACAACAAAACAGCCGCACACCTCTTTCGAGCAGCGAATGCAAACGCCTGCTGAGCGACCTAGTAGAGTTGGTGATCGATGACGAGCCCAAGACCAAATGGTTTGCCGAATGGAAGCAAATCCCATCCGATCAACATCCCACGCTCATTTACTATCTCTTCGCTGAATACCTACTTTCGGCGAAAGTGCAACGTGTCGAAATAAACGCCTGCACGCGCCTATTCATCAGCCTCCTAAAAGAGGATCTACTGACGCACGCTGCATTCAGCGAGGGCTACCACAAATTCAGCGCCGATTCGTACGACATTCTGTTGGACGTGCCCAAGGGCTGGCAGTACATATTCGATTTCCTCGGCCCACTGCTCCACCTCGAACTGATTCCGTTCAGCATGATCTGGTGCCCCAAATGGTTCGACTCGCCCGACGGTGAAAAGTTCCTCCACAGCATGATAAGACACTTCACCTCCGAGTTTGGCGCCAACTACATGCGATACTTCTGGCAAGCCTTTCTGCAATGGGAGACATTCATGACGGAGGACCGAGCGCAGAGCTTCATCGCCAACAACAGTTTCGAATTTATCGAAAATGAAAAGTGCACGCCGCCAAAACTCGTTCAACGTACCGTCGACGAGCAGGTGCAACGGATAAAAGAACTTCTCAGCGAACCCGGGCGAAATGTCGTCGATCTGGTCATCGATTTCCTCAGCACCAACGTACACATCGACTGCAGTTTCATACGCAAACTTACGTCCTTCATCTGTGATCATATTGTGATTTACAATAATACTCCCAATAGTACTAGTTTAAGTAGTAATAGTAATAAAAAATCGAAATTATCCAACAGCAGCAAACACGCCGCCGCCACACTACGCAAAGGAGAACTAAAAACGATGTGCATACCGATTTTTCGGCGCTGCATAGACTCCAAGGACGAGCACGAACTGAGCTGCCTGGACGCTATAGTGAAGAGATGCAAGGACCTGTACGGCTCCTCGGCCGACAACCTTATCCGCGAGATACTCACAGAACTGGACGGCGTGGTAATATCCAAGGAATCGTTCGAGAAGTGGTATCAGCAGCAGCTCTCCCACGACGACAACACCCTAACACACGATCTAAATGAGTTTTTCCAATCCAGACACGATTGCGACTAGCCCCAACTGAACTTCAGAAATCTCAATCTCAATTTGTCAAAGTCGACGGACCAACATTAACCGAGAACCAATTGCGTCACCGTCTACACACACGCAATTGAATTGCACCAAAGATGAATTAATTACGTTATTTAATTTTTTTATGTAACTCTTTCTTCTTTTGTTTTTTTTTTTTTTGTTTTTCGTTTTGTGTTTGTTTTGCAGTCGAGAAGTATAGAAACACGGAAAATAACAATTCAAAATGATTTGAAAGGAGGAATAAAAATATGAATACAGAGCTTTAAGCCTTCAGTACCAATACATAGGTTTAACTAAACAAAATGAAAATTTCAAATAAAATTCAGTCTTTTGTTATAATTGCGATAAATAAATTGAAGTAAAAATAAAAATGAAACAAACAAAAAACAACGAGATGTGTTTGTTGTATTCTTTTCTTTTCTTTTCTTTTCTGGTGCAGATTTTCCAACAGCCGCCGAATTGCGGTAAGAAGAGGACTCACCGAGGCAATGGTGCCAGTCAGTGTTACCTCTGAACATTTTTACAGACACCCCTATTGCGAATGTCAAATATCAATCAATATGAGGATTGACAAATTTGTCAATCAAAACAATTTTTGGTATTGTGTAACTCATTTGATAAAATATTTATGGTTATTGTGAATAAATGGACTGTTGTGAATGAGACCTGCATTTATTGCATTGCATTTATATTTACTTTTGTGTTTTGTGCAGGAGTTTGCTACGCCAACAGATTTTTCCGTTCTTCCATTATTATGCATTTGGATTTCTGTGTTCAGCTTTAATTTTGCTTGGATGTTGTTCTTCCGCTTCCAGAGATTGGTTGTCAGCCCTATCACCCACGGTATTTGTTTTGACATTATGATCAACGTTTTTACAGCCGAACTCTCGTCCAGATTGATTTATGCAGGCGTTCATTTCCATTAACTGAATAACAGCTTCCTTAATATTTATTTTTCTTTATTTTGCATTTTGTACGCTAAAATATACTTATCGTCCACAAAAATGCAACTGACAAAACAATTGACATTTATCAAAAAAAATTTATCTCAATTGACATTTTGTTTCCATTCAAAATGGAAATTGAATACGGGTTGATGATAGTCAATGAGGGCGTTCAAGTATCTAGTTTAGTAAGTCTGACAGCTCTCTCACTAAGTGAATCTCGGTTTTGATTAGTCGAAATCGGTCGAGAGAGCAGTTGTTTCAGTTGACGTTTATGGAGGGGTAGCCGACGAATCTAGTCGAGAAATTCGTGACTGAGTACTAAGTTGACAGTTCTCATATGTGGCTGACGTAGAAAACGTGACGTTCCCGACCAATCTAGTTTTTGCGTTCAGGTTGCATCTCATCCAGACCAATCTAGTCGACTTAAGATGACTAGATTCTTGAATGCGGCCAATCATTCATTGACAATTGCAATACCATACACAAAAATTTGTTGATATTCATCGTATATCGTTTAGTTTTTTACACTCGCAATAGGGGGAAAGTGTCCAAAAAAGTGTCGTATATAATTCGGAACCAGTACTCGATTCAGATTCTGACAAATTTTACAGATTTGCTGCCAGAGATATATTTTTTTAAGTTGATGGCACCTTTTTTTATAATGAAGCTGCAAATAAGATCCTTTAGCCTAGTATCCTGCTCGCGCTAAATTTTATTTCCCATTTGATCGAGAAAGAAAAGAAAACGCAAGGCCAAATAAAAGCCTTTTAAAATGTTAATGGAAAATGCGTTTTCTTAGCTTCAAATAATCTTACGTCTTTTTCAAATCGGCAGTTTTGCAAATAGAAATTTATGGGACACAAAGAAAAGTGTATTCTTTTGCTTGCTATTACAGAAATTATTTGAGCTGCTGCAGCAAAAATAATATCTTCTTAAAATTTTCTTATACCCTGTTTTTAAACGATTCAAATACTGCGATGCCTTTAAAGTATGAAACTCGAAAATTGTAAAAATTACGTTAAAGCCCGTATGACACTACATTTTTTTTGCATTTTTCACACTTTTTAAATGAAACTAGAGCAGTTATTATTATTATGTGAAAGGGATTGTTGTACTGCGACCTTTTGGTCTATTGTACCCCCTGCTTACGCCTCAGTGAGGTATCTGCCCTCATAAGAGTTCCCCTCACATTGTAATTCCTTTCGGAATCATTTTAGCGGTTCTTGTACTCTCGTTACTCCTTGGCGGAGGAAATCCGTCCTATAGCACTCTCTCTAGTCCAGTTTCCTTCAAGAATCTTAGGATGAGAGCTGGCTCTAGTGACAGTATTTCCTCATCAGATAGTTGGTACTTGCCCAAGTATTTTAGTCTTTTGTGGGTCAGTGCCCCCCACGACCCCAGCACGTGTTCTGGGGTTTCACTGGACTCATCGCAGAATCTGCAGAGACCTTCTTCCGATATACCCAGTTTTCTGAGGTGTTCCTTGAGTCTACAATGCCCCGTTAGAATACAGAGGTTATTTTTACTCATGCCGATGCAGTCTTGGAATCTTTTCCGGTTGTATTGTCCTAGAAGTTTTTTAGCCTGCCTCATGCCTTGAGTGTTATGCCAAGTTCTTGCCCTGTTTTCTTTCTCTAGTTTCCTAAATTCTTCTCTAAAGGTGTGATCCCCTATTCCGCAGAATGGTTCAGGACCTATGAAAGCTTCTCATGCTGACTTTCTTGCTAGGGAGTCGGCCATTTCATTACCCTCTATTCCCATGTGGTCAGGCACCCAGCAGAGGGTTATTTTGTTTCTCCTACCCAGTTCATTTAATTTTTGTAGGCATTCCTCTACTAGAGCAGTACGAAACAACTTATGAACAAATGGTTTTTGTCCCATCTATATCATATTTGATTATTTAGCGACAATTTATCTTTGGTGTGGAGACTAGAGACGCTAAAATTTAGTGCAAGCTGTACTTGGCTTTAATAATAAATGTATTATTAGCTTTGTTTGACGTGGCTAGCACTAGTGCCCAATAGTGCGCACTGAGAAGTGTCAGCTAATTTTCAAGCCTGTCAAAAACCCTGAAAATTCGACTTCTATATCAAACGCAAAATGTTGCCCTGAAGTCTGTCAGCTGTTGATATTGACAAATATTTATCTTATGGTAGAACTTTTTCCCGTTTATAGTTAAAAATAAGTGAACTAAATTCTGAATTTGGGTTTGTATATTGCAAATAGTTGATAAAAGTGTTCGCAATATATATAACGAGTTTGAAAATTAAATGACAGCAAGCGAAATGACAGCAAAACTCAGCACTGAATTCTTGCCCCCACAAATTAACTGGGGTCAGTTCAGGGCACAACTAGGGTGCCCTAGAAGCACTAGTGCGCACTAGGGCCCACGTCAAACAAACCTATTAGTTCACCATAGTTACCCGTCCATTATGAATTTCTATTTCTATTACGAAACCAAAAACACGTCGAGATGCAGTTCAAACACAGTACAGAAATCAACACATGAAAAGAATGGACACAAGTGAACAAACACCAACAGCTAACAAGCTGATATGTAAGTAATTAGTATCAGTGTAGAATAACTTGGAGTTTGGAGAGTGGAGACTATAATAGTAGGTCTGTTCCTTTACTTTTGTAGTAAAATGGAAAAGACTGTCAAAATGGCAGTGGTGGGGATAAATTCTCTCACGGAGAGAGACACTTACGAAAAAGTTAGAGAACGCTTTTGTAGTAAACTATACGAATAATGACAGATACATAATTCAAAAATTCAAAAAAGTGATACGATAATTTCGTATAAACTCGAAGAATTTGCTAATTTTCTGACAAAATTAGTTGATTCATCTCCCTAGCCATGAAAGTGATTCGAAATTATTCGAACTTCTTCTTCATGTACATATCTGTAAGAGTTTGTACTGATTGAACTACAAGCATTCGAGAAGAGGAAAAGCGACACGGCAATAACATTTTCTTGGAGACGATTGTTCTTTCTAACTCCTTACAGCAAGTAAGAATTTCGTCGCGACTTTCAAAAACAATCTAAGGATAATGCCGCATTTACACAGTCACACATTCCCATCACGGAAGATTAAAGGGATGCTAAATACTAAATAGCCGTGTGACTGAAAGGGACGGCATTTCCTATCACGCAAAAAACGTGACATGTTTTTTGGTCGGCCATCTTGTTTACGTGTTAGGAATAATGGGAAAGCTATGCATGTTGATATTTTTATAGCGATGGCTTAGGAAATTTCGCTTTCCTATAAAACAAAATACCTTCCGGAAGTGATAAACGGAAAATTATTTATTAATTTCGTATAACTGATTGACATTTTTGGTTTAATTTACTGAATTAATTATGACGACGCCCATCGTCTAGACTTGACCAATAAAATTCTAAAGGTTCAAATAAACATAATCAAAAAACAGAATCGAAGTTTATCATTTAGAAAAAAAAACGAGAGCCAAACAACATCGGATGACTTCTTTTGGCCCACCTTGTATTTCAGCGTCTTATGTCCTGTGGAAACACCTACATGTGAGGTTAACGATTGTTTGCTTATTTGTAAGATTCAATTTGACTTCGGTTTGTCATAGGCTGGCCACATTTTTGCTGGCTATGATACAGGAATCGAGATTGTTCGATCTATAACCTGTCGCTGACAGTATTTTGTTCTCATTTGTTTGGCTGCGTTTACAGGGGGTAGTTAATACTGAAAGGCCTGGTTGCCCATTCTTGCACAGTTCATCAGCTTTTTAATTACTTTGGACAAATTTGTGACCGAGGTCCCAGCAGATTCTTACATCGTGCTGAACTTGTAACACTTTGCGACAGCGACTTACAAGCTAATTTCTAATCTCGCCAGCAGAGGTCGCTTTTATTGTCGCTTGGCTGTCAATGAAGAAAGTAATGCTTGAGGTATGCCTCATTGCAAGCTGTCTAGCAGCTATTTACTGTGTCACTGTCAGAACCTCAGCCTGGAATACGCTGCTGTAGGAAGTCGATTAAACTGGACAGTCCAAGTATTTGAGAGTAGAATGCCACCGTTCATCTTGGATCCATCTGCATAGGTGGGTATAGTTGATTCGTTGGATAGCGGTTGTTCTTGCCATTCCTCCGTACTGGGGAAATATTTGACAAATGGTCTTTCAAAGTCTGCTGTCTGTGTATAAATTATTATCCGCATATTTAATTGGAATCTGCGCATGACACGTCAGGCTGTGTTTCACCTCCTAGTCTGTTGTTATGGTGTCATTCACTGCAAGGCTTGCTTATTACTCTTTGAACCGTTTTAACATTGTCCAAGACTCCATTTATGTCCAGAATGACCAAATGGTTTTTCTGTTTGTGTTTGAATAGGATTCCCACTAGTTCTACAGCAAAACACCTAACGCGTATCTTTATTTTCAGAAGCTTCCGTGAAATGGAACGTAGAGGTCGCATTCCAGTGGCCAAATTTCGCACCCAAGAGGGCAAAACCCGCAGCAGAAGTCGTGTCCGCGAGCCCGACTACAATGAGCAAGATCCCGAAACTGATCTGTTCACTCTGTTGGAGGACAATATCGCTCTCAAGGAAGACAATAAAACGTTAAAAGCCGGAATCGAAGACTGTAAGTAACAATTGTGTCAGCAAGTCGCAAAATTTCTCTCTAACCCTCCAACTGTTGCAGACAAGAAGATTCAAAACGAACTCCTCGAAGAGAACTCCAAATTGAAAGAAGAACTCGACGGTCTACGACGTACGCAGACCGAATTCGAATCGCAAATCAAGGAATTGGCCGTCAAGCTAGCCAAGACTACAACAGAAAAGAGTGCTTTGGACAAGTTGCACAAAATGAAAGTGGAAAAAATCAATTCGTATGTTTGTACATATCTTAGATAACTGTGTGCATGTTTATTTTGTTTTTGGTTTTTTTTTGTCCAGTCTAACCACTCAGTTACAATCGCTGCAGGAAAATCAGGACAATCTCTCGGCAACGCTCGAAGACTCGATGGGGTTGAAAAGTAAAATTCTTAAAATAATTCCCTCGCTGGCCAACAACGAAATGGAAAGCCTAATCGACATTGAAGACCCCAAGGCGAGCGCTATAACCAGCGAATGTGTAGAACGACTCGTCGATGAGTTTGTCCAACTGAAGAACACCATGAACTCAGTTGAACTTCAACTGTACGAAGCAAACGAAAAAATATCCGACTTGATGGAAAACGTAATAGAAACTGAAAAATATGTTCTCAAAATTTGTTTTCCAATTTGTTTATATTTTTTATGCAGCAACATCATTTAGAGGAAGAAAATGAAACCCTACGCACAGAGAACACGAATCTTACTCGAGTAGCACAATTGTTGACGCAAAACATGAAGGAGAGTGTGGAAACTAGCAAAAAGTAAGTTCGCTTTATATACGTGTATATTTGTGGATATCACATTAAAAATTATTTTTAGAATGGAAGAAGCTCTAATCAAGTTGAAGCTTCGCAATGATGATCTAACCAAACAATCGAGAGATCTTCTCGATGGTCAAACGACGCCGGCGCCTTTGCCATCGCCACCTGCAGTTGAGCCTTCTGCTGTGACACCGTCTTCTGAAACGCCGCCTGCACTGATGCCAATACAAATAGAGCCACCATTACTTGAACAGCCAAAGGGCGAGCTGCCAAGTCCATCTCGGGATCATGGAGAGAGAATTGTTGAAATGGTGAGTTTTATTTGGTCAGAGAGCTGAGCCTTAGGACTTCACATGTGTGTAAGAGACATAAATTATTGTATATTGTAAGCAAAGGGCTTGAACGTTCTTTGTCGAAAAGGAGACACATTTTGCAAATTTTAGCATAATGTCGTTTGGGGATAGTGGAAGAAGTTGTGCCATTCCTTTGATTGATTGTTTGGGTAGACAATAAACCTTACATAGGAAGGCTGCGTACGTAAAAGAAGTCGAAACGCTTGTATCGCGGTATGTGGAGCGAATGGACCCAAACGATCGCGTCAACCAAGAAAGTAAGAACAGTAGAAGAAGGCTTAAATTCTTCACTATTGAAGAAGATATCGCCGTGCCTAACAATCAGACTTATGAACATGCAACTTTATGCATTTTACGGTATCCAAGGGCATGGGGCGTATACGCAACATTTTTATACTCAAATCGTATGGGACTCTAACATTTTGTCTTTAACTATAACTCATGGAAACTTATTTGTGTGTAAATCGTGATTGTATTCGTTATGAGGACAAGATGAAGGGAGTCATCTAAGTTGCATCAACGATTGCCAATACTTCACTCCCAGCTATGTAAAAGCCGCGCCAAATCACTCCTGTCAGGATCGGCAGAATCATTTCTTCTCTAAACATGAGAACTGTGCGACGACAGTTGCCAAAGGGCATATAATAAAGGGTTTTCCAATAAGAGGTGTTATTTTGGTATTCAAAGAAAAATGCCATTTTTTGAGATAAATGATCGGGTGTTTATTTCATAATAAAGACGAAGGTATGCCGTTAATAATGAAAAACAACATCAGCCAAATGGCCACCACGAGCACGCATACGGGACCATATCCTTTTCATGAAATTTTCCATAACCAAATCGCAAAGTGGCTGCCCTATTTCCTCGATAGCCTCACGTTGAGGATGGAGAGGCTTCTCAACAATAATTCTTGGGTTTTCCGAGCCCCAATTGCGACAATTTAGCTTGTTGACGTAGCCACCGAGGTGGATATGGGCCTCATCAGTTGATTTTTCGATGGAATTCCGGATCATTTTCATGCATTTCAAGGAACCAATCAGCAAAGACACGACGTTGTTGATGATCGGCCGGCTTGAGTTCTTGTGTTAACTGAACTTTATAAGCCTTAAGACCCAAGTCTTTATGCAAACTACGGTGTAATGACGTTTGTGGAATGGCCAATACCAAAGAACGACGAGGAATGGACAAACCTGGGCTTTCTTCAACACTTTGGGCTACAGCAGCAATATTCGGGTTTTATTCTTCACATCACTAACTTGTCCCAACATCTCGAATTTGTCCACCAATTTCTGTATTGCGGTCCGACAAGGTGCTTCACGACGACCAAAAAAATGCTTTAGTTTTGCGAACTGTGACTGCAAGATTTTCACCATTTTTGTAGTGAATTTTAATAATTTCAATGCGTTCTAGAAACGTGTATCGTTCCATTTTTAGTAATGCCGTAGTTCCTATTTGTCAAATGTCAAAGAATAAAAGCTTCACAAGTGACAGCTACCGAAATAGCGGGTCATTCACAATAACACCTCTTATTGCAAAACTCTTTAATACAAAAAGCCGAACAGACTCGTCAAAAGCATTGATTGTCTGTCACTCCACCACGCCGCGCATCTGTTCTTAGTTGTATATCTAATGGAAGATCATTTTATTTTGTATTCATTTTAGTTCTTATCCATTTTTTAAAATAATGTTACATTGTTTTCACTGGAACTACGTGGTGCTCACTTAATATCCACTTTCCTACATGCTTAACAAAATGATAAAGAGTTTGCCAGTTCAACAATTAATACAAAGACTCATAGGTCTCAATATAGAAGCCGCAGCTCTCTAAACAGTGCTAAGCGGAAGACTCAAAAGAGCTCTTGGTGGACAGAGTGAAGTGGAATTCGAAAGCATTGAAAAGGACGCGACTTAAACAGTACAAAAGCGGAGAATTCTATCAGAACCATGAGCATGATAAATGACAATAACAAGGCAACTACGAGTGCAGACGATGCAGAGGGGTAGAGCAGATTCTCTGGGTCGAATTGCAGTTGAGGACATTTCCTCTCTAAATTTACTGGCGATGAAAATGTCTACCTACAAGAGACAGAGATAATAGCGTCGTGAATGGCTGAATATCAGCAGTTTGCTGCGTTGTTAAAGTGGTCAGAGGTGATTCACAGGTCAGTTCTTGTGCATTTGTTTGGGCTGTTTCTATTTTTTACACACGAATATTGGCCGACATCAGAATCAATAAACTGGGCACTCATTCCGTAATTTTTCAGACGATTATTGCCGAAACGATAGACCTCCAAAAGTAGCAACAAAGTTTACGAGTTTGAGACCTTAATGCGGTTTGTTTTCCACAAATGTAATGAAGCTGATAGTCAAACAAATTCGGGCAGAATATACCTTCTAATGGTCATCGAAGTTTCAAAAACGATTTCATCCCGACCTGCGCCCTGAACGAAATGATTACGTCGCCAATCAGAAACAAGTTGCGTGCAAAAGATTGTTGGATGTAGCGAAATACCTGGGGCAATCGATCGCAAAATTCAGTTAAAAACCAAAATACGTTGAACGGATGGAGGAGAGCACAGTTAATTTTAGTTCATTTTAAGAATGCCGATTACAGAGGGACAGCTAGGTAGAGGAGACATTTATCACTTAACCAAGTTGAAGCACTCAGTTGAAATGTGACTGCTGAATCGGGAATATTTCCCAGCAAACCCTCGAATAGTTGACGAAGGCTTTCATCTATTAACCATCGACTACGACTCTGCATTAAGTGGATTGTCTGTCGATTGTTAAAAGCGACGGTTACTTAATTCTTTCTGCACTCCTGTCTGTAAATAATTTTAGAGAAATGGCACAACTTCTCTATCGTCTAGATTTAAGTTATTTAGTAAGAAAAAAACCACAAGTTCCGTTCGCAAGGTTGAAACGTTTGTGAGTTTTGCATTAATAATTTTCCTATATTCAATTTTACGTATTTTGTTTATATTATCACACATGTTTACGAATATTCTCAAGTATAATCAATATTTGTATCAATTTGCACCACTTAGGGTATGAAAAGAGTTTCGGGCTTTTTCAAACCCTTTCAATCAATATTCAAAAGTTCCTAGAGCCCTCTATAAAAATCTACCCATCTATACCAACCCCGGCAACACCCCATGACGGTATGTTAAAGTCACAGAAGAAAATAAAAAAATATAAACGTGTTCGTGTATCGTCGTCTGTGATTGATATTGTTGTTCAAACGTGTTGCCTGCGCATTCTATGTATACAGAAATGCTTGTCCCCAGAGAAGCATTTTACATAATATCGGTTCGCTTTCCTCACTAAAACTAAAACAATAAAAACACCCTAACCGTGGCCATTTTGATTTTTTGAAAAACTAACCCTAATCTAGTCCTAGTCTATTGCAGTAACATTTTGTTTGGTTTGGCGTTACCTCTTCCTTTACTTTACTAAAACAACGAAAGTTTATATTTTCCCTTTGTTTTTTTTTTAACTAATTTTCCTTGTAGAAATCTCTAATGGAAGCGGCTATCGAAAAAACTACTAACGACGAACTAAAAACCTTACACCTTAAGCTGGAAATCCTGGAAGAGGAATTGAGAAAGGCTCTTGCTCGCGCCGAAAAAGCTGAATGCAATCTTGAAAACTACAAACGCCAGCAGTCGCATGAGTTGCATGTAGATGCAGTTGCAGCACCACTGATGCCTCCACCACCACCACCACCAATACCTGTTTCGCTATTGTACTCTCCGAATAAATCTGCACTCTATAGAAGGCCTAATGACAAGGCCGCCGGCGCTTCATCGTCCTCTTTTGGTTCCACTTGCCACCTTCATTCGTCCCAGAATGATTTACAAACAGGAAGTGGCGGTGGTGATGGCGGTGTTGGGGATGCGACAACAAACAGCGATAGCTTCTGTAGCAGTTGCAAGTATCAGTTGAAGCAACAAGTAGGGGCGGCAACAGGTACGTCAAATCTGAACTTCTTCTCACATTCTCACGTAAAAAACCACACACACTCACACATTATACCATGGACCCTCTCACTCTTTTACTGTCTGTCGTTCATACAATTTTGTAGCTGCTCTCATTCCGCGCATATGCATTATATATGTTGGTAGGGTATCCTTGGTGAGCTATTAAGGCGCACAGTCACACATAGAGTTCATTACTTCTGCACATACTCATATGGAATCGCTGTTTGTTGGGGGGTTATCGTGTATCGTCATGTGCTCGTACAGATAGAGATCAAAGCAAGGACACATCTACGGGTATGTACGTATAATTGGAGCTTGGGGGTTGAGACAGAGGAGGTCGCCGTCACAACGTGGATGCGATAAAGGTAGTGTGGTGCTTTTAAAGGATGAATAACAGTCGCAGTAGAGATTTATGGGCGCAGTGTTGCCGTGCACTTCACGCAGGTAGTATAAGTAGTCGAAGTGGCTGGTAACAGACTGAGTGGGGGAGGTAACAAAGTTAACGAATTTTGACATCAATTACAGCTCACAAATAAGTTGAAACTAAAAATTAACGAACAAAAGGCAGCTCAGACGTAAAACTGATTTAAGCGCTTCTTGGCGGAAAAGTCCTCCAACATGTTCGCTAGTTTTATACTTTTTTAAATTGACTAAGGAGCGATGTGGTTGACTCACTGATGTCGCAATCTTCTATACAATGGCACGCCACAATTTATTTTTATGGTCGTAATCAATTTGGAGCCTCACTTCAGTATTTTATATTTTCAACAAGTCGAAAACAGTTATAAAGGCCTTTTTTACGTGTAAAGCCTTCTACTGTTGCAGGCTTGTTCTTTTCAGTTCTATATGTCACGGTTTTTGATTTGATTCATCAATTTCCTTATACTCGTTCGCTTAGAAAGTAAGGACACCGCCGACCTTAAAATGGCAAGGCAGTGACTGTGGTTAATAGATGTCAGAAATGTGGAAACCTTTTCTGCATTTCTTGTGGGAAGTACATGCAAAATAGTCAGCTGTCCGATTATCTGTTCGTATATCCGCTCGCGTTCATATTTTTTCTACGAAATTAAATTTCCAAACTTTTCCATTCGTCAAATTTGTAATATAATTGCGGTTGCGTTGAAAAATCTAGTAGCCTTAAGTCGATTAGATTTAAGTGGACTTGAACGTAAAAACCAAAAAACCAGGGCACTCATTCCGTAACTTTTCAGACGATTATCCTCGAAGCGATAGACCTCCAAAGCTAGCAACTAAGTGCTAAAATTACAAGTTTGAGAACTTAATCCAGTTCATTTTACACGAATAAAATCAAAGCTGACGTTTGTCAAAAAAATTCGAGCAGAATATGACTTATTTTGGTGATCAAAGTTTCAAAAACGATATCGTTTAGACTTTAGACGATCGTTAATATATGGAATCAAAATCATATACGAAATGTCAACGTAGTCAAATAGAATTATAGGATACCCCTTCATAAACATCAACTGGAAAAATTGTTCACATGGGCAATATTGGTTAATAAAAACTGGGCTCAGCAATTCATCCAGCTGTCAGATTTACAAAACTACATTGAGCGTTTTTCTTTTTTAGTTCAGAGCAGAACCGTACTTTTATACGAAAAATTCGTGTTTCTTTTTTTAGCTCAGACACATCAAAGTGAATTGAACTAAAAAAGAAAAGACGTTTTTGGGAACGTTCGGATTTCTAGTTTAGTAAGTCTGACAGCTGAGTGGGGACATTCGGACTCAGAGTTTAGTAAATCTGACAACTGACTGACTCAGAGATTGGTCACGTGAATAGTTAGTTTTTTTAAGTTGATGTTGATGGAGTGGTAGCCGACAAATCTATAGTCGAAGATATCCTGTCAACATACTCAGTTGACATTTGAAAGTGTGAACATTCGGCGCAGTGGCTTAGTGGTTAGTGTGTTGGACTACTAAGCGAGGGGTCCCAGGTTCGAATCCCGAGAAAACCCAAATTTCAACTCAAGGTTTTTTTCCACTGCGCCACCTCTCGCGAACGTCTGACAAACATCCGAGAGTATAACTGTCATGAAGAAGCTTCTCAATTAGCCGTTTGGACTCGGCATAAAATTGTAGATCCCTTCCATTCGTCCCAAAAATGAAAAACTCACACAAAACGAATGGTTGCGAGAAGCTAGGCCCAGGGTCCCTACCGACCTGTAGCGCGAACTATCTACATTCAAAATAAACCGGCAGAATAAAAACATTTCAAGCTGATAAGTTAACGCTTTCGTATACCTAGTGCAGACAAATCTAGTTGACGTTTTACATGAACTATAGTTATCCGAACGGACCACTTCTTGGAACGTCATGCCGTGAATCCATAAGCATCATTCAATTTACCATTTTGAGGGGAAGGCTGCACATTTAGAATTGCTGATTGAATGGTAATTCAGTTATGAGTGCGGTAAATATAAAACTCTTTTGACATTTAGTTGTCCCCAAAGGTATTATAGGCCTGCTTTTTGAGCTTCGATCTCGGCAAAGCAAAGTAAAGTAGGATTTTCAGCACGCAATTACAACAGCTCTACTTGACACTTCGAGACTCGCAGTAGTTGTTGTAATAAGTGTGCTGAAAATCCTACTTTACTTTGCTTTGCTGAGATCGAAGCTCAAAAAAACACGACTTATATATTACTTAATAGCTACTGAAGTGTCAAAAATTATTGAAAAACGATTGGTTCTAAGTTTCTTCAGTACAAGTGCATTATGCATTAAGTCTACGAGTATTCGCGTACTTTTCCGAGCCAAGCACTAAAAATCTGTCAATCAAAAACAAAATTGGGCGAAACTCTCTCTGAGAGCTGAGAATATACTCCAACGTGCGTGGATAGACTTCGAGCTACTTTTAGCCACTTTCATCGTAAATATCTAATCCATATCACAAATAAATATATAACTTACCTTTTTGAAACGTTGTGGGAGAAAATTCGACCACCAGCGAATTTTTCTGTATTTTAACAGATTTTTATTTTTGGCCGCAATTGATTTAAGCCGGATCTGGAGTTTGTTTGTTGTCAACTTTGTGCATTTGACATAGGTAATCTATCAGTAATTGCCATGCCAGTTGAAATTCTCTGAGCCAAGAGAGGAACTACTCGTTACTCGTTATTTAGGTTGTTTTCTCTTTTCCGTCATTTTTCTGAGAGCGTTCGGTTGAAACGGCGTACGCGAATGAATCTACTGTTTGACTAGTTGCTTACATTGACAGATCTTTGACAGATGGGCAGATGTTCAGTTAGGAAGTTTGCCTTGCAATAAAACTACTCGATGTGAAGCTCATAAAGGAAACCATATTCGATGGTATGCTTTCAACTAGAAAAGCGGCAACACTGATATACTGTCACACTTACATGACATATTGAAGCCATGAAGTGTGGCAGGAAATTGAGGAATATAGCGCGCAACCATTTGAAATCTAAACCCCGAGCATCATTTATTCTCATAAAACGTTGATTTCACACCCGTCCGCCGGTCGGACGCCCGACGAACGAACTCCCCACAAAATGTCACATCGTTCACATTTCACTCATCATCAAGGAGCTGGTAAAAGAAGCGTCACACAAGCGGTAATTCACTTGCCAACCAAACCACCACCACCATCACCATCATCATCATCATGATGATGGGTTGAATCCTGGGACTGGGGGTTTGAATAAGTGATGCTTGTGAATGGCTTCAGTGGCTCACCGACTGTAGGTGTGTCCGGCGGGGGTACATTTTATCTGATTCGATTTTTGATACTGACTGACTACAACCGACTAGCTGTGACGATACCTACGACCAAATGATGTTGGCTATGATACGATGGACTACTGGTGTACTCCTGTACGTGATTATTTATTGTACCTCGTTTCAGGTTATGGCTGCGGCTTAATTATCCGCTCATTTTTCTTATTAACAACTTGGGCTCGTTTTATTTATTTTATTTTTTCGTCGGTTTCCTTGCGCGATGGTGGTCATTTCGCGAGTCCTTGATTATAATCAAAGAGGTTGCGGCTGCGGGTGGGCATGGGAAGTCGGTCGGTTTTTTTTTTCTTCTCGATTTGGTTCGTTTGTCCGCCCACTGTGAGTGGGTGCGGGTGAAACTTTGTTAACAGGTAGCTCTAGAGGGAAATTTATTTTCTTATATAATGCGTGTACGTGTGTAGGTATTACCGAAGCAAATAAAGCATCTACAACAAGTGAAATATGAAATATCGATCGATTTATGATTTTGGTCACGAGGCGCTCGCATGAGCATGGGAGGAGAACGGGGATGGGGATGGGGATGTGTTTATATGGATTATGGGGAGATTGTAAAGTTTTTTAATTGGCGCACTTACAGTGGTTCGCTGTGTGCATATCCTTTTAATCCGCCGGATAGAGAGAGACCCGCCACAGTTGGTAAACACCACTAACCACAAGATAAACACAAAACACAACACCTACCGAAGGATACGGCAAGGGATCAGCAAATAACCCATCTCAGAGGATAGCACAATTTAAAAAAAAAATGAAACAAAAACAGACAAAAATCAAGACACTTGCAAACGGCACACAAACATATCCCGACTTATTGTTATTATTATTTAATATATCCTTTACGCTGCTGGCTCAAGTGTTATTTATTTTTTGCTTATATGAGCGGTGGTGTTTATTCGACGAGAACGCGGCACGAATAAAAATCAATCAGACGTGATTTATAGGGAAGCAGACACAGCCAGGATACGTGTCCTGTTGTGTGTTGTACTACTAGAGCAACACTGTATAGCGAGCGTTGAGGAGGACACAACAGTTTGGCAGTGCGAGGAAAACAACAACTTTCTGGATTCTATATTTGCCGCCTATTTCTTCTGATGCTGCTGCTGCTGATGCTGCTGCTGATGCTGATATCGGGGGTTGGTAGCGACAATCTCTGCCGAACCCTCGTCGCTCCACTCACTCAGTCACTGACGGTATACTTTGGCGATACTGGTGCTCGTACTGGTAGTTGCTCCTTTCACCACCCACTGTTTGAGTCTGTACTATATTCTCAGGCAGGAATTTCCCCTATACCACCCGCTGATGGTGGGTTGCCGTGCCGTACCTTCGTTGTGTCGCTTCGGTATCCTTGTGTCCTTGGAGGGAGGCCATGCAAAGCTTCTCTTCTAGCAAGGATATATTGTGTACACTTTGCTATGGTGATACTTGATGCTTTATTTTTTTTTCATATTTTTTTTTTTGTTTTCTCTGTTCACTTTTTAGTCATGCCACTAGCGACGCACACTTTCTTGGGTATTTGTCCTTCTTCTCTCCTCTGTTTGGCTGCTTCTCGGGGGAAAGTACATATTCCTATAGCGGCGCTACCCCGCCCGCTGCCACCCAATCTGTTTCTTGTGTTCTATTTTATAAGACGGAAGATTTATTTGAGCGTTTCTTCTCGCTTCTTAAAGTCCTTAAGGAGAGCGGTGTGAGTTTGACAACACGGAATATATCGTTGCTGCTGCTGTTGTTGTCAGGGTTTGATTTTGCAGATTTAGCGTGTTAATACGATTTTTGTTTTTAAAAGACAATCACAGACAGAAGACATAGCAAGACTCGTACGTTTGAGGAGGCGCTGACATTTGGCCAATAAATGATGATTGCACGTGTACAAAGGATTATGAGCTTTGCCTCACAGCAAGCAGTCTGCACGTTTATTTGAGGTAAGCGGCCCAGGCCATAGGGATTGGGAACCCTTTTCCCATGAATATCAAACGAAAATGCGAGTCAGGTGGAGGTACGAGTGCTGTCGGATGTTTGTTGGTGACAATCTGTATTTTAATTTATTCGACATTTGTTTGTTACATAAGAATGGGATATTCGAAAGTCGGAGCAGTCGACTGGAACTGAACTACTTTTAAGTGGTCGTAATATGTGCTACTTCCTACTTGCAACGAAGTGTGTTAAGCTCCGAGCTATATCGACAGCCAAGCGGGAGACCGCACTCGTTACTCGCTATTTTCTAAAAGTTGTGTCCTCCTCTTTTTCTGTTACTTATGATGAAAATGTGGAATTTGTGCACTGACTTTGTTTCTCTATACTCTATCCTGTCACAAATTGCTTACTTTTCGTTTTAAACGTCAAAAAGACTTTTAGGAAAATAAAGTTGGGCCTTACTAATAATCATTTTGAACCTTCACTATAAATATTTTGTAGGTCACAATGGCTAATTTTATATGGAAAATTTGCGAGTTCTAGCCTGGACGCTAAATGTGATTATGATTAAGGCAGGTACGCTGTTCGAGTGAAGCGAACTTTTCCCTCCTCTCCAAAAAGTGCTGTGAAATCGAAAGTGAAATATTTTTTTGGAGATATTTCGTGGAAAATGTATGCAGGTGACTGAGCTCAAAAGATTTGTTTTATATGTGGGAGTTCAAGAAGATCTTATGTGGTTTTCTATTGGGAAAATAAATCAATCTTTTTTTTGATCTAAATCACTTTTCATGTTCCATTGGTCAGAAAAATCAATCTTTTCGATTCGGATCACTTTTTGCAGATCTCGATAAATTTTCGGGTCCGTGAATTTCATTTATTGGCTTTTTGGTTGGTTTTCACTTTAGTATTAGATAAGGCGCCCCAAGGTAAGCAGTATTAATTTTACATTGTCCTTATTTAAACTAATAACTACATCGTCGTTGTATATTGTTGAATTAAATACTTAACCGCTGTCCTTCAAATCTTTTTCCACGCTGATATGTCATAAAATAATGCGACGGACAGTAAAAACCAAGTGAAATAGCTGTGGAGAGATTTTAGTACCGCCACCTACAACTCAGTTTTTGGAGCGCTATTTTTTACACGAACTGCGTACTGCCTAGCGAAATTTTCATGTGGAAAGTTCATTTTGACATTTCGCAGTGGAAAATTTATATGAAAAATTTAATTTCACGTGAACTGCGTACCAGCCTTTAGTATCGGGCATTGTAAATTGACGGATAATTTTAAAGCGAAAACGGGACGACATGACGAGTTTTCCGCATCCCTCTCGTCTCGTTACAACTCCAAAATTGTGAATCACTTATAAAAGAGTACAACAAATCTGGGTTTAGTTTTTTTTCAATTTTAATTACGACCTCCTGTTGGTATTCTACCAGATCCATCTTTATTCTTTATACCGCTGTTGGATATGCTTTTATTTTACAAGAAAGACATCTCTTTTTCTTGCCAGCTGCATGCTTAAGGTGCTTTCTTTTTCCACCGCCATTTCAAAGATCCCCTCCAACACTTTTTGGCAGTCGCCTGCATTTCCGTACACGATACAGGCTGAATTCCAAAACGTAAAAAAGACGCGCATTGTGAATGCACACTGCTTTTCTGGTGCCAGGTTATGAATGCTACTTTGCATTTATAACTGCAAATCAAAGTAAAATTGGCAAATTATTACAAAATGTATTATTTTACTTACGACTCCGGCGATGAATTAATTTTATTTGGCGGTACAAAATGAAGTATCAAATGTCATTGCATTATAATCATTGTCCGCGTTCCATTGCCCGCTAGATGACTAGCGGCATGTCAAACTCCATATAAAAAAAATTGCATTTTACAAAAAGTGCTAGACGTCTAGCGCAAATGGTGAAATGTCAACTTTTTTTATATGGAGTTTGACATGCCGCTAGTCATCTAGCGGGCAGTGGAACGCGGCCATTCACGATGCTCTGTTTGCTTTTGTTTGCGTTTTAGAAAAAAATATTCATTGCATCATAGTCGCTTGCGTTTTGGAGCGCTTAAATACAGAAGTGCTGCGTTTTGGAACTCAGCCACACTTACAGCGGGCTTCTTCGGAGTTTAAAGAAAACTTAACCTAGAATTTTGACATCAGCTTTGGTTTGCTTTCGTCTGATATAGTTCTGCCTTATATCGACATGAATTTCTATCTGTCATATATCCCATAAACTGCATAGTTTTTTTTAAACAACTAATCAGCTGATGTCAGGCTGGCGTTGGCGAAGTTAGCACAAATGCGGTTCGTCGCTTACATTTTGAATGCTGAAGACTCTTGCAAATACCAATTGCCACTTTAGCTTCCTATAGAAATCTCCGTAAGAGATTTCAGTTTTGTATACTCTTTTTTATACGCGATCCATCCATGACGTTACTTTTAAAGCTTCCCAACCGCAAGGTCTCCAATAGCTTTACAGCAGTACGTTGCTGGTTAAATGTCCTTTCGAATGTATTTTTCCATGTTTCGTTTGAGGTTTCAAAAGTGAAATCAATATTATCCGAGGTGCGGTTTTTCGTTTTTAAGGTACACATTCGAGGTGGGACTTAACGCGACGTCAATTTGTGGATCGTAAAGGCATAGATTTTCAGTATTTCTGTTATGACATCTGAATCTGACAGGCGCTATATGGACAAACAAGTCAATAACAATTGTTTTTGTCTTCCTCTCCTTACCAAGTTGCGGCTGCATCCAATGATTTTATTGTCAAAATACGGTTAAGTTGACTTAAGCCCGTGCCAAAATTAAATCCAAAAACAACTCAAATTCCACGACATTAGTACTGTAATGGTCGGGACATAGAATTTTGGTTTAACCGATCGTTGGCCTAATCTGGATTACTCCCTTGCAATTGCATTATGTTTCTGCATTAAGTCTTGGATCAATTTTCTCAGGTTACAGTTACAGTCCGCTCAATATTGTTGAAAGACCCAAAAATGGAAAAAAAAAATAAAAACTCCCACCGACCAATTGTATTTTGAACGCGCTTCTCCGCATTGTTTTCGACGTATGAGGTATGAACGCAGAACTTCTGATGTGTTTTTATTTACCGCAATGACCTCTCTATTAGATTAAGTGAAAAATTGACACTCTTTCAAAGGCCAGACTCATTTAGTCCACAAGGAACATATAAATCAGCTGAAAGAACTGTCACATTCATGCGATATGTCATCGAGCTACTCGCTTTCATCTGTCAATTCCTTAATTGGCATTTCTGTGCGGGTTTTACTGTGTTTTTTCATTCGACACGGCTGTGTGCCCCTCCACACCATTTAGCTGCTGAAACTAGATACCCATTCCTAACCTCAATAATTCAAGCTCGAGTGTTATACCTCCGAGATTTGTCCCTTCTTCACTGCGCTGGCATTCCCTCCATACTTTCATGCATGAATAATTTAAATTCACAACATTTCTCAATGAGTGGCGCTCTCTGTGAATTGGCGAAATGCAGCTCATTAGTCGCCTTTAAAGAACACTGCAGTCGCAAAAATGTGCCCCACCAAAAAAATCAATATTCATACTCGTAATATGGTTCTTTTTAATTTTTAATTAAATTTTCTCAATGAAATTTCATTTTTTAATTATCCACAAACAAAGGACCCAAACAAAATTGCAAAAAGGAAAAAAATCCGAAAGGGAAAAGTTTTAAGGAGTGCGCCTTGTGTTTTCCTATTTTTTTCCAAATCATTAGAGCCAGTAGCAAGAAAGGGGGAGATGCCGTTTTGACACATTCGACGGTGTTTTTACCCCCAAATCGGCTTTCATCGGCAACAACTGTTGTTTTAGCAACTTCACGTTTGGGGTTTTGCGGGGATTCTCGTGTGAAAAGCGCGCAGGAACATTATTTTCGGTTTTACACTTTTTGCCATCGTCATCATCATCATCATCATCATCAGTCTATCTGCGGGTGGGTTTGTGCCTTACTCGTCCCCATGAAGCAATTTTCCGTTCGGTATTGTGGGTTTTCTGCGTTCAGGATCCATCCATCCCCGCACTCTCGAGGGCACTGTGTTCAAGTTGTCAACTTGTCGACTTTATTTATATCCAAACCTCGTTCTCCTTTCCGCCGGCAATCCCCTTTGGGATGCCCAATTTCGTGCGACTTTAGTTTGCTCTCATGTAGATGGTTGTTGTTGGTTTTTGTTCTGTTTTTTTCTGTTAGTATGGAAGATGACGGCCGGCGGTGGGAGGTGGGGCATTTCGCCAGTTTGTAGTGCAGAGCGAAGAAGCCTTGTCCTGTGCGGGAATCATTAGGGTTTGGTTTTTGCTGGTTGGCACATAATAAGAGGGAAATGATTTCATGGCTAAATGAGTCTCCTTCTC